>OY728157.1:1603454309-1605954309 GCA_963277665.1 Viscum album | reverse complement strand
TCTCATTTATTATTACAAAATACTTTTATTTAAATTTATTTTCTACTTCTCCACTCATTATATTTAATAATTTGGATGTTAACTAGTTATTTACAGTAATTTGTAATTGAATATGATAGAATAGTTTCTTGATGGGAAAATTTTTTTCCCTCATTTATAGTTAGAAGCTTTGGTACATGGAGAGGTGTGGTTGATGCCTTATAACAAACTGACTCTGAACACTAGTTTAGTGGGATCAAGTTAGAGGCATCATAACTTAAATACTAGAAATATTTTATAAAAATGACAATTTTAGTAATATTTCATGATTACATAATGGTTAAATATCGATCCAAACCACACAATTAGTAGCGATCCTTCAGGGTTACTATAAACTATTAAAAAACAACTTATCAAAGAAGACTGATAGAAAAGTAATTTTATCACAACCTATTGGAATCTTTTGTTCATGGATTGAAATGACCATAAAACCATTAAAATTATATATCATATGTAAAAATTATGAAATTAATTTTTATCATTATAAGGTCATTGATTCTATTTTGGATATTATGACGTGAAAAACACCAAAATTACCAACGTGAACTATAATAATTTAGAAAATAAATAAAACAAGATGATAAATAATATAAAAGGAAAAAATATTAATGTAATAAAAATGAAAAATATTCTAAATAAAATGAATAATTAATATGATTTTATTATTCTATATCATAGAATTCATAAAATGATATTCAAGACATATGTTGAGGAATTTAACATCAAAACCATATTTTTAATGTATTGATGTTTTCTTTTGAAATATATGTTTTCTGTTGATTTTTTTTATTTTTAAGAATAATATTATATATAGATCAATTATTTTTAGATTTCATTTTTAACGATTTATTTACTTTAATAAAATGGATTTTAATGGAATATTTTGATCATTTTATATACAAGATATTTTTTGACATTCATTATAAAAGAGTGAAAAGAATATTTTTCAACATTTATGAATTGATACATTTTAAAAAATTAGGTACATTATTAATTATTATTTTCCATTCATGGTTTCCTTTGGATATAAAATAATACATATTATTATTGTTATCATAATATTTCGATTGTAAAGTTTTATCTTAAGAAATAGAATATTTATTTTTATGAGATAACTGATGGTGTTTTTTATTATGGGATAAGATGTAAATTTTTATGAGATTGATTATGAATGTGAAGGATTACTTATGATTTTTTTCATGTTATAGTACATTTTCATTACAGATGATGTTTTATGATATCAGATATAGATTACCAAGGTATTGGGTAATTATTTTGTATTTGGTGATAAAATATTAAAACAAATAGAATATGTTATTCTTATTGAATGTGAAATATTAAAGTGTGATTTTAAATGGTTAATGAATATTATTACCCAAAGGCACCTTCATTATTTTTATATTATGGCTATAGATTTTAGTGGTTTTCTTAAACAATGGTTAATTTAACATGTTATTATGACATCAATGTTTTATTATGTGAAATGTAAAATCTTTTTAGGGGTTTTCATGTTTTCATATAGACTAATAGGTTACCATTATTTTATTTCTATTTCCTAGATTTATGTTCCCAAACATTATTTTTAAGTTATTTTAAAGGATATATGGATGTCTATCTACTATATAAATATCAATCTCCATTTTTTAGAGACTCATCTTGAATGAAGAAAATATGTCATAAATGAAATTAGCATGTTAATTTAGGAAACAATTTTGAATTAAAAACATACACTTTAGGGGTGCTTCCACATTGTAATGTATTGGTTTTATTAATTCTCTAAAACTATAAATCTAAAGGATCATTTGAATTTATAAAAGTGAAATAAAATCTATAATATTGTAATTAATTTTTATCATATATGGGGAGTTATATTATAGAAGAACATTATAGGAATGTGAAGAAAATGAATTTTTTTATGGTATATGAGTCCTTTTGAAATAATATAATAGATTGGAGAAATATATTAGTAGTTCATGTTTCAAAAAATGATTATTGTGATTCATAACATTTACATTTTTTCCAATAAAATAAATATCCCCAAGACCTACTAATTCCATATATTGGAAAGTAGTTTAGATATATTTTAAATAATTATAAGTAAACAATAATTTCAATCATAGATAATGAAGATAAAACCATTACGGGATATATTACTTCTTTTGAATAAATATTTTGGTAGTGTAGAACAATTTAGGAAGAGTCATTGTAAATGTAATTTGGGCATCAATGCTATAACTAGTTCTTTTTTATAATGGGAGTGCCAATTAAATATTTGGGGATTAAAAGTATAATGTTATTGTGATTTTAATTACCTATAATTTGTATTTGAGTTTTTTTTCATATATAACCATGATTTTTTTAGGTTAGTATCAAGATATTTTGAAATTTAATTTTTGATACAATAGGTTTTAATGACTTAGAAATTAATTTAGACTATATCACCATTTCTAGAATAGAGTTTTTAGAGTGAATATTATATTTCATGAGAATCCAAATTTTAAATTCAAATTTGGATATGATTTACTAATGATGTTTGGCCATTATTTTATTCTATGCTATCATGCATTCAATTGATGAATTATGGATTTGGAAGAAGTGGGTTTACCACAGTCTGTTGTGCACTCCTAGAGACCCTGAATTCTAGGTTTCATGGTTTTGTTAAAGGTAAGTCCAGTTATATTGTATCAACTGGATTTATAACAATATCATTTATTTAGAAGTAGTTTATTTAATTCATTTTGAAACCACTTAAAACCATTAAAAACTGCCTCATTTATCTATTAAATATCATGGATGGTTTTTTTTGGGATATATATGGGTACAATAACGGCCTCTTTAAATTGATTTGACGAATATTTGATTATTAGTAGTGTTTTGGCTTCAGATATCATGTGAGATCTAGATCTAATTTATCTATATATATTATTTCATTTAGACTATTATATTTAGGCCATTAATTAGTGAAAAAATCTGTCTAGGGGATTATACTTTTAGATATCGTTGATCTTCATTTGGATTAGGGGACTCAACCCTTTGGTGTGGTATTGGTCTATCGATTTGTAATTTCTCTAGAATAATGTATCATTGATTGTGTATTTGATATCTTATACAATACTGGATAATATTTTTATGGTTTATTTAGTGATTATGATTGAATTTTTATTTTTATTTCTTGATTTTTTTTAAATCATGGTTTTCTGTCGACGAGGGATTTAAACAAAAAATTTATTGTCTTGAATTTGAGGGATTTTATATATTAATATTAAATGTTAGTTGTATTATTTTTAAAATATATTAGATTGGTTAATAAAATAAGTAATGTTTAAATTATTTTTCATTATTTAGATGTTAATATTATATATTATGATTTTTTATGAAAATTTGTATTAAAAGGTGTTAGTTTTTTGTATAAATTGTATTGATGTAGTTTATTTGAAAATTTGTACACAATTTTTTGAAAGAGTCCAAAATAAATTTAAATGAAATTATTTAAACATATATTCTTAAAATATAGCAATGTGTAAACATATATAACATGTTTCATGATCACAATTGGTGTTTGACTATGCCTAAGAAGGCTTCTTGATCCTTAGTGTTTGAGAATGTTGATGGGTGATGACTCACCACATATGGGGGAACTGGGTGGGTGATGACTGTATTTCTTCCAAAATAATGAAAATCATTTTTGAGTAGATATCATGTTATTATTGGATTTTGTTATTGTATTATTCTCTATATAAGATTTATCATCAATGGATTTCAGAAAAATATGGATTTTTCATCTATTGTGGTGGGATATTGGGAAATAATAATTACCAAGGATTCTGTGAAATATACTTTTTCCGTAAAATATGATAAAATTGTTATTTAAAAAAAATTATTTATGTTGAAAAATTATTTATTTAATGTTTTTTAAAATATTGTTTAGAAAAATTCTTTTAAAATTAATTGTTATTATTGGTGTTGATATAAATTTTTTGGAACTGGTTTTTTAAATTAATGTTAATGGTTTGAATTGATTTTGTTATATTTAAATTTGAAATTCATTATAGGGGTTTCTTATTAATGAAACTATATTAGAGTTATTGGGGAAATCTTATTGAGTTTATATTTTCTATATAATTTTGCACTTTGGTGACTTGTAATCAAGATTTGTTATGATATAGGAAAAGGGGATTTTTTTGGTGGACCAAAAATATATTTTGATGAACTATTTGGACAATTTCTTGCATCGAGATATGAGTTAAACTATATATTTTGGATCATATTTTTAGATTTTTTCCATTGGATTTCTAAAATTGAAATATTCCATTATTATATTACTTTAATATAGTTATTTATTACTTTATTTTTTACATCCACAAGTATTTTTAGGTTAGGTATTTTGAGGGAAATTAATTACATTTTTTATAAATTGTATACTAAAAATAAATTTGATTCATTCTTAATTAGAGAGAGTGTTAGATGACATATAGTATATGATCTCAATTTTTGGTATTCATGTTCCCATATTAGGATATTACATAATATCCAAATATGGGAAAAAAATTATCAATAAATGATTATTTTATATTAAAAATTGGTTTTTGTAGATAAATGTTTTTGTGATAATATTTTTGATGAAATATAAATATTAAATAAATTAATCTCATTATCATTATATTTTTTATTATCAATTCTCCAAAAATATATTAACACTTTTCAAAATTATTTATTCGTACAATCTTTATAGGTTCGATTATGGTCACTACAATCTTGAATGAAACAAATTTTATGTTTTATCCTAACATTCATATAATTGAAACATTAAAAAATGTGTGATATTTATTTAAGAAATTTCTATTTTTAATTTCAATCTATGTTTTAATTTATTACATTAGAACTTACATTCATTATATTTTATACAATTTTTTACTTGAAAAGAATAATTATTGTTATCTTATAATGCTCCCAATAATTGTAGTCAATATATAGATTGTATTTATTATAATTATTTTTTTTGTATGATAAATTTTATTACATAATAGTTATGATTAGATTAAAGGATGAAATTGGTGATCATAGTGGTATTATTTTAGAAAATAAAATTTAATTTCACCTTAAAATAATTGTGAAAATGGAAATGAAAATTGTGACCATTTACCACTATTTCTTCTATGATAAAAACTTCAATGGATTACATTAATCAAATTCATAATAAAAATTAATTACATTTTTCAATATCTATTCCCATTTGATTTCTTTTATATTCAGTTTTCTTTTTCAACTTTGGATTTAGTAAATTTCATTGATTTTTTTGTGTATTTTTGATGACATATAATTGTGTTACCAATTTGGAATAGACAATTTTAATCCCATGTTAAGAATAAATAGATTACTAAAAATATTATATGTTTATTATTTAAAAAAAGTTCAATATTTTTTTTCACAATATGATGTATTTCCATAAAATTGTTAATAATATGTTACATAACACATAAATCCTTATCATTCCATTCTTTTCAATCATGATATGAAACTTTCACGACTAATAATTTGATTACACATTTCTATAGTTTTTTCTTGTGTAGTTTTTATGATTAATAATTGTGTTGCATAAATATAAAACTATTTGATATAATATTAATTTTTTTACAAATGCACACACTCACACACACACAGATATATATATTATTCATTAGCTCAATTTTTTTTGATTCCCATTTAAAAAGACATGATAATATTTACATTGTTTTATGCTAATGATAACTATTTCTCATATTGTGGAACTTTTTTGGTCACTAATTTGTATTTATTTTTTACAACATTTTTAATTATTTTATTTAGTATTTCCAGAGTTAAACGTCTATAATTTTGAAAAATTGATAAGATGGTTGAGTTATATGGTCACTTTTTAACTATTCACATAAGTCATAAGGATGGGGGATGATTTTTCATTTTTTAAGGATGATGAGTGAGTAGAAAAACCATGGTGTCCCTTGGTAAATCATGTGGCTCTTTTGGGAGTGTAAGGTTATCCGGCACGGTTGGTAGATGGGTATTATAAATCATAAGGAAAGGTTTTATATGAATGAACTTATTTTAATGGATCCCACATTATTGGTATATGTTTTACCATAACATGTGGAAAAACAATCCATTAACCCATATTTCTAAAATATATCAATTTACATTATTTACAATATTGATTTTTAATGCACTCCTGACTCATTTTATATAATATGTTCGATTATAGATCTCCTATCAATTGATCTAAGCAGACCCTTAGTTCTTGGGGAACTCTAATTCAGTTTTGATGGATAATTCGAAATAAAACCATGTTTTTTGTGTATTTATTCTCCCATATCGTTACAAAAAATCTATACTTTAGTGATGATTTTTAACAACGTTCATAATTTAGCGATTATTCCAAAGAACATTGAAAAATTAGCAAAATTTCTAAAAAATGTAGCTAAATAAGCGACGCTTCCTCCAAAGCATCACTAATTTAGCAACATTTTTTGAAAAACTTCTCTAATTTAGAAACATTTCTGACAAATTGTTTCAAATTAAAGAACATTTACTCCAAATCGTTGTTAATTTAGTGAAATTTCCCCAAAATTGTTTCTAATTTTCTGATGTTTCCTTAACAGTATTGCTAATTTAGCGACGTTTACGCCAAAGCATCGATAATTTAGCGATGGTTTCTGAAAAAACATCAATGTTTTAGAAGTGTTTCCTTAGAAGAATCAATCAATTAGTGGAATTTTTAGGAATTATCGCTAAAATAAATATACTCATAAATCACATTTCCCCACATCGATGTGAATATATATATATATATCTGTGTGTTCGCGCGCGCGCGCATGTGTGTGTGTGTATAAACAATGAAAAAGAAATATAAACATATATATATATATATATATATATCTCAACACACTCCAATATAAAAAAATATATATACACATATTTATATATGAAAACACGTTTATATTTTAAATTCGGAAATATTTGAAAGAAAACCAATCTATTTCAGTCACAATTTAATCAGTTTTTTAAAATGTGGCTAATTATAGAAATATATATCTATTTATTTATAATAATAATAATAATTATATATACATATATACATATATATTATCATGAACACATATACATATATAAATATACATATATATATAATCATATAAATATATATATTTATATAAACATATAATATATATATATATAATATAGATATATATATAAACATATATTTATATAATATAAAACATAACCATATATATAATATAGATATATATATATATATAGAGTATACAATCATATATGTAAAATATAAACATATATATATATATTTACATAAAACATATATTATGAAATATAAAATCCAAATATATATATATATATATATATATATTAATATACTTATATTATATTGAATTTTTATACTAAAATTTATTTATGTATATATATATAACATAATATGATTTAAAAATTAAAATTTAGACATATTTTTTAGAAAATGTGACTATTTTAGTGGCATTATTATGAGTATTTGATAATGTGGTTAATTATATATGTGTGTGTGGGTGTGGGTGTGGCTATAAATTTACAAATCTAATTTTATATATGTACACATATATGTTTATAGACACACACACACAAAAACATATAAATATAATTATATATCTATATATAATATAAACACACACACACACACACACACACACAGATATATATATATATAATAAAGTAAATATAAACACATATTTATTTATTTATATATATATTTAAACATAAAATATAAATATAAAATATAAACACACACATATATATATATTTAAATATTAATATATGTGTATATAAATCATTAATTTATCAAATACTGGTATATGTAAATATATATAAAAAATAATATCATTAGATAAAAATTAAAAATTGTAGCTAAATGGTTAGGCCTTCAGTTGGTTTTGTTCGAAAATATATGTTCGATTATCAATTGAATTATTTTAGTAAGGATGTACATATGAACAGACTAGATGAGGAAAATATGGGACAAATATTTCGGGTACACGAAGGTAGGATGTGCGATAGCAGAGAGGGGATATGAATGCGTGGGAATGGATGGTGGGAACATGGGGGAACTTGAGCAGGAATGGGGGGGAATGGAGGGGGAGTGGAAATTCACATAGTGGAGTGGGGGATTGAGTAGGGAATTACAGTTGGTAGGGTGGGGTATAGAGAGGGATATGGAATCATCCAGGGAGGGAGCGTGAAATGGGAGGGAGGGGGAATTGGAGTAAGCACGATGCATGAATGGGAGGGAACAAGAATAGGAGGGGGATCAGGAAGTGGGGAATCAGAGGGGGGTTCGGGAGGGTGGTAACATATGGTGGGAGAAATTTATGAAATCCAAAAAAGAACTATGCATCATTTTAACTGTTTTAAAAAAAATGCTAGATAAAATGTGAATTTTTAAAAAAATTAAATTGAGCTTTGATTTACAGAGGTTTTCCAAAAAAGTTGGTATTGGATTTTTTATTTACCAATTTTTTTTAATGATGTTTCGAAAAAATTTGATAAGTGAGATGTGGTGAATTACAAAACTTATAAACATTGTTAGTTTAGTGGTGTTTAATTACTTTTGTTTCATAAAAATGTTAGGAAATAAGGTGTCACTAAATAGCAATGTTTATTAACATCGACAGTTTAGTGATACTTATAAACGTCGCTAATTACAGATTTCAACAAATGTCGCTTAACTAGAGATGTTTATAATCATTACTCAACAATATAAGTTTAAAAACATTAATAAATTAGTTAAACATAATATAAAGATGTTTTTAGGAAATTTCAATAAATGAATTAGCGATTCATTAAAATACCCCTAATTCATGTTTTTTCTAGTGTCTTCGTCTATTATCATGTTCTTAAAAACTATTGGATTTCTCTTTCCCTAAATGTTTATGATTTTTATTCACATTTTTGGGGAGTTTTTTATTTTGGATTCTTATGATTTCAAGTATGGTGAGGATCCCATATTATTTATTCATATCCTCAATCATACATTTTTATTGACTAACCTCATGATAAATGATCCAAGATCATAAAATCAAGAAATATGCACTCCTTCGTCTACCTTTGGTAGCCATCAAGTGTGCAACAACATTTCATTCATTCCATGCATGGAAAACATCGATGATATTATAAAATATCTCCTTGCACATCTGAATGATATAATCAATATTACAAGATATATAGTTCCGACTGCATAGATAATTATACACTACATGTGAATCAGTTTCAATAGCTGCAGGGTGAAAATTATTCTCCCTAGATAATAGTAATTGAGTGAAAATTTAAGAAGACACCTCTTAAAGATCATTGGAACATCCAAAAGAACAAAAATAGTAAGGACCACATATCCACTTATATAACAGATCACCCCACATCCTTTTATCAATCCCATGTTGGATGAACTGTCTATATTCATTTTAAAGTCCATATGGTGGGAACCAAACACACCCCTCTACTTAACCTGGCATTATATATTTTTCAAGAGGATGAGGTTCCAACCCGGATTATCCTGATAGAGGGGTCATCACAACATTCTTGGAATATGTGAATCAAATCAGAAAACACATACATGGTTTTGAAGATATGTCATGACCTTGAGCCTAGGATACCCTTACGATTGACCACATTCTTATCCTTCTAAATACCCTAACACCTTGCCGCCGAAATGAGAACTCTCGTAATATCCTATATCCAACTTATAGTCCTTTGATTTACATAATATTGATTCACATAATATCTTTATCATTGATGATTGGGCCTTGGTTATTGTATTTTTGTTTGAAACAATTGATGATTTATTTGAATTTCACAATAAAACTAGTTTTAGTGCATAAGTTGTGTTTCATAAAAAACATATATGAGGATACAAATATGGAATGGGTTTTGAAAAGTGTATTTCGATGAGGTTTTATTTATAATTTCTTTTGTATATATTAGTAATAGATATTTTATATAAATTATTTTTTATTATGTGATTCATTGGGTTGAATTTGGGAATCATTGAGGATATGTTTTGGTTACATAATCTGGGGTTTCTCTCTCCCAATTTCTCAGCTTCCATGGTGTGGTTACCAATGAGATTGAGAAAGCCACCATGAATGGGTTGTTTTTTATTGTTCACACTATTCTTCTAGTATTATATGATAGAGATCTAGTAACAATATCCATTCTAGGTTTTATACCATGTTACTTGTGTTATTCTTTATTGACGTATGTAATCACATTATGATTTTTCTTTAATTATATTTTATAATGATGGTTATTCAATATTTCATTATCATATAAATTATATATCTATTGGTCATGTTTATTTTATAATAAGGATAATAATTATAAAAGATAATTAATTTTCAAGTGGGTTTTAATTCTTGTTTTTATAATATAACAATATTTGTATTCAAACGTATTGTTTTCAAACAGGAATTGTTTGTTTTCACTGTGATAGAAATTATGCAGATTCGTTGCAGTATACTATATATATATTCCTCATATCTTTCAAAAATTTTATGTTGTATTTGAACTTTTAATGAATGATATAGGAAATGGGAAAGGAGCCACATCATTTTGTGGAACCATTTTATTTTTGTCATCCTTCCCCAATATAGTGTTGGTGGTGAACATATAAAACATAGAAATGCCTCGGGTGGAGTGGTTTGATGATCCTATTTTATTGGATTTGTGGTGATTAGTACTCATCCACATCATACTTCACATTATATTAGGCTTTTTGTATTTGTATGTTTTTTGTCTGTAATGATACATTTACTTTCAAGGAGATTCTCAGTTATTCAATTATAATATATTTTATTTTATACTCTTTTTGGATGTTCCTATTAACATTATATATTCTTTTGGATAATGTATTTTTGAATCCCTGATACATCATGCTTTATTTTTCTACTGTAATCCTTATTTTGATTTATTTTTTTCAAAAGGTGAAATTATTTCTATTTGACATGTTTTTATAACAATATATTTTCACTATTCCATGGAACTAAGAAACACAATTTAGGGACAATGATGAACTTGGTTGGGTTATGTCTTAAGTTTAGTCAAGTCTGTTCATTAAAAAATGTTATCAAAAATCCATTTTTTATAAAATATCTAAGTTAGTATAGTGATATGATTATCATGGATCATGTGCATTGTATAAGAGAGTGGATGGAAAGTTTTTTTCCATGATAACCCTTATGATTCTATGGGTTGTGGGGAATGGAGTCATGATTTATGGTTTAACCTCCGGAGTTAGTATTCATCTATTTTCACTTTTGTAGTAATATGTGAGTTTTTTATATAAATTAGAGTTTTCTAGCAGTAGGGATAATTCAACTAGAGTTACATTGATTAGGTTTTTGGTTAACCAAACCATGTGCACAATCCATTTATAGTGTGAAAATGTGGAAAATGTTGATGCATTTAACACTTTGTTATTTATGTTTTTTATTATTTCTGGTGTTTCTAATTTATGATAAATTGAGTGTGTTTTTGGTTTCAATTATTTAAATTGAAGATTATTTATTTATTGAATAAGATTCATGTTTAACCTTGTATATATTATTTCACCCCATAATCATCCAATGAGTCATTGAGTTGAATCTATTAATCAAAAATTGCATGTTATCCCCCTATTGAATACTATAATTTTCAATTAAACCATAAAAAAATAATCTCTATGTTAGGGAAACATGGAACGACCATCATGGGTGATGGATGTGGAAAACAAATTTACCATATATAATTCACTTATGCTCTATAGTGACTAAGTATCTTAGTAACTAGAAGAGTGGATGGAAAATATTGAATGCATATTTCCTTTCCTTCAGATTAATAATACTTAATAGGTTAATTTTTATAATATATTCGAAATAAAACAATTGAAAATTGGTTTGATTTTTTGGTGTCGTCTAGAGAAAACGTGGATAACAATTGGTCTATGTTCAAGGTGATGTTAAATCAGAAATTCTTCCCAGATACATTATGGATGGTGAAGGCCATATAGTTTTTTATACTAGAGGAGTGGGATTTTTCTATGATGTGGCATTCCATATGGTTTTATTATTTATCCTAGCTATCCCATGAATAATATATGATCCTATAAATGAAGGCTCAATTCCTTTTGATGGGATTAATCATAGATGCTTGACCAATTATTTTCCTCTTCTACTTATTTACCTATGAAAAGGTTCCCAATTAGCATGTAATGGTCAATCCAGACATAACAAGGTTGACTAGAATGGCTTTTTCCTCTACTACAAGATGTGGAAATCATGCATCATCTTAGATTCCAAAAAAAAAATTGAATCTCAACAAGGTACTAAGAAGATTCAACAATGTATTTATAGTTCTATTTATATGGACCCTTCAAATCATAGTGTGGTTGTATGATCTTAGTGTCGGATGGAGGGGAAAACTAAAAAGTTTCTTCAGGACTCTCCAACGTTGTTACACTATTATGGGAGATTGGGGAATCTAAAACACTTTTACGTGAATCCTCTTCAAAGTTTTAGGGTCAGTTATACTCATTCCAAAGGCTCCCAAGTGTAGTCAAACAAATAAAATAGAGTGGTATAGTAGAATTAAAATAAATAAAACCACCATTCAACTAGGTAATAACATATTGGGATTTTATGTGGGTGTTTATATTTTGTAGAGCATGGGTTATAGGAATCAGATTATATGATTGATTTATTTATATTTTTGAATTCAATTTCATCATTTGTTTAATTTTATTTGTTTTTAAAAAGATCATGGGATATTTTTATCTCATAAATGATTATTTATTCATTAGGGTTGTGACCTGAATTGATGGTGTATATGATTTGTAAATCGAATCCTTTTGAAAAAAATAAGGAAGTGTTGTTTTAAGTATTTAATGTTTGGTGTGATCATGGATGATATAGTTGTTGTTTGAGACTTCGTAATTATTGAATTTCATGTCATTTATTGTATTTTAATCATGTATTTGATGGTTACAACAAAATATAAAAATAAAAAATATAATTTTATAGATCTATTATATTCTCCTAATGTACAAAGATTCATTTTCTTGGTTCATTGGGGTTCATTATCAAATATGGAATGTCATATTATTACATAAATTGAATCTATATCATTATATATATCCAGTTTGTTCATAGATATTACTAATCCGAGTTTAGATCTTAGGCGTCCTTTAATAGTGTGTATGTATCTTGGGTTTTTAAAATATTAAATTTCTATGTTTATGACCCTATGGTCATTAGAGGACTATATTGATCAAATCTTGGGGATGATCCTATTATCCTTCTCATAAAAATTAATGTGTCATTCTAAATGAAAATAATTAAGGATTTATCTAGAATAACATAAATACAATGGTTTTATTTTCCCTTAGAAGCCACCCTATGAATTAGCAGTTCTCTATTTATATAATTCAAATTTATTTTTCTTACATTGAATTTGTTACTAAAATCTCAAACTAGAGACTGTAATGAAAAAAATACTTTTTCCCTCATATTGATTATATGTTTGACCAACTTAGGGGAGTGGTAGTATTTTCTATGATAACATAATATTGGTGTACCCCTAGCTAATGGTGACATAATATGAATTTAATAAGAAAACATTCTTGAAAATGTATATAAATAATGTATATTTATTTATGTCATTTTTTGGAAAGATTTCTTCTTATATTTATATTCCAATGATGAAACAAATATTTGAGAAGTATTTTTACACCTTTATTAGTGGTGCTCGATGATGAAATACTACTTATTCAAAGATAATAGAAGAGTATGAGTATTATTCAGATATCTTTTCATGATCCTTGATGAACCAAATATTTTTTCCTTGCTATTTAATTTTCATTTTTCGATCTACTAAGGAAGATTCTTGGATCAGGTGTATCGAAATATGTAATTTTAGTGGATATTGATGTGATCCATGAAATTTTATCTTGGAAAACAGTTTATTTTTTTATGATTAGTAAATTATTAATAATTGAGGGATACCATAAGTATTTCATTTAGTATGTCTCAATTTTTTAATCTCCCATATTAGATTTGTCTTCAAAGGGGTATGATTTGATTACGATGTTGAATGCCAAAGATCCTTTGTAGTGTTAATGATCAGGTTATCATCAACTACTGTTCTTATTATTTTTTTATTTTGTAATGTGTTTTAATATTTATTTTTATGCTTCATGCATGGGGAAAGGGTGTGATCGCAGGTTAGTTTACCATGATGTTTCTTGTGCATCAATCTATGGAAACAATCGTTAGAATAATTACCACACACATGACCTTGAGTTTGTGGAAGTGATGCATTCTTCAGAAATGTGGTGCCACTATATTATCGGGTAATAGTTCACTATTTATTCTCTTCATAATAGGAGAAATTATATTTTTACCTAAATGGATTGATATTTTAAATAGAGGTGATGATTGGAGTACCACCAGGCATTCATTTTTTATTTATCTAACACGCCATGAGAAAGGAATGTGGTGACCAAAACCTTGAGAAACGAATTAATATCGTAGAAAATGATGGAATATAAAAATGAGTGGAATTTTATGAGGTTATACATTGAGCTACAACTATATAAATAGGAGGAGGAGGACTATTTGTTTTATATAGTGTTCAAATCACATCGTCGAGGTATTTTAAAATTTATATTAACAAACCATCAAATCTAGGAAAATCAGTGTGAAAATTGATTTCAAAAGGGAAGTGGGGAGACTCTGGGTGTTTTTATCGATATATTGATGGTTCCTTTTATTTTATATTGATGTTGATGGTTCCCTTGACCTTTAATAAAGGTTTGGTTAGTTGTGGGAACTAGTCATGTTTTTCTATTGACCCCATGGGTATTGTATAGAAACCCAAACTTCTCATACAATGATATTATATAGTAATATATGAATATTCATTACACAATATAAAGATCCATTCCAGAATCATTTTTTCCCATCGCCTCTATAAAATATGGGGAAAAACAATCCCATTAGTGAGATATATCATCTCTAACTAATTTCATCATAACTAGAACCCTTTTAGACATACCGTACATAATATAATTCATTATAATCTTGGGAAACTATGAATAATAATGGGTGAGAGAAAATTCCAATTAATGGTAAAGAAATCAGATATCAAAATATAATTATCAGAATGGTATTAGAACACTTTAATAAATTTTGAAAACCATAACCTTTATTTTAGAGATTATGAACATGAGTCCTTGTATAACTACATGTTGTTTATATGGATTGATTCTTAATAAGAACCAAATAAAATTATCAATGTGAACATAACATAGGAATAAATCATTGATTTTTTAAATGTACATAAGAATATAAAATAAGTTCCTTAGTATCCATGGATCATTGCCAAAATTATATCAGTGGAATTGGTTTACTTCCAAAACAATCATAGTATCAAAGGCTCACTCCCAATACTATCATAGTGGACAAAGTCCCATACTGGGTCGGATTCACTCCCTATACAATCAAGTTTATCTGATGATTTATCAATCATTTCACATTAATTGAAGGGAGATATAGACTTCACCATTCAAATAACGAAAATCATACATATGTGTTCCATATGATCATAAAACATTTATCATTTTCGAACATATGAAAATAAATGGGTTACATAATCAATTCATCATATCAAATACATGAAAAAAGAGGATTCAAAAAAGTTAAACCATAGAATAACCCATATAAATAAAATGGGTCTAGTAAACATATTGGAATCATAAAAATAATATATTTAGTAAATAAATAGTAATTTTAACCAGGTATTATATCTTTATTCAAGAATAAGTTACATAAACGAATGTAATATTAAATGAAAAATGATATATTATGGTGATTTGGAATATTTATTGAGAAAAGTGCATTTTCACATTGAATAACACATTTCAAGAAAAAAAATTAAAACTATTTTCCTTTAAAATAACCATTAAATTTTGTAATGGATTCTCTAAAATATTGAGTGTCCATGAAGATGATAAATTCTAATGGTGTTATGCTTTTGAAAATAATTATTATTTTCACATTTTTAAAAAATTTCCAATCACGGAGTATATATATATAAATATAAATACTCTTTTTAAAAATAATTTATTAAAAATAAATAAAATGTTTAATATTTATTTAATAAATAATAGGATATATGATTAAAAAATGAAATCCATTTCAAAAATCGTGGACATGAAATAAAATTTATCATCATCTGGTGAAAAAAATATTTTATTTTTAAAATAAAGAAATTAATTTTCACTGTTGAGAATATAAAAGAGAAAAATGAATGGAAAAAATGTTTTCAAAATAAATGATTATTGGAAAAAAAACTAGTGATGATATTGATACGTAGATCATAATATTTCATCATCGAAAGAATAATCATGAACATGTTTAACAAACAATAATACTGAAATCAAACCCTTACCACTTTGGTTAATTTTGAATCATATTCCCCATTAATTAATATCATCATAATAATAATTAACTACAATAAAAATAAATTAATTTATGATTTAACATTTCAAAGGGTATGTTTATACACCTCATAAATGTATATAGGTTCATAACAATACATATATCCCAAATAAGATAATTTGTTAAACAATTCCCATAATATAAGGCTCAAGATCTTTCTTACACATTAGATCATACTGAAAAATAAATATATTTTTATTACACATATAATCTAGAACAATAATTATATATATAATACCGTATATGACTTTCATAATACCTTTTTTGACTTCATTATTAAAAAAACCATGCTAAAATCAAAGTTGGGTAATAACTATGTTTTTTCATATACATTTGGATTTTGTATTTTTATTTATTTTACTTCTATCATTGTTACATATTATACATAATTTTAAACATGATATTAAGATAATATATAATCATTACATATATAGAGAGTAATCAATTAATTTTGGAAATAAAAAATCAAGTGCATCGTTTATGAGGACGATATGTCTCAGGTACGCATGAACACTATTTTCGTTTTCTCAATTGTTGAAATGAAATAAATATGAATACTATATTACCATTATATGATAATTACTACTACATATATATATAATATATATATTTACATTATCCATATTACTTTACATGTAAAGAATATGTGAAAAATGAAGTACACAATTTCATGAGGTGGTAGTCTAATATACCATGAGTGACATTATCCAATCCAAATAGAATGAAATGTATGAATGAATATGTGATATAATAACTCTAAAACAATTAGGTTTAAAATACCAAATATAATTTTTATATCAATCATTATATAAATCAATGAAATGTGGTTATAGAAAACGAATCACATCATTTTTCGAGGTGGTAGACTTCCATACACACAATTGATGGTTTTGGTTTACCATTTAATGAAAGAGGATATTGATATTAATTATTAAATTAGCAGAAATATATATATATATATATATATGGAAGACATTGGTTTTGTTATATCATAATATATATTGATGATTTTATGTATATGGAAATAAAAATAAAATGAAAACGCATGGTTATGAGTTATACCTCTTCATTAGAGAGCCTCATTTGGTTTATACCTAAATCCATTATAGGAATGTTTTCTAATAAAAAAATTCCTAGATGACTTTTTTAAGTATGTGAGGAAGGGTTTTGGGATAGAACTTTCAAACAAATTGTTTTTTATGTGTGAATATGATAGGATACGAGAGGTCCTTTTATATGTAGGAATGTAAACCACTTGAAAATGACATAGTTATTTCCTAATAGAATTAAAAATGATATAGTAATTCACATGAAAAAATATTCCAAATTAACATAAACAAAAATTTTTAAAGTATAATGTTTATATATTTCCATAAAATTGTCTTTAGAAATGTTTTTATTGGAATCATAGTTTAATCGTTTTAGTTTCACACAATGAAAACTAGTTTTAACCTTAACCATAGAAAATGATTTCTAATTTTTTTACTATTCATTGTGAAACAAAATTAAGTTTAAATTATTATATAATAATAATTTTACCAATTCAAATTATTTACGTCATTTATCCAAAATCCATTAAAAAATTTGAAAATTTTAATTTAAAATTAATCAAATAGACATGTCTAAGAAGTAGTTTTCTATGGATTTTTTTGTAAAATATTAAAAAAATTCATATATCAAAATTCCATATGAAATTTATTATAATGAATAAATTTTATTAAAAGATATTTAGTTAAAGAAGTACTATTTTAAAAACTGTATTAAAATAAATTTTTTCTTTTAAATGATTTGAATGACAATACATTGTTCAATAAAAAATAGCATTTTTAACCATTCACATAGAAATATATCTATTTAAAAATAGCAAAAAATATCTCTCCGAAAGATAATTTAAATTATGATTTAAAAAATAAATAAATTTTTATATTTTCAGTAAATTAGGTGAAATGAATTTCAATATAATTTGGAATAATCATACATATATACTATATAAATAATTATTGGGTTTATGTATAAAATTTTGTTTATTATTATCTCATGATTATACAACTCATATGATAAATGATAAAAAATATATTGAATATATAATATATAAATTTTGATAAAATAAATCAAAAAATATTTATTTAATTTACTGATATAATTTTTTTTTTCAACAACAAATATTTTTTCAGAAAAATATTAACTTTATCTCAAAACTTTTTCAATTTTTATTTTAATTTAACTAGTCACAGAAGTATTGATTTTAAATAAAAGTTTAAAACCAATATTTTCATAATTTAGTTATTCAAATTCATACCCACAATTACCACATATAAGTTTAAAGATGCATATGAAATTAATAAATTTTAGAAGAATGTCATGTTTGATAAAAACGTGATGTTTCATGTAACATAAAATATAAAATAAAGTAAATATCTTTCTAAAAAACTCATAAAATATTATGGTTTTATGTTCTACCACCTTAAAATAAATTTCATATTTGAAATTTGAATTCGATATCGATAATAAATTGTTTTACAATAATGTCTCATATTTTACATGTATTGTTTTTTGATATTATATAAATTATTTTCGACAGTAGATGTTAAGACGAAATGCAATTCCATGTCCTAGTGTGCCTCAAATAATTGTTTGAAATATATTAGATATATTAAATAGATATTTCACACTGGTTTCCTAAGAAATTGGAATAACATCTAAATGTGTGCCTATATTAGAAATTTGTGGGAACCCATTATTTCAAAAGATTAGGTTTAGAATAAGAGTGATTTAACATTATTCTCCATGACACATTTATTGAAAATTGTTAACGGTTTTGAAATTCATTAAAAAAATAAAAAAAACATTTTTATTTCTAATTTTTGAGAGAGTGAATAGTTATTATTTTAAAAAGACTATTATGAAAAAAAACTATATGGTTATTCGCATATCCCTGGAGACATTATAAAACAATTGGAGATATGGTTGTTGAATTCTATTAGGTGATCAATGATGGGATCATGTATCGATGATCGACATGCATTAGATTCGAATTATCTCACCAAAAAAATTTGATGAAACCTCATTATACATCACAGATTGATCTAAATCGTGGTTGGCTTGTGTTTTGAATTTTTTATTTACAATTATTGAATTATTTGAAAAATGATAATCAATCAATGAATATATTTATTTATGGTTCGATCATCCTGCGGGATGGGATTATTTGGGGGGGGGGTTTATTAGAGATTATATTTTGGATTTGATTATTTAGAGTTTCATTCTAATGATGATAGATTTAGATGGACACAAACATTAATCAGGGTTCATTCCACTAATCTATTATACCCCCCTTCATCATTCTTTACGGGTGTTATTCATATGGGCAGTGGCTAAAAAAATCCAAATCAATCGTTGTTTTACACCTTTATCATGGAGAAACGATCCAATATTACAGATCTTGGATTGGCACGACCTGAAGGCTGTGAGAAGTTGTAGGGATTCGGATAATAGAGGATATCTGATTTCACATTCAATTGTGTTCTTCAACACATAACTGAGAATGAATATTTGATCCTATTTCTTAGCATATATTCTTTCAAAACCTATTGTATGTTGACAATGATGTTTTAATGTGTTGGGATCATCAACCTCATGGTGAAATAATCGTTGTATCAGAAGTCGAAATTGTAGGAACAAACATGATACATATATGGTATTCTACAAAATCTTGAGCAAAATGGAATGTCATCTAGAAATACACACCATGTTCACCCATGCAGGAGTAATGGTTTTAGGATAATGTTAAGTATAACGAGGAATATTATCATATCACACATCACGTGGCCTCTCCTATGGGTCTTGGTATATACCTTTGGATGTACACATACACGGGTAGACTACATGGGTTTGAGCACCCAGTTTGATTCCCCACACTGACACAACATGGACCAAATGCACAAGTTAATCTGTGTACTAGTACATAGTAAAGAATAAATGGTAATAAACCATGTACCAGTATATGGGTGGACTACACAGGCATGTTACACGTTGTGTAGTACTATATAGACATTGGAATGATGACATTGTCCATTTACACTGGAAGGAAATGGTGTCAAGCGAAACAAATTGTGACCCCTACTACATATTGATTACTATTTTGTACACATCATGGATCTCTTATCCTCTGTATCCTTTACATGATTCATTAGGGTATGTTCCCATTATCCATTCCAAAATGGTTGGTATGGAATCGTCTCCTACTCATAGTACTATGATCCCAATAGCATAACCTCTTTGATAGAGTCATTAGAATCCATCTAAGGGACATAGAGTAACATCCATTATCCATATTCATAACCTATGTGGTATTCTAGGTATCTTCATGACCAAACCCACATAGGAAATAGTATTCTACTATGTGGGTTAATCCATATTGATTTTTTCGTATCACCCTATGGAATTGACATTGAACCACATTTGCATATACTTTTTTTGAGACTATCAATGTGGTAATTATCATGATGATACCTGATGATTAGTACCTCTATGATAGACATCAATAGTACTATCAGAATCAAGATAGTGATCCACTAGATGAGTGCTTTGTTGATCCTTTGAGCTGGAATCCTAGGCTGGTATACTATGGTGGTGACACACGTCTATAATCTGTGTCTTTGTTGAGTATATCAAGATATTATTATTATATGTGTTATAGAGCTATACCTTTTTTGAGATATTTGTGTTTCATTTGTTTGATTCTTTTTGTTGTCAGGGTTTCCTACTATGTATTTTGACACCCAACCTTGAACTGGCTTTTTCCACATGTGTCATGTCTTTTGCATACGATCAAAATTTTGACACAGTCTTTGGTACAAGGACCAGATGTTCTTAGTGAGACTTGAAAGATAGAGGTGTATCTTGATTAATTTAAAAATCAGACCCAGTACATATATTTAGGTTGGACTTGTGTTTTAATACTCATTGTGGTGGGAATTTAGTTGGGCATATTTACATTCATTTACTTCCTGTCATGCTTTGTATATTGGACCAAGTGTTATTATGCATAGTTGTTCAATTTTTTTTATATTTCTTATTCTATATAGGAATGTTGTTATGTGCATGCATATAGATACATATATTATGTCCTCCCATGTCAGTGATATGACTTCATAGAACTAGTCTCCATCCACTTCCCTATTGGAGGTGGGATTGGCGAGTCGCATCATGGGATACTCTGGAACGGGTCATGACAGAGTGTTATTAGAGGATACCATTTCTATTTTAATACTATGAGTCTACAATAATGGTTTGGAACAATAGTGTCAACTATTTCAAGTTCATCTTTCAGGCCAAGGACTCAACTGTAGGTGTAGAGTTTGATATATCCTTACACCAGTACTCTGATAACCTTCTTTTCAAGTCAGTAAATGAGAAAACTTGTTGCATGAAATAAATTAGTCCCTAAATTATATAGTTATTTGTTGTGTTATCCATGTCAGTTTTGATTCAACACTCTAGATATATTAATTGAATAGGGAACTTCATTTTATTTAGTATGCCTCCATGATTTATACTAGATAGTATTTATTATGTTGAAAATAACGATGATCCCCCTGGTGAGTAGTTGTCGATATATGGACTAGTTCCAAATATGTAACTTCCAAGTGTTGAACCATTCATACCTTCACTGGTAGAGAATCACATGGTACCCAATTTACTAGTAGATGATGTTAAAGGGATGAGTGATATTCATGAGTTTCAGTAAAAGAGACACCATAGGATCATAGATGGGCCTGACCCACTGGTGAATTAGAAACCACTTGAGGGGAGACCTGAGTTTTCCATCTAGTTAGGACACTAGTAGATCAGATTGTGGTTCTAGTGGAGAGACTTCTTCATGTATGAACATGGTGATGGAGTGGGTTAGTTGACTAGTCATATGATGAGGAAAATCATTCATTGTCAGATTACAGGAGCCTTTTTTATAGTTGTTCTCACCAACTATTTTGAAGGCTATACATATCCAACAACTTCTACAGCTCTAGAAGGGATGCATGATAGTAGCTGAGTATTCATTATGGATTACCAACCTATCCCTGTACTCAATGGATACGGCTCACGATCATTTATTTAGGGATAAAAACATCAAAAAATGTATTAATAGAGAAATACAGACTAGTGTAATCCCATATTGCATTCCTAACTATGTTGGGGTAATAGAGATAACTTTAATGGTTGAGAGTATCTTGGACGTGCAGATATAACAGGTGGATTTTGACAATGGAAAAGTAGGACTAGAGACCTCGATAGAAGGGATCCAATGTCAGTATCAGGGACCTTGGAATGTGAGAAGTTTTAGGGGGCGGTCCCAAGATACAAGATTGGTAGTGTATGTCTAATAGTGTGGGTCCTTTCAACCCAGAGATAGGCGATGTTACTATTGTAATTATAACACCCCAGGTAAATAAAGAATTTTACATTTTCACATTTATCCATATTTGTAAATAAAATATTAATATTACTTTAAAGGGGACACTATGCTCGATTGCGTACCCAATATGCAACAACGAGTTTCTTAGGAATCTTACGTTGCACTCTAATAATAAAATAATATTATTTTAAATGGTAGTTAACACCTAGCTGTTGTAATGGCGGGAATGAAAAAACTAACTAAAAAATGACTATATATGTTTGTAAAATATTTTTACTTTTTACAATAAATTTTAGAGGATTAAAAAAGCGAATGAATCCAATTTTAAGCGTAAAAATTATAATATTCATTAAAAGGTCGATTAACCGCCTTTTGATGGAGAACCTCTTTTAAATCCACTTTTTGACAATTTTATGTGTTTTATTTGACAAAATAAAATTCTTCTTTATAATAGGGACATCAAAATTTACTTTGTGTAAATTTTTGTTATTTTTCTGATAAAGTTCATTTTTTAATGAATAGTGAAAAATGTTGTATTTTAATTCAAATCCACTTTTTAATCTAATTTACTTATATGATTAGATTATATTTTGAATAGGTTTTAAAGTAAAATTATAATATATTTTTACCATTTAATCCAATAGTGGATGTTGGAATTAATTTCATCTGAAATTGGACTTAAACTAGTGTCAATCTTTTGATACTTATTGTTTCATAAAAACACGCTATTTTCCCCGACAGTGGGAATTAACTATTAAATTAAATAATGTAACTTATATGTTCTGAATTTTTCAAAATAGAAATAATTTTTGAATTCAGAATATAAAATATATATTAGGGTTAAGTTTTGGTATTTTTCTTGAAAACGTCAATTTTTTATGAATAGTCAAACCACTAAGTGGTACTTAAAAAACTGATTTTATGTTTAAATGAAATTTTACCACCTCTATGTTTTGAATTGAAAACATTCAACATACATGGTTGTCATTAAGAAGTAAAATGTGGTTCAATGGGAATAAAATAATTTTGTTCGGTGAATAGTAACTTTTAAGTTTTAATCGCGATTAGAGGAAATTACTGTAGTATAAGGTAAAAATAATGTTCTAATAATATTAAATGACCTAGACAAATGTACAAACCTCATTATATGAGTCATGGCCGACCAACAAAATCAATGGGTCAACTTGGGGACCCCATGGAGCCACTTTGGATGGAAAATTACATAAATACCTTTTTATTTAAAGTTAAAATTAAAATGTCACAAACATGTGTTGTTTTACTAAGACAATTTTTACATGGGGTTATATAAGTCATATCTTTGAGTATAAATATCAATTATAAAGCTAAAATTAGTTAATACATCAAGATATTTTTTATAATTTTTAGACATTATATAAATTAATTTATTTATGACACCGTGATGATGTAGTGATTACCTCATAAATGAACGATTTAAATAAAATGAGACGATAGGGTGAAATCTAAGTCTTCAACTTGTCACAAACCTAGTATATGGGTGGATTTAGAAACCTTATTACCTTAGTCTCGACATATATCCTTTTGGGACCTTTTAAATCCTAAAATCATTTTAAAATAAAGTATTATTTTATAACATTCCAAGAGTGCCCCTCCTCTCCTCTTATAAAAGGCCCCCACCTCTACCACCTTACACGCACCTATCAAGCCGTTGGCTCGGCCAAACCCTGCCCATTTCATCTCTCCACATCCCAATCTTAATCATTGAATCCTCACTTTGGGCAGAATCCTTTTCAAGGAAGCCTTTGAGCTCAAATCAAAGAGAGTTACCCGATTTAAAGGTAATGTCTTCCCTTGTGTTCTTTTGTTTTATTTTTCTTCTCCAAACCCCTAAACTCTTTTTATTACTTTCTTTTGTAACAACACCAATATCTTAAATATACTATGATGTTGTTATAAGAAGTATTAGAGCTACACTTTCACACACCTCCGTCTAATGGTTAATGAACATACTGTTTCTGTGGATGGAGAATTACTGCCTCACGAAACATTGATTGTTCAATATTATCTTTAACACCTTCAAAGGTGGCCATTAAGATGTCACTATATTTATATATGATATATAATATGTTTATTTTTTCCTTAAGCTTTTTTATTTTTCATTTATGTCATACCTTTATGGTTTCCATTATGGGTAAACGCGATATCTTCATTTTAGGAAGTGCGGACTACCGCCACCTCAAAGTAATTTGATTCGTTAATGCCATATGTGGGACGTATAAAGGATGGAATTAATGGTATTACAAATGATATCCTACTGGAATTATAATATACGTTTATATAATTATTATTTAATTCCATTTAATACAAAAAAAATTAATGTAGCATTCATGCGTACGTACGGCTTACCATCTCCATGAACGGTACATTTCATTTCATATCTCTAAATGTTATGTACTATTATAAGTACATATATATAATAGATATATATGTAATATATTACATCTAAATTATGGATATCATTATTGAATTATAATATATATATCTCTCATTTTGTTTTAATTCTATTAATACGACAAAAAATGAATGTAGCGTTCATGCGTACGTACGACCTACCGTCTCCATGAACGGTGACATTAATTTTTTATCTCCAAATGCTATGGAATGTTATAAAATGAATATATACTGGATATATATGATATTTAAAACATCAATACTATTCTGGATATGATTTACCTATAACTACATGGAAAATTCTTTTCCAACATGTTCGATTTTTACTCATTTACCGAACATCGACAAAAAACGTCTGATATGAACTCACTTTATTAACCAATTATTATAACCTTATAATATGTGATATTAACTGAATAATAATATTTAAATTAGGTCCTTAAGAAATTATAAATTGTCCAAATTTTATTATTTAGGAGATTAAAGAACGATCGAGTCATGTCGGACACGAGGTAAGGGATCCTACCCCTCTCTTTCTTTTTAAGTACACTCTTTTATATCATTCCTTTAAAGCTCAACTTTCTTATGATTGGGATGTTATTTTATATTAATACTACTGTAATATTTATTTTAATATTATGAGAGACCATATTTTATCTCATCAATCCATTTTCAAAGTTTTGAGTAGCGCCGTTAGGCTGCCGAATATTTTTAAGGGATCCAACCTCTCTTGTTATTTTTAAGAACTATATTTTATGTCATTTCATTTAAGCTCATATTTATTATGTTTGGCGATGTTATTTTATATTCCTCATAATGTAATTTTTATGTTAGTATTATGAGAGACCCTATTTGATCTCATAAATCCAATTTTTCGAAGTTTTAAGTGGCGCTGTTAGGCTACCGAGTTTTCTTAAGGGATTTTTATCTCAATTTTATTCCCATGATATTTATGCAACGTTTTCCACTATTTCCTTTGAGTGGTGTATGTACTGCACATTATTATACACTTTTTGTAGCATAATTTTATTTATGGGTATTTACATCTTCATTGAGTGACCCTTCATCCATGGGGTGTGCGTTTCGAAAGTTACCCAAATCGGTAAGGAAACCTTTCACCCTCCTCTTTTAAAAGACTTCTATTGTTATGTCTTTTAATTTTCATCTTATTATGTGGGGATATGTTCTTATATATCCTTATTGCCATAAATTTTATGTCCAAGTGATGAGATACCCTTTATCTCTTTCATCAACTCTTTTTCTAAAATTTTATGTGACGTCGATAGGCTGTTGAATTTTACCAAGGGAACTTCTTAACCCAATATCAATTTCTTTGGGTTCAACATGTAGTTATTTAATATGTCATCCTTTGAATATGTGTGAATGAACTTTTATTTTTTTACACATAATATCCACTTATATTGGGTGTATTTATATTTTTCACACATAATTATGAGATTGATTTAACCTTAATTTAAGGTTACCTTCTTTATAATGGATTTCATCTCATTTTACATTTCTATTGAGACTTCATTGTTGTTATGCACCAGTTCACTCTTATATGGTGTATATACTGTCCTTTGAAATATTATATCATGAATCCCTCTATTCTCATGATATTATAATGTTCTAATTAAATGTTATTCCTCAATTATTGTATTCAAGTGTCTCTCATTTTGTTAAAAACACTTTAACTAAAATATCGTTTTAAATGTTTTAATGATTTATTCTTATAAATATTTCTCATTAATATCCATGTTTTCAAAATGGTTTTATGGATTTATTTATATGGATATTAATGGTTTAAAATGTTACAAGCTTCAAAGTGGTATGGGACACTTTGAATAAAAAATCTCTTTATTAAATGTTTTAAATTGTTTTGAGAATGGTTTTTAGAATAGATTCATTATTTCAATATCTTAAAGTGTTTTATTGTTATTACAATGTGGGAATGTCATCTTTATTTTATGCATAAGTTATGTTCTATGATTATGTTATGGTTCTTGGGCATTATTTATGAATACGGGTGGTTCCTTGATAAACTAAGGGAGGGTGAGCCCGATATAGCCCTCCAATGCTAAAGCGAATGAGTTAAACGTTAAGGTTTTTCTGAAGAGATTTAGGGAATATACTGTGATGGGTATTCAAAACGTAACCAAGAGGGTTACTCCCTACCTAACAATGTTATGAATGCCTCAAGTTACCTTTATGACTTATGATTTCTATGAGTTATTCATAAATCTTATGATTTCATGAGGTATGTTAATGTGCTTATGTTTTATGAGTAATGTATGATTTCATTGATTCTTATGTATACATGAACTAATGTTTTCTTTCCGTATTGTTATAAACCTAACTGATCTTTTTATTCTCATACCAATTTTTTTGAAATGTATTTCACAGGACATAAAGTTGAATAGTGTCAAGGATGGGATCAAGGAAATGTCAGGCTGTCTAAAACAAGGAACTAAACATGACTCTTTTGTTAAAGAGTTTTTATTTTGTGAAAAAAATCGATGCTGAGTAGATGTGTCTACTTTTTAATCTTTGATATGTAATAGTTATGTCTTAATTCTCTAAAACTCTAAACCTGAAAAGATCTTCAATGTGAATTATTAATTTAATTCATTAATAAGTAATGTTTAAGGCCGGGTCCTTAAAGTTGGTATCAAAGGTCGGTTTAGATAACTTTAGAGGTTTGGGTATTATCTAGGAATAAGTGACATTATCATAATAATTAAGATTTCAGAAAGTATCCTAGTTTTAGATAAAGTGAATGAGTAAGTATATCTCAGTGTTTGTCTTCCTAATTATTACATGATGTTTTTTTGATATACTCACACTTACATTTCTGTAATTAGTGAATGGATGGATCTAGCAGGCACCTAATTGACAATAGGTTTAAAGGAAACTGTGGTGGTTCTATGATTAAGAGACTGGATGAAATGGGGGATTCAATGAGGAAACTCGTGGTAGTTCTAAACCAACTATCAAGGAGTCATTATCAACCACTTGTACCTTGGTATGTTCTGTAATGCATCATGTACGAGACGACCAATCAATGTGGATGTTCAGGTAATAATTATAAAGGTAACCATTAGGGTTTATATGATCCTTACTTTTGAGGTAATTATGGGTTATTATATATTTTTATGGAAAATGAAAGGCATGAGATAAAATTGAGTTTAAAATATGTTATGATTATTTTGGAAGATTTTATCTCATTTTGGGGAATTCGTTAATAATTATATAGTTTTGGAAAAAGGACAACACGTAGACTGGGTGACAACCCGTCGCGTCAGGCAAAGCTGCAGGAATTGAACCCACAGCCGATGTGCAACTAGTATTTATCGCCTACCACTGGACTACATGAAGTCCCTGGTTAGATTTACTAATTATTTTTAGTTAGGTGAACTTATGAATCAAGAATAAGTTGATTTTGGGTTATCTATGGAAATTATTAACCTATCATGGAGGATATGTGATTAGGTTATTTTCTTTTCAGTATGAGACTTTAAGAGTAACTGATGTTATTTGGAGATAAATGTTAAGTTTTATCTTGGAAGACTATGTGATTAAATCCTTCAGAGATTTAGGTTTCAGTCTTAGTTTTTATTACATTGAGGAATTTTATGGATAGATGTTTATTGAATGGTCTTTGTTGAGCTTTGGGTATTGTTTTACAAATTTTGGAGATTAAGAATAGTTTTTTATAAAGGATTATCCTTTTTGGATATTATCTAATCTCATACTAATATTTTTGGTTTTAGTTTTCGTTAAGACATGGGAAGTATATAGTTCTCTTTTGTGGATAAGGTTATTCTCTAGAAGTTTATTACAACTCTCTTAAAGTGAACATGTCATCCTAAATACTCATCTTTTGGAGAAAATATGAGCTTGTGTAAGAAATCTAGTCAAAGTTGAAATTCAACATGACAAGTAAGTATGTTTCCTTATGTTTTAGTTAAGCTCATAAATAAATTCCTCAATGTAAAGTAACATAAAACAAAAATGTTGTCTGTTAATTTTTTCTACTGGGGAATCAAATACCGTTTAACCCATCACAAGTGTGTGATATTCTTGTGGTTAACTTTCTCTTAGACATGTTTAATATCACTCTCCATCATAACATGACCCTTTGTTTTCTCCTCCATATCCATATTTTCATACATGGAATCCTAGTATGGGTTAACTCGGGTGACCTTTGTACTTCTCTTTCCTTATTTTAATGTGATAGTTTTACTAACTCTTGTTCCGATGTGGGATTTTCAATGAAGTTTATCAAGCCCAATTTTAAAATTGCGAGGAAACAATTCCCAAAAGTGGGGAAGGATGTAACACCCCATGTAAATAAAGAATATGAAATTTTCACATTTATCCCTATTTTTGAATAAAATATTCATATTACATTAAAGGGGACGCTATGCTCGATGGCGTACCCAATATGCAACAACGAGTTTCTTAGGAATCTTACGTTTGGACTCTAATAATAAAATAATATTATTTTAAATGGTAGTTAACGCCTGGCTGTTGTAATGGTGGGAATGAAAAAAACTAACTAAAAAATGATTATATATGTTTGTAAAATATTTTTACTTTATAAAATAAATGTTAGAGGATTAAAAATGCGAATGATTCCAATTTTAAGCGTAAACATTCTAATATTCATTAAAAGATCGATTAACCGCCTTTTGATAGAGGACCTCTTTTAAATCCACTTTTTGAAAATTTTATGTTTCATATTTGACAAAATAAAATTCTTCTTAAGAATAGCGACATCAAAATTTACTTTGTGTAATTTTTTTGTCTTTTTTCGATAATGTTCATTTTTTAATGAATAGTGAAAAATGTTGCATTTTAATTCAAAACCTCTTTTTAATCTAACTTTTTTATATGATTATATTATCTTTTGAATTGTTTTTAAAGTGAAATTTGAATATATTTTCACCGTTTAATCCAATAGTGGTCGTTGAAATTAATTTCATCTTGAAATTGGACTTAAACTAGTGTCAATCTTTTGATACTTATTGTTTCATAAAAACACACTATTTGCCCTGATAGAGGGAATTAATTATTAAATTTTTTATTTTAAATTATATTTTTTGAATTTTGTAAAATAGAAATCATTTTTGAATTTGGAATATCAAATATATCTTAAGTTGACTTTTTTGTATTTTTCTGGAAAACATCAAATTTTGATGAATAGTGAAACCACTAAGTGGTACTTTAAAAAACTGATTTTTCGTTTAAATGAAATTATAACACCTCGGTGTTTTGAATTTAAAAAATTAGACATACATGGTTGTCATTAAGAAGTAAAATGTGGTTCAATGGGATTAAAATAATTTTTTGGTGAATAGTAACTTTTAAGTTTTAATCGTGATTAGAGGTAATTACTGTAGTTTAAGGTAAAAATAATGTTTTAATAATACGAAATGACCTAGAAACATGTCCTACCTTCATTTGATGAGTCATGGCCGACCATGAAAATCCCTGGTTCAACATGGGGACCCCATGGATCCACTTTTGTTGGAAAATGACATAAATACCTTTTTATTTAAAGTTAAAATTAAAATGTCACAAACATGTGTTGTTTTACTAAAAAAAATTACATGTGGTTATATAAGTCATATATTTGACTATAAATATTCATTATAAATCTAAAAAGATTTCCTACATCATGATAATTTTTTTACAATATTTAGACATTAAATAAATTTATTTATTTAAGACACCGCGATGATGTAGTGATTACCTCATAAATGAACGATTTAAATAAAATGAGAAGATAGAGTGAAATATAAGTCTTAAACTTGTCACAAACATATTGGATGGGTGGATTTCGAAACCTTATCACCTTATCCTCTAAATATATCCTTTTGGGACATTTTAAATCCGAAAATCATTTTATAATAAAGATTTTTTTTATAACTTTCCAAGAGTGCCCCTCCTCTCCTATTACAAAACGCCCCCACCTCTACCAACTTACACACACCTCTCAAGCCTTTGTCTCGAGAATAACCTTCCCATTTCATCTCCCCACATCCCTATATTCATCATTGAAGCCTCACTTTGGGAAGAATCCTTTCCAAGGAAGCCTTTGAGCTCAAATCAAAGAGAGTTACCCGATTTAAAGGTAATATCTTCCCTTGTGTTCTTTTGATTTATTTTTCTTCTCCAAACCCTAAACTCTTATTATTACCTTCTTTTGTAACAAAAACAGTATATTAAATATACTAGGATGTTTTTATAAGATGTATTCAAGCTACACATTCACACACCTTCGTCTAATGGTTAAAGAACATACTGTTTCTGTGGATGATGAATTACTGCCTCACGAAACGATGATTGATCAATATTATTTTAACACCTTCAAAGGTGGCCATTAAGATGTCACTATATTTATGTATGATATTTAATATGTTTATGTTTTTCCTTAAGCTTCTGTATCTTTCATTTATGGCATACCTTTATGGTTTCCATTATGGGTAAACGCGATATCTTCATTTTAGGAAGTGCGGACTATCGCCTCCTCAAAGTGATTTGATTCGTTAATTCCATATGTGGGATGTATAAAGGATGGAATTAATGGTATTACATATGATATGCTACTGTAATTATAATATACCTTTATATCATTATTATTTAATTTCATTGAATACAAAAAAAATGAAATTAACGTTCATGCGTATGTACGGCTTACCATCTCAATAAACGGTACGTTTCATTTCTTATCTCCAAATGTTATGTATGATTATAAGTACATATATATAAAGGATATATATGTGATATATTACATCTAAATGATGGATATCATTCTGTAATTATAATATATATATCTCTCATTTTGTTTTAATTCCTTTAATATGACAAAAAATGAAAGTAGTGTAATGTGTACGTACGACCTACCGTCTCCATGAACGGTGCTTTTAATTTTTTATCTCAAAATGCTACGGAATAGTATAAAATGAATATATAATGGATATATTTGATATTTAAAATATCAATACTATTGTGGATATGATGTACCTATAACTACATGGAAAATTCTTTTCCAACAAGTTTGATTTTTACTCATGTACCGAACATCGACAAAAACGTCTGATATGAAATCACTTTATTAACCAATTAGTATAAACTTATAATATGTTATATTAACTGAATAATAATATTTAATGTAGTTCATTATTAAATTATAAATTAACCAAATTTTATTATTCAGGAGATTAAAGAACGATCGAGTCATGTCGGACACGAGGTATGGGATCCTACCCCTCTATTTCAATTTATGTACACTCTTTTATGTAATTTCTTTTAAGATCATCTTTATTATGATTGGGATGTTATTTTATATTACTCCTACTGTAATTTTTATGTTAATATGATGAGAGACCCTATTTTCTCTCATCAATCCGTTTTTGAAGTTTTGAGTGGCGTCGTTAGGCTGCCGAATTTTTTTAAGGGATCCAACCTCTCTCTTTCTTTTTAAGTACTCTATTTTATGTCATTTATTTTAAGATCATCTTTCTTATGTTTGGGGAAGTTATTTTATATTCCTCATACTGTACTTATTTTTTTCTTTTTATGAGAGACCCTATTTGATCTCATAAATCTAGTTTTTGGAAGTTTTAAGTGGCACCGTTAGGCTGCCGAGTTTCCATAAGGGATTTTTCATCTCACTTTTATTCCCGTGACATCTATGCTACGTTTTCCACTATTTCCTTTGAGTGGTGTATGTACTGAACATTATTATAATCTTTGTGTAGAATAATTTCATTTATGGGTATTGACATCTTCATTGTGTGACCCTTCTTCCATGGGGTGTACGTTTCGAATGTTACCCAAATCGGTAAGGAAACCTTTCACCCTCCTCTTTTAAAGGACTTCCTTTGTTATGTATTTTAATTTTCATCTTATTATGTGGGGGATATGTTCTTATATGTCCTTATTGCCGTAAATTTTATGTCCAAGTGACTAGATACCCTTTATCTCTCACATCAACTTTTTTTCTAAAATTTAATGTGACGTCGTTAGGCTGTCGAATTTTACCAAGGGAACTTCTTAACCCAATTTCAATTTCTTTGGGTTCAACATGTAGTTATTGAATAAGTCATCCTTTGAATATTTGTGAATGAACTTTCATTTTTTTACACTTAATATCCACTTATATTGGGTTTATTTATATTTTTGACACATAATTATGAGATTGATTTATCATTAATTTAAGGATACCTATTTTATAATGGATTTCATCTCATTTTACATTTCTATTGAGACATCATTGTTGTTATGCACCAGTTCACTCTTATATGGTGTATATACTGTCCTTTGAAATATTATATCATTAATACCTCTATTCTCATGATATTATAAATTTCTAATTAAATGTTATTCCTCAATTATTGTATTCAAGTGTCTCTCATTTTGTTAAAAGCACATTAACTAAAATATCATTTTAAATGTTTTAATGATTTATTCTTATAAATATTTCTCATTAATATCCATGTTTTCAAAATGGTTTTAAGGATTTATTTATATGGATATTAATGGTTTAAAATGTTAAAATCTTGAAAGTGGTATGGGACACTTTGATTCAAAAATATCTTTATTAAATGTTTTAAATGGTTTTGAAAATGGTTTTTAGAATGGATTTATTATTTCAATATCTTAAAATGGTATATTGTTATTGCAATATGGGAATGTTATCTTTATTTTGTGCTTAAGTTATGTTCTATGATAATGTTATGGTTCTCGGGAATTGTTTATGAATATGGGTGGTTCCGTGATAAACTAAGGGCGGGTGAGCCCGATATAGCTGTCCAATGCATTGCGTAACGCGAAGGGGTTAAACATTAAGGTTTCTCCGAATAGATTTAGGGAATATACTGTGATGGGTATTCCAAATGTAACCAAGAGGGTTACTCCTTACATAATAATGTTATGAATGCCTCAAGTTACCTTTATGTCTTATGATTTCTATGAGTTATTCATAAATCTTATGATTTCATGAGGAATGTTAATGTTATTATGTTTTATGAGTAATGTATGATTTCATTGATTCTTATGTATACATGGACTAATGTTTTCTTTCCGTATTATTGTAACCCTTACTGTGCTTTTTATGCCCATCCCATGTTTTTTTGAATTTTTTTTCACAGGACATAAATTTGAATAGGGTCAAGGATGGGATCAAGGAAATGACAGGCTGTCTAAAAAAAGGAACTAGACATGACTCTTTTGTTAAAGAGTTTTTATTTTGTGAAAAAGAATTGGAAGCTGAGTAGATGTGTCTACTTTGTAATCTGTGAGATGTAATAGTTATGTCCTAATTCTCTAAAACACTAAACCTGAAAAGATCCTCAATGTGAATTATTCATTTAATTCATGAATAAGTAATGTTTAAGGCCGGGTCCTTATAGTAATGGAAGGTAACATCATGCCTGATATTTTCTAACCCACCTTACAACTTATAGAGAGAATTTGGATGGGCCACCAGGGAAGAGGAATTCGAAGAAGTTGGAAGGTTTGTAGGAGGAATGATTTAGAAAGATATATCGGAGGTAAGTAGGAGGTCATCTATATTTTGGATTGTATCCACCACCACCCTCGGGTGGTCCACGTCAGACTTAATGAGATGGATGATAAGGGTGGGGATAACTTCAGGCGGTCTAGAATTATGACCCAAAGGCTTTAAGAATGATTTTATTTATGATCTATGTATGTCGTACCTTAGTTTCACTACTAATATGAATAGATATTAGTAATTCCTTTCATTCCACAAAGCTTGAATGGGACATAGAGATTTTGGTTGAACCATTGGTTAGACCCTTGCACTTGGCGAATCCTACTAGATTAAAATTATTGATCACACATTATAGCCAGATATGTGGCATGACTACTGGAGGATAAAGATTTTATTGTAATCTCTTTGTAGTAGGGCCAAGGACATACTATTTCATTCTTGTTATTGATTTATTATCTAGAATTCATTCATATACTGATTGTTTTATTCAAAGGGCACAATGTGACTATAGGGATGGAACAAAGGTATCCATTATCGATGAATAATAAATCCATTCAGTGTAGGATGGACTCATTCATAGTATGGTGGAGCTGATTACTCATCAATTGGATAGCTTAACCATTGGTGTAGTGAATTTTGTGAGTTTCAAGTTTCATGTAGTAGTTTTAGTGTATAGGGACATCGCCCATGGGGATGTGGTAGGTTCAACATCCAATTGATCGATAGATTTCTTTACTGATCTTCACTAAGGGATGACACAAATATCTGCACCACCATATCAGATGGATCCCATAGAGCTTCACAATATGAGGGTGTAGAGGGGGGACATTCAGACAAAGGGCTTTGTTTGACCTAGTGTTTAACCATGGGCATCCCCATTTTTGTTTTCCATGAAGGTTTTATGGAGATTGAAGATGTGTGTGGACTACTATTCCATGAACACGGTGATCATGAATAACATGTATCCATGACCACTTTTATTAGTTTAGAGATTCATGATGGTTCTCAAAGGACTACCTCAGTCTTTAAAACCATCAGTTTAGAGAATAGGATGATGATATACCAGATATGACATTAAGATGTTTATATGGTCAAATTGAGTATTTAGTGATTCCCTTTGGGCTGATGAACTCCCCATTAGTGTACATGAGACACATGAACTAAATATTTTAGTCTTACGTATACTAGTTCAAGATATACTTCATCAACGATATCCTTGTGTTGTCAATGCCAGAGGAGGATAATGAAAGAAACATAAGGATAGATTTTTATATACTCCTAGATAACCATATTTATGGAAATATATCAGTGTTTTAGTTATGGATTCGGGTAATCCAATTTTTGTAAAATGTTATCTTAGATTATGAAGTGGTAATGGATTCAAAAAATGTTGTGGTAGTATTATCATGGTAGACATCTAAGAGTTTGATGAAGGTTTGGAGCATCCTTGGGGTGTTTGGATAATAATGAATATTCATCCTGGATTTCTATTGATTATAAACACTCATGAATTCTTTGACTCTAAATGGGATGCCTTTCATGTCAATAAAGTGGTCGCATCCTTCTTATTAGCAGTTGATGTAGATTTTTATGAGCACTCCCATATCGATATCACTAGTGGTGTGTGTAGATTAATTAGTATTCTATGATGCATCACAAACTAAGTTTGTTTGTGTTTAGATTTGAAGGAATGTTGTAGCAGATGCTCTTAAGAGGAGATCTTATTCTCTGTTACTGGACGAGGAATTAGAGGAGTGATCCTTATTTTATTTATCCTTTATGGATTGAGATGGATCATCTTACATCAAGTAGATGGTTTTTACCCCTCTGATCCAGCATCAAGTAAGGGATCCATATCTCAGGGATACAGACATTGAGACACTACAAATATAGATAACCACATGTCCTACTCCTCTTGAATTTTCTAAATGTTGCGAGTACATTGTTTTTTTAGAGGGGTCATGGTGGTTCTAGTGATATTGTAGGAAGATGTTTTGAAACAGTTTCATACATCTCATATAATGGTACATTCATGTGTGGAAACTATGTACTAGGACATCTGACATCTGTTATTTTGGTCATGGATGAGAATAGAGTTGCAGAGTCTCTCTCTTGATTCCTTACATTTTAGGAAAAGAAGGTTCATCACCAAGATCCCATTGGTTTGTCTCAACCCCATGAGGTTAAAGAATGGATGTGGAATTGGAAATATATAAAATTCTTGATTGGATTACAACTTATATCCATAGTTCATTATTCCAATAGGGTGATCATAGAATTACTCACCATGTCGACCCCCTTCCTAGCTATATGAGAGAAGTGTTCATTAGAGAGATTTGCACACCTCTATTTTGAAGATATATTCTGACTCCATGGAATTCTATAATATATTAATACTATCCCTGATTCTCACATTACATTATAATTGTGGAATGGAATGAAGGGGAATTTTGGGATCCAGTTACACATGATCACACCATATCACCCAAAAATTGAGAGCTAGACTAAGAGGACCATTCAGGTTTTGGAGTACATGATGTGATATTTAATATACGAATTTGGACATAGTTGGGAGGATATACTGCCATTGTTGGAGTTTTTATACAAACTCCATTCCACAATTAGTATGTAACTAGTAAAATAATTCTATAAGAGACCCTAAAGTTCACCACATTATTAAAATAACCAAGGAATGTCTACAATCGTGGGACCAGAGTTGGTACGAGCTAAAAAAATGGACCAGATCATCTAGGAGTGGATGCATACAATAGAGAGCCATCAGATATTACATCAAGTTGGTATGGTGACATTCCACATAGTTATACCTGTGCAGTTAGACCAGCTAAGAGACGTCTTCCACATGTCACATTTGAGGATGTACATGAATGATCCATCAGACATTCTCGACTGGGGAAAGCTAGATATTGAGGATGTAGAATCATTTTTTTCAGTACGCAGAAGAGATCAATGATCAGATAGAGAGCATCCATTATGGGTCATCGATTTCTATAGTGTGTGTCTGGTGGTAACATGTGAATCTACAATAGATAACATCAGTTCAGGATACATGGATTCTTAATCAGTACCCACATATATTGGAGTATCCATTATTTTATACATTTTAGGGACCTAAAGAACCAATTTTGGGTAATACAATGTCTAGGATTTTCTGTGTACTATATTTTTATATTATATGAGTTGTTTTTTTGACCAGTCACTAATATGGTGTGTGATTATGAGGAACAATATGTTGCGAATAAATTTTTGAAATAAATTATATATATTAAACAAAACACGCATGCAGTTTCCATAAAAAATGTACAAACTTCTAAACATGTTCTCGAATAAAAAAATATTAATGTGCATCTGAGTTCCAAACATGAGGGTTACCCTAGGGTTGACCTAACATTAGTCATCACTGTCCTTTTGTTGAAATGTTTTCATAGGCCTGAAAATTAATAAAAACAATAATTTTCATGAAAATTATTGACATTGTGACTCATTAGAATTTAAATACTATTATGTTAGAAATCCATGGTAAGCCATATAACCATGGAGATGTTGGAAAACACATAGAGATACCATCTGAGAATTCACTCCGGTGAATGATGAATAGATTGTGAATCGATGATTAACGAGCATCAGATTGGAAGGTTCTCACAAAGTAATACAATTTGTCTTAATTAATCATCCGTGATCGATCCAAATTAAGCAATGACATGTGTTTTTATTTTTTTCTTCACAGATCATTAATTGCATTGTGAATGAAAATCAATCAAAGAGCATATTAATATGAGATTCTATCATCTTATTGAATGTGATTATTTGAGGGGGTTGACAATATATTATATTTTTTATTATATTATTATGATTATTGTTCTAATAATAATGGTTCGAGATCAAAAAAACAATGATAGAGGTTCATTTCTCTAATATATTCCTATTCTTTTCATCCCCCATTCATAATTCTGTATGGGTGTTCATTGTTTTTCTTGTGGCTCGAAAAATACTGATCAATCTATTGTTGCAGACCTATTTCCTTGAACAATGATCCAATATCACATACATGGGATCTGAATGGAATAAAGGAGGTTTAATGATGGGGAAATAGTGATTCATTAAATGGTTGATATCATATTTTTCATTATTCAGCAAACAATTAGAAATAAATATTTTCTCAATTTTATTATATATGATGATGGAAGAACCTATTTTTTATTAATGGAGACATTGAAAAAAGTTGACATCATCTGTTTTTGTAGTGAAACAATCATAGAATTTGAGGATTGTAGCATTGGAATGAATGCGAAGTAGATATGAGATTCCAGAAAATTCATAGCAACAAGATGTGTATTCCTGATCTACATGCAACGTGGATCCCCCCAAGTGGAAGCATGGGTATTATAAGAATGTTAAAAATAAAATTCCATGTGACCCTTATTACATGAAATCTGGACACACTCAGGAGACTCAAAGTTTTCCTTTGGAAGTACATGGACATGGGGTGGACTACACGAGTTGGAGAATTCCTTGGGCACCCCTACATGGACACGGGACAGACCAAGTACATGGGCTAAGCTATTTACTTGTACATGGGATAAGCTATTTACCAGTACAGAAGAAATAATGCATGGGATAGAGTCATGTATTTGATAATGTTTAGACTACAAGGGCATCCTACATACTGTGTAATATTGCACTAACATAGCTTGATGACATGGGACATTTACATGAGCTGGACAATTGTCAATAAACATGACATGTGACCCCTACTACACACCGCGCACTCTTTTATACATGGCTTGGATCTATTATCCACCATATCTTATACATGTTTCAAAAGGTGACGTTCCACTAATCCATTCACTATAGGTTAGAATGGAATCATCTCTTACCCATAGGACCATGATCCCTTCATTAGTACTTATGGAATAGAGTCATTGGAATCACTATGACATGATCAGAGTGAGATCCTCTATTCATCTTTGTGACATAGGTGGAGTTATTGGAATCATCATGACCAACACTACATGGGTATCATTCCATTACATAGTGGGTTAAACCATATTGAGTTTTTGGTATCACCTGATGGACATGGTCATGGTCATCATCCTTGTATCATATTCTCTTCGGTCTATCAATGTCTTTTTCCTCTTAAAGAGATCAGACAAGTAGTTCCTCTTGAACGAATATCCTTAGTGCCATCGAAAATATGAGTGTATTATTATGGATGAGTGCTTCATGGATACTTTGAGCTAGATTCCAAGACTGGTATACTATGGTTGTGACAGTACTCTAGGTTGTGTGCATTTGTTTATTATATCTTGATATTCTTGTTATATGTGTTGTAGAAATATACCATTATAATGATGAATGTATTTAATTTATTTATGCATTGTGGTTTCAGGGTGATCTACTAAGTATTTTTATACTCATCCATGCACGATCTTTTCCAACACGTGTCATGTATTGTGAAGACGATCGACTATTAGACAGAAACCTAGGAGAATTTGGACCAGACAGTGCTCAGTGAGACTAGATAGATCGAGGTGTCTTCCCGTGACTTTATGACAGCTGTCCCAATACAGAATTTCATGTTAATGTTTTTTATTCAAACTCTTTATGGGGGGGCATAAATTTTTTCATTTTTACTATCTTTTACTTCATACCATACTATTGTCAAATGATTATATTTATACATGCATGGTTGTTCATTTTTTTCATTTTAGCATTTTTTTAGGAAAGGATATGTGTGTGTGGATATAGTTACATATGAAAAGGCCTCCCATGTCGGTTATATGACTTATTTACACTAGTCTCTAGACCACGGCCCATTTTAGGTTTCCTAGGGGGGGGGTCTCAGAATGACACCCTCTGGGAAATTTTGTGAAATTTACAGTTTAATTTTTATTCCAGAAAAAACTAAATTTTAAAAAGTGTTATTAAAACATCCTCATGAAAATATGGAAATGAAATTACAAAGTTTATCACATAACAGGGATCCCAAATTGTATAAAATTGTTTATAAGGGAAAATATGGGCCTGAAATAGAAATTTAAAGAATAAATACTAATAATGTGTGATGTATAACATTTTCAGGAGAAATATAATAAAAATAATAATAATAATATTGTGATAGATAAAATGACCATTAATTCCTTAGAAATGAATTTAACTATATGTAATTTTTATTTCATGGGTTTTTCTTAAATTTTAGGAATTTTTAGGACAAGTTATAAATAATTTATTTCTTTTCATTCCATAACTAGAATATCATCATATGGGATGTTCTTTGATAAATTTACACATCATCTCTTATTCTGAGAAATGATTTTTTTATTCACAATCCACTAATATAGAATAAGCCCCATAAAGGAATGATGATTAATTACATCTATCCCAAGTTATTATAAATAAACAATTGGTTTCTATAGGTTACCCAATTATCTTAAATATTTATATGGTGAAGTAATACATTAATCTCCAAAAGCTAATCCAAAATTCTCCATAAACCATTCCATAAATTATTATTCTTATAACACATCTAAAATTCAAAATTCATAATTATGGTCACCAAATTTCTAAAAATAAACATTGTATAAATCCCCGATATATCATAAAATTTCACTTCATGGTCCTTTTCCAAATGTTACAACACATTGGTCATATATTCTCTTAAAAAATTGTAATTACCACAACTACCATAAAACAACACTTAAAACATAAATTCCGCATCATTCCAAAAATAATGTTTATTTAATATATTCTATGAATCCATAAATGATATATAAATCATAAATGAAAATATAATCCAATATTTTAGGAAACCATTAATCAGTTTTGTGGTCATTAATTCAATCAAATTTACATTATCTATACTAATCATCTATTTATCCAATCTAAACTAAAATTTGTCAACATCGGGGACATATTAAGTGTTATCTTCCCTAAATGATGTGTTTTCCATAAAATATAAAATTTCCATTAAGTAAATCGTCACAATCATTAGTAACATTCATCATATTCTTGAAAATCTGTAATTCAAAAAATACATTGAAATAATACTTAAATTTATTTATGTTTTGATATAATATAATTTTTGAATTCCAAAGCATTATCACATCAATAAATCCATTTTATTCTGAAACCATTTAAAAGGGTAAATAATCTTATTCTTTAATACATATTTCCTAAAATATAAATTGCCAATATTTTCTCAAGATTCACGAACCTAAAATTAAAATTGATTTTTACTTTTAATATAAGCAAAATTATTATAACACCTCATACCTTACAAATTTCATTCATAATATCATCATCATCATCATCATCATCATCATCGGTATGACCATTACTTATACAACATTGTTGATTATATTCAAAATCCTTCCATAAAGGACATATATTTGCATGATTACCATAAATTAAACAATTAAAAAATTCAACCTGCAATTATTCCATAGAGAGATTATTCTTCTAATCCATTACATTAATCAAAATATTATTTTTTGGCAATTACATTCTTTGTGTACTTTTACATAGTCAAGAAATTCATCATGTCCTTTTAAGACATTCATTAGGTCGATTCATCATAGATTCATTACATATAGGAAACAAAATATTATATCCAATATAGTACATACCAACCATGTATTATGAAAATAACATCATTATATACATCTATGAGACCCATCTTTGATTAAGGTGTAATATATTAATCATATATCTTGTCATATGATTAATAATAATCAATAAATCTTTCACTCCAATCACCATCCCATTTTGTCTCTCGTCGACACATTTTCTATCGCATTCAATATTATTCCATTTCCTTATTTTTAATGACATTTACTATAAGCAAAAACATAGTGTTAGTAAAAATACATGTTTAGAAAAAACATTGTCATTAAAAATAAATCATAGTTTTTATAAATCATGTGACCAATTTTTTAATCTAGTGATCTTTTTACATAAGTTATTTCATTCAATATCAATACTCAAATAATTTAATATGGTTTATAAATAGATTTTAAATTTTAAGTTTATATCCACCGAAACTGAAATGTACTTGTACATTATAGCCTATTTTCATTTACCAAGTAATTATCAAGTCAAGTCTGATTTACCTTTTTTAGAGTTATTAAAATTGTGTACATTTATTCAGAAAAATAATCTTGTACTATTCAGACATGGATGTGTTACTAGTAAAACTACACTTCATTTAGTCCTACAAATTAGTTTTTCTTTTTATTATTCGGAGTATCCTAAGGTTCCTCACTAACATTTTCATTACCTAGTTTCCAATTCTATAACTATATCAATATATAATACAGACTATAATGTCCCAAATTTATCATATATTGTTATTACATCTTTATAGACCAATATTACTTACAAAATATAACAACCCATTCTAGAATCATTTATGTCCAGTTCTATTTGAAAGTGTGGACACATAAAAAATAGTTCCATGGGTGAGATACATCATACTCCACTAATTTCATCATAAATAGAACCATTATTAGTCATATATTACATAAAATGATTTATAAACAACTTAATGAAAATATAATAATGGGTGTTCTCAGATGAAAATTAAGGGTAAACAAGGGAGATGATGACTTATCATGAGAATAAGCGTATAATAAAATGATAAATATATTTGAAAACCATATCTGAAATATCATATGTCACTATCATAGAAAATTTAATAACTCTTAGAAGTTTATTAGACATGAATCATAACAGAATCATAAATCATGATCAATGAGAACATAACATTTGGAATAAGTCATACATTTTTTAATGAATGTGTCTATGGAAAATAATTTCCTCAGTAGTAAAGGATCATTTGAAAACCTTTTATAGTGTAATGGGTTATCTTCCTAGAACATCATAGTAGTAAAGGTTCTCTCCCATGTCGGTCATAGTTAAAGAAGACCCATAACGAACAAGGTTCATGCCCTATTACATTCGTGTTTAACTCTAGAGATATCAATTGGTACACAATTAATTGGAGGAAGATTTGGGTACCACTAGTCTCATTTTGATATTAATACATATTTTTACCACAATATCATAAAATATTCATCATATCAAACCCCATGAAAATAAATGTGTTTAAAAAACATTCATTATATCAGGACCCATGAAAAGAAATGTGTTTCATAGAAATTTCATCATACAATAACCCTTAGAAAAAATGTGGTTCATTAAAATATTTTCATAATAATAATAATATATTTATAGTAACGATAAATGTTTTTTACATGGGTTATATCCCAAATATTTCATCAGTTACATTGAAGGATGACTTCATAGATGAATAGATATTTTCAATGATCACATGGAATTATTGTTTAGGAAAATGACATTTCAATTTGAATACAATCTCTTAAAGGATATAACATTTCTAGAACAGGTTTCTTTTAAAATAACACTTGAAACATGTAAACTATGATTTAAAACATTTTTTTAGGATGGTGTGAAATTTTTTTCATTCTCTACACATTAAAGAGAATATTCCTTTCATATTTTTAGTAAATTCCAAACGGGAATTTTTTAGAAAATGTCTTTGACATTCAATTTAAAAAAATTAAAAAAAATTAATTGATAAAAGTTTCATTAATAATTTTTTTTGAGAATATTAAAAATATAATATAATGAATATATAGAAAAATGGACTTTGGAGAAAATGAATCTTCAACCGAAGATACAAATAATGTTATTTTTTATTAAAAAAATTATTGTGACATAATAGTAAATAAATAGAGAATAGTGAATGAATAATGAATTATAATGAAAAAACTTATGGATAATAAAATCAAAGAATTTCTTTGTAAATATATTATAATAATTCATCATCAATTAATAATCATAAACAATCTGGATAATCAATGATATTTTAACATCATAGCCTTACCACTTTAGTTACTTTTGAATCATTATCCCCATTAAAGAATAACACCATGTGAATCATTAAAAATCATGAAAATAGTAAAATTCTGGATATAAAATATCAAAGGGAAAATATATACACATCATAAAATAATAGAGGTGCGTATCATAACATATTTCCTAAAAAAATTATTTGAGACAAAATCCATATACCTTAAGTATTTAATTCCTTCTAACGTGTTTGAAAATCCTACAAAACATATATAGGATTATTATACATATATTATATCATCATAAATATTTAAATAATTTATATATTATTTTCATATGACGTTTTGTTGCACGTTTATTCACAATTGCTTGTTAAAATCATGGTTTGGGTAATAACTGCTTTTTTTATTTAAGTTTTTTAAGTCCTTTTACATATATCATATATTCATCATATAAAAAATTATTAACAAGATAAAATTATCTTATATAATAATTAATTATTATTTTAGACTAATCTATTAAATATGGATATAGAAAATCAATAACACTCTTCATGGAAATGGTAGGTCGTATGTACATGAATGTTGATTCCATTCTCTCAACAGATGAAATGAAAAAATAAGAATAATATATTACCATCATAGAATATTTTTTATGTGACATATATCAAATATACTAATAATAATTATCCATATTTCCTTCCACATAAAGCATATGTGAAAAACATTTCACATTTCTCGATGAGGAGATACTATACTATACACCCGAGCAATGTTATTATATCCCCATAGAATTGAATGGAAGAAATAATATTTCATATAATGATTCTAAAAACGTAATTATTTTAAAAATACCAAATAAATTCTTTATATTTATCATTATTCAAATATATGAGAAGTGTTAATAGAAAAATGAATTTCATCAGTTTGCGTGATGCTATTCTTCTATACACACAAACAAAAACTTCATTTACCATTATATATAAGAGAGGATGGATATAGGTTATATATTTAACATAATATCATATAATTATATAGTAGATAATAGTTTATTATATCATAATATTCAAAAAATATTTTATGTAGGTGGAATCATAAATGAAATGATAATGTATAGTTAATAGATATACATCTTCTTCCAACACACTCTTTTGGATTACAACTAAAACCTTCATATGATGGTTTCATAATAATACAAATTCATCTAGGATTTTGTGATGGAATTTATGAGATTTTTTGGGTAGTTAATTGAAAAATAAAATTGTATTTTATGTCTTATGAGGAGAAGAGAGGAGAAAAGAAGTCAATTTATTTGTTGGGAAATCAGCCCATTTGGAACCCACATGGAGATTTCCCAAAAGATTATTTAATTATAAATTATTTCCAATTTAAAAGGATAAAGAATTTCCCGTTATTAAAAATTGGTAAGGATAATATTGTAATATTTCCATAAAATAGGATTAATATAATTGTGGATAGAAATATTACCCTTGTTTTTTATTTTAACCCCCGATAAACCAGTTTAAATATTTAATGTTGTAATTAATTTTTAATATTTTTTTGAACCAAATTGAAAAAAAATATGTTAAAATTTTTTATAATATTAATTTTTTTATTTAAAATATGGAATGAAATTTTTCCCTAATTCCAGTCAAAAAAATGGTGAAATTTAATTTAAAATTAAACCCATAGACAAAATGAAAAACATGTTTTCCACAATGAAAACTAAAAAAAAATGTTTTAAAACCTAAATTCCATTTAAAATAGATTGAAAAGAAATAAACTGGATTAATAGATATATAATTGAACTAATTTTTCATTGAATCTACATTTAAATTAAATTTATCTTGCATATTCATTGAATGAAAAGATAGTTATTAAGAAAAACAATTTTTTTTATATTCAATGAATAATTTATCATTTCATAAAATTCTCAAGAAATTAGCCCAAAATAATATTGGAACGATAATTTCAAAAATAAATTTAATTTTTTCAAATATACTTTATTAATGATAAATATATTACTTTAATAATATGAAAGCAAAATGAGAAAAAATTACTTTTTAGAAAAATAGTATTTTTATGAGTAAAAGTTGAGTTGTTCTTATATCGTTTCTGGAAAACACATATGATGAAAGTTAAGGATTTTATATAATATATAATATATAAATTTCCATAAAATCATTCACTAAAATTGATTTATTTAATTTTCCACAATAAAACATGTTTGTGGGTAGAAAAACATTTTCAAAAAAAATTATTTCATTTTTATTCAAATGGTTTTCAACATTAATTTATAATTAATTGGTAACCAAATAATTAATTTTATATACCTTTTTCAACCATATATAACAATTATTTGCTTAGTCCACCTCATACCCACCATTCCAACATCTAGGGTGAACCTATATTGTTAAATATTAATATTTTAATAGTATGTTTTCTTTCATTAGAACTAGGTATTGTTTTTAACATAAGATATCAAAGAAATAAATTTTATTTGATAAAAATATTTCAAAAAAATATATATCAATTCTATATAATACAAAATCACTAGTCTTTTAGGATAACTCTTTAAAATATATATATATATATATATATATATATTTGAAATTATCTATATACTCGGAAAAGTGTTTTGGTTTCTCGAGGCCCTAAAATTAACAGATTTTAAATTTATTAACATATTTTTAATATAGTGAACACATAATTAATTATGAAATGGGTTTACACTTTATAGAGACATCAAATAAGAATTATAATACCATGGATGATTTTGGACTATTGGTTCTATCCTAGTATTTAGCTATGGTTGGTTGGTGTCTGCCATTCTGTTCAAGGTGTCCTTTGCAAGGTGCATTTAAAAAAAAATAATTTAGTTATTTAATTTTATTAGTGGAATTAACCAAGCCCTCCATTAGTAAATATCCACCTATGTAAAAGGGGGTTTGTTCATATCCAATGTAGGATTTGAGGGGACGATGATCATTCTTCATTTATGGATCAATATTGGAGAATGGAAACAAATAGATCATGGTGGACCATGGTATTGACAGAGATAGAGAATACAATATTCTCCATCAATATCATATTTTTTTCAGTGATATTTGATCCTTAATATATGTTGGACTCATTGTTTTTTTCTACCCTTTTTATTTTATAATCAAGGATTTTTATTTTCATTAACATGATACTCATTTTTTGTTCATCGTATATACATCACCAGGACCGTATGTCGACAAACATTTCATGTGAAACTATGGACACACTATGTAGTATACTATATCCAATATGTTCTTATCTAATGGTGAACACATCTAGGTGATGTGGTAAGGTCACATATAGTGTGACCACACAAACACATCCTTTCCATACCACAAGAACATATATATTATGTATCCCCATATTTTGAACAGTTATTTTGGATATTGAGTATCTTATCACATGTTTTTTCCACATAGATCATGATGGTAGCCTATGGAGGCTTATGGGATATGATGTGATCTTGGAGATTCTGTAAAAAATTCTTGATGATGGATGTAATTAGGAAGGATAATCATAGAGAGACATGGGTGTTAGTACACACCATTCTCAGTAGGGTAAGAGTCTCCATACTCTTTACTCATGTAGAGTCGATGCTCCCTTGTAGAATATATCAGTACAAGTCCTCTCTATATGGAGTGGGACTCCCATGTCTTCTAGGTCCAATGACAAGATAGTCCTCTATAAGTGTTTTATCTCTCTTTTTTGTGGGTCACATCGGCAAAGAGTGGTCCCCTAAATATATATTCATGTGAGGCTACACATGATTTTGAACATTAAATATAGATATTTAGAGACACATGCTGATACATCTTCCTTGGATTGGTTATGAATATATAGATCACCTTTCACCGTCATGTTTTTTTCTTTTTGATCATAGTTATATATATTGTGGTTCTCTTACCCACTTCTTTGGGTTTAAGGGACTTCTGTTGTATATTTATATTTCCCCACAAATGGTTTGTGGTGATACCAATTATGTTTGTGTATACTCACCCAAAAAATGAATTATTCTACACATGTTATGTATTATGAAGATGATAGGTAGATCATCAATGAAATTGGTTAGGTATAGTGATATATTGGTGCATTGATTTTATTTTATGGTTAGACATTTGAATCAAGAATAATTCTATCTTAATACATCCATTTTCCAGTAATTATTTTGTAGGAACATCATTTTTGTCTGCACATGTAATTTTCAACATTATTATTTTGTTTATATTATTTTACTCAGATGTATTACATATAGGTTATTTTAGGTATGATTATATTCTATATTTTTCTATATTTTATTAATTATATGAAAATTTTCCGGGAGATAATTGGTGTGTGAAAAAAATTACATATGATATAGTCTAAAATTTAATTTATTCTATCTCATGGAATTTCACTCACTATTTTCATATTAGAGGCAATATTCAAGTGATGACTCCCAGAATGTCACTAGATAGGTGGGCCCTAGTGAGTTGGGTCCTGATTGAGTGGTATTCGTAAAGACCCGAAATTCCCATGGAAGGTTTTTATTAAAATACAGGGGAATTTTACGAGTCTGTGAAAATTGACGGCGCTTGATTCTGGGGCCCGGTGTGCCCAGAATAAATTTCAGAAGTTTTGCTTGGGTATGTTCAGTAAACGTGCAAGCAGGATTTTATAACTTTTAAACCGGTGCTTGGAATCAAATTCTGAAGGCACCGTTGACCTCACGACATCGGTGATTGCTTTGTAATACCTTCACTACAGTTGCGTTCTAAAAAGAATGGAAGTTAGATGTCGGGGTTTTTAATTAAATTGATTAAAAATAAAGAGTTAATGTTATATTTATTATGGTGTTTAAAAGCTCCAAGAGGAGGTTATTCATGGAGGGCCACCACACCATAACCTCCCAAGAGAGGTTATGGTGGTGGGGCCCACCCACACATAACCTCCCATGGGAAGTTAATTAACATGGGGACTACACGGGATCTAACCCTTGTAACACTCCACCATCCCCCACTAATATATTATGCGAACACACGTTATTTAATTGGGTGGAGCCGAGTTATTAATTCACCCTTTTGAATTATGTGCCGACACATAAAATAATAGGTAGACTATTATTTTCTATAGGGTTGTCATTTCTCTTCCTATGAGATTGTTGGATAAATCCCTCAATGGAGAACCATTCTTCTAACAAAGAACGCAAATAATGTCGACAAACTTCTTCTTTCTTCTTCGACCGGGGAAAGAAAGGGAAGCGTCACCCACAAAGAACACTGACGCCATCCTAGGCTTCTTCTTTTCCGAGGTCAATGAAACTATGCCACCTTTTCCTGCAACTTCATCAATGAAAAATTTTCAAGTAAGGTATGAGTTATTGTATGATTTAATATTACCTTCCATACCCCATCGAATGTTGTGTGCTTTGAGAATAAAATGATATCACCATAACGAGGAGGGTTCAGACCGCATGAACAAGGCCCAACCCTACCATTTTTTTGTTCTTGTTTGATGACGATGGTGGTGGTACACGTGGAGACCAACAATGAGTTGGCCGTGAAGAAATCTGGCGGCACAAGGCCGCCGTGTCGCCATAAGGGCGTAGCACCGCAGTTCCGCATAGTGAACCGAGCTGCGGCCAGTCGTGCCGCGGTGGTGCCGGAGGGGCGCAGTTCCATCGCACCATGCCGGAAGAAAGGGTTGCATCCATTGCGGGCCACAGCGGAGGGGAACGGTGCCATCGCACTGCGCCGGTGGTGCAGGAACATGGCCTTAGACAAAGGCAGATAGGAGAGGGTGGTCAGCTGAGCCAGCCGCCGGTGCACATTACAGGCAGGATCCATTGGGTGCTGCGGTTACCAGGGGATGGAAACTCTCGCCGGCCATTTTGGACAGGGGGGGGGGGGGGCGATAGCCCCCCCCCCCCAAGCGTGGCCGGCTAGGCCACGCGGGCCGGCCCACAAGGCCAAACAGGCCGGCCGGCCAGGCCACGTGGGCCATCAGCCGAATAGGCCACACGAGCCACCACTTGGACACGCGGGCCGACACCAGACCACGCGGGCCGTTAGGCTGGGCCGCCCCTTCATACTGGTCCACCCTTTGGGTCAGGTCAGTTTGACGGACTCGGTCGGGTCGATCCTACTGGGTCGGACCGGAACCAAATCTGTCAGACCCGTTTACACCTTTTCACCCATATCTTGGGCTACATGAGTCCGTTTAATGAACCGTCAGTAGAGCCTTTATTCTTGAACGGAACCAGCCCTTTGAGAATACCCTACGATTGTTCGGGGGTATAGTTGAGATATAGTCAGGTTGGTTCGTACATGAAACCAACAAGGCCCCTCAGACTACTAGGCTAATAACTCACAGACCAGGCATCCGATTGATGCTCCATCTATTCCATTGAGTCCCGTATGACATGGTGGTATTTTCAGATACTTTCACATGAGACTTCGTAACACTTGGAGTATCGACTAGTAGCTCATGGATCAGATCCTCCTAGAGACAAGAATGCAGAGTGCAGAGACATAGTAGCCGACGGACCTGACGAATGCTTGACCAATTCGACTTGGAGTGATTCGACTAGCCTAGTGGGGAGCACCTGGTATTTTCCAGAAGACCCATGGAATAGGAGCGCCTGATATTTGGTATCAGAGTCATGGTACTCGATAGGAGGAGTACCTCTATAGGCTATTAGGAGGAGCGCCCTGAATTTTGCGGCAGTCCCAAAACAGACAGAGCACCTAGTAGTTGGCACCAGACACGCGATACACGACAGGAAGAGTACCTCAGTAGTCCAAGGTTAGTGAGAAGCGCCTCAGCGTTGTGAGAGGCCCACTGTACTCAACATAGGAAGAGTTCTCCAGAAGCCGTGGTTTCGATAATAAAAATCCTGGTTTGAGATTAGTCAATGACCTCTGTGTTTTCCTCATGATTGAGAGGGGTTACTTGATAACATAGGTATATGTATGGTAATATACCTAATTGAAGGTTATCTATTGATTTCATACTTTGTTGTTTACCCTTGTTTGATTTTGAGTGACCTTGAGGGTCTCGAGGTCCCTACTAAGTATCGTTATACTCACCCCTAAACTACCTAGGCCCACACATTGTTGTGTTGGATGCAGATGATGAAAAACGCTGCCAGAGGCCTAGAGCGCCAGGATTGGACGGTACCCAGAGGGGGATCGTACGATGTATCGGTACATGGTGGATTCTGACGGACGTTGAGTGTTGTGGAGTCCATCTGTACCTACCCTTCAGGAAGGAACCCAAGAGAATGATTTAGGAGCTTCTTTTACCTTTTAGTTGTTTGTCCCTTTTTAAGTTTTATTTGAACATTACAATTGGTATTGTATTCTGGCCCCCTTAAATTTTAGTACTCTGGTTATACAGATTTTAATTAGTGTTTTCTTCCGCTTGTACTCTGGATGTGTGTTTTTATGATTTATAGAGGAAATGCATTCCCAGTTTTGGGGATTTACGCCTTTGGTTCTAATCACCAACCCCTGGCTTATGGAAGGCGAGCATTGGGTAGTCAGGATACGGGTCCCGAGGGTCGGGTTCTAACAAATTAGTATTAGAGGAGTCTGTTCTACCATAGAACATAGTACTCTGATATTTCTTTTCTGTGAAGCAATAGTGTTAAGGGTACTGAGTGTGGTTTTCTATTCAGGGAGTTTGGTCTTGGTTCGGCGGCAGACGTATCCATACACCAGAACCCTGACTACTGATTTTCGATTTTGTACATGGAACCATTGATTGTGTGTGTGTTTTCAATAGTTTTATTTTAATCATCTCAAACCAGGTCAGCTCACCAGGTATAGTCTTTTAACCGTGTGACATCTGTTTCGTTCAGGATGCCTCCCTGCGGATGACCACCAAGAGCCCTGAGAGTTGTACGTACTGATATCCCACCGAGCGACGAGGACTCACTATAAGGCCCTCTTCCAGTTGAGGCACCAGCAGAGGCACCATCAGTGCTACATCCCATTGGGCCACCAATTCCACTAACCCCATCATCAAAGAGTTCACGCTGATTAAGCACACTACATGAGTTCTAGCACCAGAGGCCACCCAGGTTCAGGGGAGAGACTGACCCGAATGCGGTTGAGGATTGACTGGAGGCTGTGGTGAGAGTCTCAGACTGGTAGGGACACGAACCGACTTCATGGTGATCCTTGTTCTAGCCTCCTTCTGGCATCAACATGTAGATGGTGGAGCCTGATGCTTCAGATGCCCGATGAGGCGACACTTCTATGGGAAGACATCGAGGGCATGTTCCGGGCAGAGTTTTTACCATCCACCCTTCGAGCGGTGCATATACAGGAGCTACTTCATTTACAGTAGGGCACCACGAGTGTAGCTCAGTACTCAGCAAGGTTCAACGACCTCTTTCTCTACTCCACTGATATGGTACAAGACCCGTTCTTCAGGGCCCGAACATTCGAGCAGGGACTCTGGTGAGAGATCAGAGATTCAGTTATCTCCCACAGCATCACGATGCAGTAAGGAGTGTTGGAGCAAGCCCTCATAGTGGAGAGTTTTATTGCTGATCAGTATCCAAAAGTGAGACCCACCACTATTCGACTTGCATCAGAGTCTTCTAGAGTTTCCAGTAATCATATGACGTAGAGGTCTGAGAGGACAATACCTACAGGTGGTCGACCGCATGACTCAGGATCGGTGGTGTGGGGCATCCAGAGTGGAGACAAATCCAGTCATGAAAGGAGAGGACCCTGTTACTCCTATGACGGGCTTGTTCACATGGATCGTTACTATCATACTCGCCACTCTAATGATCATCAAACAATTGAGGGACCTCCCATGCAGAGGCAGAGGTATGATCAAGGCGGTCCGCAAGGCATAAGAGAACGTGGAAGAGGAGCTGTCCATGAAGCTGGTAGTGGACGACGTTACATGGTGCTACCGACACCACCCCCAAGAAGTCCACCCCGACCCCAGGGAGTGGGTAGATAGAGCATAGCACAACTTCAGGTAGTTGAGACCTACGATCATGGAGCTCTGGAGATGATTCAAGGTATGATCTATTTCTATTCTACCTTAGCTGCAATTCTTATAGACACGGGTGCCATTCATTATTTCATTTCCACTTCCCTCGTTCGGAGTTCAGAGATTCTAAAGGTTCTGTTAGTTTGATCATTATGGCGAGATACTCCTACGGGAGATGATTCGACGCTTGTGCACTGGTTTCGGCAGTGAAATATTACTATAGGAGGTGATAGCTCCGGTTGGGATCTCCTAGTAGCGACGTCGAGGCCTTACAACGTCATCTTGGGTATGGATTGGTTATCTATAGGCCATTCTCTGATTGACTATATTAGGCGAAAAGTGTGGTGTTTTTACACAGATGGGACCATGTTCACCTTCACCGGCGAGAAAGAAAACATTATTGCATGGGACACACTTACTCGGAGGAGGGTGCAACCAATCACTCACCTGTTGGCTTGCCTTACCCTTGGAGTAGTTGATGTGGATGGTCTGACATATCCTGTAGTGTTGGACCTATACTCGGATGTTTTCCTGGACGATGTTCCCAGACAACCTCCTCACAGAGAGCTGGACTTCTACATTGACTTGTACCCCGGGAAGACACTGATGTCTACTCCATCATATCGAATGGCTCCCACAGAGCATTGTAAGATGATGGCACTGCTAGAAGACATGCAGGGAAAGGGATTCATCTGGCCTAGTGTTTCTCCCTAGGAAGCCCCGATTCTGTTCGTCAAGAAGGAGGATGGGAGCTTGAGGCACTGTGTCGACTACCATCACCTGAACTAGGTGACAGTGAAGAACAAGTACCCACTTCCGAGGATTGATGACTTTTTTGATCAGCTCAAGGGAGCATGATGGTTCTTGAAGGTTGACCTCAAATCCGTCTATCCCTAGCTCAGAGTTCGAGATGAGGATATGAAGAAGATAGCCTTTATGTGTCGTTATGGCCACTACATGTTCTTGGTTATGCCCTTCGGCATAACCAATACTCCAGCAGTGTTCATGAGTCTCATGAAGAGGATCTTCCATACATTCCTCAATTTCTTTGTCATGGTCTTCATCGACGACATTTTGATCTACTCGACTACTTCAGAGTAGAATGCCAAAATTTTGCGGGTAGTACTAGACACTTTCGGAGAGTACCGACTTTATGGTACACTCTAAAAGTTCCTGTTTTGGATTCAAGAGGTTCATTTCATGGGACACATCATCTCAGAGGCCGGAGTTGTAGTGTATCTAGCAAAGATCAAGGAAGTACTTGCGTGGAATCCACCCAGGAGTGTGACAGAGGTACAGAGATTCCTGGGATTGGCTGGATACTATAGGAGATTCGTGCCAACTTATCTAGAGTTGCAACACCACTGTTAGCCATGACAAAGAAGGGGAAACCCTTTATTTTGTTAGAGAGATGCCATCAGAGCTTTCAAGAGTTGAGATAGAGGCTGACTAATGATCCAATCATTTGGCTTCCAAAGGAATGCGTTGGGTACATAGTCTACTATGATGCATCTTAGACCAGACTCGGGTGTGTCCTGATGCAGGAGAGAGAAGTGATCGTGTATGGTTCTCGGTAGCAGAGACAACATGAGAAGAACTATGCTACCCATGACCTTGAGTTAGCAGCAGTGGTTTTCTCCTTGAATATGTGGCATCACAATCTAATGGGTGATTGTTTTACCGTGTACTCTGATCACAAGAGTCTCAGGTATATCTTCTCTCTGAAGGACCTGAACTTGAGACATCGAAAATGGATTGAGTTCCTTTAGGACCATGGCATCGATTTTGTCTATAATCTTGGTAAGGGGAACATAGTTGTGGATGAAATCAGGAAAAGGATTGGTATATAGCTGCTAGGTGAGGCGGCAGAGTAGCTGGCTACCTTACAGATATCCTTTGAGGATAGAGATGGAGCTGCCTATCAACAGACTCTTATAGTTACTCCCCCACTTATTCAGCAAGTGGGGGAGGCGTAGCATGTGGATGCTTACTACAAGATGCGACGTGCTCAGATATCCACAGGGAAATCACCTGGTGTAGTATTTGAAGGTGGGGAGCATGTCATCCTCTTCAGAGGACGTACCATTGTACCAGTTTCACTTCTGGAGGAAGTGTTGAGTGGGTTTAAAACATTCCCTCTAGAGGTACATCCATGAGTGGAGAAGATGTATTAGGACCTTCAACAACATCATTGGTTTCCAGGTATGAAGAAGGTCGTAGCGTACTTTTTCACATGGTGCCTCACTTGTGAGCAAGTGAAGGGAGAGAACCAAGTACCAGTACGCTTGGTTTAGCCCTTAGAGGTCCCTGAGTGGAAGTGGAATGGGATATACATGGACTTCATGACGGATCTTCCACATATATCTAAATGCCATGACTCGATTTGGTTTATTTTCGACCAACTCATCATGTCGGCCCACATCCTACCGATTAGAGAGCCTGGCTCAGTAGAGAGATTGGGTCATCTCTATATGCATGAGATTGTGCGGTAATATAGAGTACCTTATTCTATTGTCTCTGACCATGCCACATGATTTACTTCGTGGCTATGGAATGGGTTGCACGATGCTTTTGGGACACTTCTTGGCTTGAGCACCACCTTCCATCCTCATACAGATGGTCGGACCGAGATAACCATCCAGACCCTCGAGGACATGTTCCTTGCTTGTGTGCTCAACTTCAGTCGCAGCTGGGAGATCACTTTCCTCTAGTATAGTTTTCCAACAACAATAGTTATCACCCAACCATCAGTATGGCACCTTTTTAGGCTTTTTATGGACGACCATGCCTATCGCCACTGTGCTGGACATACCCAGGGGAGTCGCCACTGGTGGGACTAGAGATGGTATGAGCTACCACGGAGAAGGTGAAGACCATCCATGAGTGGATGAAGACTAAAGAGAGTAGACATAATTTTTATGCTGACAGGAGACAGAGACCTCTGTAGTTCGATTATGGAGACCACGTCTTCCTATGGTTCTCACCTCAATGAGATCTATGGAGAATTAGACGAGGCGAAAAGCTATCTCTGAGGTTCATCGGACCATTCCAGGTACTCAATAGAGTATGCGGTGTGGCTTACCGCTTAGCTCTTCCACCTCAGTTTTATAGGGTGCATGACATCTTACATGTATCTCAGCTGATTAAATATGTGCTGACCCATCCCACATCATCGACCATGGATAACTAGACATCAATGATGGGGAGAATTTCATAGAGGATCTAGTGGAGATTGAGGATCCACAGGAGCAGGTCCTACGTGGATAGTCGATACCTCTGGTGCACGTTCGCTGGTAGCATTGGAACCTCCAGGAGAGCACATAGGAGCGGGAGGCTCTGATGCATCCCCAGTACCCCCATGTGTTACCTTAGTTCGACTTGTAGCTTAAGGGGAAGTAAATCCATGAGGTGGGGAGAATGTAAAGACCCAGAATTCTAGTAGAGTTTTTTTAAATACATTGGAATTTTACGAGTCTTCTAAAATTGATGGCACTTGATTCCGAGGCCCGGTGTGCTCGGAATCAATTTCATGAGTTTTTCTCAGGTACGTTTAGTAAATATTTGAGTGGGATTTTATAAATTTTGAACCAGTGCTCAGAATTTAATTCTGAAGGAACTGTTGAACCTGCAGCATCGGTCATTGCTTAGTAGGACCTTCACCACAATTGCGGTCTAACGAGAATGGAAGTTAGATTTCGGGGTCCTTAAAAAAATTGATTAAAAATAAAGAGTTATCTTCATTTTTATTATGGTGGTTAATAGCTCCAAGAGGAGGTTAGTGGGGGGCCACCACACCTTAACCTTCAATGAGATGTTATAGTGGTGGTTCCCACCAGCACATAACCTTCCTTGGGAGGTTAATTAACATGGGGACCACACAGGCTATAACCCCTTGTAACTCTCCACCTTCCCCCACTAATTTATTGTGCCAATGCATGTTATTTAATTGGGTGCAGAAGGGTTATTAATTCACCCTTTTTAATTACGTGACAACACTTAATAATAGGCAGACTGTTATTTTATTTGGGGTTGGAATTTCCCTTCCTGTGAGATTGTTGAAAAAAGCTCTCAATGGAGAATCATTCTTCCAACGAAGAACGTGAAGAACGAGAATATTGTTGATGAAATTATTATTCCTTCTTCGATAGGGGTGAGAAAGGGAAGCGTCAACCATGAACAACGTCGACGCCCTCCTCGGCATCTTCATTTCCAATGTCAATGAAACGACACTACCTTTTCCCGCGACTTCGTCAAAGAACAATCATCAAGAAAAGTATGGGTTATTTTATGATTGAATATTAACATTCATACCCCATCGTATGTTGTGTGATTTGTGAAAAAAATGATATCACCATAATGTGGATTGATCAGAGTGCACAAACATGGCATGAACCTACCCTTTTGTTGGTTCTTGTTTGATGACAATGGAGGCGGTACACGCAACGACCGACAACAAGCCGGCCACGAAGAAAGCCGGTGCTGCAAGGCCGCCGGGTCGCCACAAGGGAATGAAACTGCAGAACAACGTAGTGAACCAAGCCACAAACAGGTGGGTTGTGGCAGTGTCAGAGGGTTGTGGTGCCATCACACCATACCAGAAGAAAGGTCCGTAGCCAGGAGGGCCACGACGGTTGGATGGTGGTGGGGCGCTGTCGCGCCACGGGGAGCAGTAGGGAGCCACGACCAGTGTAGGACTCAGCAGAGAGGCACTACACCGTCGCATGATGCAGATGTTGTAGGACCGTAGCCTGAGGCCACGACGAATAGGAGAGGGTGGATGGCTGATTCGGCCGTCGGTGCGTGCTACATGTGGGACCCTTCGGGTCTCGCGGTTACAAGGGGTCGGTGCCTCGCGCCGGCTGTTTCGAACGGGGGGGGGGGGGGAACACCCCTCTCCCACAAGTGGCCAGCCAGGCCACGCGGGAAGGCCTACCCTGCCACGTGGGCAACTAGCCCACCAGGCCACACGGGCCGCCACCAAGCCACGCGGGACGCCGGGCTGGGCCACCCGTTTGGGCCAGGAAACCTTTCGAGCCGGAGAACATTCAAGCCAGGCCAACCCCATGGCCCAGGCCTCCCCCATGGGCCGGGCCCTACGTTCGGGCCATGAACCCCATTCTTGTTAGGCTTCCCCTTCAGGCCGGGTCAGATTCACAGACCGGGTCGGGTCGGTCCCACTGGGTCGGACCGAACCCGAACCCGTCAGACTCGTTTACACATTTTCTCCCATATCTTCGGATACAGGTGCTTGTTTGATGAACCGTCAACAGCTCCATTTTTCTTGGATCGAAGCCATAACATTGAGAATACCCCACAAGAGTTCGAGGTATAGTTGAGATATGGTCTGGTTGGTTCATTCATGAAACCAACTGAGCCCCCGAGACTAAAGGGATAATAACTCACAAACTGGGCGTCTGATTTATGCGCCGTCTGTTTCATTGAGACCCCAATGACATGGAGATCCTATGAGATATGTACACGTGAGAATTTTTGACACTTTGAGTATCAACCAATTGCTCGTGAAGCGGATCCTCCTAGAGATGAGCGGGCAGAGTGTGGAAACCTAGTAGCTGACAGACTTGACAACTGCTTGACCGATTCGACTCAGAGTGATTTGACTAGCCATCTTGGGAGCACCTGGTATTTGGCGGCATTCCATGGTGGAGGTGAAACCGGTATTTGGCAGTAGAATAGCGGTACTCGACAGGAGGAGTACCTCTTTAGGCAATTAGGGGGAGCACCCTGTATTTTGCGGCAGACCCACAGTGGATGGAGCGCCTAGTAGTTGGCAGCAGACCTGCGGTACTCGATAGGAGAAGTACCTCATCATTCCAAGGATAGTGAGAAGCGACTCAATGTTGTGATGGTCCCACTATACTCGATAGAGGAGTATTTCTCCAGCAGCCATTTTTTCGATAATGAAAATCCTGGTTTGAGCTGAGTCAATGACCATTGTTTTTTCCTCAGGATTGAGATCAGTTACTTGATAACTTAGGTATATGTTTGTCCATATACCTATGTGATGGTTTTCCATTTATTTCATACTATGTGATTTAACCTTGTTTGATTTTGTGAGACCATGAGGGTCTCTGGGTCCCTACTGAGTATCTTTATACTCACCCTAGCACAGGCTATGCATGCACCTCATTGTGTAGGATGAAAATGATAGATAGCGCTGACGAAGGGCCAGAGCGCCAGGACTGGATGGTACCCAGAGGAGGACCTTAAGACGTATCAGTACACGGTGGAGTCGGACTTACGTGGAGTGATATGGTGGAGATCTGTACATAACCTTTAGGTAAAAATCCCAGTAGATGATCTATGACCTGCTTTCACCTTTCAGTTGTTTGTCACTTTTTCAGTTGTCTTTGTACTTTACAGTTGGGCTTGTATTCTGGCCCCCTTTTACATTTAGTACTCTTGTTATAAATATATTACTTAGTGTTTTCTTCAGCTTGTAATCTGGTTGTGTGTGTTTATGATTTATAAAGGCAATGCCTTCCTAGTTTTGGGGATTTACGTCTTTGGTGCTAGTCACCAACCCTTGGCCTATGAAAGGCAGGCTTGGGGTAGTCACGGTAAGGGCCCCAGGGGACGGGTCGTGGAAGGTATCATATGATTTTATACTCACATAATAATTGGAGTGGTAACAATGGTGAGGATTTTTTGAGAACATAGGGAAATGATATTAGAGTGTATCAAGTGACTATTTAAGGTCATGGAATCTAGGGTTGGTGTGGTGACTGACATATCAATTCACATAAACACTAAATTCCTTATTTTTAACTTGATATATAGATACATTTGTTGTGGGGAACAAATGGATCATGAATAATATATTATTATGTCTTTAAAATGCCATTCTTTATTCAGTAACCCATATATATATATATATGATCATCTTAAAATTGTACATTCTTATAAAATTCTAGATTATTCTATGAAGATAGATATCTATGTTATTGATATATAAACATGATGATAATTAACAAAATTATGCTAGCATAGATCATGTTACATCTCATTTGGTGTTTAATTAAGGCAAGAAAGAAGAAGTGTGTCCACTATTCAAATTACTTAAAATCATATAATGGCAGGAAGATCATGCACTCAATTGTAGTTAACAATGTGAGATCTAGTTACAGAGAACATTGAGGTTCCATGGTGAGCCAAACCTATAGGTAGAGGAGGATTGGATTGAGTTTGTGGTCTATGTTTTAAATGTTGTTCAGATCTTGACCAATCATATGTTTATGCTTTTGGTCATCCTTATTCATGGGGAATCGTGGTGTTGGTGGATTCTAATGATAAAGACAAATGATAAGATTACACTCTCATAGAGACACATCTAGTATATGATTCACAACATGTAATTATATTCATATTTGACCATTATAATTATAGAGTAGAATTTCATGCGGTAGAATTTTTACATTCAGATTTTATTGTATACAAAGAGGTTCTATGAGCTCAGGATTTACTCCCTTTATATGATGCTCTATGGTTTCATCTAGACATGGATGTTTGAGAAAGGAATCAACATATACATCCATGCATGTGTAGTCTATCTATGCATTCTATCCAATGTTGGAGTTATAAACTGTGATTATGTTATTAATATATTTCTAAAAGTGGCATCCTAGTGGCTAAGGAAGGATGTTTCCATCACAATTCGGATTCATTTGTAGTATCAAGTAGGTTGGGTCTTATTGAAGGTTTCGTACTTATTCCCAAACTAACTCACATGAATCTATTCATTAAGGATTATGTAGAGGATCTAGCTAGAAACAATATGAATTATCTTATGATTGTGATGTGTGAGGTCACATGGATTATTATTTCCAAACATGATGTGTGGAAGTGATTAAGTATAACGTGGATTGAAAAGCATGACAGAGTCACCACATTGATCAATGATCATCTAGGAATGGACAATTCCTCCCCCGAGAGGCATTTTTGATAGAGTATAATGTGTAGTATTGCGAGGGGTGAGACACTGATAGATGGTGATTCTGTGACATGCTTTCATTACCACCTAAAAGAGGATCACACTAGGGTCATTTATATATTGTTCAGGGAAGCTAGTAGTTTCATGATTTAGAGGGATATGACTATGAAGATAGTGAGATCATTGAATCTATGATATGTGTTTTTATACTATTTTCCTAGTGCTAGTACACTTAGGTATGAGTAAAATTTTTTCACAGTTTCCCTTGTAAGATATATATATCATCCCCTTTAGACAATTTCCTAGTATCTTTTTTCTAGGGGTTGTTACTAGAAGTGATTCTTCAATATCTCATATATTATCATGATAGTTATTAGTATACAATATTCATGGATCCATTTAAGGATCTATACTTAAGACACATTAGTATAGACTTATTATACATTGATATTGTAAATTCATCAATTGTTTGTACATAGATAATGCATACGATGATAAAGATGGTTTAGGATATCTCTATCCTTGATGAACTAACCAGAGTTGGCATAAATCGTACAAATATCAATATAATAGGCTCTTGGAGTTCAGGTAGGGAATCATGTTTTCATTAGAGTCTCCCCATGATAAAGATTAAAGAGGTTTAGTCAGGGAGGGAATCAATCCTCAACGTTCATTAATCCATTCGAGATCCTATGGTGGTTTGGCGAGGTTTCTCACATCCTTTCCATTCCCCCAAAGTTTGACCGGGTGCATGAAGTCTTCCATGTGTCTCAAATGAAGAGATACGTGCAATGAACTATATAATTTTTTTAATGGTTTGTGATTTACATAGAGGATGGATTATCATTTGATGAGTACCCATTGTAAATTGTGAATAAGTATGATCAGAAACTATATGAATGGACTATTCTTTTGGTTCTTGTGCTTTTATAGAATAAGAGCATACATTAGAGCTCCTAGGAGTGTGAGAGAGAAATATATACTCATTACCCCCACATATCTGTGAATCATGTTCTTTTTGAGGAATAAATCCTTGAAGGATGGGGGAATATATAGACAGTAGACACTTTTGATTATTCCTTTGAAAATTTATATATATATATATATAAATGATATTTGAAAGGACTCGGCACAATTTTTAGGTGTATATGGACACAAAAATTAATGAATATTAAATATATAAATAGATTTCAATGCATGATAAAATATCCCTTAAATTTAAATGGTTTTCTTATTTCTTTAAAACTCATTTGGGAAATATTAAACCATGATTTATTATGGAACATGGTGTTTAACATAAGGGAGACATGATGTTTGTTAGCCTCAGATGTTCTATGCGAGGTGAACATCAACTTGTATATTTATCTAAAATCAATAATATATTAATTTTATATTAAATGGACTAATCAAACCTCCCACTATAAATACCTAGATATGGAAAGCATCCATTAATAACTACATAAAACATGGATTATTTCATAGGAGGATCATCCTTTATTGATGGATCAAGAACAAATAACGACAATGAACAAGTAGAGGTGGACTAGGGTGTTGGTAGAGAATAAATAAGATATTATTATCCATCAATTGTGGACACATTAGTCACTATTTATCAATCCATAAACAAGGTAGAACTCATTATTTGAGTTTTCTGCCATTTTTTTGATAAGCATGGATTTTTATTCCACAATATCTTTCTCAATAGTTTCCATTCCTCGAATGATCCCATGTTAAATATGAATTTACTAAACTATTTTATATTTTTTAATCGATTACATCATCCTCTATCCCACATACTATAACCTTTTTTCAAGATTATATGGGAAAATTATGCTCATCAACATTGTTCATGTTCTTTTACCCCATTAGTCATTCCATTCATCACTTTTTCCCCATGGTCCTTTATTTCATCATTTCTATTGTGGGTTATACTTTAATCAAATTACCTTAATTGTGGTGTTTTCCTGAAAAATGGATGGTTTAAGGTTTTTAAGATAGATCTTGATGGCATTTTGGGTTATGCGAAATGGGCCTGGGTTGCATGACCCCAAATAGTTGCATACGTGTGATGGACCCCCACAAAGGTAATTGGAATATAATTTTTCTTGATCATAGGCTGATAACTAACAGAATGATGCTCTTAATCATTATTTCATGTCGCCAAATAGTAGTATGTGTTATGTTGAGGGAAGACCTGAGATCCTTTTCATGATCAGTTGTTACTTCTAGTGAAAACCCAAAGTAGACATCATGTAATAAATAAGAACACAGTCCCTGTACTTTAGTTTCTTTGAAATCTATGGATTTATGGAAAATTAAGTATCACACAATGTGTGTCCAATCCCACACACCATGTGACCATAGTTTGGTATCTAACTCATATTTCATATGTACATGCCCTATGACCTTTGGGGAAAGACATGTCATGTTACATCTCGAAAATGAAATGCGGATGTATATGTACTACGAAGGATAGTTTGAATTGAACAATACTTGGACCCCAGGTAGACATATATGTATTACACCATTATGGTAACATAATGTAGTAAATCCTTTCCTTTGATTCCATGTTCAGGGGGGGATAGATCCTGGTAATGAGTTGAGTTTACATGGTGTGTGACACCACATACACACCATGTAATTTTACTAGGTATGAATTGAACTAACTAAATTACGAAAAACATATGGTTTACATATTTATAATATGAAATAATTGATTATCAATTAATTCAATTAATAAAAACCATATGAGAATAATAGAGAAGTTTTTTAGAAAAACTAGTATTAAACCAACAATGCGTTTTTACCTAAATAACATAAATTATTCACTATTGGTGAATTATTTTAATTAAATTTTTATATTATATATTTAATCAAATGTTTTAACCTAAATACAAATTTTATTCTAGACAAGGGATAACAATAAATCCACTTTAATTCTAAATAATTTATCATTTTAAATAGTGGATTTCAATACATTTTTCACACCAATTTCAAAATTAATTTCTTATACTAATAAGAATAATATTTTTAAAAATATATTCCATATTATAAATTAGGTGGTCCAAATTTGGAAACTATTTCCCTTTTATTTTTTATTCATTTTAAATAGTAATCATGCTAAATTTTTTTTATCTCGAAAAAAGGTAAATATGGTTGAACAATGTCTAAAATAGATATTAGGGTCACCATTTTTCATATTAATCCTTATAAAAAGAATTTAAATATACTCATATCACCTTATGATTAAATTAAAATACATAAATGACAGATGTCTTCCAGAATGACTTATATAAATCTTTTTGGGATGATAAATTCAAAATGTCACATTAATACATAAAAATATCTATTATGTGTCCAGATTTTATAAAATAAAGATATTATAGATTATGAATATATATTTTAATCATAATAAAATTATATTCATAATTTAAATTTATTTTTACCTTTTTTTGTTATATAATATCTAATATGGTTATGCCGCACCGATACTGTATTTCTTCAATCAATAGAAAAATAAAATAAATTTTGTTACAAGTAATAAATGTGATATAACTGTTATGTGTTTTAGTTTTACGACACTTTCATATATGATTAAGAAATATTCGTGTTTTAATAGGATTATTTTTGAATTGAAACATTGTATTATGTCTTTTAAGTCAAATTTAATGAATAGTGTCAAAATTCACAATAATGATATTTTATTATAGTAATATTCTATTAAATTGTATAAAAATAATAAAAATATTGAAAGAGAAAAAAGTGGATAAGATATGGTATAATGTATTTTAAAATTTCCATTTATGATATAACTATCAATATATAAGTACAATTATAAACCATTAGGATTTAAAAATAAATTAGCACAGTTAAGTTTAACAAAGGATAACAACTAGGTAAAACAAAAATAAATGGATTAAAAAACATAAACATATTAAAATATTTTTAAATGGTGGGATTTATAACCCAATATATTTTATATTTTAATCCAAACACATTTGGATGATTTTTTATATAGTATGATATTATTATATTTCAGTCATCTTGGAAATGCAAAGAGTATCCCTCCACTCAGTTATAAATGGAAACCAACAATTTCACCTCTTCAGAAAACATTCAGCCTTATATATCAACCAAATCCTGAAAAATTATATTGTAAAAATCCATATTAATATTATAGTAGTTGTGGTATATTGAAATGATCATGTCTGGTGTCCTTAAGAGGAGATCAAAAGGAGTTGATTCAATGAAGACTTAATCACCTTAACTGATCACTTCCATTTTTATCCTTCAAATAATTCATAAAATTGTATTTTATTATGAATTAGATAAATTATTTAGTCTCATTGATAATTTTAAATTTAAATATTACTATAAAACTTCTTTTATTTACCATTTTTTCATCAAATTTGATGTTAAAGTATCAGTAATGTGTAAATATGAGTTAATGTATCGATATAGAGAAACAATTATTTTCTTTCACCATATTTCATATGTTATTATTTTTATGGTTTTGAATTATTTATGTTAGTTTTTTGAAATAATAATTATTTTATAGTTATAATATAATGCCAAACATATTACCCTCTAAACCATGGGATGACGACAATGTCACTCATGTGTGTGTGTGGACTACCACATCCATGAAGCGATGTGATTAATTTTTAAACAATGCTTTAAATGGATGATAATAATTATGTATTTAAATTATTTATATTATTTATATGAAATAATAATGAATCTACATATTTGAATTATTTTTTACCTTACTTTAATTCCATCGGTCGAAAAGTGAAAACATCTTTCATGTATAAGTATTCCCTACCGTCTCCATGAATGATTTAATTAATTTTCTATATCTACGACTTTTATGGATGAATATAAATAAATGTAATGAATATATTTTATATTTATATCAAGAATAAAATTTATTAAATACTATAACTATGATCAATGTACGAGGACCGATACATTATAACCCAAACATTTTTGCAAAATGAAGCAGTTAGAACCCCGAACCATGATTTTAATAACAAATTGTTTATAAAATCAAGAACAGATGTACCTAATAAATATTACATGGTATTATAGATATGAATATGGTTCAATAATAAATTAATAAAAAAATCTATATTAACTATATAGTATGAATGAATGCGAAAATGGAAAAGAGAGACATGAGGTAAGCAATTTATGTTTCAATTATACTTTATTTGGTATTATTTATGGATAACATTCTTGTGAGTAAATTATATAATATTTATCTTAAAACCCTTTTAATATTTATTCTACTATTTATAAAAATGAATAATATAATTTCTATTCATTTTGATTAATATTTTAGAAATTTTTATATTTTAAACAAGTGATTGAAAAATCAAATGGGAATATTCATTAAGAAATATTACAGTGATAATTTTAATGGAGTTTTAATTTTTTTTTTGAGAACCATTGATTGTTTTTTATTATTGATATAATCTTATAAAATCATAATTATTCTTTCTCTAGATTTTTTATGATAATTAAGATGAGATGTTTAAAATATCATTTTATTTTAAGGGATTATTATATGTTGAATTCACTACCATTTTATAAAACTTGTTCTAATTTCATGGTATATGATTTGATGTTATGATGAATGTTATTATTATCATGTGGAACACATATGTATTGTTTTTATTATTTTATGGGTGGGGTCAATATTATATATGCATCCAATTGATTTGGTAAATTTTTATATCTCATGAGACAATCATGGGATACAAGTTTATGTGATTGATCCACTATGGGAAACATGTCGACGTTCTTAATCCCTTATGAGATCAAGGTGATGATTCTTGATCCATTATGATATAATATATTGGTAGGTATTCCAAATATTATATGATTTTATGGTATCTATAGTTAACCTTGATATATGATAGGGTTATATATTTATTATATTGACAAAATATTTATGACATGTACTTATGGTTCATGATTGATGATGGTTTATCACTCTTATGACTCATATATTTTAATATGATTATATATTATGACATGAATCATATTTATGTTCCATGATATATTGATTCTGTCCTTTATATGTTATGTAAAAAATATCAGGCCTGTATTACTATAGTATGCATTAAAATGAACATTGATTTATATCTAACATTTTAAAGTCCATAATATTATAATCTCAACCTCACATATTTTTTCTACTCTAAGATTATGAAAAATGATTTAGTTAGGGTATTCCTATAATGGGTACTATATGGAAGGACTTTGTGGAGAGGCTAAAATTCACCCATGAAATAAAGGAATTTTGTATCTAGTCTCTAGAGATAATAAAAAACTATAATCCATTAGGATGTTTTTAGGAAATATATTAAATAATTATCGATATTAATGTAGTATTTATGTAAGAAATGATGGGGAATATAAATTTGGTATCATATGATATGTTAATTCAATAATTTCAATTTGGATTATGAAACATCGGAAAATACTGTAGGTTTAAATTTAGTATTGTTAAATATGTGATGATATCTTTCCCTCATAAAGTTTTTCACACTCCAACACCGATTATTCAACACTTTTGTTTCTCAGGAAAACCAATACTTGATGAAATACCTTATTTCACAATACCAGTTTTCTTCGGTCGAGTATTTGAATAGTTTTCTCTCCATATAAAAGGCTCTTTTCAGCTAAACAGCTTCCAGGATCAAGAAATAAGATGAATCTGGCATAACACTTTCTCAACATCAAAATATGAAATATATTTTGTACCTGAGATGACATCTTTGGAAAAAAATTGTGGTAGGAGACTAGTACAACATTCTCCATAATTTCATAATGTCCAATAAATTGTGGACTTTTGTTTACTTTCTTACCAAAGTGCATAACACCTTTCCATGGTGAGATTATAAGAAACAAATATTCACCTCCCCCAAATGAAAATTCCTTCTTATTTATGTATACATAACATTTCTACTTTCTCTAAGCTTCCCTCATGTGTAGTTTGATTATCTTCACTTTACCAGAAATTTCCTCTAAAAATAATAGTCCCATCCACATCCCTTTCCCTTACTTCATCCCAAAAGGATGGAGTTCGAAACCGCTTTACCTACAATGCAACAAAAGTTTCTATATGTATACTGGAATGAAAAATATTAATATAAGAGAACACAAATTATGAAATATGTTGATCCCAACATCCCTTGTAGTCCATTGTGCAAGCTTAGAGAATATCCTCTGATGTCTGAATTGATTTTTATGATTTCCCATCAGATTGAGGATGAAGAGATATAATAAAATTTAATTCCCTGTCAAAAAACCTATGAATGCTCTTCCAAAAAATTTAAGTGAACCTGGGATCCCAAACAGATAAAATGGAAAGAGGAACTCCATATAACCTAACAATCTCTTTGAGGTTAATTTTAGAAAACTGATCTGAATACATTGTATTTGGAATAGAAATAAAATGTTCAAATTTAGTCAGTTGATAACCAATAACCCCTTTAGCATTGTTACCTATATTATAAATATGTAGTCCCACCATGAATTCCATGTATTTATTCTCCCATTTCAACTCTAGAAGTAGAATTGGTTGAAGCATCCCCTTCGATAACTTCTGATATAATTTATCTTTTTAACATGTCAAACACTTCACAGTAAAATCTGCAATATCTCTTGTCATTCCATCCCATCAGTAATAATTCTAAAGGTCTCTATACCTCTTAGTAATTTTAGGATGAACTAAAAAGGTAAAACTATGTGCTTAACACATCAAGTATTTTTTCAAATATGAATCACAAGGCACACACAACCATTTTGTAAATCGTAAATCTAAATCATTATTAAGGGTAACATCTAGAAACATACAAATTTTAACCAATTCTATCTTTTATTGTAGCTCACAATCTTCCTTTTTTTCTTGCTTTATTTGATTTTATAAATATTAATGTGATAAAACCTGATTCAAAACATATGTAGTTTTGTCACCATAAACTACTAAGACAAAATTTATCATATCATTAATCCAGGGATCACATTCTAAATATAACACTATTATTGATGAGTGATGTTTTCATCTCAAGGAATTTACCACATTGTTACTTTTTCATGGATGGTAATTTATCGTGCTATCATAATCATTTATCAATTCATTCCATCATATCATATTCATGTTTAATTCCATATGAGTGAATATATATATCAGTCTTTTATGGTGAGTTTATATTTTCTATTTGACTCTGTATAAATGATGCCTCTAAATTTTTAATGAAAGAAATCACAAAATCCAATTACAAATATTGTGTGGGATAATATAACTCATGAGATTTTAGATGTCTTGATGCATGTGAAATTACCATATCATTCTAGATCAGAACACAAACACGTCCTTTCAATGAAGTATCATTGTAGATAAAGAACTCACCATTTCAGGATGTCAAGGAAAAAACTAGAGCATTGACCAATCGCTTATTTAGTTCATGAAAACTAACATCACATTATTTAATCCAAATAAATTTAACCCCTTTTTGTGTTAATATATTTATTGGGCAATGTAACCTTTCAATATTTTTAACAAACCATTGTTAATGAACTTGTAATACAAGAACTCAATGAATATCTGTTACATTTGTAAGTCTAGGAAATTGATCAAAAACGTTTTTCTTAAGGATAAATTGTTATTGCATCATTATTTACAATATGAACAAGTAAACAAATATATTGCAAAATAAAATCACACATTCAGAATTTTCCATATAGTTTAATTTCAAATAAATTTTGAAATACATCCCTTAGATGTTTTTGGTGATCCTATTTACTTTTATAAAATTCAATAATGTCATCAATAATTACAACCACAAACATTTCCAAAAACTGATGAAATATTCTCTTCATAATATCCATTAATAAAATATGTTTATTTGTTTTCCTAAATGGAATAACAAAAAATTCATAATTCTCAAATGTAGTACGAAAATTATTTTTTGGGATTTTAAACTCCTTCACCGTCAACTGATGATATTTGGATCACCTATCAATCTTGGAAAACTACTGATGTCCGAGGATCTGATAAAACAAGTAATTAATATGATCAAAATGAAACTTTTTTTTAAACATTGATTGTATTCGAGGCTCTATAATCAATGAAATGTATCATGGATCCTTTTTTATTTTTTGGAAAAAAAACATTATCAACCCATATTGAAGTTCTAGGATGAATGAGGCCATTATTTAAAAAAAAATTCCAACTGATTTATCAACTCAAAAATTTATATTTGATCTATTTGGTGAGGGTGTTATGAATTTCGTTTATCCTCAGGATCTAAGTCCATATTGAACTCTACTTGCCGATCAGGTATATAACCTTGTATGTCATTAAAAAACATCATGTTATTCATTTACCACTGGCACATCATTAATCTAAGAAGATCCCTATATTTAAACAATATGAGAAAAATTGAATACATTTACAACTTTTAAAAATTTATCACAATACTTATATGTTATCAATTATATAGGTTCATTCTTGTATTCAAACTAAAACTACTTCTGAAAAACTAATTCTTTTGCTCTATAGTCCATCATATCATAATAAACATAAAGAAAATCCATTTCTAGAGTGACATAAATCTATACTAATGGAAAAACATAATGTTTTGCAGGTAATGTCTTTAAACATACAACAATAGAATGATTCTAACAAATATTTTTTACTATAATATTTCCCCATGGGTTTTTAACAATAAGTTCTGGTATCATTTTTTGAATTGATATTTTTAATTTACCAAAAAAATTCTCTGAAATTTGGAAATGTGTAGACCCCATATCAATCAAAAATTTACAAAAATATGATTAAACAAAAATGGTACCTGATACAACTTCTTTCATGTCCCAAAATCATCTAACATAGTCAATATGGTTCTCATTACAGTTTTCTACTTATAATCCAATTTTTTTCACCATCGTGATCTCTCTTTGGGAAATAATTTTTATAATGACACATCTCACCACATCTAAAACATTTTTTTATTTTAAAATAAATATTTATCATTGGAAAATTTTAATTACAACATCAGGAAATATTTTTATACTTACCTCCTCGAAAACACTTCCCAGTTTTTGTAAAGCATTCCCCAGGGTTTTTCTAGCCACAATTTTAGCAAACTGGAAATTAGATTTTCTTACCATAAGATTTATTTCATTGAATATTACATATCACTTTCCATATCGACAACTTCTTCTCCTTGGAGTCAAAGATAATTTTACCATCATAAAATTCCATATCTATCATCTCAGCACATCATACATGTTTCTCATAACATTTGAATTCACGGGAGGGTAACTCCCTTCGATAACACTACTTTAATACTGAGTAAAAGTGGATTATTTTTCTATCAATATCTAGAATAACATTTGGAGCCTAAATCACCATTTGGGTGAATTTTTTTCATACAAAGCCACTAAATCATCCTCATTTTGCTTAAATTCAATAAATTTCATCTCCATCCTATGTAGAACCACATTATGAAAATATTTTTCAAGGAAAATAAGTATAAATTCATCCCAATATAAGGCATCAATATCCTCTTTATCCCTGATATTCATGACCATTGGACACCACTTATCAGCTTCACCTTCAAAATGATAAATTTCGAGACATACATATTGATTATCTAATCATCACATAAAATCAAATATATTTCAAGGTATTTAATACATCCATCAACTACAATGGGATTAGAAAATCCATTGAAATCATGAGGGTCTTGTATCATAAAATGGTCCCCAATCACCATGTTCATTTATGGTACCTCAAGTTGTTCTCTTGAATGGATTCCACCATAATATATTTCCTTCATCATCTGATCCATTAAATGAATAAACTGATCAGTTCCAATCCATACCATTCCAAGAAAAATATTTGAATGGATATCATTCTTCCGGTGCGTTTCCACTCTAGCTTCCATATATCTTTTGAGAAAAACCATTCCGAACAATAATATCAGAGTAGAAGAAACATGGAAATAATTAAATTCTATACAATTTAAAAATACCAATGGATAAAAATCATTTATGGTATTCTATAAATGTCATCCTAACCTCTAAAGTTGTCTAAACCAACCTATGATACCAACTATAAGGTCCCGACCATATTATAATACATAATATTTAATTTTATTCATAAACTCACTTAGTTTTTCTTTGAATATATTTTCAAGTTTAGAGTTTTAGAGAATTAATATAAAACACATATATAACATTCCACATTTTTATAAATTGGATTAAAAATATAGTATACATTTATTCCTAAATATAATACTTTTCCAACATAATAATATTTCTTAGAAAAATCTCCATAACATTTAACTTGGCTTCCTTTATTGTCTTACACATCCATATATCCTATAGAAATCATTTTATAAACTTGGGTAGAAAACATAAATCACAGTAATGGATATAAAAAGAAGGAATGAAACATTAGTACATGGATACATGCAGCGTATGAATACATTTTCAAAAAGACATACTTTTTACCCTTATAAACATACCTTGTGAAACATCAAACATCATTAGATAAATACAACCATAATGGTATCATGGGTAATTACATACAAAATCTTGTAAACCTATTGGCTACTTATAATTTGTATCCCTCATGGTTACCATACAATGTAACCCTCATGACTACCTTATTCTGTAACCATTGTAGTGTCATTTGCAGTAGCCATACGACTGACCTCCAACAAACACATAACCAATGAATTAAAGGGAGATATATCTCCCAACCTTCATAATAAACAATTCCCATGAACTAGAACCCAATCATACTAGATGAATAATTTCATATAAACATTTCTTTTTAATTTTGTAAAACCGAATTTCAGAAAAGGATTTCAAAAGGAAAGCCCCTTACTAATATCATATAATTGATATGAGAATCTATATAATGATTGTAATATGTGTATAAAATTAAAATATGAATAAGAAAAAATAATATAAACAAAACTACGTCACATAAATGATCTCAAAACCACACAATAAATGAAGTATAAGGTAAACCCAAATAATGGAAATCGGGTTAAGAATTCCATTACATTGGGTTTGTTTTATGTAAAACCTATTAAAACATGCTGTATAATGTCTAGAAGAGGGTTATTAATATCTTATGAATTTTATTTATGTTTATAATACATTATATGATCATTTAATGACATCATCTCACCCTTTATTTATTAGTATTTTGTTCCTTCCATTGTTTTGGCTGCGTTCCTTACATGATTTCCATGACCTATTTGTATTTGATTTTCATGTCGTAAGGAAGTTAGATTCCAAAACTGGAATGAAATGGTTATCATTTGATTCCATAATATAATATGATACAATAAATAATTTTTTAATCATATATAATGATGAATCTTTAGATAAAAATTGAATTCCATTTGTTTCGATCATTTTTTGTGGTTCTTCGATAATCAAGAACTTTCCTTATAATATAATTTATATGTCTTGAATTGAAGTTAATTGTAGAAAAAAATATAGGTTACATAATACACATTTCATTGTGTTTAAACCATTAAAAGGTTCTTATTATCATATTTTAAGGAATTAATGGAAACTTAAATCAAATCTTCCATGATTTTTGAAAATCAGCACATTGTGGACGATTTTTTTATTTTTAGATTAAGATGGAGAAGAGAGGAAAACTATAATGAATATTTTACATGAACAAAATAAAATATAGAATATATATGATTCTGTAGATTTCAAATATCTAATATAAGGTGAGTGTAGGAGATTATAGGAAAAAAAGTAATTGAAGAGAATAGACATGAAAAAAGTTGGTGATTCTTACCTCTTGATATCTTCTCCTTCAGATCCTCATTAAATAAATTGGTTTGGGACTTTTGATGAAACTAGAGGATGTTGGACGTGGGTAAGTTCTATTAGAAGGTGATATCAAATAACTTATATAAAGCCTATGGATTGAGTGGTGTGAGAGGAAGAGAGGAATTTGGGTGATTTTTACAGTGGAGGAAGGGAGGGATGTTACATTATATTAATAACTATTTACATATTTTTTCCAAGTCTTTGAATATGCTTCATTACTATGATAAAAATTGTAAATTTTATACATGAGTTCAAAAAAAAGTGGGATTACATCAGCCGTGATGTAAATGATAGTGTACTTAAATTTAAATTTCAATATATTGTATTTTACCATATTTCACTATTCATCGAAAATTCCAGAATTTCAAAAAAATACCAAAAATTAATCATAGCCATTTATCAACATGTAGAATTAAAAAATCAACTCCCTTTTTTACAATATGTTTATATATATGATTGATTTAATTTTAAAATAAAATCATACTTTATTAAAAAATTATCTATATTAAAACTATATGTCATTTTATATCACCTAGAAAAAGAAATCAAGATGTAATTTTATAAAACCATTATGAAAATTAAAAAAATAATACAATTTACTATTTATTTGGTTAATATTACTATTCATAAAGGTAAGTTACCATTAAAAAAATCATTTTGATTCTATCAAACTCCAAATAACTTATTTATCACAATTTTAGATGCCCATTTTTTGAAATTCAAAACATTGATGATGCAAAACTATGTTTCAAGGATAGTTATAACTATCTAATTAAAAATATCATGCATTTAAATTTATATTTTTATCCTTGTGGTGTTAAAATGGAAGACTGTGATGTTCAATTATGAGTTATGCCGAACACCTTGAGAAATTACACACATTATAAAAAATTTACCAAGTGTTAATTTTATATTCTAGACGAATAATTTTTCGTTCATATAGTATAATATGAGGTTATATAATTAGACCCTTAAAAGAAATATGTTATTGAATTATTCCATCAACCAATCACTATGAATGTGATCAATAGATTTCTTTGATTGGATTGATATTATTTGTTCTATGTGAAAAATATCACAAGAATGTATAAAATACTTATAATGTTAATTTTGCAGTATGATATGTTCAATTGAAAGGATTAATAAAAAGATAATTTTAAAGAGATAAAGGGACGGTTGGTCATTTCTCCAATGCTCTAACATCTCTAAAACAATAAGGTACTTTTTTAATTATGGTGATGCATTAGATAAGGTAATTGTATGGGTCCTGATGCTTAATAATGTAGTGACAAATTATGCCTCATTCTAATTAATAACATTTTAATAAAAATTATCTATCCCCTGATTTGTAGCTATTCATGGTAATCTTTTTCATTAATGATATAAAGGAAATATGTTTTTTTATAACATTGAAATATATATATCATTAAAGTGTGATTTTAATATTAATATACATGGAGTAAAATATGTAAAAAAATATCAAGGTAAGAGTTGATTCATGATTATGACTGCTCAATACATTAACACCCTTTGAAGTAGAACTAGGTGGAATATGCTATGATTCATAAGGATAATTCTAGGTTATATATTATATGGATAACAAAAGATCATCTATTTTAGTTCTTTCAAAGGATAGATCATGATATTTTGAATGAATATTTTTTATTCTTCTTTAACAGTTTGGTGTTTTTCCATTCCTCTATGTTAAGATAAAATAGGTACAAAAATAAGAAATGGAACTACTGAAGAAGTTCATAAATGTTACTATTTTATACAATTATTATTATGGTATAATTAGTTTTAGGAACAATTTATGTGTCTTATTAATACCATACATGGAAGATATTTTACAATATGAGCTCAATATTTACCATTGTTTACTCATCATATATTTATAAAGATGTGTAGGGATATGAATGAGTATTTATGGTATGAAAAAATGAGGAGAGATATTTCATATTATGTATCTCAAATCATAGTTTTTCATAATGTTATAGATGAGTGGAAAATATCTAAGGGGATGTCACAACCATGTAGATACTTGAAGGGAAATGTGAGAGCATCACCATGAATTTTTTTTTCAGACTCCCCAAAACATCTCACTATGTAATGTTTGTTGGGTTTTAGTCAATCACATAATGAATTTAACACACATAATTTACAACAGAAAAGATTTATATCAAAATATTAATTATATTTTATACATAAATTAAGCGCTAATATTTCATAGAGTATGACATTCTATTGAATTTGAATGGGATATGATCTTTACCTCATTTGTTTTGGAGATTTCATCAGCATGCTTTGGGTACAGAGTTGAGTTTTAGTTATATAAATTATCCATAAACATATGGTTAGTATACTATGACCATTAAAACGATATGAGAAATTTTGGAATCTTTTACCATGAAATTAAATAAATTTTGGGATCAATAGCTTCCCTTTGTGTAATTTTCCTTCAAATGTATCTTTTACTCATGCATTAGGATAAATACATATGAATACTTCATTTTAATGATGTATAGAAGTAAAATGTGAAGGGATTATATTATAGAATTATATCTACCACTAAATGAGATAACTGAAGTAATTTACAATAATGTCCGATCTATTAGACAACACATAAGGGAACAAAATTTAGATAGAAAATTTATGATAAAAATAATGGCATGATCTAGAATTTGAAGTTTGTTAGAAGGTTATTCTATAAATATATCTATAAAAAAATGTTATGATATTTAGGAATAAATGAACGTTGAAACCTTTTAATATTGGCAACATTGAAATTGTTGATTCTGTTTGGATAGTAGCTTATCTTTTTTAGTTTTCACCAAATCTCTATGATGTTCATGATTTCTTCCATGTTTGTCTCATAAGGAAGTTCATATTTGATCCATCACAGGTAATGAAAATATAGGTTTTATCACTCAAAAATATTTCTCACATGATGAATAAATGATGGAGATTTTTTTGAAGAGATACATAGCTATGAAATATGACCACTCACCTAGTCAATGTTTTGTGGAAAAACCTTGTGTTTTAGGATTCTAGTGGGAACCCAAGGATATAATGAGCCATAATAATCTTAATATTTCTATATGATAGTGACTAATCTTGAGAGAAAATTTCATTTCAATGTAGTTATAATATAACATCTATTGAATTTATGAAATAGTTCTCTAGAAATGAATTTGATTTCATTGATAGATTGTGTAAGATAAAATACTAATTTTAAACAAACCATAAAATACTATTAAATATTATTTTTTTAGTATGAAAGATACCACCTTGAATTTTTATTGGTGGGTATGTATAAGAATAATTATTTTTTAAATACTTATGTTTTACAAATGAATAAAATAATTTCAAAATTTTTCTAGTAATTAAAATAAAATAATAAAATTAGTAGATAATGAGTGAGATGGTTCTCTTAGAAAACTATTTTTATACATGAAATATTTTTTTATCTTAATAAATTAAATTAATAATTATTTATGAAATATTTTTTAAAAATTACATAAAATATATTAAATAAAATGTTTCAATAATAATCTAATATTCTTTTCTATGCATCAGATAAGAATACAATCATTTTTAAGAATATAGTTTTTTTTCTAAATATAAATTTTCATCATGTTTTGTGTGAATATTATAAAATCGATGTCTACCAAATAAAAAATTAAATATTGAAAAAATTATTTGATTTTTTAAATCTAGAGAAAATATTTGGTAAATAGGCCCCATTTATTTTTAGCGATTATGAATGGTAACAATGGTAAAATTTACCACTTTGGCAAAGGGTGAATCAGAATAAACAATTTTTAAAATAATTTTTAAGGACACCATTATTCATTAGAATTATTATTTATGGAAATATATTTTAGTCTTCTCACCTCAGGAAATAAATTTATCATTTAATTGATGTTAGATAGTCTAAATGAAATATATAATATTTAATGCAAAGAAAAGTAAAAAAACTTTATTATCTTAGTTGTAAATATATATTATTGGTCCACATAAAAAATAATATTTTTAATTAATTAAAATTATATATTTAGGATAAATAAATTATATTTATGATGTAAATTTATTTCTCATTTTTATTTATTATATAATTACAATAAAACTATATGAAACATCAACACAATATTTTCCAGTTGATAGAAAAATGAAAAATAAAATATTAATAATATTAAATTATATATATTATGAAGGATTAAAATGTTCCAAAACATTTATAGATTATTATGCAATATTATTATTGTCCTTATAGAATATATTTGAATTAAAACTTATTTTTTGTCTTTTTAAGTCAAATTAATTTAATTGTGTCAAAATTGAAAATAATGATATTTTATCAAAATAATATGTTAGTAAATTATTTAAAATTAATAAAAATAATGAAATATCATAATATGGATATGATATAGATCCTAATATAATAAAATTCCATTTAAGATATAATTATCTTCATATAAGTAAAACTGTAACACTATAAGAGTGAAAAGGATGTTACCATGATTATGGTTAAAATATCTTAACAGACGGTTTAATCCAAAATATAAGGATTAAAATGCCACATAAACTTATCCGAATTATATTTTTGGAAAGAATTTAAGAACTATATAAACTTTTTTTTAAATACCTATCCATTTGTAATCATCTACCCATAGAATAAATTTATTATATTTTAAACTTTTATTATATCCCAAGAGTTCTTATCAACTTAATTACAAAATTGAACCCTTCATTTATATTCCCCAAACCACTTCATGCCATCATGTTCAGACAAAAACTGACTAAATTCACTTTTATAGTGACCTATCAAATTTATTGAGGTGTTATTATTTAAAAAATACCAGAATCAGGGTCCTTAAGAGGATATTTAAAGGGGTTATTTAAAAGGATAAGTAATCATGTTAAACGTTCACTTTATTTTTAATTACCCATTTGACTCCTTTAAATATTTTATATTATTCACCAATTAATAAATTAATTATCCCAAATATTATCAAATTTTATTATAGTTATGAATACACCATTATTCACTATCAATTACATCAAATAAGAAGTGAATGTATCTCTGGTTCGAAAATATGACTTAGCATCTCTATATACTGATATAATTCATTTTACATCACCATATTTAATATATAATTATTTTTATGTGGTTAATGTTTATATATTATATTTATTTCATGATAATTATTACATATAGATAATATCATATATATATCATCTTACCTTCCAAACCACTGGAAAGTGATAACTTTGCTCATGCATATGTTTGGACTTCCCCCCCCCCCCAATGAGATGTGATTCATTGTTCTTCTCTAATTTACATGGATGGTAATGAAGATATATTGTATGAATATATAATCCTTATATTATTTAATAATGACTCTGTAAAAGTGAATTATAATTTACCTTTTTTCTCTATTTACAAAGAAGTGAAAATATCATTTTTACATAAGTATGACTTACCTTTTCCATAAACAGTGTAATTCATTTATTCTATCTATAAATATTATGGATGAATATAAATAGAAATATATATATATAATGAATACATAATATAATTATATCAAGATGTACACAATTTAAATAATGTAACCATGATCTATGCACATGGACTAGGACTTCTGGATTGAAAATGACTTGAAAAATGATAGAGGCATCATCCATAACAGCGATTCATTCAAAATATTGTTAACAAATGACTTGTTATATGTGATATAGAAAATTAAATGGTATTATAGATAAGAATATGGTTATATAATAATGGTATAATAAATCATATATATTACACATGGTGCTCTAATGCGAATGAAGAAAGGCGAGACTTTTGGTAAGGGATTTATGTGATAATCCTTTTTTAATTGGGGTTGTTAATTCTTTAATTTGCATCACATAAGTTATACGATCAATATATAATAAATGATTTTTAATTTTTCATAGCCTATGGATACTTCTGAATAATACATTATTTCTATTCATTTTCATCTCTTGATGTACTCCAGAGATAGAATTAATATCCCTAAGGGGAAAATTGACTTCAGTTCCCTCTTTTTATGAAAAATCATTTACTTCCATATATATATTTTCTTAAACAAACTCTTATATTAATTTAATATTATCCCATTATTATTATAAATATTTTTTATCCATTACAAATTTTTTAAAATGTTTAAATGGAATATGATTTTCATTTTCCAAATGAGGTACATTATAGACTTTTGACAAAAATTATGAATGGAATATTTTTAATATTATAAAGAATGAAAATAACATTGATCCATCATAAAAAATTTATGATTTTAATCTTTTTATATAATTTCGATGGTCTGTTTTAATATATAAAATTTTCCTTCATATTTGGGAAATTTGTATCTTTGAATTTGTGATTTAACAATGCAAAATCTATTTTCCCAATGATATATTCCCATGATGTTTAAATAGAATTTTAATTTATGACAAAAACATCAGGAATCAATTATTATTTTCTAGGTATATAATCCAATGATACCATTGATATTATTAATGTAGATGGTTTATTTTTAGGATTTGAGATATTTTCAAACCCTAATTATTATCATGTTTTATTCTATGTTTAATTGATGAAATGTTTATAAAAAATATTTAATTTTCATATTTTATGACATGATGATATTATTATTAATATTTTATGTATATGTCACACATATTTATGTCTTTCATTATGTGATGATTGTGGGAGAACATTTTATAGGCTTGGTAAATTTTTATATCTTATGAGATAATTACATAATGAAAGTTGATGTGCTTGATTCGCATTGGGAAATACATCAATATTCTTGATACAATACAAGGTTCCAGAGGTGAAGTCTAATCATTTATAATTTGAGAAAGGGGCTGGTTTTATTTATACCCTATGATTTTATGGTCTCGATAGTCAATCATTACAAATGTAATGGATGTATTCTAAAATGGATCCAAACTTTGGTCACCATAACATATTTTTTATGATTGATGATGGTTTTTCAATATTATGATTCATTTTATTTAAAATGTAATTGACTTATACCATGAATCATGTATTTGAACTTGATATTTTTAATATTTACATTTTATATTATTTTCATTATAAAATACCCTTCTTCTTATCTTAACAATTCATATTATTATCAATTGAATCTCCCATGGTTACCAATAATGATAATCTAATCTCACCCTTTATTATGTTTCCTTACCCTAGTTTTTGAAGAATTTATTGTATAGGATATTTATGGGAAGGTTCATATGTGTAATAATGTAATGGTGATGATGTAGAATATTCATGAAATTATTGAGTTGTGTATTTTTTATCCAAAGACAGTAAACCATTATTATCAATAAGTGTGTATTTTTTAATGCAATAAATATTCATTTATAATGATGCAATATATATGAATTAGAATCTTGGTTCTCTATACTTACCTATCAAATAATTAAAAATAAACTCTAAAGGATACCATGTTTCTAATAAGCTTAACGTTTTTCAGTGTGGATGTGAAATAATTTCACAAATTATTTCATTATAATCGTTCCTCAATCATCCAGTGAGTTGAATTTTATATGGTTGACTAACTTTGGATTACTAAAATCCTCCCACTTAATTTATATTAAGTAGAAATTTTTTTTCGAAGGTCATGGATAATAGTATATTATAATGATAGATAATATTTATTTAATTCATTCAATGATTATTTATAATTGATAATTACAATTTATTTCCCAATTCTAACAGTTTTTTTCAAGAATTTATCTGTTCATAGATAAATATGATGATAAGATTTAATCCTCAAAGGGATGAAAAAATAGAATTCACTATTTAAATTCTTGAGTATATTCACTAATATTATCTTCTTAACATTGGTTCCATTCTACTGAAACATCCATCATGGGTTGAGTTATCATATAATAATATTAATTAATAATTGGTAAAATTTATCCCTTCAATGATTTGTGTGGGAGAGAATTTTGGTGCCAAATTTATTTATTATTTTTGGGTGGGAATTACATTCTAGGAATAAGATTAATTTGGGATACAATGATATAGATCTAGTTTACTATGATAATATTTATGAAAGCTCAGATTCCGTAAATATGTTTAATTGGTTTTCATTATCATCGACAAATGTTTTTCCTTGCTGATTAGGTGTTTTAAAGAGTTTCATCAGGGATGGTACATTGTTGGTTATAAAAATAATTAAATTTCACATTGGGTTATTTCAAGCCATTATAGATCATTATAAATCTCTGAAAGTGGAGTAACATTAACCATTTACGTCATAGATTATTTATATTCATGATTAATTATATATATCCAAACTAAATAGGGATCAACAAGGTCCATAATAATTATTTGAGTACTAGGATATTAATTTTGAGACCAAAACCCCAATAGTATAACACTCTATCTATATTTTAGATCATATTATCAATGGGTTATTATGTAAAAGTAATCCATTATTCAAATTGATTTAGTAGTTTGATGGTGATATCCATGATACTTAGGAGTATAATGCAATAGTGTAGGGGAAGTGGCCTTTCTTATTCTCTAATATGGATCAATGAGATATTTATAGGGAGAGATTTTAAATGGCTTGGAGAACTGTGAATCCCTGTAGATAAGTTAACAATATTTAATTAAATTATTAATTACCTTGGTATGTCAAGAGTTACAGATATGAAATTCCTAAAAATTGATAGTTAGGTTGATCAACATGGCTGGTTCTAAACATGTATCCAACATGTATAAGAGGGGGAGGGTTTACATTCTATTTTCAGTGTTGGTGCAAAAAAACTCAAATTGTGTGGGTCACCTGGGGAACTGTGGGACTCAATTTGAAATGTATATTTAATTTAAATGGTTGGAACATATATTGTAGAAACTACTTGTTAAAATAGTGTGGATGACTGTTATGCCGAAGTCTTGATTCTAGTGGATCATGCATAGTTGGTACATAGCTAAAAAAAACATGTGGATGGAATGATTTTTTAAACATTTTGAAATTTCCTTATTGACCCAATATACTTCAACTCATATCCTCCCTAATTTCCTCCTATTTATTTCTACATTTGTCTTGGAGATTTGGATATCTCATTCCCCTAGGTTCTTGGTGATATCCACATGAGTTTGGGTGGATTCATCATGATAAAATCATTTTGTCTTATACATTAATTCTCCCAATTAATATATTATCATGTCCATTAAACCCCATCATGTAATCTATTGATGTCTATTATGCAAAATTGTAGATCTATTTTTTTAAGTGTAATATTTCTTTTGGATTTTTAGGTTCCATCCTATATTATTAATGATTTTTTAATAAGGTATATGATCATTAATTTAATGTATGGGATGCGTACCTATTCAATGGTTCATCCCATTACCCTACCTTTAGTGTATGTATTTATTTTTTTTTGTTAAATAATTTTTGAATTTTATAGTTTAGTGATAATATATTCATATAAATTTTCAATAATTTTATTAGAAAATTTAGTGGTACTACTTTATATCACGTTCTTTTAACTTTTAGTAGATAATTTTGGAATCATAACATGTTTTAAATAATATAATGACTCAAAATATGGGTTTAAATGTTTTTTTAATGGCAGATTGATCTATAAATGGTCTTTTATTAATTTTTTTCCTTATTTAATGCAATGGATTATCAATTATATATTTAATTGGGTTACACATGGGAAACCCTATAGAAGTTTTTTGGTGACCTTGATGGGTGGTACTCATGCCCAATTTTTTTACCATGTAATGTCCATTTGTAAAGAGATCAATAGAGACACCATGATAGGGTTCTTTTTCATGTTCATATAGGATATCTATTTTCTTGTGATTGATTCATAGGTACTATCTATGTGGTTGTTTTAGCCCATGGTTCTTTCCTTTTATTTTATTAAAGATGAAATATATTTATTATATATTATTTTATTTTGATATTATAATTTTGATTATTACATATTTCTATTGTTTATAATTTATGGATTATTTATTTATGTTTATTTATATCTTTTATTATTTTTATAATACGAAATTAATTTTAAAATAGGTTATCACTACTTCAAATTTTAAAATATAAATGCAGATTTCAAATTCATTTTTTCAAACAAAAACTATTCACTTTATTATTGAATTCTATTATGTTGATTGAAAAAGGAATCTTATTAAGATGTTCTCACAAACAATATATTTCATTGGGCATATGAAGAAATTTTATGAATGATATAGGAAAAGGAAGAGGATACAAACAATTTAGTGGTCCTTCTTGATTATCATCATCAATAATTAATATAGTATTTGTGGCGAACATAGGTCTCATGTAGATATGAGGGTTAGAATGATTCAGGGATCCTATTTTGATGGGTCTGGTTTGACTATGTATTGGTCATGTAAACCTTCTATTTTTTTTTATTCATATATTTATATGGTGTTTTTATGTCACATTACTTTTAGTTTTATAGCAATATTGTTTATTAGATTATTGATTATTATGTGTTATTATTATTTGGATACCTTTATTATCGTTATCTATTAATTTGTTTTTGTGGATGTTTCAGGTGTGGGTGCATATAGTCATATTTCTTGGTGAAATAATTGTTGTGATTTATTTGATTATGAGTTTGAAATAATTCACATTTAACAAGTTTCGATTATATATATTTTTCACGATCATATGGTGTTCATAAATTCTCCAAGGGTTCTATGGTGAGCCAATCAAGGTGATGTGGTAAGACAAATCAAGATGGCTCATTACAAGTGAATTGTATAAATTAATCAATTTCAACATCTAACTCTCTTTTGATATATTTTCATTTCAGATGATTAATGCATTTGGTTTATAAGAATATTATCATGATTAATTATTTCTTATAATATTTCACTAAAAATATTTCAATATGTTTATATTTTTCATATGCAATTTCAATGATAAGTAATTCATCTTCGAATTAGTTTTTATTTTTGATGTGTAGTCATAATGATTAAAAATTTCGATACAACATTATAAACCTATTTTAGGAAGAAAATTTCATTTTTATAATAACACACATAGACAAACACAAATACATATATGTGCACGTGGGTGTTCAGAATTTATTATGATAACAAATTAATTATATTTTTATATAATTGGGGACATTTATCATGTGTTATTTATATTTATATTCTACATAAATATTCAATACAGTTTATTTTCAGTGTTCTATATTTTCATTAAAGGATGTGCAATTTCCATGACTAATATATGACACGACTGTTAATACACATCTATGTAACCTTATATAAAAATTAAATATCTTTCTTCCAAATTCTATTTACATTTTCATAAATTTTTTAAAATTTTGAAAATTTTCCAAAATGATATTCTATATAAAAATATATCTCCAATTTTTTGTTTCATTGCATTTTTTATATTCTGTTTTCGTGGATATTTATAGAGTTGCATATTTGTGTAAATATTTTGATGTATAACCTTGTTGATTAATCACTAAGTTACCATATTTTGAATTTATTTAAAGTAATTAAATTTATTTATATAGATATATATGTTATCTTATACAAATTTTTTCATAATAAAAAAATATTAGTATATTTTATCTTTTTATCATTAATTATTCTATACTATTTCATTTTGAATTTATAGATTTAACCATAGAGTAACCCATTATAAAAATCCATTAGAGCTGTAAAATATACATCCATTATATTTTAACATTATCCCATTTATACTAATCATTCAATATTGCAATTGGGAGCACATATATTTCACATAATCCATAAATATCTCATATTACATGAAATATATTATGGTAGTTTACTTTTCTATTTTTTCACATTATTTAAATTGAATTATCCTTTATATTATTTTTTCCATTGATTTTATTTTAATAAAGGAAACATGTAGTTACACAACTCTCAGGTCACAAAAATATTGTGTTCCACTATCTATTTTTGTTAACAAATCATATACACTACCATTGATTTCTTATTATAATAATAAAACATTACTTTAAATCAATAGGTACATGTCAATGAGTTTTCTAATGATATTATTATTTTATGATATATTAATAACCTATGTTCTAATATTTATATTACCACTCTCAAGTAATATATCTTATATTACATATTGCAAATAAAAATAATAAAAAAAAACATAAATAGGAATAACAAAATTCAATACATCCATTCACATTTCTCATAAATTTTAATATGTTCTACCAAATTCATTGTCCATGTGATTTATTTTTCTATTATTCATAACAATTTCCCACATCTATTTAGTAATTTTTAATATGAATTTAATTTTTAAAAATTAATTAAATTTAGTGAATAATAACATTGTAGTTAATTTATATTTGAATATTTAAATCAATGGGTTTATATTAATAATGATTATTTTTTTATTTAAATAATTAATATTTATTACTATATGGAATATAAGAAATTTTATTTTAACTATTAAATATATTTTTTTTTTATTTTTTTTATTTTAGTCTTATTTAATAATCTGTTCTTCCTAGTACTTAATATATATTACCCTTTATTCTTTTAGAAATAATATTTTAATTAATTAATTGTTCATTATATTTTAATTATGTTTATTTAAATAATTATTTAATAAAATTTGGATTGTATTTTCATTCATATTTATTATATTTTATTTAATCATTTATTCTATTTATCATTTTGATTGTTTAATTGTATTGCTCTCAATATTAAATATTATATTTTTATCTAATATTAATGGTTATTTTGGATTTATTTTCATATGTTGTAGGATTAATTTAGTTTATTTTGACTTCTGTGTGTAGGGAGTGTGTATATTTTATTAAATATTTATATAAAGATTATCTATATTCATAATGAAATATCACTCATGGAGTCTACAGGTACTAAATCACCCCCACTGTAATATAATTATAAAGTTATTTCTAAGATAATCAGTAGTCTTGTAAGATAATATATCTTATGCAATCCATGGGGTAGAGGAACAAGGTATTACTACATATAAAGATCATAAGTGAAGAAATTGAGCTGTGAATTAATTTTGACTAAGGTTCAAAATATATGGGATAATACTTGTTGAGCTGTGACCACTAATGTTGAATGAAATTGTATTTGAGTTCCATTGGCATATATAATGCCAAGCCCCAAGGTTATTCTCAGATCCATTATTATTGAAATTAAATATGTCTTAGTTGATGAATGATAACCTTAGTGATAATTGAGAAAATTTGATCGAGAACAAAGGAGAACAATTTCACATTCTGAGCATTGATTTCAGGATGATTAGCCCAACAGATTTGTATTTATGAATCTATAAATCAAGTTCTTTTGATCATAATTTGATCCAATTTATCCCTGTAAGGATGAGTATAATATTTTACTAGTAAAATCTGATGTTTCAAAATGATGAAAAATTAACTAATGTTGATCCAAATCTAATATACCAGATTCAGAGTAATTATGAATTTTTTCTGCTCGTTGTTATTTTTATTGCATGTTTCAATCAAAGATGAAGACCGAATTAACGGATTTACATTTCCCAGATGTGTGTTCAATGATGATTAAACTATATACTCATTTTTATTTTCCCCTTTTATGATGTTTATGTAAGATCCAACTAATGGATGTCAGAATGAGTTATTCATGAATATTGTTGTTTTAGGTGGGTTGAAGATTTCATTGGGAATCATTTAGATCATCACACATGGAGGTGATAGTATAATAATTATGATTTGGTGAATAGTTTTTAAAAAGTAACATAGATAGTGAAATAAGTTCAAAATTATTATTTTTCATTGTATGATCACCAACAAAGGATGTTTTATTAGATGTTGTTATCTAATGTGAACAAGAATGAGATTAATATAGAGGGGCATCCTTCTTTAATAGAGAATGTTTCTTCCTTAATTTATTATTTCCTCTATTCTTCTTTCGCAAATTTTTTTTCATGAAAACAATTCTTTTTATTGCTTCAAATAAGAATTGATAAATCTCTATAGGGAAATCAGACAATGATAGATTGAAATTCATAAATATATTTTCCTCTTATTTTTTCAATCATTATAGTGACTTTTTAGTAAAATGTTTTTCATTCATTCATAATAAGTACTAATAATCACCTGTCTAAGGACTGACAATTAATGAAATTAAATAATTAAAAAATTTAATTCTAAACAAAGTATCAAATACTGGGAATGGATAATGTTCACCACTATATTATTGATGCATAATTTCTACTATGTGATGATCGAAGGATTATCTAAAGGGATAGATTACAAAACATTGAATATTATTTGAAGCAATATCTTGCTGAAACATAACTTATTCTTTAAGCACATAAATAATATAAATTAATAATATAAGAGTATATAAATTTTTTAAATAGAATTACTAGTAGTATGATATCCTTTTATCATCTTTTTCTTGTATCTCTTCCATTTTTCCGAAATGTTCATCTCAATAACACATCCACATTTACAATTTTTTGTTTTGTTGGGTTTTTTTTTGTTTAGGGTACACATTTTTCACAATCATTCCCTATGAATTGATACACATTCATAACTCTTAATTTTAGTTTGTGGTTTTTAAAAATTATTAATTTTATTGAAGTTCAATGATATTAATATCAAATTTTGGTTCCATTATTGGGAAATCCATATCTGAATACTAAATAAACATAAGGAAAAAAATCAAAGAAAATTAAAATTGTATATATTAAATAATTTAAAAAAAAGTTAGAGAACATTACTGAAAAATTATGCCATAAATAATATTCTTTATTACAGAGTGTATTTCATATACAACGTGAACATGAAATTTTATGAAAATAATGGAAAGGTATAATTTTATACATGAACTATTTATCCTATAAATTAATATTCAGTGATCTGGCCTCATTAATAAGAACAAATCTAAAATAGAAAATCTAATATTTATAATTCCAAGAGCTGATGATAATGAAAATAAATATCATATTGAACCCCAACCATGAAATGAAATACTTGAGAGGGCTATAATTATGGATTTTTTATTCATATAATCTAAAATTATCATTCATGTATACTGTCATTCACGAGTTCTATAAATTATGATCAAAAGAAATCCCACCTCTCTATTCAACACTCCTTTAATGGTATTCCATTAATGGATTCATTAGAATTCTTTAGATACTTTTATGGCATAGTAAAACAACTTTTGCTGCACGAACATTTCTAAGAATATTTTAGGTTGGGAACCATTCCTTTTTTCCTAATTCATAACTCTATATATTTGATAACAGAATTAATAAAGTGACAGTTGATACTTATGACAAAACATTCAACTGATTTATATGAAAATTATATTCTAGGATTACGTAATCAGAAGTGAGACAGAAAATCAATGTATTTTTACAGGATGAGGGAGAGATATTTCATAAAACATGGGATAGATTTTTTTGAATTATTTGGAATGGTCACAACCATCATCTCATTCCACACCCCTTAATGGAGAATCATTTTAATGATCTCACTCCATACAACCAAAATTTTTTTGACCAATTTTGTAGTTGTGAATTTTCTTACCAAACAAACAATGAGAAAAAATAAACATTTAATAAAATCGATCGAAATGAATATTGTAAATGAACTAGGAATATAACCACTCAAATGAGAGATAATATTTATCAGGAACCTGATGTTAATTCTAACACACATAGAGAGAAATTTCAATATTGCAGCATGGTTAGGAATTCTAGTATCTGCTATTGAAACAATAATTTAACATTTCAGAAGGCTAAGAGTTCTCTATTTTTTGGACTAAAGAAATAGAAAATAGGTAAAATTGGCCCTTTTCCAATTCATTCAATCATTTCTATAGGAATCTCTCATACATATCCTAGAAAATGCAATGTGTTTTACAACCTACTACTACAGTTGGTTTGCAGCCACAACGTAAACATTGGTTCCAAAATTATAATCATATCGAGTCATTACATTATCATGATTAATTAATGGTTTTAGGAATAAAAGTGGTTGAAAAAATTGGTTCCCTAAAAATATACATGGATTCAAAATTCCACAAACATAAGATTCATTTGGGATAACCTTCAAAATATTTAGGAGGAAGAGAGATTTGAATATTCCATAGCCAATAGTGATGAATCCTAATGAAAATGTAATGGAAATATCTACAATATCATCCCTAAAAACGAAATACTTTTTTACAAGCTTTGTGATGTGGTCAAGAAATATTATCTTAACATGAAAATGAAATACAAAAAAAATAAAACAAATCATGAATTATTCATAGTGGATTCTAGAATCATCCAAATGCTGAATCTTAAACTAAAAAAACCAATTAACCAAGGAAGATAAAGTTAAAACTAGTTATGGAGGTGATGAAGAAGGTTATGTTACATGATGAGGACAGTGAACTACAATTATTGAAGATTTATTTCCCCATACTCCTTGCCCACAGTGACATAAAAAGAAAAATGAACTTTATCACATGAAATTCCTTAAATTTTTTAGGATCATTAAGGTCAATATACCTTATACTTAAACATTTATTAATGTATCTTCTTTGTTAAAATTTCTAAAAATATTCATTTCAAATTTGAGGGATTGGGATGATTGTTCAATGAAAAATTATAATGAGGATTATAGTTTCATTTTTCAAAATAATATTATAGAAAAATTAGAAGATGATTGTTTCATTGTCATCTCTTGTAAAATTTTAGTTTTTTATGAGATTAATTTCATTTGATAGTTAGAATATAGAATTAATAATATTACTTAATTCTTATTAAATAAGTTAGGAATTTGGGAGTTAATACAAACTTCACCTTCACAAAAAATGGCTAATAAGTGACATGTTTTTCCTTCTGGAAGGGTAGATGACTTGATAAATGACAAAAGAATGCTCATACTCCAGATTTGTTTTCATGTTCTTTAAATAAATAGTGATAATAATATTTCAATCATATTATGAAGGAATTATTTATCTACATTTGGAGCTGTTATTGTTGTTTCAAAGGGTAATTTGATTCTTGAGGATAGTGATGATCAAGATGATTTCCATGATTTCATAGAGTATCCTCTTATGGTGAGCTATAAATTTATTGATTTGGATAAGGATTTGTTTATTTATGATATTAGGAAGGATAATCATCTTCCTTTTGATTTTATATTTGAAATATTCATTAATGGTCATCTTCAATAAAAAATTCAAACTATAATTCCCCCGATGATCTTGATAGGATAGGGAACAAAGACAAACAACTACAGAAATATATTACTCAGTACCATGATGTTGCCTCTCCACACCTCAAGCATACATATAGAAAGGGTTTATCAAGCTGATGATCAAAGTTTACAACCCTCTCATATTTCTAACATGGAAATGGCTTCATATTCCCATAAACCATAGAGGTTTAAGACTATTTTTATCATTTATTCACCTAAATGTGATAGTTATAAGATTATGGAAAGTGTCTGGTGAGTGATGATCTGTTATTAACTAATAACGAGTCGTCTGAACCTTTTAATTGTGAAAAAATAACAATCTAGGATTTTTTCTTCATCTAGATAGAATGTATTTTCCTAATTATAGAAATTATTTAGTAGAATAATTTTCTATTCAAGAGATTAAATAATAATCATGAAATCATAAATAGGTTCCACTTTATTAAAAATTGATGATGAATATGAAAATATACATAGAGGTTGGAAATATACTTAAATGTTTGAGACATATTTTGAGTATTATTCATTCCAAACCCATGATGATGAGATTTTTGTCCATAGTTTAAATATTTTTGATGCAATACTATCATATTTCATTGAAAAAAAAATTATATTCCTAATGAAACATCGAGTATGACCAGGGTTGTCTCACTGGAAGAGCATTAAAATCGGTTCAATCACTAATTATAATTCAAATAATATATTTGTTTTTGTTTTTTAAGATATATTGAAAACAATATTTTATGTTGTTTAGAAAAGTTTAAATAGAAATAATGACAATGAAAATTTAAATCTAGATGAAAACCGAATGAAATCAAGGAAAATGGTCTCGGTCCAGGGGTTAAAAAACACCAGTTCATTAAATATTTAATTTTTTTTTTAAACTTTATTTGTTAATTCATTTAGTAAAACCTAATTAATTTATTACATTCCCTTGATTTATTGAGTGTCTGATTTTATCATGAATCCATAACACCAAACCACACCTCCTTCAATAGTCAAATATGGTAACATCTCAATCAAGAATGTCATTCATACAATACCTAGTTCCACTGTATTCCATTTCAACAATTATGGAAATCCCAACTCCACTGTATGATAGGTTTTCCTAATAGAACTTAAGAAAATTTATAAATAAAGGAAATGAAATGGATTTGGATATAGTGTCATGGTGGATGACAGTCGCACTCATGAAATACCCAAACATCCACCATAAATAGATTAAATCATTTTGAATTAAAGTGAAACAATAAATTACACCATGAAACTTCCCACTGGGTCAAGCCCCATGTTAGTCACTTTCTGTTGCGAAGAGAATATAGATCATGATGGATTGATGGAAGAGTAAAAATGATTAGATTTGGTATAGAAGAAGAAATGAGAAACACTTTAATAAAATAAATTAATTTGTTACATGGAAAAGAAAACTAAAATAAAAATGATTCTAATGAAATAAAATACATATAATGCCCTTGGACTACTATACTTGGTTCCTTAGATGGTGTGGGGATGGGAATGAATGATTTGAGAGGGAGGAGAACCCCTCCTTTTATAGGAATAATACTATCCTAAAATGGTGTCCTGTTTCTCACCCACTAAATTGAAAACTCACACATTTCCCCCTATATAAAAGTTGTTCATAATTTTAATCTATGTTCACCCTACAAATTAATTCATAATTTAAAACAATATGTAGGAGTTATGAATTTTTTATTTACTATTGTGTTTTCTAGAAAAATATTAATGAAAGCTCAATAAAAATATATTGTTGAATGGTCTCCTTAATGATTTTACAACTCTATGTAATTTAATGAGAAAATGAGACTATGTATCCTTGATCCGTTACTTCTATAATTACCACAACACGAGGTTTTTTGAGATTTTTTTCGTCTATTACATTAGTGGGGGCCATGTTGTAGACCCCTGAAATTTCCAAACATTATTTAATTTTTTAGGCCTCTATATGCACAAACCTTCCCCTATTCTAGAATCAAATGTATAAAGAAATAAAATATAGATTTCAGAAGAAAAAAAGAATAACTTAGTTTGGAATTATTGTTTTATATAAATGGCCATAATAGAGTTGATGTAAGAATATATAAAAATTAAAAAATTAAGAACATTTCACAATTTATCTCAAAACTATCATCAATCCAAAATTGATCCATATAAGGTCAAATTGAAAACCTTGAATATTTAAAATAATTAATTCTTAAAAATAATGTGCAAAATATTAGCTCTATTGATTCCCGCACATTTAATCCATTCTTTTCTCTCAAGAATAAAACTTCAAAATTTAATTTCAAAGGGCCCAATGTTTAGAATATTCAAATTCCAATGTAATTAAATCCAAATAATTTGAATTGAAAATAATTATTAAAAAAATACACATTTAGTATCAATTTATTTTCTTGTTTTTCAATAAAAAATCAATTCATATATTTAATTTTTCCCCTTTAGTGAATAAGGGGAATTCCACATTCATATAATCAAGATCCTCAATAAATTATTATTTAGAATGCCAAATAATTATTTGCCTCAACTTTTCCTCTCATATCACAAGATAAAAATCAACTAGAGTTATTCACATATCATTAGAACATCCACCATATCCCTAGTAGTTTATATGAAGTACATTCTCTACATGGAAAATGAAAATTGCACATAAAATCAGAAATGACTTCTCTAAAAATTATCAAATAACTATGATGGTTATGGTCGGTAGGATTTGATGCTTAAAACTTTAAGGCATAATATGGATGTTTTTATCTTAAGTACAATGCATGATATCGAAATCATTAATGAAATTCTCCCCTTTAATGTAGCAAGACCCATTTCCCTAAAACATAATTTAATTAGAATGATCAAGTAAGCAAAATGAATTATTTGTGCACCCCCTTTAATAATATTTTTTTTTCTAGTTGATTTCATTTTTATAATGTTATGATTAGATATACCCTCACATCCATAATATAACAACACATGATCAGAGGATTGTAAGTCTAGAAAATGGGGATTCTTAGATCTCCCAAATGACAACGCAATTTTTTATTATCTTTTTTGGTTCTTTTTGTCAATTTTTTCATTTTTTATTCAATAGCGGAAAACAATGAAGTATAATGAATGATTCCACAACAATGTCGAATTACCAAAAAATAACCCCCACATTTTTCCTTATAATGAAAAACATGCCTTCCACCATGATTACCTTCACCACCACACATTCACATCAAAATATCATAAAAATACCTAGAGTATGGTAGGAATAGATAAAATTGGATTGAAACATAAAATATAATGGTAATGTATATTCATGGACTCTATGGGATAAAATGATGATTTATTTATAGGTAGTCATTAATAATTAGAGCCTTTATTAAGATTTCCCAATCAGTTTAAATGTGTTTTTGTATAGTCATAGGTTTGAAATGTTTTAATACAAGTTTTTTCTTGGTGAAATCTCCCAAAATCAATCAAAAAATATGATCTAGATAAAATATGATGTATTGTGTTTAGATATCCTATCAGAAATTATACATATGATATTGGAAAAAATCTCAAGGCCTAATTTATAATAACAATTAAATTCACATGAATTTCAAAAAAACTATCCATGGATAATGGTAATAAATTTTCATTTACATAAATCAACGAATTCCCTTAAATCATGAGTCATTATTTAAATACTCATGATTCACTTTAAATATATAATTTTCCATTTTTCCCATTAAATATCATTGAAATTGTAATCTAAAACATAACATCACAAGATTAATAAGAAACTCATGTCTCCTCGATAATTGACGTAAAGAAATTATTCATGTGCGGGCATAAAATTGTTATTACTAATGATTAGAATATATTTTGGACTAAAATATGTATGGTTTTTAGATGTATAAAAAATAAAAATGAACTCACTTTCCCATGAATCTTTGTACTTCTCATCCACTATTTACAGATTCCATTTCCCATTTATGTAACTATAAAATATAATCACTCACTTAAGAATATGGATTGTGTCATTAAAGCTCAAAAAGGTATGAAGGAATGGGATACCAGCGAAAATACTTCGTATGTAATTAAATTTATATATAAAAATAAATTAACGATAAATCATCGTATGATCCTACATGTGGGCCTCAAATTTTTACTACCTCCAAAGGTAAGTATCAGCATGTTTCCATAATCTGATGGTGAGAAGATATTCATTTTAATGAGCCACCACATATTTTTATTACCATCTTGCAATTCATTTTTCTTGTTTAGGATGACTCCATGGATAATGTACACCATATATGACCCATTTGGAATGTGGTATATATTTTATGGAAGGGGTATAAAGAAGTATGAAATAACTACTTTGGTTGTTACTTGTGAAACCTCTATCTAATCTTTTAATCCATCTAAAGAACAATTGATGTACTGAGGTATCTATATTCAACACTCAATAGGCGAATATTATTCTTTCTCATCATCCCCCATGGCATAATAAGAGTCAACCAATTTATAAATTTCAAAATAATTGGGAGTTATAATCAAATTAATTTTAATAAAATCAATTGAGTTTGAGTTCCAAAATGTATCATCTCTCTAAGTTTGTTCAGGTTGAATCTTTTCCTTGGTGTAATGATACTCTTGTAGTTGATTATCCATAGATGGAGATAGGTAGTCGAGCCCCCCCACCTCAAGCATAGCTTCAACTTCATGGATTCATTCAATAAAATCTAGGATAACCAATAGAACCTCCTTCTTAGACTTAAATCATTTAATTCCATTTTGAATTTCATCTGCCATGCCCATCAAATATTCAACTGAGATCCATGTTTCTATTCAAATTTTCTTCATATTGATCATTATTATTAGATAATCCTATCTTTGTTGCAGTTCATCCTCTATTAAATCTATTTTCTATCCTTGCACCTGTGAGTAATCCTTCAATGAATAGAAAAGATGGTTGTTTGAAACCATAAAGGTAAAATTTATTTTTTTATCTATTTTAATTTATTAATAAACTAAAAAAAATGATTATTTTGAAAAAGTGATCGGAATAATTGATTATATCCCAAGAAACGTAGTGAGTTTAGACATATTCTTGTCATAGGGCATGGGAAATGAAAATTATTTTCCTAATTCGGCATAGAGGATGACCAAGGTCATCTATCTTGAGAAGCATTCCAATCGGTTAAATCAGAAATTCTAAATAACCTTGTCTAGTTATTTTCAATATATATTAATTGAAAAAAATGTTTTAGTATTTTTTTGGAGAAGTTGCATTAAAATTGATGACATGTAGAATTTAAATATATATTCAAGTTGAATGAAATTAGGGAACACCAACCATGTTACTAGGGTTGTATAGCATCAGTTCATTCATTGTTTTATTTGTTGTTTATATTAGATTTGATAATTAATTTAGTGAAGCCTCATTAATTTTTTAAATTTACTTGATTTATTGAGTGTGTGATTTTTGCATACTCCCATCACACCAAACCACATCTCATCTAATATCCAAATAAGGTAACACCTAAACCGACAATGTTCTTCCAACAAGACTAGGCTCCACGTTATTCCATTTTAACCATAATAGACACCCTAACTCCATGTATGAGAGGTATTCTAATGATATGGGAGGAAAATGATAAAATAATGAAAAGCAAGGGATTTGGAAACAATGTCAGGGTGGATAACTGCCACACTTGTGAAATACCACTAAATAAAATAAAAATTGATTTAAAACACTTTGAATTGATGAAACATAATACTGAACACGGTAAAACCTCCCCCAAGGTCAAGCCTCATGTTAGTAACTTTCCATTGTATTGTTAATAGAGATCATGATGGATAGATGGAAGAGTGAGTGATTATTAGATCAAGGATGGAAGAGGAAATGGGAAACATGTTAATAAAAGAAATAAATGTGGTACATGGAAAATAAAACTAAAATAAAAAAATATAGAAATAAAATTCATAAATTCCCCTTGTCTTCTTCTCCATGGTGCCCCGGATGGTTTGGGATGGGATGGAAATATTTGAGTTGGAGGAGCTCCCCAACTTTTATAGGCATAATTATATCCTCGAAATGGTCACACATTTTGGATCCATTAAAGGGGAAATTCATACATTTCAGCCGTCAAAAAATTTGTTCATAATTGTATCCAACATTCACTCTCCAAATAACATCTTAATGGGTAAACTGTAATATGTATCATAGTTCCATTACAGGTGAATTAACCTAAATTTGAGATATTTATAACGAGTTGTTTATTCGTTATAGTGGTGGCGTCCACTCTATACACCTATAAAATTACCCAACTTCAATGAATTATTCATGCCTCTTTATGATGAAATAAACCCTAGGTCTCGAATACCATGTTAAAGGAAATTAAACAAGTATTTCAGTTAAAAAAATCACCCAATTTGGAATTATCTTAGTAAATAAATGATAAAATTACCCTTGATGTAAGAATATGTTAAAAATCCATAATTAAGCACTTTTCATAATTTTTCACAAAAAACTACTCATAAATCCAAAATAGATCCATATAAGCTAAAATTGATAATTTTTGAGGGTTATGAAAAATTATATGAATTTAAAAAATGTAGAAAATATTAGCACTATGAAGTGTATAGGTGATTTTTTGGAATATTTCTCTAATCCACCAGTGGTATTTATTATTAATGTCATTCTTTGAATAATAGTGAGCTGGTTATAGAAACAGTTGCACCAAATTATGAGTCATTTAGTCCCCAAAGTGTGGGGAGCTTTTATGATGTGAAGTTTTTCATTCATATGAAAATACTAGGATTTTAATTTTTATGTTACATATTCTGTTTTATTTTCTTTTCTATAATGATTCTTGGGTAAGAGGTATTATTGTAGGTCCTTCCAGTATTTCAGAGGAGTGGTTTTGGAATATAGAGTTTTTAATGACATCAAGGAATACTAATTTATCTTCACTACTCAATGACATGAATTCCAATAATGATTCATGAACTTTGTTTTATCATGTATAAAACATACATTTGGTGATAAATTCTTGAAGAGGACATTAAATTAACTTATTCAGTGGATGCAACCCATGATTTACTTATTATGTTTTATTTTTCTATTTTCATGAATAATATTTTTATTTCCCTATTTTGTGAGCTCCCTATTTTCAAAAAATCCAACCCTTTCAGTTCCCCCATTTTTCTTACATTGCATGAACATATTTAAAATTTACCTTTCATTGTTTATGATAATTTTATGGGAGATATGGGTTTGAAATAAATTTAATGGGTATGAAATTTTCAAACAAAATGTATAACCCTTCAATAACAATTACATATGGTTTTGTTCTATTAGGAATAATAAATTCCAGAAATATGTGATTATATTCTTCAATTTGTAGGTGATGGAATATGTTTCTATAAGAGTACATAATCAAGGTGTACTGAAATGGGAGGTGTCTTTTACTGAGAATAAACTATTAAATAATTTAAAATTTTAATTCATATTTAATTTTTATTTTATTAAATTTCATATTAAATATTCCGACTAAATTGGGTGTTTTACATTAATTTAGAGTTTTTTAAATTTAAGTGTTATCATGAAATCATTTTGAAAATATATTTTAGTGTTATAGTTTAAAATTACTAAGCAATAGTTATTAATTTTCATGTATTGAATTATTTTATGTGGAAGAATCATTTTTGAACTTAATTTTGACACTATATTATTTTTTACCATAGAATTGAAAATATTTATTAACGTTAAATTTACTAACATTTCTTTGATATTTAGTTCATAAAATAGGAAATTTTTTTATTATATGTGTCATGGAGGGCCCTTTAATGTGATAAACTATAATTCATTATGATCTGATAAAAACCCTTAACATTTTTTTAAAATTTTATGTTTTATTATAACAATGAAATTTTACCAATATGAAAAATAATCTCATCTTGTTGGGTTATTATTACACTTTGAGGAGATTAATTTCTATTACATTTTATATTTCATTGAGAAAATACCTTCACATTATCATTATGAACATGGTATTCACTAAAATCATAGGACAATGCTATACTAATTTCATTTACATTGAAATATTTAATTTGAATTTAACTCATATGAAATCCATCAACATGGATAATGAAATGAAAACCAAATTCACCTTGAGCCACATAACCTTTCATGCACTAATTCTTTAATTTGAAGGATATGCTATTTATTCTATTTTAAATAATTAATCCCATCGATCCAAACGTACTATCAATTTTTTTTATTTTTAATAATGTTTTTCTACTTATGTATTGGTAAATATTCGATTGGAATGCATTTTTGATGAAAATTTATGTTTGTTAAATTTTATTTTAAATTTTTTATTTAATAATTTTTGAAGAATAGTATCTGAACATGCACTAATGAAATGTAATTTTATATGTAATTCATATTCTCTATATAAATCATTGAGAAACAATCAAAATGAAAATCAATTCATTATGTCATTCTATCTCTTCCATTTTGGGATTTATTTTCTTTTACTAAAATTTTCTTAGTATTTTCTTGAGGAAATAATTTCTTTTGGGTGTGAGAATTTTATGTGGCCTAATTCATCAATTTTTTGGAATCTGTGTTGGGGTGTTATAATATGAATTCAATGCATAAAATGGAAATAATTTAGTTAAAAATCGCATTATGATTAATTTAATGTGAAATTATTAATTTAATGGTTTTATAATAATAATCAATGTTTTATTGTTTAAAGCATAGATTTTCAGTCTTTTTATTATTTAATGAAATTATTTTTTAAGTTTTAATTTTTTAATTATTTTTTTTCTTTTTTATTTTTGAGTTCTTACTAGTAATTAATATTTATTCCCTACTGTGTTTATAATTTTAATATTTTAATTAATTATTTATGGATTTATTTTTAAATAGATTATTTAAATATTAATTTAATAATTTGTAACTACTAATTTAATATTATAGTTTTTACATTTTTGTTATTTATTTAATAAGTTAATGTGTTTAATTGTTTATGTGTTGTGTTTTTAATATTTTAACTTGTTTCAAATTCTGTAATTTAAATAGTTATTATGAACTTATTTTAATATTAAAATGGGTTTTTTTAGTTTATTTTGACTTAGCTGTGAAGGTTGTAAGATAATTTTATTAATAAATGTATGAATATTATCTGGATATGTAATAAAATTTCATTCCTTGATTCCATGGATGTTAAATTACCCCCATTGTAAAAGAATACATAAATTCTTCCCATAAGATAATCAGTTGTTTCATAAGATAATTTAACATACATGATCCAAGAGGTATATGATCAAGGGAAGACTACATTGGATTATTTTGAGTGAATAAATTGTGTTATGAATTAGTTTCAAAGAAGGTTCAAAGCTTCTTGGAGAATTATGGTAGATCCAAAAATAATGTGGTTGAATAATTCTAGTAGATTAGTGCTTCAACCACATATCTGTTTACTAATCTGATGGCATGTCATGAACCCTTTTGGATTCTTCAAGTTAATGGTATAAACACTATCCAAGGGGATGATTTTGTCTTCATTGAATGAAATAAATAGATATCCATTTATTAAAGGATGAAGGTGATGACCCCAAATCAGAGTTAGTAATGAAGGATGATTGAAATCCATTCAATTGTTATAATTTCATTGGTTTCAGACCGAGTTCTACCAAGGGTTGAAGTTCTCTTAAATCTATTGGTTATCAAATTCTGTATATTTCAGATCTAGGTGGAATTATTAGACAATTTATTATGATCCCTTGTGAGTGGAGGATGTTGATTCAGATTATTTATCTTGCATTCGTGATATTCAAATAAAACAAGTTTAAGATGATAAATGAGTACCTCTATGATGATTTAGTGAAGAAAATCAACAACAAAGGGGAGAATATATCACTTTCTCAGATTAAATTTGATAAAGAATATGAAACTTCCATATTTGTGTTGATAAATTTGATTCTTGATCTAGTTGAATATCCATCTAAATGGATTGATCATTGAAAGGAGGATGACCATTAATTTCTAGTTGAATAAAACATTGGAAAATGTCGATTGATTAATGAATGTTGAACCAAAGCTGAAAAACTAGTTTTAGACTAATTAAAAATTTTTATTTTCCATGTTACAGGTTTGAACCAGACATGACAATCAATGTCATTGATTTTCCATTTTCAGTAGTGGGTTTGGAGATGGATGCATTTTATGTGCTTCTGTTGTCTGTTTTATATCCATCTACTCAGTTGTGGAATGATTTATTCTAGAATGATGTTATTACCTAGTGGATGTTAATATCATTTAGAATAATTTTGATCATGAAATGTGGTGGAGCTAATAGATGAAAAAAAATGGGGAACAAATTTTTATTGTCACATGGATAGTGAAATAAGGCAAAAATTACATGTCCACATTTTAAATTTTTATTTATTTATTTTTTTAAGTGAAAATTTTATATTAGTGTTCTATGAGGATCGACACCTGTACATATTTATTTTTAGTAGTTTGTATGATTGAAAAAATAATTAATTTTTATGAATTTCAAAAACAGTCATGTATGTAATCATAATAAATTATAGATTTGTTATATTATAATTTATATACTATTATTGTCATCCACCAAAATATAGTGTTTTTATAATCATCAGCTAGTCATCTTTTAAACTAAAATTTATGAATAATTATTTTAAAAGAAATTATAAATCGATGATTTGTGGTAATATTAGAAAAGGAAAAAATCCTAATATTTAACAATTGGATTATTTATGTTGATGTTAAAAATGAATTAGTTGATATGATGAACATAAAAAAATATAGTTTGTGAATTAATTGGCGATTCCTATATAATCATATTCTGGAACCTAAAATTCATTTATTAACACAGAATAAGTTAGTTTCAGAATGTATCTAAATGGATCATGATGAATACATGTGAAGAACTATGAAACATCAACTCCAATAACAATTGGATCAAAAAATGGATGACATTACGCATAGAATAATTCTTGAATAGGGAATGGACATCTAGATAAGTTCCCTTATCACCCAAAGTACTCTTATTAGTAGATATTCATTGAAAAAAATGATACATAGAATAGATGAAGTAGATTCATTTAATGATCTCAATGGAATAATTCATAATCTATAAATTCATTTTTATATACATGAATATGTGTTAATTTGATATAATATGCTCACAAAACATAATAAAATCATTAAAATCATCCAATTATTTTATCTATATTTTTTTCTCTAAATTTCCAATGGTATAATAGTCAATGATGATGAAAAAAATACAGTTTGAAATCTATAGAAAAGTATAAATAGTATATTTTCACTATCTCAAAATCACACTACAAATATTCAAATTTCCTATTCTAAGAATTATATGGGAAATCATTATGTATGTATAATATAAATGAATGTGAAATTTTAATCATGATATAAAATATTAAATAAAATTATAAAAGTTAACAATGGTTACCAGAGAATCTATGAATTATTTAATGGTTAGAAATATGAATGCTCACAGAAGAATACATGATAGTCACAATAGTAAAATAAGTAATGCTTAGATGAAAATATATATCATGTTCCAATGACTATATTTTACAATGGTTTTATTATAGACTCTAAGTAACATACTAAAAATAATTAATTTATAAATGATATTAATTCATGGATGATGGTTAAATGTTGGATGATTATTTGAGATAAAAAATGATCATTGTTGAGAGCTAACTCATATCAATATGCCCCATTACCCTTATTATTAATTCAATACCTCGAAGTGTAATAATTTTTGTTTGGAATTGATGTCTGTTACATTATGCCTAAAATATTTAGCATTTCAAATTTTTATATTCATATCATAATGAAGTAATGACCAAATCAATTTTATACATTCCACCACTCTGTCATTTAATCATTTGATCAAATATGTTTTGATGATGAAAACAATCATTCTGTCAACATCTACTTAAATTTGAATAATATTTAAAATTATATAACGATGACCATTTTTTCATCCAAATAGTGATATGGACTCAAGGGACACTTCACATTAGGCACACCTCCCTGTATGCTATAAGATGTCAAATAGTGGTGAGGGTATAAAAATGCGATAATGGATGGACTATACCATCTTGTGGAAATATAATGATGGTATCAATAAATATAATTTTGAGAAATTAAGTCTATTAGACAATGAGACATATATCCTAATGTAGCGTATTTAGTAACATGCAACAACAAAATGATAAAAAGTAGTAGAGGATGAATAATACATTCTAAACATACAATTTGTATAATAAGAAAAGAATTCGTATCAAAAAAATACATACATAACAATTTGAAAATGGTTCTCCCATGGACAACCTCAGTACATATATATAAGAATTATGATTCCAAAATAATATTCAAATGTTTTATTCTAGTTAATGATAGATCCTCATGGCCCCCAACCATATATCCCACACACAATGTCTGATATAATAACTAAGGTATAGATCCTGATACCTAACCCTTACCTGATCACACAAGAAATAACTCCACATGCTCACCAAATAAACTATGTAGGGTTTGTTAAAGAAACATAGTAGTTTAGCACCATCATGTTACAATCTTATATCTATGATTAAGAAGGAATACTAAAATATAAAAAAACCAGAACATGAACAACATATAATATACCCTTTTTCCTTGTTCTTTATATCCAAAGGGATCCAATCACATTCTTCGTCCTTTTTTGATACAATTATTGGTGGAGGATCCTTATCAAATATCCCATGTCATCCCCTAGTATAATGAGTGATGCTGAGTTCCTAGGAACCACCTGTAAAATAATACACAAAACATCATGCCAATAGACACCTTTAGTCATAATAATTAACTAAAATCCCAATGGCAACCCCAAGTATGTACTTGGCCCTCAGATATCATCTCCAATTAATCCAAATAATCTTATATCCTGATATTTGAGGATCATCATTATCTATCCTATAAAAAAATTTGCCCACAACATTATCATCCAATGAGCTTCATCTCCCACTAATTATCTCATCACCATCAATAGATGGATCCCCACCATCCATGTGGCATTCAATGGAAATGACCTCAACAATACTGGTGGTCGACACAATCCTAACCAAATTATAATGGAGGCATCTACCCACGTGAGTTGTCGACACCACCTTATCATCTTAATCATGTCTGTGGGAACATGACTCCAAAATGGAACATCATCCAATCATGGTGAGTAAAAATAACCAAGAAGTACATAATACACATCAACTTTCCACCTCATTCCCTTGGGGACCATTTCTCTTAATCTTATTTCTAGTGCCATCCAATATCCTACAAGACATGCTTGTAACCAGACAAACTCATTACCTCAACACAATGACCGAGTCACCCCACATGTGATCAACATCACTAAAAGAATCTAGGCCTCATCCAACCTGATGAACCAAGTCACCTCATCCAAATGGTCAGTACCATGTCAATCCTCATGATGAGCCCATTATATTCCCTTTGAACCATAAAATTTTATATTAACAATTTAATTTAATAAATAAAAAACCCAGCATTATCAACCAATGTTCTAAAGCCCTTCATAAGGCTCATTCCATATGTAGTCTTGAATGATCATTCCTATAGGATTTATGTGTGTTCCATTAAAAAATTAAAAGAAGAAAAATTAAAATTATATGGAATTGGTAAGAATAACCAATTTTCCTCCCAATATCTCACACAAAACCCCAATGAAATCATGGAAAAAGATATTACCACCTACATAGTGTTTATATATACTGGAAAATCCAATATTATCCTCTAACTCTATCTGATTTGCAATAAATCAATTTTTTAGAAAAATTCCATGAAAATAATATAAAACATATCGCAAGGATTTAGCACTCCATATGGAAATAGAAAATAATAATATATTCTATTAGATCAGAGACATTACCCACAAATTTTTTTTTCACCAAAGGAATCAAATATTAGAGTGCAAACGGTGGAGAAACAAGGGAACCAAGAGAGGTAAGGGGGGACATGATATCCTAGGTGATGTACCTATTGTTCATTAAAATAATGGGGTCCAAGAACCATTCCCCCTTTATAAGAAACATTAATTTTAATTTAAATGCAATGTAATATTTACACACTATGTAAATATAATGTTTAAAAAATTTTACCTAGAAAACTGCGAAAAAAATATTACACTCTGTTTATTTAAATACATGCCCTCTAAATGGATAGTAATGGATTTTAAAATCCTTGCACATCTCTCATCGTCTGGTTGTTTTCTAGACCCCATGATACGTCCACTAATACATTGATCACATGTAAAAACTGGTCATGGGTCAAAAAATTTCATGGAATAAGGATTCAAATATCAAGAAAAAGGTTTGGTTTGACCAAAAACTCAAATATCCAAATTTACAATAGAAGACCAATTCAAAATACATGGAAATTATAATCTCCCCACCTTAATATAGCTCAAATCTAATATATAAAAAATTAATTAGATATGGTACCAGACATACTCATCTATTTAGAACACCTCCATAAAATGTGACATGTAAAGTCACTCATGGATCACCCAACTATAGGGGGTACCTACTCGGTCACTTCCTGACCCAAAAATCAGGTAATGAGATGGTCCACCAACCAGTCCCAAACTCAAAATCCCCCCCCCCCTTCCAAAGATGGATCATCTCTCCTTCACCTCAACAGGTACTCAAAATCATGTTCATTTGACATCTAACTCCAATCACACCCCACATCTCATCAGACACACGCTCTGTTCCCTTGTCGAAAATGGAACTTATGAGATCTCATATCTCAATTAATACTCCATATAATTATTTCTTCCTCAATCATACTATAAAAGTGGAATCATATCGATACCTAGATATGAACACACATAAAATAATACACACATCCATTTATGGACAAATTTAATCCTAGTTCCATGCACCTCATACATATATATATATATATATTACATCAGAGCTGATAAAAACCAACTAACAATCACATTGTAAGTAAATATACATCATATGTGTTCTTCATGAACCAAAACATAATATTCCTATAGAAACGGTTATACCAAAAAAATAGTATGTATATTCCCACAGTGTACACATAACCATTGTTAAATAACCAGCCTACTCAACCCCAATAGATCCCAACATGTACCTATACTAAAGAAATACTACTAGAATCCTAACATACCTATGGTGATACACTAGAAAAAAAATATAATTACCCACTACTAGGTCACACTATTTCTTCCATGAAATATTTGTACAAATGAAGCCCAAAAACCACCTCCTGGAATCCCTCCCAAACTGACCTGAGATCCATGAGTTTTCCATGTTCCCTAACTACAAGCTATCTAAGAAAGATTTGGGAGTAACCTATCGAAATTCCAAACCTAAACTCAATCTCAATAGTACATTGGTTCTTAATCATAATATGTCTAGACATGTCTAAACTGCCTTCACCGGAAACGAAAAATTGATGACCCACTCTCCTATGGTATACTTGAATATATTGCCTAAACACCCTATGCAGTCTCCTTGCCACCCATCTTTCAGAACTCTAAATAGACTCTTCTATAATCACTTGACACTATCCCCCAAATCAGGTATGACTAGACCTACAAATTTTCCTCCACTATTAGTTATCGATTCACCACATATGAGAATGATTCATACCTAAAGATATTTACATACACCCAAATGTTGTGGCATAAACAATAATTGACACACCTCATCCTTGAAGATTCATCTCCCACTATACTGACTGTGAAATGAAAAAACTCAAGGTAGGTAGGTGCATAGTCCCTGATAGACATGTCACCCCATTTAAGGTTTTATAACTCTAGAGATCTCTATGTCATTAGTGTCTTTGGAATGAAGTGGCCTAAGAACATGGTTTTGAAGACCTTCTCGGATAGTCCATTATGTTTTACTTCATGAACCTATACATCTTACCAGTGTTTAGTTGGTTCTCTGAGCATGTACGTCATCAGGAAATGAATATCCAATGTAATTTTTTAAGTGTGATACACACAAATCATCTTCTTAATGGATCATAAGATACATAAAATAAAAACACATTGTTACTCCTATATTTGGTAAAAAAAATCATTAGCACAACTTATCCCGTAATAAAGAATGTTAAACATAATTTATTCAATAAATAATCTAAATTTCATATCATCTATAATATTTCTATCTAAATATGTGAATACCATAATCACAACAAAACCATAATAAAAAGGATATTTCTTACAAAAATAAAATTTCTTTCTGTTGAACATATTCCATAACTCAATACCTATAGTAAACTCCATAAAATTTGACGTAAACTGTCAAATTACTAATGAATCTCTATGTCCCCAATGTTATCCAAAAAATTTTACCCATTATTATCTCACTGTAATATCCATTTTATGTTATATCCTCCTATTATCATTTGATTTTAAAAAAATTAACATTCAACATTATCACATTTCATGGTCATAGGTCCCATTCAACATATTCTCTATAATTATTTTTTAAATAATTCTACAATATATTCCTTACAAACAATATGATTCAAAAAACCAGAAATTTATTGAATGAATAAATATATAACATAATTATTTAATTAAAAACATTATAAAATTGATCATTCCACTTAATATGTAGTTCATACGCTTGACCTTGATCCCTGTGTTTATTTTGATATATATTCCCAGGAAACTTGGTGGATTAATTTCTGTCGGTCTCAATATAATTAAAATTAATGAATTTCAAATAGGTTTATTATTTGTTTACCATTAGATAACAATCATGGTGAGCATTTTCTCCACACATATCACAAACTTCCACTCCCTCAAGAATCTAGTAGAGTGTTTCTTTCCAAAATATTCGCATCGATGAAAATACGTTTTTACCTTATTTCACTTATACATGTTTTTCTCTTAAATCCACTTATTCTATTTCTTCCCATTGAATCAATAATAATTATAGATTTATTTTGGTATCTTTAAATCACATGATACTATGTGTTTATATGATATTATTTTTTTGGGATAATAGATACATTTTAATTATTGGATTAAGCTAGTCAAACAAATAATCACCCTTACTATTGGGATTATATGCCTTGATATGTTCTCCATCCCTTATACTTGGTTCAAATTATAAATAATGTGAAATAATATATTCTTTCACAAAATTATGTATAATTATTAATAATCCCAAATCAAGTGAAACACATAATTTATAATGATAAAAATATTCATGGATAATATAACAATCATAAACATGGTTGATTTAGGAATATTTCCTAATCGTAAACTCTTTACAAATACTTTATAATTTTTTGAAAATAATATTTTAATTAACACAATCAAAACCCCTTAGATTGTAAAAATGTGGTGCACATTATGTCCCTTTATCACATATTATGTAATTCTCAAGTACATTCTATCACACTTTTTTTGGGATAATTTTCCCTTTCGATGAATTTTCCAAAACCGTGTGCACTTTCAATATCCATAAATGTATTTAATTCCAAGTGAAAAAACATAATCTCTACCTTAATTAAACCTTAGGTTGTTCATATTTACATATACTCAATGTTTAGTATAAGGTTATATTCCAAACTCAACATTATTCCAAACTAAATTTTCAATGTTTCTACTATATATTCTTTAATACCTACATTAATGACCCATACGCTAGTATCCTAGAGACATGGTCTACATTATTAAATTGTAACTGAATACAAGAAATCACATCCTGAGTGACCGAATGTTAATGTAGTATTGTTAAACAATATACATATAAGAAATTCATATTACATTTCAAAAGATAAAATAAAAAATTGTTTTCATTATAAACTATATTACCCTTCTTATAATATCTCTAATTATACATCATAAATCACGTAATAGTATCATGAGGCAAATAAATCATAATAAAGGGTGATATAATATAATAAGTAAGAGTATACATATAACATAAGATATGAAAAAATTAGTAATAATTAATATCGAATGATAAATAACTGAAACAGATGCCATTTAATCAATAGTTGTATTATAATATGGTATAAATCAATGATGATGGAATGATGACATATAAATATTCACATGATCATCATACCAAACTATAGATATAATAAATAATAAAATAATCAAATGTGTGATAAATAACAGATTTCATAATGACGATATGCATAATGTTTGACATATACAAGATACCATCAAGACAATAAGAATATAAATCTAAATAAATGGGTAAGGATTAAACCAAAAGATATTGTTTTTTGCCTCATGATACCTACTAATGAAAAGAAGGGAAATATATTACTGGGAACCAAGATTAAAAATTTTAATTTTAATTTCCAAATCACTTTTGAATAAAATTGGGAAGTCATACCAATTATATGAAGTGAGCTATTAAATATGATATGGAATTAAAACATCATTAAAAATGAGACTAAAAATATGAGAATCTATATCCATGTATAAACCTCAATGAAGGGTATGTACCATCATTCTTTGGATCACTTAATACTAGGTATTCAAAATGTTTGGCCAACATGTCCAATGATATGATATATTCTACTTCAATAATCATTGTTTAGTTGAATCCCCATGCTACAATTCTATTTTGTTTCTTACCCAAGCCCTTTGTTCTTTATTTACATCAAATCTTAGTTATCTTTCTAAGATTATATTCACCTATTACATTTAATCCTTAGGATTTAATGAATCTATATGCATTTCTTCATTAGAATATAGAATAAGGTCAATGTCCTTTCTTTTTTCGTTTTCCCTTATTCTTTAGCCCCACCCACTATTCCATCCACACAACCATACCATTTTTTACTTCATTCACCAATTTTTTAAATTTTATTTCAATGTTGTAGGGCCAAGATATACATTCTTTCTTGACATTAGGACGTTCTTCCACCATATGTCACCTTGGTTTTGATGGTAGATCTTATTTCCATCAATATTTGTAGTTGAGAATTATCATTTTGACTTTTAGTTATATTTCTCGTAACAATAATTTATTCCCATTTTTCACGATTCCACTTCCCCTAGATTTTTATCCTTGGTCTTTAAAGTATTCTAAAACATGTTTCACCTACACTATCAATAGAGAATATGGTAGATTTCTATTTAACACCATCATCCTTTAAATAATCACCTATGAGGTTTTATTCCGTTGAAGTTTTATGCATACCCAAAAGTGATTGTGATTCATCTTACTTAATAAATAATTAATAATTTTCTTAAACATCGGGCATGTGATCTTTCCTTGTCCCTAAATCATCAATCTCTTAAAATTAGTCACTGAAATTTATATAAAAATATCATTTTCAGGGAATTTTCCTGCTCTATGGCCTCTTATTTACCCTTATAATTCATGTGTTACTTGGAAGAATTTCTCTAGTCCCTTACAAAAAAATTATTCTCCTTATATAACCACCAATATTTACTTCTAATGATTAGGTATATTATCATTACTAACAACCTCAACACGAGGTAAGGACTTTGGAAAGTGATAATCTAGTTCCAATGCGACCAATTCACACACCCCATTAGCTATTCCTGAGGCAGTTAGTCCCAATTTAATTGTCCTTAATATGGAAAAATCATATCTTATATGATAGAATATATCCACCACATTTGGATTAAACCTCTTTCCTCTTGCCTCACTCTGATTGGGTACATCATATGCTAACCTTATCTCGATCAAAAAAGTGGACTCGATAACCTTAAACCTTAAAAACAGTATCAATATAGAAACATTAACTTAATGAACCCTATATATTCAAATACATAAATATTTTGGATCACCCAATTATTTAAAATATGACTTGTAATCGATCCAGGACTCAAAAATCAAAGATTTCTTCTGTCAGAATTCTTCCCCAATAGTAATCCAAACCCATTCCACTGATAACCTTAAAAAAACAAACCCAATTAATATTTATAGGGATATGAGGTTAGAAAAATCATTTTTCTACCTATCAATATATAAATTGTGGCTAAACATATTTTTATGTATACAAATATTAGAAATATTTTGGAAAGGAAATGGTAGTTATGGTTGTCTTACCCAAAACATCCAAAGATGGATCTTAACTCTTCATTTTCTACTTGTAGGTCCATTATAATAGGTAAAAGTATCATATGTTGATGGATAGAGGATCACAATTCTATAAAAGATTCATATATTCCTCCAAAAAAATCATACAATCATATGACTTTTCTCGAGAAGACCAACCTACAGTCATCCTTCTAAACCCAAAGTGTTGAAGAAGAACATATATATGGAATCAATCAAAGGATGATGTTTCCAAAATCGAGACACAATGTTCATACAGAGAACATCCAACTACTTTGAGTCCTCAATGGGTAAAATCTCCATCTGAGGGAATACCTTGAAGAGATTTTAAACCATAGGGATAATCGAAATCACTGGGAAAGGAGAAAATGAATCAGGGAGAGATAACAGGAGGAAGAGGAAATTCTAATATATAGATGTTGAATTAGGGTGTATGTACTATCCCCAAATAATGGGTAGGGATTGTGCAGAAGCAAAAAATTCACCACCTTAGGTCATCACTGAGCAAAGAGGAAGAGAGAATCTTTCCAATTTGCACTCAAAGATATAATTGAGACCCATACATCCCTTAAAATGTCTAATGCTTTCTGTTTATGAAAGGGGCGTAACATAATCAACATAAAAATTCTCAGTGAATTAAAAATATATGAAATATTTGTACCTTCCCCAATAAAATAAACAGTATCAAAAAACATTAAGATTAATATAGTGAATGCTAATTGAATTGTACATCCATTATCATAATGATCATATGTTATCGAATGAAAAAATAATTTAAGGATATTTATACAATATATCCCAATTGTAACAAATTTATATTCAAGGTTCAATTTCATTGATGGATATAAATACCAAATAAATATCCTTAAATTATTTTGAGGAAAATATACCCTTCATTTTGAAAATCATGTTTTAAAATGAAAAGTTAAAAAAAATTCAAATTCAAATTCATTGAAAAAAACCTATTAAATCATGTAAAAAATTCTTTATAAATTTTTAATTTTTAGGATGGTGGAAAATTTTAATTCATTATATACACAGTGAAACAACGAATCTATTCACATTTTCAGTAAAATAAAAATGTGCTTTTTTTAAAATGACATTAATATTCATTTCAAAAAAATTTGTCAACAATAAAAAGTTTTAAAAAAGTTTTTCTACAATTTTTTAATCAATCTACAAAAAATATTTGAAATATTTTTTTAAAATCATTACTTTTTTTCAAAAATTATTTTCAAGTGAAGATATAAATAATGGTTAATTTTAAAAAAACCATTTTATAAATAATTTGAATTACTAAAGAGTGGAAAGTAGTAAAATCAATATGAAACATTCTTGAATAACTATAAATTAATAATATATTGTGAGTTTATTATATAAATATAAAATAATTCACTAAAGGGATTTATAAAAATAAACCTCTGAAATGATGATGAAATTTTCAGTTAAACCCTTACCACTTTGGAAAAATATGAATCGTATGAGTAATAAAGTAAAAAACATCAAATAATTTTTTAAATACCTTGAATTTAAATATATTAAAAATATAACATATCAAACGGTATTTTTATAAACCATATAATGAAATATGTGGAGAATATGTCGTATTTTCTCACAGATGTAAAAGTGGGACGAGAAACCCTTAACTCTGGCCCAACATCCTTCACAAGTGTCCAAACCTAATTTATTAAGAATTATTATTTATCATAAATCGATAAATAATTTATAAAAATTTATATAATATCATATATAATCCTCTTATAATATTTTACCACCCATTTGTTAATATGATTTCATCATTTTCATTTATTTATTTGTAAATTTTCTTTTTTTTAATTATGTGTTTTTTAAATAATGGTCTATTTTTTCTTTATAAGATATAATACTATAATATCCATAAATATATTTTTGTTCAAAATATTGTTTTTTAGAAACATACTGATAACCATTCTTTGAAATTTGACACTAAATTTTTTTTGCATCACTCCATGGGGACAGTCGGTCATATGTACACATGAAAGACAATATCATTCCCTTAACGGTTGAAAGGGTAAGAAGCATATGATATATTATTTTTTCCATAAATGATATCTAGTAATAAATATGAAATATATTTATTAAATATATCTATTTTAAATTCCATGTAAATCCTAAATAAAAAACGAACCACAACACTCCGCGAGGCGACAGTCCTTCGTACACATGAGCGATATGATCATATTCTAATCAGAATGAATAGTAATGTGGTATATGTGAAATTATAACTCTATAAAAAAAAATATTACCCTAAAATTATATATATATATTAAATCTATTTTTATTTCCATCCGTGAGAAGAGTTTATAGAAAATCAAGTTACATCAATTCATGAGGTGGTAGTCCATCGTATACATGATTAAGGATTCAGTTTCCCATTAATGGAAGTTGATACGGTTAAATATAATTCCTATAATTATCTAACCATATTACCCCATATTATATTCATTAATTTATTACATTAACATGATTACCGGTAATCAAATACTGAAGGACCGATCAATTGAATAGTATTTGAAAACTATATTAAAAAATTCATACCCATGTTACATTGGGAATTAGAAAATAATACATGATACACAATTAAATGAAAAAAAAATCCATGAAATATTTCTGAAATATTTATTCTTTATAACATAGGGAATGGGAGTGAAATATGGGTGATCTCAATTGATCAGAAAAGGTAATCGTACAACAGAAGTAATCATGAATAAATAATACTAAAAAAACTAGAATGGTAAATAACTGAAAATAAATTCTCTTTAATCAAATGGATATAGAATAATCAATATCTCATCATAATTTAATGAAAACATATTCCATTTAATAAATAATCATAGAATGAAATGGATCAATATAATTTTTCATAGTGAAATTTCTATGGATAATAATAAAAGAAATGAAGGTAATGCTTAATTACGAAACATCATGAATCTAGAACATGAACCACTACCATCATGACCATTCATGAGAGAGTTTGTGTATATTATTATTAAACCATCTATTATTCTTGGATAAAAACATTATGGGATTATAGATAAATGATTTTTCTCATGAGATTGTTGATGCATTAATGTGGTTATATTAAACGGACTCCAAAACATGTCATTCGGGTACAATGCATTCCTTGTATATTGAAAAATAAATTTAATTAATAAAAGTTGGTGTAATAAATAAATATCCATATATAATAAATAATATATAATTATCAAGAATTCCCCATCGAAGGATATGTAATAACAAGGGTTGTAAATGAGGATGAATTGTAAAAACATTATTGGGGAAATTAATATTTAATAATTCCACAGTTTCCAATACCATGTTGAATTATTTTAATCATAATCCCCAAGTTGAGATAACATTAAATGAAACATAACATATCATGAGAATAATAATATTCATTATATAACATTTCGGAGGTTAGTATATACACCTCAAAAAAGTGAATTGTATCCTAACGAACAAGTAAATCACAATGGAATGTAAATTGAAATTTAAATCCCTTACCATGAGCCCAACATGTCGCATATTTTTTTTATTTTTTTGAATAATAATGTAATTTTAAATAATTACTTTAATAAAAAAATTACTTTTTATTATTTCTTTTACATTAAATATTACAATTCTTTATAATACAACTCAAATAATTAAGCTTACGTTGGGTGTTTTTTTCACATATTCGGTTCATATGTCAAAAAAATCATTGGTAGGTCATCTTTAGTCAAATGGGGAATTATATAAAAATATCATATTTAAAATATACATATAAAACCAGTTGTGATAGTTTTTTATAGAAAATGAACCAATGTTATAATCATTGAGATGGTGGGTTATAGGTACGCAAGAGTAACATTCCAATTTTTCAATGATCGTTATTTTAAAAATGTAATTAAGATTATATCATTAAATAATGATATTTATATCACAAATGAAATTTTATTTTATTATATGTACTTATATAAATAATTAAGTGAAGTAAACAAAATCACAACACAATGGGGATTTGGTAGTCCACATATCCATGGAAGATGTTATCACATTTTATTTTGTGAAAAAGATAATAATGAAGATGGAATATTATATTTTCATAAAAGTAATTGTTTTATTAATATCATATATGTTTCATTTATTTCACAAATTTTTAATTAAAACTCTCAAAACATTTCATAGAAAGTGTGCATATATCACATTTTTTGTGGAGGGGGTAGTACACACCATCACAAACAAAGTTATCAAATTTACACAAAATGGAATGCATAGAGTTATAAATTTTCTAAAAATAAAAAAAAACATAAAAAAATAAAAAACATAATATATATCAAATATTATCAATATTTCTATAATAATTCCCAACCATGAGAGGTGGAAAAGGAATGATGAACAATATCATTTCACGAAGATTTACTTATCCATACATGACTGTCATGTTCATTTCCATTTTAGGAATGTTTCTATAGTTTTAGGTCAAAAAGAAAATATAAATACATTATATTATATTTAAGATACTAATTTTATAATATAATCAATGAATAATAATAAATTATTGTGTGTAGAAAAAATTAAAACATAAATGCACATTGATGAATGTTACCTCTTTTCTTGTAAGTCATTTTGGTTTTCACCAAAGGGATTTCTTGGATTTCAATATAACACCATCAAGGCCCCTATTTTGAGGTGAGTTATGTTAGGATTCTATTTTTGTAGATTTTGGGTGAGCCAAAATCGATTTATAGGTGCGAGGAAGGGAAGAGTGGATTTTTTATAATGGAGGGGTGTGGTGTTCTTGTAAATTCCAAAAGGTATGCACTATTGGGAGGTATCCCGTACCTTATGTGCCTAAAATTGTAAACATAATAGATTAAAAGGTAATATTTTCCAATATAAACACAAAACTATTAAAATTAAGTTCATTTTTAGAATTTTGTACCTTAACCTGTATGTTTTCACATTTTAAGCATTTTGGTTTTTACAAAATTGACTAGTTTATTAACCCTAGTAATTTGACCATTAAGAATTAATTAAAGAGAAATTTTTTAGAGATATATTAAAAAATTTCATTATAAAAATCATATCCAATTTAAAAATTAGAAATCACATGTGTTTTGGAAATTAATTTAAAAACAAATGCATGTAATGCGAAAAAAATCTTATATAACCCTGACCGTTGTAACAATGTTTTTCTATTAATATGTCAATATGTTAATAAAAAAACAATTGTTCCATGAATGGAACATATTATATATTTAATTATATTTCAATTTCACATGGAAAAAATTGTACATTTATTAATTTTAAATCATTTAGTAATATATCATTTATGGTAAAATAACATTAATGTCAAATTTTTACATTATTTATTTAAATTTTTTTCAAAGCATATAAACATATTTAGAATTAAAATATATTAAATGAATATATATGTAACATTATATATGTATCTTTTAAAATAATTGAATAAAATATTTCAATAATTTTTTCTTACTTTTAATGATTTTTGTATCATTTATCTTATTTATTTATAAACTAAATAATAGACACGTCGGCATTTGTTACACATTTAAATTTATTATGTCATCTCAAAAAATGAATTTAAATTTATCATGATAAAAAACTAATCTAAATTTAAAAAAAAAAATTATAACTGAAAATATGTAGCTTCACACATACAAAAATGGATTAAAAATGATAAAGGTAAGGGCGGTTCATTTTTTGACTCTTTCCTTACATAACTTATTATGAGATAAAATTTCATGAAATCGTCCCCAAATAACTCATAAAATTGATTCAAAATGGGATATCTTTGAAATATTAGTAGAAAAAGTTATTTGGACAAGTTTTTATGTCATTTATTGCCTTTATGTTTATAGATTATTCCCCTATTAAGCTTAATTTTACCTTCATCGCAGTAATTAATTTTAATTGCTTTTACTGAACTGTTTGGTCCAAAAAATTGATATTATTAGATTACAAATATAACATTGATAAAAATAATTTATAAAATAATATCTTAATTCAGTTCGTCGATGAGGAAAAATTAAATGTATAGCAAATCAGATAGACGTATTGAGAAACACGAGTTTAAACAGAAAATGATCAATAATTAAATAATTTGTTTTCTAAATTAAATAAAAAAATGATTCCAATGAACTAAATTTGATTAATATATGTAAAATTGAATAATTTCGTCTATAAATCCAATTTAAATTATTAATTAACTTTAATAATTAAAAAATTTAAAAGTTAGTTTTTTCAAAAAATGAGACATTTTTCACTTTTCAACAAAAGATGAAACTTATCAGAAAAATATAAAAATTCACCCTAATCTATTTTTTAAGTTAAAAATTAAAAAATAATATTATATTGAAATATAAAATTTATAAATGTTTCAAAATTTTGATCTAAAATAGGTACCACATTAAAAGGTTGTAAAACTCGGTCTTTCATGTAATATAAGTTAATTAAATTTTGTGTGTAGTGTAATATTAACATGGTGATGCATATAAAAAAATCTAGAAACAAAACAAAATTTATTCTAAAATAGAAATTTTATAATGCCTTTGTGCATTCGATAATCCTCATGTTAATTAACTACATCCCTGCAATTTAAACATTATCTCGAAAATCGAGGGTTTTATATTTGAAAAAAATATTTATGGACAAAATACACATAATAAATAGGGTTAATGTGAAATATTCTTAATAATATGAAATGTAAAATGTGAAGGTAACCAAGATTTAATTTTTTTCATGTATGATAATGTTTGTGAAAACATGGACAAGGTTGAAAAATCTAAATATCATGGTTTAATGGAGATTGATATAGAAATTCTCAGCTGATAGTTGATAACAAAAAATCCCTAAACTAGAGTTATGAAAAAGGACATTTATAACAGAAAAGTGATGATAACATGACACCATTTTAGTTCTAGGGCAGTGAATCCAACATTTTAGGAATTATTTGACTCTCTATGAATTTATTTAAATACACATTTCTATTTCATTAACCCTATCATATCCTTTTTTGTGCCATTAACTGTTCCAAATTTATTATTTAGTAACTTTTTCATCATAGTGTGATGTAATATATTAATATATAAACTTCATTCAAAGGTAAACCTAAACCATATCTGAAATGGTTAACTTCAAATAAATATCCTAATCTGAAACATTATATATAAGGTCACTCAGTTTCTAAAATAAACTTATGATTATCCTTTATTCAATATGGAGAAGATTTAAATTTTCATATTCCAAAATTTTGAATGACATCATGTATTTTCTCGGACTGTTGTAATAAGATGAATTACCAGTAAAACATATTGAAAACGTGAATTATTACTTATTAATTAATTAAAACACATGGTATTCGATATATTCCCTAAATCCAAACATTTTGTAAACCCTATCAATGATAACATAATACACATTATCAATAGATCATTATTCAGTTCAAAGGTATTCAACAATATCGAATATACTTTATCAGAAAAAATCATCTATTTAATCCAACATCATTATCTCAGTATGATAAACATATTACGGGTTTTATTCCCTCAACCATTTGTTTTCCAAAAATGTTTATCTTTCAACTGAATCACTTTTCCCAGTTATCGGTACTAATCAACAGACACTTTCAAATACTATATCAAAAAGTACTATTATATTATCATAATATATTTTATAATTATCATGACTAGTAACTTACTAATATAATAATCATGTAGTATAATTATTTAATACCACCTATGGATGTTAGTAATTTCTCCTCAAATATGGTAGCATAAAATACTTGATCATGATCCCTTAGAATTTTTTGGTTATATTGTTATGAAACACTATACAATGATTTTTATATTGTCCTACCTCATTTTTGTTGAATCATTTTACATAGGAAATCTTTTTCTTATCATGGAAACCAAAAGAACAATGTACTTTACCTTTAATCATTTATAATACTCCATTTTCTTATAAGAAATGACATAGGGGATTATTTTCACAATTATTACATGTGGGAAAAATACTTATATCCCCTATTCCTTTTTTTCCATATTTTCCAAGGTTTAGTATTATTCTTCTAGTTCCCTCTAATTACCTAATATTAGAGAGGTATTTTTATATCCCATTATCATAAGACATTATGTCCTCATATGATCATAATTCATGGATGTCTTTGTCCATCTGAAATAATTGATTAAGACAATAAAATATATGATCCTTATTACCCATTATGTCATGTGGATCAGTGAAGTACACATTCCTTCATCTAGTAACAATTATTAAATGATGACATAAAATAGGATAGATCATATAATTATTATAAATAATGTATAATCCCAAAAATTGAAAAATATAGAACATAAATTAGAAATTTTATTTGTATTTAATATCAAAATCAAAAGAATGGTTTGTTGTAGATATTCTCCTATACTTCTCCTCAACGTCCATATTTTGGTTATTTACCGTAATCTATGTTTTATAAATAAAATATTTTTTTTTTCATCTAAACATCCTCTAATAGAAACTCTAACACCTTAACCATAGAAACCATGAGAAAGTGAATTACTTTATTACATTGGCATGATGATAAGGAATCAATTCTAAAAGGACCAATCAGTTTACAGATTTTAGAAAAAGAGATTGCATATTTAGTACCCATATTACATTAGGAAATAGATAATAAAATATTAAAAAAAATAAAATGAAATAAATAGAATCCATGAAATCTTAATCAAGTATTTATTCTTCATAACATTGTGAAATGAATCAAAATATGGTGAGCTCAAATTCTCAGTAAGGGTAAGCGTACAATGGAATTAATCATGAAAAAAAAACAATAATAATAATAATTATGGAATAGTAAAAAATTGAACACAATTTTTATTTAAATAATTTGATAAGGAATAATAAATAAGGCATGGTAATTTACTGAAGAAAAATTTCATTTAATCAAAAAAATGATTATGAAATGGATCCATAATTTTTTTCCTAGTGTAAATCCTCTAGATAATAATAACTAAAATTGAGTCATTTAATAATTAATAGACATCATGTATCTAGAAACCAATCCACTACCATAAAGAAAATTCACAATATGGTTGTAATATGTTGGTATAAAACATCTAATACACCTGTAAATAGATTAAGCGATTTTATACAATTATTTTTTTCTCACGAGACTACTTATGCATCAAGGATATTCCATTAATCAGTCCCCAACATATGTCCTCAATGTCAAAAAAAATCCATATATTTTGAATAATAATTTTTATTAATAAAAATTGGACTTATCATAAAATATTAATTTTATATAAATAATACTGATTTATCATGTACTCCTCATTAAAGGATAAGAAATAAGTAGGGTTGTTTTTGTTGATGAATCAAAAAAAATTCTTCAGTAAAATAGTATTTAGACATTTCAATGTTTCCTATAACGAAATTTTTTAATATTAATAACCATGAAGTAATAACATCAAATGAAAGATATAATATCATGATAATAAGGATAATGATTATATAACATGTCAAATGTAAATATATATACTATATAAAATTCAATTGGTACAAAAAACAAATATGTCTCAATGTAATGTATATTGTGATGAAATCCCCAATATGAAGTCCGACATGATTGGTGTTTAATTATATTTATGAAAAATAAACATATATTAATTATTTACTTTATTTATAAACTTTTTTAGTTTTTAATTCTTTTACATTACTTTTTACAATGTTGTATACATCGACATAAGCAATTCAGTTTACATCGTGTGTGTTTGGCCAAATTCCATTCCTATGACAAAAACCTAATTTGGAAGGTTGACTACAATCAAAAGGAACATTATTTAAACATATTAGGAATAATATTAATAAAATAATTATTATATTTATAAATCAATTATTCTTTTAAAACCGATCATGATATATTTCTATGAAAAATGAATCAACATTACAATCGTGGAGATGGTCTGTCATACAGACATAAGACTAATGTTCCCATTTTTTAATTATTATTAGGGAAAGAATCTATGTAAAATAATATATTTCCAAAAAATATATTTATATCGTTAATAAAATTTTAATTAATCATATAATCATATATATAAATTAATTTTAAGGTAAAAAGAATCATATCGTGTCGAGGAGGCGGTAGTCCACACGACCATGAACGACATTATCACGTTTTAGTCTGTGAAAAGGGTGATATAGATAATGATATATTATATTTTCGGAAAGGTAATTATGAAATTATCATAATATATATGTAATTTATATCAAATATCTTTAGATAAAAACATCCTTAATAAATTTTATATAATTTTTAAATGTATCACATCACTTTGAGGAGGCGGAAGTCCAAACATCCACTACTGAAATTATCCCATTTACATATAAACGAAAGCATATAGATATGTATTATAAACAAATTAATTAGGAATAAATACATAATAAATATCATATAAAAGATAAATAATGTGTTTATATTAATTTCAAACCATGAGAGGTGGTGAAGGGAAAGAGAATGATAAAATTTAGCGAGGTGGTAGTTTGATGTTCATCATCATAATCAACAGTAAAATTTTCATTTAGAATAGCGTGATAAGGGGAGAAAATTAAGAAAGGCCTTATAAGGACTGAAATATTCAAAACCCTAAGACATACCCTCAAATCAGATTCACCAATTTTGTTTTAATGTGGGAAATGATATAAATACATGTTTCATTTAAATCATGATCCATCATAGAAGCAATGTGGTTCCCTACGTTAGTCCCCTCGCTCAATGAGTGATTAAATCTAATATATTTGTTAAAGAGATCTTGTAATTTTTTAATGGTGTTGGATATCAAACATGTGTGTATCCTTTTCAATTTAAGGATTCATGAATGATCATTGAATCCATTTCTAGTTGAGAGATGTTGACATTCTTCTGGCTGCAAAGGGTGAGCATAGTGATAATTACATTGGCCGATTCTTGGATGGAATTACCACTCCCATAGTGCACCCTGAACACCATGAATACATTTACCATATAGTAAAAAAGCACCCATCATCCTTGTATGTCACATGATATTCACGATCAATTTGTTTTATGATTGAGGCTGCATTCTAGAAGAATCCAGCACACCCAACACCCCAATGTATTAGGAATTGTATGATGAGTTGTTGTTGAGGTTTCTAGAAACAGAATAAGGGATGAATCCTCTATCCAATTACCAATTATAATTTCCATGTCCATCAATAAACTCCTTATAATGTCTGGGTTCCGGAAGCCACCCAGAGGCGCCACGTACCTGGTTGGTCACATGGCCTCAAGCGCATTTCCCCAAACGCCAAAGGCTACCGACTAGCAGTGAGGGCCTTGGGTGTGATAGTGTAGAAACTATGCCCTCATTGGATGAGTACATAGTGGAAGTAAATAAACATGAAAGAGTAGAAGAAATAAATAACCAACAATAATAATCATCGAAAAACTAAACCAGCAAACAAATAGAGCACATATGTATATATATGAAATTATGCATGATACATATCTATGAAAGAAGCCAAACAAGTCACAACGCTGAAAAATAAAATAGTACCAAAACAAGTACAAAAGAAAGTAAACAGCTCCTCAACATCAGAAGCCAAATCATGGTCCCAAGCTCTCATGCTCCAAGCAATCAAGTACCAGAAGTCGAAGGGCTCTTTCCCTTGTCTATACCTGCAACCACATAGTCTGTTTGGGCCCAAAAGCATTACCAAAATAGGGTTTGAGACTAAATCCCAGTAGGCAACCACCCTATGATCTATTCCTAATATTCTGTCAGTACATGGATGGTAAGAGATCAATAAGCATTAAATAGTAGTAGAAATAACAGGCAGTAATGATTAAGCAGTAAACAGGAACATATACCACAATGATCAATCCACAGAACAACAACCAAGGTGAATCAAAAGCTAACACAAGAAAGAAACCCTCTGGTAAGTACTTGCATCCATCCCCTCTGGTCCTGTCAAAGAATTACCAAAACCCTCTGGGAATGCACTCAGCCTAACCCCTCTGGTTTGGTCATATGAATTTATATGACTCTCTGGGGAAGGTCACTCGGTCAATTCCCCTTATAGTCTAGGGTAGTCAGGGACACTCTAAGGGAGATCACACGGTCTAACCCTCTTGGCCCCAAGGTCTAGACACTCTCTGAGGATGCTCACACGGTTAATTCTCTTACAACATCAGGTATACAACAGACTCTCTGAGGAATCTCACTCAGTCAATTCCTCCTCTAGCTTGGGAAGGTTTTAATGACATTAAAACTAGGTAAAGACTCTCCGAGGAAGCTCACTCAGTCTACCCTCCTGTAGTCTATAATATGTAAGACTCTCTGCAAAACTCACTCGGTCTATCCCCTGTAGTCTACAATGTCCAAGACTCTTTGAGGAAGCTCACTCAGTCTATCCCCGTATAGTATATAATGTCCAAGACTCTCTGAGGATGCTCACTCGGTCTATCCCCGTATAGTCTATAATATCTATGATTTCCTGGGAAGCTCACTCGGTTTATCCCTTATAGTCTATAGCATTGGGTTCTCACGGTCTCGTTCCAGTCAGTGCATATTAATGCTATATGGTAGGAGTACACCTATAGAGCTACCTGGATAACCAAAGTACACCTATAGAGCTACTTTGGCTAAAAGTTTATAGAGAAACAAGCATGTTAACAACATCATCCCGTCCTATGATCACAAGTCATGGAAACAAGTACAACGGCCAAAGGCTGACAAGACCCAGGGGTCGTAACAAGAACAAAGCATGGGAAAAACATACAAGCACGACAATTATCCACCTGAATGATCAATTTACCTCTACACAAGCATGCAAGCAGGGCAGGAATAACCACAATGTAAAAATGTAAACACGCAATACCCCGTTCAAGGGTATTTGTGGAATTTTCACATAAAACTCAAATACATCGAAAGATAAGGCAGATACAACCTACCTCGATCCTAGGATATCAATCTACACGAACCAAGAGGCATGATTCTCCACATAACGGCGTAGATCTATGAAAACGCACCAAATGTTCAACCCACAAAAACTCGAGAAACATGAGGGATTGGAAGATGAGGCTCTAGGAGAGTAAGAACTCATCGTTGCGGTTCCAACTCACTCGACAATGGTCAATTAATAGAATCAATGATAGCTTTGGGATTCGAAGAAGTTAGATGGTCATACGGCGTCTCTCGGTCAAATGGGACATACAAGAAGAATATTCTATTGATTAGGCGCGACACTGGTCCGTTTAATGAAAAAAAGAAAATATACGCCATGTACTTCTTGAGTACACGGCGTGTAATATACTTTTTCGTACTCCACATTATGCGGCCTCCACTTCACCCTTACACACCATGTGTGTGGCCCGGACATGGCCAGCACATGGCCTGGGGTGGCAAGGGATGACACGACGTGTGCTCAGAATGTACACGGCGTGTACTTCCAAAATTTCCAAAAATTTACTTCTTCTTAAAAACTCTAGGAAAAAGAATGAAATACCTGAAACGAAGATCCGAGTTCATAAAAACTTCCCCCCTTAAAGAAATTTGTCACCGAATTTCCCCAATGAGTCGTAGAAGAAGAATCCCAGAACGGCTTCGGCCACTGTGTTCGTACATCGGCCTCCCTCTCCCATGTCTCGTCCGGTACTCGCCCGTGCTTCCATAGCACCCATACTAGAGGAACAGACCGACCACGGAGAACCTTCGCACTGAGATCGACAATCCGGATGGGATGCTTCTCAAACGATGCATCCGCTTCATGCTCAACCTCCTTTGGTTGAAGGAAATGAGATGGGTCTGAAAAGTAATGTCAGATCTAAGAAACGTGGAAGATGTAGTGCATATCCCGGTACCTATGAGGTAACCGCAACCTCTCGAAAACCATCCCAAATCTCTCCAACAACTCAAATGGCCCGACGTACCATGGTGAATGCTTACCCTGTCTCTGAATCCTCTTGTGTCCCAACCTCAGTGCAACATGCAAGAAAACCTGATCCCTGACCACAAACTCCATAGGTCATCTCCACTAATCATCATAAGAAATCTACCGAGACTGTTCTATATCCATTCTCTTCTGAATCAACTCTATATAATCTGAGGTCTCCAGAACAAGATGAGGTCCCAACAAAGCTTCCTCTCCTACATCCAGCCAGCATAAGGGTGATCGGAATTCCCTACTGTACAAAGCCTCATAAGGCACCATCTGAATAGTCATATGGAAACTATTGTTATAGGAAAACTCCACAAGAGGTATATACTTCTCCCAAGAACCACCAAAGTCTAGAATGTGAGCTCGGAGCATATCCTCAGGCACCAAGATCGTATGCTCAGACTGGCCATCAGTCTGGGGGTGATATGCTGTAATCAAAAGTACCTGTGCACCCAATGTATTCTGAAGTACCTTCCAGAACTGAGAAGTAAAGCGCGCATCCCTTTCTGAAACAATGGAGTGTGGAACTCCATGTAGAAGTATAATCTATCAGATGTAAAACCGTCCCTGCTAATCAACGCTGAAGGTCTCCTTGATCGACAAGAAGTGAGCATCCTTCATAAGACTGTTGAAGAAAACCCAAACAACATCACATCCTCGAGGTGACCTCGGTAACCGAGTCACAAAGTCCATCACGACATCGTTCCACTTCCACTCAGGATTGGGTAACTGCTGTAAAAGCCATGTTGGTCGTTGATGCTCTTCTATCACCTGCTGACAAGTAGAACATCTCATGAAAAAAACAGCAACAAATCTCATCATACCTGGCCACCAGTACTGGTGGTGTAGATCATGATACCTCATGGTTTCATCAGAATGAACTGCTCAAACTGAGGAATGAAAATATCGTATCAGCTCCTCGCGTATGTCTGCTTTCACCTAAAAGATTCCCAGGAAACACAAGATCTCATCCTCTCCCACTTTCCATCTAGGAAAAGGATCCTCTCCCGACACACTCTTTTGCAGGACTATGCCTTCTGAGTCTGATAGTTTTCTCATCCATACCCGATCAAGAAGAGAAGAGCTAACAACTACAGAAGATAGGAAAGTCTATCCCTGTCTATTGTGCACCTCTAGATGCATCTCAGAGAACAGAACCATAAGTTTCCACTCACTGCTGGCCTCCATAACATCCTGGATATGGGTTCTCCTACTCAATGCATCAGCCACTATGTTGCCCTTCCCCAACATATAGGCGAGCTCGAAGTCAAAAGACTGAAGATACTCAACCCACCTGCGCTGTCTCAGATTCAAATCACGCTGAGTGAAGATATACGTGAGACTCTTGAGGTCAGTGAAAACCACAAAGTTCTCTCCCAGAAGGTAGTGTCTCCAAAATCGTAAGTCATGAACAACAGCTGCCAACTCTAGATCATGCTTCGGGTAGTTCCTCCCATGTGGCCTCAACTGCCGAGACCCGTAAGCAATGAATCCATATCTCTCCATAAGCACAGCTCCCAACCAGATAGTTGAAGCATCACAAAACACATTATAGCCGTTTCCCGGCTTTGGAAAGACTAGTATTGGTGCTGACATCAACCTCCCCTTCAGCTCCTGAAAGGATGACTCACAGGAATCTGACCATAAAAACATTTCCTCCTTTTTGGTCAGACCTGTCAGTAGTGCTGCTAGGAATGCAAAGTCCTGTATGAAATCCCTATAGTATCCATACATCCCTAGAACACTCCTCACCTCAAAGATATTCATTGGATGCTCCCAAGAAACTACAGCTCTCACTTTCTCTGGGACCACTGATACTCCTACCTCTGAGATGACATGAACCAATAAGTGAATCTGATCTATCCAAATGTGGCATTTCTAGAGCTTATCATATAACTTATGCTCTCTCATTGTACTCATAATTATCTCAAGATGGGTGTCATGGTCGTGCCGCATGTGAGAGTACACCAAGATGTCATCCATGAAACCACCACAAAGGAATCTAAGTATGGATGCAATACTCGGTCCATCATTGCCATAAAAACTACTGGCGCATTCATGAGACAGAACGGTATGACTGTATACTCGTATAGACCATACTAGCTCCTGAAAGATGTAATAGGTATATACAATGGTATAATGTGTAACTGATGATAACATGACCTCAAGTTAATCTTGAAAAAAACAAGGGCTCCTCAAAGCTGATCAAAGTGGACAACGATCCTTGACATGGGATATCAGTTCTTGATCAGGAACTGGTTCAACTTCTAATAATCCACACAAATCTGAAGGGTGATGTCTGCCTTTTTAGCAAACAGGACAGGAGAACCCTAAGGAGATGTACTAGTTCAGATAAAACCCTTTGCCTGTAACTCCTCCAACTGCTTCTTGAGCTCCTGGAACTCAAGTGTTTCCATCCTATTAGGAGGAATAGACACCAATGCCACTCCTAGCATGAGATAAATCAATAATTATACCTCATTCTCCGAAGGCAAACCTGGGAAGTCCTTTGGAATGACATCCCTAAAACGATCCACCACTGGAGGAAAATCTAACTGTGATGTCCCCTGGTAATCCATATAATGACTGGAAATATGGGTTGTAACCCCTCCTAGCCCATGATGCTCTAGTCCAGCTCTACACAACTGGACATCCCACTCACCTCTATGAAGGAAATATCCACCCTGTCATGATACAAAACTCACCCTGCGGCGATAACAATCGACGACTTCCTGGAAGGGAACTAACCAGCCGATCCCGAGAATGACGTCATAGCCCGTCATCTCTAGGATATAAAAGTCCCAAAAGAAATGAAACCCTGAAACCTCAAGAGGGCATTCTCTGCACTGACGTATGCTAGATTTCCTTGTTCCCAATGGTGTGTCAAGAGTAAACAAGTCAGCAGAAAAAAGGATACAGAGCACAAGGCTCTCCAAAACAGCAATAGAGAAAAAAAATGAGAAGAACCAGTATCGAAAAGTTTTGAAGATAAAACTGAGGAAACTATGATCATACCTAGAAAAATAGAAGGGTTGAGATCCTACTCCTGGTTGGTCTTCTCCACAGAGAAGGTCTGGCCAGCACAGTGGCCCTATTCCCCATGCTGACCACTCTTAGTTGATCCACTCTGCTGTCGCTGGAATCCTGGTGACTGACCACCATGATCGCGACCTCCACCTCGGACCGAACTGCCTGAAGAACTCCAGTTCCCAGACTAGTGAGAAACTGTTGAAGAATCTCTTGAATGTGGGGTCATAGAAGAACCCCTCCCACCAACTGAAGGTGAGAATATCTAAAAAAATTGCTGAAGATGGTCCATCTTGCCGCAATATCGGCACTCCATCGGATCCCTATGGCACTGAGGCCTAGTATTCTTACTACTACCACACTAGTATCATATGACCTAGATACCATAAGGTGCATCCCTCTTACTTGGAAGGTATGCATGAACCTTATAAAACCCTATGAAACTGTGCATCAGCACATGTGTCCTGAATGACGGCTGGTGCCAAGACTGGTACAATAGGAGGACGTCTCGGTGGGATGACTCTCCAAGGTCATGAATAGAACTTAGATCAAGATTATCAATGACTGTGAACACAAGAGTACATGATGGGAACTAGAGAAGGAAACATTCAATTTTACAAAACATGACTACACGGTGTGTTCACTTATACCAAAGACATGGGCATGTACTTCTTCCACCTCTGGTCGTGTAACACCCAAAACTACATGTTTTTTGGTTCCCACACATGGTGTGTACTAGAACTATATTTCCCTATCCGAGTCTCTTTACATGGCTAACCCATGCGGTCTTCTTAAACTGATGCTACACGGCGTGCTCCCTGTGGACATGGCGTGAAGTAGACAAGGTTACGACGACCCGTGTTGTTAGCTACATGGTTGGCTACACGGCTGACCCTTACACGGCATGTTCTGAACAAATACGACGTGTATAAGGGAAGAATACACCAACCCATGTTGTTCGTGACCTGGCTGGGTACCTGGAATAATACTACACAACATGTTCTTTACCAACAAAGCATGTTCCACTCGAACTTCCCCAACCCATATTGTTACTGACACGGTTGGGTACACGGATCAATACTACATAGCGTGCACCTACCATACACGGAATATTCCTAAATACATTTCCTCAACCTGTTTTTCCTGCTCACATAGTCAGTGACACGGTCTGAAACTACACAGCATGCAGCCGTAAAGTACAAGCTGTGTATTCTGGGTTTTTTCGGGCAATAGCTTAGAAACTCCACAGAAGCCCAGAAACATAGAAAACAAGGCATGAAGGTGCCAAATTCTGATCCGTGAGGGCCCATACTGCCCACGAATCAAAGCATGGCATCCAATACACTCATATATAATGAAAAAAGGTCAATGATTCACCAATTTCCAATTCAAGAGGGCCTATAACACCTCAAGAACCAAAATTTGGAACTCATTTAAGCAATTTACAATACAAACAATCCTCTATGAATAGAAGAGATTCTATCAAAGAATATATCACAATAGCATTCATAATCTACCCAAAGTCTATCACCACAACATGTAATCGCTAATGCACCCTAGATGGATGGTAAGAATGAATGGCATGTGATTTCTAACAAGAACATATATGATTCATGAGATGGAATGCCCCCATCTCATCGGGTTTCGATAGAAATAGTACCATAATATCAACAACAATAACAACACAAGTCATGTGAGTCAATCTAGGTGAAATCATATCAACCGTAAAATCTCAAAACCAGAAAAATGCAATAAACAAGGTAGTATGGATTTTCCCTGTACACGGGTTAGCTACTCATGGGAACAGCTTATTAACATGTACCAAATTCATCCTATCCCTGGATAAAGGCTCCAAATTGTAAATCAAGATAAAAAAATTCCATTGATACCACTTTGCAACATCCCGGTTCCGGAAGCCACCCAGAGGCGCCCCGTACCCGGTTGGTCACATGGCCTCAAGTGCATTTCCCAAAACACCAGAGGCTGACAACTAGCAGCGAGTGCCTTGGGTGTGATAGTGGGGAATCCATTTACTCATTGGTAGAGTACACAGTGGAAGTAAACAAACATGAAAGAGCATAATTAGTAAATAAAAAACAATAATAAATAGTGGAAAACTAAATCAGCAAACAACTGAAGCACATATGTATATATATGACATTATGCATGATACATATCAAGGAAATTAGCCAAACATGTCACAATACTGAAAAATACAATAGTACCAAAACAAGTACAAATGAAAGTTAATAGCTCTTCAAAATCACAATCCAAAGAATGGTCCCATGCTCTCCTACTTGAAGAAATCATGTACTAGAAGTTGAAGGGCATTTTCCCTGGACTATACCTGCAACCACATAGTTTTTTTGGGCCCAAAAGCATGACCCAAATAGGGTGCGAGACTAAATCCTTGTAGGCTACCACCCAAAGATCTGTGTCTATCATTCATTGAGTAAATTGCAGGTAATAGTACAATAAGTTGTAAACAATAACAGCAATAGTAGGCAGCAAACAGTAAGTAGTAAACAGGAAGATATACCATAGTGATCAATCCACAGAACTATAACATAGGCAAAGAAACATCTAACACAAGCAGGAAACACTCTGGGATGTAATCACTACCATCCCCTCTAGACTTATCCAAGAAGTACCACAACCCTTTGGGCACTGCACTAATCCTAACCCCCCTGGTTTGGTCATTTGAATTTATAAGACTCTCTGGGAAAGATCACTCGGTCAATTCCCCTTATAGTTTAGGGTAGTCAGGGACACTATGAGGGAGATCATGCGGTCTAACCCTTTTGGCCCAAAGATCTAGAGACTCTATAAAGAATCTCACTAGGTCAATCCATCAATTGCCTCAGGTATACCACAGACTCTCTGAGGAAGCTCACTCGGTCAATTCCTCCTCTAGCCAGGGAAGGTTTTAAAGACATTAAAACTAGGTAAAGACTCTAAGGAAGCTCACTCAGTCTACCCTCCTATAGTGTATAATAACTAAGACTCTCTGAGAAGCTCACTCGGTTTATCCCCTGTAGTCTATAATGTCCAAGACTCTCTGAGGAATCTCACTCGTTCTATCCCAGTATAGTCTATAATTTTCAAGACTCTCTGAGTAATCTCACTATGTCTATCCCCGTATAGTCTATAATATCTATGACTTCCTTAGAAGCTCACTCATACTATCCCTTATAGTCTATATCACCAGGTTCTCACGGTCCCATTCTAGTCAGTGCATATTAATGCTATAAGTCCAGAGTACACCTATAGAGCTACTTGGCTAAACAAAGTACACCTATAGAGCTACTTGGCTAAATAGTCTACAGAGCAATTAGCATGTTAACAACATCATTCCATCATACGATCACAAGGCATGGAAACATGTAGAACGACCAAATGTTAACAAGTCTCAAATGTATTAACAAGAACAAAGGATGGGAAAAACATCCATGAATGACAATTATCCACAACTATGATCAATTTACCTCTACACAAGAATGCAAACAAGGCGGGAATAACTATAAGGCAAAAAGGTAAACACGCAATACGCCGTTCACGAGTATTGGTGGAATTTGTACATAAAACTCAAAGACATCGAAAGGTATGGCACAAACCACCTACCTTAATCCTAGGAAATCGATATACTTGACCACGGGGCTTGATTCTCCTCAGAACGACGTAGATCTATGAAAACGTACAAAAAGTAAAACCCAGAAAAACTCCAGATATAAGAGGAATTGGAAAACAAAGCTCTAGGAGAAATAATAACTCATCGATGTGGTTCCAATGCACTCGACGGTGGTCGATTTAGAGAACAGATGAAGGATCGGGGATTTGGGGAAGATCTGTGGTCATACGGCATCTCTCGGTCAAACGTGACCTAGAAGAAGACGATTTTGTCGATTAAGCATGACCCTGGTCCATTTAATGATAAAACAAATACACGTTGTGTACTTAATGAGTACATGACGTGTACTATACTTTTCTGTAATCCACTTTATGCAGCCTCCACTTCACCCCTACATAATGTGTGTGTGGCCTGGACAGGGCTAGCCCACGACCTGGTGCGGCAAGGGAGTACATGACGTGTACTCCGAAAGTACACAGAGTGTACTTCAAAAATTTCCAGAAATTTCCATTTCCTCCAAAACTCCAGGAAAGAGAAGGACATACCTAAAATGATGATTCATGTTCTTACACTACTGGTCCTCTCAATGATACATCATCTTATGAAAGGAATGCCCACAAATCTGGAATGGTTTAATTCATTCAGTAAACACCATCATCCTTTCTTGAGAATGATATATCTGATGGATTTTTCCATTTCAGAATATTCTTACCCTTGGAACCATCAGTCTAGGAATTAAATTCCACACCTAATAGGCCCATGAGATGAGTATTATGTGAATTTCCTAAAGAATATCTACACCTGATGATCCTAGAAACCTTATTTAAGAGGTTCCATGAACTCTCCTCCCTCATGTTAATCGAGGAATGGAAGCAGAAAGCCGTAATGATGCCCACTATTCTGATGTTATCATATGAGGTTATTTCATGGTTGTTAATTATCTACGAAAGGAAATTTTATTTTGATTGAATCCTATTTCACCACACAAATCTATTCCATCTTTCCCACTTCACCTTAAGGCTAGATATCCTTCAATAATATTTTGAGTCAAAATTCCCTATGGTTGAGGGAGTAAAGACAAACTTGTCCAACTTCAAGTTGGTAATAATTGAATCAATCATCACTTGCTAAATAGCATCCAAAACAGACCTGATGAACCTTAGATGCTTGATTTCCTCCATAAACGAGAGGGTTTGGGAAGACACCATGGTAAACCAATAAAATTTCATGCCCTGTTATGTTACCATAAAAGGATTATCCCCACCCCAACAATCCATTTTGAGTTTTAGAGGATGATTGATATGAGGATGTGAGATAGGGACAAAAGAGGAAACACATTCACCAATGTAGTATTAATATAGTCTCTATTTTTTACAGTACATAATCTTCCCCACAATGTACATTACTCAATTTTTCCCATGAAACATTTGAATGTATGTAACATTTGGTATTTGTCATGCTTTTGACGTTAACTCCTTCATCAAGAATGGGCCTTTCCATCTTATCCCATAACACCTGGTGTCTCTTCTACTCTATTGAAGCATCCATGATGAACGAAGAAAAAATATTTTCAATGGATTTATAAATCCCTTCAGTATGGTGGTTGATTCTAATGAATGAACCAAGATGGATAAAAGAACACTATTAAATAATGAAATACATCCCCCAAAGGATAAGTGGAGGTTCTTCCAGTTGAGTGCATGACCCAAAATATTTATCCCCACTTGGTCGAAGTCTCGAATGTGCATCATATCAGGAGAGATAGGAGAATAATTCTATCCAATAGGTAAGGATCCTCACATTATTCCTAGCATGTTACCTAGGATCTTCACCATTCTCAAGATACATTTGTTGGATATATAAAAATTAATCTTCTCCATGCTGATAACATGTCTGTTCCAATGACAATATTCTTCAAGAATAATTTTGATCCCATGTATAGATATCCTCCCAAAATGTATAATGATTATTGTGTTATCAACGAACATTAAATGTGAAATGGAAGGACTATGCCTCCTCATGCGATATGGGAGTGTATCACCTTTCCCATACCTCTATTGATCACCTGGTTGAGGTTGTCATACATTAGAATGAAAATGGTTGGGGAGATGGAATTACCTTAATAAATTCCATTGGTCTCCTTAAAGAAGCCCTGATTTTTTTCCCAAAAATGAAATTTCCCACCATGATGAGCTAGAACACCTAAAGATTAGATCACAATACCAGATATAACAGGCCATATTAGAAATAACCCTATTGAATAAACCCCACTCAATTATATCATACTATTTATTAATGAACAAATTTATATCAATGTTGGATCTATGGGACATGGTGTCTATTTGTCTCATCATATTCTACACTAGAGATTTTGCACCCTGGTTCGAGCAGTCATTCACCAAGACAAGTTTCTCAAAGAAAATCCACTGAGGTAGATTCACATATAACTTCTTTTTAATGATGCTTGCCAAAACAATTTAAGGAATGTAACACATAGATACAAGCCTATAATGGGGGATATAGGTTTGGTATTTGAACTACAGTAATAGAAAAAGGTTAATTGCACAATAAATCTATGTAAGACTTCCACCACATAAGAAATCATGGATGTTAGAGATGATGTTGCACTTAATAACCTCCCAAGAGCCACAGTAGTTTGATGTACACAAAAAATAAATTTGTTTCTACTTTGATTGGATTGTGTGTAGTATTGGGAAGAAACCATAAGAGGAAAATATTATGTATATATAGGTTACTGATGATATTATATAATTATGTAATAATAATATAAGTGGTGTAGAAACAAGAAAGACATAAATTCACATTGAAGAGTATTACCTCTTTTTTTAGGTAACATGTATTGGTTTTAAGCAAAGGACATTATTGTACTACAATATAAAAAATGTTATCATTCTATGTTGAGTGGGTAGATATTTTGAGTCTAGATGGGCATTGATTTGATGGGCTAATGTGGATTGATCGGTTGGAGTAAGTGGTAGTGTGAATGCTTTTTTATAATGTAGGGGGAGTCATGCCCATGTAAATACCAAAATATATAAACTATTGGGTGGTCTCACATGCCTAATGTGACAAAAAAATAGACAAAAAATAGATTAAAGAGGTATTTAGGTCTATGAAATCCAACAATACAAAAACATGATTCCATTGGTATAATTTTTGTCATTAAATGTTTTGTTTTAACAATTTCATCATTTTGATTTTCAATAAAGTATCTAGTTTTCTAACCTAAATAATTTTACCATTAAAAACAACTTAAACTAATTATTTCTAGAAAATATATTCCCAATAAATTCAAAATATTATATCTATTTTATATAATATAAATCCATTGTTTTTTGGAAATTAATTTTAAAACATGCTCGTGTAAGAGAAAAAACAATCCTTTAACCCGGACTGTACTAACAATGTTTTTACTAACTATGGGTCAATATTTTAATTATAAAAAAAATTATAAATTAATGGACCATATTTAATTTGTAATAACCAATAATATTCTCATTACCGAATATAATATTTTTTTAAAATTTTATATCATTTAATAAATTATCATTTATTATAATATATCATTAATGTCAATTTTGACATTATTTATATAATATTAAATTTAATATATCAAAAAATTATTTGAATTAAAATATATTATGTTAATATATTTGTAAAATTATTTATGAATCAAAAAATTATAATTTAATGTAATCACTTATTAAATTTACTTTACTTTTATTATTGTCAGAATTATTTATATTATTAAATTTTTTACTAAATATTCTATGCGTCAGCATTTGTAAAATGTTTAATATAATTATATAGAATCAAAAAATTAATGTAACTTTACCATGATAAAAAAATAATTTAAATTTCATCATCATGTTTATAACTGAAACTATGTTGCTTCTTCTATACTTTAAATCATTAAAAATGTTAAAGGAAAGGATGGTTCCATTTTGAGTTTTTATTTACATAACTAATATGGAACAATTTAATGAAAAAGTATCAAAATAAATAATAAAGTTGATAAAAAATGCGATACGGTTGAATCATTGGACTCCAATAGCATTTAGAAAAGTTTATAGGTCATTTTGGTTCATAATTTTAAGGTTTAGTCCCTTATGAATCATAATTTTACATTAATCACTCTAGTTAATTTTTTTACTTTTAATAATATTTTTGGGGGAAAACTATATTGATCTAATTAGACTATAAGTTTTATACATATTATAATAGTTCATTTACATTTCTAAAAATTCAATTCAAAAAAGTGGAAAATTTAAATTTAAAGCTATTCTAGCAGACATGTCAAGATATATGTATTTTAAAGTGAATATGTTCACATGTTCAATAAGTTTTTATATCTAAATTCAATATTTAAAAGTATTCGAATTAGCTACATTAGATTAATAGTTGTATAAATGATCTATTTTAAATTTAAAAACAAGTTTAAAATACAAATTAACATTAATAGTTGTTTAAAAGTCAAGGCAGTTTTTATCAAAAACGCTGTAATTTTTATGATTCATTAAAATATAAACATCCTTAGAAAATAAAAAATCACCCTAATAAATTTTTTACATTCTATATTTAAAAATGAAATTTATTTTTGAGAAATTAAATTTATAAAAGGAAAAAATTCTTAGTTTTAAATTAGCTGATCTATTGAAATGCGGTGAAACTCGGTATTGTGTGAAATAGATAATATCACAATGTTTTTTGTAGCGTGATATTAAATTGGTGTTTCCTATAATGTAATATTTCCACAAAATAAAATTTATTCTGAAATGGAAATATTATAAAATATTACTGTATTACAATTCCATCATCATTATAACATATCAAGGCATATTAGATATCAGTATTAATATATTTGATGTTTTAGGAAATAATTTAATGTAGTAAAAATTAATGGAAAAGAAAGAGAATAGTTAATAAAATTAACTTCAATTGGAGAAACCTCAACTAGATCTATTCATTAGGACCCTATGTCTGGAATTTTGGAGAGACCAGATTCTCTAAAATTTGTTTATGGATGTAATAGAAATAATTTAGTAGGGTCCTATCTAGTAAAATGGCTTTATATGTATGAATATGTGAGGGGGAGTTCCTTCTAATATGTAGAGGATGGAGACCTTATTGGAAATTAGTTTTCAATTTTCCAAAAGAATCCATAATGACAAATTAATTCACATGAATAATGCTTCAAAATGAGCCTATATTGGATCATGGTAATGCGAGGATTGATATATGAACATACAATAGAAATTTGTCATGTTTAAATATAAATCATAGCCTTATCTTTTTAGTTTAACGCCCTTCAAAACCATTTTTACTAAAAAATGTTATAAATTTTTTAGTGCTTTCAATATCCATTGTGTTATAAAATAAATAAATAATTAAATAATAAAAAATATTATGATTAAAAATAAGGAATACTTTTTAAAAATTCATTTCATAGATGTTGTATAATTTAATAAAAAAAATTAATCCCTTAGATGTGACAAATAATCAGTGATTCATGAATTTTTTTTCTCGGAATAGAAGACCATATATTAACTGTATGAATAGTAATTATCATTATATTAATTTAATAATATACAAATACATCTATAATTTATAATTTTAATTTAAATAATTATTCATTAATGTTTTTTCAGTAATAAAATTGGTTAAACATTATGCACCTTAAAAGAATTTTCAGAATAATGTTATTTTAAAACATAAAGAACCATTTTTCTAAAATATAGTATAAATATGATTAAAATGTAAATGTGGTTATGGAATATATCATAATAATACTTACTCATATAAAATAAAAATTATAATTTGATATTTAAATTTCTTAACTTAATAAAATAATTCATAGTTTTTAAAAAATTATTATTTTTCATTATTCATAAAGAAATATAAATTTTCTTAATGATACAAAAAAAAATTATCTTCTAAATATTTATATTATGATTACTAAAATAAATTTTATATTATCAATTATTTTTTTGAAATTGTAGAAAAAATATAAAATATGTTAGCAAAGGGTTACTAAACTACATTTTAGAAAATTTCAGTTTTCAAATAATATTACCTTTTCAATCGAATGATTATTATTTTATTTATAATAATTATATAAAAATTTAATTTATTATATAAATGTGTAAAGAAAAAAATTAATAGTTAAGTTAATTCAATTAATACCTTCCCACATAATAGCTAGGTGATAATTTATTAGTATTATATAATAATATTTTAGTAGACTTTTTTGTTTCATTTAAACCCAGTGTTGCCTGAATTGTATGAAATATAAGTTAATGATTTTATTTAAAAATATAAATTACATAAAATATCATGGAGTTACGTTATCTTCTTCGATTTGTGTTTCGGGTCATACACAATATCAAATATGATAATAATCTTATAAAATACTAGGATGTTACAAATTAAAATTATTCTTAATCCAATAAATTTTGAGGGAAAACAAATCGAGTTTAATGGTATGGGAAAAAAATTACATATTAAATATTATTTGAATAAATATAAAAATATTTACACAAGGATATAATATTTATTTATCAATGATTTTAGCGTATCATTAGTAAATAATAGTATTATTATTAAAATTAATAAATGGGTTTCATCAGGGATTAAGATAATAATAACAGTTTACATGAAATTCTATATTATATTACCATCATTCATCAAATACCCCGTTATGTTATTTATTAACGTATAGAATCATATCCACTATTTTTCACAACAAATTCTATTAAGAATCCTCTTAATCCTAAGAGTTATACTCCCCTTGAACGATCATAGGAATGGGGCATGATTCCCCTCCTCCATAAAAAAGAATCCTTCATTACAAAATATATATTTTTTTTGATGAAAAAAAACAAAACAAGTGTTATAATCATAAGTACTATAACCTTCAATATTCAACATAGATTGATGGAGGTTTTTGAAACAATATTAGATTACTATTGTAGGTAATATAACTTTGAAGAATCATACATAATGATTATACAACAAGAGTCCTCAGTCGAATCATTAAAAAAAATGTAGAATTCAAATGAGTGGTAACTATTTATCTGGAATGAAATTAATTATAAATCTTTGTTGATGATCTATTATCAAGTATTGTTTTGTATTTCTACTTCATCAAATTATGAGAATAAATCTGAATAGGTTGATGAAAAAATAGTTCTGGTCATATACCCAACCGTGTCTACTTTTCCCCAAGACCATTAAGTAGTATTAGAGTGGTCAAATAATAATAAATAAATATTTGTTCTTCATTAATCACTATTTTTATTTTTGTTAGTATTTATATTCTGTTAGTTTACTTATTTAATAAAAAATGAAATTTTATGAGATCATTCATAATTATGAACTACTAAAAGATTGAAAAAAATAAAGAATGAGATAATGAAATCCATCAAGATTTGTTGGTAATTTTTTTCAAGATATGTTGTTACACATTATGTAATGAATAAGTACACACAATGTACCAAAATTTACATAATATAGACTGGCCATGGGGTGTATGGATCACCCCACAAAATCAATATTTAGTGTATTAATGAAATGTCACTTGTTGACTGTCAATACCTGAACTTGTATTTTCGAATTACATGACATGCAGTTGATGTAGAAATAATGTAGTTTATGTGTTTTAAAAATGTAAATTATTGTATCCGTGTGGAAAAAATCTATTCAATATTATTTACCTAATGAGTTGGAATGTCATCGATGTAATATTGTAACAAACTCACATGATACAGTTGTCATGTGATTTATGAAAGTAGTGTATTTAATACCCACAACAAGGTGGTCATATAATTAAAAAAACAATATGTATTCAATACATATGTTGTGGTATTCATGTAATTAAAACCCATGGTGTTTATTCAACAAACACAAGGATGTTTTCATTAAATTCGTACATACATGGTGTATTTAATATAAATAATGAAATGTTCATTTAATTAATTCACATGTGGTGTATTGTACTCAGTGTGTAAATAATTAAGTTTTATTGTGTCACTAATTTTAATGTGGTGTGCATAATTCACACATGATTTGAAATTAATTTAGATAAGATTTATTTAATTATCTCACACATGGTTTATTTCATTCACATGTTTGGTAATTTATTATTTCTCTCTTGGTGTAATTAAATTATACACAAAGTAAGTATTTGACATGAGGTGTTTTATTAATACCCATTTGGGGTGTTTAATACACATGGTGTAAATAATCATTTTTTTTAATTTTTATGTTATTCTACGATATACATGTGAAAATTAATATTCATATAAATAAAAAAACACAATATAAAATTGGGATATACGGCATATAGAGATGGTTAAAATAATATTAAATTTGCAATTTATTTCACATTAAATATGTATATAGTCTCATTAATTCCTCAAAGTACACAAAATGAATATATTTAGTATTAAATAACATAATTTAATTAATATTTTAGATGATGGAATGTCTATAAATGATTATATAAGATAAATTGGATTAATTAAGTAATTAATGTGTTAATTTACTATATAATTAAAGGTGATTCTATCTTAAGAAAATAAAAATAGTTAGTTATGATGTTATAGAAGAAAATATATATATATATATATATATAGTGTTTGTGGATGATCATGCTCTTCGAATTACTAATCCATGTTCATTGTTTATTTTAATTTATTTATTATTATTTGAATTTGGTAAGAACTATTTAAAAAAAATATGATGATATGTGTGATATCCCCTCAACTATTATTTAATGGCCCATATGAATGTAGTTTATATAATGTAAACCCCATTTTCAATCAATTATCCCCCCGAACAATCAGTAGAGTAAATGATTACCTAATTTGTGGAGATCTGAAGTGGGTTGTGGTGGTATGCATTTTGGGTTGAGGGGAAACCAACTCATGATTTACATTAGAGTACAAGGGGATTACTGAATGTTGAAAAATGATACGATATAATTATTTTACCAAATTATGATGTTGTTAATTTACCAACTTCTAGATAAACTAACAATTAGATAAAATCATGAACAATCCATGTTTATTCCATTATTTATTTCTAAAATGATGATTAATTCTTCAAGAACCTTTATCATTTTCAGATAATAAATTAATTAAGAAGAATGTAATATGGAAGTAACATTAAACATTATTATGAATACCTTTTATGATGATATATTTAACAACATAAGTAAAATATTCATAATATTAACTATAAAATAACAAGATAAAATTTCCAAAATATGTGTAATGTAAAAATGAATTAATAAAAATATTCAGTTGGTATGTACTTATATTAAAAAATTAATAATTGAACATCTACACCATAATTAATAAGATAAAGCTTTTGGGACACTGTAATTTTATGTAGAGTTTGAAAATAGTTATTGGGTTGACTTAACCAAATGAATATAATGAAAATTATCCCGTTGTGGAGTTCGTGTATGTTTTGTGGGAACTGTTGTGGATGTATCAACATGTCCTAACTCACTCTGAACAATAATTTTAATCAAAAACCAAATAACCTTATGATTTATTCTCCATATACTTGATGACCCCAACTATAATTTGTGGATTAAAGTGGTACCATGTGAAGACTATAAAATCTATATTTGAGTGAAAAAATAATAACTTAAATAACTATGTATCATAGAGAAACCATAACCCCCAATTTGTTCAAACAATAATAATATATGAAAAAAATGGAATAAACAATTATTTATTAACATAAAACAATATGTGATTGATAATGAATTAGGCTGACTACATGTATAAAATACATAAGAAAACAATAAAAGACGATAAAATTAAAAATATTGGATTCTACACTTCCTATTCTAAATATATAATCAAATTTAAGCTACTCTAGTATAGTTACAAAATCTGGGGCGTGAGCCCAACTGGTTTATATAATTACCAAGTGAGATAAGCTTTTATACACAAAAACAATAGTTTCTTGAATAGGTTCCGAGTACAAAAAAATTCTAGGCACTACCAATGTGGTTATGAATATATCTAGCACAATAGTGATATATTCATGTGAAATTCATTTAAAATATAAATACAATGAAAAATAAAAAATAATTACTCCACTATTAATCTCAAGGTGAACAATGTCAATTGGCCATACCAACCTCACCTAGTGCAGGAGTGACGTTGTGCATTAACATCAATTTAGGGAGAAATGAATCCACACCATTGGGATCCCATTCCCATTCCTCCCCCTTGATGAGCAACAGACCATGGTGTGTCCCTACGCTTCCCTTATAATCAATCATTCATGCATAAACCCATATTAGAACATTCAAATTCTGAATTCTAGTATGGACTCTAATTCATAGGAGATAGATGCCCCAAAAAATTGAATATATGCAAGCATGAATTATTCCTAGGTGACCCAGACTGTCAAATTGAATACCATTCTAGAACTCATGGTATATCCCTTGAGTATCCAACATTATGAATTTCCTCTTGTAAAAATATATATATATTCCACTTAATCATAGGGGGTTCCTATAAATCTAATGAAGGGATCACATAGTCTCCCTTATGATGTCTAACATCCATGATCTGAGATATTCACCAAAGATATCAATCCACCATTCAAATCATGGGGATCCTAGGAATTTTAAATGGTCTAATGGTATCGGGATTCAATTCCCCATAACCCCAAGTATTCATAATGTTCTCATATTATCAAATGAATCCAAATAGTCTTGTGCATTCTTATATACATTCCATCAGCAATGTTGATACTAGTTCTTCAAAATTTTCTCGATAAATTGGAGAATGTATCATCCATATTCACTATATTCTAGTAAAAATGGGCATCCACCCACCCTATAAAATGAGACAATATCCTAGATTTTCCGGGCATCCAAAATTATCATCCATATCAACATGTGAATCATTACCATCCAATGATATCAAAATAATGATAGGACAAATAAGTTATTCCTAGGTATCATGGGAAATTACATATCATATCTAATATTAAAATCAAAGAAAATCAATTGGAATCTAAAGACCTATTACCAAAACGATAATCTCATCCCGACAGAGAATGCATATCGGTTTGGTTTCCATGGTGACACATGCAACCATCACTAACCGACCACAAGAACCCAATGAGGGGTGGTATATCAATAAGTAACCTACTCAGTTTCCCTATATAAATACATATGTAGAGTAATACCTCATAGGGTCATTGGTAAATAAAAGTCTACTGGGTTAGCACATGACTATGCGAGGATATCATGTACCTCGATATCACCAAAATTAACATATAAACTCATTAGATTCAACAGTATACCTAAAATGAAATAGTATAGGGATATTTTCCACTTATAATCACATCAATGTAGTTTTCAAAGTCAGTTCTCTCATACAATATAAATATTAGACTTATTTACTTTTGGTCACCCACTTATGCTAAACGGATCTAAAAAAGGAAACATCCCACTCAAATGTTTTTTTTCATTGATCCCAAGGTATCATGAAAGCTACCAAAGTCCTGAAATGGTGTTCCCAATCCATTCATCAAATTTTATTCCAAAACCACCTTCTGGGAGGTGTTTGAGGCTGCTAAGAAAGATCCACTAAAATAAAATCATTTTGGTCACACCCCTTATGAATACCAAATATTAAACACCAAAAAAATTATGATATGTTTATCTTAAATACATTCAATTCATTACATACCTATTATTAAAAGAATAACTGAGTCTCTATGAAAAAAATTGGTTATTTAAATGATATTTTAATTAACTTGTGAATAAATTAAACATTTCAACTTATGAGTTTGGAATTTCGAAAACAAGATATACATAGTTACAATCAAGGGGATATATAGAGTATTATAGAATCAACCTAATTTTTGGTGAATATTAACCTAACCTTTTGAATAGAAACATACCCTTATTAATAATAACATATGATTATTAAAGTAATATGAAACTTATGATTGGTAACCATACCCATGAATTTTGGAATTAACATTAGGCACCATAAAAATGAAGATGGATATTTTTAGTGTTTGTATTTTTTGATTAAATAATGAATTTATATAAAAAAATTATCATATTTATGAAATTTAATTTTTAATAATGTAGATATTTTTTTATTCTACACGTTGAAAAATGATTAGGGTGAATTTTTGGGATTTTTCTGAAATACATGAATTTTTTCTAAATAGTAAAACACATTAGCAAGAAGACCAGGAACCATTGGAAGCCACCCCTAAGAAAGTTAAATAAAAATCGGAAAAGGTTAAAGCATACAAGGGGTAATTACATAAACATATATGCATCACTCCACATCTATCTGCCTCCACCAGTGGGGAGAATTAATCAAGATCCATGAAAGATCACATCCCACCAAGATCAATGAGTGCCTACTTTGCCAAAGCATCTTCCACCTGACTATCCTCCCTACAGACATGTGAAATGACCAAATGTAATTGAGAGATCTTGCTATGACATAATACCTATTTAAGTAGCACACACCGTGGCACATGGCATGTCTTGGTTCTCAAAGCATGAACCGTATTCTGAGAGTCAGATTCAATCCATATACAATTCCAATTAAACTGGACATCGTACATGAAATCATAAAGCATGGCCGTGATTTTATTTCCGAAGGAATTTAAAATTCCAATGTCATGGTAGAAGAATACCTTTACTATCCCACAGTAGGTGAAAAACACCCCCATGGCCCGACAGACCTGGTGCACCCAACGCAACCCCATCATCATTTACCTTGGGATAAGGCACAATGTGTGCTATCCATCGAATATGTTTCAGCATCAAGGGATTTGTGGCCGACCTGAAATGCCAATAATTCCTAGAATTTGTAGATCATAAATAGTGTTAGATATGGCAACATCTTGGAAATGTTAAGGAACTTATACATCTCTGTGAATGACCACCATACCTTGCTGGACAGTTGGGTTGAACCACCAAAAAACATTGTATTATGGGATTCCCAGATGGCTGTAATCATGGTAGAAACATCAACCAACAATAGATTATGAATTTGCTCACTATTGTGAGCATGTGACAGATAGGTTAGATGGTCAAGGACTAGCCTTAGTTATCAAAAGCCAACCCAAACAAAGATCCGGTATAGGTCCAGAGTTTCTTAGCTTGACTACATTCCATGAAAACATGTTGTATAGAGTCATTATCAGCTTTGAAAAGAGAACACATAGAGGCCATCTGAATACCAGTCCTCTTGTGAGGATCAGTTATGGGAATTTTGTTTTTCTAGATAATCACAATTAAAAAAATCTAGAAGTCTGAATAAATTGGACTCTGAAATGCATGATCGAAACAGGTGAAGATTTAGGCCCCCATAAAGAATCTAATAAAAATCTCTACAATTAAACTTCCCAGTTTTGATATGGATCTTAATCAATGGTTCATAATATATATTAGCATATCCATTGATTTCAGTTCCAACCTGCACATGAATTCTAAATACATGAGAGTGAATCTGTGAAAGGAATCATGAGATGGACAAAGTGGCTACTTTAGGTGGAACACTTAGATAAAAAAGGGGCCATGTGAGCCACTTTGTGTTCCAACAGTTTAGGGTGGTGTCCCCACAAACCAACAATTTAGTATCATGATCCTCACATATGAATGCTTGTGAGATGCTCAAAACAATAAAGAACGATAATAATTGTAACTATTGAGAATCCTCTTTATGATTTTGTTCAAACGAAAGTCATCATCAGCTTCATTGAAAATCAGGTTCTAGGTGAATTTACCAATCAAACCATCGTTGATGTAACAGAGATACATGATTCCAAGGCCCCCCATATCCACAGGCTTTTTGAATTCCTTCTATGCAATTGTAATCAACATACATTCATGTGGTGACCCCATCCATATAAAGATTCGTACCATGCTCTGAATCTCTTTGGGAAGTCCTCTTGGACATCTATTTAGGGAGAAGGAATATACAAACTTCGATGTGATCACTGAGTTCACAAGGGATACCCACCCAACCGGGGACATAGCCTTCCCTTTCTAGTTGGCCAGTTTATGTATAATACCAGAATAAATACTCTCCAAATACAACCTTTTCACTTTTCACCAAAACAGTGGGACCCCAAGGTATTGGAAAAATATATACCCTCCTCACTGCACGATACCTGACAATCCTGTTCATTTTCCCATTCGACATTCCATTCCCAAAAATAATGGAAGTCTTGTTCAAACTGTTGGCCTAGCCAGCCACCTCCTCATAATGATTGAAAAAGGGCCTTAATGGAAGATATAGTTTTTCTTGAAGCATGACCATGCAATAATATGTCATCTATATACAAGAAATGAGATGGGGGATGCTCACTCACACATGCCCTAATATTTTTGTAAAGTACCATTTGAGAAATGTCAATGATACACCTACTAAGGTGATCCAATGCAATGGAAAAAACAATCCTGGAAAGTTGATCACCTTTTAGTACCCCCTAGTGTAAGGAAAAAATCCCTTCGGGGTACCAGTGATAAGAACTGACATCCATGAAGAGACACATATGGTACAAATCAAATTCAAAACCCATTAGAGAAACCATATATTATAATGAAATCTTGAAGAAATATCCATTTAAGAGAATCAAAAGACATGGAAATATCAATTTTGATGGATGAATTCCCTTCCTTTTTTTTCATTCTCATTTGGTTGAGTTCTAAGAGGTCACGAAGAGACACTTTTGGATGTTCCTCCAAGAGACATATTTAAATTGTATTGTGGTTCTCATTCCATCAACCATCCCACCCATTCCACACATCGATATTTTACTGATAATGTTGGTTATTCTGTTCCCAAGTGCAACTGGCTTGATTTCCTTTAAATCAAAAGGATTATTCTTCATGGGGATTAGAGAAATGAAAATTTTGTTCATTAAATGGGGAAGTATGAGTGAGAAAAGAAGTCCTTAATGGCCTTCTAAATATCATTATACAAAATCTTCCAATAAAAAATGTAATTTTTTTTAGTGAATCCATCAAGGCCTAGGCCACTCTCTAGATTGATAGAGTGGAGGAAAAATCGTATCTCCTCTTTGCATAGAGAAGTAATTAGGAGCTGATTCGAGTGGTCATCAATGTAGGGGATAATTTTTTCCACCATGTAGTGAATACTAGACTTCCTATTGTCAGAGTATATTTCCTTAAGGTGAAAATCCACTTCCACAAGAATCTCATTTTCCTTAGTATAGATATGCCCACTAATGATAATCACCTTGTTCCCTGCATTCTCCCTCTTTTCCTTGTGAAATATGTTGATGAACATGGATTTTAAGTCCTCATAATTTAACCGTCTCATATTCAGTAAATTTCTGACCAATATTTCCTTCACCATTAAGAGATCACCATGATTATTATGGGTTTTTATTTCATCTCTAGATAGGATAGGTTGCTTATCATGATAGGTATCAATCTTGGCCAACTCCCCCTATGACTGCTTGATATCATCGTCAATTATTGAAAATGATTTTCCACTCACTTCCCTTAGCTTCCCCTTAAGATGATTGTGTTTCAAAGAAATCATTGGAGTGGGATCCAAAAGGATTCAGACATCCATGACTCCAATACAATTTCACAACATTTTGGAATCAAAGGCCATCAATTGTTCAATAAAAAGGGAATAGTGGATGAACTTGTCAACTGTGTGTAAACATGAACAATAATTGGATTGTGGTAAAATTAGTTTATAGGGATTGTGAATCTAGATACTCCATGGGTTATAGAAAGGTCATTGGTATTGAAAACGAATATATCATGCCCGGTAGCTTGTTTTCCCACCCATGTGTATCTACATCATGTGAAATCAGAACCAACAATGAGAACCTGATCCAGACTGCTGAAATCAATACACTCAGACAATTCAGAGGCAGCAGTCCTATTAATGTTGGTACCAGTTTTTTCCTTGGGCTTCAAAACTATATTGAAATCTCTAATAAGCATCACTTTTTGATCCGTCCTCTTAGAGTTGAATTTCTAATCCTCCCATAAAGTCCTATTCCTAATATAAGAGGTGACTGCATAAACAAATGATATTGAAATATCATGTCCAGCAATGCTACTATTAACCAATATTTATTTAGGTCCACTATCACAAGAAGTAATCTGGATGTTCATGCTTTAAAACCCACATGTGGTTTATAGAATATGCATGTTTATTGTTGGAGACAAAGCTGTATCATATGGATCCCCATATGAATCACGTCCAGTTTTCAATGTGGACATTATGTTTAGCAATACTGACAAACATCATTTTGTAGGTCATAATATAATGTCAAAGTGCCATGAATGTGTAGGAGTTTACTAACCCTTGACAATTCTAATAATGAAAACTCATTTTTTATTTTCCATTCCTCTTGTAAGAGGCCCCCTATTCTCTCCTATGAAGCTTGTATTATCACTTTCTTCCCTTGTCCTCCCTCCCCCTTCTTCAGATCATGTCCAGGGAAAATGTTTGTCCTGTTGGCTCCCTTCTCATTAACAGTACACTTTTTATGTGTATCATGGGTAGCATGTAGCTCATCCAATCCACTACTATGAGAAACAATAGCCTCCCTTGGCCTATACGGAACTGATTCTATGGGTTTCTTTTCCTCCACCTGCTTTACCTTTAAGACTTCAACCAGTAGCCCAAATGGTCTAGCACTGGCCTCATCATACGATCTACCACAAGGTGCCACAACAATCTCACCTGGGCTGGATGTAACTAATTTTGTGATTCATGTTGCATCCACCTGCTCTGCCTTACTAGCTTCAACCATCTGCCCAAACATTCCACCACTGGCATCAACAGGTTGCCCATCTGGCCTATCATTGGGGACAACAGTATCACCCCAGTACTGATTGTACCAGAGTCAGTATGCTGAAACTCCGCCACCTCCTCTAACCTGAGTCTTCCACTCAGGGGCCTGAATGAATTCCAAATTTCAAAGAGGAATCACTACCCATTTTAAGCCTCCTTCGGGTAGCTTTAGAGGGGATATCTGAGTGAATTTTCATCATGGATAAGATGATAGATGTAAGTAAATGCAAACATCATTACCAATTTCGTTACAAGCAGTCCCAGGTAAACCAACCAAAATGGAAGCATGATCAGACCCTGACCGTTCAGTTGTTCCCTTCTCAACATGGGCAGTGGAATCACACTGTGGTAGGAAAGCTTGTCTATCCACCACATGAACAATATCACTATAGGGGGAAGAGGGTATCACCTGAATAACATCAACCAGCACTCTACATCGAAGACAGGCACACGAGGTGACCCATTCTAAATTTGATCCATTTCCATTTCCATAGAGGATGATCTCCCCACTTCCAATACATACTAGCCTCACCAAAAGGCCAAAAACAATGTCCTTAAGTATATTCTTAAGGATGGGTACTCAAGAGGAAAACCCCTCTTCCTATTTCATTTTTCTTTTTTACAAGTTCCATCCATTTTTTCTCTCTCCTGTCCTCACCACATACAAATGATATTATAATTAGAGTACCTTAATTAGACTATAATTTTATTATTCTAATGGAATATTTCATCATCATCTCTGCCTTCCCCTTCCACATACACTAAAAACTAAAATACCATTTGAGATGTGTTAAGTTATCATTTTCAAGGACGATAGAATTTCAATTTCTATTAATATCTTAATGAAGGGTCATTAAACCTTTTAAATGGTTTAACCAGATCATAATATATGTATATTACCTTATTAAATGTTTTTTAATCATTAAAAACTCATAATATAAAATGGTAATACAAAACAAGTTCATGATGCACAAAAACCACTATGTTAATCCATGCGTGTATCATTAACGTTTAACCAATGAGTCATCCTAAAGGTATATAATACAAAATCATTATAATATCATTCACATCTCTACAAATTCACTAATAATATATATTTACAAATCTGGATTTTTAACCACATTTCAAATGAACTTCCATTCATAGAATCAAGTAAACCGATCAGGAAAACCAAGGGAGAAAATGCTTCCAAAATAATAAAAATGAATCTATTATACCCATAAAAATTAATTAATGAACTTAATAAGGTTTTAATAAATCTATTACATATAGAGGAGGATTTTTATTTACTAATTAATGTAGGTAAACTCGATTATTCCGGTCTATAAGGTCAACCGAACAACACCTTTATGCATAAGTTAAGGTGTTTCTCATCTCACTTTTCCTTCCTTGATATTTCTATTATTCTACACTTATTTCTTGTATGTGGTGTTTTTATACAGCCTTTTTTATAGAATATCATGATTATATTTATATTCATGGTATTCAGTGATTCACTTGATGATTATTTACTCGATTGATTACAATATTCTAAGGGACATCGTTTCAGTTTCAATTTCATTGTGTATTACATGGTATTGTGCACCAAATCATTTTTGTGGAGAACCCATATCCCATTGAGAACATTTTTAATTTGAAATATTAAATAAAATATACACCAATACTATGGTTTCATTTATATTATTATTGTCTTAATCCGTATATCTTTTACATACAGTGCTTATTTGGAATATGGTTTTATCTATTGAAATATTGATGAATCCGCATCATCTACACTATATGGATACTAAGAAGGAATATTTGACAGGAACTAAATATAAGTATATAAAATTATTTGGACTTTCAGTGATGTGTGGGTTGTGTTATACCCCCTCGATGCATTAACTGGTCTTATGAGACAAATCATTTGGTGACAAACCATTCGAGTTTGATTCTAAAAAAATCAGATGGGTTTCTACCCACAAACAGAAACTGATAAGATCATAAAGATGTATCATGTGATACATACATAACCTCCATTTAATAATCATATCTCTTTATTAATTTTTAATTATTTCTTTTAATAAGGTTTCTACTATGACAAAATCTACGGATGTAGTATAATTCTCCGTTTATTAATGGCATGTGTTTTTTCAGTGTTCCATATTAACTATGAATTTTTTTTGAGGTTTCAGATATTTTTGAAACATGCCTCCGCTACATGTAACACTTATTAATCATTTGAGATTACCCTTATCATTTGTTTACATTTAACAGGTTATGATGAGTTGGTTATTTATTGAGTTTCGTGGATGTAGTTTTTTTAATTTTTGTTATGTATTTTATTTTGTTACCTTTCCAAATGTAATATGAGTTACATGAATGTATCTAGTTTTTCAATCCTACTAAACTGATCATTCAATCAAGGTTTCATTCGTTTTAATAATTCCATGAATTAAAATAATACACTGGCTCTAGGCTTCTGGGGTCGTAGCATTGTTGTTAGTTTGAATGGATGATTAATAGCAAACATGGAAACTAGATTTAGAAAAAAATAGATTAGGGAAAACCCCTAAGATAGACTTTGGGGATAAAAAAATGATAATATCCAAAAATTATGGTAAGGAATTAATTATGTGTATATTTCTAGAAAATGAACCAATTTCTATATATTACATGTAGATGTGGTTCTGGAATAGATTTACCTAGGAGTAAAGACCCCGATAATGACTTTCGAGCTTGACCCAAGGTATCCAGGTACATGACAACATGCATTACTACGCACCTGGTTTGATAATCCAGTGGGATATTCTTAGGATAATTCAAATTTTCTTTTCAAACCATTATTAAGGATTTAAATATAAATATAAACAATTTTTAATATTATGAGATTAGTTCTGCATATATTTTCAGAATGTGTTATGATATTTCTAGATAGAAATTATGAATTATGACCTAACATAGTCTATTCCATTGTTTAGTGATGGCACCTGATGGGTGAAGGGAATCAATACCCACGTAAAATATAGGCATTGCAGCACTGAGCAGGCCAACACAGTCAATGTTAGAGAAAATAATTTTAAGACCATATTGGGACAATATACATAGCCTATGTTGAATAACCATGCTACACCTATACATTATTATTTCATATAGATAAAGCCTCCATCTTTTATTGGGACTAAAAATCCAGTGGAAGGTAGTTTGTGGATCAAGTCCTTCGAGATGATATTTTTAAAATTAATAATAAATTAAAATGAAAAGGTAGTACTGGAAGTATATTTCCACAACGGTGATGTTGACCAACCGTGGTACTTGATCCCAAATACCATAAAGGAAGAAAAAATAGAAGATATGTAATGGATAATTTTATGGAAATATTCTTCGAAAAATATTTCCCTCTTGAACAAAAAAACTGAAAGGAAGAGGAAATTCCATAACCTAAAGAAAATGGAAGAATATATTTTTGTGGAGTATGAGGCTACTTTCACAATATTTTCAAGGTATGCTGCAGATTATGTACGTGATTCAAAAGACACGATTTTTCATGTATTTGAAGCTATCAATACAAGTATTTGAAGGACCCTGGCTGCCCAAACATTCTCATCATATGATGAAATTGTATTATGTTCCTTCAAAACATATAATTAATTTTCTAGATCAGATTTTCTCAAGGGAAATTCAAATAAGAAGAGGCATTCTTATAACCAGAGAAAATATGATTCACCAATAAATAATAATGGAATGAAGTAATTTCCACTGTGTGAGAACTGTGGAAAGAATCATCATGGGAAATGCTCAAATAGGAAGGGATTTTTCTATAACTTTTGAGAAAATTTTCATCGATCTAATGAATGCAAGGAGAAGAGAAAAGTCAATGATGTTAAATAAAACAATTTTAGAGAGATGGGACACTATGTAAATCAGGTTCCTAAGATCCAAGGAATATTGCCTCAAAAAATTCAAGGAGAGAAAATGAATGCTTATGAATTTACAACCACGAAGTTTGAAGTTCCTAATGATGTGGTTCAAGGTACTTTAGATGTTTCCAAAAATTCAAAGAATGATTTATATGATTCTGGATCATAGTATTCCTTTATATCTGACCAGTTTTCCAAGAAAATTATACATCTCCAATTTGATTTGTTATTGGAGTTATCAGTCAAAACTCATAGTGGATTCATCATTGCAAAAAAGTTGTGTGGATCAATCCCCATCATGAAACATAATTTTTATTTTGTTTCTAGACAGATCGTCATACCAATGATTGACTTTGATATAACACTTAGTATGAATTGTTTGTAAAATTATGGTGAATATATCTATTTCAAGATGAAGGAAGTGAAACTTTTTTAAAATGGTGTAGAATCCCTTATCATGGGAGAAGAAAACTCGCCATGTGATTCTTATCAAGATCCACCCCATGTTTAAATAATGAATAAAATTAATGGAGAATAGGAGAACATAATATTTATGGCTGGGAATGAATTTTTAATATTTATGACGTAAATATTGTGCAAAAATACATTGAGGTATTTCTAGAGCAGTTACCAGGACATCCAGTAGAGAGGGAAGTAGAGTTATCTATTGATTTAATCATTTGGTAATGACCATTATCATTTACCCCTATAGAATTTCCATTGTGGAATTAGTATATATAATGAATCAACTAGAGGAATTGAGTGACAAAGGGGTTGTTAAACCTAGTGTTTCTCCAAGGGGAACCCATATAATATTTTTCATCAAGAAAGATTGATCCATGAGGATATGAATTGATTACAGGGAAATCAATGCTATTACAAAAAAGAACAAGTATCATTTTCCACGAATTGATGATTTATTTGATCGACTTCATGGAGGCCAGTATTTTTCCATGATTGACCCTCGATCTAGATATCATCAGCTATATGTGAGGAAAGATGATATTCCAATGAAAACATTTCTTACTAGGTATGGTAATTTTGAGTTTAATGTAATGAATTTTGGACTAACTAATTCTCCCTCAGGTTTAATGGATATAATGAATATATTTTTCAAGTAATATATTGATTAATTTGGGGTGGTATTTATCGATGGAATCTCGGTATACTCCAAAAGCTACGAATACCAGGAGAATCACTTGAGGATTATTCTAAAAAATCATAGAATAAATGAATTATATGGGAAGATTAGAAAGGGTGAATATTGGATTCATTCAGTTTTGTTTCTTGGTCATATTATCTTTAAGGATGGAATCGTAGTTGATCCTATGAAGAAAAAGGAAATCCATGAATGGCCACACTAATGAACGTAACTGAAGTACGTAGTCTTATTGACCATGAAGTTTACTAAGGATGTTTCTCTCAAAATTTCACTCGAATTTCTAATACTCTAACCAGGATCACATATAAATGGGTTATGTTTGTATGGACTAATTAATGTATGTAATTTTTTGAAGAAATGAATGGAATATTGGTCCACACTATAATTTTTACTCTTATATCTGGAAATGATGGATGTTTAATAGGGAATGATACATCAAATAATGGATTGGGTTGCATCCTTATGAAATTTGAAAATGTTATTTATGATGCATTATTATATTTGAATACTAAGGAGAAAAATTATACAACACATGATAGCAGCTGTAATCTTTTCTATAAAAATATAGAGACATTATCTCTACGATGAAAGGTGTGAAATATTAGTAGATCAAAATCATTTGAAATGCATTTATGCACAGAAATAAATAAACATGATGAAAAGTACATGGCTCTAGATACTGAAATATTATGATTGATCAATACACTACAAACCAGTAAATAAAAATATGATGGTCGACACCATAAGTAGAAAATGTCAAGGAATTATAAGACAAATGAGGATTGAGAGAGATCCTATATTCACTGATCTACTAATTATGGATATGGGAATTTTTATTGAAGTGGAAATAGCTTTCCTATATCAAATTATTTCTAAACCATCTTTAATACAGATTTAAAAAATCTCCCAATCTATTTATTAAAATCTATACAAGAAAATTATTGTTGTTAAGGATGGAAGATTGGTAGAATTATGATATGAGGAAGAAGATCTACAATTTAGGAAGTGGTTATGTGTCCCATCAATACATGTGTAACACCCCGACCCTAGTTACCCAGAGTCAGTGCATTACTACATAACAATGGAATGATCACAAAATAACAAGTCTTAAAATACCGATTAGTTTAGTATCCTTGAAAATACTATATGATTTCATTACATTATAAAATAGAAACTAAAGCAACATTGTGTCCATATACCACACTAATATCCCTTAGACTATCCATGTAGGTCAGTCCTAACATACTTCTTCGCATCCTGGGAAAAATAAATCATAGAAAGGGGTGAGATCATATGCTTAGTAAATATAACAATACACCAGAAACTTTAATAAATAATCTTAATCCTTTTAAGGAAATGTATAAGACTAAAACATTGGAATTTTAAACATAAAATTCAGCATAAGATTTCAAATATAAATCAGATAATTCCACTTACTTATTCACATGGATATTCTACTAGTCCAATAATCACATGTAACAACAATATCCACTTTCATAATTATTGAATGCATAATGCCAAACATCATAATGACATAGTCAAGGCCTTGAGCCAAGACTAAAAATAATATTTTGTCAAGGCCTAGATCTAAGGCAATAGTTTGTCTCATGAGACCTATCGATGCATAAAGGAACTATTGTGGGCTCCACCATTCACTTGCTTAGTCCAATGCATTCCTCATATGAAATTTTTTAAAAATAACAAAAACATTCATATTAGAACTGCCATACGAAATGTAAATACCTTATCGATAAACCTTGAATGGTTTAAAAATAACACATCCACAGTCAAACATATCACAAATTCTTCAATACAATATTGATGTTTTGAATCATATTAAATAAACTTTAAACAAGTTTAAAATCCATCAATGGATGTTGACATTGATGAAAATGTTTTCTAAAAAACTTTGAGATAAATATCCCATTTTCATAAAAAAATTTAAAATTCACACAATTTAAAAAGGAATACATTTAAATACATTTTTGGATAAGTGTGTCCAATTCCAATTTTATAGTTTTGAAAATAATTAAAAATTTAAAAACATTCATGTCCATGTAAATAAATCTGTAAAACCATTTTGAAAACATGTACCATAATGAGAATGATTTAGAAGAATAATTATTTAAAATATTTAAAATTATATTTTAGTGAAAAGGTTCCTTAAATAGAATCACATATAATACTCTTTTATGAAACATGGACATGGATAATAAATATTTCCCAGTAGATACTTATGTAAAATCAACCTCAGATTATAAAGAGATTGTGAAATTAACCCCTACCTTGTACTTTTCCTTGGTTGAGGGTATGCTAACCTCTGGTAAAATGATGAAATAATTGTTATTAAATTATACAAAAACCATATACATTAATATGATATCATATATTATCTTCTAATATTTCATAGTTAATGATATTTCAACAGTATCATTGTTTCGGGTGTTAACTGATTTGTTTTCCATTATATGCTTTGTTACGTAAGTAATGTTTTGTATGGATTGAATGTATCTTATTAATATTCAGAATGATATTAAATCTTTAAATATTATTTTTAATCATCAAATGAAAATTAGTCTTGGATGGATATGATGGGAAATTAATCTCATCGTGTTTGTGGAGACGGTAATCCGTATGTACGAATGAGCGACAATATCATTATTTTGATATTTGAATAGTATATAATTGGATGTTATGTCATATATAGATAATAATTAACATGTTATATTTATTATTTACATCAATTATACATCATTATTATACACATCCAATCAATGAAGTGTTGAATGAAAAACAACACCACAACGTGGAGACGGTAAGACGTACGTACGCACGTATGGTGACATTGTCATTAATAGGATGGATAGAATAAAGAATATGGTGGTACCATTTTTATAGTAACATTATAGTATATAGAAGACACTGAAGTTATTATTTTATAATGGAAACAACAAAGAAAGATGAAGTGGACGAAGAAAAGAACTTGAAAAAGGTGATGAAATATATACCTCTCCTTCAGGTTCTTCCTTTTGATTTGATAAAAAGGGATCTTTATTTTGTCTTTATGATTAATGGAAGGCATCAAGGATGAATGTAGGATAGTTGGGAGGATATTTGGGCAGCGTTTGTCTGAGACAAGTTTCTTTGGAGGTGAGAATTTGAGGCAAGGGGATGTTCCCTTTTATATGAGGGTTGAGGGGAAACATAGGAAAAGGTTCAAATAATATTTTAAATAAATTCAACTTTGTTTTATAATGGATCAAAATTTTTTATTTTGAGTATAAGGCAGTTATGGGACTAAATCCTATAACCCAATGGGTTTTAGATGGGTTTAGTTCACCATATTAACCTTATCATTTTGATTTAACTCTCAGTTAAATAGTTTGACATTTACCATGTCTTTTTGTTATTTTATATTAAATGGTTATCAAACATACGATAAAAATACAAGGGAACCTCAAGTAGTTAATTAATGACATATATAATATTATTTTAGCCCTTTGGCCAAACCATATATTTTTAGGAATATAATATCAAATAATAATATAATATTCTTTTAAAAACAATTTTATGTCAATTTTGAAACGATTTGGTATTTTGTTTTTGTTAAATTCATAACAAAATTATTACTTCTAAAAATCATTTAATCAGCCCTAAAATGTCATTTTATCCTAGAAAATTATTTCAATTCTTTAAAAGTATCAAATTACATTTCTTTTTATGTTTATAATATCAATTATTTCAAACTTTTATTTGTAAGGTAATTACAAAATCATCATTTTGTCATAGATAAATTTAATTATTTAATGTCTAAAAATTATAAATAAAATACCATTACATAAAAATATTTTTAGATTTCTATTTAAAATTAATAGTCAAATTTATCTTATGTATAACCCTATATTAAAAATGGTTTAGTTATTAAACATAGAATTTAATACTTTTAACTCTTCTTGAAATAAAATAATAATAAATATTCTAATCTAATCCAAGTGGACCTAAAGGATCATATTTTATTCTTAAGGTTGTTTTTGGTCGAAATAAACTTATCCAATAGAATTAGGACATGTGTTAGGGTAACAATAAAATCATTTTTACCATTAATTATCCTAATTACTTTTAACTGTGGTAAATAAAAGTCAAACGTTACTATTCACCAAAAATTATTTTCATCTAATTGAACCGAATATACATAATGATATAAACTATGTCTCTTGGATTATTGAAATTTAACTTACAGAAGTGGTAAAATTATGTTTTATGCAAATTTGCAAGACCTCTTAGGAGGTGGCTAACAGAGGATATAAAGTTCAATAAAATTTTATATATCTAATTTTATTATAAAAATGAATCCAATGAATTACATTGACCTAATACTGGTTTTTTGTATCTATTTTTACTTAAAATAAATTTTAATAAAATAAATAATTATCTAAATAAAAAGTCGGTTTAACCAATAACGTAGTGTATTTCACTATTCATCAAAATTTAAATGTTTTCAGAAAAATACCAAAAATTCACCTTAAGATACATTCGATATTCCCAATCCAAAAAAATGAAGTACATTTTCAAAGAAAAGCTTTATAAAATTTCAAAAAGTGGGTATTACTATTCATAACAGCTAGTTTGATTGGTTGTGTTGTGTTAGAATCTCGAAGTCGCGTACGATGCATGTTAATTCATTATTCAAAGGGAAACATACCATGGAAGCTTGGGTTGTTACACTCTCCCCTCCTTTAAATAATTTAATCCCCAAAATTTCTATAATACTACCGCATAAAAGGATTCAGATTGTTCTTCATAACAAGTTCCTCGGGTTCACACGTTGCCTCTTCTATCATATGGTTTTTTCATAGGACTTTTACCAGACAGGTTGTCTAGTGTCTCAAAACTTATTCTATGGTATTAGGAATCTTGACAGGCTCGTCGCAATAAGACTAATTGGGTTCAAGTTATTACTCCTCATAGGTGAGTATATGTGTTGGGTCAGGTATGTATTTTCTCAACAGTGATATGTGGAACACATCATGAACATTAAAGGGACTTGGTGGAATTTCCAAAAAGTAAACTACAAACCTAATTAATTCTAGAATTTTGAAATGTCTGATGAACCTAGGAATCAATTCACCCTTCTTATTTAACCTTATAACATCATTCCATGATGATCCCTTCACAAAAACCTGATATACTACCTGAAATTACAAATCATTTCTTTGGTTATCAGTATAGGTCTTCTGCCTACTTTTTTCTGCATTGATGTGCGTTTAGATAAACTTCGCCTTTTCCATCATTTCCTCAACACGTTCTGGCCTAATAAGTTTTATTTCACCAACATTATCCCAACACGTTGGTGTGTGACATCTCTTTCCATATAATGCTTCATATGGTGAAATCTGAATAATTGAATGGAAGCTATTGTTATAATAATATTCTACCAGAGGTAAATATTGATCCCACATACCTTGAAAGTCAAGTGAGAAAGATTTAGACATTTCCTCTAAGGCTTGAATAGTCTGTTATGATTGCCAATCAGTTTGATGGTGGTAGGAAATGCTCAAACAAAGTTTAGTATCTAGCAGTTTCTGAAGACTTTTCATGAATCTTGATGTAAAATGGGGATCACAATCAGAAACAATTGATAAGGGTACTCCATGAAGTCTTACAAATTCATTAATATATAGTCTTTCAAGACGTTCAATTGGTAAATCTTCTCTTATAGAAAAAAAAATGTGATGACTTGGTAAGACGATCAATAAAAACCCATATTACATCATTTTTCTCGGAGTCTTTGGTAGACCCATGACAATGTCCATTGTAATATCAGCCCATTTCCACTCAGATATGGGAATAGGTTGCATGACTCCTCTAGGATGTTGTCTTCCATCTTTCACTTTTTTTCAAACAATACATATTCACACATAATCAACAATATCCCTCTTCATGTTGTCCCACCAAAAATGTTTTGTCAAATCTCTATACACCTTTGTGCTACTTGGGTGTATAGTGAAATTGGAGCAATATGCATCATATATTAATTCCCTTTTTTAGATCAGGTATATCTGAAACACAAAGTCTCTTCCCAAATTTTAAAATCACATCTTCATATACGAAGTCACTCAATCTCACATCATGCACATCATTAATCTTCTTTTGAAATTATTCATCATCAGTCTGAGAACTTTTTATCCTTTCTAGTACAAATGGCTTTGAAATAATTTTAATAAGTATTGATGTTTTACCTTCCATGGTTATTCCCGTATCCATCTTTACTAGATCCCTAAAAATAAGATCCCTTTTAACTCTCATCTTTTTAAAAAATCCATGATCCTTTCTGCTCAAAGCATCTGCCACCATATTTTCCTTCCCCGGGTGGTAGTGTATTATGCAATAATAATCCTTGAGTAGTTCAGGCCATCTCCTTTACCTCATGTTGAGTTCTTTTTGTGAGAAAATATACTTCAAACTCTTATGATCAGTATATATCTCACATTTTTGACCATATAGATAATGTATACATATTTTCAAAGCAATAAATACAGTAGCTAACTCAAGATCAAGAGTAGGACTGTGTTGCTCAAGAATTGTTTACTATTGTGATGCATAAGAAATAACCCTATCATTGTGCATAAGGACACAACCAATTACATTCATTGATGAATCACTATAAATAACAAACCAATCGTTCCCCGATGGTAGAGTCAATATAGTATCATAGACTAATTGTCTCTTAAATTATTAAAAACATTCTTAACACTTTTTGGTACAAACAAATTTAACCCCTTTACAAGGGAGCTTGGTCAATGGGTTAGCCAATCAGGAAAAATTCTGAACGAAATGTTGACAATAACCTGATAAACCAATAAAACTACATACCCCAGTTATACTCATTGGTACTTGACATTTTTGGATTGAAATCTTCTAAGAGGGATTAATGGAGATTCCATCAATAGAGAGAATATGGATCATAAAAGAAATCACATGAAGCCAGAATTCACACTAGTAAAACTTCACGTATAATTCAATTCATCTAAGGATTTTCAGAATAGTGCGCAAGTTATTTTCATGATCTTCATATATTTTGGAGTATACCAGGATATCACCAATAATTACCACTACAATGTCATAAATATAATCCTTGAAGACTCGGTTCATTATATTCATGAAAACAGAGGGTTCATTAGTCATCCCAAAAGGCATTACTGTAAACTCATAATGCCCACACCTGCTTTGAAATGTTGTTTTCCGAATGTCTTCCATCTTTACAGACAATTGATTATATCCTGATCTGACATAAATCCCTAAAAAATATTGAGCTCCATAATATCAATCAAATAAATCATGAATGCGAGGTAGGGGATACATGTTCATTATTGTTATAGCATTGATCTCCCTGAATTCAATGCATAACCTCATAGACTTGTCTTTCTTCTTAACAAAATGGATAGGGCCTCCCCATGAAGAAACACCAGGGATAATAAATCCCTATTAATCAATTCCTCTAGTTGTTTCTTCAGTTCCACTAATTCCACCATGACCATTCTATAAGGGGTCTTTGATGTGGGCCTTGAACCAAGAAATTAAGTCAATGGAAAATTCAATTTATCTTTTTGGAGGATGTCCATGTAATCCTCTGGAAGCACATCAACATATTTTTAGAAAATAGGTACATCCTCTATTTGAACATTCCAATCCTCACACAAAGTTATTTCGTTCAGTCCCCCCCCCCAATAATTGAATTTCATTGAGCGACTATGGGTGGATCTAGATAAGAATTAGATGGTGATATTTATGCTCTAAAGATAAGGCACTCCTTATCATCATCAAAAATTATAACCTCCTTCTTCTTATAATAAATTTTTGCATCATGGTCTGAAATCCCATCCATGTTGAGGATTATATCAAATTAAATCATGGGTTTGACGATGATATCACCAGATAAATAATGTTTATATGCCTTAATGGGGACTGATACACAAAACATTGTTGTAATGAAACTTCACTTATGAGTTTTGATTGATAACACCCTTGTTAAATAAAATGGTAAATATGTAATTTTTTTAGCAGACTAGGAAGATATGAAACAATGCGATGATCCTGAATCCAATAAAGCACTGGATAAACTTGAGTAAACCAATAAATTACCCAACACCCCGTCTTTCGGAGTTTCATCGTCAGTATTAGAGATAACATATGCTTGGACTTTATCCCTTATCCTTTTTTGAGGTAATTTTTATTTTTCTCTTTAGACATTCATTATCATAATTCCCCCTTTATTTATGATTTTAGCATTCAACATTGAAAGCCTCTTTCATCCCTTTGAAATCATTAGCTTGTAGGCCTTTTCACCACACTTTTAACAGACTCCCATTCCATTCATCCAAGTACCTGGGTGTTTCTTCCCACATCTACTACTTTATGGATATTCAAATTTTCCCTTATTCCCATTATTTCCATCTCCATTGTGTTCAGTAGATCTCTTCTTCTCATGCTTTTCTTTAAAGTCGTAAGAATTGTATAATTTTTTTCAGTCTTGATAGCACATGATACAATATCTTTGAACGAAGATAATGATTTTGTGACTAATTCACAATGGAGAAATGGTTTTAACCCATCAAGGAATCAATCAATCTTACTTCCTGGGTTACATATATAATATGCACCATCCTTGCTAACCTTGTAAAGTTAGCCTCATACTTTGTGACATTCTCATCCTCCTTTTGCCTCAGACCCAGAAATTGTCATTCCATATCCGCTTGATGGTCATGAGGAAAGTATTTTTCTAATAAAATCTCTTTAAACTACCTCCATTCCATATATGATAATTCATCATCTTACTTTTTGTTTTTAATTAATGATCACCGCTGATCCATGTCACCCGTGAGGTGATAAACTGTCATGAAAACTTTTTCTCTTTCACTACTTTCGAAAGCGTGAAATATATTCTCTAAGGAAATTATCCATTGGTCAGCTACTAATGGATTTTTAATTCCATTGAATTTTGGTAGTTTTTTCCTCAGGAAGGGATCTATCATTGATCATCCACATTGTAGATCATGGTGCTCTATATGGGTAAGGTTATTATTCATATTAGGAGTGAGTTGCCCCAATATGGTGATAAATTGATCAACACTTGTTGCATCACTAGCTCCACTATAATTATCACGAGCAGGAGGGAAATCCCTATTTTGATTACATCCGTTGATACAATTTCCATTCCTTCCACTAAGAAGCATTTCTAAACAATGACATATTATATATTATTTTTTGAATCACAATGCATAATTCCAAACTTGTAAAACACTTAACATAAATTGAGTAGTTTATGGATATAATCCATAATCAGAAAAATGTATTCTTGGAGGTAAATACTCATAAATCCTTCATAATGGTTTGTAATGAAAATGAGAATTATCCTAAAAATATCTTCAGGGATTGTCTTAACCATGAGTGCAGCAAGGCCTATTGTCATGCAACTATTCACATTCCGGTCTCACTCAATGTAGTGTTTTTGGGATTTACCCATAGATAATTCTACGCCAGAGCTTCCTCAACCTGCTTGTATCCAAATAGGGATGTATTTCTTAAAGAACTCACAAAATCTCAACCAAACCGAAATTCATGGAAGTTGTTCTATACCAATCCTTAAAATCAATCTTAGGGTAATGCGCTCTAATCAGTGTTTATCTAAATATAGTTTCTACGGTTTGTACTAAACTTCCTTTTATACCAACTATAACGCCCTGGCCCTAGATACCCAGAGTCAGTGAATTATTACATAACATTGGCATGATTTCAAAAGATCATGTCTTGAAAGACTGATTAGTTTAGGAGCCTTGTAAATACTAGATATATTCATTACATTATAAAATGAAAACTGCAACAATATGTTCTCTATAGACCACAATCATAACCCTTAGACTGTCCCTGTAGGTCAGTCATAATATACCTCTTCGCATCCTGGATAAAATGAAACATAGAAAGGGGTGAGGTTAGATTATCAGTAAGGATGATAATATAGTGGAACCATTCATAAATAATATTATACATTTTAAAGAAATTTATATGACTAAAAATAAGCCTTTTAAACATAAACTTCAGCATAATATAGAAAATATAAATCAAATACTGCCATTTCATTATTCACATGGATATTCTACTATTCGAATAATCACATGCAACATCAATAACCACTTTTATAATGATGTAATGCATAATGCCAGACTTCATAACCACATAGTCAAGGCTTAGTGCCAATACTACAAATAAGATTTTTTCAAGGCCTTGTTCTAAAACACTAGTTTGTCTAATGAGACCTACTGATGCATCGAGGAGCTATAGCGGGCTCCACCCATCACATATTATGTCCAATGCATTATTCATATGAAAAGGTTTAAACATAACCTAAAACTTCATATTAAAAATACAATATGAAATGTAAATATTTTATCAATAAACCTTGAATGGTGTAAAAATAACACTTCCACAGTGAAACATATCACAAAACATTCAATATAATATTGATGTTTTGTATTATAATAAATCATCTTAAAAAATATTTAAAATCCATCAAAGGATGTTGAAACATATGAAAATTATTTGTAAACTCTTTGAGATAAATATCCCTTTTTCATGAAAACATAAAAAAGTCACACAATTTAGAAAGGAAGAAATTTAAATACAATTTTGTATGAATGTTTCCTATACCACTTTGAAACATTTGAAGGGAATTAAAATTTTAAAAACATTCATGTCCATATAAATAAATCCTTAAAAACTATTTTAAAAACATGGAAATTAATGAGGATGATTTAGAAGAAAAAATATTTAAAACATTTAAAATGTTGTTTTAGTAAAAAATTCCCTTAAAAATAATCCCTTCGAAAACAAATTTATGAAACTTGTATATGGATAATAAATATATCCCAGTAGTTACGTAAAAACAACCTCGGATAATAAAGAGATTTTGAAAATAACCCATACCTTGTAATTTTCCTTCATTGAGGGTAGGTTAACCTCCTGTATAATGGTGAAATAGATTTTATTAAATTATACTAGAACCATATACATTAATATGATATCATATAGTATTTTTTAATATTTCATTGTTAATGATATTTCAGTAGAATCATCATTTCAGATGTTAACTGATTTTTTTCCTTTATATATTTTATTATGTAAGCAATGTTTAGTATTGATAAGATGTATATTATTCATATTCAGAAGGTTGTTAAGTCTTTAAATATTATTTTAAATCTTCACATGAATATTAGTTTTGAATGGATATGATGGGGAATGAGTCTCATTGTATTCATGGAGACGGTAATCCGTATGTACGTACGACTGACAATATCATTCTTTTGATATTAAAATTGTACATAATTGGGTGGTATATCATATATAGAGAATAATTAAAATTTTATCATTATTATTTTCATCAATTATACATCATTATTATACCCATCCAAACTGTGAAGTTTTGAATGACAAACTACACCATGAAATGGAGACGGTAAGCCGTACATACGCACGTATGTTGACATTGTCATTTATAGGATGGATAGAAAAAAGATTATGGTTTTTCCATTTTTATAATGACATCAAAGTATATAGAAGATACTGGAGTTATTATTTTAGAATGGAAACAACAAAGAAAGTGAAAGTGGAAGAAGAAAATAACTTGAAACCGGTGGTGAAATATTTACCCCTTCTTCTGGTTCTTTCTTTTGATTTGATCAAAAGGGATCCTTATGTTGTCTTTCTGACTAAAGGAAGGCCTCTCAGATGAAGGGACGAAATTGGGGAGGGTATTTGGGAAGGGGTTGTCCAATCCAAATGGCTTTGGTGTTTTGAATTTGAGAGAAGCGGTGGTGCCCTTTTATAAGAGGGGTGAGGGGGACCTTAGGAAAAGATTGAAATAATATTTAATAACAAATTTATATTCAGTTTAAAGTGGATAAAAAAAGATTTATTTAGACTCTATGGTGGGGATGGGTAGAAATACTCTCAACAAATGGGTTTTAGACATGTTTATTTCACCATATTAAACATATAATTAGGATTTAACTCTTAGTTAAATAGTTTGACATTTTCCATGTCTCTTGGAATTTTTATATTATATGGTTAATCAACTTACTATAAACATCTTAGAGAACCTCACGTGGTTCATTAATGACCTATTTAGTATTTTTATTTCCTTTTTATGAAACCTATATTTTTATGAATATAATATCAATTAATAATATAATATTTGTTCTAAAAACTCTTTTATGTCAATTTTGAAACTATTTGGTATTTTGTTTTTGTTGAATTTATAACAGCATTATTACTTCAAAAAAATCATTTAATCAACCCTAAAATGTCCTATAAACCTATAAAATTAGTGGAATTCATTAAAAGTATCACATTAACTTTATTTGGTCATTTATAATATCAATTAATTAAATATATGATTAATAGGGTAATTACTACATCATCAATGTGACAAAAATAAATTTAATTATTTAATTTATAAAAATTATAAATAAAATAACATTATATAGGGAATCTTTTTACCATTCTAATTAATATTTATAGTCTAATTAATCTTATTTATAACCCTATATTAAAATTGGTTTATTTATTAAACTTAAGAATTTAACACTCTTAAGTCTTCATTAAATAAAATAACAATAAAGGTCCTAATCTAATCCAAGAAAACCAAAAGGATCATATTTTATTCCTAATGTTGTTTTAGGTCGAAATACACTTATCCAATATACTTAGGACAATTTTTACCGTAATAATAATATAATTTTTACCTTTAATAACCCTATTTACTTTTAACCGTGGAAAATAAAAGTCAAAAGTTACTATTCACAAAAAAAAAAATTTCATTTCATTGAACCACATTTTACATATCAATATAAACCGTGTCTATTGGAATTTTGAAATTCAAATCACAGAAGAATTAAAATTATGTTTTATGCAAATTTTCAAAGGCTTCTATGAGGTGGGTAAAAGACAGTAAAAATTCAATAATATTTTATATATCTGATTTTATTATAAAAATGACTCCAATGAATTACATTGAACTAATATTGGTATTATGTATCTATTTTTACATAAAATAATTTTAAATAAAATAAATAATTATTTAAATAAAAGGTCAGCTTTGACCAATAACGTAGCATTTTTTAGTATTCATGAAAAATTGAATGTTTTCAAAAAAATACCAAAAAATTCACCCTAAGTTAATTTCGATATTCCAAATCAAAATATGTAGTCCATTTTGAGAGATAAAACATAAAAAATTTCAAAAAGTGGGTATTAATATTTGTAAATGCTAGATTGATTGGTCATGGTGTGTTAGAATCTTGATGTTACGTACGATGCAAGCTATTTTATTATTCAAAGGGAAACATATCATGGATGCTTGGGATGTTACAACATGAGAAAAAAATGGAAATATAAGATAATTATCATAGCTCAAATTTCTCTATATAACCTTGTAGCACTATGATGTATAGATATCTGACATAACATTTTTGGTTGAATAATATGAAGCGAGAAAATGCTGACTATGTCTCTAGGTGTCTAGTTTTTCAAAAGGTGATGGTAGACAGACAACATCCTAGAGGGTACATGCAACCAATACCTATTCGTATGTGGAAGTGGGATAAAATTAAATTAAATTTTGACTGAAGACTACTGAGGACACCAATAAGGAATGACAGAATATGGGTAATTGTTGATCATCTCACAAAATCAGGTCATTTCCTTTCTATAAGAGAGGATTGACCACATGAGCGCCTTAAAGGAATTTATATTAATGGATTCATGAGAATTCATGGTATAATTATAGTAGTTGTGTCTGATCGAGTACCCTGATTTACTTCAAACTAATAGAAATTTATCAAGAAGGATTTCGATACTCGGTGTCATATGACTACTGCTTAACACCCCCAAACTGGTAGATAGTCTGAATGGAATATTAAAATAATAGAAGACATGTTATGATCATTCTCTCTTGACATTGAAAGTATATGGGATCTATACATGACTTTAGTAGAATTTTCCTACAATAATAGTCTCCATTATAAAATTGAAATGGTGCCATATGATGTTTTAGATTATAAGAGGTGTCGAAATGTAACTTGTTAGGCTGAAGTTTGAAAGAGGGAATTTATAGGCCCAAAACATATTGTAGATAAAAATAAAAAGGTAAATAAAATTATGGCCCATATTGAAGCTTCCCAAAGTAGGAAAATATAATTATGTAAACAATAAAAGAATGGATTTTGACTTTTATGTATGAGATCATTCATCTTTAAATGTTTCTCTGTGTAAGGGTTTCTTAAGGTTCATTAAGAAATAGAAACATATCCCAATGTACATTATACCATTTTAAATTTTGGAAAGTATTAGAGTCCAAGCATACCATTTAAAAATTGAGAAAAATGTCTCCAACATTTATGATATGTTACACTTGTCATTTTTAGAGAAATACATGTCAGATCCAACACATGTACTCGCATTTGAAGAAATAGAGATAGAACCTGATTTGTCTTAATGTTAAAAGCATGTCAATATTCTTAACATAAGGGATCATGTATTGAGAAATATGATGACTCGTTTGGTAATGATTTTATTGGGGAACCATAAAATGGAGGAAGAAACATGGGAACTTGTGGATATTATGAAGAAGAACCACCCACATCTATTTGAATGACTTTATACATGAATTATTTTGAGGATGAAATTTCTTGAAGGTGGGAATAATATAACACCCCACTAATTTGAGGTTAATTTTCTATTAAATACTTTCAATTCATTAGATATTCTATATTCCATGAATAACATAGTCTCTTTGAAAGTAAAATTTATTATTTTTAGGATATAGTCATAACCTATCTGTAAAACGTAAATTTGGCACTTACGTGTTTTTTATTTTGAAAAACTGAAAAACACAGTTCAGATCAGGATGATATTTGGAGTTTGATAGAATCAGAATAATTGTATGTGAATAGCAACCTACCCATATGAATTATAAAACCACTTATTATTAGTAATACGTCTCTTATGAATGGTAACCATACCCTTGAAAGTGTAAATAAAATTTAGGAACCATAACAATGAAGATGAGTATTTTAATTGTTTGTATTTTTTGGTGAAATAATGATTTTTATTATAAATAAATTTTTTCATATTTATAAAATTAATTATTTATAATAGTGTTAATTTTTGGATTCTAAATGTAAAAATATATGTAGGATGAATTTATGGGATTTTTATGATATTTTATAATTTTGGGTGAATAGTAAAATACATTAATTTACCGTATAAATACATTATAATTTAAATTAACTGTTACTAGCATCATGACTATTGTATGCTCCCAAATCCCAAACACATGTGCACATATTACAATTCTATCTCATTTAATACTCACTATTTCGTATCTTGGGAGGAAATAATAAATTAATGATTATAATATTATGAAAACGATCATCCCCTACACTATATAAACTACCCCTCACCCCCCCCCTTCATCCCACATAACTCAAGATTTGATCCATGCTTATGCTCTACCAAATACACTTCCCAAGGCCAACCCTCATGTCCAAGACCTGCTGTTGTCACTAAAATACCAAAAACAAAGTTCTTAAGGAAATTCTCTAGGAGGAGTACTTAAGAGGTGAACCTCTCTTCCATTATCTTTCAACTTCATTATAAGTTCCATTATTATTTTGATCTCTCCACACAGCCCCACATCAAAATTACATGATAATTCTATTACCTTACATGGAATATAATTTTTTTATTCTAATGAAATATTTCACCATCATCTCTCTCTTTCCCCCCCTCTTACACTAAATATCAAAATATCGTTTGAAATGTATTTATTTATCACATTCAAGGATGACAGGTTTCCAATATGTATTACTATCTTAAAGACAGATCACAAAACCTTTGTAATGGTTTAAAAAGATCATAAAATATTTATTTTACCCTATTCAATGTTATTTAAACCCTACACACTAAAAATCTAAAATAGTAATGCAAAATAATTTCATTATGCATAAAACCGCCATGTTAATCCAAGCATGTGTCATTAACATTTTACAAATGAGTCATCCTCATGGTATAAAATCCAAAATCATTATAAGATAATTTATATCTCTTTTATGTCACTATAAAAATATATTAAAATTTTTGTATGTTTAACAACATTTCAAATGAACTTCCATTCATAAATATAAGTAAACTGATCATGAAAACAAAGGAAGAAAATGCTTCCAAAAAAATAAAATTAAAAATATTAGACACATAAAAATGAAAAAGGATGAACCTAATAAGGTTATATTAAATCAATTACATGTATAGGATTATTTTTAATTATTAATTAATAATGTTAAATTTGATTATTCAGGTCTTTAAGATCAGTTGACCAACATATTTGGGAATAAAGTATGGGGTTTCTCTTCTCACTTTTACTTACATGAGATTTCCATTGTTCGGAACATATTTCTTCAATGTGTGTTATGTTTACTTCGATTTTATATATAAAACAATGATATCATTTATATACATGTTATGAATATATTCACTTTATTATTATTAACTCAATTAATTACAATATAGAAGGGACATTGTTTCAGTTTCCCTTTTATTGTGTTTTACTAGGAATTGTGCACCTAATAGTTCATTGTGGTGAAGCAACTACACATTGAGATAATTATTCATTTGAAATTGTAAATATTTTATATAAACGTATTCTGGTTTCATGGATATGAATATTTACTTAAGATGTATACACTTATAAATATGATGATTACTGGGAATATTGTTTTAACTATGGAAATATTGATGGATCTGTATCCTCTACACTATACGAATATTGAGAAGTCATATTTAATTATATTAAATATATTTATAAATAATTTTATTGATTTTAAATGATGGTTGGGTCCCTCTATATTACCTCGATTCATCGACATGTCCCATGAGACAAATCAGTTTGTGACAATCCCTTCGAGTTTGTTTCCAAAAAAATAGATGGGTTTCAACCAACAGAATAAATTTTTTTGATGGAATAGTGGTATCATTTTCTAGATATATTAAGTTCAATTAATAAAAATATATATTTATTCATTTTCAGTTATTAATATCCATGAGGTTTTAACTATGAAAAAATATATGGATTTATTTTCATTCGCAGTTAATTAAGGGTGTGTGTTTTCTCACCATTCCATAATGGTTATGCGAATTTGTTTACACTTCAGTTATTATTGATTCATGATTTCTCTACATGTAACCCTTAATATGATTTTTAGGTCACCCCTTTTATTTTTTTAATTTCAAAAAGTAATGAGGAGGAGGAAATTTATTAAGTTCGCATGGATGCAAATTTTTTTAGTTTTTCTTATGTATTGTATTTTGATAACTTTCCAAATGTAATATGAGTAACATATGTGTATCTAGTTTCTTGAAGACTACTAAACTGATCATTCATTTGGTATGTAATTCATTATTACCATTAAAATATATAATCTAATGCATTGGCTCTTGGATTCTGTGGTTGGGGCGTTACACCACATGATATAACGTATCCCATCGAAATTCAAAATACTGACTATTAGTTGATGGGGACACTAGCTAGTGTCAAGGGTTTGCTATAGCCCATAAACATTGTTGGTATATGAAATTTATTTTAAATTAATTATTTATCAAAACATTAAATTTAATTTATTTATCATATGAAAAAAATCACCCCCAATTACAAAGCCATGTGTCATATACACACTAAAAATATGTAGTGATCCATAAAGAATGTTCTAAGGACCACCTACCTCATTTTAAGAGATTTTCCCCCCTTTTTTCATAGCCTGAGAGGTAACTACAAGGGGTAACCCATGACTATATCACCTCACATGGTTACCCCCTAAACTATAGGAAACATATTTCATTCAATGTCATAAAAATTCATTAGTTATAGAAAATATAACATAATTAATTAATTAATATCAATTTTTTTAAATCATCATAATGTAACCTTTTCCTCCCATCATATTAGAATGCCATCCCAAAATTCTCCAAGGGTCGCTAGAACACCTCTATCATCCCCCCATACTATTTCTCCATCATGAAAAAACAATTCAACTGGTGATTTATTTTAATTTATTCCAAAATTCATAAATATAATCACCAAATAACATTCCAATTTAGAGTCAATGAATGGTATTACATGGAGTTTATCTTGGTACATCATCTATATTTCTTGAGATAATTAACCATCTTAATTGAGTGATTCCACAAAACATCAGTGGAATCGGTGCTAACACCGTAATACCAGAAACCATGATTAATTATCAATGAAGGAGGATAATGGAATAGATCCATAAATGCATGATAATACAATATATAACCTTAAAATAACCTAAAATGATATCCCTAAATTTTGGTGAGATGAAGTTGGTGAAAGGGGTCCGGATCACATTATAGTGAACACAACCAAAGGGAAATATGGGACCTTCCCCTTTATAAAATTCAACACAGTAGAAATATAGATTAATTCTATATAATGGCTACCACCTATTAGGTAATTTGATTCAACGTAACATGTAGAAATCACCCTAGACTCTCCCATGGATTTATCCATCAGTCAAGATTCTTCTATAGATTTAGTAATCATCCAAAAAACATTATATTGAGTAATTCCATCCATCAAAATTAAATTATAATTCGTGACTCAAAATTCAACAAAACCACTAATAAAATATTAAAAAAATCCCTTGTTATTCCAAAATCCAAATGTATACTTTTATTAAAAAGGACATCCACATCCATTATCTCATTCTTGGAAAGCTCATTCATCAAATCAAGGAGCTTCATGTTAATGTATGTTATAATGACCAGACGTCCAAAATACCTTCCTGTAATTGAAAAATCCGTCAATTAGTTTAAAACAAGGAAAATATCTATTTTACCTGTATGATATCTATGAAATATGATTTTTAAAAACCATTGGCGAGTGATATTGGGTTTTAATAAAATATTGGGATTCTAATAATAAAATATTACATGGTATAATTTAGTAATCAAGATGAAAATTATAATCTTATTTCAATTAATACAGAGTGTGGATAGTGAAATCATTATGACACTGTTATATTTGAGGAAATAGATTTTTTCCTCATCGACATATGTTTCCATGGTTAGTATTTTTATTTTTGCACTAACTACTATATGAAATAGTTGAATAAATATTTTAATTCCCTTTACCTATTTAACCATGTCACATAGAATATAATGGTGAGAGGGAAGCCTATAAGAGGTACATGGGAACATACCAATTGATTAGTGCGTTAGGATATTAGTTACTTTTTGAAAACTGATAATATTATATAATGGAATGGATACCTATATTAGGACATGTAATCTCATATATATTCTAAAAGAGAAATAGATTCTTCAGATAAATGATACTTTAATTACACTGTTATAGTGAAAGTATGAAAATTGTATTTATTTAAATATATTATCTCCAATATAAGTTAGTAATGATTCAAATTAATTTTAGATAATAAATTATTAAATAATACTATATTATTTTCCATACTATCTAGTTTCTATTTATTCAAAAATATTTATAGATGAATAACATAGATGAACATCAAATTAATCTTTTGAATAATTATCTCCAAAAAAATTAGAGTTATCGTGAACTCGGTTCCATTAACATAATAGTATGAAAGATGAAAAATTAAAGAATTAAATGATTTGGAATTATTCAAATTCAATTAATTGTTTATATTCACATTCAATGATATCAAAAATTATTTAGAGGTAGTCTAGTGTAAATGATTCTATTTTCATTTCATGTGGAAAAATGTCATTTTAAATAGAAATGTAATTTAATTTTAGAAGATTAATTAATGTCTATGTAATTCATAAATATATTAATCAATGCGTATAATGTTTATATTTATCATAGTGGGTATTTTATAAATATTTATTTTCATATAATACCCAAAGTTGTATGTTGTTTTATTTCAATGGTTGAGAATGTTTGATTCAAATGTCATCATTGAAAATATATCAAAAAAAATATAATAAGTAAGGTGTGTTATCCTCATAGTTGATAAATGGTGATTCATATTCTAGTAATGACAACCAAATGACCTCATAAGTATGTTGTTATCTTATTGTGGTTGGAAAGGGGTGATATCTATATCAATAATGAGAAAAAACTGTCTTATGATTTCTAGTGGATTGATTCTAGTTTAATTTTTATTTGTTTTATGTTTTATTAAAAATTTATCAAGTTTTTATATCGAACAGAATGAGAAATTATTTGTTTTCTAATTAATATTGTCCTGAAAAACTAAAAATTATTAATATTCTATTATATCTTTAATGATAAATATCCAATTTTTTAAAGATGTGGAATATATAATTATAGGACACAAACAAATTTTAGATATATAGTTCACAGTCATGAATCAAAATAATTTGTTATGTATACACACAATATGGGTTTCAAATAGATAATGTAAAATAACTATGGTATATGGAATACTTTGGTTTTAGACACCAAAATCATTATAAAAACTCAATATTAATTTCAATGGAGAGGTAAATTAAGGTACTCAATGAAATTCCTATAGGAAATTTTAGGAATTCTATATGAAGTAATGAATGCACTTGGTAAAGCATATATAATCCCTAGGGATGGTATATCAGAGTATTTTTTATCCAATGATTCATTCAATGACAAATTTTATACCAAAATATGAGAAAAATACAAGTGACTTAGGGTGGATTAAAATTGTGTAGTCCAATTGTATCCCCCTTAATGAAAATATTACAACAATGTGGTAAAGAGCCATTGGATACATAGGTGAAGAGTCTATTACAGGAAATTATTTTATTTGTATGGCTTTCCACTATAGAGTTCCATTCCCTCAATTTATGCCTCGCCATAATTCCAGGAATCAGGGTACTCATACACCTCCTAATAATGTAAGTCAGATCCCACATCATCCTAGACTTCTCTTAGAGGATATCAACCCAATTTTATGAATAAGATTCGAGAGAAGGGATAACAATCTCATGTAAGTTACACAACAAGATCCCACAGCACATCTCCCATGCCTCCAACCCAATAAAATTTCTAGTTCTATAAAAAGTACTAATGTTAATGATCATTGAATCCCTTCTATCCCTAACCATCCTGCCTCTAAGCATCTACCATATAGTATAGGGTCCATAATGATTATTTTTTGGTCCTATGTTAAGAGGTCTCTAGGGAAACCATCTCCATTTACAACTTGATTTCATCACCCCACTAGGCCATTCCCCACGTGGTAGAAATCCCTTGAAAACCAAAGGTCACACTTCTTCATGGAGATGATTGAAAACAACATCTTCTATTCCTCACTGAGAACAGTATTAATGATATCATGTTATCTGGATACTTTAGCAAGTGATGAATCCAGTATTTAGATTCCCTTTGGAGAACAACGTGTTCCCCAACTGGTTGTCACTCCAAAAGATGAAATCATGATTTCCTATAACCCACAAGACTCTATCCTTATGCATTTCCATGTGACCCATCATATCGCTCACTAGCCCATAAATTCTTCGTGAGGGATTCAACCACACTCTCCAATACCTGCTATACCTGAATTTCATAAATTTATGTTCATGTGTTATCATCAATAATATCTATATTCACACATTCATTCATGCATTACATAGATGCTGAAACACTCTATAAGTTTACTCCTCCCTTATCAATGTTCATAACCATTCTAGACCATGCCACACAATGGCACCATACACCCTAATCTCCATCCCATATAAAGGCTATGATATTATTTTCAACTGGACAATGTCTCCTTTGGGGGTGATGATCGTGGTAATTTTGTACATTGGAATGGAGTTAAGGGTTTTATTCACAAGGGAGATTCTACCTCCATGAGATATAAACTGGTTCTTCCATTTCGAAATTAGACTAGTTGTTCAGAGTAATGATACCCTCAAAAAACAAAATTTTTAATTTTCTATCCTTACTAGGGGATTAATGATATTTAATTTGGAGGATGTTTATTGGATCCACATCTTTCATAGAATGGCCTCCACATTGCTTGGTTGTATATTTTTTTTAAATTGAAACACTGCTTTTCCCATTGTTAATTTGATTTCCACTAAATTTTTTGTACTCATCTATAAGATTAATTAATCTTTTAATTGATCTCTATCTATTGTTGATAAAGAATAATATTTCATTTGTAAAAATGAGATAAAACATCATTCCCTCTCCTGCTGTATCTCTGAAATGCAGGATCCTTCCATCGGTAAGCATACAATTGAAATTCCTAGAAAACGCATCCTATGCTAGGATAAAGATACTAGGAGACAATGGGACTCCATGCAGGAGGCCCCTTAACATTTTTTTGACTCCAATTAATTTACAAATTATTTATATCATAATCCTATTAAAATCATAAAACCTACAAAAATTTTCACACACCCATTTAATAAAACCATATTGTTTCATACACATCACAATAAAATCCCATTCTGTGGGATCATATGGTTTGTCAATTTCAAACATGATCAAAATGCTAGAACCAAAAAATTACACATTAATATCATACAATAGTTCATTGAAAATGAAAATGGCCCCATGAATGCTAATTCCTTGTATAAAACTGTTTTGTTCATTGGAGATGATCCTTGTAATACTTTTCCCTTTATTTTTATTAAATAATACTAGAAAAAATAATATATAAAACATTGTAGAGATTTATTGGTATATATTGGCTAAGAGAGGAAGGTCTTTCACCTTCGGAAGAAGGAAAATTATGGAAGCACACACTTATAATTTATGTGCTCCTCCATTGATTCAATCTCTAATAGCCTCAATCATCTTATCATTGATGATATCCCTATCCATCACATAAAAGAACCCCCGAATCCCATCAGGCACTAGAAAACTTTTTTTTGATTATGATGGACACCACCTCCTTGATTTGATTCTCATAGTCCATGGCCTCCATATTTAAATTATCATATTCCTCCAATAGTAAAGGAAGGGTGATGGAAAAAATTCCACAGAAAGACTCATATGGGAAATCCCGTCAATCAGCTCTAGGGTAACAATCCAGAAGCTCCTCAGAATGATCCCCAACAAGATTCCATGTGACATCCAAATCCTATCAATATGATCTATCATCCATCCTAATATTCAAACACCTTAATGATTACTTTTCATTCAAACAAGCCAAGAAGAATGTTGAATTAGGATCCACTTCTAACAGCCTTATATTTCTTGATCCTTCCATTGAAAATCATTCAATTTCCATAATTCATTCAGCTAGTGAATTTAGTTTTTTACCGAAGGTTGAAAAACATCATCATTTAAAGCCTCCTAGATAATCTCTTATAGAATAAACATTTCCATCATGATTTAATCTATTCTGGAAGGATAACTCTTTCTATTCATGGCCCATTTGTTGAGGTCATTTTCTAACCTCTTAATAAGATCAACAAACCTCACCCAAAAATATCATTGCACTGGCTTCGAACAAGAATCTTGAAATCATGATAAATGTCTCATACCTCACCCAACTAGAGGAGAAGAAGAATTGACTATTTATCCAATCATACCTCTTCAGACACACCACTAGTGGGGAATGATCTGATAAGGATATCGTTAGATGCTTGAATGAAAATTAAGGAAACATATTGATTCCCTATAAGCTAGTCAAACAAAATCATTCCTACTCAAAATTCTCATCAATCCCTTCTGGTTATTACACCAATTAAACATGTTATCAAAAAACCCCATGTCCATCATATCATAAGATTCCATGAACTATTGAATATCCTCAATCACGCTAAAGGAACATGTTTCCCCTCCCTCATTATTTGAATCATTGGTTAATTAGTTGAAATCCCCCCCCCCAATGAACCATGCTACAACCCCGTGATTAAATCCCGGGAGTTGTTTCATTAAACCCTACATTTCTATTTCCTCAAAACTAGAAATAATAAATGAGATTAAAAAAAATCCCCTACTCCTTATGATTACATTCACTAATATGAGATAGGATGATATGTCCATGCACTCAATAGATACATTATCTTTCCATGGAATCAAAATGTGATAGATTCATGGATGTCCATTCATGCCATCTGAAAAACCCAATGTGCCTTGAAATTGGTATTAATCTATCCTCCTTAAACATTGGTTCTAGAATATCTATCCCAAAAACATTAAATTTATGTGTTTTTGTTGAGAAAAACATACCTTTAACATAGGATTTTAGACACCTAGATGACTACACAATGAATGACACCATTGATTATAAAAATTATGGGACTTGTGGCCAGCAAACCCAATTGTCAATGAATCTGATAGAGAATAAATGATAACCACCTTCATCATCTCCTGAGTAAGTTGAAAACTCTACTCCAGATTTAGAGTACACTTCGAAATGATAACTTTAAAAAGCCCTTAGAATGATAAGGAATAATACTCACCCTCATCATCATATAGGAACTCCAAATGATTAGGTTTGAAGAGCCCATTCATGAAAAGGGTGGAGAAGCCTCAACAGAAAGACCCCCATCAGACTAGTTCATCAATGGAATCCCCTACCAAGGACGAAGTGGTTCTAATAAAATTAAGGCCAAAACCACTAAATGATCGATCATAACTCCTTGATATTCCAAAAATAAACCACACATACGAATTCCCCTTCACATGTGCATGATCAACAACATGAGAATCCTAATGAACAAGCACCAGACCATCATCAACCAAAAGTAAGGAGTATTTTTGGGAAGAATGGGGAGGTTCCATCAACCCCAACTTCAAAGGTTTCCATCCCAGGTGTAGATTCCAGATGATAAGATCTATGTGTCGGAGGAATGATTACTCATATAATATCCTAGTGAGAGTCTCTAGGCGTCATTAAGAGAGAGTCTGACAAACCCTTATCAGTACTCGACGCGTCTATGGTGGATACCATGGGAGAATAATCATCTACAAGAATTTCAAAACATAAGGAAACATACGACTATACATAATGATGGAATTTGATTTCCCTTATAAATGAAAGATCTTGCAGAACCTACGAAAACCATAATAATGAAGAAGCTACCACCAGAAGAAAGCTTCACTAGCATGAATGAAGACACATGATGGTAAAACACTTGATAGGTCCATCTCCACCCAAATTCTTTGGACCAAAGATAATTAATGATTTTATTTTCCACATCAACACACACAAAATGACCTACTTCTTCACCCACACAATGAATGATAGATGTGGTGTGCATGGGGATATGGATGCAAGTGAAAAAAAAGAAAGACCATCGACGAATTAGACCCTTTACCTAGATGGTCATCCCACGACCAGTGGGGATGATAGTACCCCCAAGGGCCACAAGTCTGATATTTCCTAGACCAGGCCTTCATGAAATATGTTCTATGTAATAAATAAATAAAATATCTGAACTTGTATATAGATGAGATCTATATCGGATGATCCAACCTTCAAGATCCCACAAAAGCACAAAAATACACAATAGTTAGAATCTTGTGACCAAATATCACATCCAATAACCAAAAATGATAGGCCTATACCTCTCCATCCTTGTCCACTAAGATATTGACCATCAAGAACCGGTCCACATGAACCAAACATCATAGGTTTATTGAGATACCTAGAATACATTACAGATAGAAAGAGACAAACACTGAGTAGGATCCACTGAGAATATAATTGAAATTAATAGGATCTAGATCAGAATCCTTATCATTTGAATGTGACATGTAAACCAATAAATTTGGGGTAACAATATAAATGGGTGGATGATGAAGATATTCCTCATAACTACCCACCAAGGAAGCCTCTACATGCATAATAGTCAGCAACGGAGTGCAGTGAGAAGGCTCATGAAGTGCGTTCTTAAGATTTGAAAAATGAATATTCTTATTCTCAAACAATTAATCATTGAGAATTTAATATAAATTTAGGGGTTTCATAAAATATCATTAAATTATTCATATATTAATTATATGGTAACATTAATGAGGATTCATATAAGATTATTTCAGTCCTTCATGATTCCTTGCCCGATTTTTTTGTAATGATAAACGTAACCACAAACCACATGAACAATATATTGACATGTGGACATTATACAAGATTTTACTTGATTAAATAATATTATATCATAGCTTAATGTGTGTTGACCGGATTTATTTGTAAATATGGTGAAAGACATAAATTTAAATAACAATAAAACAAGTTATATCCGAGTTATTGAACATATTAATACATAGGTTATTATCAACTGTATGATATAAAAGTTATCGATAATAAAAACTATATTTATATAAGGTGAGGAAATGTATTTTGATATAATAGGATATGTTAAGACATTAGTTAAATCCCAACAATACATAAAATAATTACTAGAAGTAAAATATATATCAATATTTATTATTTGATGAAATTTCTAGACATACACATACTATATAGGACGGTTAAAACAATAATGGTGGTTTTATATTCACCATTATGAGTGATATATTATTCTATAAGAATAATAAATTTTATATGGGTAAGTAAGTTGAAAATATTTATGGATAAGAAATTATTATGAATTTAAATATGGATTTATATTGAAATATTTTATTTTATATTATATTGGTTCATGTAAATATGTGTGTGGGTATTCATTAAAAAATATACATGGGTGGTAAAATAAAGGTAATAATCTAGATTTATCAATTATATAAAATCTTTAATCATAAACCAATTTTAATTCTACTTACTTATAATGATCATTATATTAAGTTTCAGATGTCAAGGACGCATCCCATAGAGGTAACCTTATAGAACATGCCTATATGATGTGACAAAATCAGTTGGAAAGATAAAATAGTACAAATAAATAATTTATATTGATATAAAACCTTTATATTTTGATGTAATAATAATGATCATTACGTATTATTATGAAATTAAATGTTACTAGGTGTCCATAAATGGTTAGGAGGAGCACTGTATTTTTTTAAAACTAATATGTTTGAAAACATATGAAATATATGTATGTTTTCAAAAGATAATTTATATAATAAAAGAATTAAGAAGAATCACATGTTCAAGGAAACATTATATAGAATATTAGATGAAGGAGATTCTTAATCCAAGTCAAATAAAATAGATGACATGGTAATGGAAAAAAAATTAGACGAATTTACCTGATTTGATTCTTGTGTCTCATGATATTATAACGATTTAGACTATATATTATTATGATAATTTTGGAGACTTATGTCACATAAAATGATATGTAGTTAGTCATGAAATTACATATACATAAATCAAAAAAAATTAAAATATGAAAAAAACCAGGAGAACAATATATGGTGGTCGAAGAAACTCGCTAAAAGTTCTTGGGAAAGAACAAAAAGATATGTTATAGGTAATTAGAAATATATTAGTATTATATTTCAATTTAATATAAATCTAGTATTATTTAGATCACATTTATCTTTATTTAATGTAATTTCAGGGTCATATGATATGTTAAATCATATTAAAACTTGTAGTTGTAACATCTCAATTTGAACATGTATATTGCAGGTTCTAATGCAGATTGGAAAAATGTTTAGAAATGATTATTTCTAGATTATGGTGTCAAGCCCAAATAGATAAACTTAATCTTATATTGAATAAATTTATTAATTATATTATTCATTATGTCTTGGATAATAAAATGGAAAATTTTATATATTCTATGATATCATTTCATAAGGTATTTCCATTGAGAAATGTTGTTATACTATATCGGCCATACACATGTAGTGTTGGGAAATAAATATCTATTTCCATGTCTCAAAATAATAATTTTAATCATTTGAGAATAATATATATATTTTTAAATTTATCTTTAGTACAGGTGGTATACCGTTGGATTTTTTTCCCTCGAACCACCTATTATGTATTAGATTACTTGAATATTCATAGTTTTGGATACTAATTATTATCTTATCTAATATTTATCATTACTATACATGAAAATGAGTTTGATAATGTTTTAGGAGTACCTATTTAACTAAAAGGTCATGTATGTTATCCACTGTGATTAGAACCACGAATTCTAATGTTATCGTTATTAAATAAATGTTATATGGCCAAATGATATCATTTTATGAAACATATATTATACCTGTAATCGGGATTAAAGAAAAAAATTAATTTGAGACACATAATCATGGTGTATAACCAATGTAATCTTAAGAGAAAAGATCATTATAATATATCCAATGAATATAAAATATATATTTATATATTTAATTGGATGTCCCTATCTAAGGACATGTTTATTGGAACATAGAAATAAAGATTGGTATTAATTCATATAATTATGCACGTAATTTGATGTACTAACCTAAATAGTGATGACATAATATCATGATATGATGATTATGTTTATAGTATCATAAGTGATATGTATTAATGAATAATTTGAAGAATAATTTCCTTACCTCACTCATTAATAGATGTAGATCTCATATGCTCATTGATAGAATAGAATTTTTTTGATAAATCCTCATCCATGGTGTACATTTGGATAATTAATTTTTTAAAAGTCAATGAATGATACATATAAAATATAATTTAATGGTACTAGTTTGAAACCCTCTTTATTGTTGATATCAGACAATGGGATTGTATTCCATAGTGCAGATTTTTGTGGTTTTCTATCATAGTAGTATTAAATTATTCTCCAACTGCTTCCTTTACATGTTTCTTGATTATAATGTAATGGTAATGGTCGTCCATCTAGTGTAATACAAATAAATATTTAGATAGAGTTCTCTTGGGGTTTTTCTGACGGCGTTGGAGGGAAAAAATTAAGATTTATAACAAAAAAAACCAATAATGAATGATTCTATGATATAGAGTATTGAGTTGCGCCTTACATGTGAATCATTAAGGCATGGGGAGATGGGTTATGGAATTTCTCCTAGAGATGTAATTATAGCGATTCTTATATTTTTTCATGGTTGCAATGTGGAGGGTTGTGCTAGAATGTAAGGGGATTATATTTAGTATTTAGGGTATGGTTTCATTATTGAGCCTCATAGGAGAAGTTATAATGGTTCTAAAAAATCCATCACTACTTCATTAGTTTCTTCAATATATTGTGGGGATTATATAAGGGGATAATTTTACGGCTCCATTATTTTTAGGTACCTATGATTCAATGTAGGGATGTGGGATAAGGAATTCCATAGTAGTTGAGTCCTATGGTGCAGTGGTTCCTCCTACATCGTGGTCCCATACCTAGTTTTCCAAATATTCAATGGGGACTGCATTATATTTATCAGTTTCATGTTTTACTAGAACATTTTATTTTGTTCTCTTACAATATTTCATGGCCTTTCCTCTTCTATTTTTTTTATGTGGGGGTGAAGGGTGAAACATTATGGTCTTATGTTTTGCAAAATACCTATAAAAACAAAATTCCCTTCAATATAATAATTTCCCTCACTTTTATTTCATTTAGTATGAGACCCATTTTCATCCTAAAGAGTGTATATGACCTTTTAAATTTATTTAATCCCATAACATGTGAGATCAATTCTTGGAGGGTCAATGAGTGTTTCCTTTATTCCAATTTCTTTTTTTCTTCTCATTATCCATAAGTGTAAATCTTCTTTCAATGGACGTATTTGTTTAAAATTTTCTTTTATAAGGAAATTATGTGGGATATTGTTTTCTAATATGATAAATTAATTTTACTTTATTATGTTTTATTTGTGGTTGCATTCCACTTGTTCCAACCTTATGGAGTTTTCTATAAATATTTATTTGAGTAAATAGATCATTCACCAATCTTCTAGATACATATTTACGATGGATAACCATTTTCATTTACTTTGGTGATGATTTATTCACTTTCCTAATGAAAATAATGAATTTGGTAATGGATATTTAATGTAATTTAAGGGAAACGCATTTTTACCACTATGATGTTTTTGTTAATATACATGATTTATGCCTTACTGGAAATCATCATTGTTGTGATTCATTAATATATTGTTATATATATTATTATAGAACATATGTTTTGATACTTTTTTATATCACAATAATTTAAATTGTATTATAATATATATTAGACTAATGAATTGTTTTCCAATGGAAAATCATTCTTCGTGTGATAATTAAGTTGAAAGTAAATAATTAAATGAGATAAAATCACTTTTGTTAAACTGGATTAAATTACGTAAAAATTTGTTCCGTTGTGTGGTGGTGTTTCGGTAGCATTTATGAGGATGTTTTTTTTATATATGGTAGTTTTGGTTGTTTTTTGTGGTTTTGGTTTTGATGTGGTCATGATGTTAAATAGTTTCAAAGAGGGAATTATTGGCTTGCGGATGATGGGTTATTGTGTGTTGTGTTTTTTTGTGATTATTACCCTGATGTAATGAAATATATTTCATTGTAATGAAAATAAAAAATTTGAATGTAATGAATAATTATTTTCTTATATTAAAATTTAAATTTTTTAATGTTGGTGATTCATAATAACAACTTAATGAGCTTGGTAAATGTAATTTGTTGTTAAGGGGAAATATAAGAAATTGTCTTACATAGGTGTTGTTGGTTCTGATGTCTCGTCAAGGGTAAATTACAATGAACTTTTCAAATGCATATATGATACTTTGGATATGATCATAATTATAATTTTTGTTATTTTAATCCCATGTATATGAAAACTATTTTAATGGTTTCCAACAAAACATTATAGGTCGTGATTTATCTTACCATCTTAGACTTCTAGGCTATTCCCGTGATACTGTCTTAAGATTCTTCTAGGCTATTCCCGTGATACATTTTATGTATTCTATGGAGTGGTTTGCGTTTTTTATTTCTTATTATTTCATGTATTTTCAAGATCTATGTTATCATATCTCCTAGTCAAATATCATCTTTAAGGGTAATTCCTTCAATATGTGATTTTCTTATATCATTAATGAAGTTTTCAAAACTAGAACCTTTTAGAGGTGGTAATTCGGGGTTATTATCAGTATTATTACATTTTTATATTAATATATGCACCGTTGGATTGAGGTAGTTTTCATATAGTGGATTTAGTATCATTTTGGGTTGGGAACAATTTGGATTTTCTAGGTTTTTTATATAATAATGTTAGTTAACCATAATGTCTGACATAAGGAAAAGAAGACCAAATAGTAAAGGGGGTTTTAGGGCCCCTCCATATACTATTTAATGAATCTAATACCACCAAATGACTAAATAGGGTGGTTCCACATTAAGGTTAGAGACCTAGTAGAGGTTCATGCATCAGGATTATTTGTATTGTTGTTTGATTTGGAATTTTTGTGGTGGAAAAATGAAATAAATGATTCTTAATTAAATTCTATTATATTAGGATTAGGGGATCATGGTTTTCAATTTCATTTAATGATCCAATATGTCCTCTATATGTGCTTAGTAATGGGAAGGTTTAGAAAGATGATGTAGTCTACTATAAGAGGGTTCACCAAATGGAGGAGGATGATCAGTGGTGATGGAGTGGAATTTTATTATATTCAAATATTTAGTAGTGATTAATTTTTGAGTATATGAGATGAATATAAAACCCTGGATGTAGGATCATGACATAACCTTCACTCTGATTCAGGACTTGGATGAGTATTTGGTCTCATTGGTTGTTAGCTAGATGACAGTTGTAGAATGTTAGTGGTAAGAATTGTAAATTTCTTAGTGGAAGGCAATGAAAATATATTTGGATGAATTTTATAGGGAATTACACATGGATTTCCACTAATAGTCCATAAATTTGGTACACAGTTTGGTGATAATTTATCTTCAATAGGGGTGAATGTCTATGTGGGTTATCTGGATCAAGTCTAAAAATATATTTCATTTATATCTTAATCATTTCTCCAAGGATGAGTATCGCGTGTGGAAACATGAGGAATACATTCATCCTTTTATATAACATGTAGATACACCATTTATGTTTAAAATTTGTTTGGACATTCGGAAGGATGTGGACGTGATCGTGAATATTCAATCCTGAGGACGTTTTCTATAAGTGGGAAACTATTAGTGTTTTATTGATATAATTTTTTTTATCAACATGTCCTAGGATCTCAGACATTCAATGTTTTTTCTAGTTGGGATTATACATCAAAATATTCCTTTTAGGCCATTTAAGCTTGTTTTTTCATGAATTTTTTGTTTTATTTGTCCCATTGTTCTTCCTTCGGACCTTCTGACCCATTATATGGTGATATTTCAGGGGGTTTAGTCCATGGATTTTTTTCTGAGGGATTTGGATGGAAAAAGTTGGTGTTTATCTGACACATTCATCTAATAATGAATATATATAATTTAGTGTTGAGTTTTCTATAGAGATGAGAAATTTTGGCATGCAGATGCTAGATTTGTCGCAGAGGATTAAAGGTAGAATTATATTGCTTCTTCCATTTTTTCTGGGATATGGTGTGGAGAGTTTTAATATTTTATAAGGGGTGTAACTACATTGTGGGGAGTTCATCTACAATATAGAGATTTATATGATTTCTTATGGATCATTGAAATTTGGAATGGTTTCAATGTGATCACCTAAATGTTCCATGAAACCGAGAGGGATTCATTTTGTGGATCTATTGTTTTTGGAGTAGTAGTGTTGTGGATAAGAGTTTCAACATGATCAACTACTTATAGATTAATTCCCATGTCATTTTCCTTTTTTCCTTCAACATGGACACTTCACTTGTTTATTATATTTATAACACAGACCTTATCGTATTTATCTGGTGCACCTTTGAGTAGCCAAGTTTCAATATAGTCAATATTCATAAACTATTGTATTTTCCTATTTCATTAGCATTATTCCATGTGTATGGGTGTGGAATTATAGACATATGTTTCCCCAACTACCTATAAAATCCAAAAACACAAAAAAACTCTCTCATTATCCTAACATTTACCTCATTTGATAGAAGATCCAAATGTATCCTTATGAGATATTTCATCCCCTTTTATTTTAATTTCAATATTTTCCATAGGACATATATACTTTTATGTACCAAGAAGGTTTCGTTCATTCATCTTACTTATTTTATTCTTTTTCATCATCCAAGGAAATATTATTTCAATTGAAAATTGATTTTTTGTGATGATTTTGGAAATGATTAATTATGGATATTATTTTATAGGTTGATCACTGTGTCTTTCTATAGCCGGATTCTAGGTGTTCATCTTACTATTTTTCCAACATAGGGAAATGGTTCTGAATGATTTTTGTGAGGAAGGGTATCCTTCTAAAATATTATAATTGTAAATGTGGTTGGGATGATTAATTTGATTTCCATTTGGAGGGTGGTACATACCAGGCTAATGAGGAGAATGAAATGGTTAATTTAAATGTATGGAGGAGGGGAACTTGTTGTTATGTTATTAATATTATTCATTCTTGGTTCCTCATTGAAAATCATGAATGATGGGTGCCTTTCTGGGTGTTTTATTGATATTACTATGGAATCCATTTTCATATTTTTATATCACCATGAATGAAATCAGGAAACAACAAACATTTATATAATGAATTAGTTTACAATGAAAATTATTGGTTTTAATGAGAAATACATTGAATATAATGAAGTAATGTTTGGTGACAAACCAAATTTTAAAAAAATGAAAATTTAAAAAATGTATTTTTTTGTTGGTTATAAATTTGTGGTTGTGATGACTAAGTACGTTTGATGTGAAATGGTGGTAATGGGGTGATAATTATCATTTGTATGATGGGTTTTTTTGTTATGTTTATGTATTTTAAGTTTCCATGTAGTAATAGAATAAATTTTTCAAATATGAAACTGAAATATAATGGGATAGAATGGGTAATTAAACATTATATTTAAAATATCAAGTTCAGTTAAAGTGGATGATTTTTCATATGAAATGAATTGGTTGGATAAATGATTTTTTTGGTAATGGAAAATCAGTAAATCAACTTAGGTTGGAAAAAAGGTAGAACATGGTTTGTGTAATTCTTCTATAGTGTTGTCAAATTATTATTTGAAGATAAATTTGGGGATTTTATGAAGTTTTTTTGTATTATTGTAGTTTTAATTGTACTCATATTGTGATCCCATATATTCTTCTTTCTTGTAATAAATAATCATACCTTATTTTTCATCTAGATTTATATATGTACCCCCACGCATTTTGGGGACCAATGTTCTAACACAAATATTTTTTTTGCCTATCCCAACATCAATATGGTGAGGATTGATGGTTAGATACCCTTTTATCCACTCATTCTCCTCTAGGTGATTATGATATGCACGGTTTGGGATGGATAGAATTGAAATATATAATAGTGTTAAGGTTTTGTTACATGATGAGGTGGTTAATTGTGGTGTTCATTCATAGTAGGATGAGGTGGTGGGGATGATTTACTTTATGTTAATGATACCCAAAAATTCTAGTATATATGTTGATAGAGATGTGATGTGATTACCTAGGTTACATTGTGAAAGATGTAGTGCGACAGCCTAGGTTTCTCTGATCAAAATGGGATGTGATGTTCATTAGTACATGTAGTTCGTGGAATTATGTGGTCAACTATGTATTTTTTGGATAAATATCATGAACAATATGCGAGTTCAAGGATGTACGATGTTGGGTTGTGAGAGTGAAAAATCATTGAGAATATAGTGTGGGAACCCATTTATCTAAATAATTCATATTATGTAATTATAATTGGATGCGTTATTTTTTAAGAAATTAATGGTGAGGATGTGATAGTATGTTGACTAGATTATGTGATATTGGTATTCTTGTTTTCTTATGGGATTATTAGTGTAATATTTTCATATGTTCATGAGAAACATTTTATATGATCCTATTGAGTATACTGTTAATGATCACCCCACATATAAAAAAAGTATTTTTTATGTTTATAAAAGGACTTCATGGACCATTCAAGACCATATAGATCATTCTTTGTTGTTGTTATTGTGGGGGTAGCTTAATATTTTCTATAAAGTATTTATTGAGAGACTCATTATATTTTTTTAATTTCACATTAATTGTGGATTTGTATGGTTCCTTTCGATTATATTACTTTTTCATTATTCTTTATTGATTATATCATTTATGCTAATATTATATAATTTTTTTGGTGATTTAATCTATACATGAGACCCCTTACTGTAATTGGTAGTCACCATCCTAGGGCCTTCTGGGTGTCATGCATGGGGGTGATTGTCTCTATTCATTCATTTCCAACCCTATAAGGGAACCTATAGAGTGATGGTTCCATGAAATATTGGTATCAAGGTAATTTTGAGAGATATGAGGGTGTTCAAAATTACTCACAATATGGATGTCATGGCTTGGTAGGGAAACTACATTAGTTTGAATTGGTGCATGGAATATACTAGAGAATACTTACTGTGAAATTGTATTTTATGGGACCTTTGATATGATCAATGGAATATGAGTTAACTGACCATCCAAATTAGTTGATTATTTTTATAGGGTATAAAATTCTGATAGGTTTATCCATTATTGTTTTTTATAATGTTTTTTGAAATTGGTTGTTTTTGGAAGAAAAAATGAATTTATTAAACCTTAATGAAATTTCATAATAATGGGATTTAAGAATATCGTGTCTTCCAGGAATTTATATATCCGTCATTTCATATAAATGTGTATTGGGATAGAGAGGTTTTAGTAGGATAATCCAGTTGACTACTGGAGGTTTGACATGATCTAGAAGGATGATTAGTTGCCGAGGGTGATGCATCCCTTTTAAAATAATTATTTTCTTATATATGATGGGAATGAATGTAATCAATCCATAGTGTTCAAGTTGGTACTTATCGAAATAAAATTTAGTATCATTTATGCCTTGATAGACTAATGGGTCTGCATCTTTGTTATACATATTGGGGATGCAACACATTAGTGGTGGTAATTGTAACCCTATGAGATAATGTAGGTGGAAATTTCATGGTAATAATTTCAATGGGAGGTATTCTTGGACTTCCTATCATAAAACATGAATGATATAAATATATATAAGTTTCATTCTCTTATGTATTATAGTATTCTTATATTGGATCTTGAGATCACGTTAAATTATTCTTTTCATTTCACCTCAATATTTTCACTAAGGATGAGTCCCATGCCTGATGTTTTGGGTAGGAAGTTTGTCCCCCAATCAAATATGATGTTTCTAATTTTATATATCCAATATATTTTTCGTCTTATAAGAATGAAGAGGAAATGAGGCATATTGTATCATGAGGATAATTTCTTGTAGTGGGGAACTATTTCTGTACCTTGATTTTTAGTGTTTTTAGCAGATGATCTTATGCACAAGGGCCATCATGATTTTTACTAGTGAGTAGTCTACCTCAACAGTTTCTTTTTCATAATTCTGGGGACAATGGTTTATGTTATTTTATAATGAGTTTATGATAGTTCGACTTATCGATGGGGATCATGGTCATCATCAGAATAATTTCCTAATCGTTCTAGGTACTCATTAGGGTAATGCATGTCAGGTTAAATATATACTACAGTTGAAAAAACTATTGTGGTTATTTCAATAGAAGAGTAGAAATATTATTATATATTAACAGTTTATGAATACATATGAGTTTATCCATAAGATGTTCTTTTTCTATAGGGAACAAAAACAGATTATTTTTTTATACGTGGAAATCTGTGTCAAGGAATGGGATCTAGACATAGATTGTTTCATGAAGTGGATGTTTCCGTACAAGAGGATCTAGATAATATTATAGGAATGATTAAATTTTCATATAATATTCCTTCTCTCAAGTTCAATTATACGTAATTTTAAACCATTGTGTCACATTCTATTAAAGGTTCACTGGGTCTAGAAATAGTGTGGTTTCTCATTCTTATACTATTGGCTGTGCATGTTGGATTCCATACCAGCATGTTTGATTTCAGTTAGTGGGTGTAGACTAATGATTGGGAAACATCAGTCAATTGAAGATATTTTCTCGATATAGATTCATTTATAGGATTTAATCCTTATAATTTATTGGTTTTACTCTACAAATTCATTTATCAGCTACTTTATAGGATGGTCATGTTGTTGAATTAAAATTGTTAGCCCATGGTTTTAATTGGCGAGAGAGGTTTCAGTTTTGAAATAGAATCATGTGGAACCCTATTTCCGTGAAGTATGATATTTCTATATATCTAATAGGGGTTGGGATGGTTTAGGTTCCTTCGTTGATCAAATATTTTTTAGATTTTTTTTGGATGAGGTTTTAAGATTACACTAATGATGTGATATTGAGTTAAATATATATCTAATGTATGACGATTCTCATGTTTCGATGGATATTTATCTGATATAACCATTTGAGTTACATGTGTTACGTATTAATATATATAATCTAATTCATATAGATTTCATCCTACCAAGTGTATTTTTATGGGGTGCTCTAGTGTTATTTTATATGAAGGAGGATGGTATACTATGGCTCTATATAGACTGAAGAAGGTTGAATTTGCTGATGATCAAGTATTTTTACCCTTTTGTAATGTTTAATGATCATTTTCAAAATTTTATTGGAACTATTTGGTTTTCATAAAATTATTTGTGATCAATATATATAACTAGTTTTATGGTGAAGTATTATAATATCCAAAAAATTAGTTTAGAATATGTTATAAGAAAATTGAAATTTTTTTCAGAGAATTTGTTGTAAATACCTCACCAACTGTGTTCATTATAACACTGAACACATTGATTCTAAAAAACCAAGAACAATTTTCAATAGATTTCAGTGTTAATATATTAATCTACATGTTATTGAAGGATGAGAGTTTAGATCATCACTCAACATCCTTAAATATACATAAAAACCAACATCTCTATGGGTTTTTATACAAGGGAATGTTCGAGAAAAAAGTGGTGTATTTCATTGGGAATGACATGTATCAAGAATTTGTAGTCCTAAACCGTTCAATGGTTGAGGCGGTTTATTCTTCTGTAACAACTAGTAACATGGAAGAGGGATCTAGATTCCCTGATCTTATGAGATATTATTAGAGGTTTACACACAATTTAAATTGTATTATATATCCTCTAACCTCCTTGACAAGGAATGAACACGATTTTATCTAGACTGATCAGTGTTAGGTAGCATTCGACTACCCAAAAGGTATATTAATCAGTACACTTGTACGCCATATTCCAAATGAATGGGTGATGTTATTGGAGTTCTATGACACATATTATCTCGGTGTGGAATGTAACTTGATGAATTATAAGGTGGTGATATCTTATGGTTATACAAAGATTCTTCCCCTAAGCATAATTATTCCACCTAAGATCTCAATTTAGTAGTGTTTTTGTTTATGCTCAAGCTGTGGAGACATAACCTCATCAAGCATGTAACGCCCTGACCCTAGTAAACCAGAGTCGGTGAATTATTACATAACATTGGCATTATCAGAAAATATCAAGTCACAAAAGACCAATTAGTTTAGGAGCCTTGGAATCACTAGATACATTCATAAAGTTTACATTACATCATAAATTGAAATAAACTACATCAAATTATTGTCTCCATAGACCACACTCATATCCCCTCATACTATCCTTGCAGGTCATTCATAAAATACTTCTTGACATCCTGGGAAAAATAAAACATAGAAAGGGGTGAGCTCAGATGCTCAGTAAAAATAAAAATATAGCGAAAACTTTCATAAATAACCATAAACATTTTTGGAAATGTATATCTAAAACAAAAGACATTTAAACTTGAGCTTCAATATTATATGGATAAAATAAAATTAAATAATTCCATTTACTTATTCACATGGATATTCTACTAGTCAAATAATCACATGCAATATCAATAATCACTTTCATAATGATGGAATGCATAATGCCAGACTAGCATAACCACATAGTCAAGGTCCTGCGCCAAGACGACAAATACGATTTTGTCAAGGCCTTGTTCCAAGACACTAATTTTTCTTATGAGACCTACCGATACATCAAGGAGTTATATCGGGCTCCACCCTTCACTTACTATGTCCAATGCATTCCTCATATGAAAAGGTTTAAACATAACATAAAAATTCATATTAAAACTGGCATATGAAATGTCAATACATTACCAATAAACCATAAATGGTATAAAAATAACACATCCACAGTCAAACATATCACAAAACCATCAATACAATACATAAGATTTGTATCGTAATAAATCAACTTCAAACAAGTTTAAAATCCATTAAAGATTTTTGACATTGATGAAAATGATTTGTAAAACTCTTTGAGAGAAATATCCCTTTTTCGTGAAAACATTTAAAATTAACACAATTTAGAATGTAATACATTTAAATACATTTTTGAATCAAATTATCCCATACAAATTTGAAACTTTTGAAATTAATTAACATTTTAAAACCATCATGTCCATTTAAATAAATCCTTAAAAACATTTTGAAAACATGGACATTAATGAGAATGGTTTAGAAGAATAAATCGTTAAAACATTTAAAATGATGTTTTAGTAAAATGTACCTTAAAAGAATCCATTTGAAAAATATATTATGAAACATGGACATGGATAATAAATATGTTCTAGTAGATACTTATGTTAAAACAACCTTAGATAATAAAGAGATTGTGAAATTATCCCTTACCAATTTGGTAACATACGAAACATACACCCTATGAAAGAAGTATCATAAAATGAATATGTAAATACACATAAATTAAAGTGTATTACACAAATAATACAATTATGGGTAGTACATACCCCACAAAAAAGGTAATAGTGGCAACATGGCATGAATCTCATGGGAATAAGCAGTGAGATGAAAACCTCTTACCTTGTACTTTTCCTTGGATGGGGGAAGGTTAAAATCCTGTATAATGGTGAAATAATTTTTATTATACAGGAATCATATAAATTAATATGATATCATATATGACCTTTTAACATTTCTCTGTTAATAATATCATAGTATTATCGTCGTTTCGGGTGTTAACTTACTCATTTTCTTTTATATGTTTTGTTACATAAGCCATGTTTGTTATAGAAAGGTTGTATCTTTTTCATATCCAGAATGATATAAAGTCCTTAAACATTATTTTTAATCATAAAATGAGAATTATATTTGAATGGATATGATGGGGGAATTAATCTCATCGCGTTCGTGGAGACAGTAGTTCGTATATTCGCACAAGAAAAAATATCATTCTTTTGATATTAAAATAATATATAATTGGATGAAATATCATATATAAAGAATAATTATCATGTTATATGTATTATTTACATAAATTAGACATCATTATCATACCCATCCAAATAATAATGTTTTGAATAACAATTACACCACGACTTTGAGACGGTAAGCCGTACGTACACACGTATGGTGACTTGTCATTCAAAGGATGGATAAAATACTGAATATGGTTGTACCATATTTATAATAACATCACAGTATATATATGATACTAGATTTATTATTTTATAATGGAAATAACAATGAATGAAGAAGTAGAAAAAGAACGGAACTTGAAAGAGGGTGGTGAAAACATTACCTCTTCTTCGGGTTCTTCCTTTTTATTTGATCAAAAGTGATCTTTAGGATGAATTTAAAATAAATATAAGGTCTCTAGGTTTATTTGAGGGAAGTGGAAGGAATATATAGTAAGGTGTTGGCCAAGCCAAAAAGAGTTGATGGTTTTAATTAGTGAGAAGTGGGAGTGACCTTTTATAAGAGGGTTGAGGGGCACCTTTGGAAAAACAAGAAGTATTATTTTATAATAAATTCATATTCGGTTTCTAATGGCTCCAAAGCAAATTATTTATAGGATAAGGTGGGGATAGGTCAAATAACACTCAACCATTAGGTTTTAGATAGGTTTGGGTCACAATATTAACTTTATCTTTTGGATTTAACACTAAGATAAATAGTTTGACATTTACCTTGTCTCTTTGTATTTTTATATTATATAGTTAATAAACCTACTATATACTTCCACGTGACCCCCCAAGTGGACCATTAATGATTCAACTATAATTATATATATCATTTGGCTGATCCTTATATTTTTAGGAATATAATATCAATTAATAATATAATGTTTTTTAAAAACTCATTTAAGTCAATTTTGAAACTATTTAATAATTGATTTTTGATGAAGTCTTAAAAATTTTATTATTTAGAAACAAATTATTTTTTATAAACTATAACATTTCATATTAACCAATAAAATTCTTTTATTTCATCAAACCTTTCAATTTATGTTTATTTTATCATTTATAATACCAATTATTTGATTCATTCTTTAATAAAAAAATACTGGATCATTATTGTGTCATAAATAAATTTAATTATTAAATGTCTAAAAACTATAAATAAAATACATATTTGTAGGAAATCATTTTATCTTTCTAATGAATATTTATAGTCGAAAATATAATATTTATAGCCCTATGTAAAAATTGTTTTTCTAAACGATATATAGTTATGTCATTCTTGTATTTACATTAACTTAATTAATATAAAGTGTCATTAACACTTACATGTGCCTCCATTGGGTCCCCAAATCGTCCCAATGATGCCCATGGTCGGACATGTATCAAATAAAAGGGTTAAAACAAGTTTTAGGGTAATTTAATATTATTATAATATTATTATTTAACCTGTATTTACTGGATTTACCCTTTAACCATAGAAAAGAAAATATTTACCGAAATAATTATTCAAAATGTCCAAAAATAAAAGTTACCTATTTACACAATTTGGAACTCCTGATTATAAATATTGAATCCATTTTTATAAATTAAAAACACATAAGTGGAAAAATTAATCTAAAATTAATTCTTGTTGTCATAATTAAAAGCTTGTTTTTAAGAAATAATTACTATCAAAAGATTGTCGCTAGCTTATATCCAGTTTAAATGTGAAATTATGTCTAATGACCAAAATTGGATTAAATGCCAAAAATAGAATCTAATTATACATTAAAATCACTTGAATTCATAATATATCACTATTAATTATTTCGATTAAAAAAGATGTGTTTAATTAATGTTCAGTATTTTTCACTATTCATCAAAAATTGGAAGTTCTCAGAAAAATACCAAAAATTTATTGAAATGAAATTCTTATGTCCTGATTCTAAATAAAAAGTTTATTTTGTCAAATTTAGTATATAAAAGTTTCAAATATTGGATTAAAAAAGGGTTCACCATTAAATGTCTCTAAAAGTGCATATTTATAAAAATAATTCTTTTATCTGAAAAAATTAATTTGTTCTTACATTATGTCTGAGAAGCTCATAATATGGATTCTAAAATTATAAGGATTATATAAAGTTGAAAATCTGTTAATACTATTCATAACTACTTATGAACGACTAGTTTGGTATGTCGTGGTGCGCTTGAACTCAGTGTTGCGTGTAGTGCAAGTTATTCAATTACTTTGAAGAAATAACGCACTATGAAATATTGGGGTGTTACATTATTCCATCATTCAATAAATTTCATCCTCTTAAGTTGAAATTGTTCTTTATAAATAAAAGGTTGAAAATAGAAAATATATTTGTGGGAAAACCCACATCGGAAATAGTGTTATTTAAATATAGTCTTAATAAGAGGTAAAGAGAAATGAAAGGGTCGCCACCAAATTATGATCTAGATTATGAGAACATTGGTGAAATTAGAGACACATAATTGGGAAAAAACATAAATATTTATAGGGAGCTATTGAGGTCATCAATTACAAACAATTGTAGAATTGAGGGCCTCAAAGCCATCAATATATGATGTTTTAAAATATCATTATTTCAACAAAACATAAGTTATTAGGATAAAATATTTCCAGTTTTATGATCCCTTACCTTACTTTTAAGAATTAATTTCTTTATAGAATTAGAGAAGAAAAAAATATGTATATATATACTTGACATGTATAGTTCCATCCTTTCACCAATTTCTACCACAAACTCATCTTCCACTCTAAAAGATAATAGAACATAAAAAAATTCCATTTATCTTATTAGTATAGGGTTCCAAAAAAATGAATTTCTAATTCATCTACCAGACCTTTTAAAAAACTACATTATTCAATCCAGGACATCACGTGGGCCGGTGTTAGGTGATACACCCTTGTTGCCCTTCGGTTGCAGGTTCAAGTCTCGTGGCCTTACCGGACGCGATGGGTTGCCACCCGCCCTATGAGTTGTCCTTTTATGGAAATCCAAAAATAATATCGAACTAGAATTATCCAAAATACATTGGTCCAAACTCACAGTCCATAATTTATAAGCAAGGTAATCACAATGAAGATCCTTTTTACCATGTAATAACATGTGAACACCTTCATCATGTATTCTTTTAAAACACTGCAACATCCTGAATTACCATAAAATCGTATGGATTACATTCATGATCCCTTATTCCTTATAGAATATTGGATATACACCTTCTATCCAAAAATGTTGAAAACTCCTACAATGATTGAATATACAAATCATTAATCAGTTTCAAGGCAGTCAAGAATATCCAATATAATTTATCCAAATCAATCAAGTAATATTCCAAAATCATTACCTTAGTATCAGAACTATATTATGGTTTATCCTTCTCTCATCATATATATTCCAAAAAATTTACCTGCTATTAAGTCACTTTCCTTGGTACCACAAAATATGAAGTCCGTAATGAAATAGTATTGCAGTTCAATCCTTATATACTCCATAATTATTATAACCAGTACATCCTTGATACAACATTAAATTTACATAATTATTTAATAACAACATAATAACTGTAATCATTCCTCCCCATCTGTGGTAGTATAATATCTTGATTATTATCCAATAGCATCATTTGAGGTATACTCTAATGATTTGGACATTGGTTTGCGTAGTGTCCCAAATCCTTTTAGATGAAGCATTGTACATTTAAAACCTTTTTCTTACCCTTGCAGTCACGTACATGGTGTCCTCTTTTTCCGCATATATAAAAAACTCTCATTCCCTTCAAGCATGTTCCAGGGTGTTTGTTCCCATAGTTATCACATATGGGAAAATTATTCTTTTCCCACTTCCCTTTGTCCATATTTCTTTCTTCCATCCTTTTCTTCTCTTGCTTCCCGTCAAATCCATAGGGCTTAAAAAATTATTCACTTATCTTTTTAACACATGATACTATTTCTTTATATGCTAAGAATACATGGGAGACAATTTCCCTTCTAAATGTTGGCTTAATACCATGAAATATATGATCCTTCTTACTCTTTGGATCATATGTATTGTAGGAGTTCACATTCCTTTTACTAGGCTCCATTTCTATACAATGGAATATACTAGGTCAGTTTATGAATTGAAATGATTAATTCCAAACTTGTAAAATAAATAACGTATATTGAACATTTTATGAATATACTCCATAATAATAATAAAAATTTATTTGAGAAATTATATACTCATAAACCCTTCATAATGTATTGAAAAGAAAATTAGAATTATCCTAAGTGTATCCCCCGGGAGTGTTGAACCAAGAGTGAAATAATGCCCATTTTCGTGCACCAGTTTGAGTTTGAGTCTATCTCAAAGCGGTGTTTTTGGGTTTTACCCCTAGGTACATCAGGGCCGGAGCCACCTCTACTTACTCATATCCCGATAGGGATGTATTGCTCTGAATACTCACAAAATCTTTACATTAACAAAATCCAAGGAAGTACTTATATACTTATCCTCAAAGTCTATCTTAGAATAATGTTCTATAATCAGAGTTTATCTAAATAAAGCTTCCAAGGATTATACTAAACTTCCTCTGATACTAACTGTAATTCCTTGACCCTTGTTACCCAGAGTTGGTGAATTATTACAAAACATTGGCATGATCAAAAAAGATCAAGTCTCGAAAGACCGATTAGTTTAGTTTCCTTGGAATCACTAGATATATTCATAAAGACTACATTACATCATAAAGTGAAAAAAAACTACGACAAAATATTGTCTCTATAGACCACCCTTATATCCCATCATATTATCCCTACATCTCATTCATTAAATACATCTTCACATCCTGGGAAAAATAAAACATAGAAATGGGTGAGCTCAGATGCTCAGTAAGGATAATAATATAGCAAAAACTTTCATAAATAACCATTAACATTTTAAGCAATGTATAACTAAATCGAAATCCTTTTAAACATGAACATCACCATAATATTGAAAAAATAAAATGAAATAATTCCATGTACTTATTCACATGGACATTCTACTAGTTGAATAATCACATTCAATATCAATAAACACTTTCATAATGATGGAATGCATAATGCCAAACTATCATAACCACATAGTAAAGGCCTTCTGCCAATACTACAAATAATATTTTTTCAAGGCCTTGTGCCAAGCACTAGTTTTTCTCATGAGACCTACAGATGCATTGAGGAGCTATAGAGGGCTCCCCCAATCACTTACTAAGTCCAATGCATTCCTTATATGAAAAGGTTTAAACAAAACATAATAATTCATATTAAAACTAGCATACGAAATTTCAACACATTACCCATAAACTATGAATGGTATAAAAATAACTCATCCACAGTCAAACATATCACAAAACATTCTATACAATACAGAAGATTTGTATCATAATAAATCAACATCAAACAAGTTTAAAACCCATTAAATGATTTTGACATAGATGAATATTATTTGTAAAACTCTTTGAGAGAAATATACCTTTTTCATGAAAACATTTAAAATTCATACAATTTAGAAGGGAAGACATTAAAATACATTTTTGAATCAATGTTTCTCATACCAATTTGAAACTTTTTAATGTAATTCGCAATTTAAAACATACATGTCCATTTAAATAAATCTGTAACACCATTTCGAAAACATGGACATTAATGATAATGGTTTAGAAGAATTAATCTTTAAAACATATAAAATGAAGTTTTAGTAAAAAGTACCTTAATATAATCCCTTTGAAAACAATTTTATGAAACATGGACATGGATAATAAATATTTCCCCGTAGATACTAACATAAAAACAACCTCAGATAATAATGAGATTGTGAAATTATCCCTTACCAATTTGATTACATACGAAACATGGACCCTATGAAAGAAGTATCATACAAAGAATATGTAAATACACATAAATTAAAGTGAATTACACAAATAATACAATTATGGTCAGTACATACCCCCCACAAAAGGTAATAGAGGCAATATGGCATGAATCTCATGGGAATAAAGAGTGAGATGAAATCCCCTTAACTTGTACTTTTCCTTGGTCGAGGGTAGGTTAACCCCCTGTATAATGGTCAAATAATTGTTATTATACAAGAATCATATACATTAATATTATATCGTATATGATCTTTTAACATTTTTTTGTTAATGATATCTTAGTATTATCGTCGTTTCTGGTGTTAACTTACTCGTTTTCTTTTAAATGTTTTGTTACATAAGCCGTGTTTGTTATGGATATGTTGTATCTTATTCGTATATAGAATGATATCAAGTCATTAAACTTTATTTTTATTCATCAAATTAGAATTAGACTTGAATGGATATGATCGGGAATGAAGCTCATCGCGTTCCTGGAGACGGTAGTCCGTACGTACGCATGAGACAATAACATTTTTTGATATTAAATTAATATATAATTGGATGGTATATCCTAAATACAGAATAATTACCATGTTATATTTATTATTTACTTCAATTACAAATCGTTTTCATACCCATCCAAATTATAATGGTTTGAATAACAATTACACCATGACGTTGAGACGGTAAGTTGTACGTACGCACGTATAATGACATTTCATGCAAAGGATGGATAGAATACTGAATATGGTTGTACCATATTTATGATAAAATCACAGTATATAGAAGATACTGGAGTTATTATTTTATAATGGAAATAACAATGAATGAAGAAGTGTATGAATAATGGAACTTGAATGATGGTGGTGAAAACATTACCTTTTCTTCAGGTTCTTCATATTGATTTGATTAAAAGGGCTCCATAGGTTGGAATTATGATCAAAGTAAGGCCTCTAGGTTGAAGTGAGGGAAGTTGAGAGAATATTTGGGCAGAGGTTGACTTATCCAAAAGGCATTGAAGTTGTGAATTAGTGAAAAGGGGGAGTTCCCTTTTATAAGAGGGGTGAAGGGATCCTTAGAAAAAAAATAGAAATATTATTTTATAATAAATTAATATTATGCTTATAATGTCTCCAAAGCGACTTATTTAAAGGATCAGGTGGGTATAGGTCTAAAAACACTCAACCAATAGGTTTTAGACAGGTTTGGATCACTATATTAACTTTATATTTTTTATTTAACTATTAGTTAAATAGTTTGACATATACCATGTCTCTTTGTATTTTTATATTATATAGTTAATAAACGTACTATATACTTCCAAGAGACACCCATCTAGTCCATTAATGATACATATATCATTATATTAGTCTTTTTCCAGATCCATATATTTTTAGTAACATAATATCAAATAATAATATAATATTTGTTTTAAAAACTCTTTTATGTTAATTTTTACACTATTTAATAATTGATTTTTTAACTCCTAAAAACATTATTAATTCATATAAAATTAATTTATGCAACCCTTACATGTCATATCAACCAATAAAATTCTTTTATTTCCTCAAAACATTCAAAGTATATTTATCTTAATATTTATAATTCCAATTATTTCATTCATTCATTAATAAGGAAAATACTCCATCACTACTATGTCATAAATAAATTTACTTATTAAATGTATAAAAATTATAAATAAACTACCATTACGTAGGAAATATTTTTAGATTTATAATGAATATTTATAGTCAAAAATATAACATATATAACCCTATGTAAAAATTGTTATTCTAAAAAATATATTCTTATGTCATTTTTGTATTTACTTTAACTTAATTAATATAAAGTGTCATTATCGCTTACAAGTGGCTCCATTGGGTCCAATAATATACCCAAAAATTCCCATGGTCGGAAATGTATCAACCAATAGGTTTAGGACACATTTTAGGGTAATTTAATATTATATTATTATTATTATTTTACCATTATTTACCGGATTTTTCTTTTAACTATGTTAAATAAAATATTTACCGAAATAATTATTCAAAATGTCTAAAAATTAAAGATACATATTTACAAAATTTGGACCTACTGATTGAAAATATGGAAACCATTTTATTAAATTCAAAACACAGATGTGGCAGAAATTAATTTAAAATTACTTCCCGTTGTCAAAACAAAAAGCATGTTTTTATGAAATAATAACTATCAAAGGATTGATGCTTGCTTATGTCCAGTTTAAATGTGAAGTTATGTCCAATGACCAAATTTGGATTAAATTGTAATAATCAAATCTAATTATATATTAATATTAGTCAAATTCATAATTTATCACTATTAATTAATTCAATTTAAAATCTGTTTTTTATTAAAGTTTATTATTTTTAACTATTCATCAAAAATTGGAAGTTCTCAGAAAAATTCAAAAAAATTATTGAAACTAAATTGATATGCCCCAATTCTAAAGAAGATGTTTATTTTTTCAAATTGAATATATTAAATTTTTAAATATTGTATTTAAAAAGGGTTCACCATTAAAAGTCGGTAAAAGTGCATTTCTTTAAAAATACTTCTTTTATCATAAAAAATGAATTTGTTATTTAATTATGTCTATGAAACTCATAATATGGATTATATTATTATTAGGATTATAAAAAGTTCAAACTTTAGTTTGTACTGTTCATAACCGCTTTGAATGGCTAGTTTGGTATGTTGTGGTGCGCTTGAACTCTGTGTTTCGTGTAGTTCAAGCTATTGAATTACTCTGAAGAAATAACGCACTATGAAATCTTGGGGTGTTAAAAAGGAACACTTCGTGGTCTTCCCCAATCATAAGTTATTGAGATTAATATTTTTTAAACAATACATGAATCATTGATAGTGAAGTTGGATAGGGTTTTTTCTAGATTACGACTCTGAGATCACCAATATCTTAGGAAACCTGAATGTTATAGCTATTGAACAATTTAATATGTCACAGAAGGATATTATTCAGGATTCCATGAGTTCATAGAGGAAATGTGAGGATTTAAAATCCCTACACATACATGAAAAAATGTATCATTGAAAATATTTAATGTTCGTAATGATTGTTCATTCCTATTTGATGTGGTTTGTATATGATTCTTAGGGCGGATACATGAATGTACTGATGATGCCTGTCTTTTGGGCCATGGGGATGTCCTGGTGGGATAGATGGGGGATGGTATGAATAAAATGTTTCTTTAAGGGTGGCTATTAGTTCTTATGGTGATTCATGAGGGAGTCCATTGTGGGTTTAAAATATCATATTTTGTTATAAAGCCCGAAATGTATAATACATATTAGGTATGAAGACACAATTGTGGTGGCCTATAATGAAATGAGTGGTGGTAGTAATTTTTTCTTGGGGTCTATATTTGTTGTGGGTAAAAGGAAATAGATGTACTAGATAATATTTTTCATGTGCTAAATTATCTTGATAAAAAGTGGATGTGATATCATGATTGATTTAATTGTAGGTTTACACCAATTTCAGAGATGTCGTTCCACTATATGGGTTATCATGTGCTAGATAATTGAGTTGAAAATTTTCATTGCAATCACTAAAATCAGCACTATGGATGTCTTGAAAGTGTGGTATATGGATGTTCTTTTTTTGATTCATGGAGTTTCAAGGTCCATTTAATTTGATTGGAACACTCATTTGGCACACTAAAGAGGGATGAGTCATGGTTTTGGAACTCATTAATTCCTCAAAAATACTTTCTACCGTCACATTGGGTAGACCATCTAGTCATTGGAGGATATATTATTGGTTTGTATCTTGGTATTTTGTGGATATATGTGATGGCACTTACCCTTGGATGTGTTTTACTAAAATAATAGCTATAATTCATCCATCATTATAACCCAAATTGATTATTTGGTATAGGTGAACATTTCATTCTCCATTATGTTAGTCCGATGTTTGGGATTGGTCTATTTTTTCTTAATGCAGTGCAGAGAACAATAGAGAATATTTAGGTGGTTTGGAAGAAAATGAAAGAGATTCATGATAAACGTAATTCTTATGTCTATGACAGTATGAGGCTAGTTGAATTTAAAGTGGGAGACTAAATGTTCATTAAGGATTATCCACATCATGGGAAACAAATGATTGGATGGGGGGAGTAAGAATTATCCTTTTTCTATTGAACATTTTAGGTGTTAGGGTAGGTTTTTTAGTGTAATATAAGTTAATTCTTGTTCCGTGGATATGAATGTTATAAAAAAGTAGAAACATCTATTAGCTAAGTTAGAATCATTATTATGAAATTAATGTCATTGAAACGAGGGTGGTGGATATCTTGTACATCATATCATATATGGAGTGACCAATATAGATCCATGCTCATTAAGAAATAGTGCTTCGTTGATGAATCATTACCTAGTTTAATGTTGTATAGAGGCCTGGTGGTTTATAGGAGAGTACATGGTATCCTGAGAGGTATATGTGTTCCAAGTCCATAGAGTTTTTTTTGTATTTTTTCATATTCTATTTGGATGGATCTATGAAATTTGGACTACACTGGTTTATGAGATGTGTCATTTTCCAATAATTTTTATGTGTGATAAAACATCAAAAATTTGGTGAAGGAAAAATAGTCCTTAATCATGTTGTCTTATATGTTATGTATTAAAACCATTTAGGTGAGTGAAAGGATCCAAAAATACATAATATCAATTTATAGACAGAATAATTACTTAAGAGTTTTTTTAGTGTCATTATATATGTTATTTGGGGTAACCATTGAGTCTGGCTGTGTAGAGGAAGAAATGCTAATGGTGAGAGTGGTATAAAATGTTATGGTCTTGTTAGTAGTGCAAAAAATTTTATTGGTGTGGTTATGTTTGATGTTTTTGGGACTTGTTTGGATTGGATTGGTGACATTAGTTGTTGGAAGTGTTTCAATTATGAGGATATCCTTGAGAGGTATATCAAGGGATGGTTGTTCAGACTATTCCCCTCTATTTGTACTCGACTTTTATTTGGATTCCTAGGCATGATAATTTTTAACATGTAATTAAATTAATGTTGAAACCCTTCATACCCATTAAATTGTGGGAATTATGCTGATATAAGGGTTTGGGGATGTTTTAATGGTGTTATAGGGGAAAGGAATAGTTTTTGAAGAACATTCATAAGGATAATGAATTGTTAGTGTTGAGGTTTATGTTTCATTTTTAATGGGAGTCACTATGTAATGATGTGTATAACCATAACATATAGACATAGAGGTATAATTTAAATGATTATTACATTTTCTTCACAGATTCTGGATGGAGTGTTATACTGTATTATATATGGTTTAGCTATTGCATTGAGTGGTCAGTCACAACGTCTAAGCTCATATGATGAAATTTGGTGGTTCATACAAAAATTATTAAGGATTCTACATGGTTATCATGATTTGAATTGGTGATACCTATAGGGGAATTTTTTGTCTCTATTTTTTGGGTTTGTTGTGCCATGGAATATAGCTATAGTGTGGGGCCTTTATGGGTTGGGGTTTCCTATTACATGGTTACTCCTCTTTTTCTATGTTTATTTCCATTGTTTTTTGGGTCTATGTTGTGGACCTCACCGTGATTATTAAGCACATCTTTTACTAGCCCCATGGTGGCATCGTATCTTTCCTTACACTATGGTCCTATCACTTTTTATTTGTTTCTCACCATTTTGATGGGATCTTCATGGTGGTATTATATTTTACTGAAGACCCATAAAATCCCTAACCAACTCTAAACCCATCATTCTCCCCTATTTTCTATCACATTATGTGTGAAACAAATGCATCACTTGGATGTATTCTAGCCCATTTTAATTTTCATTCAACCTCATTCGAAAAAGGTGAATCAATAGAGATTCTATGTGAATTTATTTGTATCGTCCTCTCTATTGTCTTCCCATTATTCATATGGGGAATTCAAATTTCGATATATCCATTGGATTCAGTGACACTTTGTTACAAGAATTATGTGGGATGTAGTGTTCTAGGATTATCATGTAGTTTTTCTTCATTTTGGATATCTATAATAATATTCTTCTTATTCCGACCATTAGACACAATACATAAATATTTCTTAAAATAGTGTATCCTTATTTTTTCTTTTAGTTTTACAAGTGGAAGGGAAGATAGTTTTGTTTTCCTTTTGGGAGGTTGAATGAATTGGTATAAATTATATAATGAGTGGATTAATTGAAATTTAAGGGGAATGAAATAAAAAAACATGTTTTACTGATTTAGATTTTATAGATATTATATATCCTTGATTCTTTACTAAAAATCAGGTTTTTTGGGATTAATAATTATTTTGTTTTCGATATAATTATGAAACACGTATTGTGTGATTGTTTAATATCACCCTGAATTAAATTGACATTGAATGTATATCTAGACCACAAATTTTTTTTCCACATAAAAATGATAGTTTTTTTTATAATTACCTTGAATTTAAAGATTTAAATACGCTCAAAAAACTTTTTTAAACTAAATTCAATGTTGCAAAAATAGGTTGTGTTAAGCTGTTGCACAATGAATGTTATGAGAATGGTTGTTATATGCAGTGTTGGTAGTGGTATGTGGTTGTTTGATAAGGAATTTTTATTATGTAATGTATTTGGAATGTGGGGATTGTTGGGATGAGGAGGATGGGTTATTGACTATTATGTTCATGATATTCTATTTTCATTATAGTAATAGATTAAATTTGATATTGAATAAACTGAAATAGAATTAGTTTGAATGAATAATTTTTCCCTTGAACTGATATGTGAAATGTGGTTGAAGATGTTGATGCTTAATATGAAATGAATTGGCCAGATGAATGAAAATGGTTTGTAATGGTAAAATCTAAAAACTAGAATAACTTGAAAATAATGGAGGAACATTTCTTGTGGGTTATGTTTTTATTGTGTGGGGTTATGAATTAAGAGGTGACAATGAAATTGGTTGCGGTTGTGAGGATTTGTGGAAATGTTGTGTGTTGGGATGGTATTATTATTGTGAACCTAATGGTTTGGATAGTGTATTGTTAATTTATATACACTATATTACCATTTAGATTTCAATTTTTACCCTACCCCCTTTGAGAACCATAAAAAATAAAAAAATATTGTTTGTCTTGTTTTTTCCAACATCACTATAGGTAGAATAGATCGATGGTTTCTCCTCTGTTGTGGAATCTTATCTTGAAGATTTTGATATTCAAAAACATTTGATGGCCAAAATTCAAAAGTATTAATATGGAGATGTTTGGTAAGATTATGATTTGGTATATAGAGGTGTCTGTTCATGGTTCGAGGAGTTTAAACACACTTCTTGTTCATGTTACCATAGTATTCTAGTTCCAATGGTGGTAGAGATGTGATGTGATGGACATGGTGTATTTGGTTGAGATTTTATATATTGGAGTATCTACCATTGAGTTAAAAGATATGATATTTCTAGATGCACATTGGGTTCAAGGAATGATAATGTAAACCATGTGTCATTGGGATGGATTATACAAAAGATATGTGGGCACCGAGGCATATGACATTAGAGTGCTAGAGTGTTTAATCACTAAGAATGCCTTTCATAGTTGTCTATTATCAATATGGATTGAATTATGTTTTTATACATGGTTTTTTATTTTTCCAGCATTAAATAGTGAGGATTAGATAGGATTTTTGACCTATATAGGTGATGTTGGTTTTATATATTTTTAAGGGTTTATATTATTCTCTTTTCACTTATTAGTGAGACTATTTTGGTATGATCCTACAATGTATATGTGATATGATCACCCAACATATATGAAAAGTGTTTTTAGGTTTACGGAAGGAAACTAGGACCGTGATGGAACATAATAGCTCTAAATATTGGGCAGTTATTATGTCATAACCTTAGGATTTTCTTTTTCAGTACTTTTTTGTAGACTCTTTGGATTAGTTTACTAATTTACATGAATTGTGGGGTGGTCTGGTTACTTTATTTTATATTATTTCATGTATTTTCTTGATTTATGATATCATATCTCATGATGCTACCTCATCTTTGAGGGTGATGTCTTTTATACGAGAGATTATTCTACCCTCAGTGATAGTTTACAACACGCGGACTACTAGATGAGATAATCGATTTTCTTATCCCTATTCCTTCATTTTACAAATATAAGGGAAAAAATTGGTGTGAGTGGATCATGTAATCTATTCTTGTACAATAGTAGGTTCATCCGAATTCCATTAAAAAGGGTTCCTTGAGGGTAACATGAAAAGTATAATTGTAATCTTATATAAATAAAAAATTACTTGAAAATGATGAACACATATTTTTCACATATGTTTTTAATAGTTATTCAGGTATTGTTGATCGAATATATTGAGTCATAAATAATTGGATAAAACATTATATGTGTGGAATACTAAATAAATACCTACTAATAATGTAATTATTTATCTATTTACGTGAATATATAAGAATTTTTATATCTGTAGTTTCTTGACAACACAAAAATACATATCTATTTAGATAATAAATATGTAAAAAATATTTATTTTCTTTTTTATTGAATTCTATATTTGTTTATTTATTGATGAATACTATAATGAATATTATTTTTTTAATAAATATAGGGTAATAAAAATATGATAAATATTCCCGAGAAATTCTTGATCATGATTAATGGTCTAATGGTAAATGACATATTAAATATTTTCTAAATGGATATTTATTTATTTAATAGGGGAAATGATATTTATTTTTCTTCAATATTCATAATGTTAATAAATAATTGTAACAATTTTATTATTTAGCGGTGATTCTCACCATGGATTAAGAGAATAATATAGTTAATTATAAAATTATTTGATCTCTAACCCTAGATATTGAAAATCATTGTTATATTATATTTTATCCTAGAAAATCTATCCACTACTATAAATAACACTTTTTATAGAGAATCATCACTATCCATAGCAGGAAATCCTCTTAAAACCATTCATGAATGGTGAGTGATTCTCTTCCTCTACAAGAGTGATTAATTCTAATCTCAAAAGACATTATTCTTATTAATGATGATTAATTCAAGTGTTTGAACCATATGTGGCTTCTCATGGATAATTCTACCGAAATGGTTAGAGGTTTTTGGAAACTATGTAATTCTCTGGTGATAGTAATCTACCCATTACTCCTATAAGGCCCAAAAAATAAAAAATATATATTGTAGTGTCTTTTCAAAATAAATAATTTTATTTTATTTAAAATTACCTTTTCAGATTATAATATTGTAGAATTAGTTTATAAATATTAATTAAAAAATATTACATCATAAGGTGAACACTATAATTTATTATCCAGTTATTCCAAAAATTCTATACTTTTATGATATATCAAATTTTTGTTTCCTGAAATATGTGAAAAAATATTCATGTTAACCTCATCCTTCTCTTTAATCACCCATAAAATCTTCTGGAAATTTTTTAAAATTTGTTATGTCAACAAAATTATATTTTTGAGATATATAAATTAAATTAAATAAATATATTATTCCATGACTACTTTAAAAAAATTTATTTTTCAGAATAAAATAATATGATCCAAAAAAAATATTATCCAAAAAATAAAATCCTTCTTCCAAATATTTGAATAAGACATTTCATAGGAAATAATTGAGGAAAAATTAAAACACATAAAAATTCATTTCAATCAAGATAAACTCATTAATACTTTTTCAATAATGTTAATCATTTCATTCTTTAAAAGTATCATATAATATTTATAAAAAATTAGTGCAATTAATTACCTTTTGAAATCGTTATATTTATATGAAAACTATAATAGGAATTACTACATAATGTAGATGAATTAGTATATCATTTTCCATAAAATCATAAAAATGGAACAACCAGTTCACTTAACATCCATAATAATTATTTAGAGAATAAAAACATTTCCCAACACATTAGAGCGATATAACGAACCACTCGTTCTTCATTTATAACATAGCCACCTATCCTTGGTTTATAATTGAAGCACCTTTACATTGTTTGTAGTATAACTACAAATATTTATAATTAATTTGCATGAAACATAAAATAATAATAACACATTAATGATATAATTATTATAAAAACAATTCCTCCACCCATAAGAAAGAAATTTCTGGATACTGTAATATCAATTAAATTCAAACCATTTATGAAATTATGAAGAACATAGGGAAATGTGGATTTTCATGGAATAAAAAATTATTATAAAGGATGAGAATCATTAAATAATTAATATGGTTTTGGTAAAAACCATTTAATCCATATACATTAAAATAGAAAATTATTATATTTTATTTTTCAATGAAGGTCAAAACATTCCATATAAAATATATAATCATATATTATACTAAAACATTTGAATTAAACTCATAATAGAAATAAAAATTAAATTTTAATTCATTTACGTGTATTTAAATAAATTCAGAAAATAATTTTAAGAATATGGACATGGAAGAGAATGATTTACAAAATAAATAATTAAAACATTTAAAATGAGGTTTCGTAGAAAAAGTATCCCATATCTTGATTTAGACTTGTCAAATGCATTTCTTATCATTATGAATACTTATTTAATGTAAATTATTTAACTTCCAAATAATATTTTTCATTTATAAAACATATTTTTTCATTTATTTCCATGTAATTTCTATTTCTTAATAATTTAAGTGCATGTTATAAAAATAAATGATATTTATCTCATAAGTCCTAAATGAATTTAGTATGTTGAAAACAATGGATATGTTAATTATTCAATAATTTAAAGTTAAATAATAATGAAAAAATTATCATTTATATACATAAAATATTCTTTTAAAATCATCTATGAAATACATTTATGAAAAATTATATATGTTGTAATGGTGGATATGGTAAGCCGTATGTTTTTAAGAGATATATTTTTATTCCCAATTAATCATGATGAAAATATGGTCAGTATTATTTTAAATTTCAACAATTATAATTAAATCATAAATACAATTTAATTTATTTAAACACACATACATATAGAATTCATGTGATGTGGTTATGAAAAATGGATCACAACACTTCACAGAAGAGGTAATCTAGATGTACGCATGCATGATGTTATCATTATTAAATGTATAGGAATGTAAGAAATTAGATAATATATTTTCTTTATAGAATAGTAAATATGTCATTTGTATCATATATAAATATATCTCTCTGTGTGTGTGTGTTAAATTTATCATTATAACCTATTGTGAGAGACGGTAATGTGGAACAAATTACATTAGTTCATCAGGTGGTATTCTTCATTACACATCAATGATGGTTTTATATCCAATTTTATAGAATAGGATATGGATATAAACTATGATATTAAAATTATGAAATATAATTATATAGATGAAAATAATTCTATTATTTTATTTGGGTAGACATATTTTTATGGATGTAGAAGAAGAAATAAAATGAAAATTCTTGGTAATGAAACGTTCCTCTTATATGGAAAACCATTTTAAGTTATACCTAAAGCCTTACATGGATAGTTTTATAATAAAAACAAGGCCTATAATATGTGGTTTGGTAGGTAATGAACGTATTTATTCTTTTCTTAGACAGAACATGAATTGTGATGAAATGTGGAGAGATGGTGTACATTTATAAGAGAGTAGATTAACCTTCTTGGAATTTCTTAATTTATTAAATTAATATAAAATATTTTTCCTTGAAACAATGCATCAGAAATTGATATTATTGAAAAATAATATAAATATTAGTAAAATTATCCTCAACCTATAAAATTTTCAAAATCCAAGGTAATGTTTTCACAATTTTCATCTGGTTTTAAACCAGAGTTAACTATATTTTCTGTTATCATGGTGTAAAAGTTTTTAACAATAATGGATTCATGAAATTTACTATAGATGAAAAATGTAACTAAATGAAACATGGTTGATATCTTCAACCATATCCCATTAAATTGTTTGAATATAATTTTTTTGGGAATTTTAAATCATTTAATAAAATATAATTTATTATAAAATACCAGCACTGTTAATTTGGGAACTACCAAATTATTTTTTCATGTAAAAAACATTATATTGAACCATTAAAATAAATTGATTTAAAACATAAAAAATGTAATATATTTCTATAAAATAATCAATGAACATAATATTTCATTAAAAATATATTATTTTTTATATTTTTGATACCATTTATTTTCATTTCTTATTCACTGAATAAATATTGTTCCAACATTAGGTAATAAATTAGTTAAATTATTTCATTACTAATAATTGTTAATAAATTTAAAAGATAACAAAATATATTTGTTTAATGTTACCAATAAGAACTGAACATAAATTGTTTCCTTCCCTACCACAAAATCAAGTATAAATGGAATGAAAATGACATATTTTAGAGGTATGGATGTCTATAGATTGTATAGATTTCTCCAATGAATTTAATTCTAGTTTTGTAATAAATTGTATTCCCTATAATATTATATCAAACAAAAAATATCCCATTTTATATTTACTAATGTAACAAAATTCAAAAATGGTTATTATTATTAATAACCATAAATAAGAGGGGTTATTCAAAAAATTATGACATCTTAATTCCAAATTTTAAATCCATTTTTTCAGTTTCAATTTATCAATGTGGATACATAAACAATAGAAGTAATATTCAAAAATATGGAAAATAGTCATTTAAGAAGAGGAATTTTTAATTATAAACACGTTTTTACAACAAATTCAATTAAAAAATTCATACAAAACACAATAATTTTTTTAAGAAAAAGGATGTAATTAAATTTCTAAAATAATCTAAAATAGAATTTTAATTTGAAAATAATTTAAATTAGATTATTTTTTACAATGAAAATATGCATTTTCAGAATCTAATAAAAAATAATAATTTTAAAAATTTCTAAAAAATTCATCATAACCTAATTTTCACATTATAAAATCAAAAATGTTGTTTAATTTTCAAAAAAAAGTAGATAATTTTTAAAAGACAATTTTATATATTACCGTAAATTTAATAAAAATAAAATAATTTCATTTTTTAAAGGACAGTATCATAATATTTTTGGAGTGAATATATCTCGATGAAATAAATATGTTAATATTAATAAGATATGACAATGATTTATTTCAATATTACATGGGATGTTACAAATTATCCAAGGAACAAGAGTTATGATATGTCATCTTAATAAAATCACCAAAGAAAAAATAATTCAAATTAGAGGTAATGTCAAATTGATTATTTTGTTTCTATTTATTATATTTCTGAATATAAATTTGAATAATATGATGAAACCCCATTTTTTGGCATAGTCCGAACACTATCAGTTGTATCATGATGCCTTTAATCTACATAGTGTCCATATACCCCCATCCTTACCTCTATGTCTTCCCACCGAAAACATTTCTACCGTGAGAATCAATACCCATCTCCAACCCATCTCAGGTAAATCACTCATGCACTATAACTAGTGAAGCTGACTATTCATGTTGTTGATATCATCAAACTAGTTTTAAATTTAAACTATGCCTTTTATCTTTATTTTAGGGTCCTTAGGTCTCCTATAAATATAGGTTTATATCATTGCAATTAAAATAAGTATATAATTACTAATAAAGATATGGTTTCATAGAAACTAGGGTCATTATTTTTTATGAAAATTGATAAAATATAAAATTTAATGTGTGGGTATTGAAACAGTTAAATATAATTATTTTCACATTGGGTAATTACCTTGATGTTCATATATAATTTCATAAATTCATTTTTTAAAATATTTAAATCCCAATTTTTTTTATTTCAAAATATATAATTTTATATGGGCCTTATTAGTATTCCCAATATGTTTTCATCAGAAATAAATATTTATTTATTTGTTAAAGTATATTATCATGTAATTTAATTTAAAAATAATAACACAAACTAGTCAATTCAACAAATGATGAATATGATGCGTTTTCAATATTTTTATGTTTTGTATCAATTTTAAATTTAATATATTTCTAAACCATGGGTTATTTCAAAATTATTCTATAAGATGGAATGATAAATATAAAAAAATATTCTTGATAAGGTGAAAGAAAAAAAATAATGGGGGAATAAATCATAAAATTAATTGTTAACCAAAAAAATGACCATTTCATCATGACTATTAAATTCTAGAATATAATTATAAAATAATTAATTGAATAAAAAATATATAAACAAATAATTATAGTTTTAATAAAATTATTACACGTTTATGAAATGTATTTTCAATATAATTAGGATGTAGAGACTTTTTAAAAACATTTAAATGGAGATAATAGAACTATAATTCATTGATATATTGGTAGCGGTGATCTATCCATTTATAAAATTTTAAGACACCTAATAAACGTTGAAGATAAAGATGTACACCAAATATTGACATTAATTATATTAGTTTTGTGGTACATTTTGTTAACATTCTACCAGATAAGAAATAATCCAAATATGAGGTCTATATCCCATGATATTACATTGATATAGATGTTTTATCTAATTTTATTTGGTAGAAATTCTTATCATTATATGAACTATTAGGCCTATTGTGTTAGGAATTATATATTGTCCTTGTGGAAAAAATTTTGTCCCAATGATCATATTATCCAAAATTAAAGGATTTATAGTTTATTATCATTTTACATGATTTTATCATTATAATTCCAATATTCTATATTATTAGGTTACAATGTAATGTTTTTCACTTTTTTCCCACATGTCAAAATATGTTATTTTTTTAATATTAATGTCTAAAATAAATTTAGAAAAAAAAACATATCGATATTATAAAATTATCAATTAAATTCTCATAAATAAGCATCCAATAATTAAAGGATATAAATAATCATCATCAATATTACTATTTTTTTAAAAGGAAAAAACTACAACAAGCAAGTCATAGGGGAACTGACTAGGGTGGTATAAAATAATGATGACCCAATTGATCCACTCTAATAAAATTTACACCCTCTGGATCCAACTGAAGAGATCCTAAAAACCCAATGATGTTATTACCTTGTTCTGCCACTGCAAATGCAGCATGGTGATTAGCCACTTTTTTTACCTCTTGCCACACATGATAAAGCTAAATTTTAGAGTTGTAGAGGCTATCATTTCACATCCTGATATAATAGGCTATTGACCAAGGAGATGGAATTTTACCATGCATTGAATCATTAACAATTAAAGAATCAGTTTCAATCTGGCTAGGTAGAATATTTTTTTGGGCACACAATACAGGACCCATCTGCATAGCTTTGGATTCTGCTGGAATTGAATTACCCCTCCCAAAATATACAGAATAGGAAAGAAAGACTCTCTCCCGATGAAAATGATAACATTATCTTTTCTACTTCAATAATGGTTTCAAAAAATGGATAGAAAATGTAAATAGAATAAAATTTTATATAATAATTGGATAATACAATGGATAATAATGTAAATAAAATGTTTGTGTATGAAAATATATGATACACGACATTGATATCAATGGTAAAACTTTATAATTTTATGGAAAATTCGAAAATCTAATCAAAATTACACTCCTTATTCAGAGTTTTAAAAAAGGTCAATATTCATTTCACAATTATGTTCTTAATATATCATTTATGAAGTAAAATTTCTATGGAATTGTTTTCTATAATTTCCAAAAACATTTCAACTTCTTCTATTCACCCATGGAACATGTTTTACCATCCTTGTATGAAATGTTAAATCACTCGTCTCTAGGATTGGAATTTTATTCAATGTTATAATGAATTCAAAATCATGGAATTCAATCAATGGATTGGTTTATTCAATAATCATTATAAAAAAATAAATAATATTATCCAATTCATGATAATTTTAAATATTTATACTGTGTCTTATGGTTGGTGGTTATGAAATGAATAAAATAAATTCTAATTTAGAGGGCTATCAAATAAAAATTTAAAAATCAATTAATAAAAAATTAATGAATATTCTATAATCAAAGTTCCCAAATATGAATCACCCAAATCAATTTCCCCTTTTAAATCTTATATATAAATGTCATATAAAAAATATTACGTAAAATGATTGCTATATTTTTTATTTTTCTTTTTTAGACCTTTTTGTAATCCTTTTATATTTTTTATGAGAATGATAATATAAAAAAAAAATTAATAAAAAATGAATCATGCACTTATTTTTTGAAATGGTTCATGTATTCTATAAATGACCCCAATGAGTAATTTAACCCCTTCCCTTTTCGTTTCATGTAATTATTTTTTTAAATGGAATCAAATGAATTAAAATGAAATATAAATGACATATAGATCTATCTTAAAATGATAAATCCTCCCAGCATAACCATAAAATTTACTTATCCCAATGATAAAACAAGAACAAATTTAATCCCTATATACTCACATGGAATTATATTAATTTGATTTAAGGAATATTGTATTTCTATGTAACGTCCTGACTTAGAAGCCACTAAACTAGTGCTCCAAACCTGTTCGCCATATGGCCTCAAGCGTGCCTCCCCGTACGCCAGAGGCTGCCGACTAGCAGTGAGGGCCTAGGGTGTGATAGTGGGGAGACTATGCCCTTATACAAGAGTAAGCAAACAGTGGAAATAACTAAGTATCATACATATAAGAAATTAAACAGAGTGTGGAAGCAGTAAACAACTGAAACTGAACAACCTGTAATACTAAAATGTTGTAAAATCCTGAAAAACAATGAAATAAAATACAACACTAGTCACCCACCGGGCCGACCATACAAATACAAGTACAAAAGTAACTAAAAGTAATATTACAGGGCACTGCTGCAAACTCTGAGCCAATACACATACCCGATCTCCAAACACTGTTGAAATGCAGCAACCCGATTAGTAGAACCACTCGAGCAGATCAGCTTGATCATGCAACACTAGGCCTTAGCCCTATCCACTATGCATACTGTGCTCAACCTGAAAATAAAACATAAGGTCTACACATAAAACGAGGTCCACATGCATGGGTGATAAATAATCTCAGTAGGGCACCCCCAAAAATAACCTACAACTGTGCTGCTAAAAGTGTATGCAACAACAATGTCCTCAGCCTAGATGGAACACAACAAAAGGAAGTAAACCAAACATACAACCATAGTTGAACTCAGTGTATGTAATCCCAATCAATTGGGAATGTTCCACCATGGATGTCCATATCTATATACGTACACATGTATATTCCCATACCTATACACATATACATAAATATGAATATTCATGATGAAGTTATTCAAATAACAAGAAACAACATCAGTAGTCAATCCTTAGAACTATAAGAACAATCTCTTAGACATCCAATTCAAGGGAATTGAGCTGGACGTAGTGCCACTCACGCCATATTTCAAATAAGTCGATCTCAGGGTCCGTAATCCCATCGACATATACATGCTTCAGACAACGCCAGATATATGACTCTGAACAAGCTAAACAATGAAAATCTATCCTCTAGTTCAACCAGTCAATCACAAGCAACCGGATAACACAACAGGTAACCCTCTAGGAAGTACTCACACCCAAACTCTCTAGTCCTATCCAAGAAGTACCAACAACCATCTGGGCAATGCACTCTGCCTATCACCTCTCATTTGGTCATACAAAATTATAAGACTATTTGGGGAAACTTTCTCAGTCAATTCCCCTTATAGTATATGGTAGTCAGGGACTCTCTGAGGAAGATCATGCAGTCAAACCCAATTATAACCCCAAGGTCTAGAAAATCTCTGAGAAAGCTCACTCAGTAAATTCCATCTATAGTCTCAGGCCTGTCACAGACTCTCTGAGGAAGCTCACTCGGTCAATTCCTCCTCTACCCTGGAATGGTTAAAGGAAAATCAAATAACTAAAGACCCTCAAAGGAAGCTCACTCGATCTACCCTCCTATATTATATAATATCCAAGACTCTATGGGAATCTCACTTGGTCTATACCCTGTAGTCTATAATGTCCACGACTCTCTAGGAAGCTCACTTGGTCTATCCCCTGTAGTCTATAATGTCTACGACTCTCTGGGAAGCTCACACGTTCTATCCCTTAATGTCTATAGCACTAGGTTCCATGGTCCCATGCTAGTAAGTGCATAATAATGCTATAAGGCCAAAGTACACCTATAGAGCTACTTGGCTAACCAGTTTACATAAACAAGCATGTCAGGAATATAATTCCATCCTACGGTCTCAAGGCATGGAAAACAGGTATAACTGCCAAAGGCTAACAAGACCCAAATGCCATAAACAGTAAAAGGCATGGGAAAAACATCAAAGAACAACAACTATCCTCAAACATTATCAACATACCTCTAGACAAGCATACAAGAAACGAAGGGACCAACAATCAAGAAAGACATCTCATGTCAGGCTCACCAGCCACCAACCAGAAAGAACCTCTGTTAATCACTAAAACATCAACAAAACCAAGTCAGATATAAAAAAACAGTGAGGGTGGCCTAAACGCCCAACCCAACCATACTTCCAATGCCCAAATGGATTATAAGTTTGGTGTGGGTTCTAGGTGACATCCAATAACCATCTCTACCCAACCCAACATTATAACATAGGATCGTTCAAACACCAAGCACCCACTGGGTCCCTCAAGTCAAACACTAAGGAAGCATCATACTCGGGATTCTCCAAGTAATCACAAGTAAAGGCATCCTATGCGGGATCCTTTGCGAAGAGTAAGGGAGGAACCCTACACCGGATCCTCATGGAAGGACAACACATGCATTCAATTATATTTTTCCTTTCAATGGAAGAATAAGAGAGAGATCCTACAAGGGACTCCCTAGGTCATCACAAAAGAAAAGGCATCCCTCTAGGGATCCTTAGAAGTACCTGGTCTCAAAGCTTCGTAGGCCAACAAGGAATGTCTCACAAGGGAAACATTCTATAAAGCATAGATTATGGGAGATAGCACATAGCTTATCTCCTACTAATGATCTCAACTAATTTGTTCTGAACACCCATCTAGTCATCCACCCCAAGTCTCACTCTCAGGTGACAACTGAACTCGATAAGTGGAGGAAGAACCCCTCCATTTAGATAAAAATCACCAAAACCCCATTTATATGTCCTCTAAAAGGGAATATGATTACTCCATTGTGATCTACATGAAAAAACCCTCAGAATCGATTACTCACACACCAAAATTTTACATCCAGAGGCCAAGATATCTCAAATTTCCTAAATTGAAGTAGTACATGGCAAGAGCACAATGGGCCTACCTGTGTAATATTAAAAGGCATGTAAATTACTATACACAGCATGTACTATTCACAAAATTTACGCCGCATCTGTTTTCACCCGAACACATGCCCATGTAGCACTACACAACGTGTACTTAAAGTACATGGCGTGTACTCCCTAAAAAACACTATTCTGTGTTCTATTTAACAAGACCAGCCACACGGCTACCCACTACACAGCGTGTACTCAACGTACACGGTGTGTACTTAAGAAAACATCATCTTCCCTGAACGTGAAGAACACATGGCATGTTCCCTTGGAACACACACCGTGTATATGGGGTTTTCTGACGGGAAATCCCTAAAACGGCCTAATTCGCTAGTTTTCCCCACCGAAAATATATATCGAGCCCCATGGGCATACAAAGAAGCAATATAAGGACTTAATGACTCAAAAAAACATGCTTAATGGGGATCTAGGGAGAAAATATAAACGGACCTACCTTTAGGTGCAAACCACTGAAGCTTCAGTTGATTTCACGGCCCACGGTTGCTGCACGCCGACACAGCTCGTCGAGAGCATCGAATCGGTACCACTCTCACCTTCCTTCTCTCCCATATTCTCAATCTCCAAATTCTCCCATATGTCATGACCAAGGAGGAGCAGCATAAAAGATGTGCACAAGGAGGATGAGGAAAGAAGGGTGAAGAAAAGAAAAGGAAAGAAGAAAAGAAAAGGAAGAAAAAGGGGCTCGGCCCGACCCCGACGCCCAACATGAGGTTATGCCTTCTCTAGGCTAAACTCCCCATTCCAGACTCAACGGCGTAGAAAAAATCTCAATCCAACACACCATTTAAATGTTATTTCCAAAAAACCATTGGGAATAATTTAATATTTAATATAATAATATAATATATAAAATATTCAGAAAAATTTGAACAACTCATATTTCCTCCAAACTCCTGTCCTCAGGTAAACTCACTATTCTGGGACCAACGATGTGGTCATAAAAATTATCTGAGATTTTATGGATGGGGAAAATGACAATTTTACCACTCACGATCATCCAATAGCAAAAATTTAAATTCTTGCTCAAAATGAATGTCCGAAGAAACACATGTTCTTATATACTCTCAACTATAAAACTTCTCGTCCCCAAGAAACCCAGAAAATGGACTAGTAGTAGGACCAGCATCCATGCCCCCGACCCTAGAATCTGCACAACCAAGCTACCTGGAATGTCCAACGACCAGCATTGACGTAAAAAACAACCTTCTACACAGAAAATATTCAACTACAACCAACTGGTACTCCCCACGATAGTAACACCCTTGTCATCATCGTAAAGGGATACTCTGAGCTCGAAAGCTCCTGGAAAACACTGATGTTTAACTAAATAAAGAATACCACCCTCAAAATGCAAAGCTGCACTCCCCACCATATTTTTTTTCTTACACTTCTCTGAGAGCACAACTAGAACAGGTTCCATCCGCCACACGGATGAACATTAAGAAAGAAAAAGGAGCTCAATGTAGGGTTGATGCTCTCTCATCATACTCAAGAAGAATCATGATATTGAATGATCGTCTATTATTGGAGTATACTAAGATTTCACTGAAGGAATTTCCATTTCTCTTAGAGCCATGATAACATCCTGCCGAAACCCGACCATGATTCATGCACGGGTCAACCATTTCACAGTAACCCGAAATTTCACAACGTCACCTCTACAACTGCAACATCAGATTCACTGGTCGACCAGGCTAGGCACCCGATCATGCCTACCCGTCGAAACCAATCGTGAAAAAAAACACAGCCAAAAAGGCATTTAAAAACGTTGGCCAACCTTCTCACCCACATTTTCCTAAAATGGAAGAGACGTCGATCGATAAGGGTTCGAGTCAAAACCCTGGGTCTCTAGGTCTTCCACCTATCCCTGCATAAAAAGACTCCCAACATGGTCACAAGGTCTAACCACCTAGACCAAATGATCCAAAACCACTCAGAAGATGGTAAAGATCAGAATTACCCAAGAAGTTCAAAACTGACACAACCTACAAGGGCCCCAATCGTCTCCGAGCATCCTTAGAAGGGACGAATCCTTGGAGGTCACAAAGAAAATAGAAGAGTCAATCTGAGCTAACACCGATTGGGTATCTGTATACAACAATACCACAAGGAGGTACAGTAAACAAGAAAAGACATGGTATCTATCAACATCGTTCTCAATGATTCGACTAGATAATCACATACTCGAGAAACAACACCCAATAAGGGGTTAAACAAAAAAGGCATCACATGCCACATAGACCAACAAGGTTCACTCCACCACCAATGCAAAAAGAATGAGTCATCAGCCCCATCAAAAACAACTTAATGTAGATCCATGTAACCATCCATCAGAGTTTAATGTATGTGTAATCAGGCCCAAATATTTTAGTCATCAGTAAAAACACACACTAGCAGGCCTGTAGGCTGTGAAGCCTAAGTGCCTAGTATGATGCAAGAGACGCCTCTTTCCTTTTACAACCAAGTGTCAAAATCTATCCCTGGCATCTTACCAATGGCCAAGAGACAAAGATCCGTATTAAATCAAAACACCACACAACATGTGAGTCTCTCAAGGAGAAAATCATATACAATGATAACATCGCAAAATTAGAACAACAATCCCAAAATCTTGCAACCAGGACTTCTTATCGGAACAAGTGTTCGCAAAGCACCAGCCCGATATCAATCACAGGTTCCGACACATTCCTAATACTCATTCCTACCATATCCCAAATAGTAATGTCCCAGATGAAAAACACTTTTGATTCCACTTTGTAATGTCCTGACCCGAAAGCCACTAAACTGGTGCTCCGAGACGATTCGCCACAAGGCCTCAAGCAAGCCACCCCGTAATCCAGAGGCTGCCGACTAGCAGCGAGGGCCTTGAGTGTGATAGTGGGGAGACTATGCACTCATACCAGAGTAATAAAACAGCGGAAATAATTATGTATCATACACAACTGAAAGTAAACAAAGTGTGGAAGTAGTAAACAACTGAAATAGAAAAAGTTGTAATAGTAAAGTGATGTAAAAGACCAAAAAACAATGCAATACAATACAACACTGGTCACCCACCATGGGACAATAAAAATACAAATACAAAAGAAACTGAAAGTAAATGTAAAGGGATATGCTACTAACTCCAAGCCAATCCACGTACTCGTTCTCCAGACACTATTGAAATACAGAAGCCCGATCAATAGGACCACTCGAGCAGATCAGCTCGATCATGCAACAATGGGCCTCAGTCCTATCCACAATGAAACCTATGCTCAACCTGAAAAGCAGAAATATGGTCTACACATACAACGAGGTGAATGTGCAAGGGTGAGAAATAATCTCAGTAGGGCACCCCGACGAGAAACCTACAACAGTGCTGCTAAAAGTGTATGCCACAACAATGTGCTCAGCCCTGCTGGAACATAACAAAAGGAAGTAAACCAAACATGCAACCACAGTTGAACTCTGGGTATGTAATCCCTATCAACTAGGAAGGTTTCCCCATGGATGTCCATATATCTATATGTACACATGTATACTCCCATACCTATACACATATACATAAATATGAATATTCATGATGAAGTGATTCAAATTACAAGAAACAACATCATCAGTCGATCCTTGGGACTATAATCCCGATCTCATGGACATCTTATTCAATGGAATTGAGGTTGACATAGTGGCACTCAAGCCATATGTCAAATAATTCGATCTATGTGTCCGTAATCCCGTCGACATATACCTGCTTCAGCCGACTCTGGATATAATCCATTGAACATGATAAACAAAGAAAAGCTTCCTCTAGTTCAACCAATGAATCACAAGAAAGTAGATAACACAACAGGTAACCCTCTAGGAAGTACACACAACCAACCCCTCTGGTCCTATCCAAGAAGTTCCAACAACCCTCTGGGTAGTGCACTCAGCCTAACCCCTCTGGTTTGGTCATACGAATTTATTAGACTCTCTAGGGAAGCTTGCTCAGTCAATTCCCCTTATAGTATAGGGTAGATAGGGACTCTCTAAGGAAGATCACGCAGTCTAACCCTCTTATATCCCCAAGGTCTAGAAACTCTCTAAGGAAGCTCACATAGTAAATTCCTCTTATAGTCTCAGGTCTGTCACAGACTCTCTGAGGAATCTCGCTCGGTCATTTCCTCCTCTAGCCTGGAATGGTTTAATGAAAATAAAACAACTAAATACCCTCTGAGGAAGCTAGCTCGGTCTACCCTCCTATAGTCTATAATATCCAAGACTCTCTGGGAAGCACACTCGGTCTATCCCCTATAGTCTATAATGTCCAAGACTCTCTGGGACGCTCAATCAGTCTATCCCCTATAGTCTATAATGTCCATGACTCTCTAGGAAGCTCACTCATTCTATCCCTTATAGTCTATAGCACCAGGTTCTCAAGGTCCCATGATCCTCACTGCATAATAATTCTATAAGGACAAAGTACACCTATAGAGCTACTTGGCTAACCAGTAAGAATATCATTACATCCGACAGTCACAAGGCATGGAAAACAGGTATAACGGCCAAAGGCTAACAAAAACCAATGGTCATAAATAGAAAAAGGCATGGGAAAAACATCCAAGCACAATAATTATCCTCAAACATTATCAACATACCTCTACATAAGCATAAAAGAAAGGTAGGGAACATCAATCAAGAAAGACGTCTCGTGTCAGGCTCACTAGCCACCAACCAGAAAGCACCTCTGTTAAACACTAGAATATCAGTAAAACCAAGTTAGATATAGACAAATAGTGAGGGTGGCCTGAACGCCCAACCCAACAATACTTCCAAAGCCCAAAGGGATTACTAGTTTGGTCTGGGTTCTAGGTGACACCTGATAACCATCTCTACCCAACCCGATATAACAACTCAGGGTCATTCAAACAACAAGCACCCACTGGGTCCCTCAAGTCAAACATTGAGGAAGAAACATACTCGGGATTCTCCAGGTAAACACGAGTGAAGGCATCCTACGCAGGATCCTTAGTGAAGAGTAAGGAAGGAATCCTAAATGGGATCCTCAAGGAAGGACAACATAGGGATTCCATAACACGGTTTCTGTCAAAGGAAGAAGAAGATAGAGATCCTATAAGGGACTCCCTAGGTCAGCGCACTAGCAAAGGCATTCCTCTGTGATCCTTAGAAGTACCTGGTCTCAAACCCTCATAGGAAAAAAATAACATCTCACAAGGTGAAAGTTCCATAAAGCATAGATTGCGGGAGATACCTCATAGCTCATCTCCTATTAATGGTCTCAACTAATTTGGTCCGAACACCCAACTTGTCATCCACCCCAAGTCTTACTCTTAGGTGACATATGAACTCGATAAGTGGAGGGAGAACCCCTAAATTTAGATAGAAACCCCCAAAACCCCCCTTACATGACCTCTAAAAGTCAAAATGATTACCCTATTGTGATCTACATGGAAAAACGCTTAGAATCGATTACTCACACGCCCAAATCTGAATTATATAGGCCAAAATATCTCAAAATTACTAAATTTAAGTATTACATGGCCAGAGCACAATGGGCATGCCTTTGTAATAGTACATGACATATACATTACTGTACATGGTGTGTACTATTCAAAAAAAGTTACGCCGTGTCTGTTTTCACCCGAGTACAGGCCCATGTACCACTACACGGTGTGTACTTAAAGTACATGGTGTGTACTTATTAAAAACCACTATTCTGTGTTCTATTTCACACGGCTAGCCACACGGCTACCCACTACATGGTGTGTACTCAAATTACACGGTGTGTACTTAAGAAAACCTCATCTTCCCCGAATGAGAAGAACACATGGCATGTTCCCCTAGAAAACATGCCGTGTTTACTGGGTTTTCTGTCGGGAAATCCCTAAATATGCCCAATTCACCCATTTTCTCCCCTAAAAGAATAAATTGAGCCCCATGGGCATACAAGAAAGAAATATAAGGTTTTAAGGACTTAAAACAACATGATTGATGGGGATCTATGGATTAAACATAAAAACCCTAACTTCAGGTGGAAACCAGCGAATCTTCAGTTTATTTAATGGCTCATGGTTACCTCTCGCCGACTCAGCTCGTCAAGAGCTACGAATCATTACCACTCTCGCCTTCATTATCTCACGTTTTCTCAATCTCCAAATTCTCCAATAGGTCACAGCCAAGGTGGAACGGTGTAGGAGACGTGCGCAAGGAGTAGGAGGATAGAAGGGTGAAGAAAATAAAAGGAAAGAAGAAAATAAAAGGATGAAAAAAGGGCCCGGCCCAGCCCCGACGCCCGACATGAGTTTATGCCTTCTCTAGGATAAACTCCCCATTATGGACTCAAAAGCACAGACGGAATCTCAATCTGACACTCCGTTTAAATGTTATTGCCAAAAGATACCACACGAATAATTTAATATTTAATTAAATAATATTAAATACTAAATATTTTTCCAAAATTCAAACAGCTTAGCTTTCCTCCAAACTCTTGTCCTAGGGAAAATTCCCTTTTCTAGGACCATAGGAGTTGTCAGAACAAATTATTCAAGATTTGATGGTAGGGGAAAATGAAAATTTTACCCCTCATGAGCATCCAACACCAAAAATTCAAATTTCTGCTCAAAATGACAATCAGGAGAAACAGGGGTTCTTAGAAACTCCCTACCATAAACCTCTTTTCCCCGAGAAGCCCAGAAAAAGGACTAGAAGCAGGACCAGTATCCATGCCCCTAACCCGAGCATCTGCACAACCAAGCTACCTAGACCATCCAATGACCATACATAGTGTTAAAAACCACCCTCATCACAGAAGATATTCAACTACAACCAACTATTACTCCCCACCATAGGAAAACCGTTGTCTTCGTCTTAAAAGAATACTTTAAGCTCGAAAGCACATGGAAAACACCGATGCTTAACGAAATATGGAAAACCACCCTCAATTGGCATATCTTCACTCCCCACCAGCTGGGTTTCTTTATACTCCTCCAAGAGCACAACCAGAATTTGTTTCATCTACCACACGGATGAACCTTAAGAAAGAAAAAGTAGCTCGATGGAGGTTCGAAGCTCTCTCACCATACTCAAGATGAATCAAGATATTGCATGATCCTCTCTTATTGGAGTATACTAAGATTTCACTGAAGGCGTGTCCGGCTCCCTCTGAGCCATGCTAACATCCTTCCAAAACCCGAATATGATTCAAGCACGGGTCAACCATTTCACAGTAACCTAAAATTGCACAAAGTCACTTATACAATAGAAACATCGGAAACACTCACTACTGGAAATATGACTTTTACCAACGGTTTTGTCCAAACCGTTGGTATAGTTCATTAATTTGGACCTATACGAACAGTTTGGACAAAACCGTTGGTATAGGTCACTTATATGGACCTATACCAACAATTTTGGACAAACCGTTGGTATAGGGGGGGACCTATAGGACCTATACCAACTCTTTTGGCCAAACCATTAGTATAGGTCCATTATAGAGACCCTATACCAACGGTTTGGCCAAACCATTGGTATAGGTCCCCCCTATACCAACAGTTTGTCCAAAACCGTTGGTATAGGTCCTAAAATCACAGGACATATACCAACGATTCTCAAAACCGTTGGTATAGGTCCTTCGATTTTAAATCTAATATTCTTACCGAGAACATTATATAAATCAAAATTTAAAATTATTATAACAATACATATATATATTTATGAAATTATGTTCACAAAAGTCATGTTAGGTTAGTGGTTAAGTCATTCAATTATAAACTAGAGGTCCTGGGATCAAATCCCACTGAATGTATTTTTTTTAAATACATATACCAATGGTTTTGAGAACTGTTGGTATAGGTTTTCATATTACTTATAACAACGGTTTTCCCAAAACCGATGGTATAGACTTATTGTCATGACTTACTTGCCAACGGTCCTCCAAACCGTTGGTATAGACAATACCAATGGTTTGAGGGCCTATAACAACGGTTCCAAACCGTTGGTATAGACTTATTGTCATGACTTACTTGCCAACGGTCCTCCAAACCGTTGGTATAGACAATACCAATGGTTTGAGGGCCTATAACAACGGTTCCAAACCGTTGGTATAGGTTATTTTTCTAGTAGTGACTGGTCGACCAGGCCAGGCACCCAAACATGCCTGCTCATCGAAACCAGTCGCGAAAAAAAGCACCGCCAAAAAGGTATTGGAAAATACTGTCCAACCTTCTCACCAAGTTTTCCCTAAAACGGAATAGAAATCAATCAATAAGGGTTCAAGTCAAAACACTAGGTATCTAGGTCTTCCACCTAGCCATATAGAAAAATCCTCACAACTTAGTCAAAAGGTCTAACCACCTAGCCCAAAAGATCCAAAACCACTCAGAATATGGTAAAGATCACAACGACCTAAGATGTTCATAACTAAAACACAACCTACAAGGGCCCCGATCCTCTCCGAGCATCCTCATAAGGGACAACTCCTTGGTGGTCACAAACAAAACAAAAGAGACAAGCTCAGCGAACACCCGTTGGGTATCATTATAAAGAAATACCACAAGGATGTACAGTTCACAAGAAAATCCTTGGTATCTATAGACATCGTTCTCAACGGTCCGACTAGATAACCACTGATCCAAGAAAAAACACCCAATAAGGGGTTAGAAAAAAATGTATCACATGCCACATAGACTATCTAGGGTCACTGCACCACCTGTGAAAAAGGACTGATTCATCAGCCCCATCAAAAACGCCTTAACGTAGATCCACGTAACCTACCATTAGAGTAAAAAGTTATGTTTATGTACACCCAATGGTCTCAGTCATCAGTAAAAACACACATTATAAGGCCTATATGTTGAGAATCCTACATGCCTAGTATGATGGATGAGATTCCTCTTGCCTTTTCCATCTAAGAGTAAAAATCTATATCCAGCATCTTACAAATAGCCAAGATCCAGAGATCCATAGTAAGTCAAAACACCACAAAAAATTTGAGTCGCTCAAGGTGAAAATCATGTACAACCATAACATCGCAAAATTAGAACAACTATCCCAAACCCTGGAAACCAGGACTTCTTATCAGAACAAGTGTTTGCGACGCACCAACCCAATATCCATCATAGGTTCCGACACCTTCCTAATACTCTTGTCTACCATATCCCAAATAGTAAAGACCCAGAAGAAAAAATCCATTGATTCCACTTTGTAACGTCTCGAACTGAAATCCACTAAACCGGTGCTACGATCCAGTTCGCTACAAGGCCTCAAGCACACCTCCTCGTATACCAGAGGCTTCTGACTAGCAGCGATGGCCTAAGGTGTGATAGTGGGGAGAATATGCCCCCATACCAGAGTAAGAAAATTGCAGAAATAACTACGAAACATACACAGCGGAAGGTAAATAGATTGTAGAAGCAATAAACAACTGAAATAGAACAAGCTGTAATAGTAAAATGTTGTAAATGCCGGAACGACTATGAAATACAATACAACACCGGTCGCGCACCGGGATGACCATACAAATACAAGTACAATAAAACTGAAAGTAAATGTACAAGGCTCTGCTACTAACTCTGAGCCAATCCTTCTACCCGATCTCCAGACACTATAGAAATGCCTCAGCCCGATCAGTATAACCACTCGAGAAGATCAGCTTGATCATGAAACACTGGGCCTCGACCCTATCTACTATGAAAACTGTGCTCAACCTGAAAAGTAGACATAAGTTCTACATGTACACCGAGGTGTACATGAAATGTTGAGAAATAATCTCAATAGGTCACCCTGATAAGAAACCTACAACTGTGCTGCTAAAAGTGTATGCAACAACAATGTGCTCAACCTAGCTGGAACACAACAAAAGGAAGTAAACCAAACGTGCAACCACAGTTGAACTTAGGGTATGTAATCCCTTTCAACTGGGAAAGTGCCACCATTGTTGTTCATATCTATATACATACACATGTATAGTCCCATACGTATACACATATACATAAATATTAATATTCATGATGAAGTGATTCAAATAACAAGAAACACCCTCAGAAGTGAATCCTTGGGACCATAAGCCTGACCTTTTGGACATCTTATTCAAGGGAATTGAGCTGGATGCGATGACACTCAATCCATATGTCAAATAAGTTGATCTCTGTGTTCGTAATCCCGTAGACATATACATGCTTCGGCCAATGCCAAAGATATTCCTCTTAAAATTCTAAAAAAATACATGATATCCTATAGTTCAACTAATCAATCACATGAAATAACATAACACAATAGGTAGCCCTATGGGAAGTACCCACATCCATCCCCTCTGGTCCTATCTAAGAAGTACCAACAACCCCTTGGGCAATGCACTCATCCTAACACCTCTGGTTTGGTCATACAAAATTAATAGACTCTCTAGGGGTGCTCCCTCGGTCAATTCCTATTATAGTCTAGGGTAGTCAGGGACTCTTAGATGTAGATCATTTGTTCTAACCCTATTATAGCCCCAAGGTCTAGAAAATCTCTAAAGAATATGACTCGGTGAATTCTTCTTATAGCCTCAGGTCTGTCATAGACTCTCTGAGTAAGCTCGCTTGGTCAATTCCTCCGCTAGCCTAGAAAGGTTTAAGGAAAACCAAACATGTAAAGACCCAATGAGGAAGCTCACTCGGTCTACCCTCCTGTAGTATATAATTCTCAAGACTCTCTGGGATGCTCACTCGCTCTATCCCTTGTAGTCTATAATGTCCAAGACTCTCTGGGAAGCTCACTTGGTCTATCCCCTATAGTCTATAATGTCCAAGACTCTCTGGGAAGCTCACTCTGTCTATCCCATATGTTCTATAGCACCGGGTTCTCACAGTCTCGTGCTAGTCAGTGCATAGTAATTCTATAAGGAAAAAGTACTCCTATAGAGCTACTTGGCTAACCAATCTACATAAACAAGACTGTCATGAAAATCATTCCATCCTATGGTCACAAGGAATGGTAAACAGGTATAACGGCCAATGGTTAACCAGACCCAAAGTTTGTAAACAGAACAAGGAATGGGAAAAACATCCAAGAACAATAATAATCATCAATCATGTTCAAATTACCTCTACACAAGCATAAAAACAAGTAAGGGAACAATAATAAAGAATGACGTCTTGTGTCAGGCTCACCAGCCACCAACAAGAGAGCACCTCTAGTAAACAATACTATATCAGCAAAACCATGTCAGATATAAAGAAACAATGAGGGTTGCCTGAACGCCCAACCCAAAAATACTTTCAAAGCCCAAAGGGATTACAAGTTTGGTGCTGGTTCTAGGTGACACCTGATCACCATCTCTACCCATCCTGACATAAAAACTCAGGCCCGTTCAAACAGTAAGCACCCACTGGGTCCCTCAAGTCACACACTGAGGAAGCATCATACTCGGGATTATACAAGTAAACACGAGTGAAGGAATCCTACACGGGATCCTTAGTGAAGTCCGAGGGATAAATCCTACATGAGATCCTCAAGGAAGGACAACATAGGCATTCCATAACATGGTTCCTATCAAAGGAAGAACAAGAGTGAGATCTTACAAGGGACTTCATAGGTCAGCTCACAAGAAAAGGCATCCCTCAGGGGATCCTTAGATGTACCTGGTCTCAAAGCCTCATAGTCTAGAAAAGAACATCTCACAAGGGGAACATTATATAAAGCATATATTATGGGAGATATTTCATAGATCAACTCCTATTAATGGTCTCAACTATGTTTGTCCGAACACCCAACCTATCATCCACCCCAAGTCTCACTCTTAGGTGACAACTACACTCAATAAGTGGAGGAAAACCCCCTACATATTGATAGAAACCCCCAGAACACCCATTAGGTTACCTATGAAATTCCAAAGGATACCACCATTGCAATATACATGAATAAACGCTCAGAATCGACTACTCACATGCAAAAATCTGACATCTAGAGGCCAAGATATCTCAAAATTACTAAATTGAAGTAGTATATGGCCATAGTACCCGACCATAGAACAATGGGCATGCCTGTGTAAGAGTACACTACATGTACTTTAATGTACATGGAATGTACTGTTCACTAGAATTTTCGCCTTTCCTGTTATCACCTGAACACATGCCCATGTAGCACTAAAGGGCGTGTACTTAAAGTACATGACGTGAACTCCTTAAAAACCTCTATTCCGTGTTCTATTTCTCACGCCTAGCCACACAACTACCCACTACAAGGAGTGTACTCAAGGTACACAATGTGTACTTAAGAAAACTTCTTCTTCCCTAAATGAGAAGAACCCACGACGTGTTCCCCTAGAACACACACTGTGTATATTGGTTTTTCCGATGGGAAATCCGTAAAATTGCCCAATTCAACCGTTTTCACCCCCAAAAAAATAGATCAAGCCTCATGGGAATACAAATAAGAGATATAAATAATTGAAGGATTAAAAAAACATTTTTAACATGGATCTAGGGAAAAAAATAAACGGCCCATCCTTTAGGTGGAAACCGTCAAAGCTTCTATGGATTTCACGGATCACGGTTCCAGCATGCCGACTCAGCTCGTCGAGTGATTCGAATCAGTACCACTCTCTCCTTCCTTCTCACCCTTTTTCTCGATCTCCAAATTCTCCCATAGGTCATGGTCAAGGAGGAGTAACATAGGAGTCATGCGCAATGAGGAGGAGGAAAGAAGAGTAATGAAAAGAAAAGGAAAGAAGAAAAGAAAAGGAAGAAAAAGGGGCACGGCCCGGCCCCAGTGCCCGACATCAGTTTTTGCCTTCCCTACCCTAAAATCCCCATTCTAGACTCAACAGAGTAGACATAATGTCAATACAACTATCTGTTTAAAATTTATTGTCAAACGAACCCACACGAATAATTTAATATTTAATTTGACAGTATTGAATATTATATATTCCGCCTAAATTCGAACAGCTCAGATTTCCTCAAAACTCAGGTCCTTGGGTAAAATCCCTATTTCAGGACCAACAGAGTTGTCAGAAAAATTATCTGAAATTTGAAGGTAGGGGAAAATGAAAATTTTTCCCCTCACGAGCATCCAACAACAGAAATTCTAATTTCTGCTCAAAACTACTGTCCAGAGAAACAGAGGTTCTTACAATCTGTAGGTGAAATAGCCTTGAATTATCGATATCTATAATGTATTTGGTGTATAGTATTGGATTACAAGATAGAAGGTAATTGAAGGTCATATAAGTTATTAAAATAATGTTCTCCGTATTAGAAAATTCCTTTATGACACTATGAAATTTCCTCATTCTCAAAATATTTTATAAATGATAAAACCATGTTCTGATAAAAAATCATATTAAGAGTTCACTAAGGAATATATTATACTTGGAGGAAGAAGCAAAAAAATTATATAGTTCCCCTCATTATACTGACCTAATATGGTCAAATCACTAATGTGAAAGTAGTTACAAAATCTACTATCAACCTAGGATGTGTTGAATATTTATAATTATGATAATGTATCTATGTGAAAATTTAATTAAATTTATTAATTCACGATTAAATAAAATTTCTCTAAGGTGACTGTCATATGTTAATTTTTCTATATTCATTTTAATATTAATTTTTATAGAAAAAATAAATAATTAAAAAAGTAGAAAACAATTTTTTTGGTTATTTTTTAATATTTTTATTTTATTATATATCAACCATAATTTATAAATATATTTTATCTGTATACCCTAGACTGAACATATTCATTTCCCCCAATGTAATAAATTTAAATATATAGATATGTAAATAGAGAATAAAAAATTTGTCAACATACTAAGTGGTTTAATATGTGCCATCTTACTCATAGAGTTCCCGCACTAAATTATTTCAAAAATCATTATAGATGTGTTTTATTCACATCCCATTGATAGTAAACTCATTATACTCCACTATTAAAAAATTTGGGAGGCTATGTAGTTGGGAATTTTACATTAGTAAATTCTCACTAATTGGGAACATATTTTATAAATTTTATTATCGTGGATCAAAATTTTAATCACCTAAAAGATATATGAATTCTCATATTCAATAGGGTAAAATTATTAAATCCCATATATAATTAATTTCTATTATTCAACAATAACTAAGAGATTCTTATTAAATGTTTTAATAACCTATTATGGTAGGTGATCAAACACAATAGGGATATTGAAATTCATTATATATACATCCAATAAGTTGATGTAAATTTTGGGGGATTTCATATATGTACGATATCCCCTTAATGAATCATATAAGAATATACTCCAATCATTAAGGATGAGATTTACAATTTTTTCCAATATTTTTTTAACTTACCAATTTTAAAATTTATATTTTTTAATTAATTCATTTGTATTGTGAGATGTAAAACTAATGAAAACATCATTCGTAAACTGTTATGTTTTTATATTATGATTGTATAATTGAGAACCTATATCACTAATGATAAACCGTAGAATAATAAAACAATTAAAAATATAATATCTCAAAACTTTAATAAAAATTTGAATTTTATATTTTTTAGTTCAAATTTCTTCCACCCATTTAGTGTCATAAACAATATCTACTAAATCTTTTACAAAGTAACATTAATTTGGGATGGGTACCATGAATAAAATTCCCCATGCATAAAATTTCCCAAAAAATAAAATTCTTTATTATGTAATTTCATTCTACATATGTATTTTCCAATAAATTTGGCATCATGTAAAAGGGAAATAATTCAAATTTGAATCACAATAAAATTTTGGATAATAAATTGAATTGACCAATCTCATTATTGAGGTTTCTTAATGTAAAAATTATACATCATAATAATAAGTGTTTCAAATGATTACAGAAGATGTAAACTCAAGGTCAAGGGAAAGATGATGAATAATATGGTCACTATAAAATCATTTTTTATGGGTCATTCAAATATTACCATTGTGACTTTTTAAAATGTGTCATTGATTCTGTACTTCCAAATTCAATAGGAACCATAGATGTCACAAATCATAAAGTATTAGTATATCTATAACGACCCACACGTTACATACATTGTTAATACTTCAAAATTGAAGCACTCTTATTACAACATATGACAAAACCACAAAGGACCGTATAGGTATAGTGTCTTTAGAAACTGGGAAACATAAACAACTGGTTCATAAATCTTCTACAGTGTCTCCCATTTATTTCATCATATCTAGGGTCCCTTTTAGCATATTCTACTTAATATCCATCTTCCTGACCTGGGGGAAAGAAAACATAAAAGGGTGAGCTCAAATGCTCAGCAAGGGCAAATAAAGGAAATAAAAATCATATCATATCTTTATGAAAATCAAAACCTGCAAAAGAGATCATAATATCTTAACATGGAATAAATCATAGAAGTGAAAATGAGATCCCCATAATCATAACATAAAACTTGAAACTTTGTGGCATGCACACATAATCATGGAAAATCATTTCTTGTTAGTCATGACTCATTGCCAAGACTATCTTAGTGGACAAAGTCCCTTTCTGAACCGAGTTCACTCCTCGTTTCAGTCCTGTATCACTGAACCGAAATAACCTTCCGTTCCAGCCATGTCTATCTCATGAGATATAAAATCATTACCCAATGCATTGGAGGGAGATATAGGTCCCACCCATCTTATAATGAATCCTTTCTTATGTGTGCCACATAATCATAAAACATACATCATCGCATAACACATATAACAAAAATGGGATTCTTGAAACATCATGACATCATAAATCAATTCATATATGATAAAGGAATTCATAAACATAATTCCATCACAACATAGTCAAACCAATGTAAAAATATGGATAGAAACAGAACCCTTTATTATCTTAGATGGAAAATAATTTTGATAAAACACTTGAATTGAATTCTTGAGGAAAATATCCTTTCTTCTTCAAAAACATTTTTCCTTTCATAACATGTCATACAACTTTAAAATAAAAGATGTTGATTAAAAATAAACTTGAAAACTTGTAAAGGAAGCTTCTTTGAAGTAATGTTTTAAAAATCCATTCATGCCGTATAAGTTAAAAAAAAACATTCTTCGTACTTTTGTCGGAAAAGTCAAAAAGTACCTCGTACGGGAAAACGACAAAAGATTCCTTTCATATTCTTTACTAAAAACTCACCTAAGGGTAAAATTGGATTTAAACTATTTCAAGTGGATGGAAACAATATTACATATTGAGGGAACATGGATGTGGATGATAAAATACACCCTAGTAAATACTTACGAATAAACAATCTCGGATAAAAATGAGATTGTGATATTTCCCTTACCTTAGGTCCGATTTACTTTGTTCGTGTCCGAAGCTCCTGTATAATGGTTTAAATAATGTTATTGACTTATTCCAGAATCATACATATTGATATGAGATCATATATGGTCATATTATTAGCTTCTTGTTAGTAATATTTCATTGTTACTTGTTACTCGGGTCTTTATAACTTTTTGTTCTTATGCGTGTTTTGTCGAATAAATTCTTATTCTTATCTTTAGGTTATAGATAATTAATTTCCAGAATGGTATTAGTGTAGTATATACCATATTCATTCATTCAATTCATTTATACAATCATTATGAAATGAAGATCATGTAGAACGAGTCGCATCACATCGTGGAGACGGTATTCCGTACGTACGCACGAGTGATGATATCGTTCCTATGATCGTGGAATTGTATTGGAGTATATATATATATTATTTCAGTATCAATATTACTTAATAATAATCATATATATTTACTCATTACACCATTATACCCATCCTTGTAAGGTGATGGTGGAAAATAGATTACACCACGGCGTGGAGACGGTATTCCGTACGTACGCACGCGCAGTGATTTCATTTTTCCGTAGGATGGATAGAAGGTGAATTAGGGTTGTTTCATATTTATAATAACATATCCGTATGTAAGTAATACTGATGTTATTACTTTATCATGAAACAACTGAAGAAGAAGAAGTTGAAGAAGAAAGAAATTGAAAAGATCGGTAATGGATATTACCTCTTCTTTGGAACGCCTTTTTGAATCCTCCACTTAAGGAACTAAGATTGGTCTTTGGAGAAGACCAGGACCTCTAGGATTATTCTAGGGAAGTGGAGAAGGGAAAATGGCAGGGGTTGGCCGAGCTTGAGTGCTCAAATTGGTGTGAGGATGAGGGGGAGGAGGTGCCCTTTTATAAGGGAGGAGAGGGGCACCTTATGAATATCTCAAAATATTATTTTATATTAAAGTCAAAATCGGTTTATAATGGTTCCAAAGGGTCTTATTTCGAAGATAAAGTGGGGAAGGGTCGAAATCCTATCAACCAATAGAATTTAGACAAGTTTAGGATATTATTTTAACCTTATCAATTAAATTTAACTCTAAGTTAAATAATTTAACTTTTACCATGTCTTTTTGTTTTCTTTCACTATATGGTTAATACCCTTACTATAAAATGCCAAACGAACCCCAAATTGTTTATTATTAATATATATATCCTTATCTAAGTCATTTGGCCGAGCCTTAGATTTTTAGGAATAAAATAACAATTAATAATATAATATTTGATTTAAAAACTATTTTGTGTCAATTTTGACACTATTTGATATATGATTTTTGTGAAAGTCATAACAGAATTATATGTTCGAACCAAGTTGATTAAATCAACACTAATATATCATAGTAACCTAGAAAATTAGTGGAATTCATAAAAAGTCTCAAATTACATTTATTTTGGTATTTATATTATCAATTTTTTCAATATTTCATTAATAAGATAATTACTGCATCATCTTTGTGTCATAAATAAATTAAATTATTTGATGTCTAAAAATTACAAATAAAATACCATCATGTAGGAAATCTTTTTAGCTTTCTAATGAATATTTACAATCGAATTTATCTTATGTATAACCCTATATTAAAAATGATTTACTTGTTAAACTTTGATTTTAACTATTTTAACCCTTCTTTAAATAAATTAATAATAAATGTCCTAATCTAATCCAAGTGGGCCTAAATGGTCATATATTATTCCTAAGTTTGTTTTTGGTCGAATTACACTTGTCCAATAGTATTAGGACATGTGTTAGGGTAATATTGATATCATATTTACCCTTAGTTACCCTATTTACTATTAACCGCAGTAAAAATAGTAAAAAGTTACTATTCACCAAAAAATTATTTTCATCTCATTGAACAACATTTTAGTCCTTGATATTAACCGTGTCTCTCGGATTTTTGAAATTCCATTCACAGAAGCGGTAAAATTAAGTTTTATGCAAAATTCAGTTTTTAACCTACCACTTAGTGGTTTCACTATTCATCAAAAATTGAAAGTTTTCAGAAAAATACCAAAATTTCACCCTAGGCTAATTTCGATATTCTGAGTCCAAAAATGAAGTCCATTTTGAAAAATAAAATTTATAAAATTTCAAAAAGTGGTTATTACTATTCATAACGGCTAGTTTTAATAGCATATTGTTGTTTAGTGAAACCCGGTATTGCGTACGACGCAAGCTATCGAGGAAGGTCGCGATTGCGTGTAAAGCAAGTCAAGCAAGTGTTGCGTAGAAAAAGATTCCTTTGATAATTTATATAACATAAAATTCTCGGGTGTTACATTCTACCCCCCTTAAAAAGAATTTCGCCCTCAAAATTCGTCACTTTGTAACAAATAGATGAGGATACTTCTCCCTCATCATATCCTCAAGCTCCCATGTAGCTTCTTCAAGTTGGTGGTTCCTCCATAAAACTTTCACCAAGCGAGTGGTCTTGTTTCGTAGGACTTTTTCGCTACGATCCAGAATCTCTATCGGCTGTTCTTCATAAGAAAGATCTTGCTCCAGCGGTACAACTTCTGAGCTGAGTACATGTGAAGGATCTGGTATGTACTTTCTCAGGAGAGATACGTGGAACACATCGTGAACTTGAGAGAGATTCGGTGGAAGCGCCAATCGGTAAGCTACCTTCCCAACACGATCCAGTATTTCAAAAGGACCGATATATCTAGGGCTCAACTTCCCCTTCTTTCCAAATCTCATAACCCTCTTCCAGGGAGATATTCGTAAGAACACTTTATCGCCCACTTCAAACTCTAGGTCTTTTCCTCGGTTGTCGGCATAACTTTTCTGTCGACTTTGAGCTGCTCTTATGTGTTGTTGAATAGATCTAACCTTTTCTGCCATTTCATCAACGAGATCATGTCCTAATAGCTTTCTTTCCCCAACTTCATCCCAGCAAGTTGGAGTCCTGCATTTCTTTCCATAGAGAGCTTCATAAGGAGCCATCTGAATACTGGAGTGAAAGCTATTATTATAAGAAAATTCCACCAAAGGTAGGTGTTGATCCCAACCTCCTTTGAAATCCATAGAGCAAGCTCTCAACATATCTTCTAGGGTTTGAATTGTTCTCTCAGACTGACCGTCTGTCTGGGGATGATAAGCAGTGCTGAAACTCAACTCTGTATCCAGAGTATGCTGAAGACTTCGCCAGAACTTCGAGGTAAATCTCGGATCCCGATCAGATATAATAGAAAGTGGTACTCCATGCAATCTTTCCACTTCCTTTACATATATCCTGGCAAGCTGATCTAGAGAGAAATCCTCTCTAATAGCAATGAAGTGTGCAGACTTTGTAAGACGATCAACTATGACCCAGATAGCATTATTGCCTTTGGATGTTTTAGGAAGTCCTGTGACAAAGTCCATAGTGATGTTTTCCCATTTCCATTCAGGTATGGGTAATGGTTGTAACATCCCCTTAGACTTCTGTCTCTCAGCTTTAACTTGTTGACAAACCAAGCATCGAGAGACATATTCAGCAACATCTCTTTTCATGCCATCCCACCAGAAGTACTCTTTCAGGTCCCTATACATCTTCGTGCTTCCAGGATGAATAGAAAATGATGAACTATGAGCCTCATCCAGCAGCTCATTCTTTAATTCGGGGATGGGAGGAACGCAAACACGATTCCTGAACTTTATTATCCCATCACAATCAAGGTTGAATTCAGGAACATTTCTCACCTTCTTTTGTAACTCGACATCTTCTTTCTGTGCCTCTTTAATCTTCACATGTATAGATGGTTGAACATTCATTTGAGAAAGATAAGATTTTTCCCCTTCCATTATAATTCCAAGATCCATCCTTTGTAAATCCATAAATATTGGATCTTTTGTGATCCTCATCATGGATAAACTAGCATGGTCTTGTCGACTTAATGCATCTGCCACCTTGTTTGCTTTCCCAGGGTGGTAATGGATTGAGCAGTCATAATCCTTAATCAGCTCCAACCATCTTCTTTGGCGCATATTCAACTCCTTTTGTGTGAAAATATACTTTAAACTTTTATGATCAGTATAAATATCACACCTTTCACCATAAAGGTAATGCCTCCAAATCTTTAATGCAAAGATTACCGCAGCCAACTCCAAATCATGTGTTGGGTAATTTTGCTCATGGATTTTCAACTGTCGTGAGGCATAAGCTATCACCATATCATTTTGCATAAGAACACACCCCAATCCCTTCTTGGATGCATCACTGTAGATCACAAACCTTTCTCCACTACAAGGTAGTGTGAGCACAGGTGCACTGGATAACCTTCTTTTCAACTCCTTGAAATTCTCTTCACATTCCTCTGTCCAGACAAACTTAACTCCTTTCCGAGTCAACTTGGTGAGTGGATTAGATAATCGTGAAAAATCTTTTACAAAACGTCGATAATATCCAGCCAAACCAAGAAAACTTCGGATCTCAGTTACTGTTGTTGGTCTTGACCATCTTTCGATAACCTCTGTTTTTGCTGGATCCACAAATATCCCCTCTTTTGAGATTATATGACCCAAAAATGCAACTTTTTGAAGCCAAAATTCACACTTGGTAAATTTGGCATAAAGCTTATCCTTTCTCAGGGTCTTCAATATAATTCTCAAGTGATCTTCATGTTCTTCCTTGCTCTTTGAATAGACAAGAATATCGTCTATAAAGACTACCACAAATTGATCAAGATAGTCTCTAAAGACTCTATTCATTAGATCCATGAAGATAGCAGGGGCATTAGTAAGACCAAATGGCATCACTATAAATTCATAGTGTCCATACCTTGTACGGAAAGCCGTCTTTGGTATATCCTCCCTTTTGACCCTTAATTGATGATACCCTGAACGAAGATCAATCTTGGAAAAGTATTGAGCTCCGCGTAGTTGGTCAAATAAGTCATCAATGCGTGGGAGAGGATATTTGTTCTTGATAGTGATCTTGTTAAGTTCTCGATAATCAATGCAGAGTCTCATTGATCCATCTTTCTTCTTAACAAATAGAACAGGTGCTCCCCAAGGTGACGCACTAGGGCGTATGAATCCCTTATCAAGATTCTCTTGGAGTTGCTTCTTTAATTCCTGCAACTCAATTGGGGCCATTCTATAAGGTGTCTTTGAAATAGGCAAAGCACCCGGTACGAGTTCTATTGAAAACTCAACTTCACGATTTGGTGGAAGACCCGGCAATTCCTCCGGAAAGACATCATCAAACTCCCGTACAATGGGCATATTCTTAATCGTGAGTTTCTCACCAACCATTTGAGATAAATAACCTTCATTTAGTGGAATCAATACCCATAAGATGGAAGAAATTTCCACTGGAAGGTTATGTTCATCCTTGCACTGATAGACGATCGTAGGTTGATCTGGAATATGAAATGTGACTTCCCTTCTTTGGCAATTGATATGAGCTCCATGTAGAGAAAGCCAATCCATGCCAAGAATCACATCAAATTCCACTAAAGGAAGGATCACAAGATTTGCAGGAAGCACTTTCCCACAAACTTCGATCGGAGAAGAATTATAAACTTCTGATGCGATTGATGTGCCATTAGGTGTTGTCACAGCTAACTCAACATCTAATTGTTGAGGTAATACGGTGATACCCTTAGAAAATTTTTCAGAAATAAAAGAGTGGGTGGATCCAGAATCAAATAAAACATTTGCTACTTTAGAGTGGATGGTAAGTGTACCTTTCACCACATCGTTATCGTACTCCACATCGCTGATAGAAATTGCATGTGACTTTCCTTTGTCTTTAGCCTTAAGAGTTTGTTGACGTCGACCATCATCATCAACCCTTGGATTTGGGCATTGATTGGCATAATGCCCCATCTCCTTGCACTTGAAACATTGAAGTGTAGCAGGTTCATTCTGTGTATCCCTTCCTTTGTTTGCATCATTAGACATCTTCTTCCCATTATCACGGCATTCAAATGCCCGATGGCCTTCCTTTCCACATTTAAAACATTTACTTGTCCCTTTAAGACAACTCCCTCCATGTTTCTTTCCACACTTTGAGCATAAGGGAAAGTTCATCTTCTTTTCCGTGTGCTCTTTAGATTTTTCTTTGAATTCCATCTTCCTCTTCTTATCAAACCCATGTGACTGATGGGTTACTCCAATCTCCATCTCGACTTTGAGAGCACATCAAACGATTTCCTCGTAGCTATTGAAGTCCCTTATGGCTAACGCCCTTCGAAGACTTGGTTTTAAGCCACTAAAGAATCGATCGATCTTACTCTCAGGTTTGATAATAATACCAGAAGCGTACCTTGCAAGTCTTGTAAAATTTGCTTCATAGGTACTAACAGATTCATCATCCCTTTGATTCAGTTCAAGGAACTCTTTCTCCATCTTTGTTCGGAGAATACGAGGGAAGTACTTATTGAAAAATAAGTTCTTGAACTCGTCCCATTCCATAGACTCAATTTCATCCCTTTGCCTCGTATTCTTAACAAGATTCCACCATTGATCCGCATCTCCTTCCAAACGATACACTGCTAGGATGACTTTATCATGCTCAGAACATTGAAGAACTGAAAATATATTTTCAGTAGTACTAATCCATTGTTCAGCAACTAATGGATCAGTAGACCCGCTGAAAGATGGTGGACGCTGCCTCATGAAGGATTCAACAGAATGTTGCTCCCTTCTTTGTTCGTTTGGAAATCCTGCATGATTCATAGCTTGAGAAAGTTGTGTGAGCATGGCTACAAGATTTTGCATTCCAGCTCCCATATCGTTTGGTTGCTCAGGGGGACAATCATTGCATTGCCCATCGCATTCCGCATTAACACGATTCCTTCGGGTTCCAGCCATTGACTAAAACCAAGAAGAATAGTGTGAGCAACACTAATTATAATAGGAAACCACATAATTCAAGAATAAAATTTTCATGCTTAAGGTCTTATCCTAGGTTATTCAAGGCCATTTCTAAAACACTAAGATTGTGTTCTATGCTTAGACTTATCCTTAGGGTTCTTACTAAGGCTTTCACATCCTAGTTTCCAAAGGTTGACTATACCTTTCCTCTGATACCAACTATAACGGTCTGGAATTACTTCCAGTGGACTATAATTGATACCTATCATGGCACTCCATGGGCGGCTACACCCCCTGGGCGGGACACACCACCATCCCCAGTGGCAGCCATTTCCTCATGAAGCCCTTGGGCGGAGAGCCATGCTTCGTCCAACGCTCACATGTGAGAGTTCCCAAGGATCGGATACATTCCTACCTCCTTTGCCTCTGATACCAACTATAACGACCCACACTTTACATACATTGTTAATACTTCAAAATTGAAGCACTCTTATTACAACATATGACAAAACCACAAAGGACCGTATAGGTATAGTGTCTTTAGAAACTGGGAAACATAAACAACTGGTTCATAAATCTTCTACAGTGTCTCCCATTTATTTCATCATATCTAGGGTCCCTTTTAGAATATTCTACTTAATATCCATCTTCCTGACCTGGGGGAAAGAAAACATAAAAGGGTGAGCTCAAATGCTCAGCAAGGGCAAATAAAGGAAATAAAAATCATATCATATCTTTATGAAAATCAAAATCTGCAAAAGAGATCATAATATCTTAACATGGAATAAATCATAGAAGTGAAAATGAGATCCCCATAATCATAACATAAAACTTGAAACTTTGTGGCATGCACACATAATCATGGAAAATCATTTCTTGTTAGTCATGACTCATTGCCAAGACTATCTTAGTGGACAAAGTCCCTTTCTGAACCGAGTTCACTCCTCGTTTCAGTCCTGTATCACTGAACCGAAATAACCTTCCGTTCCAGCCATGTCTATCTCATGAGATATAAAATCATTACCCAATGCATTGGAGGGAGATATAGGTCCCACCCATCTTATAATGAATCCTTTCTTATGTGTGCCACATAATCATAAAACATACATCATCGCATAACACATATAACAAAAATGGGATTCTTGAAACATCATGACATCATAAATCAATTCATATATGATAAAGGAATTCATAAACATAATTCCATCACAACATAGTCAAACCAATGTAAAAATATGGATAGAAACAGAACCCTTTATTATCTTAGATGGAAAATAATTTTGATAAAACACTTGAATTGAATTCTTGAGGAAAATATCCTTTCTTCTTCAAAAACATTTTTCCTTTCATAACATGTCATACAACTTTAAAATAAAAGATGTTGATTAAAAATAAACTTGAAAACTTGTAAAGGAAGCTTCTTTGAAGTAATGTTTTAAAAATCCATTCATGCCGTATAAGTTAAAAAAAAACATTCTTCGTACTTTTGTCGGAAAAGTCAAAAAGTACCTCGTACGGAAAAACGACAAAAGATTCCTTTCATATTCTTTACTAAAAACTCACCTAAGGGTAAAATTGGATTTAAACTATTTCAAGTGGATGGAAACAATATTACATATTGAGGGAACATGGATGTGGATGATAAAATACACCCCAGTAAATACTTACGAATAAACAATCTCGGATAAAAATGAGATTGTGATATTTCCCTTACCTTAGGTCCGATTTGCTTTGTTCGTGTCCGAAGCTCCTGTATAATGGTTTAAATAATGTTATTGACTTATTCCAGAATCATACATATTGATATGAGATCATATATGGTCATATTATTAGCTTCTTGTTAGTAATATTTCATTGTTACTTGTTACTCGGGTCTTTATAACTTTTTGTTCTTATGCGTGTTTTGTCGAATAAATTCTTATTCTTATCTTTAGGTTATAGATAATTAATTTCCAGAATGGTATTAGTGTAGTATATACCATATTCATTCATTCAATTCATTTATACAATCATTATGAAATGAAGATCATGTAGAACGAGTCGCATCACATCGTGGAGACGGTATTCCGTACGTACGCACGAGTGATGATATCGTTCCTATGATCGTGGAATTGTATTGGAGTATATATATATATTATTTCAGTATCAATATTACTTAATAATAATCATATATATTTACTCATTACACCATTATACCCATCCTTGTAAGGTGATGGTGGAAAATAGATTACACCACGGCGTGGAGACGGTATTCCGTACGTACGCACGCGCAGTGATTTCATTTTTCCGTAGGATGGATAGAAGGTGAATTAGGGTTGTTTCATATTTATAATAACATATCCGTATGTAAGTAATACTGATGTTATTACTTTATCATGAAACAACTGAAGAAGAAGAAGTTGAAGAAGAAAGAAATTGAAAAGATCGGTAATGGATATTACCTCTTCTTTGGAACGCCTTTTTGAATCCTCCACTTAAGGAACTAAGATTGGTCTTTGGAGAAGACCAGGACCTCTAGGATTATTCTAGGGAAGTGGAGAAGGGAAAATGGCAGGGGTTGGCCGAGCTTGAGTGCTCAAATTGGTGTGAGGAGGAGGGGGAGGAGGTGCCCTTTTATAAGGGAGGAGAGGGGCACCTTAGGAATATCTCAAAATATTATTTTATATTAAAGTCAAAATCGGTTTATAATGGTTCCAAAGGGTCTTATTTCGAAGATAAAGTGGGGAAGGGTCGAAATCCTATCAACCAATAGAATTTAGACAAGTTTAGGATATTATTTTAACCTTATCAATTAAATTTAACTCTAAGTTAAATAATTTAACTTTTACCATGTCTTTTTGTTTTCTTTCACTATATGGTTAATACCCTTACTATAAAATGCCAAACGAACCCCAAATTGTTTATTATTAATATATATATCCTTATCTAAGTCATTTTGCCGAGCCTTAGATTTTTAGGAATAAAATAACAATTAATAATATAATATTTGATTTAAAAACTATTTTGTGTCAATTTTGACACTATTTGATATATGATTTTTGTGAAAGTCATAACAGAATTATATGTTCGAACCAAGTTGATTAAATCAACACTAATATATCATAGTAACCTAGAAAATTAGTGGAATTCATAAAAAGTCTCAAATTACATTTATTTTGTTATTTATATTATCAATTTTTTCAATATTTCATTAATAAGATAATTACTGCATCATCTTTGTGTCATAAATAAATTAAATTATTTGATGTCTAAAAATTACAAATAAAATACCATCATGTAGGAAATCGTTTTAGCTTTCTAATGAATATTTACAATCGAATTTATCTTATGTATAACCCTATATTAAAAATGATTTACTTGTTAAACTTTGATTTTAACTATTTTAACCCTTCTTTAAATAAATTAATAATAAATGTCCTAATCTAATCCAAGTGGGCCTAAATGGTCATATTTTATTCCTAAGTTTGTTTTTGGTCGAATTACACTTGTCCAATAGTATTAGGACATGTGTTAGGGTAATATTGATATCATATTTACCCTTAGTTACCCTATTTACTATTAACCGCAGTAAAAATAGTAAAAAGTTACTATTCACCAAAAAATTATTTTCATCTCATTGAACCACATTTTAGTCCTTGATATTAACCGTGTCTCTCGGATTTTTGAAATTTCATTCACAGAAGCGGTAAAATTAAGTTTTATGCAAAATTCAGTTTTTAACCTACCACTTAGTGGTTTCACTATTCATCAAAAATTGAAAGTTTTCAGAAAAATACCAAAATTTCACCCTAGGCTAATTTCGATATTCTGAGTCCAAAAATGAAGTCCATTTTGAAAAATAAAATTTATAAAATTTCAAAAAGTGGTTATTACTATTCATAACGGCTAGTTTTAATAGCATATTGTTGTTTAGTGAAACTCGGTATTGCGTACGACGCAAGCTATCGAGGAAGGTCGCGATTGCGTGTAAAGCAAGTCAAGCAAGTGTTGCGTAGAAAAAGATTCCTTTGATAATTTATATAACATAAAAGTCTCGGGTGTTACAATATCAATGAGTGGGGTCTACAACATCAACAAGGTTATCTCCAGGTAATAACTCTATAATTGGGATATATAAGTTAATATGGTGGCTCAATAGTGTTAAAATCCTTTAATATGGTCTTCTAAAACATTTTATACTCCAATATTAAAATTTATGAGACCCTACTATAGTATCTAAAGACTATAGCTTGAATTATCCCACCATGCACAATATAAAGTTTGTTTATTCAAGCATATATTTAGAAGATTAATATATTAATTTGATTCTTCAATTTCAGTAAAATAAAATATTTTCTTTAATTTAGCATTATTATATTATCATAAATTATTTTGGTTTTTTCAAAAAATTGGATTTATTAGTGAAAATGATAAAATTACTTTTTCCAACACAATAAATTTATTTATAATTTGTTGATTAAAATTATATAATAAGACTAATTATAATTTTAGAAATGGAATATAATTTATATAAAATAAGGATTAATTAGTATTACAAATGTAAAATGGTGGTTTTCAAATAATTAATCTTATAAGTGACATATTATTTTTATCCTAAAAATCAGAATAATATTCGTTGAAAATTGAATCTAATATTTTCCTAAACAAATATATATACACATTAATACTTATTAAATTAATATTAATAGGAAATATAAATAAAACCACTTAATATATAAAAATAAATTCTTATATAAAATCATCTTTTCCTATATAGATTTTTTTCATTTAAAATATAATTTTCCCATATAAAAAATGTTTGTTAGCTTAAAAAGAATTTAATCTCTGATTCATAATATTAAAATATTGTAATAAGGATTATCTATTATTTTCAGTAATTAAATAATTTCCATGGTAAATTTTGTAACTAGCATAATAAGTATTAAATTTGTAAATGAGGTATCTTGAATTATTAACAATTAAAATACCACATAAAAATTCTAGGAATAGTTATTAGGTATAAATTCCATGCCCACATATATCACATACCATTTCTCTACCTAATTCACCAAATTCACCAAACACACCTAACACTCATTTTGTTTTAATTTTTACCCCTAACCTAGAAATAGTATTAATGAGAAACACCCACTTTTTCCCCTATAGAAGGGGCATCCCACCATCCATTCAATACTACTATAAAAATATATTATAATCTAAAAACTCATTCCTATTTAATTTCTCTAGAATTATCTTTTAATCAGAGAAAATTATGCTCATGTGATATAATCCTAAGCATTTTTATTTCTTAGGATCTACCATATGAAATCCAATATTCTCAACTTATGGTCAATGTTTTCTCAAATATATTTTATATTTATTATTAAATTTTAAATTTATTTATCCAAGTATTATTTTTATACTTCATATTTTAATTACAAAAAAATTATTAAATATCTTGGATATAAAAACAACACACCTTTCCTCATTCCCTAAAAAAAATTACAATTCATGCATAGTGAAAAATATCACCTCCATGAGGCAACATGTTTCATCATCCTTCAAAACCTAAAATGAAGGATATATAGATGGGGTAATGGAAAAATATTATTTTTATAATATAATTATTTTGATGCTAAAATAAATTTTATATCTTATTAATTATATGACCAACAACAAATCATTATTAGTTTAATCATTTCAAAAAGGGTACTAAAAGGATAATCATTTAATCATATTTTTGTAATATTTCTATATAAATTACGTTTTGCTTTTCATACTTATAAATATTATATAAAATATGAAAAAATTTAATATAAAATTATTAAAATTATGGTATAAGGATATTACAAAAAAATAAACTCATAATCTTTCATTAAATCAGGGAATGCTAATGTTTTGGTCAGTTTGACCACATGAATAATACTATTAATTTATATCATGAATGAATATGGGAATATAATTACTAATTTAATAAAATATAATATATTAAATAATTTTTTGTTTTTGGTTATATATATTTTATATCAATAGTTATTTCATTAAAAAATAATACACAATTTGAATGTTAAAAACCAATGAAACATGCTTGTTATGGATTTCATCTTAATGGAAAAAGACAAAAACTATCATGGAAAGAATTTGGAACATTAGGAATAATTATAAATCATCATTAAATAATTTAATGATATAATAATTATTAAAATTTGAATAATAAAGAATACAAAAGCCTCTATTATAAATCTAGTATAAAAAAATCTAAATTGCAAACACATGATGCGGAAAATCGGTAGAATCCATATAGAGACTAAATTTTTATATATAGTTTAAATTAAAATAAATAAAAAAATGGTATTGAATTATGTTATTAAGATATATTTTTTTTGGATATAGGTTGTTAAGTTATGTTTGTGTAATCCTAGATAATTTTTAATGGTTTTCAATATCAAATTCCTCTCTTTGAGGATTGTTTAGTATTATGAACGCAATTTTAATTATGAAATTTATATCAATATACTATATGAGATTTTATATCATGAATTTAATTTATTCTGGGTATATTGTGATCATTTTTGTATATTATATTTCAATATGTAGTGATTGAATTTCTACTAAGTCCATGTGTGGGGTTTTCTATATTATTTTGCAGTATATAAGACTCATGTTATATTATCAATATTATTATTTTAGTGTGGTGAATACATTTCAGTAGAATACTTTTTAACATATTAATTATAAAATTTTAGGTATTTATATTTCTATATTTCTACACCACCCACTTCTTCTTAATATTAAAGAGTTACAAAAATGAATGTAAAACTAAATATTTCTCATGGTTGAAAACCATCCTATGATTTTGTTATAAAAAAATGTATAGATTCCTAGAAAATAGATCCAGGACTCAATACTCATATGTGGATGTATTTGTGTCAAAAAATCACCTAGGGGTGGACACCAAGAAAAGTTTTTTTGTATCAGTGAAATAATCATCACTCTGATGCATGAGGATTTAGCCTAACACTAAAATGCTAGATAGAAACTCATAGAGATCTAATTTGAAATATTGACACACCATTTATAAACCATGATAAAAAATTTCTCTACCATTTACAAGGTCTAAAATATATATAATATATTTAATCCAATTACTATACTATATGAAAAACTAAGAAATGTTTATTTACCATCACCAATATATATATTTGATAAATATAATTCATGTTAGTTTGATAATATGCTATTATTTACATGTTGATTAATGTATGTTCCAAAAAATATACACATTATTATATTGAATTAGGGTGTATTTTATTTATATATTTTCATTATACAGAAAAACATTTTTATTTAGTAAGTTGTTCATCAGGGAATGGTCTGAAATGTATTTTCTACTATTATGGTGAATGCATTGATCATAACCAGTTGAAGGGAATAGAAAACAATTATATATTCCCTCAATGAATCAATAATAATAATGAGGTAAAATATGTTGTGTTTTGGTGTATACCTATTCCCATAATAGGAAAGTGTCTTTTAGCAATGCCTTGTATGATTGTTTTGATGATTGGCATTACACATTCCGTCATTATGTGATCAATGATTAATCTTGACTATGTTATAATTTATTATTATGGATATAACATTACCTTACTTTTAGTTGATTATGGATTAATGAGTTTATTTTATTACAACAACATTACCTATTATATGTTTATCTTTTTAGATATTCCATTGTATGGTACACATTACTAAGCACATAATATAACCCTAATTTTAATTCCTTTCTATATGAATACTAGGTTAGGACTACATTTTATTACAGGGATATAAAGGAAGGGAATATAATATTCCCAAAATATTTTCTTCTTTTATATTATGTAAGGAAATTTAATCAATGTATGTGTTTAGAATTCCATTACTACTAAATTTTTCGATACATGGGAAACGCTTCTTTTATGAACCAATTATATAATATAACTACACGCTCTAGATTTATAGTGTGTGGGATGTTATATTTGATATTATTATAAGTTTAGTAGAAACCATGGGGATTAGATTTAGTTAACCAACATGAGATAGAACATGTACTTAGAAAATACATCCAGATTTTTATAGAACACTATATAAAGCTTAAGGGAAATTATATTTTACAATTTAATATAATTAGTTGATTATGTGTGTTCCATTTTAAAAATATAGTGTCCAACAAGAAAAATTGGAATTTTATCAACACCCTTGGTCAAAACTGGGATGTTACGCTTGATAATATTAAAGAGTTTTTTTCCGGATAATCAGATCATGGCCATATTAAGGCAGTTGAACAATGTTAATGAAATTAAATTATTACCTCATAGAGATACCTATTTATAGATAACATGGTGTAACTATATTAGAACACTTTATGAAAAAAACCACTGTCATTCAATAGAATGTATAATACATTAGTATATGAACAATGGATCAAGTCCCTATAGACGATATTTTTCTCTTAGGGTTGTTGTGAAAATAGAAATATCAATATGGAAGTATATTGTCTAATGGGAGATATGGATCAATGGTGATCAATAATTAAATAAATAAATATAAATATGAGATAAAATTAAATTAATGATGAACATTAAAGGAGGTATTTTATGGAAATTACATTCATCCGGGGAAAAAAGTAAAAATAAAGTCAATTAATCAAAATTTGGCCCAAGGAGGATGAAATGGTGTTGTCTAAGAAGAAAATTTTACTAGGATAACTATACATACAACGAAATATATATGTAGAAAAAAAAAGAAATATTGTTTGTTTCTTCATTGGGTTAATCCCATGCCATTAATGTGTGTTAGTTATTTTGAACTTTTCAAATATGAACATATAATCTCAAGAACTTTTAATATGTATTAATATTTATCCAAGATGTATTTATAAATGGTAAATTATGAGAACAAGATAAAAATTTAGCATCACAGGAACAGGAATGTAGAAAAGAGGGTGAAAAACGAAGGGTTTTCCGATGTGTGATACAAATCATATGAAACCCTAGGGGATTGATGTGAGGGTACATAATTTTGTTACTTGTGTAGATAAATCATTCATCAAGCATAATAATGAAAGGTAAATTATTAGGTTATTGTTGTTGAATGTATAAATTGTAGGTATATGGGACATTATGTGAATAAATAACCTAATCATTAAGGAAGATTACTTTATTAATGGATAAGGGAGTAAGGGCAATAATTTATAATTACCATTTTATAAGATGGAATTACTAATCATATGGGGGAAGGTACATTGGTCATAGGTACTTGGTTAGATATTATTTTATTTGATTCTTCTTCTTTTCAGTCTTTAATTTCTTCCATGTTTTGAAATAAAATTATATATTTCCCAAGATCCATAGTTAGGGAGATATCAATTGAGACAATTATTTGAAATCATATTATAATGTTAATTTGTTATGTAACTAAAACTATGATATGTGGGTATACTATATTTTCAACATTGGTTATTTTAACTATGGTTGAATTTATTATGACATGTTGTATGGATTGGATTTAAAATTATTATAAATGATTATTTCTATGAAAAATATATTTTGATTCAAAAAGAATAGTTGGTATATATTATCTTTAGATGGTAATCCTCATTATAAAATTCATCAACATATCCTCCCCCATTTTATATCCTTAAATTAATTCTGTGTCAATAGAGATCAAGTGTGATCTATGGTTGACGAAGGTATCAAAAGAATAGTGGATATACCTAGGGTACTAAATTTCACTTATTTTTTGATGATGAATTAATCAGTTATAAAATAGATCATAAAGTTGAGTTCTCTACAAAAATCATTATTGATCAGAGGCATATATCAAAAACTCCATATATAATATAGGTGATGGTGTTAGATGAGTTAATAAAAAAGTTACAGGAGTGTCTTGATAATGGATTTATTTACTCTAGTGTTTCACTATGTAGAGCCATTATTTTATACATCAAACATTAGTATGGGGTTATGATATTATGAATAAATTTTAGGGATATCAAATCAATTACTGTAATTAATAAGAATCCTTTACCACACATTGATTAATTATTTGTTCAATTGAAGCGTGACAAATTATTTTGGATGATCAATCTTTACATTGTATATCATGAGCTAAGGGTGAATTAGTATAACTTATAGAAGACGATGTTGTGAACAGTGTATGGGAATCGATATTTTGTTGTAATTAATTTTTATTAACTAAATCACCTCCTAAATTTACAAATATGATTAATAGAGTGTTTCAGGAGAATATTCAAATGTTTATGGTTCTATTAATTGAATATATCAACATATATAATAAGAGATATAAAGAGAATGACTTTAACATATAAAAAATTCTGGATATCCTCAAGAGAAATTAATGATATTGGTAATATATTATATATATGTTTTAGTTCAGTATAGACTTATTTAAATGAAATAATTTATCTAATGGTAGATTATTTCAACGTATAATAAAGATAGATCTATTCAATTAATGAACCTAGAGAGATAAAATGAAAGAGATACAAATTTTCCTGGGTTTATAATGTTATTATTGATAGTTTTCCAAATATTTAACTATGATGTAAACCCAATAATTAATGATTACATGTAAATGGGACAAATTTTATTTGTAAATTGATGGTGAAGAATGTTTTGAACTTGTGAATTTGAAAAAAAATTAAATTTTTAATTTTAACATCAACATCAGGTGAATTAGTATTTGAAGAATGTAATGATGCATCGAAGAATGGAATTGGTTTTTACCTAATTAATAAGGATTTTTAGATTACTTATACATTAATATAATCGAAAAATAGAACTATATAACTAATTACCTTGAACTACAATGTGTAATATTTTCATTTAAAATATAGTGGCACTAAATGTCTGGGAATGATATAAAATATATATAGAGAAAAGATGTATGGATTGTGTATTATCATTGAAAGAGCAGAAAACGTTGTAAATAAAATGTTTTTAACTTCTGAAGGACAATGATTTCTTAATGCATTAACACCTTGGTAAGACAAATAGGGTTTATGATTCATTGAGTTAAAGAGACAATGGAGTTTTGATCATGGTGAATATTAAAAAGGATATTAAATATGAAGATATATAATATATAGATATAATGATTTCTATGATAGGAGAGGTACCATTCATTTATCAATAAATTTTTAATCCATCTATAATAGGAAAAATAGATATAAATATATAGGATTATTATGACATACAAATGTTTATTAATGAAATAAATAATGAGAAACTGACATATATTAAGTATAATGTTGGAGAATTGAAATTATAGAATAGGTTAGGAATTCTATCTATATGATATTTCAAAATGGAATTGAAAAATTATGTACATATAAAAAATTCCTATATATAACCTAGTATTCAATAGATGAATATGTTTTTAAGGGAACATTTTGTGTGGGATGGTTTGATGTGAGAAATTGTAGACTACGTGTCTTGATTCTTAGTATTCTAGAAGGTAACAGATAAAATATAACATCATCAGGGAGGCATGAAATCTATTACTATAGATATATAGATGTGGGAAAATATTATAATGGAACTTATCACAAGACTCCAATATACATTAATGAATAAAAATTCAACAAGGTTCATTTTTAATAGTCATACTATGTCTTCTCACTCTATACTAATAGGATATGATCCACCCATTGAGAACAATGCATGAATTTATATAAATTAAGTCATAATTATTTATTAATAATCATTATATAGTGTGTATAATTGTGACCACTGGTTCACATCAAAATCCTAGAATTTTATTTGAAGAGATCATGAGAAGAGGGTATATTTAAGCATCACCACTCATCCCCTAAGTGATGGGTAGTAATAAAAAAATAACCATACATTGGAAGTCATGTTAAGATCATATTATCTTGCCTTCCATGGTATTTGGGATTATTATAAACATTTACTGAAAATATCATACCATAATATATTCCACTAGATCATCCAGATGGTAAGATAGGAAGCATTTTATATAAAGTATTTTCATAATCATACATTTTTGGAATACACCTGATAATGAATGTTTGATGGAATTCACCTTGTTGAAGAGGAAATTGTTAAATTAAATCCTATTTAGGAAAATATTTTAGAATTCCTAATCTTAAAAAAGAGTTATACTGATAATCCATGTAATTAGTAGGAATTTTATGTTAGGAATATTGTATTTTTAATAGTTTAACCATGGAAGGGAGTTGTAATATTTGGTAAAAATAAAATGTTCAGACCATGTTACATTAAACAATTTTAAATATCATAATTAATTGGGGTTGTATCCTATCTTTTGGATATACCTACCAAAATTTCTAATGTATATGATTTTATCCATGCTTCGGGAATAAAAAGTTATATACTAATACCAATTCATTATATCATATCATTTAGAATAATTCTATATCTTGAATTGTGTCATAATTTGGAGAGAGTCTAGATTTTTCACATCAGAGAGTATGTATTACAGAAATAGAGAAATAGCCTATTGAAATTCCATTCAAGGAAACAAAATCAATAAAGGAGCGATTGGGAGTCTAAATATTCTATATATAAGGAGTATCCACATTTGTTTAACAGTTTATATATACTGCAATTTAGAGAATAGAATAATTTAAGGGGGAAAATGTAATACCCTAGACACTACTGTAGATAGTAATCACAATATCCTGAATTATCACACAACACATACTCTAAAGAGAATTTATTAATGACTATATTTAAAATTATAATTTCTTAATATTGAAATATTATATTTAAAAAATAAAACTCATTTGTTAGTTCTTTATACTGAGTTTTTCTTATGATAATTTTTTGTTATTTATCAAAAAATCGCCTTTTATGCACACAAATGTTACAATTAATTTTCAATAAAAACTTTAATTCTATTATTTAATATAGATATAATTTTTATAATTAATAGATATAAATTATTTAACTATAATAATATTATATTTATTCATAATAATTAAATTACATACGACAATGATTTAAAACAATGGTTACATTTAAATAGTTTTTTTCAAATAAATAATCCTATATGAGATTTATAATTAATATTTATATAATTTATATTAATATCAATTAAAATATGAATCTAATATGATTTTTAAACACATAAATTATATTTAAAATAATTTCATTGATAATTAATCGTAAATTAAAAGAAAACAATTAATACATGAATATACATTTTTTTTATAAAAACAACACTTCATATATATTGTGTTTCAATTTAATAGTAAATTTTCTCATATTTATAAATTTAATTACCTAAAATGGATCCTAAAATCTATTTCAAAACAACAAATTTTTTTAATTAGGTTCAACTTATATTTTCTATTATAAATTAATAACCATAATTAATTTTTATAATTTAAATTAAAATGGATAAATTTAGAAAATGAGGTATCTCGGTTGTTTAATAATTAAATGGACACAGGAAGCATACAGAATGAATTATTATATAGGAAATTATTTCCCACATTCCAAACCCACTATTTATCCACCTATTTTAGCTAACTCACAAAATCCACCTAACAACCATGTGATATAATTCGTACCGATTACCTAACTATAGTTTCCATGAAATCACCTATTTTTCACCTATAAAGTGAATTATAATCACCTCATAAATATAACTAAAAAAATAATGTCAATAATGAAATTATTCCTTATTTAATTCATAGATAATTCCATTTCACCAACACAATTTTATAGATATAATATATTAGATTAATCTCTTCCTTTCTAAGAAATCCACCAAAGAAAACCAAATATTCCCAACATATGTTTAATATTTTCCCATACATATTTTATTTTTATCATTACATTTAAAACATATATTCTTATTCTTATTTGAAGTATAATTTATTTATATTATAAAAAAAATTTCTATAATGTGAAAATAAACACTAACATTCTTATCCCATCCCATCAACAAAAAATAAATGACCACTATTACACTATGCGGTCAATCGCCTCTAAGATGTAGCATGTTTCGTTTTCCATCAATACATTACATGGATGGATATAGGGACAATTTTAATGGATAAATAATATTATAATTACTTCATTAATGATATATTAAGAAAAAAGTGATAACCTATTAATGATACAATAAGGACCCTGACATCACTAATTTATTTCTTTATAACATGCCCAATAAGAGCTTGATCTTTTATTCAAATTGTAAAAAAAATCATATTCCTTACTTATTCTTATAATTCTTTAAAATTATGATACATAACACTAATAAATACTCTATAATAATTTTATTAATATTTTAATAATTATATAATATCCAAATGACCTTATAATCATTAATTAAATCAGGGTATTTCTTGTTTATGTCTTCTCAACAACATAAATGTATAATAAAATGACAATACATCATGAATGACTATAGTAAAATAATTATTCGTATAATACGATATAAATATGTAAATAAATTTTTTTTGGGTTTTTAAATGTTATATCGACATTTAATTCATTAATTATGTACTGATTCTATGATCATTAAGAATCATAAAAACAAACTTCTTATCAATTTCATCTTCAACGATTAAGAAAAAAACTCATGAAAGAAATTGGAAACCTCATTAATAGTTATAAATAATATCTAATAGTACCTTTAGTTTTATATTAATGATGAGATTTTAAATTATAATGAATATGGATGCTACTATTTTGAAATTGTTAAAAATGATCAAAACTATAAAAAACTGATCTGGAAAATCAGTATATTTGTTTTTATGTGGAATGACTATTTATGAGGATTAAAAATAAAAATAAATATGTATGTGTTTATAATTTATGTTATTTATATTGTAATATTTACTATTCAATAGTTTATAGTGGGTTATTATATGTTGGGATGAGCGGTAAAGGTTTTCAATCTCATATTCCACTTTTTGAATGTTGTTTTGTATTATGCACGTTATTTCACTTATAAGGTGCGTATATACTTCATGCATGAGATTTTATATAATGAATATAAATTGTTAGTTTTATATGAATATTAATTTTAATTCCAACCATTCACTAGGTTATTATTTAATTTATACCAAAGCAATAAGTGACGTTTTTTACCCAATTTCCATTCTATAGAACAAATGTTATATTTTCCACCTATTTCATTTTTATGTTGTATATGTTAAAATAAAAGACTTTTTAACACAATAATAATAAATATTAAAATATTTATATGTCCAAATGGTTAGCCATGTCCCATTTTTTAGATTAAATAGTTTGAAAAACTATTTTTATACTACATCTTTTCCATGGTGGAAAAACTATTTTATGTTTTAGTAATGTGAAAGAATGCATTAATTCATATAAAATAAATCTTTTCAAGATAATGGAATGTTGATTTGGTTGTGTAATATATTCACCTAGGATTAATTAACCCAAAATGGTTGGTTAGTCATTTAATCAATTTCCACTGTAATGTATTATGAATGGACCTAAGACTTCCCACATAGATAGACACTCCGGAGGGATATTATTTGGAATATTCATGTTTAATTTAATAATAATGATAATGGATTATTTCTAATAATTTCTATTATATTATACCAATGGGGGATACCAAAGTAAATTATTTTATTCCATAATTATCATTTCACATTATATGTACACTCTCTACTATATTTATTTGATAAGGTTACTTCATATTACTTTGATGATACATCAAAATTTTCTAGTTTATTAAGTGAATATCTCCAAGGAATCCACATTAATCTAATAAATTGGGAGATAATTAACATATATATTTCTCATTATACATATATCCATGTTTTAATTAGTAATAGGTGACATATGTAATGGTATTAATTTCCTTTTAGAATCCTATATAGAATACATTAGATTTAATCATGTAATTGTGGGGGCTGAGATATATATTGCCCCTAGATGAATCGATGGTTCTAAATACCCAAAATATGTTGGTTTTTGGTGTATTCTTCTTCCTAAATATTTTATGTTTATTTTTATAAATCCTTGACAAAATATTTTTATGTCTATATTTATACATTTAACCGATACAATATAAAATTATTTTTCTCTATGTTTTCATTTATTATCATGGATAAAACATGGCCTTAGGGTCTATTGATTACCACTTAGTGAGGTTACATTATTCATACCATATATCTTATTATATTTTTAAGTTAAAAATTATTCTATTGTATATTACACCTTAATAATCATCTAAGATCATAAATACTCATTTTTTATTACCTAGTAATATCAGAGGAGGAATATAAGTAATTTTAATGGATAAGATAGAATAGATACAAATTCCCATGCAATATATAATGATTTTATCTTTTTTTTTGAAATGAAATTTAAGTTTTAATATGGTAATCCATGTCTACTATGTTGTGGTATTCGTAGGGAACATTTTTTTTACCAATAATGTAATTTAACTACCATCTTTGGGTTTCTGAGTATTGGGATGAAACATTTATAATTTAAAATATATATATCAGACTCCTGGAGAAGGATCTTTCATTGTTTGAGAATCTTATTTGGAGTAGGCTTCATAATGGAAAACAGAAGGGAATATTGATATGAAAAGGCCATGAATATTAGACTATGTAGATATAAATATTATTTGCCCTTGTGAATCCAAATAGAAATATGTTTTTCTATGAGTACATTAATTTTATTCTGTTATATCTACGGTTTGAGAGGTATATGAAGTGAGATGAAGAACCAGATCGGACCCTTATGATAAAAATGGCATATCTTTATATGCAGAGGTTTCGTAGATCACTAGTTATAATAGATCCTTACTAGGTAGTTGGATGATGAAAAGGAATGTGACACTTGTTTTTATTGAAATAATGAAATCCCAAAATTTATGATCAAATATAACCATAATAAAATTTCACAACAATAGTCACACAGAATGTGAATATTCTTTAATGAATGATCTTTAAAAACTAGCATGAACCATGAAAAACCACACCCAATGATGTTATCTTAAATATTGAAGGGAGGAAATTAATAAAATATTTATATATTTTGAAATTTATTCCATCATTATGGATGATATAATGAATCAATATTGATATCACTACCAAAAAATATAATTATCCTAATTTAATACTATATTTGATTTATTTTAAAAGAAGTTTATAGTACCTTTTTCTGAAAACCCATCAATAATATAAGATATATGAATAGTGAAAATATTTATGAAAACATCATTTCAATATTACTGGTACTCAAAGAATATACTAACCATAAAATGTAAAATGGTAATTGTACATAAGGCAGAGAAAAATGTCATACCCATATATGAAAATGTGTTGAATGTATAGGTAAATGTTGTTTTTATTTATCCTTATAGGATATATGGTTGTGAAAATATATAAAATATCCATTAATAAAATAACAATGGTACTTATCATCTTATTATTCTATAATTTGGTTAATAAAATTTATCGTAAAGTTGTATGTTAACAAGGATTGATTTATTATATTATAGTCTATACAGGCTCTCAAATAATTTTATACATGTTTAGGTAAAAATTCATTATTTTCATTTGGAACTAAAATTATTCACTTTTTCATAAGAACAAATTTACCATGGATAACAAATTATATTTCTGATATATTATAGATTATCGAAACAGAAATTAATTTTCTCACCTCTTGTTTCACCATATAAATGTTGGTGGAATTTATCCGGTGTTAATATTTCTATATTTTGTTTTGTTACATCATAAAAAAATATGTGATGAATTACAATAATGGGATTATTAATCAATCCAACATTAACATACATACATATCAAGTCATTTTATATTAATATACATTATATATAACAGCAAATCACACATTAGAACGTATATGTTCACTGGCTATGTTGATTAGATACATAACCAAGTAATTTTAAAATATTATTCAATGTTATCCAAATATAATCTTCACAGTTGATACCCTTCTAGACATGTCATACATAATACACTTCTTCATTGCATATGGATTCAAAATAAAAAAATATGTGAGCTCAAACACTAAGTAATGGGTGAAAATCAAGGATATCAATAGAAGATCATTAGTGAAAAAATATGATCATGTTGGTATGATGAAATTATCAATAAAAATTAGTGAGACAAAACGAAAACATAACAAAGAAAACATGTATCGTAAATCAGGAATCGTAACAAAAGGATTCTAACATAACATGGGAAATTAGGTATTGGAATGTGAAAAAATAACAAATTTATCCTAAAACATGGTAACATAACATAAGAATTTGGAATAACATAGATATATAAGATAATAATTTCTTAAATAAATATTAAATTAATTCATTTCAAGTGATAATTATCATAACTAAGACTATCATCATATAAATTTCACAGTCCCATGACAAAGTGCATCTATTTAACTACCCATTCCCACAAATTTAGTGGATTCGGTCCACATATGAGTACAATAAATTACATATCAGTCGATATAAATCATAATCATTTTATTTTAGGGAAATATATTTCTGTTACCACATGTAATATAATAGAAACATATAAATATGTGATCGACATGATTATGATAACATTCATAGTTCCATTATAGATAAATTAAAATGTGAGAAAGATACATATTTCAAGAAAATTTATTTAATTCATGATTATAATCCATCCATATAATGGAAGATTATTTAATTAATATTGAAATAATAAATTATTTATAATAATCATTAATGTATAAAAAATAGGTTAGAATCACATTATAATAGTAATGTAAACATTCTTTTAAAATTAGTATAAATATATATAAATATTTGATAAAATTTGTTTTTATATAAAATAATTTATAAAAACAAGTTTAAAAAATTGTCATAAAGTGAATAGATATTAATTAAATAATTATAAAACCTATAAAATAAAGTTTCAAAAATGGAAACCGAGAAATATAGAGAGATAAAGTTACCACATGGAAAACATTATTTAATTTTTCTTTAACACCATTAAAAATAAATTTTATGATAAAATAAATTCTCCTCGAGTAATCTTAGATATTGGTATAGGGAATATATAAACTAATATGAAAAACATGTACATAGAGGATGATGATTTCTAATTAGAGGATGATATGGGTTTGACTCCACTTATATGAATCAATTCAAATAATTTTTCAATAAAAGGTAAGTGAAAATGTAGTATAAATCTTTATTTAATAATATATTAACTCCCATATTCATTCTGTGAAACATATAATTATGTGTTTTGAGAATATAATACTGTATGAACATGTTTTGTTAATTTATAAAAAAAAAGTTTCATTCTTTTTTCCATTATTTCTATTCATCACACTTAAAAAACAGTAAATATAAAAAAAAGTAATCATTAGTATAAAATTTTACAATTATTAATGACTTGATAATCGTTAGTTTTAGAACCGGTGAAGGTAGTATAAAATTTTCAATTTTAGTTGTTCAATCAACCCAAAACAAGAATTTGATATACTATGGAATGAGTAATATTACAGTAAGTATGTTTTTTAATGAATAACTAGAATAATACAATTACATAATAATAATTCTATCTTCGACTTATCAATAGAGAAGATGAAAAGGTATTTGAAAATTATAGGGATGAACTGGAGAGTAATTTGATGAATTCACTCCTTCTCAACATGTGTTACTTAACAATAAATTAGTTATGCCATCTTCATGGAGATACATGATACCAAATTTGTTTTATTGATTTAAGAGAGGCACTGATTTAATGGATTCAATCTAAAAACAACGTAAATGTGTGGGTTTAGTTTGGGAGAGGAGATGTCCTTTAATATGGGAGCCATAGTTTCTTTTTTCAAATATTTAATTACTTGTTGTGTGGGGATAGTATGTTTACATAGAAAGTGTATAATAAGTATAAAAATAATGGAAAATTGGGTAGGGGTTGTAACACCCCAATCTTCCATGGTACACTTCTCTTTGAATAATACAATAGCGTGTGTTGTATGCAACACTGAGTTCAAGTACACCACGACTTACCAAACTAGCTGTTCAAAAGAGGTTATGAATAGTATTAACTAAATATTAAATATTATATTATCCTTATAATTTTAATCCATATTATGAGTTTCTGAGACATGATTTATGAACAAATTCATTTTTTTCAGATAAAAGAAGTATTTTTCAAAAAAATGAAATTTTACAGCCTTTTAATGGCGAAGCCTTTTTAAAACCAATATTTGAAACTTTTATATATTCAATTTTACAAAATAAAATTCTTCTTAGAATTGGGACATAAGAATTTAGTATCAATAATGTTTTTGTGTCTTTCTGATAACTTTCATATTTTGGTGAATAGTGAAAAATACTATATTTTAACTGAAAACAACTTTTTTAATCAAAATAATTTTTATTGTTAAATTATACATTTTATTAGTTTGGAAGTATAATTAGATTATATTTTACTATTTAAATCCAATGATGGTCATTTTAAGTAATTTCACCTTGAAATTGGACATAAACAAGTGTCAAACTTTTGATATTTATTATTTCTTAAAAATACCCCTTTTGCTTTCGAAAGAGATAAATAAATTTTAAATTAATAAATGCAACTTTTATGTTTTGAATTTGGTAAAATAGAATTCATTTTTGGATTCGGAATAACGGAATTATCCTAGGGTGAAATTTTGGTACTTTTCGGATAAGTTTTATATTTTGATGAATAGTAAAAATACAAAATTTTAATTAAAAACATCTTTTTTAATCGAAATACTTAATAGTGATAAATTAGTAATTCGAGTGGTTTTAAATTATATTTTTAATATATTATTACCATGTAATACAATGTGGGTCATTGAACATAATTTCCCATTTAAACCGAACATAAACAACTGTCAATCTTTTGATAGTTATTATTTCTTAAAAACACACTTTTTGTTTTAACAACAGGAATTAATTTTAAATTAATTTCTGCCACTTCTGTATAATGAATTTGAAAAATTTATTCCATATATCGAATCAGGATGTCCAAATTTTATAAATAGGTAAATTTTATTTTTAGACATTTTGAATAATTACTTCGGTAAATATTTTATTTACCATGGTTAAAAGGTAAATCCTGTAAATAAGGGTTAAACAATAATATAATAATAATAAACAAATAACCCTAAAACATGTCCTAACCTTATTGGTTGATACATGTCCGACCATGGGTAGCTTTGGGTCGATTTCGGGACCCCATGGAGCCACTTGTAAGTGATAGGGACACTTTATTTTAATTAAGTTCAATTGAATACAAAAATGACACAAGAATATATCTTTTAGAAAATCAGTTTTTACACAGGGTTGTATATGTTGGATTTTCGAATAAAAATATTCATTAGAAATATAAATATATTTCCAACATAATTATATTTTATTTATAAATTTTGACATTAAATAATTTAATTTATTTATGACACAATGATGATGCAGTAATAACTATAATAGTGAACAATTAAAATAATTGATATTATAAATGCCCAAATAAATATAATTTGAGACTTTTAATGAATTAAACTAATTTTATAGGTTAATATTACATGTTAGTAATGATCTAATTAACTTTTTTCTAAGTAATAATTCTGTTATGAGTTTTACAAAAATCAACTATTGAATAGTGTCAAAATTGACATAAAAGAGTTTTTAAAACAAATATTATATTATTAATTGATATTAAATTCCTAAAAATCTATGGTTCTGCCAAGATACTTATATCATAATAGTTGTATCATTAATGGACCACTTGGGGGGTCACTGGGATATATATAGTAGGTTTATTTACTATATAATATAAAAATACAAAGTGACATGGTAAATGTCAAACTAATTAACTAAGAGTTAAAACTAAAAGATAAGGTTACTATAATGACCCAAACCTGTCTAAATTCTTTTGGTTGAATGTTTTTCGACCAATCCCCACCTTAACCTTTGAATAATCAACTTTGGAGCCATTATAAACTGAATATGAATTTATTATAAATTAATATTTCTAGCTTTTCCAAAGGTTCCCCTCACCCCTCTTATAAAAGGGCACTCCTCCTTCTCATTTCTTCAAACCTTCAAAGCCTTTTGGTTCGGCCAAACCCTGACCAAATACTCTCTCAACCTCCCTCACTACAACCTAGAGGCCTTATTTTGATCAGAAATCCATCCTAAGGAGCCCTTTTGATCATATCAAAAGGAAGAACCCGAAAAAGAGGTAATGTTTTCACCACCCCTTTTCAAGTTCCTTTCTTCTTCCACTTCTTCTTTAATTTTTATTACCATTCTAAATTAATAAATCCAGTATCTTATATATACTGTGATGTTATTATAAATATGGTAAAACCATATTCAGTATTCTATCCACCCTTTGAATAACATGTCACCATACGTGCGTACGTACGACTTACCGTCTCCACGTCGTGGTGTAATTGTCATTCAATATATTATTATTTGGGAACGTATAATAATCATGTGTAACTAATTTAAATAATAAATATAACATGATAATGATTCTTTATATATTATATACCATCCAATTATATATTATTTTAATATCAAAAGAATGATATTGTTGCTCGTGCGTACGTACGGAGTACCGTCTCCACGAACGCGATGAGATTCATTATCCATCATATCCATTCAAGTATAATTATCATTTGATGATTTAAAAATAATGTTTAAGAACTTTATATCATTCTGGATATGAATAAGATACAACATATCCATGACAAACATGGATTACGTAACAAAACATATAAAAGAAAATGAGTAAGTTAACACCCAAAACGACGATAATTCTAAGATATTATTAACAAAGCAATGCTAAAAGATCATATATCATATCATATTGATGTATATGATTAACTAATAATTTATTAAAAATTATTTAAACAATATACAGGAGGTTAACCTACCCCCAACCAAGGAAAGCTCCAAGGTAAGGGGTTTCTTACCTCACTCTTAATTTCATGAGAATTCTATTGTTCACCACTTAATTATTACATGTGGTATATGTGTATTGCCCATGATTCTATTCATTGTGTAATATACTTTAATTTATGGGTACATACATCATCATGGTATGATCCTTATTTCATGGGAGTTTGTTTCGTTTGTTACTAAATCGATAAGGGAATTCGAAATTTCAATTTCCATTTATTTGGCTTTACGCAAAATTCATTGATTATTTTATTCCGAGATTATGTGTGTAATAACTATTCATTTTCTTATGTCATAATTTCCACTCACCTTTTCTGTTGATATACTTTTGATACACAAAATCACTCCATTGATAATTTCTCAAGTCATCGATATGAATTTGATAAGAGTAATTTTAACTCATTCTCCATTTGTTGAGTTAAACATCCAATTCATTGGTGTTGTTTTTACCAGATTATGTGTGAATATCCTTTGATAGTTTTACACTGAATATCCAATCATATTTAGTGTATTTATATTTTTCACACATAACTATGTTGTTGATTTATCCTTAACATAAGGAAACGGCCTTTATGAGAGATTTCATCTCAACTTAAATTCCATTGAGACTTCTTTGTTGTTATACACCAAATCACTTTTATGTGGTGTATATAATGTACTTTGACATAGTATATCATGATTCCCTTTATTCTCATGATATTACAAATTTTTTATTACTTCAATTATTTTTATTCAAGTGTCTCTCTTTTGGTTAGAATCTCTAACTAAAATACCATTTTTAAATGATTTAAAGACTTATTCATCTAAATCTTTCTCATTAATGTCCATGTTTTAAAAATGGTTTTAAGGATTTATTTATATGGACATTAATGTTTTAAAATTAAAACTCCTTTTAAAAAGTTTCAAAGTTGTATGGGACACTTTGAATCCAAAATCTATTTTTAAATGGCTTCTTGACAAATTGTGTGACTTTTAAATGATTTCAAGAAAAAGGGGGATATATCTCTCAAATAGTTTTGATAATTATTTTCATCTATGTCAATATCCTTAATTATTCTTGATTGAGGATAATGTGATACAATACAATCTTCCATATTGTATCGAATGCGTTATTTTTGACTGTGGATGTGCTATTTTTATACCATTCATGGGTTGTGGTTAAAGTATTGACATTTCGTATGCTAGTTTTAATACGAATGTTTATGTTATGTTTAAACCTGTTCATATGAGGAATTCATTGGACTTAATAAGTGACGTGTGGAGCCCGATATTTCTCCTCGATGCATCGGTAGGTCTCATGAGACAAAATAGTGTCTTGGCACAAGGTCTTGACAAAACCTTATTTGTAGTCTTCGCACGAGGCCTTAGCTATGTGGTTATGATAGTCTGGCATTATGCATTCCATCATTATGAAAATGGTTATTGATATTGCATGTGATATTTCGACTATTAGAATACCCATATGAATAAGTAAACGGCATTATTTCATTTTATATTTTCCATATTATGCTGAAGTTCAAGTTTAAAAGGATTTTGTTTTAGTTATAAATTGCTTTAAGTGTTTATGCTTATCTATTAGAGCTTCTACTATATTTTTATCCTTACTGAGCATATGAGCTCACCCCTTTCAGTGTTTTATTTTTCCCAGGATGAGAAGAAGTAATTTATAAATGACCTGCAAGGATAGTATGAGGGGATATGAAGAAAAGATGTTGTTTTAGTTTTTTTACCTTATGATGTAATGTAAGACTTATGAATATATCTAGTGTTTCCAAGACTACTAAACTAATTGGTCTTTCAAGACATGATCATTTGTGATCATTCCAATGTTATATAATAATGCACCGACTCTAGGTATCCAGGATCGGGGCATTACAGTTTGTATCAGAGGAAGTTTAGTACAAACCTTGGAAGCTATATTTAGATAAACTCTGATTAGAGCACGTAGACCTAAGATGAACATATAGGATTAGTATAGAAGAACATCCTTGAATTTTGGTATTGTAGAGATTTTGTGAGTTTTCCGAGAAATACATCCCAGTCTGGATACGAGCAGGTTGAGGCGGCTCTGCCACAGATGTACCTAGGGGTAAAACTCGAAAACACTGCTTTGAGCTAGACTCGAACGAGAACTGGTGCACAACTACGGGCCTTGCTGCACTCTTGGTTACGACACTCCCGGGGGATATGCTTAGGATAATTTACATTTTATTTACAAACAAATTTGAAGTAATATATATATAAGATGATAGTAAATGACCTTGGTTAATCCTAATATGTATCAAATTGAGAATATATGACATGTTAATCTCTAAATGATTTTATGACTACTTTTATTCACATAATGCTTTCTGGTTTTAGTCAATGGCTAAATTCCAAGGAAGTAATAGTGACTTTGAGAATGATGTACAAGGTGGGAACAATGGTGGCAATGATCAAAAAAATGGAATGTTGATAGGCTTAAAAGATATCGTCTTTATGCCAAATCAGTTTTCCAAAAATATGATCAACAATATATATATTAACCAATTACTGGACTCAACAAAGAAGAGAAAGGTGATGAATGATAAGAGCTCCAGTAGTGGAGACCATGGAGAAATAAATCCTCAATTTCTATCATGCAGGAAATGTGTAAGGAGACATCCAGGAAAGTGTCTCAATGGGACAAAGAAATGCTTTACGTGCGGGAAGAAAGGACATAAAGTGAAGAATTGCAGAAGAAAAATGAAGAGTAGTGTGGAAGAAGATAAAAATGGTCCCAAGAATCCATTTACAATCATTTTCCGTAAATGTAGGGGACCTATCCATTGCCCGAGTGAATGTCCTATTCTATAGGATATTTTCTTGGTCAGAGAAGAAGCTATGTGGAAATAAATGGTTGGATGAATGTTTAAAAATTATTAGTGATTCTTGTTGAAGGGTTAACTTTGGAATAAATTTCTCTTGTATTTATAACCCTAACGTATTCCATGTGAGAATGATATTTATGGAAGAATTATCTTTTCTCTTGTGGATGTTGTTATAAGTAACCATTTGGTTTTATATGATCATTGGGTTTGAGGCAATTACAAATTATTATAATTTGGGATGAAAATGGTAGGTATTAGATAAAATTTGTGGTTAAATTATGTTATGGTTATTTTGAGGAATTTATCTCATTTTGGTAATGTTATAAAATATTGTTTTTGAAAAAGGACAACATGTAGACCGTGTGACAACCTGTCGCGTCAGACAAAGCTGTGGGAATCGAACCCACAACCAAAGTGCGATTGGGATTTATCGCCTACCACTGGACTACGTGAAGTCCCCGGTTAGTGTGACTATTATTTTTAGTTAAATGATTTTATTGATCAATAATAATTTGATTTGGGATCTTATGTCTTACCAAATGAATACCCTTAGTGTAGGAAAATGATTTGGTGATTAAGTGATAAATGTTATTTTTGAAGTTGTTCGCTTTGTTGAGAACACTATATGCCAAAGGAAAATAGAGTAGTATGGGATATCATTTGAGGAGTAATGGTGGATTTGTATCTATGCTTTTATTATGGATTTATAATGATTTGGGTTATTTATGGAAATGATTAGGTTAATTACTTTTAAGTATGTGACTTTAAGAGTAATTAATGTCATTTGGAGATACAATTTAACAGGGGAGACTACATAATCAAATTCTTCTATGTTTTGGGTTTTAATATTAGTTTGGATTAAATTGAAGGATTTTAAGGACAATTGATTATTGAATGGTATTTATTTAACATTGGGGTATTATTGGTTTAATTTTAGAAATTAAGATTAGTGTTTATTTCTCTCAAGGAATATCCTTTTTGGGGATCATTAGATCTTGAACTAACCATTTTGGTTTTGATTAATCTCTAAAGACAATGTAAATATATAGTTTATCCTGCATGGATCATGTGATTCTATATAAGATTATTCTAGCTCTTCTAGTGTGACCAAGCCTTCTTGAATACTCATCGTTTAAAAAAAAGAGTTAGAGGTGGAAATTTATTAAAGAATGAAACACTACATAAAAAGTAAGTATATATCTTTATATTCTTAGTTAGTATCATAAATGAATTACTCATCCTTATTTAATGTAACTTAAAACAAAAAATGTTGTCCGTTTACGTTTCCTACTAGGAGACTAATGATCGTTTGTCCCAACACAAGTTTGTGGTTTTCTTATTGTTAACTTTCTCCTGATCATGATTTCTATCCCACTCCATCAGAACATGACACATAGTTTATCATCCACATCCATGTTTTCCTACCTGGAATCCTAGTATGGGTTATCTTGGGTGACCTTTAGACCTTTCATTATTTCTTTTAAAGTGATAGTTTTATTGAATCTTTTTCTGATGTGGGACTTTCCATTCTCAGGCCCAATTTTTAAAATTGCGAGGACGCAATTTATTGAATGAGGGGTGAATGTAACACCCCAATCTTCCACGGTACACTTTTCTTTTAATAATACAATAGTGTGCGTTGTACGCAACACTGAGTTCAAGTAGACCACGACTTACCAAACTAGCCGTTCAAAAGAGGTTATGAATAGTATTAACTAAATTTTAAATAATATTTTATCCTTATAATTTTAATCCATATTATGAGTTTCTAAGACATGATTTATGATCAAATTCATTTTTTTCCAATAAAAGAAGTATTTTTCAAAAAAATGAAATTTCACCGCCTTTTAATGGAGAAGCCTTTTTAAAACCAATATTTGAAACTTTTATATATTCAATTTGACAAAATTAAATTCTTCTTTATAATCGGGACATAATAATTTAGTATCAATAATGTTTTGGTGTCTTTCTGATAACTTTCATATTTTGGTGAATAAGGAATAATACTATATTTTAACTAAAAACAACTTTTTTAATCAAAATAATTTATATTGTTAAATTATACATTTTATTGGTTTGGAAGTAATAATAGATTATATTTTTACTATTTAAATCCAATTATGGTCATTTCAAGTAATTTCACCTTGAAATTGGACATAAATAAGTGTCAAACTTTTGATAGTTATTATTTCTAAAAAATATGCCTTTTGGTTTCGAAAGCGGGAATCAATTTTAAATTAATAAATGCAACATTTATGTTTTTAATTTGGTAAAATAGACTTCATTTTTTGATTCAGAATAACTAAATTAGAATAGGGTGAAATTTTGGTACTTTTCGGAAAACATTTATATTTTGATGAATAGTAAAAATTATTATATTTTAATTAAAAACAACTTTTTTAATCGAAATAATTAATAGTGATAAATTATGAATTTGAGTGAGTTTAAATTATATTTAAAATATATTTTTACCATGTAAAACAATGTGGGTCATTGAACATAATTTCACATTTAAACCGAACATAAACAACTATCAATCTTTTGATAGTTATTATTTCTTAAAAACACGCTTTTTGTTTTAACAACATGAATTAATTTTAAATTAATTTCTACCACTTCTGTGTATTGAATTTGGAAAAATGGATTCCGTATTTGGAATCAGGATGTCCAAATTGTGTAAATAGGTAACTTTTATTTTTAGACATTTTGAATAATTACTTCGGTAAATATTTTATTTACCATGGTTAAAAGGTAAATCTGGTAAATAATGGTTAAAAAATAATATTATAATAATAAAAAATTACCCTAAAACGTGTCATAAGCATATTGGTGGATAAATTTCCGATCATGGGCATCTTTGGATTGATTTTGGGACCCCATGGAGCCACATGTAAGTGATAGGGACACTTTATTTTAAATAAGTTAAAATGAATACAAAAATGACAAAAGCATATATCTTTTAGAAATTTATTTTTACATATTGTTATATATGTTGGATTTTAGACTACAAATATTAATTAGAAATATAAAATGATTTCCTACATAATGGTATTTTATTTATCATTTTTAGACATTAAATAATGTAATTTATTTATGACACAATGATGATAGAGTAATTACCATAACATGGAAAAATTAAAATAATTGATATTATAAATACCCAAATAAATATAATTTGAGAATTTTAATTAATTAAACTTATTCTATAGGTTAATATTACATGTTATTAATGATTTAATTAACTTTTTTCGATGTAATAATTCTGTTATGAGTTTTACAAAAATCAACTATTGAATAGTGTCAAAATTGACATAAAAGAGTTTTTTAAAAAATATTATATTATTAATTGATATTAAATTCCTAAAAATCTAAGGATCGTCTGAGAGACTTATATCATGATATTTGTATCATTAATTTACCACTTGGGGGTATCTGGGATGTATATAGTAAGTTTATTAACTATATAATAAAAACATACAAAGTGTCATGGTAAATGTCAAACTAATTAACTAAGAGTTAAAACTAAATGATAAGGTTAATATAATGACCCCAACCTGTCTAAATTATATTGGTTGAATGGTTTTGGACCTATACCCACCTTAACATTGGAATAATAAACTTTTTAGCCATTATAAACTGAATATGAATTTATTATAAATTAATATTTCTAGCTTTTCTAAAGGTGCCCCTCACCCCTCTTATAAAAGGGAACTCCTCCTTCTCATTTATTCACACCTTCAAAGCCTTTTGGTTCGGCCAAACCATGCCCAAATACTCTCTCAACTTCCCTCACTACAACCTAGCGGTCTTAGTTGGATCATAAAGCCAACCTAAGGAGCCCTTTTGATTAGATCAAAAGGAAGAACCCGAAGAAGAGGTAATGTTTTCACCACCCCTTTTCAAGTTCCTTTTTTATTCCACTTATTCATTCTTTGTTATTACCATTATAAAATAATAAATCCGTTATCTTATATATACTGTGATGTTATTATAAATATGGTACAACCATATTCAGTATTCTAACCACCCTTTGAATAACATGTCACCATACGTGCGTACGTACGGTTTACCGTTTCCACGTCGTGGTGTAATTGTTATTCAATATATTATTATTTGGGTGGGTATAATAATGATGTGTAACTCATTTAAATAATAAATATAACATGATAATGATTCTGTATATATATGATATACCATCCAATTATATATTATTTAAATATCAAAAGAATGATATTGTCGCTTGTGCGTACGTACGGAGTACCGTCTCCACGAACGCGATGAGATTCATTCTCCATCATATCCATTCAAGTATAATTATCATTTTATGATTTAAAAATAAGTTTTAAGAACATTATATCAATATGGATATGAATTAGATACAACCTATCCATGACAAACATGGCTTACGTAACAAAACATATAAAAGAAAATGAGTAAGTTAACACCCGAAACGACGATAATTATAAGATATTATTAACAAAGCAATGTTAAAAGATCATATATGATATCATATTAATGTATATGATTAATTAATAATTTAAATAAAATTATTTCACCATTATACAGTAGGTTAACCTACCCCCAACCAAGGAAAAGTACAAGGTAAGGGGTTTCTTAACTCACTCTTAATTTCGTGAGAATTCCATTGTTCACCACTTAATTATTGCAGGTGCTGTATGTGTATTGCCCATGATTGTATTCATTGTGTAATATAAATAAATTTATGGGTATTTAAAACATCATGGTGTGATTATTCTTTCATGGGTGTATTTTTTGTATGTTACCAAATCGATAAGGGAATTTGAAATTTCAATTTCCATTTATTTGGCTTTACGCAAACATCATTGATTTTTTTACTCCGAGATTATGTGTGGAATAACTATTTATTTTCTTATTTCATAATTTCCACTACCCTTTTCTGTGGATATACTTTTGATACACATAATAACTCCATTGATAATTTCAAAAGTCATCGATATGAATTTGATAAGAGTAATTTTAACTCATTCTCCATTTGTTGAGTTAAACATCCAATTCATTGGTGTTGTTTTTACAAGATTATGTGTGAATATCATTTGATTGTTTTACACTGAATATCCAATCATATTTAGTGTATTTATAATTTTCACACATAACTATGTCGTTGATTTATCCTTAACCTAAGGATACGGCCTTTATGAGAGATTTCATCTCAACTAAAATTCCATTGATACTTCTTTGTTGATATACACCAAATTACTTTTATGTGGTGTATATAATGTACTTTGACATATTATATCATGAATCCCTCTATTCTAATGATATTACAATGTTTTTATTACCTCAATTATTTGTATTCAAATGTCTCTCTTTTGGTTAGAATCTCTAACTAAAATACCATTTTTAAATGTTTTAAAGACTTATTCATCTAAATCATTCTCATTAATTTCCATGTTTTAAAAATGGTATTAAGGATTTATTTATATGGAAATTTAATTTTTAAAATTAAAAATCCTTTTAAAAAGTTTCAAAGGGGTATGGGACACTTTGATTCAAAAATCTATTTTTAAATGGCTTCTTTCCAAATAGTGTAACATTTAAATGATTTAAAGAAAAAGGGGGATATTTCTCTCAAATAGTTTTGATAATTATATTCATCTATGTCAACATCCTTAATTATTATTGATTGAGGATAATGTGATACAATAAAATCTACCATATTGTATTGAATGAGTTATGTTTGACTGTGGATGTGCTATTTTTATACCATTCATGGTTTTCTATTAATGTATTGACATTTCGTATGCTAGTTTTAATACAACTGTTCATGTTATGTTTAAACATGTTCATATGAGAAATGCATTGGACTTAATAAGTGATGGGTGGAGCCCGCTATAGCTCCTCGATGCATCGGTAGGTCTCATGAGACAAAATAGTGTCTTGGCACAAGGCCTTGACAAAATATTATTTGAAGTCTTGGCACGAGGCCTTGGCTATGTGGTTATGATAGTCTGGCATTATGCATTCCATCATTATGAAAGTGGTTATTGATATTTCATGTGATTGTTCGACTAGTATAATATCCATCTGAATAAGTAAATGGAATTATTTCATTTTATCTTTGCCATATTATACTGAAGTTCAAGTTTAAAAGGCTTTTGTTTTAGTTATAAATTGATTTAAGTGTTTATGCTTATCTATGAATGATTCTGCTATATTGTTATCCTTACTGAGCATCTGAGCTCACCCCTTTTAGTGTTTTATTTTTTCCAGGATGAGAAGAAGTAATTTATGAATGACCTTCAAGGATAGTATGAGGGGATATTAAGACAAGATGTTGTTTTAGTTTTTTTTACCTTATGATGTAATGATAGACTTATGAATATATCTAGTGTTTCCAAGACTACTAAACTAATCGGTCTTTCGAGACATGATCCTTTGTGATCATGACAATGTTATGTAATAATGCACTGACTCTCGGTATCTAGGGCCGGGGCGTTATAGGGGTCGTTGATCATTCCCACGTAAACTCATTTTGAGATATATTTTCAAGATATTATATGTCTTTACCCTTTAATTTAACCCTCTTACCTCATTTTTCCTGTTATTGCAGTGAATAAGTTTTACCTTCACAACATAATTTCCCCCTAAATATGACACTAATAAATTTAACTAAATTTGAAATAATTATTAATTTTTTTATTCTTTTAAATACAATTCATATTTTAAATATAATATATTTAACTTCTCAATGATAATATAAAATATAAGGATAATGTTTTTATCGAAAATGTAATTTTTTAAACATTAAGTTTTATTAATCTTAATTATTATCAAGTACTATTTAATTGAGTCTTAATTTATTAACATATACATAGAAAATATCTATTTATTGGAATTATCCTTTCAAGTTTGTCAAAATAATTTATAAAAAAAATAAACCATATAAAAAATATTATTTGAAAAATAATCCTTTTAATATTAAATGATTTTCGTATTAACAAATTTAAAAACAAATTCCATATTATTATTAAATTTTATCAATACATTGGTATTATAAAAATTATTTTAACTTTATGATCACATCTATTCATTCATTTTAAATAATAACATGTAATCAATACAAATATAATTTTTATAATATAGTATTTCAATAAATTATTATATGTTTATTTCATCATAGAATTACTTAATGTATGTGAATTATTCCATGATTAAAATGATACTAATAATTATGATACCTTAATGTACCTAATGTTTAAAATTATAATCAATGACTATATAACCCACAATGGTGTTTATAATGGTCATATTACATTCCTATATGTCATTAAATATATACCTAGATCCATTCATTATATTCTTTAAATTCATTATCTAAATGTTTTTTATAATAATAACACGTTATATTATTTATTTTTATCATTAACAGTATGATTTTAATGGAATATCACAAATATGGGAAATTAAACCTTATATAAGTTTTATTCACATTAATTTTTATTCCTTTCATGTTTTTAAAAATTATTTTTCTTTTAGTTTTCCTATAATGTTAATTTTTCTATTATAGTATTTTACATATATAAAGTAATGAATTTCATATTTTACATTGGATTCACATATATCAATGTATATAAAAAATATTAATTAATTTAATGGGGAATACATACTAAAATTTAGTGGAGTTGCAAATAATCATGGTAATGTCTTATATGTACAGATTTCATTATTTTGACATTATATGAGAAGGACTAGAAGATTTAACTCCATATTTGGAGGGATTTTATTTTGAATGAGTATGGTAAATTTTTCAATTCCATCATGATGTTCAAATTTAAAATTTTAATGTTGTAGTTTTAACTCCAACATCATAGGATTCTCGATTTAGGGGTGGTATTTAGAGGAGTGAGGTCGATGACACCATATATCATCTCTTTTTAATTCAATATAGAAAGATAATCAATTTAAATTACAATTTCATAATCATAAAATATTTTATATAACTTTAATTGAGCACACTAATCAATTAAAATACTATAATATCATATGTCTACTCCAATTAAGTAATGAAAATGGCTCAAAAACCACTCTGTTATAGTGTGTGAAGACCTCAAAATATGGGTCATGAGAAGAATTTTTTGAGTGTTAGATATTAGAAAATAACATCAATATAATATATAAGAATAGTGGATTACTACTCACTAAGACGTCCTAACCCGACAACCACTAAATGGTGCCCCAGGTCAGTTGGAAGGATTCCCTCATGCGCGCCTCCCCATACGTCAGAGGGTTCCAACTCCCAACGGGGTACTGATGAGTCATTATTGGTGAGACTATACCCTCTATTATTAGAATAAAATCCTTATGGTGAAAAAATAACAATAACTATGTCAGTAAGAATATATAAATAACCTCAAATAATCCATATCATGTGATTTTCAAAAAAAGAAAATACTATACTCAACTGAACGGTAAATCATGATATGATATTGCAAGTGACAAGTTTCTATAAAGAAACTATATATAAAGACACAACGACTCAAAAATGGGTCATGAACCATGTCAGATTCCCTCTCCCATAATAAAATAAAATATAACATCTTATCCCTAGGCCCTGAGCATATACTATACTTCTTTAAAAAAGACTAATAGGGTGCTGATCTAGCGTCTTGAATAGAGTGTGAGTACGACTTAATTGGCCACCACCAACTGTTTCTAAAATGATTCAAGTCATATGATAGTGAATTTATTTCTATTAATTAATAAATACAGTTCATAATTTAAAAAGTTTTTACATTTTCATTTATTCTATAATCTACACATTGGGCCAACTTCAATTCATGTTTCCCATTTGAATCATCATTCATTATCATTATTTATTTGGTGTAGGTCATTATTCCTAGCACTCTAATTTTCAGTTGAATCATAATTCATTATTATCATTATTCATTTTATGTATGTCTAAATTACTAGAACCATAAATCTCATTGAGTTTAGGTCATCATGTCTACAACTGCAATTCTCATTTGGTGTAGGACACCATGCCTAGCACCCCATAATCTCCATTATGGATAACTATTGGGGAGGAATTCAAAGTCCATGTCCAAACTTCTAAACGGTCTTGAACTCCATTCCTACACTCCAAAAAAATATCATCCTTTTAATCATTAATTAATTATCAAGAATTTTCCTCATTATTCATTTACTAATCCAATGATTAGTTAAACATTTCAATGGGAATTAGTTAATTTTGCTATTCACACTAGTGCAAAAACACTTTTTCGCGTCGGTTTTTTTTACTTTTTAACGTCGGTTATAAACCGACGTCTTTATAGGCGACGTTAAAAATAGAGTTTTCGCGTCGGTTCATAGAAACCGACGCGAAAAATAATTCGCTTATGAGCTTCGGCGTCGGTTTTTTATAAAACCGACGCCGAAGCTACATTTAGACATTATTTTCCGCGTCGGTTCATTAAAAAACCGACGCGGAAAATATAGTCGAAGAGGTTTTCCGCGTCGGTTTTTCTAAAAACCGACGCTGAAAACCGATTAGAACAGGATTTTCCGCGTCGGTTTTTCTAAAAACCGACGCGGAAAACCCTTTCTGCGTCGGTTTTTAAAAAAACCGACGCCGTAAATAATTTTTTAAAAAAAATATTCGGCGTCGGTTTTTAAAATAACCGACGCCGTAAATATTTTTTTTTTTAAATAAAATACATATATTTTCTCCTCCAAACAAATCGGAACCCGGAAAAAAAATAACGAAGTATACAAAAACAATTAAACAGCTTTAACAGAAGTACTTCAGAAAACTCAAAGTAAAGCAGAATTAAAATACACGTACCTACATGGTGCATTTTCTTAATCTAACCATACTCAGTATCAATCATTGTAAGTTTCCTCCCATAGATAGCACCAATCCTGTCAAAACAGTAATGAAACTAAGGAGATGTGAGTGAAAAAATCAATCCAAGTTATTAGTGCAATGAATAAACATTAAATGAAAATGTGTAATTTATTTGAATCATTCATTTTTTCACAAAGTAAATTACCAAAATGAAATGTTACGACTCCTGATCAAAATTCCAGGAACACTCAGCCGATGCAACCTCTTCCTCACCTCCCCCACTGAAGATGTTGGGGGTGTCTTTTCACCATAGGATCCCCACCACCCCCAACCTCAGGTTTTTATATTTGCTCTGTATAGACGTGCATTACCCATTCACTATTGTTATTTGTTTAAGTTATGGAATAACAGAGAAATAAGTTTGAGTGCAAAAAATAGGTTAGAAAATTGAAATCAAATGCAGATTGAAGAGACATAAAGAAACATACCTTAAAAATTGACGCCTTCTATTTTATCTTTGTGCAAACCCACTAAGCGATGTTTCAGGTATTATGTGATATGCTTCTCGGCAATCATTTTTCGATATTTATTTGCATAAAAAATAAAAAGGCCTAGAAGATATTGTTGTGCATTCAATGGAGACAATTTTTAGTGTTTGTGAATGTTATTTCGCTATATGAATCTCTATGTTCATGATCCAAGTACCACCCTACAGATTTGTCACTGTACAGACAAATGATTTTAAGAAATAACAATGAAAAGAAATATAATAACTAATTCTGAATTAAAATACACGTACCTGAAATATACAACATGCTTATTGTTGGTTATTGTTGAAGGATTCATTTGATTATTAGTAGATTCAATAAAACCGTTTTTGCATAGGCACTTGAGAAAACTCAGTAAAGAAGAATTAAAATACACGTACCTGAAATATATGACATGCTCATTGTTTGTTATTGTTGAAGCATTCATTTGATTATTAGTAGGTTCAAACACCTAATATATCATAAGAGTTAGTTTTTTAAACCCATATATAATATTATTTATAAATATTAGTATACATACCTCAAATCTTAATCAGACTTAACAAATAGTCCGCAAAAGTAGATTGAATATGAATCATATCAGATTGAGAATATGACTGTGAATCATTGAATACCTACAATAATATTGAATGATATGAAATTAAGAAATAGAAGAAAGTTGATGAAAATATATAAAAAAGTTAATACAACTAACCTTATGAAAATCAGTAGTTTCCCCAGTTGTGATTATCTCATACATAAATCGTAGAATATAATAACCACATTCAACGCTTCCATTTTGACGATGACACTGCAGTTATAAAACATTTAACTAATAATGAAACCCAATATATAACAAAAATATAAAAACTAATTACCTGTACTTCCACATATTTGATTTTCGTTGGTTTCTTTTCATTTGTAAAATGTTTCCATGAACTGCATTTTTTTATATAAGAACTAATAAAACTTGTGTAAACAATTAAAATTAAACAAAACAAACTTCTAAAAATAAAAAAACAACTTACCTGTTTAATAAGTTGGAAAACGGTTTACGCACTTTTCCTAATAAAGAGCAAAACCAATATAAGGTGCATTCATTTGGGCAAAATACACCTAACATCCAATGCCCCCTATAATACAAAAAGTTCATAATTAATGACATTATAATGATCATGAGTTCAAAATTATGTTGATATTCTTACTTATCAACAAATGGCAAAAACCAGCACTGAATCTCTGTTTGTGATAATCTCTCGGATATATATTAAACTCTTTCATCATTTTTCACATGTTTGACTTCCAAGGAAATGTACTCTGGATCTATAAAGCTATAAATGCTTGTAGTTTCATTTTGTAAAAGAATCCTGTATAGATACCTAATTTAAAAAGAAAACATAGTTAGTCAATGACATAACAATATTTTAGTAAAGAAATAGCAATTCAGACGTCAATTTACTTACATGGAAAACAACTGCACCACATTCAGCCCGATCTCTTCAAAATTAACTAAATTCATGATATCTTCTTTCAATATTCTCAATTTATAATTTCTTCCACATATATCGGACGTCATCCGAAACTCATAGATAAAATTCAAGGAAGAAGAGCACTGAGATAATCTTTTCAACCCAGAAGAAATATCAGAAGTATCTACAGCCGACTGTTTCTGAACATTTTGCTGCATTTGTACAGTTTCTTTTGCTTTCAGATATTCCTATATAAGTTAAATGTCAGAAAACATTATAAGTAATTTGGAATCATTTCTAATTACTAGTTAAAAAAACTCATACCTCATGTGAAATATAACGAAGAAGTGCAGTTGGCCAAAGTAAAAATTGGCCCATGCATTCCCCAACACTGGTGATCTCCGCAGTAGGAAATGGTAGTAGAGCAGTAGGATCTATAATAACAAGTACTGATACTCTAACCTGACCCATCTGCATAGGCTGATGATGTACCGAGTCCCCCAAAAAATACACTTGTCCTAACGCAACAATATGTACATGAGGATCTCCCGCAAACAACTCACAATATAAGGTTTGATCCGATGGAGGAGGTGGAGGCTCAAAGTTAGCAGGTGGGGCAGGGTAGTCAGGGTGAGCAGGCTGAGAAGTCAGAAAAATGAAAAGGGTATATTAGTGTTTAAAATTTATAACATAGAAAAATTGATTAAAAATTAAATAAAATAATATACCTCAAATGGTTGCGCAGACGGGGCAGGGTAAGCAGATGAGGCAGGGTAGTCCGGGTGAGTTGGCTGAGAATGTTGAAAAATGAAAAAGTTACATCAGTGTTTATAATTTATAAAATAGACAAATTGATGACATTAAATAATATACCTCAGAAGGCTGCCCAGACGGTGTTGGGTAAGCATATGAGGCATGATAGTCTGAGTGAGTAGGCTGAGAATGCTGAAAAATGAAAAAGTTATATCAGTGTTTATAATTTATAGAAAAGAAAAATTGTTAACAGTAAATAATATACCTCGGAAGGATGAGCAGACTGTGACTGTCTTGCCAAGTGTTCTAATAAAGCCTTCTGTACTGCTGCTTGAATTTGATCACCCATAGACCGTTTCATATCCTACAGCTCTTCTTTTAAGGATTCAATTTCCGGGTCTCTTGGTTGCTTACTCTTACCAAAAACCTTCCGAATACTAACACCCGCCTGATATCCTCTAACACGGCCGGGGTGTTCAGTCTTTCCCAAAGCAGTGGCTAGGATATCCATCCTACCCTCAGGGATAAAAGAGCCCTGTGTCTCTTTCTCCTGAAGTTCATCCTGAAATGAAAAATAAAAAATTTATATTAGTGTTTATAAATTATAAAAAAGGAAAATTGTTAACAAAGAATTAATATTTACTTACAATTCTATCAGCCACTTGATGAGCTTCGTCTGTAAGATATTGTTCATTTTTTCTTCTTCTTGCTCGTTTCCATTTCTCATGGCGAGTGGGAGGAGATGGAGGACCATATTGGACCTCTTCTGAACCACTACTTGATCGAGCTCTTAATGCTTCAAATTTTTCTTCAATAATTTTCTGCTCCAAATACGAGTATCCTCCACGTGATAAAGTATGAGGGTATACGTTTTTCAACTGGATCTCCTGATGAGATCTTCTGGAGGCCTGTTACATAAAAATAAACACATAAGTAATAAGGAAAATATAGCATAAATTTTAAAATATAAAACAATTACAATACCTGAAATTTCTCTTCCTGACGACTGTCAACAAATCGCTTCCATGTTTCTTCATCTATATATGGATACTTAAGACATGGGCTTTCAAACCTTCTCTTTCCAAAAACATAATCTTTCGTCAGTTTGTTTTTAAAATCTCTCCATCGAACCGCCGCTAAAGAGAGATGTCTTTTCCTAATTTCTTTGGTTTCCTCAAAATTGAATGTCATCTGTAATTGAAAAAATAAAATATGTCATTTAAACTATATAATATTAAAAAAATGAGATAAAATAAATAAATAAAGATATTTTACCGTCACGGCCTCCCAAAGCTGTTGCTTCGCCGTCCTGTCCACTGACTTCCAATCAGGATATAAAATACTAATCCTGCAACGGCTCTGCATCGCTATATAACTGACAAACTGAACTGCATTTGGGCCAACTGCATTATTATTATCATCAAAACGGATGTGTAATTTGTTATCATCACGAGCGAGTGATAGTTTTGGTAAACGTGTAATACCACGTTTACCAACTAGAGAACTTGATTTTTCAGTAGTAACTGGAGAAGTCTCCTCCGCCGAGGACGCATCAGTAGTCCTGCAATTTTTTTTAATAAATTAACAGTTTTATTTCATTAAATATGTATATTACTGAATATTTAATAATATGTCAAAATAGATATACCTCGGTAACTGCTCATCTCTATCTGTATTTGACATTGCTACTAGAAAGTGTAATGAAATTTTGGGTACCTGCATATCATTAGAAAACTGAATAATTAGAAACAAGGAAATGAAAAATAAATATGTAAAAATAGAGGCATGCATTTGTAAGTTTTAAAAATAGACACAAAATATAAATATTTACCAGAAAAATTAGGAGACTAATTTAGTGTTTTCCCACGTCCCTTCATCATGATCGGTACGTACTGCATGCACTATGTCTGTCTTATATTCATTGTAATCCTCTGAAAATTGCATAATAGATGAATAACGCTCATGTAAATCACTAGCATCATCAGAATCATCATCATCACCCAAATGATATCTTTTCCCTTGCAAAACAACTGACCACTGATCATTCGACGGATCAATGACATAAAATACTTGTTTTTCATGTGTCGCCAAGATAAATGGTTCCTCATTGTGATTAAATCTTTTCAAATCAACCAGTTTAAACCCATATTCATCATGTTTCACGCCACTATTACTATCAACCCAATTGCACTTAAAAATAGTGACTCGAAATTTAATATAATCAATTTCCCATATGTTTTCAATAACTCCAAAATATGATGTTGATGCAGAAATTGGGTTTTTATCTTTGGCACTCGAAAAATGCACTGCTTCAACGAATACCATCACACCACTATTCTGAACGGTACTCTTGTCATCCAGGTTTTTTGTGTAAAATGTGTAGCCATTGATATCAAAACCAGACCAAGTGATCACATTAAAAGATGGTCCCCCTGATAACCACTTCAATGTTTCTGATACAGATATATCTGAGGTGACTTTCTCTTTAAACCATGAAACAAATGTCTTCTTATGCTCAATCATCAACCACTTTTCATTTCTTTTCTGATATCGTAACTTTAATTCAGCAATATGTGAGGATATATATGGTTGAACCTCATCTGTGTTGTTCAAAATGTATAAATGTGCTTGCATCACTTCATCACGTGGAATGAACTTTACCTTTAAGCCTCGAACCCCTCTACCTTCTCTGTCAACTGTCATATGTCGAGATAGAGGGAGACCAATATGCTCCACTTCATTCAAATAATCAGTACAGAACTCAATCACCTCTTCTGATACATATTTTTGTACAATAGAGGCCTCTGGTCGATAAGGATTTTTAACATATCCTTTCAAAATTTTCATATATCTTTCAAAAGGATACATCCATCTTAAATAAACAGGCCCACACATTCTTATCTCACGCACCAAATGAACCAATAGATGAACCATTATATCAAAAAATGTGGGTGGGAAATACATTTCTAGTTGACAAAGAATAAGAGTTGCTTCATTCTCCAACAAATCTAACAAATTTTGATCAACGACTTTGCTACAAATGGATTTAAAGAAATTACATAACCTGATGATTGTCTTCCTGACAGCTTTCGGGAATATACCACGCACTGCTACTGGTAGAATTTGTTGCATTAACACATGACAATCATGTGATTTCATACCTATTAATTTACAATCCTTCAATGACACAAAATTATTCACATTTGAAGAAAACCCGCTGGGTACTTTAATACCATGAAGACACTGACAAAAATTCATCTTTTCAATCTTGCTTAATGTGTGACAAGCCGGAGGTAAATATGTTCTTTTTCCTTTCACAGTGGGAGCTAACTCCAAACGTATTCGCATTAATATCAAGTCCAATCTAGCATTTAATCCATCTTTTGTCTTTCCTTTTATGTCTAACAAAGTTCCAATCAAACTATCACATATGTTTTTCTCAACATGCATAACATCAATGTTATGTTTTATCTCTAAAAATCTCCAATAAGGTAGTTTGAAAAAAATAGACTACTTCTTCCAGATATGTTTTTGTAAACCAGAACTTTTTCTCTTTCCAAATGTTGAATCAATATCTTTCACTCTGTCATAATATTCTTCAGCTGACAATGGTTGAGGGGGGAGGTTGTATTCTTGTAAACCGTTAAATTCTTTTCTCAATCTACGATAAGGATGATCAATTCGTAAAAATCTTCGATGTCCCATGTACACTGTCTTTCTTCCATTATGAAATTGATAATATGAAGTTTGTTCTTCACAAATTGGACATGCTTTATATCCCTTAACACTATATCCAGATAAGTTTCCATACGCAGGAAAGTCGTTTATAGTGAACATTATCATAGCACGCAAAAGAAAATACTCTTTCTTGTATGCATCGAAAACTGTAACACATTTCTCCCATAGCAGTTTTAAATCCTCAATCAATGGTGTATGATACACATCAATATCATTTCCTGGTTGTTTTGGTCCAGAAATCATCAAGCTCATCATAACATATTTTTTCTTCATACATAGATGTGGGGACAAGTTGTAAAGTACCAGCAAAACAGGCCATGAACTATGTTGGCTACTGAGGCTCCGATATGGATTCATTCCATCAGTACACAATCCCATTCTGAGATTTCTAACTTCACTTCCAAAATCATGAAATTTTTTATCAAAACTCTTCCACTGTGGTGAATCGGCAGGGTGACGTAAGTTACCATCAGAAATGCGCTCATCTGAATGCCATCTTAACCTTTTTGCATCATTTGAATTTGCAAATAGACGCTTCAAACGAGGAATAATTGGAAGGTACCAAAATGATTTATATGGAGTTTTGATTTTGGTACCTAAAAATAAACCAGAATTGAATTATCAGAATTGTTTGAAAAAAATATTGGATGATATCATTGGAAAGTAAAAAAATTGATTTTTCATAACGTTACATGACATCACCTGAAAATGAATCTGAGTTGACTTTATCATCCATCTTATAGCGCGCTGTTCCACATGTAGGACAACTTGATAAATGTTCATTTTCTTTCCTATATAGTACACAATCATTGGGGCAAGCATGTATCTTTTTATACCCCAATCCCATTGGGCATAATATTTTCTTCGCCTCATAATTGGAATCTGGAAGCCCATTGCCTTCTGGAAGAAGCTCTTTTAAAAGCTCAAGTAAACTGGAGAAACTTTTATCGCTCCACCCATTTTTTGCTTTTAAGTTAACTAATCTCAAAACTGCTGATAACACTGTATATTTACTGCAACCTGGGAATAATGGTTTCTCAGAATCTCCATACAATCGTTCAACAGTTGGTGTTTTTTCGATGGTTTCAACACCTAAATCATGAATTAATTCTTCAATACGATCCTCTGCCTCATTATGAATATCGTCATCAACATTGGATGTTGAATTTTCAGTTCTTTCACCATGCAAGATCCAACGTGTATAATTAAGGCTAAAACCATAACAAATGAGATGATCTTTGATTTCTCTGAAGTTTAACTTTCTCATATTTACACACTTCACACATGGACAGAAAATCAAATCAATATTTTGATTATGCCGTTTAGCAAATTCCAAAAAATTGTCAACTCCTCTTTCATATTCACTAGTAGTTCTTCGTAGATAAATCCAATTATGATCCATTAATACCTGATATCACAATATAATTGATGAATATATTAAAACATAAAAACATTTAAATATCTATCAGATAAATTGTAAACAAAAACATATTCCATAAAAACTATTGATAATCAGATAAAAGACATCAAATATGAAACACGTTTACAAATATAGTAAACAGTTAATTTTAATATTATATACATTTGTGTTATATTGAAATACAAGGACAAAATGGTTAAATCAAAGGTTTCATTTTTTGAAAATAAAGTTTCATGATATAAATATTATATGAATGACATACAAGATAATATGATTTCTCACTATGACTACTATTGATCACACTATATTTATTTTTTTATTCATTTGATGTAACATGAATGAATCATGGAAAAATTAATGTGAAAAATAGTGCAATAACTATCCTTATTTAAAACAATGTGTATTAAGAGACATGATACAATTTTTGGTGACTATGATAACTCAACTCCCTCAATCCATGAGTTTTATAATAGGGAACTATGAACATATAAATTCATTATGGAGGGATAAAAATTCCATTGCATATTGTAGGTGACAACTTACACCCCCATCCATGGGTCTATTGCAGCAAAACATGTCAAGGAATGGATCAACATGAAGAGAAATATATTATCCATCCATGAAAGATTAGATCATGAGAATGTTTTATTTGAAGCCTATGACTTAGAGGGAGAAGTAAATCATTTCATGACTATTATTTAGAGGGAGAGAAAGATGAATAAATATAATCAATGGAATGAGATTAGTTTAAGAGGAAATTTATTAAAAATGCATGAATCTAACCCCACATATGAAAGTGGAAAGGTATTTTTGAACATTAATAGAGGGATAATGATTATATTATTATCTACGAAGATTACAATACATTATGATTCTAGTCGTATTATGGACATTGCAAGAAAAATTATTTATTATATAATGGCATGAAAATAATTATTCAAATTTTTTTAACATAATAGATAGTGGTAATTATTCATGTCTTAGTTAAATGATGAGAACCAAAAAGAATTGAGGAATTTGGCATGGTAAATCTCAAGAAGTAATGAAATAACAACAAACTACATGCAAAAATGTGAGTGAATTCATTTAACACAATAAAATTATTTTTTTGAAGAATAATTTATTAAAATGGAAATGGAATTAAAAATATAGTACTTCATAATGTAATGAAAGATCATTTTAAACAGGAATAATAATAATATAAACAAAAAATTTGAAGTTCAACCCGAATTGAGATGTTAAATCCAAACTGCGACCGGTATAATTACTTCCAAAAACAAACAATATCAAATCTACACCAACAATGATAATACAAACAAAAAATAATGATAAATTACAACTAAAATCTAACCAATAATCAAAATCACGCAAAATAGGGTTATTGATAAAGAAATAAACAATGGGATATGAAACAAGAGATAAATAGGAAGAACACATACCCAAAATCGTGCAGACGACAAAAAACCTTCAACAATGGCCGTTCAAGATCGCAAATCAAGTTCGAAGGTCGTCGGGAGTCCGAAGCGCCACAGCGGAACTCGATTTCGACGGACGAACAAAATGAGGGTTTCTGACCGTGAATAATTTTAAAAGACTTTTCGCGTTGGTTTTCATGAAAACCGACGCCGAAACATTTTAAAAATTTATTTTCCGCGTCGGTTCTCAGGAAAACCGACGCGGAAAATATAGTCGAATAGGTTTTCCGCGTCGGTTTTTCTAAAAACCGACGCGGAAAACCGATTATAACAGGATTTTCCGCGTCGGTTTTTAGAAAAACCGACGCGGAAAATCGCTTTCAACCGGATTTTCCGCGTCGGTTTTTCTAAAAACTGACGCAGAAAATATAGTCGAAGAGGTTTTCCGCGTCGGTTTTTCTAAAAACCGACGCGGAAAACCGATTATAACAGGATTTTCCGCGTCGGTTCTCATGAAAACCGACGCGGAAAATATGTATACTAATATTTTCCGCGTCGGTTTTCTTAAAAACCGACGCGGAAAATAAACACATAATTATTTTTGGCGTCGGTTTTGTGTAAAACCGACGCAAAAAATTCCCCGCATATACTATTCGCGTCGGTTTTTAAAAAACCGACGTTATTACGACGACGTTAAAGCCCGTATTTCCACTAGTGTCACTATGCACATAACCCATTAATTAATTAATCAATCAATATAGTTATCCTTCCATATTTAATTCATCAAAATTAGTTATCCCTATCAAATCTCAACTTATCATACACAATTATTATAATTAATTATCATTTATCAATATGAGGACTCATAATTAATTCTCCCAATTAATTGTCTTTTGGAAATATCATGGAACATAATTAATTCTCACAATTAATCAACTTATAAATCCAAACATCATTACATAATTAATTCCCCCCAATTAATTGTCTTTAACATTCAATTTAATATTTCAGTTACAATATCTAATCTAAATAATTTCTATTTAGGAAACCCTCATCATTTGTTCGGTGATTCAATCATCCATTAAATCACCAAGGAAACAAAATTCAATTCCACATTCCAAATTTCTCCAATTTAGGAAAACTATCATCAAGAGAATCTAGTAATAAAAAAATCACATTCTCATATCACAATACATGAAAATGGGATTTCGATTTAGACCACCTACCTCTATTTATTTATGGATGTTAGCCTAATGGAAATCCCCAAAATCAGAGTGGCATAACGTCATCGATCAGGCTCCGGATCTAAATCCCTAACCAAAAATTAAGATCAAAGGCATAAAGATATTGCAAAACTAGATCTAGATACACAATCCTAGAAAAATATCTATACTCATAGGTTTAAATCCATGGAACCCATGAAGATCCTCCTTGAAATGATCTTGGAATTATCGAGGAAGGAATGAGGGAAGCTACATGAAGAAATCCACATACTGGGAGGAGAGAAGATCTTCAATACTGTATATCGATCATGAGAAAAGTGTTAATATAACTTTGGAATCCATCTGGAAGGATTTGGGAGCACCTAAAATTTTTCATACCTGATCCAAGGTCCAAATATGGGAGTCCTTGTGGATTCTGGTGGTTTTAAAAAGGATTTTTGGATATTAAAATCTGGAGGCATGATTTCCTGGGTAGAGGCACATAGTTAGGAAAAACTTGTGCCAATTGAGCGGACCTCTTTGTCCATATTGTCATGTTTAGCATGGTATGGCCACAGTATTTGTAAAAAAGTGTACAAACCATTCATACCGCACTGTCTAGGATTTCACGCATGACACGGTTTGGTCGCACGGTTTGTCGAACCATGCACTAACTGTCCACAGCCCACTATCCATTAGTTTTCCTTAAAAATTCACCCAAAAGTATCCCAAGACACTACTCCAAATCTAACATACATAAAAACATCAAAATGGACATAAAAACATCCTTGATATGGCCCCAAAAAATTCCAGTGTCTTACACTCACCAAGGTGATTCATTACTAAAAGGATATTGAAACCTAACGTCTCACCTAAAAACACCATGGAAAATGTTTCATTATGAACTATGCTGATTCAATTCACCAATTAAATTTTATTATAGGATCGTTAAATTGGTTCTATATGTCTTCTTACCCAATGAAATATAATTACTCAATAATAATTTGTTTATTTACTCAACCAATGACCCCAAATCACTCTAGCTGGGTGTGTTGTGCATCACATGGAACGTTTCACCAGGATACATTTCATTTCAAACACTACAACATGAAAATTTGAATAAACAAGTTAAGGAATCAAATTAAATAATGATCCTAAATTATTATTTTTATTAGAAATTATTTTCTCTCAAATTGTTCTATTATTTTTAAAATTTGAGGGATTATTGAATTTATTTGGCAACACTAGTTGTACCAACACCGATATATTCCTTCCAAATATGACACTCATATTCCCATTTAGTCACCACATCTAGGTGTAAACATATTTTAGAAACATAGTATAGCATGAAATATATTTCACTAAATGAAATGAAGGAATGAAAAATTAATCATTTTTAAAAGTATCCATAATAAATTGTTCAATTTCAATAAAAATAATTTTCTTGTATTGGGAAATCCATTGAGGTAATGGAAGAGGAATATAAGAATCAAAGGGATTCTCAATTATAGTTTATTTATCTTTTTTTATCTACATTTTCACAATTCTATAACATGGGTGATGTGTTTTCAAATTTAGGATATTACATTATACCAGATTCACTTGGGAGATATATATCCTTACCACTTTGAAGTGTAATTTAACATTTATTAACTTTTTCGTTGGGCCTAAAAACAAGTTGGGATAGTATACATTTATAACATTTCATCTTTATGCCACAAAATATTCGGGAAATTATTCAGATATAATCCCATGAGCCTTGTATTAGTGATTTTGTGGTTATTTTTACTAGGATCTTCTTTTATTCCATTTGATTTACTATGTACATGATAATTGGATACAATTTTGAAGGAATAAGTGGGTAATTTATTTTGGGTGAATATGTGTATGTGTAAAATTCTCATGGTGGTACTAAAATTAATTAGGATATATTTATTTTACTCCCTATCATTAATATTTTTTTCCTTTCTAACAACTGGTGGGATTTTTTGTGTAGTTATCTTTCTTGAAAGGGTGTATTTACTAAGATGAATTCCCAATAAATTGTACTATAAAAGATATATGTGGTTACTAATATTATGGGAACATATTATTGAAATCGGTGATATCAGAAGAAATAACAAAATGAAAAGGAATTCATATATATTTTTAATGGAATTGATATTTAGATGATGGTCATAAAATTGTTTACATTTGATCAAGTTTATTATCAACATTTTATTAAAGGGAAGAAAATATTACATTATGTACACCACAAGTAGGTGATATTACTCATATTATTAATTATTTAATTTTTTTATTTGTGTTTTCTATCATGTCATGAGTGGTTGTATTAGTTTTTCAAAATATGTAACTACTTTCTATAAGAGCAATAATTCTATAATCCATGTGGATAATTACATCATAGAATTAATAGATTAGTAGTTTTACAAAATTTTGATGGTGATGGTAACAAGAACAAAATTTTATATACATAAAAAATAATAAAAATGGACAATTACTATACATTTAAAATTTAAAATTTATATTTTAAAATTGATATAGTTCAAGATTCAAGGAAAAATTTATTTAGAAAGAGTCATTTGAGGTCATTATAACGACTAATTATTTTGTGTACATATTATATTCAATCTCTTTCTACACTATTCTGAGATGAGGGATAACACTATGTTTTACATAATAATCTATTCACTCCATTTGTTTCATGGTTGAGAATATAATATATATCCCCTTATGGAGTTGTTGTGGGTCCACTTTTTGTAGAACATGGAATTTGGGGAGGATCTCGATGAGCCCTCATCATAACTCAATGTTTTCAACATTAATCATGTATTAAATATATTCAAATAGGTAGTAATAATAAGGTATGGAAATATAGTTTATGGTTTAGTTTTTTCATCTATGTTTTCTAGGATTTCATTAGGTTGACTCCTATTTTTGTTTCCATACCACTGAGGTTCCACAACAGGTTCCAAAATGTTGCATGATTGATTTAGTTAGATGACTGAAGGCTTCTGTGATGTTTTTTTCTACTTCAAACTCTTATTCAAATATCATATTATTTCGTAATATACATATAAAAATAAATTTTATGAGGTGGTGGGGTTTATTAATTAAATAGAATACATGAAATTATATAGGAAAAACAAGAAAACAATATATTATTAAACAAAGTGATGATTAATAAGAATAAGAGTAATAAAAATATGCATGAGAAAATATGAAAAAAGAAAAAGTTAAAGGTGAAAGGATAATGAAAAGGTAAATATAGATAGTGGAAAAAAGAAATATATGTTACTCAAAGAAAAGAAATTACTATCATATCCCTGTAAATGAAACTAAAATTTGATCATCCAGTCAAACATGTCATATATGTTATAGGTTTTAAATAGTATATTTAAAATGAAGAAATCACCCAAGGACATGTCTTGGGGTATCCTTAGATAATTATCATAAAAAATAATATTATATTTTCTAAATAAATATGGTTTTAAATAAATTTTAATGTTTAGGATTATGAAAATATGAAGAGATAGAAAATTTATTAAATAGTAATTAAAAATTTAAATAAATATGTGATCACCCAATATAATTCAGTTGATCATCCTTCATCATCACTTCAAGGTTCATGAATTAATATTTTAATCATGGATATGTGACTTTTGAAAATAAATTTTAATGTGTGTTCTTATTAGGATATATTCTATGCTTTTATTAGAAATAAAATATGATTGACTAGCTACCAATAATGATCAAGTAATTTATGTCCAATAACATAACCCAGACATATAAAAATTAAAAATGTGTAGATTAATGTGTTTTCTATATTAATATTTTTTTATTCACATTCCCATGACTAATATTTTCATGACCACGGGGGTATAAATATATAATCAATCAACCAATGTGGTCAATAAAAACACAATTCCTGTGAAAGAGAAATAAAATGTGGTAGTGAATCATCATGGAAGTAAATATTCAAAAATTTAGGCCCATATTATGATATTTAGAGTATTATGATACCTCTAGCATTGTTTTCCATCTTTTGAGTGAATGATAAGGACTATCTGTAATCGTTTGGTACCATACCACACACAGTTATTCATGGGTAAATGATAGCCCTTCAACTCTATAATATTTAGATCAATAGACGATAAATTAATGAAATAGGTTGTAGGGGAGTGTGCATTCTGTAATTTTGACCCATGGACCCTCTTTTCATGTTCAAGTAATTTTTACATTGAGGCTATTACTTATGTAATGGGTTTCATCTAAACATTGTTAAAATGTGGGGTATCTAAAAATTTATAGAAAATATAATGGCCTTCAGGCCTGATGTGAGGTGTGTGATCACAAACCACCTCAACCAATATCATATATTCGATTATTTAAGCCATTGTGGAATCCATCTAGAATACATCCTTTAGGAAACTATCACTATTTACTTGTTTCCTCGCAATGAATCCACCTAGTATACCTTCAAAAGTCTACTAACCACTTACATCATTTTCCACCAATGACACCCACACATCAAAATTTTAATTAGAAAATGAAATGTTATGTATTAGTTATTTCAACAATAATGAATTATTTTGAGTTATGGGATATAATATTTATTTTTCCAAACATGTGTGAATCCTCAATGAGGTTGAACCAATGATGACGACACTAACACATTCAACATTTCATCATTGACCATAGGACCACGATGTTTATCCTTGAATAATTCTTTCTATTTTTATAACAATATCATTGGGGAAAACGTGCTTATATTTTTCTAGTGTTTTATTTTTTAATATTTTGATAAAACAATTCATGTGTATTATTTAATTAAATTTAATTTCTAATCATAAAATTAAACATAATATTTCCTTTCTACGAGATTATCTCATGGGAGGATGAAAATGATATATTTTATGCTTTTTTAGGAATCCTGGAATTCCGCTGTGAATATGACCATATTATTCCCCCATCCCATCATTCATACACCACTACATTTCAATAATATTTATTGAGTTGAATATCATCATCTATGATGGTGCCAATATTAACAGATCTAGAATTAACATACCTAGTATTCCTCCTTGAGGTGAGATGACTAAAACATTGTTAGTTATCTAATCCCATAATATGGCTAGGTTAAACATTTATTTTACAAATTCCCCTCTATCAAATATGGTTTTTATAATGGTGATTCATAATAATCCAAATTTTAATATTAAATTTCTTGGTTTGTTTCCTCAAGTGATCATGAAATATTCTAGGAATTGTTTCTATCATTAATGGTGGTCTATTGTGATTTTATTTATCCCTTTTTTTATTACAATATAGCATTGATATTTACTATAGATACAATGATATTTAACCCCATCACTTTTTTAACATTACCTCAAGGTTACAATCCTGCATGATGCTTTTAATATGTGGTAACTTAGTGTAGGTTTGGTGATGTTTCTAGTTTGTGTTAGCTTATTAAATTCTTAATTTTTTGATTCTTTGATCATTTCAAAACAGTTTTCCATTGTCTATTTTATCAACATCATAATGGTTTCATGTTACTCATCTATTTTAATCCCATTTTCACCATAGAACGTCTCTAAAATCACATGAAATCTTGCTAATGGTGGCCTCTTGTTAACTCTCCTTTCCTCACAGAGTCTAAAGACGGGAAAAGAGGAATACCTTAGCCCAAAGCGATTCATCCATTGGAAAAATATCAAAAGTTGACAAAGGAATGAAAAATAAGAACATTGCACAAGGGTCGCGCAAGTACACTTGCACGCCACATTGTTGGTCACACAAGTCACTTGCGTGCCCTATGTGATTGTCACCCATGGTCTTCAGCAGCCTATAAATAGACCATGTGGGACCCTGTAACACCCCGAGATTTTACGAAAAAAATTTCTTTTTAATTTCGTTAATGTATTGTTTTGTACGCTACACCAAAAGGAGCTTGCACAACATGCATCCTTGACTTGACTTGCATTACGCGCAATCACGACCTTCCTAGAGAGCGTGTGTAGTACGCAATACCGAGTTTCACTAAACCACAATATGCTATAAAAATATTATTAAAACTAGCCATTATGAATAGTAATAACAACTTTTTAAAATTTTGTAAATTTTATTTTTCAAAATGGACCTCATTTTTGGATTCGGAATATCGAAATTAGCTTAGGGTGAAATTTTGGTACTTTTCGGATAACTTTCATTTTCTGATGAATAGTGAAAATTACTAATTTTTAATTAAAAACATCCTTTTTAATCGAAATAATTAATAGTGATAAATTATTAATTTGAGTGGTTTTAAATTATATTTAGAATATATTTTTACAATTTAATACAATGTTGGTCATTGGATGTAATTTCACATTTAATCCAGACCAAAATAAGTGTCAATGTTTTGATAGTTATTATTTCTTAAAAACACGCTATTTGTTTTGACGACAGGAATTAATTTTTTAAAATTAATCAATGCAACTGATATGTTTTGAATTTGGTAAAATAGACATCATTTTTTAATTCATAATATCAAATATATCTTAGGCCTAATTTTTGGTATTTTTCTGGAAACTTTCATTTTTTTATGAATAGTGAAACCACTAAGTGGTAGTTAAAAAAACTGAATTTTTCATAAATCTTAATTTTAACGCTTCTGTGAGTGGAATTTCGAAAATCTGAGAGACACGGTTGATGTCAGTAAGTAAAATGTGGTTCAATGAGATGAAAACAATTTTTGGTGAATAGTAACTTTTTACTTTTTTTTACCACGGTTAAAAGTAAATAGGGTAATTAAGGGTAAAATGATATTATTATTACCCTAACACATGTCTTAATTCTATTGGATATATGTAATTCGAACAAAAACAACCTTATAAATAAAATATTACCATTTAGGCCCACTTGGATTAGATTATGACATTTATTATTAATTTATTTAAAGAATGGATAAAATAGTTAAAATCAATGTTTAATAAGTAGATAATTTTTAATATAGGGTTATACATAAGATAGATTCAACTATAAATATTCATTAGAAAGCTACAAATATTTCCTACGTAATGGTATTTTATTTGTAATTTTTAGACATTAAATAATTTAATTTATTTATGACACAAAGATGATACAGTAATTATCTTGTTAATGAAATATTGACATAATTGATGTTATAAATACCCAAATAAATGTAATTTGAGACTTTTTATGAATTAAACTAATTTTCTAGGTTAAAATGAAATGTTATTATTTATTTAATTAACTTGGATTGAACTAATCATTCTTTTATAATTACCAATTACCAAATAGTGTCAGAATTGACATAAAATAGTTTTTAAAACAAATATTTTATTATTAATTGATATTTTATTCCTAAAAAACTAAAGTTCAGCCAAATGAATTAGATAAGGTTATATATATAAATAATAAACAACTTGGGGTTCGTTTTTCTTGTTATAGCAAGTTTATTAACCTTATAGTGTAAGAAAACAAGAAGACAAGGTCAGAGTAAAATTATTTAAATTAAAGTTAAATATAAATGATAAGGCTAAAATAGAAACCTAAACTTGTCCAAATTCTATTTAATTAGAGGCTTTCGACCCATCCCCACCTTATCTTCGAAATAATTTAATTTGGAGCTATTAAAAATCGAATATGACTTTATAATAAAATAATATCTTTAGTTATTCCAAAGGCGCCCCTCTCCTCCCTTATAAAAGGGAACTTTCTCCCTCTCTTTCTCACACCAATTTGAGCATTCAAGCTCGGCCAACCCCTGCCAAATTCTCTTCTCCGCTTCCTTAGAAACATCCTAGAGGTTATGATCATCTTCAAAGACCAATCTTTGTTCCTTAAGAGGAGGTTTCAAAAGGCTTGTCGAAAGAAGAGGTAATATCTGTTACCAATTCTTTCAACATTATTTCTTCTTCTACTTCTTCTTCTTTAGTTGTTTAATTATGAAGTAATAACATCAGTATCACTAATATACTTATATTTTATTATAAGTATTAAACAACCCTATTTCATCATCTATCCATCTTACGGAAAATGAAATCATCGCGCGTGCGTACGTACGGAATACCGTCTCCACGCTGTGGTGTAATCTATTTTCCACCACCACCTAACATGGATGGGTATAATGGTGTAAATAATGAATATATATGATTATTGTAAATTGATATTGATTATTAAATATTATACATACACTCCAATACAATTCCACGATCATGGTAAGGATATCATCGCTCGTGCGTACAAACGGACTACCGTCTCCACGACATGATGTGATTCATTTTCAATGATTAACCATTCATGAATGATTATAAAGTATAAATAATAAGTAATCATGAAATATATGAAATAATAATGATACTGGATTTATGTATATATATATGTATTTCATCTACTTAATTCCATTCAATTCAATAAGGAAACGAAAACAGCGTTCATGCGTACGTACGACCTACCATCTTCACGAACGGTGTATTTCATTCCATTTATCGATCTATTATATATATGTATATTCTGAATATATATTATATATAAATCATGTTTTACATTATGTATTTAAGTAATGATGATCTAAGTAATCATATGAATAATTACAAGTTAAAACACGAATGACAAATGAAACAATTTTACCCAAAATGCTACTTTAACATTAATTTACAAAAGAATGGGTAATATAAAGTAATAAGTGAACCATATATGATATCATAACAATTAATATGATTCTTTAATAAGTCAATGACATTATTTAAATCATTATACAGGAGGTTCGGATACATACAAAGCATATCGGACGTAAGGTAAGGAAATATCACAATCTCATTTTTTTATCTGAGATTGTTTATACTTTGGAATTTACTGGGGTGTGTTTTATCATCCACATACATGTTTCCTCAATATGTAATATTATTTCCATCCACCTACAATTGTTTAAATACAATTTTTCCCTTCGGTGAGTTTTTAGTAAAAGATATTAAAGGAATATTTTGTCGTTTTTTGTACGAGGTACTTTTTGACTTTTCTGACAAAAGTATGAGAAGAATGTTTTTTAACTTATACGGCATGACTGGATTTTTAAAAAAATTATTTCCAAGAAGCTTCCTTTACAAGTTTTCAGGTTTATTTTTAATCAACTTCTTTTAGATTAAAATTGTATGACATGTTACGAAAGGAAAATGTTATTGAAGTAGAAAGGATATTTTCCTCAAGAATGGAGTTCAAGTGTCTTATCAAAATTATTTTCCATCTAAGATAATAAAGGGTTCTGTTTATATCCCTATTATTACATGTATTTGATTATGTTGTTATGGAAATATTTTTATGAATTCGTTTATCTTATATGAATTGTCTTATGATGTCACGATGTTTAAGATTCCCATTTTTATTACATGGGTTATGCTATGATGTATGGTTTATGATTTGTTGGAACACATAAGAATGGTGTCATTATGAGATGGGTAAGACCTATATCTCCCTCCAATGCATTGGGTAAAGATTTATATCTCATGAGATAGACATGGCTGGAACGGTAAGTTAATCTGGTTCAGTGTTACAGGACTGAAACGAGGAGTGAACCCGATTCAGAAAGGGACTTTGTCCACTAAGATGGTCTTAGGAGAAATGCCTTGGCTACTATGGAAATCATGACATGTGCTGAATGGTTCCCACAATCACATGTTTTACTCCCATGCTATTTTATCATGATTAATGTTTCTTTATGATCTATGCCTTACGTACTTCCATGTTTTATGTCATTGCTCAACATTTTGATGTTTAAATATTATGTTCATGTTTTTAAGTTCAAATGTATATGGATTGTTTTATTTTCACCATACTTACCCTTACTGAGCATTTGAGCTCACCCTTTTTATGTTTTATTTTCCCCCAGGATTAAAAGAAAGGTTTTAGGTAAGGAACCCAAAAGGGGAGGATCGTTATGGGAGATTTTGAAGATCTTTCAACATGATTAGAAGTTTACATTCCAAGTTTCCAAAGACACTAAAGTATTACGGTCCTTGTGTGTCTGTTTTTGTTAAGTATTAGATATTCCGCAAAAGTAGTGTAATGTCCATGTACGTCAAGCTTCGGGTCTCTACAGTTGGTATCAGAGGAAAGTTTTAGTCAACCATTGGAAACTAGGATGCGAAAATGTTAGTGAGATCCCTAGAGATATTTCTAAGGTATGTCTAGGTATGTCCGTAAGGATAAGTATATGTATAGTATATAGTCCTAGAACTATGGTAACGATATTAGATTAAACCAAAGATGTTAGATATTGATGTTAATCCCCCTTTATTATGATTTTTTCTTCCCACACTATTATTTTTGGGTTTTAGAAAATGGCTGGAAACAAGATGATTCACGATAATGGAGGATATGATAGAAAATGGAATGATATTCTTCATGAGAAACCAAATGAAATGGGATTTGGAAGTCCAAACATCATTATTATGCCAGATCAGCAATCTCACAATATGATCAATAAAGTAAAATTTGGTATGTTTCCTGACACGGCTAATAAGAGAAAGATGGAGTTACATGATGATCATAGAGAAAAGAAAGTTCAATTTCCCCTATGTAAATCATGTGGGAAGAGGTATCAAGGAGAATGTTTCAAAGGAACTGGAAGATGCTTTGGGTGTGGAAAAGAAGGACACAAAGCCAGTAAGTGCAAAGGAAAAGGTTCAGTTAACACCAGGGATGAGGATAATGGTATTGCTACGACATCAACAATGCTTAATTGTTTTAAATTTGGAATGTACGGGCTTTATGAAAACCAATGCCCTAAGGGAAAGTCTCATGAATAGAATCAGTATGGTTGTATGGGTAGTATTTATGTTGATGATGATGAAGAGACTACAAATGATATGTGAGATGAAAGAAGTGTTGAAGCTCGATCAATGGTTTAAGAAGGTAGTGGAATGATTACATGTTTATCACGTGTAATGTTGTATAAGTAATCTCATGGTACTATGGAATAAAGAGACATCTAAGGATTGTTACACTATTGTCTCTCCTTGAGTTCTGAACGTGTATGATTAATGGTACCAGTATCCATGAAAGGTTATTCAGATATTTTTGGAATGTAGATGATATGCGCATAATGAAGGGATAAGGAGAGAATTAAATGTTTGATAGTATTCATGAGCTCATGACTGATATAAATAGAAGGTTATATCATGGTTTGAGTATATAGAATTTTTGGATTTTGGTATGTGGAAAGAGTTAACTTTTGACAGCATTCATGTTTTCACTAAGGTTTAATGGGTATTCATTATTCAAGAAAATTCATGATTAAGGTATTCACATTTTTTGTAATTTGACCAACAATACATATCTCATGATATATGGGGATCAACAATGGTAATAACATTCTAGTTGTATGAAATCTTCGGTAATCATTTTCACTATAATATGAGATTAGACAACATTATTTTGGATAAGCGTAAATATTTGAATGGATTATGTTGGACATAAGTTAGTATTGTTTAAGGATAAAAGTTTTTTTTCGATATTATTTACGGGATGTTATAGTAATGTAGTTTTAGAAAAAGGACAACCTGCAGGATGGGTGACATCCCATCGTGTCGGACAAAGCTGTGGGAATCGTACCCACAACCGAAGTGCGACTGGCCTTTATTGCCTACCACTGGCCTACAGGAAGTCCCTATTTAGTAGAAACTAGATTTATTATATTAAGCAGTATGATATATGAAGTCTAAGTCCATTTTAGGAACCATATATGATTAATTTCACTATAGATGAACTTATGTATTTTTGATAACTTTTATAACCTTTTTTTGAGACAGATGGAATGACCCATCATTCTATCACATGATCTTCTAACACATCACGAATAACAAATTCAACTTCATTTCATTAAGGGATGAAGTGGAAATTGTTCAATTAACGAACAACAGTGAGATTGTACCAAAATCATGTATGTATTTCTTTTAATTCATCAACTTTAGGGAAATGATCTTGAAAACCAAAAATGTTGTCCAAGTGCCCTTATATCTGATTAATCAGATGGTACCTTAGATCATCACAAATCTATGGATTTGTGATTGCTGGCTTTTCCAAAGCCATGTTCTCTACCAGTTTCTATCAGAACATGATGGTTAGATTTCTCTTCCATATCCATATTTTCACCTATGTGGAAACCTAGTGATTAGTTTATGTGGGTAACCGATACGTTTCATACTTTTGTTTTTAAATATTGGTTTTGGTATTCCTTTTTACTATGTGGGTTTCTTTTAATGAAACTTTTGAGTAGTAAACCATTTATAACCCCCGACAAATTTCGAGGGTGAAATTCATTTTAAGGGGTGTAGAATGTAACACCCCGAGATTTTATGAAATATATTCTTTTTAATTTCATTAATGTCTTGTGTTGTACGCTACACCAAAAGGATCTTGCAAAACATGCATCCTTGACTTGCCTTGAATTACGAGAAATTGTGACCTTCCTCGACAGTGTGTGTAGTACGTAATACCGAGTTTCACTAAACAACAATATGCTATTAAAATATTATTAAAACTAGCTGTTATGAATATTAATAACCACTTTGTGAAATTTTTTAAATTTTAGTTTTCAAAATGGACCTCATTTTTGGATTCGGAATATTGAAATTATCTTAGAGTGAAATTTTGGTACTTTTCGGATAACTTTCATTTTCTGATGAATAGTGAAAATTACTAAATTTTAATTAAAAACAACTTTTTTTATCGAAATAATTAATAGAGATAAATTATTAATTTGAGTGTTTTAAATTATATTTACAATATATTTTTACAATTTAATACAATTTTGGTCATTGGATGTACTTTCACATTTAATCCAGACAAAAACAATTGTCAATCTTTTGATAGTTATTATCTCTTAAAAACACGCTATTTGTTTTGATGACAGGAATTAATTTTTTAAAATTAATTAATGCAACTGATATGTTTTGAATTTGGTGAAAAAGACATCATTTTTGAATTCATAATATCAAATATAGCTTTGGCCTAATTTTTGGTATTTTTCAAGAAACCTTCATTTTTTGATGAATAGTGAAACCACTAAGTGGTAGTTAAAAAACTGAATTTTCCATAAAACTTAATTTTACCAATTCTTTGAGTGTAATTTCAAAAATCCAAGAGACACAGTTGATGTCAGTAAGTAAAATGTGGTTCAATGAGATCAAAATAATTTTTGGTGAATTGTATCTTTTTACTTTTTTTTACCACGGTTAAAAGTAAATAGGGTAATTAAGGGTAAAAATGATGTTATTATTACCCTAACACCTATACTAATTCTATTGGATAAGTTTAATTCGACCAAAAACAAACTTAGAAATAAAATATGACCATTTAGGCCCACTTGGATTAGATTAGGACATTTATTATTAATTTATTTAAAGAAGGGATCAAATAGTTAAAATCAATGTTTAATAAGTAGATAATTTTTAATATAGGGTTATACAAAAGATAAATTAGACTATAAATATTCATTATAAAGCTAAAAATATTTCCTCCATAATGGTATTTTATTTGTAATTTTAGACATTAAATAATTTAATTTACTTATGACAGAAAGATGATGCAGTAATTATCTTATTAATGAAATATTGACATAATTGATGTTATAAATACCCAAATGAATGTAATTTGAGACTTTTTATGAATTACACTAATTGTATAGGTTAAAATGAAATTTTATAATTTATTTAATTATCTTGGTTTGAACTAATCATTCTGTTATAATTTTCAATTACCAAATAGTGTCAAAATTGACATAAAATAGTTTTTAAAAAAAATATTATATTATTAATTGATATTTTATTCCTAAAAATATAAAGTTCCACCAAATGACTTAGATAAGGTAATATATATAAAAAATAAACAACTTGGGGTTCGTTTGGCTTGTTATATTATGTTTATTAACCTTATAGTGTACGAAAACAAGAAGACAAGGTAAGAGTAAAATTATTTATCTTAAAGTCAAATCTAAATGATAAGGTTAAAATAGAATCCTAAACTTGTCCAAATTCTATTGGATGAGAGTATTTCGACCCATACCAACCTTATCTTCGAAATAACTCAATTTGGAGCTATTAAAAACCGAATATGACTTTATAATAAAATAATATCTTTAGTTATTCCAAAGGTGCCCCTCTCCTCCCTTATAAAAGGGCACCTCCTCCCTCTCTTCCTCACACCAATTTGAGCCTTCAAGCTCGGCCAAACCCTGCCAAGTTCTCTTATCCACTTTCCTAGAAACATCCTAGAGGTTCTGGTCTTCTTCAAAGATAAATCTTACTGCCCTAAGAGGATGTTTAAAAAGGCGTGTCGAAAGAATAGGTAATATCTGTTACCGATTCTTTCAACTTTATTTCTTCTTCTACTTATTCTTATTTAGTTGTTTAATTATAATGTAATAACATCAGTATCACTCATATACTGATATGTTATTATAAGTATGAAACAACCCTATTTCACCATCTATCCATCTTACGGAAAATGAAATCACCGCGTGTGCGTACGTACGGAATACCGTCTCCATGCCGTGGTGTAATCTATTTTCCACCACCACCTTACTTGGATGGGTATAATGGTGTAAATAATGACTATATATGATTATTTTAAAGTGATATTGAATCTTAAATATTATACATACACTTCAATACAATTCCACGATCATGGTAATGATATCATCGCTTGTGCGTATGTACAGACTACCGTCTCCACGACATGATGAGATTCATTCTCAATGATTAACCATTCATGAATGATTATTAAGTATATATAATAAGTAATCATGAAACATATGAAATAATAATGATACTGTATTTATTTATATATAAATGCATGTCATCTACTTAATTCCATTGAATTCAATAAGGAAATGAAAACAACGTTCATGCGTACGTACGGCCTACCGTCTCCATGAACGGTGTATTTCATTCCATTTATCGATCTATTATATATATGTATATTCTGAATATATATTATATATAAATCATGTTTTAAATTCTGGATTTAAGTAACCATGATCTTAGTAATCATATGAATAATTACAAGTTAAAACACGAGCAACAAATGAAACAATTTTACCCAAAACGCTACTTTAACATTAATTTACAAAAGAATGGGTAATATAAAGTCATAAGTGAACCATATATGATATCATAACAATGAATATGATTCTGTAATAAGTCAATGACATTATTTAAATCATTATACAGGAGGTTCGAATACATACAAATCATATCAGACGTAAGGTAAGGGAAATATCAGAATCTCATTTTTTTATCCGAGATTGTTTATACTTTGGAATTTACTGGGGTGTGTTTTATCATCCACATCCATGTCTCCTCAATATGTAATATTATTTCCATCCACCTACAATTTTTTAAATACAATTTTACCCTTCGGTGATTTTTTAGTAAAAGATATGAAAGGAAACTTTTGTTGTTTTTCATACGAGGTACTTTTTGACTTTTCCGACAAAAGTATGAGAAGAATGTTTTTTTTAACTTATACGGCATGAATGGATTTTTAAAACATTATTTCCAAGAAGCTTCCTTTAAAATTTTTCAAGTTTATTTTTAATCAAATTCTTTTAGTTTAAAATTGTATGACATGTTAAGAACGGAAAATGTTTTTGAAGTAGAAAGGATATTTTCCTCAAGAATGGAGTTCAAGTGTTTGGTCAAAATTATTTTCCATCTAAGATAATAAAGGGTTCTGCTTCTATCCCTATTATTACATGGATTTTATTATGTTGTGATGGAAATATTTTTATTAATTATTTTATCTTATATGAATTGTTTTATGATGTCACGATGTTTATGATTCCCATTTTTATTACATGGGTTATGCTATGATGTATGGTTTATGATTTTGTGGCACACATAAGAATGGTATCATTATGTGATGGGTGATACCTATATCTCCCTCCAATGTATTGGGTAAAGATTTATATCTCATGAGATAGACATGGCTGGAACGGTAAGTCAATCTAGTTCAATGTTACAGGACTGAAACGTGGAGTGAAATCGATTCAGAAATGGACTTTGTCCACTAAGATGGTCTTGGAAGCAATGCCTTGGCTAATATGGAAATCATGACATGTGTTGAATGGTTGCCACAATTATATGTTTTACTCCCATGCTATTTTATCATGATTAATGTTTCTTTATAATCTATGCCTCGCGTACTTCCATGTTTTATGTCATTGCTCAACATTTTGATGTATAAATTTTATGTTCATGTTTTTAAGTTCAAATGTATATGGTTTGTTTTATTTTCTCCAAGCTTACCCTTAATGAGCATTTGATCTCACCCTTTTTATGTTTTCTTTTCCCCCAGGATTAAAAGAAAGTTTTTAGGTAAGAAAACAAAAAGGGGAGGATCATTATGGGAGATGTTGAAGATCTTTCAACATGATTAGAAGTTTACATTCCAAGTTTACAAAGACAATAAACTATTACGGTCCTTGTGTGTCTGTTTTTTGTTATGTATTAGATATTCTACAAAAGTAATGTAATGTCCATGTACGTCAAGCTTTGGGTCTCTACAGACCCCCATTTTAGGACTAATTGTTTTCCAGAATTCAAATACAGAGCTCTGAACGCCCAAGTCTCTTTTTCAAGTCTTCGGAACATTTCTAAGGTAATTATTTACCTAGAATGGAAGGTATAAACAAGAGGAGTAAGGTCTATGTGTTATAATTTACTAACACTTGCGCGCCTAAAGTGTTTTAATCATAAGGGAAATGAACATCCTTGCGCGCCTCCTTAGCTACTCATTAAAACTTGCACGCCCCTCTTCTGGAAGTACCTTAGGATAATTCTAAAGTCTTTGGTCAAGGATCGCCCAAGTATTACCCTATTGGTTAACAATCGCGCAAGTAAACATGTGCCGTGCAGGTATACATGCGCGCCCAGGACTTGCACGCCCACGCAGTACCTACGTTCCTACCAGGACTTGTGCGCCCCTGCCTTTTTGGGTTCCTTTCCTGCCCATTTCACCTCTCTTATACCATTCCACCTCTTCTATTCTAGATTCAGTCTTCAAGAAACTTTTCAAATCCATTTATGGCATGATTTCTTGATTTGAATTCCTTATCTGAAAGGAACTCCTTGGAACATCTCTCAAAACCTATTGATTTACACATCTTTATGTCACTAAAATTAGAGATTTCATTCATTCAACCTCATACATTAAGATGAGAGAACCCTATTCATGGGCCTCCTTTTCAAGAGTAAGTCCCAAGTCCTCATTAACCTGGGCGTCCATTTCAGGAATAATCCCCAGTCACAAAATTCCCAAATATGGGCCTCCTTTTTAGGAGTAATCCCCAACCTTAATTCTCTTAACCTGGGTTTCCTTTTCAAGAGTAAGCCCCAGTCTCAAATATGGGCATCATCCTTAGGATTAAGCCCCAAGTCCCTTAATTTTCCCTTAACTAGTCCTAATTTACTTTTGAACCAGGCTTCCTTCTCATGAGTAAAACCCAATCATAAGTCCCCTCCTAATTTGGGCCTCCATTTCAAGAGTAATCCCCAAGTTAGAGTATCCAAATCTCCATAAAGTACATATAACATTATGGACCCTGTTCCTGGATTTATTCTTTGAAGTAAATCTTAATCTTCAATTATTTTTGGCAGTCATACATACATAAGCCCTACATCATTATTCATGATTGCATCTTTCGTGGCACAATTGTCTGATTTTACCAATACCTCTTGTTTCTCACACCAAGCATGACTCACGTGAGCCTAAAGTGTAAAAGTAATTATGAAATATTTATTTTAGCGATCAATTGTGCAGAAACATCGTACTCCCTTTCTCTAACTACGTGGGTTATGATTAGTTTTCTAAGACAAAGGATACTTATGTAGCCCACCGACGGGTACGATCCCAACTCTGAAATAATCCACGTCCTTCTGAATGGCAATAAACATCAAGTGCCCCACTGAGTGGATTTAAAACCAGTATGGTCATCACAATGACCAAGAGACTTTTATGTATTAAAAGGATACTATTGACCAAGAATTATTGACAAATACAGATAATTATCTATCGATGAAGAACCTTGAATACATATAAAAAATTCTCTAAATTTCCAACATATCAATCATTGTTTGTTATATCTAAAGCAAAGATCGTTTTATACCTGGTAATATAATAAGGATTCACGAACATAACTTAAATCTATAAAGAGAGTCCCAGAGTAGACAATAATTACCCTAAAAAGGTGTGATTAGTCCGACCTCCCATCTTCTCGACCAATGAAAATTTCTAAGCCACATCAGTTCACAACTAATGAGCACCTACCTTTGGAAAGTAGGTCCAAATGGATATAGAATTATTGGATGTTTCTGGTTCTACGAAAAAACCCGTTAGAAACCGATTGGAATGTTTGAACCATAAATCAATGAGTTCATCCCCAATTCCAGAGAGCAAAAAAAATGGTGAACCCGACATGAATCCTTAAACAAGTTTAAATGATGTTTTACTTATTTGTTAGGCCCCTATTTAAAACTCAATGAGAGGGCCAACAAAGAAATCATTGACATATGTGCCCATCCAAAATATGTAGTGGCTGAATTTATCTTGATTACGTCTGTTATATCAAATAGTCACTCTTTTACAAGATTTTATGCATTCTAAGAAATGGATGCTCTCAAGTTCACACCTGTGAATACCGTTGTTATGAATGCCACTACTGCTACTCCTGCTGGATCGTCGTCTGCTCTGAGGATGACATCACCTACTCAGCATCTTCAACGCTGGGTATTAAATGCACTGGTTAAGGAGTACCATAAAAATGGTACCATTCCATCTTTGGAGGCTTCTCGACAAGCCCTCCAAGTGAACAATTCAACCTGGTCGTCTGGACAGCGATGAATAGTGATCCAGAAGCAGGCGATGCTAACCACCATCTCCAACCGTTTTGGGTCATTATCCCCGGAACGCAATCACCATTCACTCCCATATTCTAGGGAGATGAATGAGCATGCCCCTCAGGGTCTTAATTCAAGGAGACATGAGTCCTTCCAGATGGATCCCATCAACAATCGCCGCCAGAATCGTGTGGCAGTGCACCCTCAACATGATGGGGGCATTTTCTCCAGGTGTTTGGCTCAGGTTCCTCGAACCCGATCAGGCAAGACGAATCGCCAGAGGCGAATTCCAGTCAACGATGAGCATGATCTCATCTCTTCCATCTCTAGATAAGTCCACCAACCTAACTTGGTGGCAAGCAACAAGCATGCACATACACCCATCCGTTTTTATTCTGTTGTCTAGCAGACTCGTCTGGCAGCATCACGCCAATCCCATCAAGCAATTTTGGTAGAGTAATATAGGCAGGAACATATACCTGTTTATACGTCATTACCTAGTCATAAGGCTCATCTGACTACATATAATGGATCCCTCCAACCCAATGTGTTGAAAACTGGTAAATAGGCACATACACCTGCTTACACTCAGCAATCCTACCAGCATCCTCATCTATCAGTGTTGAAGGAGGGTCGTCAACCACTTTTGATGGAGTGAAATCAGCAGGCACATACACCTGTTAGTATTGATCAAGTCTACCAATAGTCTCACTTCGTAGCACACTGAGAAGTCAGTCGGAAAGCTCCGACGACAAATAGGAGTCAGACTCAACTCTTTGCCTCTACACTTGAGTACTGACAGGATTCACTGACAGGAAAAGGAGGACAGGGGCAAGCACATACACATACTCAAAGCACAGAATGGATGTATATCCCTATTCCGGCAGCTGAATTCACCAAGAATATACTATCAATTGTGAAAGAGAAGATGAAAATTACTGCTCATATTCTTGAGGCTTCCCAAGATATTATAACAGCTTCAGAAGAATCTCAGGGAAAGACACATATATCTATCATTACCTGTGGAGTGACAAATCAACAGTTCACTCCGGAACAGACACACACATTTGTTCCAGTCCAAGAGGGATGTGGGGCGTACTCCCCCAAATCATATGGGCAACCAAGTCAGGCACATACACCTGATTTGAGTGGAGATTGTTAGCCTAACCTGGCCATCTCTTCTGATCAGGCACATACACCTTCTCAGAGTAGCCACTTTGGTCAACAAGTGGTTTCCAAGAGGAGTAAGAAGGCATCTAAAAAGATGACCCACATATAACATTCATGAAATCAAGAGCCAGTCTATAACAAGGCCTTGCTCGATGTTGGAGTTCTTGATGCCCTCAGACAGTTATCTGTTTGAATCCAAAATTCTACTCCCTCATTTTCCAATAGTGGGAACATTAATTCTAAAGGTCTTCAACAAAAACTTCCTCATGAAGGCTTGCTTCCTGATAGTTCGGTCGATCTTGAAGTTCCAACTTCAGATTAGAGCTACAATAACCCTCTATGTGGCCAGAAGACCAAGGAGCAAGATATCTCATCTTTTGTTGTAACCCACCATGGTGGTCCTCCCCATGATGATGAATTTCTCTGCGAAAGTCCTCTCCACAGTAGTGATGCACATTGCTCTGAAAATGATCCAGTGGAAAATGTAGTGCCGAGAAAGCCCTCTTATCTTGAGGCACTTGCAAAAGTAAATCCAGTCATGTCTGATGATTTACCATCAGCAAGTGAATTCCTTTATTTACCAGAAGATAGCCCAGGGTGTAGGTCATTCTCCGAACCACCCCTAAGTCATGCATCATCTAGTTTGATCAGTGGATTCTCTACCAATATTTTTGAATCCGATGAACCAACAAAGAAGCACCAAATTTTGTCTAAACAGGTAGAAGAATCTTCATTTAATGATAAAGAGGAAATGTTGAACATGAGAAAACAACTGTCTAATGGTGAAGGGCCCGTCATGTTTTGGCCTTTGGCTGACTCTCAGTATGACATTCCAGAGATGTTTACGGAAGATGGGATTCATGATATTCGTCTCAAAATATAGAAAAATATTTTTCAGTTGAAAAAGAAAATATTATCTTATGATGAATATGAAAATCATGTTAAGATAATAGAAGGGTTACAACACCAAATTGGCTTGGCATCACTATCAGTCTCTTGATATCTGAAGGCCGAAAATCAACAGATATCCCTTCAGCATTCATGACATGGCGTACTAAGAAGATTGCACCAATTAATTGCCAATGCCCCATCTGGTATTCATGTCATAGGATGTGGTGTTCATGGAGAAATATATTTCATTGTTCTCTCCAATCAGTAAAGCCCGCCGGAAATGGTTTCATGCAATGTTATTGACCATGGTCAGCCACAGTCAATGGGCTTTGTTTGTAATAAAAGGGTTTCCCAAGAACATGCTTCAACTATTTCCTCTAAAAATCAAGAATACAGGGGAAAAGTTGATGTATTACTCCTGCATCAAGCAAACGAGAATATTGAATAGGCCTCTCGTATGAAGCAAGCACATCATCAAATGGCAGAAGTTTCAGAAATCATCCAACGTTCTTTTGAACCGGGTGATAAAAGTGGATGTCGATTGATGCATCCATCTAATTTCTAGAACAAGGTCTGCAAGATCTGGAATGTTTTTAAGAAAGTCTCAAACATAGCATGTCAAGAGCCACCCTAGCTTGATAGACTGGGGACTCTTTGAAACCAACCCTCAGAATCAACAAATAGAATTTGAGGAGTTGAGGAGGAACAGCCCCAGTCCATTGGACTAGGGACTTTTTCAAATCATCAATCCCTTCCTCAAAGAAAGTCGGTCCTCTCTCGATTAGGGAAGAATCCCCAAGAGGAATGAAGAGCCAAAGTATCAAGAGATTCTCTCCAAATTACGGTTCTCCAAGAAGTTCCTGAGGGATAAAATCAACAGAAGGCAATGTCTCTTAAGGGGCATGGAAGAAGACAATATCACATAAATGCTGTTAGAAGGAATGCAATGTGTTATTCATGCATTAATGTCATCAATGGTGTTGTTGCTGATCCACCAGATGAGGCTCACTCAGGGGACTTAGATAAAGAGGTTATTTCTCAAGAATTTGTACACACAGACACAAATGAAGAAGGTGTGCATACACGAAATCAAAGGATTACCAAGATTCTGGGGTTTCCTTCAAGTAACCCACTTCCTCCTCTTCGAAAGGGATATAACAAGGGGAAGGGAAAGAATCAGGTTACATATCCTTCCTCTGGAGAAGGCCAATCGCTCTCACTAGAGTAAAGATTTTCCCAATAGGAAGAAGAAATGATGAATTAAGGAGGATGAATGCTGAACTACTTCAGAGTAGTCTTCCTCATAAAAGTTCTGGAGTTAGTCCGCCAAGGGAATTTGTTGTGGCTACTGAGATGGACTAGGAATATCCTCCTTTATCAGTACACCCTCACATGTCTAATCCTACGGGTCAAGTGCAACAACAATTGGTAGTGCTTTCATCAGTTGCAGTACCAGCTGCCATACCTGTCCAAGCTCCAGTTAGTGCACCTGTTCACGTCCAAGATAAATCGAATGTTTCTCAAAAGTTAATAACTATTATTGAGTCATTAACAAGTCGGTCGGAAGATATGGAGGGGAAGAATGCGCAGTTTAAACCAGAAAAGAGAGCATACCCTGAATGGGTAGATTCAATCTCTCCCCTATCATGTTTTGGGAACCATGTATTCCCTATTTTCAATGGATCAGGCGACCCTGAACAACATTTGACGCATTACGTGTCTTTTTTCGATCCTATGATGGGAACTCCGGAGCAGCAAGAAGTAGTGAAACTCAGATGCTTCGTGCGAACCTTTCATGGACCAGCCTTTGTCTGGTATACAAGCTTGCAATCCCGGTCAATTACCATATGGGAGGATCATCGCCAAAGATTCATTCTCTAAATCATCTCAATGTTTCCAAAGACAACAGTTTTTGATCTTACAAACTTTAAGTAGAGGGATAATGAAAGGGTCTCAGATTTCATTTCTCACTGGAAGGGATTAACATATTCCCCAAGATTAACACTCCATCAAGAGGAATTGTTTCCAATGTGTGTGGAAAATTTGTGTGATGAGTTGCACACACTACTGATCCCTATGAAATACACGGGATGGTTTCGAGACCTTACTTTAATCTCTCAACAGATTGAAGATTCTCTTTTCCAGACTAAGGAAAAATCTCATATAATTCCATAAACTCTAGGAAGGAGAATGGGTAAAGAATAAATTGCTACAGTTATGATTAAACAAGCACATGTACATTCTTCTACTTCAAAACCGTCATCTTCTCAAAGGGCTCGACCTCTTGAGTGCCAACAATAGCAGCCGTTTCATAAAGATAATCAAAGAGATCAATGAAGAAAGTAATTTGAGGATTTGAAAAGAATAGTTTAATCTTTCTGACATGAAATAGTTCTTGGTTATTTCATTTTGGATTTGGAAAATAATTTGGTTCAATTTCCAATGACCTAGAGGCCAAACAAGGAAGGAGATGAAGACCATCCCAACTATTGCATGTTTCATCAAATGATAGGGCATCCCATCCAAGAGTGTTTTGTTTTCAAGGACCTCCTGCAAAAAATGGTCGATTTGGGACTAGTTAAACTGAAAGGTTCTTCAGCTTAGGTAGCATGTGTTACTGGTTCAGTTCCAGAGGAGGAAGGAAAATGGCAAGAAGTAAAAAAGAAAAAATGAAAAAAATATGATGATTGGATGGTCAGAAAGACGATCAACCGAACTCATGCTATATTGTGAACACAATTGAAGAAACCAATTGTCCCTTCTTCCATGAATGTCGTAGAAAACCCCTCTTCATCAGAGGGAAAATCTTCAAAGAAACGGAATAAATCCATGAAAGAGGAACAATTATAAGAAGATGAGTATGTGTCAAATCCTAACCTGTCATTGACACAGGAAAATTTCCTGCAATCTACTTCGAAGAAATGGGCACCGCCCCACCAAACTGTATATCCTAAACAGGCTAATCAGGAAGAGTCTTTATCGGATGAAGAGTTGATTTTCGGTTCTGTTAATATGATTTAATTAACAGATTCATATTCTAGTTGCAGTTTCGATTTTAATGAGCCCTAATTCCCTATATCAAATAGAGGAATCTGAGGATGTTCTATAGGCTCAAGATATAGGGGAAGATGTGGATACTTCAGAAGCCACTATCCCAATTCTACCCCTTCTAGAACTGTGTATGCAGCAAAAACTTTTGGCACAGCCCTTCAGAGAGCTCAAAAAGAACAAGCAAGTACTTCCAACAATAGAAAATTCAGTCCTGACACAGTTATTTTGGACGATCGGTTGGGGGTTCCATATTCATCCTCTCAAAAAGTAAATGGATCTAATCGGTCTAATCTTCCAAAGCCATGAATATTGCCAACTCCTTTCCCGATATTAGATGCATCAACATCCATAACATCAACTTCCAAGGCACCTACTAAACTACATGTTCCTGTTGGGAAAGCCCGACCTCTGGATCAAAAGTATGATGTATTGAAACACCTGGCCCAAGTACCATCCAAGTTATCAATTATGGATGATTTGAATCTATTAAAGGATCTTCGAGAGGCACTCATCGAGGCTTTGTCAAGTCCTCAGGATTGTGAAACTGAAATTGCTGCAACTGAAGTCTATCACATAGAGAATAATCCTGCGGAATGCTATGTAGGGATATCTATCATAGATGAAGATGAAGATGATGTCGTGCATCGGAATATTAGACCTTTGTACTTATCTGGAAAGGTCAATGGTATAGATATCTGAAGATCTTTCATTGATAATGGTTCAGGAGTCAACCTTAGGCCGATTCCTACACTTCTTTGATTGGGCCTCACAGAATCTGATTTATCTACATCGACTATGATGCTACAAGGATATGATAAAAACGAAAAAGAACTACTGGGCAAAGTCACACTCAAAACTCAGTTTGGAGATCTTGTATCCAATTCATATTTCATGGTTTTTGATCAGGACTCAGCCATCAACATATTTCTTGGAAGACCCTGGCTACATCAAAATGTGGTTATCCCTTCATCATACCATCAATGTCTCAAATATTGTTTCGATGGTCATGTTGGGACATTGTATGGTGATAAGGCCCCGTTCAAGACATGTGAGTATCAAAACATTGAGGCGGAATTCTATCATATGAAGGGAAGGGAGGAATCCACAAAAAAGGAGATTACCAAAGTTAATGCTCTATATGGTTTGGAAAAGATTCCAGTAAATCCATTTGCGCATGTGAGTACAGATTATGTGTTGCCTATCAATCAAATTGACAGGATAGACCCAAATCCAAATACTCTTATGGAAGGATCTATAATGTCAATTACGGAAATCGTGCCAGACAACATGGGAGAAATTAATGATCCACTAGGCAATGATGAAAGCTCAAATGGAGATGTCTTCATTTCATCTTCTGAAAGCCAACAAGTCTATACTTCTCCAATCAGGCCAGAGGAAGTTATAGCAACATCAGAGGTGAACAATGATGTCGATTCCCAATCCATCATCTCTTCTTTATTTACTAATGAAGACCCTTCATCATCAGTTAGGCCAGAAATGGAAGCTTCTTTTTCAAGATGTTCAAATTTTAACATCTCTTCTAAACATTGAAATTCTGCTTCATCATCCACTATGAATGTAGAAATGGAAGAAATAACACATGTTGAAGAAAAATAAGAAGATCTCAGTGATGCTTCTCTAACATTTGAAGAGGGTATCTCTACCACTGTGGATGAACTCAGAGAAATAAATCTGGGTACAAAAGAAGATCCATGCCCCACTTTAATCAGTGCGTCCATGACTATTGAAGAACAAGATAAGTATATTTCTTTTTTAAAGAAAAATCGAGACATATTTTCTTGGAACTATACAGAAACTCCTGGGATCGATCTTGATGTTGATACCCATCATTTGTGTTTTCCAGAAGAACATCGAGGATTCAAACAAGCTGCTCGAAGAACACACCCAACTTATGCTTCCAAAATTGAGGCTAAAGTGGATAATTTTATCAAAGATAAATTCGTCATAGAAGTTCAATATCCCATGTGGTTTGCTAATATTTTCTCCGTGAAGAAGAAGAATGAAAAAATTAGAGTTTTCATCGATTTCAGTGATCTTAATCAGAATTTTCCTACGGATGATTTTTCAGTTCCGATTACAGAACTCCTGATTGATGCAACTGCTGGATATGAAGTACATTCCTTCATGGATGGATATTCTAGATATAATCAAATCCGAATGGCTCCAGAAGATGAGGAATATACAGCTTTCAGAGCCCCTCAAGGTGTGTCTTGCTATCGGGTAATGCCCTTTGGCATAAATAATAGAGGTGCAACATATCAGTGTGTCATGCATCATATCTTCAAACCCTTTTTAGGGAAGTTTGTTGAATGTTATGTGGAATATTTGGTGATAAAATCCAAACAAAATTCTAATCACTTGGATGATTTGGAGGTCATATTCTACAAGCTTTGACATCAAAATTTGAAGATGAACCCGTTAAAATGTGCTTTTGAGGTAACCTCAGGAAAATTTCTCGGCTTTGTTGTACACCATTGTGGTATTGAAGTCGATCCTGAGAAAACCAAATCAATCCTTGGTATGTCACCTCCTCTAAATTTGAAATAATTAAGAGGAATTCAAGGACACATAGCCTATATTTTGCGTTTCATCGCCAATTTGGCAGGAAAAAGTTTACCCTTCACCAAATTGATGAAGAAGGGAGTCACTTACCAGTGGACTGAAGAATGTCATGAATCATTCGAAATTCTCAAGAAATACCTCTGGAGTCCACCGGTACTTATGCCACCTATTGAAGGAAGACCACTTATCCTCTATGTGATAGCTCAAGAGCGATCATTGGGTGCCTTTCTTGCTCAGAAGAATGATGATGGGAATGAAAACAACCTCTACTACCTTAGTAAGACTATGCATAAAGCCGAAACCCGATATTCAAGTATTGAGAAGTGATTCCTGGCAATAGTCTTTTCAGTTCAGAAGTTGAGAAACTACCTGCAACATCACGAGGTCCAATTGGTATCTCGCAATAACCCGCTCAAATTCACCCTTTGTCATCCAATACTTACAGGACGTCTGGCAAGATGAGTAGTTATTTTGCAGCAATTTGACATTCATTATGTGTCTCAAAAGGCAACAAAGGGCCAAGCTCTGGCTGATTGCATGGCTGAACACCCTTCAGTGGAAGAAACATCTTCAGATATTGAACTCCCTGATTAGGAAGTCTTCTCTATTTAGGATAGTCCTTAGACATGGGAAATGTACTTTGATGGTGCTTCCAGAAGTCCGACAGGAAGGAAAATGGAAAATCCTAAATTCAACAAGGTTGGTTTAAGAATTGTGCTCATTTCTCCAGAAAAGGCAGTGTTACCCTATTCCATCTTATTTTGGGAAGGTGGTACCAATAATGAATGAGAATACCAATCTCTCATCGCACGTTTGGAGTTGGCGCTTCAAGCACAAGTGAATCACTTAAAGGTGAAAGGTGATTCATACCTGGTAATCAAACAAGTAAATGGGGATTATGCAATCAGAAAGGAAGAACTAATCCCTTTGTATGATTACATCCAAGAGTTAATGGTAGAATTCCCTTCAGAACTGACATTTTCTTATGTCCCAAGATCACAAAATGCTCAAGCTGATGCACTGGCTAATATAGCCACAACTCTGGAAGTTCTAATCCGGGATGAGACAACCATTAGTATTTCCCACCATCGTGCAATTTCACCTTATGTTTGAACCAGAACAGAGGAAATTAATGAAATTAGTCCCATTCCTGAACTGTATGGTCATACTACAGGATGGATGTCACCTATCAGGGAATAGCTTTAAAATGGAACCCTTCCACCTGATAGAGCTGGGAAAGAACAAATCTCGTGACATGTGGTCAATTTTACTCATTATGATAGCCTAGATAACCTAGAGAAAATTATCTAAAAGTGTGGTTTTGATGGAGTTATCTTCAGATGCATTGATGGTGAAAAGACAATGGCTGTCATGAAAGAAGTGCATGCAAGAGTTTGTAGTGCCCACCAGTCTGGACATAGACTGTTTGATCAAATTTGAAGGCTTGGGTACTTTTTTCCTTCAATGATACAAGACTATGTTGATTTCACAAAGAAGTGACATCCATGCCATGTGCATGACAACTTCATTCATCAACCTCCATATTTTCTTCATACAGCTAAATACTCATGGCCATTGGCAACATGGGGAATGGATGTGGTGAGACCGTACCCTTCAGCTACGGCAAAGCAGTTTAAGTATATTCTTACTGCTACTGATTTCTTTTCCAAATGGGCAGAGGCAGTACATCTCAAGAAAGTCATTTCTAAATGAATTATTAGCTTCATCAAGTCTAACATCATTACTAGATTTGGTGTCCCTCATACCATATTGACGGACAATGGCACCAACTTCTTTTCAACCGATGCGAAGAAGTTGTATCAAGAATACAACATCAAATCCAACCATTGATCTCGGTATCATGCAACGGACAATGGATTGATATAATCCTTCAACAAGACTCTGTCAAATATACTACAAAAGATGGTGGATAAAGATAAGAATACATGGCCTGATAAACTCTTTCATGCTTTATGGGCTTATCGGACCACCACCCGCACTGCAACGCGGTCAACTCCATATTCATTGGTATATGGAATGAAAGCAGTATTGCCCATTGAAATTCAATTTCCTTCGCTCAGAGTAGCTGTTTTTGATCAGTCATCTATATATGAACAATCTCAAAAGCGATTGAATGAATTGGAACAGTTAGATGAGAAATGATTGTGCACTTTACACCACTTGGAAGTCTATCATAATCGAATAGCACGAACTTTAAAAAAAATTCTTCTTTCTTCATTTGTTCCGAGAGAATTGGTATTAGTTCTCAGAACTCCAATGATACCAGGAACGAAACCTCTCAAGCTTGAGCCAAAATGGGGAGGACCATACAAAATACATAGGGTCTACTCCAATGGAGCATATTCTTTAATCTCAATGGATGGAGAACTGATCACTACTATAACCAATGAGAGATTTCTGGGGAAGTATTTTGTATAAACACAAAATACACCATCAAAGGTCCATACATATGACCTTAAACTATTTGTATTACTTTCTTCCAACACTACGTTAAACTGTGACGTCCAAACTACATGACGCTAAACTCTATAGAAGTCCCTTGCGTCCAGCACGACGTTAAACTGCACCATCCAGGGTCCAAGAATATGACTATAAACTATTGGCACATTCGTCCAACATGACATCAAACTATGAAAAAGTTCCCTAATATGTCCAACATGACATTAAAATGTGTCCTCTTTTGTCCTTATTGTATGACATTAAATTGCATAGTCCTCTTTTCGTCTGAACATGACGTTAAACTATATTTTCCCCATTTTCCTAGCTACATGATGCTAAACATTACAAAAGTCCTTTAATACATCTTATGTGACATTAAACTATACTTTTTCCCTATTACATGACATTAAACTGTGCGACACCAATATTTATAACTGCAAGACTTTAAACTGCATAGTCCCTTCATATGTCCTACATGACATTAAACTATGCATCGTTAGGGTTGTTGCTACCTCTTGTTTCTAACAAAGAGTATGACTCACGTGATCATAGAGAAAACTTCAACCATAAAACTCTCTCTGGGATACTAACCATGAGTAAGTCCCAACACTATTTTAAGTTTGTCTTCCCTAAGAACAACTTGATCACTAATTCATTATTTAATTGGACTACACAGACTTTGATCCTTGCCTTCTAGGTTGTGTATGTAGGAAACCTCCTGAGCTTCAAGCCCAAAACCATTCTCTTCCCATCAGTTCACCTCCATCTCATACAATGTTGATTCGTGAAACTGCCCCCAGAATCAATATCTTTACATTGGTTCACTTTCTTCCTTGGTATATGATATTAAACTGTACAACACTTTTTTTCGAGTATGACAATAAACTATAACATTATTTGATACCCTCACCTGAGAGGGAATCATTATTTACATTTATTTTCAATCATGTTTCACTCCAAATACTACGTGCATCCATGAAAATGCCCAAACCTTTTATCTTGGGTTAAATCATCATTACACTAAAATCCCCTTTCACCCTTCACATGTACAAACCATGTTTGTACAAAGGGTATTTATAGAACTAGGTGGGATTTATTACTATCCTTATGGGATACGTAGGAACGTTTGAGTGTCCTTTAAATCCAACCCCAAGTCTTTTGGGCTTAACCCCAAAATTCCACTTTCAGTCCCCTGGCTGAAAAGTCCCTATGAAAACTCACACTGTGTATTTCTTATAATGGTCTGAGCTCTATGACCCTATACTAAGATCTCCAATCCTTTTGTCCCACACGACGTTAAATTGTACTTCAAGAACTATGTATGGCTTGATTCCCATCCTTTTGGGATACGTAGTGAAGTACAAAATTTCAATTCAGGACCCAACCACAACATGATTATGGTTAGCATTGATCTGTGTATCTCTGCATACATTGTACAACACCCATCTTTATGTGTCATAATCCTATCCTTAAATATTTTCAGATCTTCATAACCCTTTTCTTAACTTATAATCACAAAAGTCCTGAAACTCTAAGAGTTCTTTTTCCTGACCATGCAGCATGTGCCCTTAGGCGGCCTTGCATAAACAGTCTACATAACGGACCTTTCAGCCAAATGATGCTATTATTTGACTATCCAGTCAATTACCTTAGGTGGCCCTGCATAATTCAACCCCCTAACAGGTTTGTTAAGTAGTGGTAACTTCATTATTGTGAGGAAAACCTCTTTTGTATTTATTTTTGTTGATAATATATATTGATCCGCCAAAATAGACATCCTTAACATATTTGTCCCATATCCATTTTCATGATCTGAAAGTATTCAAGTCTATAGTTTATATTCTCCTTCCCTACATTTAGGTCATACCTTCGTAGGAGTGATATCCATCCAGTTCTTTGATAATCTTGTTTGGAAATATCTTCTCCATGTTCAAGTACCTCTTTCCATACAACAAACTCTATACTTTGGAAAATTTGAATCTCCATAAACATTCATTGTCTTTCTAGCACTAGGATAGTAAATTTCTAAGAGTTATTTTTCCTGACTATGAAGCACGTGCCCTTAGGCGACCTTGCATAAGTAGTCTACATAATGGACCTTTCATCCAAAAGATGCCATTTATTTGACTATGCGGCTATTTCCCATAGGTGGCCCTGCATAATTCAACCCCCTAATGGGTTTGTTAAATAATAGTAATTTCATTCTTGGAAAATTTTTCCTCTAATTCCTTTTAGATATTTTTCATATCATTCCTCATATTCAAATATTCTTAAGTCATAGTTTACATATTTTCCCACATACATGAGTATGGTAATATGTTTTTAGATAAATTGTAAAGGAATTGAGTAAATTTTAATCCATTTCGGTCAAAGCTATTTCAACCATAAACATTATCCTATTTATGTCTGACGTGCATGACTTTAAACTGCCCACAAAAGACAAAGGAACTCTGAATAAAATTCAAGTTCCAGCTCACTAAACATACATTTTTGTATGATTTATGTAATATTGAGCAATTAAAAGATTCAAAGTTTGTAGGATTATTTATATTAATTCTAGTAAAAATAAAAATATGCTTACCAGGCCCATTGGCTTAGGTAAAATTTAAAGCAGGTAGCAATAGAATACAAGAATCAATGATTGAAGGTAAAAGTACACTTCATTGATGCATAAGAATTAGAAGGGCATCCAAATATTGGAGTCTCTTCTCTTTTTTAGAAAATTACAAGAGGCTGTCAACATAAGTCTTCAATTGATGAAGAACATCCCGAGCTTCATCAGCAGCTACTTGAAGCTCATGCACCCGACTAACTTCACGCTTTTTAGCCTGATGGAGTGCTTTCTTGGCATCCTCAATGGCCTTCATATCATTCGTTTGAGCTCCCTCCAGTTAATTATTGAGTTGGACAAGTTCCCCAGTAACAGCGTCTAACTTTTTCTGAAGGTGAATCTACGGGACGACTTTATATTTGATCTTATACTTCCGCTCATTCATCTTGGCAGCATAGTCAGCCTCAGCTCGGGATACCGCAGCCTCAAATTCAAAGATATTGACTGACAGTTTCACCCTGGTCAGATCTTTGTGACACTTTTTTTTCTGCTCCCTCCTGAAAATGACATGTTTCACTGTGGCATGGATCTTCTCATATCCAAAAATGCCAAGTCCTAGCATGACGAACATGGATGATAATCAGGAAATCATTGATGCAAGCTCATTAAGAGGCACTTCAGATATGATATTCCATGTAAAGACCCGTAAAATTCAAGGAATTTTTATTTCTTAATTTCCTCTAAAATTTTACAAGAACGCGGTTTCTGACGGCACTTGATTCCGAGGCCCGGTGTGCCCGGAATCATTTTCCGAAGTTTGGCTCAGGTAAGTTCAGTGAACGAATGGGTGGGTTTTTCTAACGTTTGAACCGGTTCTCGGAATCGAATTCAGAGGGTACTGATGGAATCGAAGTGCTGGTATTTTCTTAGAAACTCCTTTTCCGGAGATGCGTTTTCTCGGGTGTGATTTTTAATTTTTGGGGTTAAGTTAATAAATAAAATAAAAGTGGTGCGACACTTTATTTTATTTCACATAAAGCCACTTAAATCCACTTAAGCTAAGTTAAGCGGATAGGTTGGAACCCAAAATATCCTACCCACTTGGTAGGATATTTGTGAAGTGGGGCCCGCACGAGCCCCACCATTTCTTTCCCTCTAAGTAACGCACCTGCGACCCTCCTCTTTAATGAAAGTCAACCGTGCATTTTTCTCGTTAAGAAACACCCCATTAAATTGGGCAGTTAAGTTGTTACAATTAATTCTTCGAATTAATTTTTCATTTCATAAATTTGAATTTCAAATCGTTGGCATGGGAATAAAATAATACCAACACGTGTTTTAATGAGGGGTGGCTTGTTGAGAGGATTTGGAGAAAGCTCTAAGTCTCAGAGATCTTCATCCTTCTTCGCGAAGAACGCGAAGAACGCCGGCCACCATGGAAGGGAGGCGATGAACGCTGATCCCTCGGAGATCGACGATGCGACGCCATGTACCGCGACGTCAACAATGCTTCTTCCACGACGCCCCTTCTACGACGTGACGATCCTCTTCTTCCGTGACGGTCAATTCCGCGATGAACTCACGTTCGAAGACAACATTGAGGTAGGGGTTTATTGCTTCTTGTTCGTGAAACATCCTTTGTCATTCCTCGTCTTATATTTTTGGGCCACTTGTTATCATCTTAACGGGAGGAGGTCAGACCACACGAACATGGCCGACCCTCCTCCCCCTTTGTTGTTGTGTTGTTGCGGTTCGGAAGATGGAGGAATGGTGCGGCAACACCGCACGTGAACCTGGAGGGATGCGGCAAGGATGTGCGGCGCCGTCGCGTCGCGCCGTCGAGGCCGAACGAAGGTGCGGTCGTAATTGGGACTGCGAAGGCGAACGGAAGACTCCGCAGTTTGTTCTTTTGACGTGCGGATCGACGGGCACTGAAAGAACGGTCCGCAGAGATGATTTGATGTTTCCGTAGTGAAGAACGGGACTTGGGGTGAGCATCGGCGTGGACGGAATTGAAAAAGGACCACCGGAGCAACTCTGGTGGCCCGCGGACATCACCGGCTGCGCGGGGCGCCGGCGCAGCGGCGCCGGCGGTCGGAGGCGGAGGCCGGCACCGGCCCGCCGCCCGGAGGAGGCGGCGCCCCGGCACACCTCTTGGAGAAACCGCCGCGGCTTCAGCCGCGACGGAAAGCGGGTGGATCCCACGGCCACGCGGGATCCATTGGGACGCGACGTGTGCTGCGTCCATGGAGCGCCCCCCTCGCGAGCCGAGCCAGCGAGCCACCCGGCCAAGACGGGCCGGCTTGGGTGGACCGAGCTGGGCCGCGCCCAGCCGGGCTGGGTCACGCCCTGCCGGGTCAGACCCAGACCCGGGTCGGGTTGACCTGGTTCGGGCCGACCCAGGGGGGGTTGGGCGGGGGTAGACCGGGCCCAGACCCCCATTTTTGGACCACTTTCGGTCTTTTGCCCATATCGTGGGCTACGGACCTCCGATCGACGCACCTTCAATCGCGTAGTGATCCTTGGATCGAGACGGCCGTTTTGGTATATTTCACTCAAGGTTTCGAAGAACTTTGGGTTCGGCCGGGTTGGTTCGGATACGAAACCAACCGGGCCCTCGGAGCAGAAACGCCTATATCTGGAGCTCCGGACGTCCGATTAACGTGCCGTAGACTTTGTTGAATTCCTCATGATGAGACAGAACTTCTGGCATACTTCGCCTGAGGTTTGGATGTAGTTGGATAATGTCCGGATTGGATTGTACCCAAAATCCAACAGGGCCCCTGGAACAGAAAGGCTGATAACTTTCAGACCAGACGTCCGTTTGACGAACTGTCAGCGGCGTTGGTGATCTCGTTGGGAAACAGTTCCTATGAGCATACCCTATGAGAGTTAGTGGTAAATTAGAGATATGACCGGATTGGTTCACACACGAAACCAATCATGCCCCTAGGACGAAAAGGCTAATAACTCACAGACCGGGCGTCCGACTGACGCGCCGTTTGTTGCATTGAGACCCCTATGATGAGAAGGTCCTTGGAGATAAATCTTTGTGGAACTTTGTGATACATGGAGTATCAACCAGTAGCTCGTGGAGCGAACCCTCCTGTTGATGAGCTGGAAGAGTGTAGAGACCTAATAGCTGGCTGAGACTTGACGACTGCTGATTCATCGACTCGGTGTGTTTCGGATAGCCCAGTCGGGAGCACTTGGTTGTAGCAGCAGACCCACGACGGAGGAGCGATCGGTAGTAGCGGCAGACCCACGGTACTCAACAAAAGAAGTACCTCTGGAGGCTATGAGGGGGAGCACTTGGTTGTAGCGGTAGACCCATGACGGGGGAGCGCTTGGTTGTAGCGGCAGACCCACGGTACTCAACAGAAGGAGTACCTCGGAAACTTATGAGGGGTGCACTTGGTTGTAGCGGAAGACCCACGGCGGAGGAGCGCTTGGTTGTAGCGGCAGACCCATGGTGGGAAGCGCTTGGTTGTAGCAGGAGGCCCACAATACTCGACAGGTGGAGTACTACTACAATCCAAGGAGTCTGGCATGCTTGGTTGTAGCGGCAAGCCCTGTGTACTCGACAGAGGAGGAGTTCGGCGCACTTGGTTGTAGAAGCAGGCCCACTGTACTCGACGGAGGAGGAGTTCTCTAGTAGCTATGGTTTCAACTTCATGATCGATCATGTGTGGGACATTGCGGGGGTTAGTACATACCGATCCCTTGTGGGTCCGACGGCTTAGATGAATCAGTGGCTACATCTGATCATCTATATCGTCATAAGAATAAGTATACCTGTGTGAGCTGAATCCTATTTTTTTCCTTTGTGGATTGCGTTGTGCTTTCTTGTGTGGACTGGGTTGTACTTGGGCTCGGAGGTTGGAGTAGAATGGAATTGGTGACTTAGGTATATGTATGGGCATATACCTAAGCAGTGTCAGATGTTACTGCGTTATTGTATCATTCCATTGTGGATTATCCTTTGTGGATTCTGGGAGACCTTCGGTGTTCTCGGAGTCCCTACTGAGTAGCTTATACTCACCCCTGCACGGGCTATGCTCGCACTACGTTGTGTTGGTTGCAGACGACAGATATCACTGATCGTGGTTGAGTCTTGCGGAGCAGGAAGATACCTAGAGATGGGCCACTGGGCAAGATGTACTCGGAGCGGACGGCTGGACCCGAGGAGCTATGGAGGCTATCTGTACTCACCCTTCAGGTGGGACTTCCAGTGGGTATCTCGGTGTTGAGGCTTTACTTTTCAGTTGTTGTTTTCCCTTTCGAGTTGTACTTTACTTTCAGTTTGGGATTGTAAACTGGCCCACTTACTTTTCCGCACTAACTGTTGTACTCAGTTTTTACTTAGTGATTACTTCTACTGCTTTCTTTCTCTGTGGTGTTTGTTTAATTTACAAAGGCAATGCCTTCCATTTAATCGGGATTTACGCCTTGGTGCTAGTCGCCAGCCCCTGGCCTGTGGAAGCCGGGCTTGGGGTAGTCACGGCACGGGCCCTGAGGACGGGTCGTGACATTCCATATGTTGTTCCATGCCTTGCGTCGTGAAATGTTGAGTTCCTTAAGAACCTACAGGTCTGATTAGACATCATCATCACATGGGCCATGTAATATGGGATTAATGCACTTAAGGAAGTGCCATGTACTGCTCCTTCCCCCCTAACCATGGTTGCTTCTCCTTCTACTACTGTTTGGGAGGATGTTGAGACTCCACCTCTAGATCTAGCCATTGAAGTTGATAGCCCTGTTTGATCAATTAAAAGTATGGTTAGTTTCATAGAACAATGAATGTTGGTTGTCTATCTTGAAAACTCAGTACAATCATTTCCTAATATTAGATCTACAGGTTGAGAAGACTCCTCCCAATCATTATTAGTTTCAAAAGGATCTTCAATATGGTTCTCATGAGGGTTTAATGGGTTTAGTTCCACTTGAGATAATGTTTCTGCAATGGTAGGGTTGACATCAATGTCCACAACTTCTTCAGGCATTGACAGTTCATCAACTTCTATGGATGGAACTGCATATTATTATCAGTCATGATTAGAAGTGTAAATTGTAAGAAAATTTACTGGATGATGGATAACACTCACGCGCAAGGTCTTCTAAATAACATGATAACATAAAATGATCATAAAATTCTTCGATAGACATTCCACAATTCATCATTTCTTCCAATGATATTTCAGAATCCTTGTTAGTCTCAAGAGTGGGAGAATTTGACGTGTATTCTTGGCAACCCTCATTCTACAGCCCCTGGCCATGGACATATTCTTTAGGAAGGATGGAAGATTCAGTTTCTGCGGCCTCCAATGATTCTGGTGCAGGTTTTTCTCTACTTGTAGCAGTAGTAGGAGCAGTACTGGGAATAGATGTTGGCTCTTTTTCAGAAGCAGCCAAGTCAGTATGAATTTTCATTTGTTACACAGCACCCTCCGTCGTCCTCAAAATATGATCAGTCCTTTCCCTCAGAGGGGAAATTGATGAATCCCATGTAATCCCAAAGAAATGAGTAATCATTTCGTGGTTTAAGACTCATAATTATCCGAATGACATACCACTACTAATGAAGCATTTAGTTGTGGAATTCTCTCTCCGAAGCCTTTGTCCATTTGGATTTTTGGGAGTGTCAGAAGTCTCCATTATGGGCACCTGAATTGGAGAGTGGAAAGCCATGTCCATCTCCTCATCCATGGCCTACTGGCCTGGAGATATCTCGCCCAATTCATGAGGAGATTCAGTAGCAGCCCCGATGGCAGTACCACCAGGGCTATACTGTGGTAAAGGACCCTCAGTGGTTCCTTTTCCTGCAAGCTGTAGGATAAATTAAGTAATTTCCTTGAGTAACAATGCTTTGACTGAAATCGAGTTGCAAAGTAAATAAGGAAGGAAAACATACATCATGAGGAGCCACGTACTCATCCCATTCATCGTCAATGGTGTAGTGATCCATCATTTCCTTCACCTGCTTGGTGATAGGGATAGAATCATAGGTGGCATGTATATAGGTAATAAAATCTTTGATATAGGCTCTTAATTCATTAGGATTATCCTTGAAATGAATATTTGTAGGAGCCTAAAGAGTCCCTATTCCAGGAAGATGTAGCCCTTCACATAGCTCCAGCCAGGTAGTTTCAGTATCGCAGTATACATCCCGCCATGTCTGGATGGCCTTTGGTCGTAGATATGTAGGTGTAATATAAGGTTGTGAAGAGGTTCCTACAACCTTAGATTTTAATTTCTTTCTAGCTCCTGCAACTATAAAAATAGAATGAAAACTTGTTACTCTATAAAGTTACTGGAAATTAAATTTCCTAAATAATGTAACTCATCAGGAGTTGATGGAGTGGCTCTCTTGATTCTGACAGGAGGCTTTTATACGACACATGGCCACTTTGACACAAGTTGTATCTTCTGAGGATCTGATGAATCAGCCTCAGTTGAAGAACATGGTGAACCATCTTCAGGAGTGGATGAATCACCTTCCACCTGAATTCGTTCTATATCAATGGTTCTCTTCTTCTTCCCAACCCGATAAATAGGTTTATTCAATATGGCCTCAGGATATGACGCTATCCAATTTTCAGCATACCATATGGTCAAATTGCTTACCGCTTTAACATCTTGTAAGTCAAAGACTACCCCAGACCATTCCATAACCATTAACAACCATAGTTGCCGAGCAATCACTGGATGCTGCTCTGATCTGACGTGCACTGGAGGACATACACCAGTTTTCAGCAGACAATTTTATTGGCGTTAAAATCGATATGGATCATAGGCCTCACAAATAATTTCCCCATCAATTCTGGTGGCCATTACCCCATCTCTGCAGGCCAGCATGTAATACCTCTGTTCCAAGATGGCTGATCCATCATCAAAAAATTTCCCTATCGACGGATTTCGATAGGGAAAGAAGTGGAATTCCTTATGCATACCCAGCCTTGGCATAATATCATTGGCATTGAGGGCCAAAGGAAAAACTCTAGAGAAGGCATGAATAGACGTGTTGAATGAACTTCCAGAAATCTGTGTTCCATTTTGAACAACATATGTCCAGAAGTGAGTGGCGATCCATCCACATAAAACATGGAATGGTCCCACTAACCTCAAAAGAGACTAACCCATATAGACATGAAGTAAGCTCCTGTGAATCTTTTCCAAAACTGGGGTAGCCAACCCCACCATCTTCATTTCAACCAACTTAGCTGCGATAACAAAGGCCGCTGGCCTGACGCCTCCCTTCGAATCTCTAACTGGTAAAAGATAGACACTGAGCCATAAGGCTAAAAAGCCTGCCAGACGGGTCTTCTCGGGGATTTTATGATTCACTTATTACCCTCATTCCTCAAACTCTTATACTTCCAGAGTCGTCCAGAATTTGACAGGAACACGTCTCTTATCGGCTCTAGGGAAGCTAGTTGGACGAGTACATGTGGGCCCCTTTTACCTATTCTCCTTGAGAAACACATCCATCCATTCATCTGGGTGAATATCCCATCTAGGATGAGTCTTTGAAGTCTTTGAGATTTTGAGCATATGATAAATTTTCAAAAACTCTCGAACCAAAATTGAAGTATTCTCCGGATCATTCAAAGTAGCCTTTGGAGGAATGAATTCATCACACATATCACCCAAAATTGGAACGCTTGAGATCTTGTCGACATCATAAAAACTAATGCCTACTTCCCCATGGGTCAGATGGAAAGAATTCGTTTTTGGGCTCTAGCTGCTAAGAAACACTGGTGCAAAATTATCATTCCTATAAACATAGGTTTGCCCAGCCCATAAGGCTTCATAAATTGAAACTCCCTTAAGATCCTCGACAAACTCTTCACAAGTTTGTCGCACCCAATAATCCCACATCCAAGTTGGCTTCACCCTTCCTCCAAAACGAAATTCCCATTTCTCCATCCAGCCTTTGGATTTATCCATCTAAGAATTTATAAATATTGAGGAATAACAATGTGGTTGCAGCTTAGGTTTGTGAAGTTTCAGATCTTGTGCAGAAGGACTATGATGCATTATATAGGCATTCTTTACTGTTCCATCATTAAATAATGTTCCTGCGAATGAGACATTCGCTGAAGAAAAGTTGGTATACGACTGAAACCAGGAAGGCAGAAGATAGTTCTTTGCCTCTGGAAAATTGACATCTTGCAGATGACCATGGCCATACAGAGGCAGATAGATGTTGTGCGGGAAATTAAGATGATGCTTCTTCAAGTACTTGGCTAATTCTGGGAGAGTAATTTTGCAGATGGAATAGTAATCATGGCCAACGTTGTCCATCATATCATCAATTCTTTTTCTTTCCAGTTCATCAGCCATTCGGATTCTCTTTGGAGCCATTGGATCTCCACAAAAGTTGAATAATTAACTCTTAAAATAAGTTAATTATTCATAACATTTTTGAAGGTATTTGAAAAAATTGTCAAAGGCATTTAGGAGCGCAAGTCCCATAGTTGGCATGTAAGTATCCTTTGGTCGCACAAGTATTGGGCGTGCAGGTATCACCGTGCAAGTCCAAATACATTAACAGAAGCACGACACAAGAAAGAAGAAGTGCGCCCGAAGCTCATTTCTGATCGCCGGGCACTACGCGCCTGAAGCCCTTTTGTACCCCATACCCTACGCGCCCTAATTTCATTTTGATTCTCGATTTCCTCCGAGTCAAATCCTCATTTATTTTCGATCCAACTCTGAGGGGGGATTTTTTATGACGCTCCTTTCGTCAAAGTGTCTAATGACTGGAAAATAGGAATACCTTAGCCCAAAGTGATTCATCCTTTTGAAAAAATATCAAAATTTGACAAAGGAATGAATAAGAAGAACATTTCACAAGGGTTGCGCAAGTTCTTCTGTGGTCACGCAAGTACACTTGCGCGCCAAATTGTTTGTAATGCAAGTCACTTGCACGCCCTAAGTGATTTCTGCCTAGGGTCTTCAGCTGCCTATTAATAGACCCCATCTGCCCCCCATTTTAGGAGCTATTTTTTTCCGGAATTTAGAAACAGAGATCTGAACGCCCAAGTATCTTCTTCAAGTATTATGAACATTTATAAGGAAATTATTTACCTATAATGGATGGTATAAACAAGAGGAGTAAGGTATATGTGTTATAATTCACTAACACTTGCATGCCTAAAGTGTTTTACCCTTAAGGGAAATGAACATACTTGCGCGCCTCCTTACCTACTCATTAAAACTTGCACGCCCCTCTTTTGGAAGTACCTCAGGATAATTATAATGGCTTTGGTCAAGGATCACCCAAGTATTACCCTATTTGTTAACAATCACGCAAGTACCCATATGTCGCGCAGGTATTCCTGCGCGACCTGGGCTTGCCCACCCACGTAGTACCTGCACGCTTGCCAGGACTTGTGTGCCCCTGTGTTTTTGGGTTCCTTTCTTTCCCATTTCACCTCTCCTACACCATTCAACCTCTCTTATTCACGATTCAGTCATTGAGATACTTTTCAAATCCATTTATGGCATGATTTATTGATTTGACTTTCTTATCTGAAAGGAACTCCATGAAACATCTCTCAAAACCTAGTGATTTACACATCTTTATGTCACTAGAATTAGAGATTTAATTCATTCAACCTCATCCTTTAAGATTATAGAACCCTATTCATGGGCCTCCTTTTTATGAGCAATTCCCAAGTACCCATTAACCTGGGCCTCCTTTTCAGGAATAATCCCCAGTCTCAAAATTTATCAAATATGGGCCTCCCTTTCAGGAGTAATCCCCAACCTTAATTCCCTTATCATGAGTTTCCTTTTCAAGAGTAAGCCCTAGTCTCAAATATGGGCATCCTCCTTAAAATTAAGCCCCATGTCCCTTAATTTTCTCTTACCCAGTCCTAATTTACTTTTGATCTGGGCATCCCTCTCAAGAGTAAAACCCAATGATAAGTCCCCTCTTAATTTGGGCCTTTTTTCAGGAGTAAGCCCCATGTTAGAGTATCCAAATCTCCATAAAGTACATATACCTTTATGGACCATGCTCCTGGATTTCTTCCCTGATTTAAATCTTAATCTTCATTTATTTTGGGCAGTCATACATACATAAGCCCCACATCATTTTTCATGATATTATCTTTTGTGGCATAATTGTCTGGTTTTACCAATACCGCTTGATTCTCACACTGAGAATGACTCACGTGAGCTTAGTGTGTAAAATCATTTATGAAATCTTTCTTTAATCCATCAATTGTGCATAAAAATCATACTCCCTTTCTCGAACTACGTGGGTTTTTATTCCTTTTCTAAAACAAAGGATACGTAGGTAGCCCATCTGCGGGTACGATCCCAACTCTGAAATAATCCACGTCCTTCTGAATAACAATAAAATTCAAGTGCCCCACTGAGTGGCTTTAAAACCAGTATGGTCATCACAATGACCAAGAGACTTTTATGTATTAAAAGGATACTGTTGACTAAGAATATTTGACAAATACAGATAATTCTCTATCGATGAAGAACCTCGAATACTTATAAAATATTCTCTAAATTTCCTACATATCAATCATTGATTTTCAAATCTAAAGGAAATCCCATTTTATACCTGGTAATATAATAAGGATTCAATAACATAACATAAATTTATAAAGAGATTCCCGTAGTTGACAATAATTCCCCTCAAAAAGGTGTGATGAGTCTGACCTCCCATCCTCGCGACCAATGAAAATTCCTAAGCCACATCATTTCACAACTAATGGGCACCTACCCTTGGAAAGTAAGTCCAAATGGATATGGAATCATTGGATGTTTCCGGTTCTACGAAAAACCTTGTTAGAAACCGATTGGAATGTTTGAACCTTAAATCGACGAGGTCATCCACAATTCCAGAGAGGAACCACCTCTAAATAATATTATTGATTTTACTTATAGAATATATTTCATGGTTGGTGGAAAATGTATTTTAATATTATGGTTTTGTGGGGTTATTTTTGGTATATATCAAATTCATTAGGAATTTTTTATTTCATTGTAAATCATATCAAGTTTTTGATTCCTTATGATGAAGTAACCGAGGTAATCCTACTACAACCCCCAAGATAACCACAATAAAGCCTACTTTTTATTCCCATTCAGTGAGGGTTGAAAAATAATTCCAGAGAATCAAAACATACACTGATGGAAACTATTTACCATAATAAAACCATAATAAAATAAGAGATACCATCCAAAATATTATAATGACTACCTCAAATGTTAGAGGATCACACCAATGAGAAAAACCATGGTCATAATAAAAATAAAACTACCAAAAACATGATGATAAAAACATAACTCATAAAAAAATATTTAAAAAATTCACCCAATACATCTAAACATCATTAAGATTAGAAATTAGTATATTTAGTAACAAAAGATCTAAAATATAACTACATGAACTAAGTAATGGGTTTCAAAAATTTCACAATATATAATATGTACGAAAAAGTCATGAATGAATATCTTCAAAAAAGGAATATTTATGCATCTATAGACATGGTCTAAGGGAATGGTATTCTATTAGAAAATAAAATAAACCAAAAAAAGAAGTCATATACCTCCCACTAATTTTCTGTGGAATAAGTACTAAACATTTAACATAGGATAATCATGATAATAAAATTCCTATTAGGTATCCTCCATATGATGCATGTATATAATTTAAAATAAAATCCATTCCACTGTAGTTTGAAATTTAAGTATAAATGTAAACCATTATTTCATGTTCAATGGATGATACATGAATACTTAATATGATATCATTATATCCAAGGTATATGGTTTAACATTTTTTAATTTAAAACACAATTTATATATTTTCAAGAAAAGATAGAATTTGAGATAAAGGGATACAATTTTGAAAATTACATTAGAAAAATATATGTTGAATAAATACTTTATATTTATGAAATATTAATAAAACATCCAAATATTTTAAATGGAAGACAATAAGAATGTATCTATGCTTTTAAAAGTAAATACATGGCCATGTTTATATGATAATCATGAAAACATGAGTTTATAACTAAAAAAATTAAAATTTAAATGTAATAACATTATATAATTAAAAGGATGAACATTCACACATTTTATGGAAATCATACGACCTTATTTACCATAATGAGAAGGGAGACATCAATGATAATAAAAACTAGCATTATAATAACAACAACAATAATAAAATACTATTATAAAATAAACATAAATAAATTATCATTAGAATTTTAATTTCAAAATCACCATGGTAACAACTGGGATCTCTCAAGAATATACCAGAAAATTCCAAAATGGAATCAATTTAGTTTTTCATAATGTCAATCAAATTCATAAACACCCAGTTACACCATACGTAGCTTGAACAAGAGGAAAAATCAACCAGTAAATGTATATCTCTAACATGGGGCCACTAGAAATACCATAATCATAAACCATTGTAGTAATTTTACATTTATTTTCCACCTATCTACCCATGGATTTCCATAAAATAAAATAGAGATGAGAAATAAACATGTAACATATATTAATATATATATATATATATATATTACAGCCCCCTCTCCCCTTATAAGATCAACCTCTATAAGAGAATCCTAATTTTCAATTATAACATAGAAAATAATATTTAAAACATGATAAATACACCAATATCTCATATTAAAAATATAATGTTAAAATTTTATATTAAAAGTCCAAAGCGGATGACTTTAATAATGTATATGAATCCTGAAAACCTATTTATAAAGTGAATAATTTATCATTGGATCCTCTTCAAAATAATCAGGTTATAGTAATACATTTTCCTAACTAAATCATTCAAACATCATTTAGAAAAAGTTAGAAGAAAAATACTTTCCAATATTATCAATACACAGGAAAGAACTATAAACACATTGATATCATCCATCACCATAAATAATCCATTAATATCAAATAAAAAAATTTGAAAAAATCAATATATTGAAAATAAAAAATTATCTCACATATATGTCGAACAAGAGATAAAACACCACTTTAATAATAATATTACATTTAAATGATTCACTAATTCCATTTTAAAAATAATACATGAGAATTATTTTTTCATAATTCAATGACTAGTAAATCATTAAAAACATGTTATTAAAAATGAAAATTCATGAATTGAAAATGATCTTTTGAGAAAAAAAAATTTATGATATACTTCATATAATATTTTTAATATTTTCAAAATTGATTTAAAAAATTCCATCACCAATTAATTTATATTTAAATGAATCATATGGAAATAGAATCTTCAAAATTTTTATTTCTAATAATGAAAATTTTATTCAACAATAATATTGTAATGGAATCCATTAAATGATGATTTTAAACCCTAATAGATGAAATCCAACACATCGATTTGAGAAACAAAAATCACTATAACTATTTGTCCATCATAGTATAAAAACAAAGTGGAAAACTAATAAATAATATGAGGGAGTAGAAATGAAAAAATCTAGACCAACCTACTTGATTATTTATTACCAATAGGTGAAATATACCCATAGAGTATTAAATGAGGAAGGTTAACATAAGGAGGTTGATTTAAAAGTTTTTATGATGCCTCCCTAAAAATAAATCTAATTTAAGGAAGAGTTATAATAACCCTTAATTCCTGCCTTTGATAAGCCCCTACGTAGATACATGCTTTGAGAGTATAAGAAATATACCATATGGGAGTCATTTCCCTATAAAATAAAAGATATTATATAGATATTATTAAAAAAAGAAACATACATATAGACCGAAAAAATCCCAAAACCATCCCAAAATGTGTAGAAAGCGTCAAAAGATATAATATTAATATTAACAAAGTAATATAACAAAAAATTCATGTCATATGGTTGTAACTCTATAATATCCCCAAAAAATTTAGAAATGTCATTTTCAATCCCCAATTTACTCATTGAAACATAAATATATTTTATATATTTACACTAAGGATATAAGTGCACTCAATAGGGTCATACATAATATAATATGTGTACATGTCAAAATAACATGCCAATGTGCCAGTGAAAAACATGTATAATCAACAAGCTCCAACACAGGTTAGCTAACTATTAACAGTCACACCATGGATATCTTACTAAATCACAAATCTAATATAGTAATAATAATATCGAAAATATAATAAATCAAGGAAACCATCAATTCGGTCACCTAATAATTTTCCTAAACTTAATGGAAATGTCCTGCCATCCCTTCTATACAAATAAAATCAACCAAACATTACACCACACCTTACGTGAAGAAACCAGATTCATCTCTGATGTCAGTGAGGATAAATTCCTACGTGCCCATCCATTGATATTTCTAGAATCAGGTTCTAGCATCATACATCACCACACCACATCTCACATTAATACACATAGGCCATAACATCTCATATTATTATGTCACTAGGGAAGTAGGGTATCATGAATATGAATAAATTATCCTCATTCCAAACCCCAACCACATATGAACCCCACCACATATCAAATCGTATCACCACCTCATCAAATCACATATCACTCAAAAATCCTTGTACAACACTGATGGTTATTCATAAACACTAAATCATATCAACAATGTTGATGAAGGGAGAGTGGGAAATAGGGGTAGCTAGCCATGAATATATCCTCTATCCAAGATAATGGGAAATAAACTAGAACATAAAACTTTAAATAATTGGTATGGTAATACAACATGGTTGGGACATGTATGGAAGTAACATAAAATACATCATATATGGATATGACATATTACACATAGTATCGGCTCCCATAAACTAAACTAGTCTACAAAACATCTCCACCACTACAAAACACATATACCATTACAAATATTTCCACCACTATATGAAAATACAACACAACCACCCCAAAATAAAAAAAAATCTACTTTCAATTAAAAAATCCCACACATTCCATTTATATGTTTTTAAATGTACTCCCATTATTTAACAATTTCATTTCACAATTACACAACCCAATATATTATTCAGTTATCAATGGTTTCATTTGTTTATTTCATTATTAATATTTATTTATTCCACCTTCAACACGGAAACAAAACAAAACAAAACCACAACAACTCATCTGTGTCAAATAAACCTTGACTACCACACTACATCAACAAAGCCACATCACTAAGTCAACCACTTGTCTCATACACCAAAAATCACAACCACCATGAACCACAACCACTTCACCACAACCACTTCACCACATCATATAAAAAACCTCATCGTATAAGGACAAAACATGTTTCAACATCATCACACATCATCATATTCACACATCTTCACAACTTCACACTTTAAACCGAAACCAAATTCTCATAAAATACTCATCCCAACCGACCACCATAAGAATCATCTCATACTAATCATATAACTTCATAATTCCCCAATAATAACAAGGTAAAAAATAAAATAACAATACTAAACAACATAACATTCAATATTTTGAAATTAATCATGTTATCAAAAACATTACTTATTTATATATCAATGGTATTATCACAAAATCATTATTTCCATTGGAAACCAATTTATTTTCCATATATACATTCTTAGTATTTTATTTTCGGTGTGACTAAATAACAAAATTTAAAGGTCATTAAAATACGTCATCTATATCAAAAAACAAGGACCTGATATCCATTTTAATAGTATTAGAAATAATCATGCACAATTTCATAGACAACATATATCGATGCTGAAAAGAATTTAAATCCTACCCCATAACTATAATTTTTAGCAGTGCCAATAAATTATCCTATTACAAAAACATTACTATCACCCCAATGGAAATAAATATAGTTCAATCCTTAAACATATCACAAATTAGGAAAGAAATAGTATCCCCAACCTTGATAAAGCTATACCAAATAGGTTGGGAAGTATATGGAAAAAAATAGAAACATTTTTGGGAAAACACATATGCACCATGATACCTTGGATCAATCTAAAACAAAACATGGATATTCAAAAACACATCCCATATCTCACATGGATCAAAGAACCACCTCTATATCAATTCTCCGGGGAAGTGAATAGGGAAATGACATATACGGGGAGAAGAACCTACCGCCAAAATTTAATGCACCACAACCAGACACCGAGGATCAATGTAGGGGAATGTGGTTGGAAGACCCTCTATAGTTTTCATAGGGCTCACTAAAAAATAATAGAAGTGAAGGTTGAATGGTGGAGTTTGATCAGGCCTTAAAATTATATAAAGTTTAAAACTAACCTAATATATGGTCTAAAATAAATTTATATTCAAAAAATTCCATGGGATAATATATTAAATGTTTTAAAATAAAATATTATGTCATATTCCACTGATGAACATGGAGCCTCGAGCATAAAATTTTTTATTCCCTAAAAATCTTGTTTCATGGTGTAAAATTATATCATACAATAATCTATTAAATAAAAAATACCATAAATAGCTATCCCCAAAAGCATAAAACAACAAATGTTCTCCAAAAGCCTATTATTACAATATAACAAATCCTACTACAGTTCTTATGTTTCCCTTTCCTCTAAAAAACCACTTTAGGATCCTCTGAACACATCTGACTACACAAATTAATAATCCTAAAAACATAGAAGGCACGGACCATTACACCAGAGACATAAGAAATTATTCTCATAATCAAAAATAAAAACAAAAAAAAATTAAAAATGAATGGGGATTAAATGAACTCTTCATGAGATACCTATTATGGATCTCATCACACTGCAAACACAACCACTAGCCTAATAGACCTAAAAAATCCCATAAAACATCTTTTAGAACCACATAACCATATCACTGATCCGAACACCATATCATCTCACTCCAACAGTATGAGACTACACTCTTTCAAAACTATCCATATAACTATATCAACCTCCACTAATCCAAAACCATTTTCCTCCAAAACCATTATATAATACTACCTTGAGCACAAAAATAATGGAATTCCAACACCTATTACAAGATATTATCCACCTATGGAAGTAGGGACTCGCCAGCATAGTTTAAATCATTTCATACTATAAAAAATAATGATTAGGAATCAAGGATTCCCTTCATGTATTCTATAAGATTTGTCACATATCATGAATCACATCATCGTTGAAGAAAACACAACTCATATAATTGTAAGATCTAACCATCACATTGATAAGAAAAGTTATGTGAAATAAAATTGAAAAAATATGGGTAAATTTAACACATCATCATCTATAAATATCACATAAACACTTTAGGAAACTATTCCCCCATAAAACACGAACCAAGAGGATGTTTCATCCAATAAACACATTCTCTATTCTATCACATATCTCAACCATATATCAATGAATGTCACATCTTCATAATTATTAAAATCTCCCCATTTATTTGTGTGGAAGTCATCATGAATTTCTGATAAGATTTGAGACATATGGAATAAAATTCTAAACATATATATCCATGTTGTATGTTGAAATATATATGACATTATCCCAACTTATCCCGACACCTAAAATGACTAAAAAATAGCATGAAATATTACTCCACCTGTTAACCCTATGCTACCCCCCATGACGGTGGAACACTAAAGAGAATATGGTCTCTGACCTTGAACTCCAAGGGCCAATTCCAATGATGAGAAGTGGAATTCTAGTACTATTAGGCGAGCCTTATCCATTTTTATTCCAGCTGTATATTCATCATCATACTCCGCAAAACATTATGACCCAAAACTAATTTCTCCATTACCTCTATACATCATAGTTGAGAATGACATATCCAACCATACAATATCTGAAATAGAGCCATGATAATGGGTTAGTGATAGTTTTAATTACATGTAAACTAGAATAGAGTTAGGTTCCTTACCAATAATTTAACAAAGTTTAAGATGTAATAATGAAACATATCATCCAGTTTATGGACGGTCCACTCAAATATTCCCACTTTCTAAAGGAGGAATAAAGTGAAAATGACCAAATAGGATCCAAAAGAATATTGAAATCCCATAGAAAATCATTTAGTGAAATTTTTATCCCATTTATATTTTATGGACCTTTGAAACCATTGAAGAATTACAACATTATTTAATTACTACCTCATTTAATAATTTGTGACACTCGCCACACAGATCTCCAGAAAATAAACTGACTTCATTGTTAAGTCTACTATCAACCAAGATGAATTACAACCTTCCTAGGGATATGGAAAACCAATGAAAAAATCAATTGATATTCCATCAAAATTTTTTAAACACATCTAAAGACTAACGAAACACATAATGAACATGGGTATTCACATTCACCTATTAATAATAGACACTTCACCACAAACACTACCATTTATTAATTTCTATCTAACCACCAATCCTATCTCCAAAATCCATGTTGATTCTTTCTCAATTCAATATGAATCAGTAATTGTGTACTGTGAAACTCTTGGATAAATCCCTCATGCCTAACCTATAGAAAACACATTCTATGCTAAAATAATAACCTATTCTGACTATACTCAGATCATCCATCTAGATCATCACCCTGCCCAACATGGTTTTTCATCACCTCCACCTCTGAGTCTCCCTACTGAGACTCCTCCACCCAATAAATCATAGATTACCCCATATTCATCTATAAAAGAAAACCATATCCACTACTCTATAGAACATTAATATTCATGATTATAATCCCTTTTAACACATTCCAAACATAGGTAGACCTCCAAACCATATCTCTAAAGTTATTCTGACTTATTGCATCAAAATAACATTCACCATTATCATGGTGTAAGAGATGTCAAAATGATAATCATAATGAAACTTAATCCATATCTGTCAGAATATATTGAAATCTCTATAAGGAAAAATATATTTTAAACACTTATTTTAAGTGAGAAACCAAAAATTCTCACTAATGAGGTAATGATACAAAAAAACAACATATACAAAATTTACACCAAGTATAGATCATGGGTGTAATACTATACTTATTACGATGTATCAAACAAGACCTATAATAGACCAACACCATATTCTACTTCAATACACATCCCTATCACATACAAGAGGAACCCTAGAATACCTTAAATGTCACACCATCCAGAAAAACTGAGGCAATAGAGCATTGACCAACATCTCCTTCAGGTAACCAAATGCTATGTGGAGTTGTTTAGTCCACAGGAAATTTGAGTCCTTCTAACAAAAAACTATTAGTTGGGATTAAAATTTATGTAAATTTCCCAAATATTACTAACAATTACCTTTCAGGACTAGGAAAAAATGAACATATTCTATTTTTATATGAACTTCCCATGAAACATTTATCTTGATCATCGATGGGTCTACTTGGAAACCATGTTGATATACCATGTGTATAATAAAATAAACCTATCACATGTTGAACATGCATTTGGATAACTTCACATAGATATGAAAATGTTAAAGGATATGAAAGAATATTTAAGATGATTTCCATACTCCTCCAATGAATTTGATTAGATCAATATATCTTTGATGAACATGATGATGAACCATTCATGATTATCTCAAAAACATGAATTTTCTAAACCCTATAAGCATGGATTGTGCAATAATGACCCCCAAAAACCGGACCGAAAACATGATTTCCCCATAAAATAATCTTAAGACATTAATTTAGATATGATCATCCTTCAAACACAACTTCTAATATCTTTACTACCATTCATAATTTGAAAAAAAACTATCTACCCTTACTAGTTGAATAGAATATTTATCTTCAAAATGGGGTAGAATTCATGTCACGAACCAACCCGGGTCGACCCTGAACCGGTCAACCGAGCCAGCCCGCGACATGGCCCGAGGGGCATTCCCCATCCCCACGGGCTGGCAACTAGTGCCGGGCATCAAAAGTAAACAGGTGGGAACGATTTGGCCCAAAATATAATAAACTAAGCAGCAGAAATAAATAGAACAAATGTAAATAAGAAAGAAGGAACCAACAACGCAACTAACCTGACCACGACCAAAGCTCCACGTGACCTCGTGGGTCACTCTCCAATAACACAAACGATGTCACTCAAGGCGAACAACTGAAGCTGGAACCTGCAACAGAACTAAAAACAAGTAAACACTATAGGCGTGAGTGTTAAAACTCAGTAGGTAGGCCCGACTAATTCTATCCCAATGCACATACCAATAAATAAAGAGTTTATCAATTCCAGGTTTGAACTAAATTATAAAAAAAATATGTTTTCCACACACTTTCATTTCTAAAACAAGTAACAGTTCATTGCCCTTTTTAATTTAGAACAAGTTTAATGTTGAAAGAACAGGTGCGTTGCATTTTCAAAACATTTTGCGAACAATTTAGAAATTCAAATTTCAGTTGTTAGTCAAAAAGGAAAATCACACACAACACGCACTAAGGGCAATGGTAAAAGTGGCACACCAGGGGTCAGCAACCGAACTCGACCTCTCAATCGTCCGCCACACACAAATAAACACTAAAAGAAACATGGGTCGAACCTAGGAGATCGTGAACGATCCAGAACGTACTATACGTGTGACTCATCCTGAGGCATGCCATAACTCGATGACGTCATAACGCCCATAATACTACCCGGCATAGCCCTGCATGGCCTAACCGAGGGGCCCAATCCTCGTAGCAGTAATAACTCAGTATTCCCCTGCTATGGGGCCACTAGCCAGTGCGTGGTCTAAACTAGTGCAGCAATCGTTCTCAGAAAATTCACTCAATATGCCAGGTTCCCATGTCATCACAAGCAATAAAAAGGGGGTGCGTCTATAATGTAAATAAGTTAGTCACGATGCACAAACATCACATACAGATCACGCAAACAACGCACACCAAAGATCACCCCCGAGTGGGATTTCCGAGATAATCCATTTCATTAAAGTTCCAAACGGGCCTTCACCAATTTTAAAGTAAAACCTCATTTCTCAAAAAGTTCAAAACACTAGTTCAGAAGAAATTATTTATCTTTAAAACTAGAAGCACATTTGAAGTTCCATGAATTATGTTTAAAGGCCAAACGGGCATTCTTTCAAAACTGGGTGTCCGCCCGTCAAGAAAATGTCACAAGTGTTCGGTATAAAATAAACAGCTCCTTTCGCACTAAATAATAATTTAAATCTTTATTATCTAATATTATTTCTAATTCATTAAAAATTTATAAAACAACAAGCAATTAATAAATTCTAAATCTAATGGTAAGTGCAATGGGGGACCTACCTTGACTCGCAGCTCGATCGCGACAACAAGACATGCCTCGCACAGGCGCACAAGTATGCCCAAACCGAAGATCGTGGTAACGCGAGGTTACCCCGCCGACGCGCTGCAACCGCAAAGATAAACAAAATACATGAACACGGACTTAAAAAAAACCATATGAACAAACATCACAAAAGAACCACCTCAGCCTACTTTCAAAATTAATTTGCATCATTTTCACTATTTAATAAACCACTTTAAAAAAATTATAAAACGATTTCCACAACTAACTCATAGCCCACACACCCTAAATACATCCAAAGAACGCATTTCCGACCAACGCACACCCAAAACACACAGAAAATCTCAACGCACTTGGAACCAAGGTGGAAAAAAAGACACCAACCCGAAACCGATGCGAATCTTCGTTCGCACCTCAACCGCACCTTTGCGGGTCCAGAACAAACTATACTCATGGTAAAACGAATGCAAAGACTCAAAACCAAACTCCAAAATGATATAATAAGATTACTAAAGTTGGAACAGAGGTGCGAATAATGTTTGAGAGAAATTGAAAGCGTGCAAGTTCCAAAGAATTAATTAGGAAGGGAAAAAATTGGGTTCGCCTACGTCAAACCAAGCACGGACGCAGTAACGCTTTAGCGGAGGGAAGGAAAACCTCCCGCATACCAATCGCACACCTAAAACAAGGCAAACGTGTGAATCAACACCCAAGGTGTTGGGACATAGCCAAAATAAATAAATTAAAACACTAAAAGGTAGAAAATAAAAACACCCAAAACTATTTTCACAAAACTACCATTCTCTTTAGAACCACAACCCACATAATTTAAGAGACATAAAACAGCCCCTTCGAAACCATAGAACCCATTTCCAAAACATTTCCCACAATGAACAAGTACTAGCATTATTAAACCAAACATGTCGAACCAAGTTCACAGATAGACAACCACCAACTCACCGTAATTGACGCCAAACATTTAATGAAAACTCCCAATTTCCAACTTCAACGCATGTCAAAACACTTCAAGAATACATTTCGCACCACATAAACAAGCTAAGGATCACATTAATAAATTCAATTGAGCACATTAAATTTATATAGTGGTGGTAGGGCACGGAACAACTTACTCGCATGAAGAGAACCCCATGTTCTGGTGCGAATTTCAATTGTGCGCCAAACGCACCCCAAGAAATCCCTAAGAAATCAAGTTCCATTCAAAACATAGATAAAACCAACATGATGCCATCCTAAAACTAATATCTAACAAACTGGAACACTAAAACCCAATAAAAAAAGAACAAAAACCCAAATTGAAAAAGGGGCTACCGGAGGGGGGAAGGTGAGGCCGAAGGGGGGCGGCCGGGTCTGGAGAGGGCGAGGCCGGAGTGTTGCTGCCGAGGTGAGGGAGAGGCGGAGCTTGGGGTGGTGAGCAGGGTCAGCGAGGGCCGGCCGAGGAGGGCTGGGAGCTGAAGCAGATGGCTGGCCGGGGTGCCGAGGCGGAGCGGGGCTGGGCGCGGAAGCCGGTTTGCTGGAGGAGGTGGAAGGAGGTAGCTTATGCGGGAGAGAGCAGTAGCCTGAGGCCGGAGGACAGGGGAGCGCCGGAAAAAAAACCGAGAGAGGCCCGGGGGCTGCTGGAGCGGGTTGAAGGCTGCTGGTCGGTGGCGGCCTCACCAGTTGGGTCGGCAGGGGCGCCGGAAGGGCCGGATGCTGCTGGCCTGCGACGGGGGTTCGCCGGAAGCGCCGGCCGGGGAGTTGCGGAGGGAGCCGAGACAGCAGGGGGGGGGGGGGTTGGCGCGGAGGTCGGGGTGCGCCATCGGGACGGCGAGAGGGCAGGGTTGCCGGCGACAGGGTGCTGGTCGCACAGGGGAGCCAGGACGCCAGGAAGCCGGGGAGGCCGAGACGCCGGGGAGGCCACGCAGGGGAGGGGTCGGGTAGTGCTGGAAGAAAGCCGGGGAAGAAGGAGGGGTTGCGACCCGCGGCGGAATAGGAAAGCGAAGGGGTGGGCTTCGGGTAACTAGGGTTTCTAGAGTTTTCTTGTTTTTTTTATAATAATATTATTATTACAATATTAATAATAATAATAAACACAATATTAATAATAATACAAGAATAACATTAACAATCTTTATAATAATAATGGCAATGAAGCAATAATAATAATAGTATACCAGAATAATAATAATAATAAAATTAAAATTAATAAAAATTAATAAAAATAACCATTTAATAATAACGTGAGATAAACCAAATTAAAATAATAAAACAAAGTTAAAAAAAACACTTGCCCGACACCCGGGCTAACTGCGCGGCAACCGCCAAGCACTCGGTGGCCGCGCCCGGGTCCAAAACCCAAATAAAAAGCATCAGATGTCAAATATTTTAATAGGGGCGTAGCCCGTACAGCAGCGTGGACACTCAGAAACAAGAAATAATAAAAATAAAATAAATAGAAATGACGGTTGTGACAATTTTCCCCACCACAGACACTTTCTGCCCCCAGAAAGTCACACAGTCAACGATAGACCAAACCAGAGTTCATGCCCAAATAAAATCAAGAGACTACAACATAAAAGAATAGGAGAACACGAGAGGTTTCTCCCCACCACAAGAACTCAACTAGTGTAAAAATTTAACACTCGACCATACCACCTTGGGAAGGGGGGGGGGCGACCCAGGAACTCCCAAACTAACCTTTATAGCACGAGCAAAACAACACCTCTGCTAAAACTTGGATCTCTAGACATAGACCAAAATCCTGAACACAAGAAAGAAACCTCTGAGATAAACTTAACCCATGAAGTAAACTCGAGCATTACCACAAACCTGTACCCCTCCACAACCATTTATATATCCAAACAAACACCGCTAAACCAAGATTAACCCACACAGGGTCCAAACATACTTTTAAGAAAAAGAAAACGCATGACCCAGAACACCATAATCCGACAAACAAGACTGTTTGGATTACAAACGAACACGTTCATTCCCAAACTTACAACGACACAATGAACCTACAATAACACCAAAACTTTAACAGTGGAAGGACGAGAACCGAAGGGCTCTAAATGCTTCATTGGAAACACTAAACACCCAAACCCGAACTGAGGCTTCACACCCCCATCAACTCCTGACTGCGCGCGAGCTTCACCCCAAGTCCTGTGGTTGGGGCTCTGATGGTTGAAGCATCTCCTGCCTCACAGCCAGGCACTAGAATCTTCTAGTCACAGTGTCTTCCTCAGGCGACGCTTCCTGCAAAGCGTCTCTAGATGATCCAGAAACCTGCAATGATAGCACGTCTTCGGGGGGGGTGTGACATAGCTGCTCGTATTCCCTAACCGTCCATACTGACGGTACACCGTTAAACGGTTCGACGAACTGGGGGTTAGAACCACTGCAGAGGACTCTTTAGGAATAGGTCCCTCTGGCACACCCTGCTCACCAGATGGAGATCCTTGACGAGCAACTTGATACGCTGGATTGCCAACCATCACCACTCCAACGACCAACTCAACTAAGAATGCATCATCCACCAACTTCTCAAAGTGATGGTCCTCAGAAAGGAGGACCTGCTCCTTGATCTCTAGACGAAGACCCTTGATGAAGAGAGAAGTCTTCATCCAGTCTTGCGACTCTACCCCCGGAAAAAGAGACACAAGATCCTTGAAGTGTTCAACATATGCTCTCACCATCTGCTGGTCATGTTCAACACACATGAGATCTTCCCTTTTCTTCGTCTTCACCTCCACAAGTGTAAACCATTGAACGAAGATGGCTTTAAAGACATACCACATCATCCCAACTTGCAGTAAAGGTGGGGAAAACAACTCCTACTCATCCAGAGCTGGACCTTCAAACAGACCCAAAACAATACGCACTCAGATCGCTTCGGGAGTTCCCAATACCCTGAAGACACGCTCGACTTCTTCAAGCCACTACACTGTCTCTAACAGACTCCAATCACCAAGAACGATAGACAACGTCTGAGAAAGACCAAAAACTGGGCATGACTCATCAAAACACTAGGGATCTTTCTGGGCAGCATTTCCGAAGAAGATATATGACACCAAGACGAGACCAATATCAATCGAATCAACATCAATAAAGCACCCTCGTCCAAAAACAACCAACTCAAATCCAAACAAATACAAACACAACCCCAAAACCACTTTTCATTTTATATTTCAAAACCACCTTCTTTCGAGGATACTTTCCAAATACCAAATCCACCTTTCAATCGAAAATCAATTTCCAAAACCATTTTCCTCTTTAAAATCCAATTTAGAAAACAAGGTCAAGCCTTTAATTTAAAACACACCCAGGTAATCCCATGAACCGTTGCACATGTATTCATCCACTTTCATTCATACGCACCAACACGCACTTTCCACGCATCCTCTCACATGTACAAATAATCATAAGGGGTACCTGAGGTTTCACCCCAAACGATTCTCAACCAAATTTCCAAGCAAACATCAGTTTTCCAAACCAAAGGCTTTCAGTTTTAAAAACCCATTTCGTAAGTTTAAATTCATTTAAAAGAAATCAGTCCCATTTTCAAAAACCCTTTTTTCTACTTCCAAAGATGCACTTACGCCAACCAGAACAAAAACGACACTTAAATTGCATCAAACACCAAAGTGAGGGACTAGTAGTCACACTTAACCTGGCGACATGGTAGTGGGCCATGTCCCAAGTAGGCGTCGACCACTAGGAGGAATTCAAATCGTGTACCCGGACTCCACATGGGTCACTACTCCATGTGAATCACAATGTAACATCGGTTTACCTCCATTGTTATCCCTCAATCCAAAACAAGCCAGAGTGAAACAAAGACTCAATTCCCGGACTATCCTTGGAGACTCAAGGTGCGGAACAGGCGAGGGTTCATGAAGTCCTTCCCGTACCTACCTCTCGAGTCCCTAAAATCCTAATCTCCATCTACCAGACATCCCAAATAACAAGGGCCTCCTCTGATACCATTTTGTCACGAACCAACCCGGGTCGACCCTGAACCGGTCACCCGAGCCGGCCCGCGACATGGCCTGAGGGGCGTTCCCCATCCCCACGGGCTGGCAACTAGTGCCGGGCATCAAAAGTAAACAGGTGGGAACGATTTGGCCCAAAATATAATAAACTAAGCAGCAGAAATAAATAGAACAAATGTAAATAAGAAAGAAGGAACCAACAACGCAACTAACCTGACCACGACCAAAGCTCCACGTGACCTCATGGGTCACTCTCCAATAACACAAACGACGTCGCTCAAGGCGAACAACTGAAGCTGGAACCTGCAACAGAACTAAAAACAAGAAAACACTATAGGCGTGAGTGTTAAAACTCAGTAGGTAGGCCCGACTAATTCTATCCCAATGCACATACCAATAAATAAATAGTTTATCAATTCCAGGTTTGAACTAAATTATAAAAAAAATATGTTTTCCACACACTTTCATTTCTAAAACAAGTAACAGTTCATTGCCCTTTTTAATTTAGAACATGTTTAATGTTGAAAGAACAGGTGCGTTGCATTTTCAAAACATTTTGCGAACAATTTAGAAATTCAAACTTCAGTTGTTAGTCAAAAAGGAAAATCACACACAACACGCACTAAGGGCAATGGTAAAAGTGGCACACCAGGGGTCAGCAACCGAACTCGACCTCTCAATCGTCCGCCACACACAATTAAACACTAAAAGAAACATGGGTCGAACCTAGGAGATCGTGAACGATCCAGAACGTACTATACGTGTGACTCATCCTGAGGCATGCCATAACTCGATGACGTCATAACACCCATAATACTACCCGGCATAGCCCTACATGGCCTAACCGAGGGGCCCAATCCCCGTAGCAGCAATAACTCAGTATTCCCCTGCTATGGGGCCACTAGCCAGTGCGTGGTCTAAACTAGTGCAGCAATCGTTCTCAGAAAATTCACTCAATATGCTAGGTTCCCATGTCATCACAAGCAATAAAAAGGGGGTGCGTCTATAATGTAAATAAGTCAGTCACGATGCACAAACATCACATACAGCTCACGCAAACAACGCACACCAAAGATCACCCCCGAGTGGGATTTCCGAGATAATCCATTTCATTAAAGTTCCAAACGGGCCTTCACCAATTTTAAAGTAAAACCTCATTTCTCAAAAAGTTCAAAACACTGGTTCAGAAGAAATTATTTGTCTTTAAAACTAGAAGCACATTTTAAGTTCCGTGAATTATGTTTAAAGGCCAAACGGGCATTCTTTCAAAACTGGGTGTCCGCCCGTCAAGAAAATGTCACAAGTGTTCGGTATAAAATAAACTGCTCCTTTCGCACTAAATAATAATTTAAAGCTTTATTATCTAATATTATTTCTAATTCATTAAAAATTTATAAAACAACAAGCAATTAATAAATTATAAATCTAAAGGTAAGTGCAATGGGGGACCTACCTTGACTCGCAGCTCGATCGCGACAACAAGACACGCCTCGCACAGGCGCACAAGTATGCCCAAACCGAAGATCGTGGTAATGCGAGGTTACCCCGCCGACGCGCTGCAACCGCAAAGATAAACAAAATACATGAACACGGACTTAAAACAAACCATATGAACAAACATCACAAAAGAACCACCTCAGCCTACTTTCAAAATTTATTTGCATCATTTTCACTATTTAATAAACCACTTTAAAAAAATTATAAAACGATTTCCACAACTAACTCATAGCCCACACACCCAAAATACATCCAAAGAACGCATTTCCAACCAACGCACACCCAAAACACACAGAAAAGCTCAACGCACTTGGAACCAAGGTGGAAAAAAAAATACACCAACCCGAAACCGATGCGAATCTTCGTTCGCACCTCAACCGCACCTTTGCGGGTCCAGAACAAACTATACTCATGGTAAAACGAATGCAAAGACACAAAACCAAACTCCAAAATGATATAATAAGATTACTAAAGTTGGCACAGAGGTGCGAATAATGTTTGAGAGAAATTGAAAGCGTGCAAGTGCCAAAGAATTAATTAGGAAGGGAAAAAATTGGGTTCGCCTACGTCAAACCAAGCACGGACGCAGTAACGCTTTAGCGAAGGGAAGGAAAACCTCCCGCATACCAATCGCACACCTAAAACAAGGCAAACGTGTGAATCAACACCCAAGGTGTTGGGACATAGCCAAAATAAATAAATTAAAACACTAAAAGGTAGAAAATAAAAACACCCAAAACTATTTTCACAAAACTACCATTCTCTTTAGAACCACAACCCACATAATTTAAGAGACATAAAACAGCCCCTTCGAAACCATAGAACCCATTTCCAAAACATTTCCCACAATGAACAAGTACTAGCATTATTAAACCAAACATGTCGAACCAAGTTCATAGATAGACAACCACCAACTCACCGTAATTGACGCCAAACATTTAATGAAAACTCCCAATTTCCAACTTCAATGCATGTCAAAACACTTCAAGAATACATTTCGCACCACATAAACAAGCTAAGGATCACATTAATAAATTCAATTGAGCACATTAAATCTATATAGTGGTGGTAGGGCACGGAAAAACTTACTTCACATGAAGAGAACCCCATGTTCTGGAGCGAATTTCAATTGTGCGCCAAACGCACCCCAAGAAATCCCTAAGAAATCAAGTTCCATTCAAAACATAGATAAAACCAACATGATGCCATCCTAAAACTAATATCTAACAAACTGGAACACTAAAACCCAATAAAAAAAGAACAAAAACCCAAATTGAAAAAGGGGCTACCGGAGGGGGGAAGGTGAGGCCGAAGGGGGGCGGCCGGGTCTGGCGAGGGCGAGGCCGGAGTGTTGCTGCCGAGGTGAGGGAGTGGCGGAGCTTGGGGTGGTGAGCAGGGTCAGCGAGGGCCGGCTGAGGAGGGCTGGGAGCTGAAGTAGATGGCTGGCCGGGGTGCCGAGGTGGAGCGGGGCTGGGCGCGGAAGCCGGTTTGCAGGAGGAGGTGGAAGGAGGTAGCTTATGCGGGAGAGAGCAGTAGCCTGAGGCCGGAGGACAGGGGAGCGCCGGAAAAAAAAACCGAGAGAGGCCCGGGGGCTGCTGGAGCGGGTTGAAGGCTACTGGTCGGTGGCGGCCTCACCAGTTGGGTCGGCAGGGGCGCCGGAAGGGCCGGATGCTGCTGGCCTACGACGGGGGTTCACCGGAAGCGCCGGCCGGGGAGTTGCGGAGGGAGCCGAGACAGCAGGGGGGTTGGCGCGGAGGCCGGGGTACGCCATCGGGACGGCGAGAGGGCAGGGCTGCCGGCGACAGGGTGCTGGTCGCACAGGGGAGCCGGGACGCCAGGAAGCCGGGGAGGCCGAGACGCCGGGGAGGCCACGCAGGGGAGGGGTCGGGTAGTGCTGGAAGAAAACCGGGGAAGGAGGAGGGGTTGCGACCCGCGGCGGAATAGGAAAGGGAAGGGGTGGACTTTGGGTAACTAGGGTTTCTAGAGTTTTCTTGTTTTTTTTATAATAATATTATTATTACAATATTAATAATAATAATAAACACAATATTAATAATAATACAAGAATAACATTAACAATCTTTATAATAATAATGGAAATGAAGCAATAATAATAATAGTATACCAGAATAATAATAATAATAAAATTAAAATTAATAAAAATTAATAAAAATAACCATTTAATAATAACGTGAGATAAACAAAATTAAAATAATAAAACAAAGTTAAAAAAAACACTTGCCCGACACCCGGGCTAACTGCGCGGCAACCGCCAAGCACTCGGTGGCCGCGCCCGGGTCCAAAACCCAAAAAAAATCATCAGATGTCAAATATTTTAATAGGGGCGTAGCCCGTACAGCAGCGTGGACACTCAGAAACAAGAAATAATAAAAATAAAATAAATAGAAATGACGGTTGTGACAATTCATTCAATATACCATGATTCAACATCTATAAGTCCATAGAAAACCTTAAATTATCATCTTAAATCTTCGGGAATATTAATGTATCATCCTAAGGAGATAGAATAGGTTATTAAAACCACTCTACAACATATCATCCACTTAAATCATCAACACATAAAGCTTTGTAGTCAGTATTTGTTATGGAAAAATTGAAATATGAGATTCATCTAATTGAAAATATATCACAAATGAATTGTCTTTATAATGGAGTACATACATGATATATGCTAGAAAATAAAAAAAATATCCTCCACAACTCATGAAACACCACCACCTATGATATCACTTTTAGCTTCACTAATTGTGGAAAAAGTGTCTAATCATTCTTAATAACCATCTAATAACCTCACTCACCAATGTACACTACTAAATGGTAATCCCAATCAAAAAAACAATTATATGGAAGAATTATATGACTATATACTAATAATAATTATAATATATTCCAACAATAACGTTTTGTGGTTGTATTTTCAATGAGATGAAGTATCCCACTATCATGCACACCTCATCACCAGTATAAATCTCTATAAAATATCAATCAAAGGATCTTAAACTCCAACAAAACTAGATATCACCTTGAGAACATGATGCATCCCATTTTTTATTACTATGGAACAATACATAGTAAGTTAAATCAAATGAACATGAGGATCCTGGACCAATCAAAGATAAATGTGATGAGACAAAAAATGGATTGTACCATAAATGACTACTAGATCTACGAACACTATTGTCCCTAACGTGTGCATGTAACCACAACTAATGTATTAAAATACCTTATATTGGATTCCATCATCACACTCTAAAATGGGTTCCTATGTACATGTACCATAGTGAGGATACCCTCTAGCAAAACCTTAAAATGTCTTTTGCGGAACAAGAACTGATGGTCCGTATAGATGAAATGACATTTTAGAAAACTATGAATTCTTCCAAAAAGTGGGTTTCAAACACATATAAAATTATACTTCTTGAGATTTCAGAAGAAAATCTTAACAGTGCACATTTCCCTTGTATACATATCTTGAGAACGGATAACATGTGGCGAGTACTCACGATTCACCAGTGCTAGAAAGATGAGAATACATATTGAGCGATCAACTCCCCACTAGTCAGAATCTCGATCTCATAAACACATTCATCCCAATATTGGAATCTAATCTCCTTGAGAATCCCATAAAACCACCCTATAATTTCTAAAACCCCAAGGAAAGTATCATTTAATTAATTTTTTCCTTTTTCTCCACCTCCATGTATGTAGAGAGTGGAAACTGGGTGATCAGTGACCTGATAAATGGGTGAAAATCCTCCTCTAAATGAGAAATATCTATTCCTTATATAAAGATACATATGTAGAAAATCTTAAGAGGCCCTTGAATATTATCCCAAGCCCCCACATAATAAAAATCCCCCGATAAATATTGAAATACACCTGATTCTTCTCAACCATTATAAATTATAAAAAGATATCTGAACAAAAATCCATCTCAAAGTCATTCTATAACACATATTACACATTATAGTTACTAATTAGCAGTTTACATAATAAACACTTAGATCACTATATCTATATAACTACCAATAGCATGAAAAACATAGATTATGCTTGGACGAGACAAAAACTAATATGATGGTCCTAAAATCAATGCTCTGTCTCTTGATATGAGATGTTCACCATCAATTTCTCCAAACTCTATGGTTTAGGGATATTTAAATCCCATTATTATTCCCCATTCCTCTCTATTGGATTATCTTCTGATGATCGTCTAGTTTAGAAAGTTGAAACTAAACTACCTAAACCACTCATAGATGAAATCCATGAGCCATTCCAATAATGTATTCAAAATATCTAAAGACCATTAGCATGGAGTATCATTATATATAGATTTATAAAATATATTTATTTGGATAACATTCCCTATTCACTGGAAAAAATTCCATAATCACCCAATTTAGAAATGAACATAATCAATCATTATTCATGTACTAATCATAGGGATCTATCCTAAATATAGTTCCACATTACATGGGCAATTAACAATCTCAGAGTATGTGAACTAGATATTGGGGTCCCTAAAATCTCAATTCCTAGTTTCCCTATATGTCCTATCTCATACACCAATGTAAAATGGAACAATTCTCCTATAAAAAAGTGAAATATCCATTCTTAATTAATATAAAATTCATCATATATCTCAAAAAAAACATATGATACCACTATATCACAACCCCTACCAACAAAGATACCATAATTTAGGAGGAAAGATATGTAACCCTGAGACTGTTATATAGTAGGACTCAGGTTGGAGACAAGAACCAAGGGTATCAAAACACTCAAATATGGGATAAATCATCCTGTAAAATCATAAATTACTAGTTCATATGATAAAAAGAAAAAAACTCAAATATATACCATAAAAATGATCCCCAAACAATGAAACAATTCTTGAACATGATCAATTTTTTTTACAAAAGTATCCACATAAATGTACCAAAAAATACATGTCATATTGTAGTGACCGAAAACTTTCTTTTACGAATGAAAAAAATGTCAAGATCAATCCCGAAAGACCAACTTGAAGACTGAAAAAGATTTTATATATGTTTTCTTATCATATAATTAAACTAGATAGAATCATACACCAAGAATCAAATATTTGTGTGATAATAGCATGTTAATGATCCAATGAATAACTAATTGTAACAGCCCAAGATTTTATAAAAAAATATTCCTTTTAATTTTATTAATGTCTTGTGTTATACGCTACACCAAAAGGAGCTTGCACAACACGCATCCTTGACTTGCCTTGCATTACACGCAATCACAACCTTCCTCGATAGCGTGTGTGGTACGTAATCCTGAGTTTCACGAAACAATGATATGCTATTAAAATATTATTAAAACTAGCCGTTATGAATAGTAATAACAACTTTTTAAATTTTAGAAATTTTAACTCTCAAAATGGACTTCATTTTTGGATTCGGAGTATCGAATTTAGCCTAAGGTGAAATTTTGGTACTTTTCGGATAACTTTCATATTCTGATGAATAGTGAAAATTACTAAATTATAATTAAAAACAACTTTTTTAATCGAAATAATTAATAGTGATAAATCATTAATTTGAGTGGTTTTAAAGTATATTTAGAATATATTTTTACAATTTAATACAATGTTGGTCATTGGATGTAGTTTCACATTTAAACTAGACATAAACAAGTGTCAATCTTTTGATAGATATTGTTTCTTAAAAACACGCTATTTGTTTTAACAGCGGGATTTAATTATAAAATTAATTAATGCAACTTTTATGTTATGAATTTGGTAAAATAGACTTCATTTTTGAATTCGGAATATGAAATATAGCTTGGGATGAAATTTTGGCATTGTTCTGAAAAACATCAATTTTTGATGAATAGTGAAACTACTAAGTGGTAGGTTAAAAACTGAATTTTGCATAAAACTTAATTTTACCGCTTCTGTGAATGGAATTTCGAAAATCCGAGAGACACGGTTAATATCAAGGACTAAAATGTGGTTCAATGAGATGAAAATAATTTTTTGGTGAATAGTAACTTTTTACTTTTTTTTACCACGGTTAATAGTAAATAAGGTAACTAAGGGTAAATATGATATTAATATTACCCTAACACATGTCCTAATTCTATTGGACAAGTGTAATTCGACCAAAAACAAACTTAGGAATAAAATATGACCATTTAGGCCCACTTGGATTAGATTAGGACATTTATTATTAATTTATTTAAAGAAGGGTTAAAATAGTTAAAATCAAAGTTTAATAAGTAAATCATTTTTAATATGGGGTTATACATAAGCTAAATTCGACTATAAATATTCATTAGAAAGCTAAAAAGATTTCCTACATGATGGTATTTTATTTGTAATTTTTAGACATCAAATAATATAATTTATTTATGACACAAAAATGATGCAGTAATTATCTTATTAATGAAATATTGACATAATTGATAATATAAATACCAAAATAAATGTAATTTAAGACTTTTTATGAATTCCACTAATTTTCTAGGTTACTATGATATATTATTGTTGATTTAATCAACTTGGTTCGAACATGTAATTCTGTTATGACTTTCACAAAAATCATATATCAAATAGTGTCAAAATTGACACAAAATAGTTTTTAAATCAAATATTATATTATTAATTGTTATTTTATTCCTAAAAATCTAAGGTTCGGCCAAATGACTTAGATAAGGATATATATATTAATAATAAACAATTTGGGGTTCGTTTGGCATGTTATAGTAAGTGTATTAACCATATAGTGAAAGAAAACAAAAAGACACGGTAAAAGTTAAATTAATTAACTTAGAGTTAAATCTAATTGATAAGGTTAAAATAATATCTTAAACTTGTCTAAATTCTATTGGTTGATAGGCTTTCGACCCATCCTTACTTTAGCTTCGAAATAACACCCTTTGGAACCATTATAAACCGATTTTGACTTTAATATAAAATAATATTTTGAGATATTCCTAAGGTGCCCCTCTCCTCCCCTATAAAAGGACACCTCCTCCCCCTCCTCCTCACACCAATTTGAGCACTCAAGCTCGGCCAACCCCTGACAATTTCTCCTCTCCACTTCCCTAGCAACATCCTAGAGGTTCTGGTCTTCCTCAAATACCAATTTTAGTGCCCTAAGAGGAGGTCTCAAAGAGGCACTTCAAAGAAGAGGTAATTACCGTTACCAATTCTTTCATCTTTATTTCTTCTTCCACTTCTTCTTCTTAGGTTGTTTCATTATGAAGTAATAACATCAGTATCACTCATATACTGATATGTTATTATAAGTATGAAACAACCCTATTTCACCATCTATCCATCCAACGGAAAAAGAAATCACCGCGCGTGCGTACGTACGGAATACCGTCTCCACGCCGTGGTGTAATCTATTTTCCACCACCACCTTACATGGATGGGTATAATGGTGTAAAGAATAACTATACATAGTTATTACAACATCATATTGATTCTGATATATTGTATAATCCACTCCAATTCAATTCAATATTTATAGAAATGATATCATCGCTCGTGCGTACGTACGGACTACCGTCTCCACGACGCGATGAGATTCATTCTCCATGTTAACCATTTAAGAATGATTATAATGCATATATAAGAAATAATAATGAAATATATGACATTATAAAGCTACTGGATTTATGTATATATATACATATGTATGTAATCTACTTACTTCCATTTCAAGACAATAAGGAAAGGAAAACAGCGTTCATGCGTACGTACGGACTACCGTCTCCATGAACGGTGTTTTTCATTTTATTTATCTACCTATTATATATATATATATACTGAATATATATGATATATAAATCATATTTTATATTCTGGAAGTAAGTAAATCATGATATAAGTAATAATGATGTCAAGAACAACAAGTCAAAACACCTACGATAAATGAAACGATTTTACCCAAAACGCTTCTTTAACATGGAGTTTACAAAAGAACGGGTAATATAATGTCATAAGTGAACCATATATGATATCATAACAATGAATATGATTCTGTAATAAGTCAATAACATGATTTAAATCATTATACAGGAGGTTCGGACACTTACAAAGCAAGTCGGACCTAAGGTAAGGGAAATATCACAATCTCATTTTTATCCGAGATTGTTTATTCGTAAGTATTTACTGGGGTGTATTTTATCATCCACATCCATGTTCCCTCAATATGTAATATTATTTCCATCCACCTACAATTGTTTAAATCCAATTTTACCCTTCTATGAGTTTTTAGTAAAGGATATGAAAGGAATCTTTTTTCGTTTTTCGTACGATGTACTTTTTGACTTTTCCGACAAAAGTACGAAGAATGTTTTTTTTAACTTATACGGCACGAACGGATTTATACTGTTTTATAAAGCCTTATTTTCATGAAGCTTCCTCTAAAAGATTTCATCACTATTTTCAATAAAATCCCTTTCTTTTAAAATTTCATGATGTTTTGAGAAAAGAAATTGATTTTGAAGAAGAAAGGATATTTTCCTCAAGAATTCAATTCAAGTGTTTTATCAAAATTATTTTCCATATAAGATAATAAAGGGTTCTGTTTCTATCCATATTTTTACATTGATTTGACTATGTTGTGATGGAATTATGTTTATGAATTCCTTTATCTTATATGAATGGTTTTATGATGTCATGTTGTTTAAGAATCCCATTTTTATTACATGGGTTATGCAATGATGTATGATTTATGATTTTGTGGCACACATAAGAAAGGATTCATTAAGAGATGGGTGGGACCTATATCTCCCTCCAATGCATTGGGTAAAGATTTTATATCTCATGAGATAGACATGGCTGGAATGGTAGGTTATACCGGTTCAGTGAAACAGGACTGAAACGAGGATTACTCGATTCAGAAAGGGACTTTGTCCACTAAGATAGTCTTGGCAATGAGTCTTGACTAACAAGAAATGATTCTCTATGATTATGTGTGTATGCCACAAAGTTCCATGTTTTATGTTATGATTATTGTGATTACATTTCACTGCCATGATTTATCCCATGTTATGAAATTATGCTCTCTTTTGCAGGTTATGATTTCCAAAATGTTATGTTCTTATGAACATGATGTGATTGATATTTCTTTTGTTTACCCTTACTGAGCATTTGAGCTCACCCTTTTATGTTTTCTTTTCCCCAGGATATAAAGAAAGGTTTTAGGTAAAAAAAAAGAAGATCATTATGGGAGATGTTGAAGATCTTTCACCACGATTAGAAGATTATAGTCCAAGTTTCCAAAGACACTAAACTATTACGGTCCTTGTGTGTGTATTTTTGTAATGTACTAAGTATTCCGCAAAAGTAATGTAAAGTCCATGTACGTCAGGCTTCGGGTCTCTACAGTTGGTATCAGAGGAAAGGTTTAGTCAACCTTTGGAAACTAGGATGCGAAAATGTTAGTGAGATCCCTAGAGATATTTCTAAGGTATGTCTAGGGATGTCTCTAAGGTTAAGTATACGTATAGGTTATAGTAATAGAATTACACTAACGATCATAGAATTAAACCTAAGATGTTGGATATTGAAGGTACTCCCCCTTTATTATGTTGTTTTCCCTAGCATGATTTTTGCCTCTCACACTATTCTTTATGGGTTTTAGACGATGGCTGGAACCCGAAGGAACCGTGTTGATCAATGCAATGGACAATGCAATGATTTCCCTCCTGAACAAACAAATGTTATGGGAGATGGAGTGCAAAATCTTATTGCTATACTTACACAAGCTATGAATCATTCTGGACTTCCAAATGAGCAGAGAAGGGAACAATATTCTATTGAGTCCTTCATGAGGCAACGTCCACCTTCTTTCAGTGGGTCTACTGATCCATTAGTTGCTGAACAATGGATTAGTACTACTGAAAAGATATTTTCAGTTCTTCAATGTTCTGAACATGATAAAGTCATCTTAGCAGTATATCGTTTGGAAGGTGAAGCTGATCAATGGTGGAATCTTATCAAGAATACGAGGCCAAGAGATGAAATTGAGTCCATGGAATGGGACGAGTTCAAGAACTTATTTTTCAGTAAGTACTTCCCTCGTATTCTTCGAACAAAGATGGAGAAAGAGTTTCTTGAACTAAAGCAAAGGGATGATGAATCTGTTGGTACCTATGAAGCAAATTTTACAAGACTTGCAAGGTATGCTTCTGGAATTATCATCCAACCTGAAAGTAAAGTTGATCGATTTTTCAGTGGCTTAAAACCAAGTCTTCGAAGGGCATTAGCTATAAGAGACTTCAGTAGCTATGAAGAAATTGTGCGTTGTGCTATCAAGGTAGAAATGGAAGTTGGTGTTACATATCCATCTCATGGTTTTGACAAGAAACGAAAGATGGAGTTCAAGGAGAAATCTCAGAATAATGGTGAAAAGAAGATGAATGTTTCCTTATGCACAAAGTGTGGAAAGAAGCATGGTGGAGATTGTCTAAAAGGGACTAGAAAATGTTTTAAGTGTGGAAAAGAAGGTCATCGAGCAGCTGAGTGTCGAAGTAATGGAAAAAGGGTTTCTAATGATGTGAATAAAGCAAACACTGCAGAGAACGCACCGCCAACACTTCAATGCTTCAAGTGCAAGGAAATGGGGCATTATGCTAATAATTGCCCTAATCCAAGGGTTAGTGATGATCAACATGAGCAACCACTGAAGGCAAAGGACAAAGGGAAATCACATGCGATCACTATTGACAATGTTGAATATGACAACTATGTGGTGGAATGATTAAGTGTTTATGTAATGGGATTCCAAAATAATGTTGTATCATTGAGTATTGCAATATTTATTGATGTGGTATTCAAAGTGATTGAGATATTTTTTGGAAATAAGATGATATGCGCATAATGAAGACGAGAAAATGAAATGTTTAATAGTATTCATGAGCTCATGATTGATATAAGGACTAAGTGATATCATGGTTTGAGTATATAGAATTTTGAGGATTTTGGTATGTGGAAAGTGTTAACTTTTAACTGCACTCATGTTTTCACTAAGGTATTCAAGAGAATACACGATTAAGGACTTTGAATGTTTGGAATGTGACCAACAAGACATATCTTATGATATGTGGGGATCAACGACTGTATTAAATCTCTGGTAATCGTTGTCACTATATTATGAGAGTGGACTGCAGTATTATGTATAAGCCTAAAGATTAGACTGGATTATGTTGGACATAAGTTAGTATTGTTTAAGGATAGAAGATTTTCGATATTATTGATGGGATGTTATAGTAACGTAGTTTTAGAAAAAGGGACAACCTGCAGGACGGGCGACATCCCATCGCTTCGGACAAGGCTGTAGGAATCGAACCCACAACCGAAGTGCGACTGGCCTTTATCGCCTACCACTGGCCTACAGGAAGTCCCTGTTTAGTAGAAACTAGTTTTATTATATTAATCAGCATGATATATGAAGTATAAGTCCATTTTAGGAACCATATATGATTAATCTCACTATAGAATGACTTATGTATATTTAATAACTTTTGCTAACCTTTTGTTTGAGATAGATGGAATGAACAGTCATTCTATCACATGATCTTCTAACACTTCACAAATAACAAATTCAACTTCATTTATTTAAGAGATGAAGTAGAAATTGTTCAAGGCACGAACAAAAGTGAGATTGTACCAAAATAAAGTAAGTATTTATTCTAAGAAAATTTTCAACTTTAGGGAAATGATCTTGAAAACCAAAAATGTTGTCCTAGTGATCTTATACCTGATGAATCAGATGATACCTTAGATCATCACAAATTTATGGATTTGTGATTGTTGGCTTTTCCATAGCCATGTTCTCTACCACTCTCCATCAGAACATGATGGTTAGATTTTTCTTCCATATCCATATTTTCACCTATGTGGAAACCCAGTGATTAGTTTATTTGGGTAACCGTTACGTTTCATACTTTCATTTTTAAAGATTGGTTTTGATATTCCTTTTTACGATGTGGGTTTCTATTAAAGAAAATTTCGAATAGTACACCATTTATAACCCCGACGAATTTCGAGGGCGAAATTCATTTTAAGGGGGGTAGAATGTAACAGCCCAAGATTTTATAAAAAAATATTCCTTTTAATTTTATTAATGTCTTGTGTTATACGCTACACCAAAAGGAGCTTGCACAACACGCATCCTTGACTTGCCTTGCATTACACGCAATCACAACCTTCCTCGATAGCGTGTGTGGTACGTAATCCTGAGTTTCACGAAACAATGATATGCTATTAAAATATTATTAAAACTAGCCGTTATGAATAGTAATAACAACTTTTTAAATTTTAGAAATTTTAACTCTCAAAATGGACTTCATTTTTGGATTCGGAGTATCGAATTTAGCCTAAGGTGAAATTTTGGTACTTTTCGGATAACTTTCATATTCTGATGAATAGTGAAAATTACTAAATTATAATTAAAAACAACTTTTTTAATCGAAATAATTAATAGTGATAAATCATTAATTTGAGTGGTTTTAAAGTATATTTAGAATATATTTTTACAATTTAATACAATGTTGGTCATTGGATGTAGTTTCACATTTAAACTAGACATAAACAAGTGTCAATCTTTTGATAGATATTGTTTCTTAAAAACACGCTATTTGTTTTAACAGCGGGATTTAATTATAAAATTAATTAATTCAACTTTTATGTTATGAATTTGGTAAAATAGACTTCATTTTTGAATTCGGAATATGAAATATAGCTTGGGATGAAATTTTGGCATTGTTCTGAAAAACATCAATTTTTGATGAATAGTGAAACTACTAAGTGGTAGGTTAAAACTGAATTTTGCATAAAACGTAATTTTACCGCTTCTGTGAATGGAATTTCGAAAATCCGAGAGACACGGTTAATATCAAGGACTAAAATGTGGTTCAATGAGATGAAAATAATTTTTTGGTGAATAGTAACTTTTTACTTTTTTTTACCACGGTTAATAGTAAATAAGGTAACTAAGGGTAAATATGATATTAATATTACCCTAACACTTGTCCTAATTCTATTGGACAAGTGTAATTCGACCAAAAACAAACTTAGGAATAAAATATGACCATTTAGGCCCACTTGGATTAGATTAGGACATTTATTATTAATTTATTTAAAGAAGGGTTAAAATAGTTAAAATCAAAGTTTAATAAGTAAATCATTTTTAATATGGGGTTATACATAAGCTAAATTCGACTATAAATATTCATTAGAAAGCTAAAAAGATTTCCTACATGATGGTATTTTATTTGTAATTTTTAGACATCAAATAATATAATTTATTTATGACACAAAAATGATGCAGTAATTATCTTATTAATGAAATATTGACATAATTGATAATATAAATACCAAAATAAATGTAATTTAAGACTTTTTATGAATTCCACTAATTTTCTAGGTTACTATGATATATTAGTGTTGATTTAATCAACTTGGTTCGAACATGTAATTCTGTTATGACTTTCACAAAAATCATATATCAAATAGTGTCAAAATTGACACAAAATAGTTTTTAAATCAAATATTATATTATTAATTGTTATGTTATTCCTAAAAATCAAAGGTTCGGCCAAATGACTTAGATAAGGATATATATATTAATAATAAACAATTTGGGGTTCGTTTGGCATGTTATAGTAAGTGTATTAACCATATAGTGAAAGAAAACAAAAAGACACGGTAAAAGTTAAATTAATTAACTTAGAGTTAAATCTAATTGATAAGGTTAAAATAATATCTTAAACTTGTCTAAATTCTATTGGTTGATAGGCTTTCGACCCATCCTTACTTTAGCTTCGAAATAACACCCTTTGGAACCATTATAAACCGATTTTGACTTTAATATAAAATAATATTTTGAGATATTCCTAAGGTGCCCCTCTCCTCCCCTATAAAAGGACACCTCCTCCCCCTCCTCCTCACACCAATTTGAGCACTCAAGCTCGGCCAACCCCTGCCAATTTCTCCTCTCCACTTCCCTAGCAACATCCTAGAGGTTCTGGTCTTCCTCAAATACCAATTTTAGTGCCCTAAGAGGAGGTCTCAAAGAGGCACTTCAAAGAAGAGGTAATTACCGTTACCAATTATTTCATCTTTATTTCTTCTTCCACTTCTTCTTCTTAGGTTGTTTCATTATGAAGTAATAACATCAGTATCACTCATATACTGATATGTTATTATAAGTATGAAACAACCCTATTTCACCATCTATCCATCCAACGGAAAAAGAAATCACCACGCGTGCGTACGTACGGAATACCGTCTCCACGCCGTGGTGTAATCTATTTTCCACCACCACCTTACATGGATGGGTATAATGGTGTAAAGAATAACTATACATAGTTATTACAACATCATATTGATTCTGATATATTGTATAATCCACTCCAATTCAATTCAATATTTATAGAAATGATATCATCGCTCGTGCGTACGTACGGACTACCGTCTCCACGACGCGATGAGATTCATTCTCCATGTTAACCATTTAAGAATGATTATAATGCATATATAAGAAATAATAATGAAATATATGACATTATAAAGCTACTGGATTTATGTATATATATACATATGTATGTAATCTACTTACTTCCATTTCAAGACAATAAGGAAAGGAAAACATCGTTCATGCGTACGTACGGACTACCGTCTCCATGAACGGTGTTTTTCATTTTATTTATCTACCTATTATATATATATATATACTGAATATATATGATATATAAATCATATTTTATATTCTGGAAGTAAGTAAATCATGATATAATTAATAATGATGTCAAGAACAACAAGTCAAAACACCTACGATAAATGAAACGATTTTACCCAAAACGCTTCTTTAACATGGAGTTTACAAAAGAACGGGTAATATAATGTCATAAGTGAACCATATATGATATCATAACAATGAATATGATTCTGTAATAAGTCAATAACATGATTTAAATCATTATACAGGAGGTTCGGACACTTACAAAGCAAGTCGGACCTAAGGTAAGGGAAATATCACAATCTCATTTTTATCCGAGATTGTTTATTCGTAAGTATTTACTGGGGTGTATTTTATCATCCACATCCATGTTCCCTCAATATGTAATATTATTTCCATCCACCTACAATTGTTTAAATCCAATTTTACCCTTCTATGAGTTTTTAGTAAAGGATATGAAAGGAATCTTTTTTCGTTTTTCGTACGATGTACTTTTTGACTTTTCCGACAAAAGTACGAAGAATGTTTTTTTTAACTTATACGGCACGAACGGATTTATACTGTTTTATAAAGCCTTATTTTTAATGAAGCTTCCTCTAAAAGATTTCATGACTATTTTCAATAAAATCCCTTTCTTTTAAAATTTCATGATGTTTTGAGAAAAGAAATTGATTTTGAAGAAGAAAGGATATTTTCCTCAAGAATTCAATTCAAGTGTTTTATCAAAATTATTTTCCATATAAGATAATAAAGGGTCCTGTTTCTATCCATATTTTTACATTTATTTGACTATGTTGTGATGGAATTATGTTTATGAATTCCTTTATCTTATATGAATGGTTTTATGATGTCATGTTGTTTAAGAATCCCATTTTTATTACATGGGTTATGCAATGATGTATGATTTATGATTTTGTGGCACACATAAGAAAGGATTCATTAAGAGATGGGTGGGACCTATATCTCCCTCCAATGCATTGGGTAAAGATTTTATATCTCATGAGATAGACATGGCTGGAATGGTAGGTTATACCGGTTCAGTGAAACAGGACTGAAACGAGGATTACTCGATTCAGAAAGGGACTTTGTCCACTAAGATAGTCTTGGCAATGAGTCTTGACTAACAAGAAATGATTCTCTATGATTATGTGTGTATGCCACAAAGTTCCATGTTTTATGTTATGATTATTGTGATTACATTTCGCTGCCATGATTTATCCCATGTTATGAAATTATGCTCTCTTTTGCAGGTTATGATTTCCAAAATGTTATGTTCTTATGAACATGATGTGATTGATATTTCTTTTGTTTACCCTTACTGAGCATTTGAGCTCACCCTTTTATGTTTTCTTTTCCCCAGGATATAAAGAAAGGTTTTAGGTAAAAAAAAAGAATATCTTTATGGGAGATGTTGAAGATCTTTCACCACGATTAGAAGATTATAGTCCGAGTTTCCAAAGACACTAAACTATTACGGTCCTTGTGTGTGTATTTTTGTAATGTACTAAGTATTCCGCAAAAGTAATGTAAAGTCCATGTACGTCAGGCTTCGGGTCTCTACACTAATAGAATAAAAATGTATATAAATAGGTCCACTTACTATAAAAATCCTCATCATGACTCTCTCGTGAAAACACACATCCAATTTATTTACAATAATATCAGTAAGATAATCAAAGAAGGAACCCCACTCCCACTTTCCCATTGATTCTTCATTCTCACTCTCCAATGTCAAACATCATGTGCTCCCATACCTTTCAAGCATGTATTTCCACTACCACATTACATCTCATATCACCAGAAGACCCATAGTTCATCTCTACTTCTTTTTTGGGTGAATCCCATTATACACCACCACCATGAGGTCTATCATCTAGTTCAAGAATCATGTATTGCCAAACCATATCTCACCGGAACACACCCAGTCCCTCACATTTCATCTCATTATATGACGAATGATTTATGTAATCATGAACTTGAAGGAAATGTATATTTCATTTTTCTCCTACAATTAATAACACCCTCCACATATCACATCACATCACTACCTCCTCATGTCAATTCTCACCTAAAAAATATGGGATAAAAAAGATCGGTAATCTCTAATACCTACAAGTATCATCTCTAATACTGAAGGAAGACCATAGAAGAGGGTGGATCCATCCTTATATATCACTAAAACCAAATATATTCGATAAAACACCTTGAACATATAACATATGAGCGTTGGTATGCTAATTCAACTCATGTGTCGTGATTACATGACAATCAAAAAATATATGATAATTATTGAAAAAATTACTCAACCATTGGGATCACATCCACATAATTGAAATGCACCACATGGAAAAAACTAAACCACATTTATAACATCACAAACTCATCCACTACTATATGAAACACACCAAATAACAACAACACATGACATACATTTCTAGTTTCAATTGGAAAAAAACATTATTTAGATTACCTAGTAACCACAAACACTAGTCATTTATCTATTTAATTATAAAATTACAAAAATCATTCTTCAATACAATAATAACCCCATTTAGTTATTTATATACTTCCAAAACACCATTTATTAAAATAATAACTGGTAAAATAACATAATCATTTCATAGTACAACTCATTTTTCTCATATTAACTTTCATCACTACACCACAACAACCAAACCATATCACTATAAAAAACACCTCATCTACAACAAAACACAACCACCATGATCCAAAACCCCCACAGTACATCACACTCAAAAAACACATTGCTAAATTACCATACATGAAAATGAATCCTAACACTTCAAATCAATAGAATATCGTGACAACTACACACCATAACCACCAAAAAAACATACCACATCACATCCATTTCAAACAAACACTGCATGTGCCACCACATCCCACTCACAACCCATCAAATCAAAATTTTCAAAACATGACATCACCAAATAAAAAAGAAACACATAATATCAACAACAGACATTATGAACACATTTCAACTTCCCCAATTATTCACGAGTTTTATCACATTGCTTGTTTATTTATCATAGTTCTGGTCACAGAAACTAGAATTATATTGGAAACAAAATTTTTATCCAAATATATATTCATGACCATTTTTTTAAAGGTGTGATCAAACATTAACACAATAAGAATCTAACAACATATAAAATATTACAAATTAAAGAACCGGGTAATGATTTTTTTATTAATAGGAAAACCTATGAAAAATATTTTCATAAAAATATATTGAAGCAGTAAATAATGATACATATCCCCCAAACTCCACAATTAAAGTAATATTAATTAATTATCATATTATGAGGACCCTTAATAACGACCACATGGAAATAAAATCATAAAATACATACAAATATCACACTAACAAGCGATAACAAGGATACCCTACCTTGAAAAATCGTTGTTTACTTATTGTGCACCATGGGGAGAGGATGAAATAGTACGAAAACCAAAACCACTCTATGAGACCATGGATCAAGTTGAAAAGCTTCATGTGTTATAAAAAATTTCATACCATCACACACCTAGATCAAAACATCAACCCATAGAGATTCTCTAAGAAAGTGTGGAAGTAAAAGATGAAGAAGGGCATAAATACCTATCAATGATCCCCAAAAGACCACCACCCTAAAAAAAGTATTGATGTTGGATTAAGGGGATGAGTGATTCTTTGATGGATGATAAGGGTTTTCCTATGAACATGAGAATCAATGGTCAAATTGTATGTTTTCTCTAAGGATTCGCATTATATAAAATGTGTAACATTATCAATTTATAAAAAAAATTACAAGTATATAACATAAATTTCATAGGCCCATATATTACAAGTCATAAAACCAATAGTTATATCATAAATACCATTTTCATCAAAAAACATGTCACCTTGGGTTTAACCAATTTTAAGCTATGAACATTTGTATCATAGGTTTATCCCATTTCATGGGATAATCCACGACCAATTAGAAGAGATAAAAGAATATCCACACAATATTAAAACCACACATTTACACCATAAACCATTATTTTATGGTAGATAAATCCCATTGTGTTTTGTATAGTAGCTCTAATGTACATCAAACTTCTTTGGAATCCTCTAAACCCCATTGATTGACCCAAATGATATATTAAACAGCATAGAAGGCGCATACCAATATATAATAGCAACTTAAATTGAATGGGAGGAATGAATAAAATCCAATGGGGTTTACCTTGAGTATTGTTATAAATAGAAATTTATATTTTTTTAAAATTGTATGCTTTCATGGTTTAGTTTCAGGATTTTGGAAAGAGTTCAGTAAGCATTCAATAAACATTGGATATAATTTTTTCATCGATCATGATTTGATTATATGGTTACTCGTAAACACGAAAAAAGCATACATTATGTAACCACCTTACCTGATACACAAGGTTTAAACTAGAATGTAACATGACCTCTTGTGGGTGACCATGTATGCAAGTGGTTTCCAACTAGAAGAGACAATATATGTTTATCAATTCGGCGAGTATACCCTCTTTATTAATCCATGAAAAAACATTCTTCCAATAAAATTTAAATAAATAAAATAACTTGAGTAAATATGTGGAATATATATAAATGGTTTACCCATAAAAAAATAGGTAAACATGAACCCAATGTGGAAATCCAAACCATAGTATATACCAATTAGGTAAATAAATAATTCAAATAGTTGTAAAATCTGCTAGATTCTATCTTATTCATTAACTATCTCTATGACCCACATCGTAACCATCCTTCATGGGCCCCTTTCTCTTACTCGGATCATTAAACATTAATTTTTCACATGCATTGGGATTCTCCTGGTTGGTGTGAATAAGAAATCACAGTCAGAATCCAACTATGTGTTCTTAATATGTTCACATATTTATCACATGAATATTCCATGTTAATAATTAATGTGAATGAATATTCCAAAATGTAATATCACATACCCTGTGGTTGTGCACTAACTAAACCTCCACAAACCATTGATTTTACAAGCATTAGATCCATACATGAATGATGGCCAAGGATATTGGAGATGATCTGAACTAGTCTTAAGGCTATCAAAATGATACTTATATTACATTAGGATTTGAGTTTACATGAAACTGTGAGTCTAAATGGAATATAGATTACATGCTACTTGGAATAAAAATGAAACTAATATTTCATGTTTCTTCGAATTCTCAATGCATCGATTTATGTGTTTCCCTAATTATGTGATGATCCACTATAACTAACATAAAACAACATTAATATTCAAAATCAAAGGTGTAACCATAAAAAACAGTCACTTATCTCATATAACAAGAACCAAACCCCAATATCCATGTTAATAAACAACATGTTAAGGCATGATAAGATCACAAAATATTCTATCATGTGAAACGTGGTAGAATCACAAGCATCATGTGATTAAACATTGAAATGAAATATGCTACTCTAATAAAACTCTTGGATGACGGATTATATATGGGTAATAAGGAATCACACAGTGATTAGTGAAATCAATATAAATAGTGAACACAAACTAATATAACACAATACTCATCTATGGAATCAAGTGTACATGACATCCCTAAATGTTAATGATTATCATTCCTAAGGAGTGTTGATGTAAGCTACATTATAAACCTCCATTTGTTGCGTGAATTATAGAGTAGAAACCTTAATATCAAAAAGACATCCCAATTGGCCCTAATTTCATATTTCTAAATATATCAATGTTCATTTTTAAATAAGGAAATTCCACTCAAACCAAATTCACATGTTCATAGGCTAAAAAACATTCCATATATTCCAATAACCAATTCATAAATGTTATTTCCAAAATAAAAAAACCACATGTGATAATAGATTAGTTGTAGATACCCGATTCCTGACGTACATTGACATTACATTACATTTGCAGAATACTTAGTACATAACAAAAACACACACACAAGGATCGTAATAGTTTAGTGTCTTTGGAAACTCGTAATATAATCTTCTAATCCTGGTGAAAGATCTTCAACATCTCCCATAAAGATATTCCTTTTTTTTATACCTAAAACCATTATTTATATCCTCGGGAAAAGAAAACATAAAAGGGTGAGCTCAAATTCTCAGTAAGGATAAACAAAATAAATATCAATCACATCATATACATAAGAACATATCTTTTGGAAATCTTAACCTGTAAAAGAGATCATAATTTCATAACCTGGGATAACTCATGGAAGTGAAATGTAATCACAATAATCATAACATATAACATTAAACTTTGTGGCATACACACATAATCATAGAGAATCATTTCTTTTTAGACAAGACTCATTGCTAAGACTATCTTAGTGGACAAAGTCCCTTTCTGAACCGAGTCACCCTCGTTTCAGTCCTGTTTCACTGAACCGGTATAACCTACCATTCCAGCCATGTCTATCTCATGAGATATAAAATCTTTACCCAATGCATTGGAGGGAGATATTGGTCCCACCCATCTCATAATGATACCATTCTTATGTGTGCCACACAATCATAAACCGTACATCATAGAATAACCCATTAAATAAAAATGGGAATCTTAAACATCGTGACATCATAAAACAATTCATATAAGATAAAGGAATTCATAAAAATATTTCCATCACAACATAATAAAATCAAATTAAGAATTGGTATAGAAACAAGACCCTATATTATCTTAGATGGAAAATAATTTTTATTAAACACTTGAACTCCATTCTTGAGGAAAATATCCTTTCTACTTCAAAAATACTTTTCCTTTCTTAACATGTCATGAAATTATAACTAAAAGAATTTGATTAAAAATATACTTGAAAACTTGTAAAGGAAGCTTCTTGGAAATAATGTTCTAAAAATCCATTCATACCATTAAAGTTAAAAAAACATTCTTCTCGTACTTTTGTCGGAAACGTCAAAAAGTACCTCGTACGAAAAACGACAAAAGATTCATTTCATATCTTTTACTAAAAACTCACCGAAGGGTAAAATTGGATTTAAAAAATTGTATGTGGATGGAAATAATATTACATATTGAGGAAACATGGATTTGGATGATAAAATACACCCCAGTAAATACCAAAGTATAAAAATTCTCAGATAAAAATGAGATTGTGATATTTCCCTTACCTTAGGTCCGATTTTCTTCGTAAGTGTCCGAACCTCCTCTTCTTTGAAGCGCCTCTTTGAGACCTCTTCTTAGGGAAATAAAATTGGTCTTTGAGGAAGACCAGAACCTCTAGGATGTTTCTTGGGAAGTGGAGAAGATAATTTGGCAGGGGTTGGCCGAGCTTGAAGGCTCAAAGTTGTGTGAGGAAGAGAGGGATGAGGTGCCCTTTTATAATGGAGGAGAGGGGCACCTTTGGAATAACTAAAAATATTATTTTATTATAAAGTCACGTTTGGTTTTAAATAGCTCCAAATTGAATTATTTTGAGGCTAAGGTAGGGATGGGTCGAAATCCTCTCATCCAATATAATTTAGACAAGTTTAGGTTCCTATTTTAACCTTATCATTTAGATTTAACATTAAGTTAAATAATTTTACTTTTACCGTGTCTTCTTGTGTTCTTACACTATAAGGTTAATAAACTTACTATAAGAAACCAAACGAACCCCAAATTGTTTATCATTAATATATATAACCTTATATAAGTCATTTGGACGAACCTTAGATTTTTAGGAATAAAATAACAATTAATCATATAATATTTTTTTTAAAAAACTATTTTATGTCAATTTTGACACTATTTAGTAATTGATTTTTTTGAAAATCATAACAGAATGATAAGTTCTAAAAAAGCTAATTAAATCAATACTAACATGTCATATTAACCTAGAAAATTAGTGGAATTCATAAAAAGTCTCAAATTACATTTATTTTGGTGTTTATAACATTAATTATTTTAAAATTTCATTAATAAGATAATCACTGCATCATCTTTGTGTCATAAATAAATTAAATTATTTAAGGTCTAAAAATTACAAATAAACTACAATTATTTAGTAAATCTTTTTATCTTTCTAATTAATATTTATAGTCGAATTTATCTTATGTATAACCCCATATTAAAAATGTTTTAGTAAATAAACATTGATTTTAACTCTTTTAACTCTTCTTTGAATTAAATAATAATAAATGTCCTAATCTAATTCAAGTGGGCCTAAATGGTCATATTTGATTCCTAAGTTTGTTTTTGGTCGAATTACACTTATCCAATAGAATTAGGACATGTGTTAGGGTAATAATAATATAATTTTCACCCTTAATTACCCTATTTACCTTTAACCGTGGTAAAAAAAAGTAAAAAGTTACTATTCACCAAAAAATTATTTTCTTCTCATTGAACCACATTTTACTTACTGACATCAACCGTGTCCCTCGGATTTTTGAAATTCCACTCACAGAAGCGGTAAAATTATGTTTTATGAACAATTCAATTTTTTAACTACCACTTACTGGTTTCACTATTCATCAAAAATTGAAAGTTTTCATAAAAATACCAAAAATTAGGCCTAAGATATATATGATATTATGAACTCAAAAATGATGTCTATTTTACCAAATTCAAAACATAAAATTTTCATTAATTAATTTAAAAATTAATTCCCGTCGTCGAAACAAAAGGCATGTTTTTAAGAGATAATAACTATCAAAAGATTGACACTTGTTTATAACTGGTTTAAATGTGAAATTACTTCCAATGAACAACATTGTATTAAATTGTAAAAATATATTCTAAATATACTTTAAAACCATTCAAATTAATAATTTATCACTATTAATTATTTCAATTGAAAAAGTTGTTTTTAATTAAAATTTAGTAATTTTCACTATTCATCAAAATATGAAAGTTATCCGAAAATCACCAAAATTTCACCCAAAGCTAATTTAGATATTCAAAATCCAAAAATGAAGCCCATTTTGAGAAATAGAATTTACAAAATTTCAAAATGTGGTTATTACTATTCATAACGTCTAGTTTTACTAATATTTTAATAGCACATCGTTGTTTAGCGAAACTTAGTGTTGCGTACAACAGACGCTATCGTGGAAGGTCGCGATTGTGTGTAATTCAAGCCGGGTCAGAGATGTGTGTTTTGAAAGCTCCTTTTGGTGTAGCGTATAACACAAGACATTAATGAAATTAAAAATAATATTTTTCATAAAATCTCGGGGTGTTACATTCTACCCCCCTTAAAATGAATTTCTCCCTCAAAATTCGTCGGGGTTATAAATGGTTTACTAATCGAAAGTTTCTTTAATAGAAACCCACATCGTAAAAAGGATTACCAAAACCAATCTTTAAAAACAAAATTATGAAATGTAATGGTTTCCCAAATAAACTAATCACTGGGTTTCTACATAGGTGAAAATATAGATATGGAAGAAAAATCTAACCATCATGTTCTGATGGAGAGTGGTAGAGAACATGGCTATAGAAAATCCAACAATCACAAATCCATAAATTTGTGATGATCTAAGGTACCATCTGATTAATCAGATATAAGAGCACTAGGACAACATTTTTGGTTTTCAAGATCGTTTCCCTAAAGTTGAAGAATATGAATTAGAATAAATTCTTACTTTATTTTGGTACAATCTCACTATTGTTTGTGCCTTGAACAATTTCCACTTCATATCTTAAATAAATGAAGTTGAATTTGTAATTCGTGATGTGTTAGCAGATCATGTGATAGAATGATGGGTCATTCCATCTGTCTCAAACAAAAGGTTAGAAAAGTTATCAAAAAATACATAAGTCCATCTATAGTGAGATTAATCATATATGGTTCCTAAAATGAACTTATACTTTATATATCATACCGATTAATAAAATAAAACTAGTTTCTACTAACCAGGGACTTCCTGTAGGCCAGTGGTAGGCGATAAAGGCCAGTCGCACTTCGGTTGTGGGTTCGATTCCCATAGCCTTGTTCGACGCCATGGGCTGTCGCCCGTCCTGCAGGTTGTCCTTTTTCTAAAGCTATATTACTATAACATCCCATAATTAATATTGAAAAAACTTCTATCCTTAAACAATACTAACTTATGTCCAACATAATCCATTCCAATCTTTAGTCTTATCCATAATATTGTAGTCCACTCTCGTAATATAGTGAAAACGATTACTAGAGATTTAATACCATCGTTGATCCCCATATATCATAAGATATGTCTTGTTAGTAACATTCCAAACATTCAAAGGCCTTAATCATGTATTCTCTTGAATAACTGTTGAACCTTAGTGAAAACATGAATGCAGTTAAACATTAACACTTTCCACATACCAAAATCCTCAAAATTCTATATACTCAAACCATGATATCATATAGTCCTTATATCAATCATGAGCTCATGAATACTGTCAAACATTTCATTTTCTCCTTATCCCTTCATTATGCGCATATCATCTACTTTCCAAAATATTCGAATCACTTTTCATGGTTACCGGTACCTTAAAATTATTGAAAACCATAATAGACCAATATATAAATATTCCAATACACCATAAAAGTACCTCAACAACATTATTCTTGAATACCAATACATAAACACTTCAGTCCATCCACTTCAATGATTGTCCTGGAATAAGTCCTTCCTTGATTTAGAAGTATCTTTTTAGGTCAGGGCATTGAGTTGGGTAATGCCCATGTTATCCACAAATTAGACATTGAACTCCATAATAGTCTGTCACTCTATGACCCTTTTCTCCACACAGATAACATTGGTCCCTCCATTTTCGGTATTCCTCAAGGTTCTTCTTCCCTTCTTTATAAATCTCAATATTTCTTTCTTTATGATCCTCAACATGCGAACATGCATAAAAGTCTATCTTCCTCTTATTTGATGAATTAGGCATACCACTAAATTTCACCTTGTTAATCATATATCGAAATGACTGATTCGGAATAATCACAATATCTTTCTCTCTAGGAATTACACAATTTTGTTGCTCATAGTCACCAATTTTTCCATTAGATTCAATGTTAACCGAATTCCTTCTGGTTCCCTCCATTTACTAAAACACAAAAAAGAATTCTGTGAGAGGCAAAAATCATGCTAGAGAAAACAACATAGTAAAGGGGGAGTAACCTTAATATATAACATCTTAGGTTAAATTCTAAGATCGTTACTATAGTTCTATGACTATATCCTATACGTATACTTATCCTTAGAGACATCCCTAGACATACCTTAGAAATATCTCTAGGGATCTCACTAACGCTTTCGCATCCTAGTTTCCAAAGGTTGACTAAACCTTTCCACTGATACCAACTGTAGAGACCTGATGCCTGATGTACATTGAAATTACATTACATTTGCGGAATACATAGTACATAACAAAAACACACACACAAGGATCGTAATAGTTTAGTGTCTTTGGAAACTCGGAATATAATCTTCTAATCCTGGTGAAAGATCTTCAACATCTCCCATAAAGATCTTCCTTTTTTTATACCTAAAACCTTTCTTTATATCCTAGGGAAATGGAAACATAAAAGGGTGAGCTCAAATGCTCATTAAGGGTAAACAAAAGAAATATCAATCACATCATATACATAACCACATAACTTTTGGAAATCTTAACCTGTAAAAGAGATCATAATTTCATAACCTGGGATAACTCATGGCAGTGAAATGTAATAACAATAATCATAACTTAAAACATTAAACTTTGTGGCATACACACATAATCATAGGGAATATTTTTTTGTTATTCAAGACTCATTTCCAAGACTATCTTAGTGGACAAAGTCCCTTTCTGAACCGAGTCACCCTCGTTTCAGTCCTGTTTCACTGAACTGGTATAACCTACCATTCCAGCCATGTCTATCTCATGAGATATAAAATCATTACCCAATGAATTGGAGGGAGATATTGGTCCCACCCATCTCATAATGATACCATTATTATGTGTTCCACAAAATCATAAACCATACATCATAGCAAAACCCATGAAATAAAAATGGGAATCTTAAACATCGTGACATCATAAAACAATTCATATAAGATAAAGGAATTCATAAAAATATTTCCATCACAACATAATAAAATCAATGTAAGAATAGGGATAGAAACAATACCCTATATTATCATAGATGGAAAATAATTCTGATTAAACACTTGAACTCCATTATTGAGGAAAATATCCTTTCTACTTCAAAAATACTTTTCCTTTCTTAACATGTCATAAAATTATAACTAAAAGAATTTGATTAAAAATAAACATGAAAACTTGTAAAGTAAGCTTCTTGGATATAATGTTTAAAAAATCCATTCATGTCTTATAAGTTAAAAAAACATTCTTCTCATACTTTTGTCAGAAAAGTCAAAAATTACCTCGTACGAAAAACGACAAAAGATTCCTTTCATATCTTTTACTAAAAACTCACCGAAGGGTAAAATTGGATTTAAAAAATTGTATGTGGATGGAAATAATATTACATATTGAGAAAACATGGATTTGGGTGATAAAATACACCCCAGTAAATACCAAATTATAAACAATCTCGGATAAAAACGAGATTGTGATATTTCCCTTACCTTAGGTCTGATTTGCTTCGTAAGTGTCTGAACCTCCTCTTCTTTGAAGTGCCTCTTTGAGACCTCCTCTTAGGGCAATAAAATTGGTCTTTGAGGAAGACCAGAACCTCTAGGATGTTTCTAGGGAAGTGGAGAAGAGAATTTTGTAGGGGTTAGCCGAGCTTGAAGGCTCAAAGTTGTGTGAGGAAGAGAGGGAGGAGGTGCCCTTTTATAAGGGAGGAGAGGGGCACCTTTGGAATAACAAAAAATATTATTTTATTATAAAGTCAAGTTCGGTTTTAAATAGCTCCAAATTGATTTATTTCGATGATAAGGTGGGGATGGGTCTAAATCCTCTCATCGAATAGAATTTAGACAAGTTTAGGTTCCTATTTTAACCTTATCATTTAGATTTAACATTAAGTTAAATAATTTTACTTTTATCGTGTCTTCTTGTGTTCTTACACTATATGGTTAATAAATTTACTATAAGAAGCCAAAAGAACCTCAAATTGTTTATCATTTATATATATAACCTTATCTAAGTCTTTTGGCCAAACCTTAGATTTTTCGGAATAAAATAACAATTAATAATATAATATTTGTTTTAAAAACTATTTTCTGTCAATTTTGACACTATTTCGTAATTGATTTTTGTGAAAATCATAACAGAATGATAAGTTCTAAAAAAGTTAATTAAATCAATACTAACATGTCATATTAACCTATAAAATTAGTGGAATACATAAAAAGTATCAAATTACATTTATTTTGGTGTTTATAACATTAATTATGTCAAAATTTCATTAATAAGATAATTACTGCATCATCTTTGTGTCATAAATAAATTAAATTATTTAATGTCTAAAAATTAAAAATAAAATACAATTATTTATGAAATCTTTTTATCTTTCTAATGAATATTTATAGTCGAATTTATCTTATGTATAACCCTATATTAAAAATGTTTTAGTAAATAAACTTTGATTTTAACTCTTTTAACTCTTCTTTGAATTAAATAATAATAAATGTCCTAATCTAATTCAAGTGGGCCTAAATGATCATATTTTATTCCTAAGAATGTTTTTGGTCGAATTACACTTATCCAATAGAATTAGGACATGTGTTAGGGTAATAATAATATCTTTTTTACCCTTAATTACCCTATTTACTTTTAATCGTGGTAAAAAAGTAAAAAGTTACTATTCACCAAAAAAATTATTTTCATCTCATTGAACCACATTTTACTTACTGACATTAACCGTGTCTCTCGGATTTTTGAAATTCCACTCACAGAAGCGGTAAAATTAAGTTTTATGAACAATTCTGTTTTTTAACTACCACTTAGTGGTTTCACTATTCATCAAAAATTGAAAGTTTTCAGAAAAATACCAAAAATTAGGCCTAAGCTATATTTGATATTATGAACTCAAAAATGATGTCTATTTTACCAAATTCAAAACATATCAGTTGCATTAATTAATTTAAAAATTAATTCCCGTCTTCAAAACAAAAGGCGTGTTTTTAAGAGATAATAACTATCAAAAGATTGACACTTGTTTATAACTGATTTAAATGTGAAATTACATCCAATGACCAACATTGTATTAAATTGTAAAAATATATTCTAAATATACATTAAAACCACTCAAATTAATAATTTATAACTATTAATTATTTTGATTGAAAAAGTTGTTTTTAATTAAAATTTAGTAATTTTCACTATTCATCAAAATATGAAAGTTATCCGAAAATCACCAAAATTTCACCCTAAGCTAATTTCGATATTCCGAATCCAAAAATGAAGTCCATTTTGAAAAATAGAATTTTCAAAATTTCAAAAAGTGGTTATTACTATACATAACGTCTAGTTTTAAAAATATTTTAATAGCATATCGTTGTTTAGCGAAACTTGGTGTTGCGTACAACACACGCTATCGTGGAAGGTCGCGATTGCGTGTAATTCAAGCCAGGTCAGAGATGTGTGTTGTGAAAGCTCATTTTGGTGTAGCGTATAACACAGGACAATAATGAAATTAAAAAGAATATTTTTCATAAAATCTCGGGGTGTTACATTAGTTATCCTAGATAATCTACAATAATCATGATAAATACATATTATCCTTCTTGGTCATATTATATAATTTAATAGGGAACAAATAATATTCTAAACATAATAATAATCTACCCCTCATGAATAGTTCTACATCGACAAAAATAATACTAATACAAAAAATTACCAGTTTACGTTATTACATTTTTATGATTCCTTGATAATTTTTTCCATAATGATTTAGAAGGGTAATTTTTAAAAGTAATCAAGAAATATATATATATATATATATTATTCTATGTTTTATCTCTTGGAAACATAAAACCAAAAAATACAGGAAAGAGGGTGGGGTTTCAACCACACATGGAACCCAAATGAAGAACTAGTTATAATCAAAGAATAATTCATCAATTCTATAATAGCAAATAAAAATTACCTAGACTCTAGATGAGGAAAATCAATGAAGGTAGGATGGGTCATGGTATTTTATTCATAATAACCATATACATATCACAATATTAAAACCCACATATTAAATACAATTCGATAATTTTAGTTTTATGTAATTAATTATTTTAGAGTGTTTAAATTAAAACATAATCATTTTCATGAGATTTAAATGAGTTAATAAATAAATTCCCATGATTTTAATCATTTAAAATCACCAACAACATGTTACATGGTCGATATGGATATGAATTAGTAAAAAATATGGTCGTAAAACTGTTTTTCCCAATATGGGTGATGTGTAAGGTTCACATGGTTCACCCTTGTACATATAATAGATGTCATATAATGGTGTTGAATTACTATTATGAACTTCTTTTAAACTATATGTTACCCTCACATAGTGTGGAAATACCATTACATAGTGCATAGTTACACTTATAATGTCGTTGAACCCCCATACATCTCATAGATGACATATAATAGAGAGGAATTAATCTTATAAACCTACTGTAAACTATATGTTACCTTCACAGAATGAGGAAAAACCCTTACACAGTTCATGGTTTCTCTTATAAAGCCTTTAAAATCCACACACAACCCTTTCAGAACACCCCAATTACCCATATGAAATGTATGTATCACCATTACATAGCAAATGGTTTCCCAAATGAACCTTATAATGTTTATTCGAAATCTTATATTGAATTTTTAAAAAGGGCCTTACCCATTTGTATAATAAAGTAGTAGGGGGTTACATTTTATGGATTCTAGAAGACTCCCCTACCAATATGCAATGCCCATTTTACCCTCATTTTTTGACTGAAAAATCTTCTTACTCATATGCAACTTTTTTAAATCACGATTTACAGGATAAAAACATCAAATCTTACGTAAGGTTGATTTTATTAAAAAACACACATTATTGGAGAAGAAAATTATATTCACTAGCATATTTGATTTGAAACTCCAAGATTATCCATACCTTGAAATATATTTATTCAAATTTTATCCCATTAGTATCTTCCAGAACAAACAACCCAGAGTCTAAATAAACATTAATATAGTATACCATCTTAAAATACTGATTATATTGGGGGGTATTAATAGTAAACTATAATTGATATTTTTTTTAAAATTAAATATAACCAAATTAATTTACCATTTATTAATTACAAATAAAATATGAATCATTTAAAATAAAACGAAATATTCTCTAATAAACTAATTTTTTTTCTAAAATAATGATTAGTCACACTCCATGCAAAAAATTTAAAAAACTATTTTACCACCATAATAAAATATATTTAAAAAATTAAAATTTATTTTTGTATTAAAAATATCAAACCTATATTACGGTGATTTTATTGGATTTTTTAAAAATATTACATTTTTAAACAAAAATTGAAAATACCAAATTACAATTGAATTATGAACTTTTTAAAAATAATTTATAAAGATAAATTATATTTTTAGTTGTTTATTGATTAATTTAAAATAAATAATATATCCATTAATCTAATTAAGTCAAAGATAATAATTTTTGTATAAAATTTTATATATAATCATTGTAAATGTTTGAACATTTCCACCTAAAAAATATTCTCTTTAATCATTTCTATGGGATGAATTTTAAATTAAATATTTTCAAACAGGTGAATAAAATATGGGTAAATGGTTTCATTATATTTAATTGGTATAATATAATTTGTATTATAATTTTAACTTAATGTTTTACAAAAATAATATGTGCAATATTAAAAATTACTTATCGTGGTTAAGGTAAAAATAGAATTTTCAAGGGTTAAATAATAATATTAGTGTTAAAAATGAATGACCAACATTTCAAAAACCAATTGACTCCACATATTTCTCCCTTATCTCATATGGAATCTAGAATTCCCCTTTTTGGAATCATTTTACACGATAAAAATGTAGGTATGATTGAATATTTCCAAACAAATTTCCAGGGTGCCACTAAACAATATTACAAAAGGTCACCCCTTATCCTATTTTATTCACAGCATAAAAAAATTTTGTGTTATACAATCCCTACCAAAAATCAGTTTCCAACATCCCTGCAACAAACCTATAAGCCTTATTTTAGGCAGAAACAAACCTCAGAAAACCTTTGGTGAAACCCTAAAAAGGAAACCTGATGAACATAAAGCATTATACAAGGGGAATTTTGTATTTTAATTAATCCTCCACCACCTAAAATTTTTATTAAAACTTTTTCATATAACATTTAGAGTATAATCCATAAACTGTGATGTTGTTATATTTTGGTAATGACCAATAACCACCCTTCTTCAATCAAATGGGTTATGAAATCATCCATCATCTTTACAGCATATCACCGCCTCACGAACCGATGTCATTCATTTTCCAATTATCACTTTTTATTATTTTATATTTATAAAAACCTAGTATTTTCATCCATCTATATTATGATAATTTTGATAAATATTCATCACATTACAATCGTATATTCCTGAGGACCATAATAGTTTTTTTTCATTGAAATATGAAGATCATTATTCTATTTTTTTGCGAAATATGTTCAACATATCTCATAAATACATTCCCCTTTAGTACACCTACAAAAAATTATTCATCAGAACATAGGTAAAGGAAACAAAAGAAAAGACTGATATCATATTCTTAGAAAGGGAAACAAAAATAGATACATCATCATAATTAGGAACATAAGTGTACGAGGACATGATCATATCTTTAGAAGGTCATACAACTCATAAAAATTATCATTCACATGAGTAATGAAATAAGTATTTGCTAGATCATAAGATGTGAATCATAAGGGAATCAATAAAATAATCCATGAAAGTATAACATAAGATTAAAACATTGAATTATGGAATCCACACAAGCATTTAATATCATATATCAATGAAACCAATGGAGACCATAATAACATTTTATGATTTGGATAAAAACTAATGTATGTACATTTGGGATGGGAATCCCTCTCATGTACCCTCTAGGTTCAGGCTTTGGATTCTATTCAATTTGCCCAATTTTTCGGGCATGGGATTCCCCCACTTGTTCCCTATTATTTTGGGATATGGATTTCATCACATATAACCTATTTTTTGAGGTTTGGGATGATATCTTGTGTACCCACTTGTTTCAGGCTTGGTATTCCCTTCCTTGTACCCTCTTTTTAGGGATTGGGATTCCCTCTAATGTACCCTCTTATTTTAGGCTAGGGATACCCTCTAATTTACCCTCTTTTTTTTATTAGGATACCCTCTATTGTACCCTTTTGATTTAATCTTTGGATGACCACTAGTGTACCTTTTGTGTATCTAAAATAGTTATCGTTACCCAATGAATTGGAGGGTAATATAGGTCCCACCCAAAACATAATGAAATCATACAAAAATTATCCAAAATATAACAAAAAATTCATCATATAATAACCCATAAAAAGAGATGTTTTTCAAAGACATCATACAATAACCCATGTAATAAAATGGGTATCATAACTATTTCATCAAATCATTTCCTATGGAAAAGAGATATGTCTCATAATCATTTCTTCTAGTCATAAAATGTGAAAAGAATCAGGTTTCGTGAAAATATAACCAATGTAAGAGAAAACTGTCTCAGAAATATAATTTTATAAAAACATAAACCATTAATGAAATAATATGAATGGTATTCTTAGATAATGTCAACAATTACACATATACTATATTAAGTGATTCCATCATAGATGGATAAGGATTTTGAATGATAACTTCGAGAATTTCTTGATGAAAATATCATTTCATGGAAATTCACTTTTTAAAAATAGATCATATTCAAAATCATGTTCATATAAAAAACAAATTGAATACATATATAGTAATAGTAATAATCATTATAACATTTATTGAGGAAAATCTCATTTCTTCATGAAAAAATATTATTTGTAACAAAAAAATCTTTTTAAAATCATTTTCATTGAAAATAACCTTAATTAAATTATTAAAAAAAAATCATAGAAAAATAATAATGGAAGAAAGAAAATATTTTGAAAATAATGTCACTTTAGTATACTTTAAAAAATAATAAATAACGCTTCTAATCATTTTGGAATCCCTTTTCAATAAAATTACTTCTGTAAATTATAAAGAAATATTGAAATCACATATTTTGTTGAAGATATTATTTTGGAAACATATAATAGATTATTTTGGAAAATATTGAAAATAAATCTCAAATAAACAAATGTTTAAATTTTTTTAAAACATAATATTGAATGAGCGTATAATTCCTATAAAACAAGAAATAATGTCATATTAAAAAACATTATTAATTATATAAGTACCAAAGAGTGTAAAAATAGTACCATTTAGTGGATATAACCTAAATAAACAAATTAGTAGAAAAATCATGCAATTTTTTAAGTAAATTTTCATAATATTTCATCAAGGTAATAAAAATTGCAAACAATCATACCAAATAATTAGATTGTATCAATAAACTCTTACCACATTGTTAACATTTAATTATAATCTACTTGAGAGAATAGCATTGCAAAAAACATATAATACAATTAAAAGTATAGAAATCTTGATATAATAATTAAAAGGGACATTATATTAACATTATAAATGAATATAGGTCGTAACATGACATGTGTCTCAAAAAAGGAAAATTGAGACAAAATTACCTGACCAATTTTTTAACTTTCAATCCATAAACCCCATTAATGGGATATCATGGAATGAATACGTAAATACAAATAGAAAATAAAATAAAGAAAATATATAATATTATTGGGATTTTTATACAACACAAAAAAGAAATGAGTGGTGAACATGGCATGTATATCACATATATAAGAAAGTAACATGAAAAATCTCATACCTTTAGCCTTTAAATTATTCATACCCGTTGAAAAATCATGTATAATGAATATAATTTTATTATAATTCTATCACATAACCATATTACAATATGTAATACCATATAATATTCACTTATGACATCATATTACACGTTTATTAACAATTCCATGTTAAGGTAACATTTCTTGTAATAACTGCTTTGTATATCGTGTGTTTTTTGACTTGTTATTATTGATCCTCTTCTATAGATAAAGATATAATTAAATAAAAAATATGAAAATGCTTAATATATCATATTTATTCTATATATAAATATTATAATAATATATAAAATATAAATATATGAAAAAGAATACTCGCTCAAGGAAATGCGAGGTCATACGCACACAATATTATGGTTTCTATTTTCCTTTCATATTGAGAGAATGAAAGTAAATTACACACAAATATATATATTTATATTTTAATAATATTATAATTATTATCTCATATATATCATATAATTTTACAAAACCTATCCATAATAAATTCCATGTAAATGGAAAATGAATCACATATCTTTGAGGAGGTGGTGGTCCAAAAAATCACCAATGAAGTTATTATAATATCTCAAAATATAAATAATGATGTTAAGTAATAAATTATAATTTAAGAGGAATAAATGCATCATAAATATGAAATATATAATAAAAAAATTAATTATCCATCATAATACCTAACACTTATAAGTTGTAAAGGAAAAACTAAGAATATAGTTTTGTGAGGTCGTAGTTCGGCATACACAAGAATGGTAAGTTCATTACCCATTATATGGATATTTGTATAAGTTTATGTAAAAATGACAGATTAAAATACTCAGTATATTTTTGGTACTTAGGATATTATATAATAATTTAATGAGAATATTTTTGGGGGTAGATAATGAATATAACAAAAATTATCTTGTGAAAGGATGTTACCTCTTCTTTGGGTAACTCATCTTGTTTTCAAGAAAATGGATTCATTGGTCTGATTTATTCAAAAATATTGGAATCTAAAAATTTGTAATTTATTTTTGTAGGATATTTTGGAACATATTGAATGATCCAGTGGGCATTATAGGTTATAATAAGTTGGATGATTAAGTCACATTTTATAGTTGAGCTGGAGTAACATTTTTGTAAATTTTTTAAAATCGAATTCCACAAACATTTTTTCCATATAGTGTGGATCCTATAATTTTTCAATTCCAATCCAAGGAAGTATAGAACATAAATATTATAATAAAATCTCTTTTGAATAATTTTATATGTATTTTGGGGTCTTATGATTAGGGTTTAGTCCTTTGTTAAGATAATTGTTCTCTTAATCAATGTATGTAATTTTAATCTGTTTCATTATTATTATTCTTCAAAAACTAAATTGAACTTATTAGATATTAATAATTATTGTGATTAAAAATATTGAATACATTTTTATAAATTAAAATCATAGATAGGGATAAAATTAATTTAAATTTAATCCTACATATTGGATGACAAAGTAGGTTTATTATGTAAAAATGATCAATCATTTAAAATTTTTGTATATCAAATTTAAATGTAAATTTGATTCTAATGAACTAAATTTGATTAATTGATATAAAATTTATCTAATTAGAATTTTAAAAAATATAAAATATGCTTTAATCATATAAATTATTTATATGGAAATACAGTTTTGAGTTAGTATCCAATATTTTCACATTTCATAATAAAATTATCTCCTCTAAAAAATACTATAAAATATCATCCAAATTATATTTTGTTATAACAATTTGAAAATTTATGCTTCATTTTTCAAATAAAAACTATAAAAGTGTCAAAATAATTTATTTATAATGGTTTCTGCATTAAAAGGAGAGAAAATTACCTTTTATAAAAATATATATATTTAAAAAAATGGATTTATTATTATCTTATACATATAAAATTTATTAGATGAGTATTAAAATATTGAATCAATATATAATATTTAAATTTTAATTAAAAATTCCTCAAAATTGTTTTTTGTTTTAATTTATTGGTATATACTTCTGTTTGTACAAAAAAATTATTTTCTTAGAATAGTAATTTCAATATTTTCAAATTATTCTTTCATTTATTTACAACTACATGATAAACTAAGGATTCATTTTATATACTTGTGAAAATAATATTTTTACAATTTCATTACCATGATCATAACATCTATTCCAACGAATTTTTGTTACCTATAATAATATTTCGACATTAATAATAATAAGATTAGAATAATTAATAACAATAATATACTGTATTTCAGTAAAACTCAGCTTCCTAAGTAATTAAAGCTATGAAATAGACTAAGTATTGTTTAAAATATAAGCCAAACAAAGTGTTTCATGTATTTTAATCTAATATAACTATTTCATAAAGCGGGAGATTAAATTAACATTGCACATAATTTAAGAAAAACATCGTTCATTCATATAACAAAAGATATATTTAGTTTATCATGAAATGATAAATATCAAAAATATTAAATTAATTCAAGAAAACCAGTTCAAAAAATCTACAATCATTATATTCTACCCACATAAGAGAACATATGTTTGGACTGAAGATAGTTCATAGAATAAATGTATTATCAACTATAAATAATGATAATGGTCATTCATCATCAGCTAGTAAATAATCAATGGAATGTTAAGGGACTCAACACCATTGATCATTGATGATTTATAAGACAGTTAGTTCAACCCAAATTATGTTATTGGGATAAATATTCCGTGGTATCAATTTTTTGAGGAGTTATTTTATAATCTATGTACATAATAAAATGTACATACTTTAATATTATCCTTATAATTTTCAAAATATCACCCATTTATTCTTTTGTTATCATTTTACACTTCATATCATACTCCATGAAATGAAGATGAATTTTTAATTCGTGAAACAATAATGGATCATGAGAACCATAAATCGAATTTTAGGTCATTGAATCTATCATTATCAGAACAAAATGATTTTCACAAGTTATCCAATATTCATAAGTTCTCATATATAGAGATCATAATTTAATATATAATTCACTTCCTTATGTTTATATTAAACCATTCTATAAATTGTTATCCTTTAAACCCTTCCAAAATATAAGTTAACATTTATTTTATAAATAGTCTCTTATCTTTTACAAAAAACAATTTCATTGGACGCTTTGGTCTATCATTGTAAAAATAGTATATAAAATGTGAATTTATTAATACAAAATCCATTTATAGGGAGTTAATAAAGATGAACATCACTAAATGGTGAACCTAATTTTTTTATACCTCTTAATCATAAAAAATAACCATGAGATTCATAATCAAGAAAGAGAGAAATGTGAGACCATATTATCATGATTAACTTCATCCATTATGATTTCATAATATTTCCCATTTTTCCACTAACCATAGAGGTTTTTGTGGATTATATACCCCAATAGTCATTGGTTTGAGAGCTTTTTATCATAATGAAAAAACTCCATGAAATTGATACACTTAATTGTGGGAGGTTGATTTCGTGGGGATTTAACATTATTTACATAATTAGCTAAAATATTCTCTAAATGGGGAATCAAATGCTTGACGTATTTTTTATCCACTCTTAAAATAGTTATGTGTCCCCTTAATACCATTCCCTCAATGTTTTATCTAACACATTGTGCAGAATGGATGAAACATATTATTTTCATCATGGTTGTTAGATTTTCCCTTAAACATTGTATTCCTTATCATATTAAAACCATGAGATTTATATGAAATTCAAAACTCCATTAACATATAAATATCACATAGAACAACATCTTCATAGATTATAGTTACTCTTATAGTCATGGCATTTTGAATACAAGGTTGCATGCCACCAAAGATTCAATCAAACTTTCTTTAATATTGGATGATGATACCCAAAGTGTACCTAACAAGACATGTAACATTTTCTTCATTTTATCTAACTGATTTATCATCCTTCTACTTATTCACTATGAATTACTTTTCTATACTAGTATAATGTATAGAGGGAATGAACTTATTGAAAAAAATGTTCTTAAAATCATCCTAATATATGTAGTTATTTTCATCTTGTAACCTAATATTCATAATAAGATTTCACCATTTATCCACCTCAACTTTTTAATGGTAGACTTCTGGGGGGAATTTTTATTTCTGTTGACCTCACCTGTTTTGATAATCTCAATCATGTATTCATTTGTGTCGAAAATCCCAATTATGTTTTCACTCTCTATGATATTTTTAAGTATCATTGATCTATACATTAATTCTTTCAAATATGTGATCAAACCAATAATAATTTTTAAAATAGTCTTTGGAATATGTTAATCCTCATTTATCCATGTTCATATAAGTTATAAATTGATTCTAACACAATCGGATGTGTTCTGCATGAAACAGATAAGTAATCTGTCTATAGCTACTAATAAAGAGCTACCGGTAACCAGTCTACCGATAGACTTAAATCAGAGCTACCGATAGACTTAACACACAGCTACCGATGTGCTTTTAAATGTAAGCTACTGACTTACAGACAGATACCGATACAAACATAGAGCTACCAGTGTACGTATAAATAGCTACCGATGGAATAAGAGTCACCGATGGACAAAGCTACTGACAGACTCAATGTTACCGATACACACATGAAGCTACCGACGCATGAAGCTACCGACACATGAAGCTACCGACGCATGAAGCTACCGACGCATGAAGCTACCGACGCATGCAGCTACCGACGAATGGAGCTACCGATAAACAAAGTCACCGATGCAAGCATGTACCAACCGACGCATAGAGCCACCGATAGAGTCAAAGCAACTAATGACATTGAGCTACCGATGTTCAAGCTACCGATGTCCAAGCTACCGATGCTGATCACCTACCGATCACTCGACGCACTGTTTGAATTTCATTATTTATCTTTATTTTATCTATCCAACGGTCATATCATTTACATTTTAATGATTTGTCAAATATCTGATAAAGGTTGTCGGATGTCAGGAACCCGTACCTCGTACCTGCAGAAAGGAAATCTTTTCTGTCTCCTGTTGCACGTGACATAAATACAAGAAGACTCTGCTGAAGAGATATGTGAGACAACACACACACAGACAAAAAAGATATATGACATACTCAAGGAAAAAGCTCTGTGCATACAAGAAGAACCAAGCAAGACAGAATCACATATACAATCAAGCCTACTCAAGAAGAGTTCTGTGCATTCAAAAGAATATCAAAGAGCTTCATCGACTACATCTCACTACCTACGAACCTAGAGCATACGACACTCTGTTTCTCAAACAGAAACGAGACGAGGACTCAAACTCACTTCTGATCGAATCCAAAGAAGTCCAGAGCTACACTGAAATCACCAGAACCACTTCTAAACTCTACAACTCTTGTTCTGTGATTTATTATTACTCTTTTCGAGCAGTGTGTGTTATCTGCTGTATCTAACACATACACTGTCTCCTGTACTCAAACTGAAGGATTAGTAAATCCTTACCAAACTCTTTCATTCTTTCTTTCCCACGAATAACAGTGGTAGAGGTCGTGTGTGACCTGGACAGGTGGTTGCTGTTGTACTGTTTCCCATGAAGAACAGTGGTAGAGGTCTTGGACCTGGACAGTTGTAAACTGTTGAACCCCGATCCAGGGTGTGGATCATTTTTATATAAACTTTTGAGAGGACTAAGTCTCGGCTTGAGACTGAACCTCTTGGTTACATTGTTGTGCCATCTCTTTCAAAGTTTTATTCCGCTGTTAATCACTTTAAAACTAATACTGTTTTTAAAGTTACTTTGATAATTAAATTAGCAAGTGTTTATGTTAAGTGTAGATTAGTAAGTTAGTTTCAAAAGATAATCACACACTCCTGTGTTGATTAACTGGGAATTAATCAATCCCTTGAGAATCTGACAGAACCTCTGCTTTAATATAAATTCACTACAGTTTAATTTATTATTTTATCTGGGGGTCTTTAAGACACTGTTTTTAAATACATAAATTTTAATTGGTACTCAATTCACCCCCCCCCCCTCTTGAGTTAACCACTTCGACCAACACTTGGTATCAGAGGATTAAAAATACTTTCTAACCGTACTCTGCTTTTGAACTGTGATTTTAGTTGTATTTTAAAGTTCTTAAAATTTCTGTTATATCTAAATTTTTATCTCTTTAAATTTTTCTCATTATGGACAATAGACTTTAGGGTGCTGCTACTAACCGGCCACCTTTCTTCAATGGAACTAATTATTCTCAGTGGAAACTGAAAATGAAAATTCATCTAGAAAGCATAGGTTTTGATATTTGGACTGCTATTGAATCAGAATACAAAATTCCCACTACTGCTAGATCTACTTGGGATGAACCTACAAAGACTGCTTACAATAACAATTGTAAAGATATGAATGCCTTGTACTGTGCTCTAGGAGATGAAGAATTTAATAGAATTTCTGCTTGTAAAACTGCTTATGAAATTTGGGATACATTAGCTGTTTCTCATGAAGGAACAATGAATGTTAAAGAAATGAGATTGAACACTTATACTATCAAGTATGATAATTTTAAAATGAAGCCTGATGAACTCATTTCTGACATGTATCTCAGGTTCAATGAAATTGTCAATACAATGATCTCGCTGGGAAAGGATGTCTCATCGAAGGAACAAATTATGAGAATTTTGAGGTGTCTACCTGATAGATGGAGAGGCACATCTGTATCAATCAGAGAATCATGTGACATTGCTGCTCTACCTGTTAAGGAACTAATTGGAAAGCTGATGATGTATGAAGAAGAGCTTAGAGTGAACAAAGAGGAAGAAAATTAACCTGCAATAATGTCTGTCACTTTCAAATCCTCAACTTCAAAGAATAAGGACAAAGAAAAGCTTCAAGCTGTACTTGAAAGTTCAAGCTATGAAGACAGTGAAAGTGATTCTGACAGTGATGCTGAGATGGCTCACATTTCTAGAAGATTTAAGAAATTTTATAGGAAAAAGAAGTTCTTCAGAAAAACAAATTATAAGGGTAAGTATGATCACCAAGGCAAATGGAAAAAGGATTGGAAGAATGACAAATCAGATGATGTTGTCTGCTATGAGTGCAAGAGAAAAGGACACATTAAAGCCGACTGTCCAAAGCTAAAGTATAAAAATAAATATGAATATAAGGACAATAAGTTTAAGAAAGCCATGAAGGCTACTTGGAGTGCTTCAGAAGACAACACAAGTGAAGCTGAATCTTCAGACTCTGAAAGGAATCGAGCCAACATGTGTTTTATGACAAACACCTCTGAGGTAACTGCTGAAACTCCTGCTTCAAATTCATATTATTCTGGAGATGATTCTGAAGGTGATAACATGTCTAAATCTGAACTGTTTGAATACTGTGATATGTTAGAAGATACATGTAATTAACTTAAGGATAAATACAAGTCAATAAAGAAACAGCATGCTCTCACCACTACAGTTAAAACCGAACTCACTATTGAAAAAGAGAAAAATGCTCAACTGTTAAAAGAAAACACTGAACTGAAACTATCTAATGAGCAACTCTAGAAAGACATAGAGAAGTTCACCAATGGCAAAAATACTCTAACACAGATGCTAGGAAAGAAAATAGCACCTAAATATACTACTGGTATAGGATACCAACCTGGACAAAAGAAAATTGCCAAAACTAGATTCATTTCTAAATCTGGACAGAATGAAGGTAATTCTGGAACTTCATATGCTTCAACCAGTTATATACATAGCTATAGATCTAATAAAGTTTATCTTTCAAATCATGTCAATTCTACAAATTATATGAGAACCATTAGACAAATTTGGGTACCTAAAGTGTTATTGGCTAACCTGTCTCGACCCAAGAAAATCTGGGTACCAAAATCATCTCCCATCTAAATCTGTTTTGTAGGGAACTTGCTTGAAGAGCTCCTGTAAAGAGACCTGGTATTTGGATAGTGGATGTTCAAGACATATGTCAAGAGGCTTCTCTTGTTTTAAGAGTTTAAAAAAAGTTGATGGAGGCTTTGTCACCTTTGGTGATAATTCAAAAGGAAAAATCATCGGCCTAGGCCAGATTGGTAACACTGATTCAATTTTGATCTCTAAATTTTTATTTGTCGATGGCCTTAAATACAATTTATTAAGTATTTCTCAGTTATGTGATGATGGTTTTCATGTTAAATTTGAAAATGATTCTTGCAAAGTTTTTAATTCTAAGAATGTTTTGGTATTTTCTGCCTTAAGAAATGAGAATTTTTATGCTGTTAATCTGAATTCTTTAGCTAAGAAGAATATTACTTTTTTGAATGCTTTTCATAAAGAATCTTGGCTATGGCACAGAATATTAGGACATTGCAACATTCACTCACTTAGAAAACTTTCTAGGAAAAACCTAGTTAGAGACCTACCTAAATTAGAATTCCCAAATGATAGAGTGTGTAACCCCTGTCAAAAGGGAAAACAACACAAAGATTCTTTTAAATCAAAGAAAGAAGTTTCGACTTCTCAACCACTTGAATTGGTTCACATGGATTTGTTTGGACCATCAAGAGTTTCTAGTTTAAATGGGAAGCACTATGTTTATGTTCTTGTAGATGACTTTTCAAGATATACTTGGGTATATTTTCTAGCTCACAAAAGTGAAGCTTGTTCTTATTTTGACAAATACTCCAAGTCTGTAGAGAACCTTAGTGGACTTAAGATTAAAACTTTGAGGAGTGATCATGGTCGTGAGTTAGAAAATCAAGATTTTGAATCTTATTTCTCACACAATGGCTATACTCATAACTTTTCTGCCCCTAGAACACCCCAACAGAATGGTGTAGTAGAAAGAAGAAACAGAACCCTGCAAGAAATTGCTAGAACCATGCTCAATGAATATGACCTACCTATTTATTTTTGGGCTGAAGCTGTAAACACAGCTTGTTATGTCATTAATAGAGTCTTAATCAGACCTGTTCTTAAGAAAACCCCTTATGAATTGTGGAACAATAGAAAGCCTAAGGTTAATTACTTTAATGTTTTTGGTTGCAAAGTATTTATTCTGAATACTAAAGATAATCTGGATTAGTTTGCTTCCAAAAGTGATGAAGGAATTTTTCTGGGTTACTCTATTTCAAGTAAAGCCTATAGAGTATTCAATAAGAAAACCAAATGTGTGGAAGAATCTGTTCACATCAAGTTTGATGAAACTGATCCACATGAGCCTAAAACCTCTCTTGAGAATCTTGAAGAGGACTTATCTATTCTGGACCTTAATGATAAATCTAAAGAACCTGTTATCAAAACATCCAGTTCTGGACTTTTTCCAGAATCTGCTTCTGTTGAACCTGAACCTATAGATGAACCTGAAGTTTCTAGTCCAACCTTTACCAGATCAACGAGGATTTTAAAGAATCATCCTTTAGAAGCTGTATTTGGTAATCTTGATAGAGGAACACAAACTAGAGCTTCTCTAAGAAACCAGGTTGAACATCAAACTTTTCTTTCACAGCTAGAACCCAAAAATATCAATGATGCTATCAATGACGAATTCTAGGTAATAGCTATGCAGGAAGAATTAAATCAGTTTGAAAGAAACAAAGTCTGGGAATTAGTTGACAGACCTAAGGACACTTTGACAATAGGCACAAAATGGGTTTTTAGAAATAAAGTAGATGAATCTGGAAATATAGTTAGAAACAAAGCTAGACTAGTTGCACAAGGATATAGTCAAGAAGAAGGCATAGACTATGAGGAGACTTTTGAACCTGTAGCTGGACTAGAAGCCATTAGGATCTTACTTGCATATGCTGCACATCTGGATTTCAAGTTATATCAAATGGATGTCAAAAGTGCTTTTCTAAATGGTTTTATAATTGAAGATGTTTTTGTAGAACAACCACCTGGATTTACTAACCCCCATTTTCCAAATCAAGTTTTTAAACTTTCTAAAGCTTTGTATGGTTTGAAACAAGCCCCAAGAGCTTGGTATGATAGACTTAGCAATTTCCTTATTTCAAAAGGTTTTACTAAAGGGATTTCTGATCCAACTCTTTTCATTAAAAGAATTTCTAAAGATGTTTTAGTTGTACAAATATATGTTGATGATATTATTTTTGGATCTTCTAAACACTCTTTATGTACTGATTTTTCAAAAAGTATGCAAAATGAATTTGAAATGAGCTTAATGGGAGAGCTTAAGTACTTTCTTGGATTTCAAGTATTTCAAAATGAAAATGGTATTATTTTGAATCAAAGTAAATATACAAAGGATCTTTTAAAACGTTTTGGTCTGGATAGTATCAAGGGAAGTGAAACTCCTATGAGTACTACCTGTAAATTGGATGCAGATGAAACTGGGAAACCATTTGATCAAACCAATTACAGAGGTATGATTGGTAGTTTACTTTATCTTACTGCTAGTCGACCTGATATTATGTTTAGTGTGTGTATGTGTGCCAGATTTCAAGCTAATCGAAAAGAATCTCATTTGCTTGCTGTTAAAAGAATTTTTAAATATCTCAAACACACGGTTAACTTAGGTTTGTTTTACCCAAAAGGACAATCATTTGAGTTAATGAGTTATTCAGATGCTGACTTTGCTGGTTGTAAGTTAGATCGAAAAAACACATCAGGAACATGTCATTTGCTTGGAAAATCCTTAGTTTCGTGGTGTAGTAAGAAACAGAACTCAGTTGCATTATCTACTGCTGAAGCAGAATATATAGCGGCTGGTAGTTGCTGTGCACAAATTCTGTGGATGAAACACACTCTTTTGGACTATGGATATGTTTTTAAACATGTTTCAATCAACTGTGATAACACCTGTGCAATAAACATCTCTAAGAATCCTGTATCTCACTCTAGAACCAAAAACATAGATGTAAGACACCATTTACTAAGAGATCACTATCAAAAAGGTGATATTTCTCTTGAATTTATTGGCACCGAACATCAATTGGCTGATATTTTCACTAAACCTCTAAGTTCGGATAGGCAAAGTTACATAAGACACGAATTGGGAATGTTTAATTACAACCGGTGTGAAAATCCTCACTGATGTGAAAATTCTCACCGATGTGAAAATTCTCACCGATGTAAAACTTCTCACCGATGTGAAACTTCTCACCGATGTGAAACTTCTCACCGATGTGAAACTTCTTACCGATGTACAATTCTCACCGATTTGTTTTTCTCACCGATGATTAACTCACACCGATGCAATGTTTTTAAAACATCTGTCTGCCGCCAAGAATACGAATCGTTTTATATTATTTTATTACTCTATTTTAGTCGTTTATTTGGAATTCCTAAATGATAAAACTAAGTATAAGCCACTTCTTACCTCACCGAGCTCAAAATCCCTCACCTTCGAACCTTAGCTCCCAAATCGACCAAGAACCCTAAACCCGCGATGGCAAAAACCAAGCTTCCTATCGTCAGAGATGAAAGAGTAGAACCAAACTCTAAGAAGCAGAAGACACAGCATAAAGCCAGTGTTAGTGAAGTCAGAACTAGATCGGGAAGGCGACCAGTGAATCCTCACTTGCAGAATAGAGACATAGTAATCGAAAAGGAACTGTGTGTGGAATGGTTACTGCCTAGCAAATCGTTAGTACTCGAGATTCTGGAGGACCCGAAATGGGTGGATTGTTTCTCGAATAACAATGGCCCATACTACCCGAAGTTGGTAAAACAGTTCTTTGAGTTTGTAACCTTTGAGAAGTCTGAAAATGAGAATCGAGTAAGCTCTTTTGTAAATGGAAAAGAGATGTCTTTTTCTTCAGTAGAGTGGGCTGAGAGTTTGAAAGTACCACATGAAGGTGTCTCTGGGTAAGTATCAAGAGAAATGCCACCTAGCAGTGACATCTTTGATTATGAAACCGCCTTAAAAGAGCTGACTGATAATGGGAATCAAAGGCAAGTGGTTGCTGCTGAAATGGATGGAGAAAATCGACTGCTTTTCAAGTTTGTTCAGCATGTGTTGATACCGAGGCGAGGAGATTTTGCAAATCTGAGATATCAAGATATCTATCTTCTTCATTTGCTAAGACATGGTGTGAAGATCAATCTGTACAGATTGCTAATGCCTCAAATGGAAGACATGATTAGACCAAAGTCAAAGACTAATGCTTTGTTCTTTGCCAAGCTGATTTCAGTGATGAAAAAAGTGAAAGGAATAGATGAGTCTCAGGATGAGACAGTAGTAGTCAAGAACAATTTCTGCATCACCTCGACTGTGTGTAAGTACATGAAAATTAACTGGAACCCATGGAAGGGAGAATGGTTCAGTGATGATCAGAAGATCTATGACAAGTTTAATCATGTGGATCATCCCTAAAGACCAAAGGATATGAGAGATCCGAGTCTGAGACCTGATGAAGAGGAACCTGTTTATAGTAGTAATGAAAAAGAAGAAGAAGAAGAAGAAACTCCCATGGATGTTGGAGGAGATCCAGACTTGCCCCCAAGTCCTGTTGCAGAATTGGTTTATTCTAGGAAAGGAAAGGTAGAGGAAATTGTATCTACTCATGAGGAAGACCAGTCTGTACCTCACCAAGAAGAAGAGGAAAAGGAAAATGTATCTGAATTGTATGCTTCTGGTAGTTTAAGTATGAGCCCTTTGATTGGGAACTCAGCTATGCCTGCTGATGAAGTAGAAAGAGTTACAGAAGAAGTTGTACCTGTTTCAGAAAACCTCCTTACTGCTGCTGAGATGGAAGTTGTTGTGGAAGATTCTGATGAAGAGAATCCAGCACCAAATGCTGTTGTGATACATGAGAATGCACCCATTGAGGGGGAGCATCAGTCTATGCTTGGAAAAGTTACAATAGTTGTTGAACTTGGAGACTGGGTAGAAGACCCAGGGTTTATAGTCTGTGGATTGGATTATCCAGATTCAGATAATGAGGTGTCTATGAATAGACCTAAGACCAATTATGATCTTGCCTCTGAGATGTTGCCAGATGATGTGGTCAGATTTCATGATTTGAATAAGCTGAAAGAGGACCTCAAAACCAGTTTTGTTAAAGAAGTGAAGTTAATGGAAACCTCTCTTGCTTCCTCAATTAATTCAATAATGACTGACTCTGTAGTTAGTTTGGCCTCAGCAAGAGGATCTGCCACAGTTGTCTCAAATGATTTTGTCTCTAAATCTGATCTTGAATCCACGAAGAATGAGCTGAAAGAATCATTCAGTGTATCAGTTGCTGAGATGAAGCAAAGATTTTATGAAGAAATGAAAATGTTAGAGAGATCTTTCGAGCTATCTCTGGCTTGTAATTTATCTTCTTTTATGTCTGAGCTTATGGAAGAAGTGAAAGAGTGCCAGACTCAGTCTTCAAGAATCGAATCAGATCTGGAAGCTCTCAAGACATCAGTTGCTGCTTTGGATTCTTATAAGAGCTCCAAGTTTCAAGCTGACAAGGACCTAGCTTATGTGAAGAGTGTAGTAAGCCAGTTTGTCTCGGTGTTTGAAAGTTTCAAAACCTTAGTGAAGGATCATGTTCAATTACAAGACTCTCAAGTTCAAAGCCTAATCAGTGGTTTTTCTAAGAGTTTTAAAGAAACTGTTTCCTTCTCTCTTGGCCCTCTCACATCCAAATTATCAGTTGACCTGAATCAAGTTCGAGCAATGTTGAAGGAGGATATTGGCTCTATTTCAACCAGTGGCTCTTTGGACTAATCAGAGTTGAGCCGAGTGGTGCTTTCTACAAGAGATTCTGCCAGAGAAATAATGAATATTGTTCAGGACTATATGAGAGAAGCCACTGCCTCTCAGGAAGCCATAAAAAGCAAAGTGGACTACTACTTCACCAAAGTTTTCACCAAGGATCAACTCGAACACCACTTCAAGCTGATGTTGGAAAACATGAAGCTACCACCAGTCACTCAAGCTTTCAGAGATCAAGTGAGCAAGCTAAGAGAACTGACTCCTGCCTTAGAGAAATTCATGGAGAACAAAGATGATTTCATCTCTGCTATGGAAAGAGGAGGAGGAATTATTATGGATTTTAGAAATCTCCTGCTGCCCTTCTTGAATGTTGATGCCAGACCAGTCATCATACCTCCTGCTTTGCCTGCTTCTGCCTCAGCTGCTTCCACAGTCCAGCTGACTCCTGCTCAAGCTATTCGCAGCCTCACACCGATGATCACCCAAAGATCTTCAACCTACAGGCCTGACTCTGTGTCAGTGGCCCAGCCTCCTTTGATCTTTTCTGGGATTCCAAAACCTTCACCTACATCCTCACCACCCGAACCTTCTTCTGATCCCAAAGGAAAATCTCACGTGGAAGAGGTGGAATGATCCAGTGGCTAGGATTTTTGATAGGAATTCCTTTGTAACCTTTTTTTGTACTTTTTGACTACTCTAATACAGAAGAACTCCTTTTACTTCTCATGTTTTATTTGTCTCCTATATATATGCTTTCCCACTTTTTGATTATCACAAAGGGGGAGAATAATAAGGAGAATAAGGGGGAGAACAAAATGCGAGAATAAGGGGGAGACCAAGGAGAATGAAAAATATTTTCAATGGAGAAAAATAAGGAATAAGGGGAGACACTTTACCCTTCTCTTCATTTTTCCCTCTGATACTTTATGTCTATTTAGTACCTTATGATTGTTACCTCTGATAACTTATGTCTATATCATACTATTTTTATTATCTCTGATGCTATTTTCGATAAGAAAATTGAATTCAATATTATACTCTTTACCATTATATTTTCACTATGTTAAATGCCCATATCATAAATTGTGATTATCAAAAAGGGGGAGATTGTTGACCTCACCTGTTTTGATAATCTCAATCATGTATTCATATGTGTTGAAAATCCCAATTATGTTTTCACTCTCTATGATATTTTTAATTATCATTGATCTATACTTTAATTCATTCAAATATGTGATCAAACCAATAATAATTTTTAAAATAGTCTTTGGAATATGTTAATCCTCATTTATCCATGTTCATACAAGTTATAAATTGATTCTAACACAATCGGATGTGTTCTGCATGAAGCAGATAAGTAATCTGTCTATAGCTACTGATAAAGAGATACCGGTAACCAGTCTACCGATAGACTTAACTCAGAGCTACCGATAGACTTAACACACAGCTACCAATGTGCTTTTAAATGTAAGCTACTGACTTACAGACAGCTACTGATACAAACATAGAGCTACCGGTGTAAGTATAAATAGCTACCGATGGAATAAGAGTCACTGATGGACAAAGCTACTGACAGACTCAAAGTTATCGATACACACATAAATCTACCGACGCATGAAGCTACCGACGCATGAAGCTACCGACGCATGAAGCTACCGACACATGAAGCTACCGACGCATGCAGCTACCGACGAATGAAGCTACCGATAAACAAAGTCACTGATGCAAGCATGTACCAACCGACACATAGAGCCACCGATAGAGTCAAAGCAACTAATGTCATTGAGCTACCGATGTTCAAGCTACCGATGTCCAAGCTACCGATGCTGATCACCTACCGATCACTCGATGCACTGTTTGAATTTCTTTATTTATCTTTATTTAATCTATCCAACAGTCATATCATGTACATTTTAATGATTTGTCAAATATCTGATAAATGTTGTCGGATGTCAGGAACCCGTACCTCGTACCTTCAGAAAGGAAATCATTTCTGCCTCCTGTTTCACGTGACATAAATACAAGAAGACACTGCTGAAGAGATATGAGAGACAACACACACAGAGACAAAAAAGATATACGACATACTCAAGGAAAAAGCTCTGTGCATACAAGAAGAACCAAGCAAGACAGAATCACATATACAATCAAGCCTACTCAAGAAGAGTTCTGTGCATTCAAAAGAATATCAAAAAGCTTCATCGACTACATCTCACTACCTACGAACCTGGAGCATACGACACTCTGTTTCTCAAACAGAAACGAGAAGAGGACTCAAACTCACTTCTGATCGAATCCAAAGAAGTCCAGAGCTACACTGAAATCACCAGAACCACTTCTAAACTCTACAACTCTTGTTCTGTGATTTACTATTACTCTTTTCGAGCAGTGTGTGTTTTCTGCTGTATCTAACACATACACTGTATCCTGTACTCAAACTGAAGGATTTGTAAATCCTTACCAAACTCTTTCATTCTATCTTTCCCACGAATAACAGTGGTAGAGGTCGTGTGTGACCTGGACAGCTGGTTGCTGTTGTACTGTTTCCCACGAAGAACAGTGGTAGAGGTCTTGGACCTGGACAGTTGTAAACTGTTGAACCCCGATCCAGGGTGTGGATCATTTTTATATAAACTTTTGAGAGGACTAAGTCTTGGCTTGAGACTGAACCTCTTGGTTACATTGTTGTGCCATCTCTTTCAAATTTTTATTCCGCTGCTAATCACTTTAAAACTAATACTGTTTTCAAAGTTACTTTGATAATTAAATTAGCAAGTGTTTATGTTATGTGTAGATTAGTAAGTTAGTTTCAAAAGATAATCACACACTCCTATGTTGATTAACTTGGAATTAATCAATCCCTTGAGAATCTGACAGAACCTCTGCTTTAATATAAATTCACTACAGTTTAATTTATTATTTTATCTGGGGGTCTTTAAGAAACTGTTTTTAAATACAGAAATTTTAATTGGTACTCAATTCACCCCCCCCCCTCTTGAGTTAACCACTCCGACCAACAATTTCTCTGAGCAATAGATAATGAAAAATATATTTTAGGGGTATTGATCCATTTCTCAGTGACTAATGGGTCAACAGAACCATCGAAAGAATGTTTTTATTTCATTATTATGGACTCACATACCATTGTTCCCTCCCCTTCTCATTTGTATTTTCACCATGATTCATATCTTTAGAAATTTTTGTTAAAATAATAATCAGGTTTTTCATTCCATCCCCTATAACATTTAGTTTCTAAAGTGTAAAATCATTTTTTTCTATTTCCCTTTACATTACCACTGTTCCATCAGATTCCATCCGTGGACTAAATAAAAAAATTCATAGATTAAAAATAATCATCATAGTGGGTAACCATATAATCATGAAATAATGACTTATCAAATGTCTTAATTATGAAACATACTTATTTAAACTAGGAAATCATAGGATTAATCTAGGTTTTTCATATCCATCACCTATTTAAATATTTCATGATGGTTCAAATTGATTTTTTAATTCACAAGTAATTTCCCCCAGGAGTGTCAAACTAGGTGTGCAGCAAGGCCCATTGTCATACACGAGCTCCCGATTGAGTCTGTCTCAATACAGTGTTTACGGTTTTTTACCCCTATATAAATCTATACAAAATCGACATATAATTATAGTATTAAAAATGGATTCGTTAATAAGAAACCACTCTCTATATCCATTACCACAAATTATAGAACATTTTGATATATATTTACTCATCCTTAAAATTTTTCATAGGGATAACAGTATAAATATCCTTAGAAATTTTCAAAGGGGTATAACTAAAGATTTATCATTCTATCTTCCAAATGTTTTCTAAACCATTACATTGATACTAACTATAGTGACCAAGTCTTATCATACATGTATATTACATCAATATAGATGAATATGAATCATATTACAAAAGTTTATTCCCAAATACGATAATAGTTTAGTGTGTTTGGATACTTGAAAATGATTCTTTATGTTTTAGTGAGTGATATTCAATATATATTAATGATATTATCCTTTTTTAAACCTACTATAACAATTATTCATTGCATGGGGATAAGTAACATAATAAAGTGGTGAGCTCACATCCTCATTAAGGTTAAAAAATGAAAAATGTAAATTTAATAATTACAATAACAATTTGGAAACATGACCACAACATTATAATAGCATACCCTACTTATCAAGGATTTTACAAATTAGTAAGAGAATAAACATTATTTATTGATAAGACCTTAATTGTAAGTGAATCAGCAACATAATATATGAAATAATAACATGGGAATAAGACACAGAATTATGGAATACACATATGAAAATAAAATCCTATGTTATGGAAACCTACCAAGACTATAGTAACATGTTTACATTCAGATAATAACTGGGCACACGCTTCAGGCTTGAAATCCCATCCCATTACCCTCTTGTTTTGGGCTTGGGATTCCCTATCATGTACCCTTCTATTAAAGTATTGGGATACCCTCCCATGTACCCTGATATTTTAGGCTTAGTATTCCCTTAAAACTACCTTATTATTTAGGGATTGGGATTCCCTCTCATGTACACTCTTTTTTCATTATTGGGATTCTATCGTATACATTCTCTTGTTTTAGAATAGGTATTCCCTCTACTGTACCCACTTGTTTATGGAATGGTATTCCATCCCATGTACCCTATTATTTCATAAATGGTATGACCTCTTGTGTACCATATTGTTTTAGGCTTGGGATTCCCTCATGTATACCCTCTTTATTTTTGAATGGGATTAAATCACATATACCCTCTCTTTTCTGTATTTGGATGCCCTCCATTGTAACATTTTAAATTATAAAACATTAATTGTTAGCCTATGAATTAGAGGGATATATAGGTCCCACCAATCACATCATGATGTCCCACATCCGTGTTTCAGAAGATATAAAAACACTCACCATGTCAAGAACTATAAAAAGATATTTGTTTCCTAAACATCATATAAAAACATATTAAATTAAATTGTTATCATAAACATTTCATAAATTCATTACCCATAGAAAGTAGATAGGTATCATATTCATTTCAACAAAGAATAACCCATGAAAATAAGCAAGTTAAAAATGTATATAACCCACATTAGAGAAATGTTTGTCATAAAAATCATTCCATAAAAACATAAATCATTTAACAAGAATACGAGTAGTTTTCTTAGATAATGTCCCCAATATATATTAAACTATATCAAATGACTCTATCCCTGATGGATAAGTATTTTGAGAGATCACTAAAATAATTTTATAATGAAAATATCCTTTCGATGAAATACACATTCGGTATCATAGAATATATTCAAAATAAATTCTTAAAAACACATTTAAAACATATATAGTAAGGTTTAAAATATTTTAAAACATTTCCTGAAGAAAATTTTCTTTCTAAATTGAAAAATGTTTTTGAAAACTTAAAAAAATTATATAAACATTTTATTTTATAATCTCCTTGAATACATTTTGAAAATCATTTTTCCAAAAAATATTAAAATTAATTTTGTAAACATTTTATTTTTTTTTATTTTAAAAAATATTTCCATCATATAAAAGAAGGAATCAAATAATTTTGGGTAACATTATCTAGAAAATGTCTTTTAAAACATTTAAAGAAATATGGAAATAATTAAAATATATGTCTTTAAAAAAAGTTGAGAACATAAAAATTAATATTTTAAAATCATCTAAAAAAATTATGTTCTTCAATTTATTTCAATTTTTTTTAACAATTCAATGTTATTAAATAACACAAATTTCTGACTAGAAGGAGAAATAAAGTCGAAATAAAAAAATCTTTTATTTTATAATTACCAAAGTGTGGAATAATGGTTCCATTACATTGATATAACATTATATTCCATTAGATAAGAAACTTCAAGAGAGTTATTAATATATATATCATAATATTACACAAATGGAATTATAGTCATAATATTTATCGATAAACAATGAGATTATTACAATTATCTCTTACAACATTAGTAACATTAAATCATAAGATCAATGATAGAATAACATTACATGAATTGTTTAATTTCATGACAATAAAAATAAAAATTATAAACTTTAAAAACTACATTATACACAAATTATAAGAGAAAAATATATAAAAAACATATATATTGTCTCAAGGAATACAAATTGGGACAAAATTATATAACAGATTTGGTAAATATTGAACTAAAACCCCATGAAAGAGATATCATTTAATAGAAATGTAAATACATATGCATTTATAAATAAAAATTATATTTTACAATAATGTGATTTATATAAATCACATAGAAGAAACTAGTTGTGATCGTGGAACATATATCATGGATATAAAAAGTGAGATGAGAAAAACATTGCCTCAGGTTTTGACTTTATTCGTACACATTATAACCTCATGTATAATAAATTTATGTTTATTATAAATATATAATAGAAAAATATTCCTATATATCACACCATATATGATTCAATTATTAATTTATAATACCCATTTATTAATAACGCCATGTTAATGAAATATTTTAGGTAATAACAACTTTGTTAATTGTAATTGTTTTCATTCATTATTTATGATCCTCTTACATAGAACTTTATTTTAATATTTAAAGAATTTAAAAAATTATTTATATATGATATATATTAATTATATAAATATTTCTAATAATCAATAAAATATATATAATAATGTTATAACACTATTCATGGGGACAGTCGGCTGTAAATATGTTTGAATCTTGTATCAGTTTTTTTATCGTGTTGAAAGAAAAAAAAGTATATAAAATATATACATGATTAAGTAAATATATATATATATATATATTAATGTAGGAATATTATTTTTTATATTTTATATATTTTTAATAAACCCATACTTATTATATTCCATGTATAGAATGAATGAATCACATCTCATTGAAGATGTTGTAGTCCAGATGTCCAAAAAACAAAGTTATCATATTTATAGAAAATAGATATCATGAATGTATGTGTTATATTATAATAAAATAATATTAAATACATAAACAATATCGTATATATCATATAAAAATATATTTAACATCATAATTAACAACCATGAGATGTGTAAAATGAAATAGAAACAACATCGCATCTTGGGGAGGTAGTTCTCCATACACAAGAGTGGAAAGTTTGTTTCCCATTAAATGGCCTTGTGAATAATTTTATGTCAAACCATTTGATTAAAAAATATATAATTATAATAAGTATATTTAGGAATTTATATAATAATTTATTTATAATATTGTATGAGGTGGAGACATAAAATAAAAAAAATATCGTGTAGAGAGATGTTGCCTCTTATTTGGGTAACTCCTCTTAGTTTGCACCAAATAGATTTATTTATTGGATTTATGCCCAAATGTATGATTCTAGGATGAATTTATTGATTTTTGGTGGTTATTATGATATATTTTTTCAAATCCAAAGGTACTTATATTTCTGAATAATTGGGAGTGATGAATGGCTTCTTATAGTGGATGAGGAGTGGTATTTTAGTTAATTTTGTAAACGGAAATTCTACACATTTTTTTCCCATGTACTGTGGATAGGATAATTTCCCCCTTCCATAATAAGTGATTATTTGGTCTAAATATGAATATAAATGGTTTTTGAGATGTCTTTATGTCATTTTGGTCAAAATGATTATGGTTTAGCGCATGGTTAAGTTATTTTTCTCTTAATCGCTATAATTAATTTTATTCAATTTTATTATTATTTTATTAAAAAAAATAAGATGAACTTGTTAGATAATATAAATATTGTTATTAAAATTATGGAATACTTTTTTATAAATTTCAAACATATATGTGGATGAAATAAATTTAATTTTAATCTCATTGACAGGATGACAAATCGAGTTTTTGATGTAAAAATGTTCAAATGTTTGAAATGTTTTTATATAAAATTTCATGGAAAATTGATTAAAATGAACAAAATTGGGTTAATGTTTTTATATTTAAGTAATTAACTTTAAAACCATTGAAAAATATAATTAATCATAATAAATTATTAAAATGAAAAATCGTTATGAATATCAATTCAGTATTTACTATTCATAAAAAAAAGATACTTCTTAGAGAAATAAAAAAAATTATCCCAAAGTAAATTTTGAATTTTATAATTCCATAAGGAAGTATATTTTGTCAAATATATATTATATAGAATTAAAATTTTACAATTAAAATTATTTCTCCAATAAAAGGTGGTAAGATTACCTTTTACAAAAATAATTCTATTTATATAGAAAAATTGAATTTATTGTTAACTTATACCTATAAGAACTATTATATGTGTATAAAAATATATATTATTATATAAAATATATATATTATTGAAATAATTAATCAAAAAATATTATTTAAATTTTTATGATAAAAATGAATTTCTACATAAAAATAGTTTTCTTAGAGTGCTAATTTTATTATTTTCATATAGTTTTTACATTCATTTCATTCTACTAGATAACAAAATATACCATTTTATATACATTGGTATATATTATTTTAAATTTTAGCTAATATTTTTTTTTAAGTTGTATTCAAATTTCTAGGAGGTATCTATTGTAATATTTATACAATAATATAAATAATATATTATAGTTCCGAAAAACTATTCCATATGTAAAACACAGGCTATCGATGGGACTTGGTATTTTGTGAAATAAAATCCTAAAATAGGGTTTTGTGTACTAAAGATAATATAAGTGTTAATTTTATTGTTATAATAACTTGTCTTATAATGATGAAATCCAAACATAGAGATTTCGTATTAGAAAATCTATATTTAGTGTTGTGTGGAAAAAAAAATATCGAAAAGATTAAATTTATTTTAAATAATTTCATGGAGTTATTATATTATGATGAATATAATGTATATATATGATAATTATTACACAATAATACCAATGGATTAATTATATTACATATACCCTTTTCTCAATCCATTCCATTGGGGATGCAATAATGTAACTGGTGTGTACAATAAACTACCAACTCTTAAAGTGACATGTTTAATTTTCCACAAATGAATGACATAGAATGAGATAAAGATAAATTTCATTTTTACATGGGATATAAATGAAATAATATTAAATAAATGAATAATTTTTAATTATTTAATTATAATATATCATTTTCGTTATTACATTTTCATTAACTTAAATATGAAAACATTTCCTAGGTACTTATGGACTACTTCCCCCATGATGTTATGTGACTCTATATTAATCATCACAAAACATGGATGAAATGTATAATAATATAATATGGTAATTATTATTTTATGAACATTATTGAAATTTAGAATATTACATACCTCCTTTCAATAAGGATAATTGAAAAATTGAAATGTTACTCATGTGTACGTGTGGCCTACCATCTCCATGATCGTAACATAACAAATCATTCAAAAAAATTAATGATATGACTTAATAGTATAATTAACATATTAATATAATAATTATTTAATTATTATTATACTAGATATGATTTACATATATAATATTTATTCTAATTAAACATTTATGGAAAATCATGAATGAGAAATCAAGAAAATTAACACAAAAAATAGTGGGAACAATGAATGATTATTAATGAACATGTGACAAGAAGATATAAAATGATCATTAATTAGACTATAAAAATTAATTTTGTTATGTGAAAAGTGAATAACATTTTTAGAACCAATATACAAGATTTTAAAGCATACTAATCCAATTAGAAGCTTTAAGTTAAGGCTTTTATCTCAATTTGATTTCATTAAGGGTTATTATATTATTACACACATAATTTCTTTTATGTGATTTTTTTAATACACATATGAAATTTTATTTCATTGATACTTCATTACTAATGGTATTTGATCTTTTAATTTCAACTACTTCATCTAATGGGGTTTTAATTAAAAGTTGCTAAGTGTTAATTAATTTCATAACCTAATTTCTTTTTATTTGGTCATATTACTTATTTATTGTCATTGATATTATATGACTATGAATATAATGGTTTTTTATTATATTTTTTTTATTGACACTTACTCTATATTGATTTATTTTTTATACATATAGTTTATTCATTAGTTAATTTTCACTTCAACCCAATGACCATTTTTAGGGTCTATTTTACAATCTAATTGTCATAATGATTGTATATTATATAAATTCAATAAATGTAAATTATTTAAAAACTATTTAGTGAAAAAATTTAATTTTATTATCCTCTAGTTATTCTTAAAATTTTACGTTTAATAGTTCAATTTTTCCTCTCTTTGGTACATATGAAATTTATGAATTTTTTTATGAAAATATATCTTCTTTTCACACTTTACTCATAAATACATTTTCATCCATAAAATATTGTTCAAAAAATGTTTTTAAAATGTTTTTTACATTTTAAACAATTATTTATCAATTAAAATATAACCCATTTCAACTTTTTGGATTTTTTTAGAGATATATTTTTTTCCTTTAATGAACATGTCACTTTTCTAACCATTTAACAAATAAAACGTAATTATCATCTTAAATTGTAAAACATGTAACAAACTACTTAACAATATAAGAATCATTTATTTTGGGATTCCATTTTATATATACAGGGTTATTTTAAATAAAATGTTTTATCTGAAAATTTATGAAGTTATTTTTTTTAATGTTTTTTCAATGAAATGGATATTCAAAATGTGTTATGTTTTAAAAAGTTATTTTTGAAATGAAAATTATATATTCCTAAAGAATGTTTTGAAATGTATTTTTATGTTATTCAATTCATAAAAGAAAAATACCATCAATTTTACTTATGAAACACTAAGAATATGTTCTAATAACATCATTCTTATTCTCCCTCTAGATGTGTTATTATTATTTTTACCATGGAATGTATTGAAATACATTTAGTTGATTCATTTTTGTAGTAAATATTGGTAAATTGAAATTTTCACTATATTACGATCATTGGACATGGTATTTACCCTAAATATCCAAATTATGTATCATGGATATTTTATTAAAAAAGTATATCATTTCTTTATATGGTGTTATACATTGGAAGCATTTTTATATATAATAAAATATTGATGAGTCTATATTACATATTCAATATGGATATTAGATATTATGGAACAATTTAATTAAATTAATATATTATTTGAAACATTAGGAATGATTTTCATATGCAAGACAAGGGTGGGGCTTGGTTATTGATAGGCCCATGATGAATCACTAGTCTCATGAGTCGATTTTGAATGCCAAAGTTAGTTAAATGGGTTTTTACACATCAATTAAATTTTTTTTGAAGGTTTATATTAACATAAATGGTATCATGTTCTAGTGAAATGTTAATTCCAATAATTAATAATTTCATTCATTAGTGATTCAGTTATTATTATGATACATGATATTTCCTAAATGATGTTATATTTCGATACACTTATTTCTCATATTGTTGAATAAATGGAATGTGTTTTTAGTTATTTACATTGAAATATTGAAATTTTTTATGAAGTTATGAATTTCATGTTATTAATTAAATATAATATGTTTTCATTTAGTAACATTAAAAAATTTTGTTATGTAAGTAATATTATATAAATGGAATGTGTGTTTAGTATTTACCTTTAAATGATGATTATTCTCAATGATTCAGAATAAATTCTGTTGTATGTATCCCTTATTATGAATTTTACATCACTCTTATTTTATTTCGCTTCAAAGGAATATGTGATATTTACTATGACAGATATAGAAGGATATTAAATAAAGAAAATTTTTATAATATAAACAAATGTGTTTTAAATTTTAAATTTAAATGTAATTCCAGACTCATAAATGTATCCAGTTTACCAACACTACTAAACTATTTAGTCTTTTGGGATGTTATTCCATGCATCTTATTCCATTTTAAAAATGAATACACTTGATATGAGCTCTGGGGGTAGAGGTTTATATAGGCGGTTTTAGGGGAAATTTGTAGGAAATCCTTTAAAATATATTTTTGGAAAACATAAATTATAAATAATAACGTAATGATATAATTTGAGGATACTTTTAAAAGAATATCTTAAATTTTGGAATAGTGGAGACTATGTGCTTTTCCCTAGAAATATGCATTTCATTAAACACTAAAAGAGGATTTAGTTCAATAATATATGTACCTATGGGTATTAAATCTGAAAATAACACATTAAGAATGACCCAATCATCACCGGTTCAAAATAGCGTGCCTTATGAAAAAAATAGTTTTATATAACAAGTTTACATGCTTAGGATATGCCACAATTTATATTAATAAATTATGAATGATTTGAGTTGATGATCAAAATGAGTGACCTCAGATAAACCGAAGGATTATTATGTTGAGAAGAATGTATCCTAAATTAGGAATCCAATAAACGATTCTATAGTTTTCAAAATATGATGATCGTTGCACATACTAGGCTTACTGGTTTTTGTAGATGGATTGAACTTGAAAGAATCTTGTTAACATTTAATAAGATAGGCAATGTGGTGACATTGAGAAACCATATCGGATGATAAATAGATTAAATTTTATTAATGATTATTCCTAATTATTTTTCATGAAATATGATTGACAACATATAAATTGATGAACTCATACACTGACCAATGAACAGAATGGGGGATTTCATCAAGGGTGCGACTGATGGAGACCATGGATGAAAGAAGGCTAGATTTCAATCATGTATGAAATGTGGAAGGATAATCCTAGGACAGTGTATCTGTGGGATACTAAAATACATTTTCTATAGGTAATAAGGGAATAAAGTAGAGAATTTCTGAGGAAAAATGAAGAGAATGATGAATGAAAATAAATACCATCCAAAGGATTATTTTTTTGTTTATTCATAAATCTAGGGATTCTATGAATTATCTCAATCAATTAACACTTTAAAAATTTATCCCCTAGACAAGTAAGGATTTATATTGAAATAAAATAGATGATGTACTAATATATATTGATTCAAATAAATTATATTATTAAACCATTTATTCCAATCATTTTATGTTGATATGAATTATGAAACATTAGAGGGTGTAATTGATATTTTTAATCCTTAAATTACAATTTATAAATGCCATCATGTGTTATAATATTAATTATGGTCATAAAATAAAAGTATTAAACACCCATTTCTTAAGATTTATGCTACGCGAGTCTACCAATATTAAAATATATTTGGTGAAATTTATGGGAATGAAACCCATTGGTTAAGTATATATTTTAGTTAATTTTTTTTAAGGAATGATGCATTTACATTATATAGAACTATTTTTGATGGTACTCATAACCATTAAGGATAATAAGATCAGTAATATAATTTTATTAATATTCAATCCAGATAATTATTTTTTTCTGGAAAAAATTCATTGTTTTGAAAAAAAATTGTAAAAATGATACATAATGATTCATTTTGTTTGAAAGATGTAGATAATAGTTATAATATGTACTTTAATGGAATTATATTAATATTCTTTGGAAAAGGGAAAATCAACATTCTAGGTGACAACCCGTCATATACAGTATGTTTTTGGGGCTAAGTCCCATGATTTAATAATGATATGTATTTAATTCCTACAACTATACTATGTGATATCCTATTTAATATGTCATTGTTTTTAGATAAAACATTTAACACATAATTATTATTGATGAACCTATATTGTCACTTTTTTGTATTATATATTAATTTATTATATTGGATAAATTTTGATAACTATATTGGTTTTGAAAAATACTTAGAGATAGATGGAATGATCTATCACTCTTTTATGAATCTATCGGTCTGTTAAAATTGAATACTAGTAATTCCAGAATTTAAAAAATCAGTTTTGGATATTCATTTTTATACTATATGATTAATTGGAAAATAATTGACGTACATCCTAAGGGTTAAATTTTGATGATAAAATATAAATACATCAAGTAATTATATTTAATTATAGTAATATAATGAAAAATAATTCTCAACATTAGGAAATTTGTATTGAAAAAAATTTATTCTAAAATATTCATTTATGTTTATCTAGTGGTATTTTAAATTTTTACATATTTAGGTTTTTGGGACCCTTAACATTACCTTTTTTATACAGTTTCTTGTGAACAAATACCTCAATCACTCTCTGTAAATATTCATTATTTTCATCCATTTCCAAATCTTCAATTTCAAATAATGTTGTCCTACCAAGAACCTAATCATGTGTTATTCCATATAAAATTCATAATCCAATTTCAATAATATGAAGAGGATATTTTATCAACCTTTTGTCATTATATAGGATTTTAATAAAGGATGTTCCAAATTTCAAACATGTATTAACATGTTCGACTTTAAATTGAGAGGAAACAATTTATTAAGGTGGGGAGAATATAATACCATGAAATTATAAAATAATAATTCGGAATTATATATCATAAATGATGTATAACACTGATCCTTAAACCCCATGAAATATATTTCGTTAAATTTAATCCCTCTGATAACATTAAGAGAATGTACCACAAGTATAAATTAATTGTAATATTGGTTATGGTCATAAGCTTGCTATTAAATCTGTGGGTATGAATTGGAATAAATAAATTAAATAATTTATATTATTTAAAATGTAAAAAAAAAAATTATCTATTTATTTAGTTTAAAATTGGAATCAATAAAAATAAAATGAAACGTTTTATGAAATACTAGAATTTTTTAAAAGGTGGAATAGTAAATATTTACACGAGTAGTTTTAGATTAATTATTGACACATTTATAAATTCTATTTGAAAAAATAAATTTGATTTTTGAAATATTAGTATCATGATTATATTAGGGATGTCTTTTTTAATTCTATGAAATATTTTATTTTCCAATTTATAGTAAAAAACTTATGAATTTTAATTACATCGGTTATGGTACCAATGGATTTACTGGGTGTTAAACTATAAAGACAGTGTTTAAAATAACAAAAAAAAGTCCAAATCCATTGTCTGAATATATTTCTACCATATCACTTCAAGTATATAGAATTCTTATTTTTGGAATCTGTTTTTATTATAATAATTCATGTATTGTTGAATCTTTTTTAAACATTAAATGTGTCACAATCACCTCACTTATAAAATGACACCCCTAAAATCGCTTTTTCACACCATCACATCCCTTTTTCTATTCCAAGAACATTCCATATTAGGTCCCAAGTTCTACACACTAATCCAATAATCCTTATTTTTGTTATAAAGTAATCCTAGGATATCTGTTGGTGAAATAAATGGATGATACACAAAGATGTGGTAACATTATTCAACATGTGGTTTTATTTTATTTCATCACACACCTCTTTCAATTATTATTAAAACATGATGAAATAATAAAATCAATATATTACATATACTGATATGTGTTTATGTTATGTATGTGACCTAAATCCATAATCTATTCCTTAAAATGTGTTACAAAATCACCATTCATCTGTGTGGAGGAAAACCACCTCAAGAACAGATGTCATTAGTTTTTCCATCATCACCAATCACAGTTTGGTAGGATGAATTATATAAAGTATATGTTGAAATTTAAAAACTATATATACGGCTGGATCTATTATCTGAAAAATAACATTGTTCATTTCATTTCATAGGGGATATGATAATGTGACTCATTTGTATAGGGATTACTAGCTTGAAAATCAATGTCATTTGTTTTCCAATAATTCTTTATAAGCAAGGTGATATGAATACTGTTAATTAACACATGTGTTATAAATTCTATAATTATGAAATAAATAGTGTATTTATTAATCTTTAATGATAATATATAATTTTATTGTCACGACCCGTCCTCGGGTCCCGTTCCATGACTACCCCAAGCCCGCCTTCGATAGGCCAGGGGCTGGCGACTAGCACCAAACGCGTAAATCCCGATAACTGGGAAGGCATTGCCTTTATAAAAGTAAACAAAACACCACAGAGTACAAGTAGAAGTAAAACACTAAGTAAAAAAAAGATAGTGTGGAAAAGTAAATGGGCCAGAATGCGAACCCAACTGAAAGTACAGCTACAACTGAACGAAAGTACAACAGAAAAAGACAAACATCTAGAAGAAAGGAAACATCTCCTGGGTCGTCCTCCTCGGATCCTACCTGAAGGGTAGGTACAGATAGCACAGCTCCTGGATCCTCCACCACGGATCCTACATGAAGGGTAGGTACAGATAGTGCAGCTCCTCAATGATCTTTCCCGTCAACCCCCTTCGAGTGTCGTCTAGCCGTGAAGTCCACCTCCGGATACTGACTCTTCGTGTGGTCCACCTCCGGGTACCGTCTAGTCCTCGAACCCTCGGCCTCCGTCAGCTCTTCCCGTCATCTGCAACCAACACAACGAGGTGCGGGAATAGCCCGTGAAGGGGTGAGTATAACGATACTCAGTAGGGACCCCGAGACCCTAAAGGTCTCACTAAAACCAACAAAGATAACCACAAATAAGATCTCAACAGATAACCTCTAATTAGGTATATGCCCAAACATATACCTAAGTTATCAAGTAACTCATCTCAATCATGAGGAACACAAGGATTAAGAAATCAACGGATAACCACCACCCAGGTATATGCCCATACATATTCCTAAGTTATCAAATGAACCATCTCAATCATGAGGTAAACACAAAGGTCAAAGACTCAGCTCAAACTAGCATTTTCATTATCAAAATCGTAACTGCTGAAGAGCCCCGTCTCTGGAGTTTACAGTGGTCCTGTCACTACTCCGAGGTACTGCTCACTAACCTAATACTGCTGAGGTACTCCTCCTGTCGAGTACCGCGGGTCAGCCACCCAAACACAGTAGTGCTTCCCGCCGGGGAATTCCACCCAAACACAGTAGTGCACACCCCCTAGTAGCCTGCAGAGGTACTCTCCGGACGAGTACCGCGGGTCTGCACTGTCACACAGGTAGTGCTTTGTCCGCCATGGGTCTGCACCCAAACAAAGTAGTGCTCCGTCAACTGGGTATTCGACTCACTCTAAGATGAGTCGGTCAAGCAGTCGTAAGGCCTCAGTCGGCTACACGGTCTCCGTACTCCACATGCTCGTCTCTGAGAGGGTCCTCTCCACGAGCTACAGGTCAATACTCCAAGTGTTTCAAAGTGCCACGAAGAAGTATCTCAAAGGACCGCTTCGTCATAGGGGTCTCAATGCAATAGACGGCACGTCAATCGGACGCCCGGTCTGTGAGTTATTATCCTTTCCATCCCAAGGGCCAGGTTGGTTTCGTGAGCGAACCAACTCGGCCGTATCTCAATCGTACCCCAAACTCTCATAGGGTAAAATCATAGGGACCGTTTCTCAACGTGATCACCAACGCGGCTGACGGTTCGTCAAAAGGACGGTCGGTCGGAAAGATATCGGCTTTTCCATTCCAAGGGCCCAGTTGGATTTCGAGTACAATCCAACCCGGTCACTATCCAACAGCAACCAAAACTCAGGTGAAATATGCAAAAAGTTCCGTCACATCAAGAGGAATTCAACGAGACAGACGGCGCGTCAATCGGACACCTGGTCTGTGAGTTATTGGCTTTTTCGTTCCAGGGGCCCGGTTGGATTTCATGAGAGAACCAACCCAACCACACTCCGATGACGTCCAAACCTCGAGCAGAGTAAGCCAAATGTTCTGTCTCATGAAGAGGAATTCAACTAAGCTGACGACACGTCAGTCGGACGTCCGTAGCTCAAGATATGAGTGTTTCCGCTCCGAGGGCCCGGTTAGTTTTGTGTACGAACCAACTCGGCCAAACCCAATGTATTCCGAATCCTTGAGTGCGATATACCGAAACGACCATCTCGATCCATGGATCGCATCTCAACTGACGGTGCGTCGATCGGAGGTCCGTAGCCCATGTTATGGGTGTTCGAACGGAAACAAACCCAAATGGGGGGTCTCGGCCCGGTCCGGCCCGGCCCAATCCCCCCTAGGTCGACCCGACCCAGGTCCAGCCCGGCCCGGCCGGCGTGGCCAAGTGGAAGCCGCGGATCGGGGGGGGGGTGCGCGACCCCCTCGCCGTTGATTGAAGCCGACTGCGGTTTGCGCCGCCGCCAATCTTCCGGGATCCCGCGCGGCAGCGGGATCCCCCGTGCCGCACCACCGCAGCAAGCTGCGGCGGTTGATTCCTCCGGTGGCGCGCTCAGGCACCGCCGCCTCCTGGCGGCCGGATGGCTCCGGCCGCCACCCCCGGTCGCCAACGGCGTCGCGCCGGCGGCCCGTGCCTCCTGGTTTTCTATGGGCCACCGGAGTTTCTCTGGTGGTCCGTTTTCAAAACCGTCTATGCTGACGTTCATCTCGGGTCTCGAACTTTACTGCAGAAGCTTCAAAAATACCTTGCGGCCCCATTTGTCGTCGCCCATCAATATGCACTTCAATTAAAAAATTGTCTCATCTTCGTGGTTCCCCAGCGCGACGCGATGGTGCCGCGCCCCTTCTCCGTGGCCCGACTCTTACTACAGATTCGTTCGGCCCCAAAGGCGCGCCGCAACAGCACCACGCTTCTTCATCGCGATTCTCTAAATTTCCACACGGTGCGACGACACAGCGTCACTTCCATTTCAAGCCACGTAGTAAACAACCAAAATAAAAAAAGTGGAGTAGGTTCGGCCGTGTTTGTGCGGTCCGACCTCCGCCACTATTTCGATAACAGTTGGCCGTTAATATCGAAGAACGTCTAAAAAAATTATTCACGGTATAAAAACCAACCCCTACCTCAAGAGTCGTTGTTCATTGATGTTATCGCGAAAAGGTGGACGTCGGTTCTTTGATTTCTTCGTAAGGGAGGAGATGAAGGTGTCGACAATCGTTGGTGTTCTTCACTGCCGTAAAGTGCCTTCGTTCTCGGCTTGAGCTTCGTTCATCGAAGATTCGTCGGAAAGAGAACCGTTCTTCGTGGAAGGAGGGAGCTCTTCTATTTCTCCAGAGGTTCCCCCACAAATAATATTTTTATCCAAATATCAAAATAGATTACTCCGACTTTAAAGAAAATCCAACCAATTCAAACTAATTCAAAAATAAGAGTGGTGTCATCTAATTAATAGGGATATTAATTAATTGAGTTGGCAAACTTAATGATAGGGAGGTGGAGAGTTTAAAAAAATAAAGAGAGGAGATAACAAATTAATGAATGGAAGCCTTAATGGGGTTAACTGGAGTTATGGAAAGATCAAGGGGGGTTAAAGAATATGAAGGGGTGGGGTTCTTGTGGGCCCCACCACCCTCATAACCTCCCATGGGAAGGTGGGTAGTTACCCAACTTCCACCCAATGCTTAAAACTACTTAGAGAAAATAAAAATTGTAGTTAAATTTTTATTTTCAACTTCACAATTATTATCAACTTCCCTCGTGTAAACGCAACTCCGGAAAAGGTGTTCCTAAGCAATTACCGGTGCTTCGGTTTCATCGGTGCCCTCGGAATTCGATTCTGAGCACTGGTTCAAAAGTTAGAAGTTCCCGCTCGTTCGTTCACTGAATGTACCAGAGCTAAACTTCGGATGGAAATTCCGGACACACTGAGTTTCGGAATCCAGTGCCGTCAGAAACAGCGTTCTTCTAAAATCCAAAAAAAAATTAACAAAAAATTTCCATATAATTTTACGGGTCTTTAAATTACTCCCACCTCAGGGCTTTACGTCCCCGTAATGTTTTAACACTCACTAGGGATACAAAAGCGGTACTGAGCACGCATCTGAGCCTTCCGCTCCCAGGTGCTCCCCTGGAGGCTCTCGTACTTCCAAAGAAAGCGAACCCGAGGAATCGACCATCTTCATAGGATCCGCTCCTGTCGATCCTCGATCCCCACTGGAACCTCCGTAAAAGTAACCCCATCGCCATCATCCAGCTCCTCTTGGTCGATGATATGCGAAGGGTCGAGCACGTATCTCCTCAGTTGAGATACATGGAAGTCACCATGCACCTCGTACAATTGAGGTGGATGGGTCAAGCGGTAAACCATCCCGCCTACCCAGCTGAGGACCTTGGAATGGCCCACTAAACCTCAGAGATAACTTGCCTCCTTGGCCACATCTCCGTAAACCTCGTCGAGGTGAGACCCGTATAAGGTCGTGATCATCATCCTCGATCTCTGGAGGTCTCCAATTCCTGTTAGAACTGAAACTCAAAATGACTGCTGCCACAAGGGTAAGGTTGACCAACTCAAGAGTGATCGGTCGCACCCTCCTGTGCATGAGTTTATCCTGTGCTTCCTGGGGTTTCCTTTTCACCGACCAAGTAAAACCCATCCCAAAGTCGTAGTTAAACCACAACCTTATTTCCTAATACCGTCAATTTGTGTATAAACTGTTATTGCCCAGTCCATACTCAAACCAACTTCGTAAGGCCTCGACACTGCCACCAAGAGATTCCAACCGAAACTCTCACCTCGAGGGTCTGACCACACCGTCGGCATAAGTGTGATTATCGAGTCTCATCCCAAGGTATCTTCAGACGCGAGGGTAAAGTCTACGGCTTACCAGAAACTCTAGGTCTAGGACAAGATTCGTGGAAGGAAGGAATGATTCGTATCGACGTCTATTACTACAGCAGCTATTAGTGGACATAGACTATCCCTTGAATCATTTTTAGAGCCATTGGGTCACACTCCTTGACTGCATGCAGCTGCACACTTCCTCCGCCCTCCAGCTCCCTGAGCTTGGCGGGGATAACTAAGGCGGGTGGTTGTTGCATGTTATGATGTACACCACCTCACGCTGCTCTCATAGCTCTACCTCCACGTCTGCTTCTCTGCAGACTCATCTCTCCTTAAAGCTTCCTCTTCTTGAAACATTTAACACGCTCGAGTCTCTAAGACTAGCATCGGTTTCCTGTTTCTTACAGCACTGTGCAGTCTTCATCTGCTCCTGGATGATCTGCACCTCTTTGCATATGATCTGGAAGAGCTGCTAAACTTTCTCCTTTGCCGAAAAGAGAAACTCGGTCTCATCCCCTAGATGAACCATGACCATTTCCTAATATAGTCAATCCTGACATGGATGATACATTCATGCCATGGATGACGTCGTAAGGCCTCGACGTAACTACCATGAGATCCAACCATCACTCTCACCTCCAAGGGTCGAGTCACACTGTCAGCATCAGTGTGAGGTCACTGGATCACCTCAAGTAGAAATCTCGAAAGTGAGGGTCAAGTCAACAATTTTAACCAAGACCTCTCAGTATCAACAAAACAAAGGGACATGAATGAAAACATCACAAAGATAAGTGTATTTTTATTATTTCATCTCATAGTACAAAGACAGGAATACAACAACAATATGGAACTAGAAGTACAAGGGAGGTATCCACCAGTTCTGCTCCTGTCCACCTTCTCCCGGAGCTCTACTGCCTTGTCCACTGCTCGGCTATTGCTCAAGCACTCATCGCTTCTTCTTCATTGGTGGCTCCTCTAACGCCTGCAGATCGACAGTGTGGGGGGTCATACAGTCACGTGCTTGGTGACCCTTCCTTCCGCATTCATAACATTTCCTGCTCCTCATACGGCTGGCTCTGACCCCACCCCGGGTGCCCCACACCACCGGTCCTAAAACCCGAGATCGCCCAACTGCTGGTCTGGTCCTCCAGGACCTTTGCATCATCTGTCTACTGCCCACAGATGACTCGGCTACTGATCGAAAAACACGCGGCAAAGGCATCATCTCCGAAACATGCTCGGGGTGTAGAGCTATTGGCACAAACTCCACCCTGAAGAAGGTCTCAATGTCTTCCCATGTGAATGTTATCCCGTCGCAAAACTGGAATAAGGGGCTCCAACACCTTCCTGCTGCTGCCTGAAGAAGGATGGCAGCAAAGATCACCATGAAGTCTGTAGGCGTCCCCACTAGCCTGAAGACAATCACCACTGCCTCCAGCCAATCCTCAGCATCCTGAGGATCCGTCTCTCCCCGAAACCTAGGTGGCCTCTGGCGCTGGACCTCGTGCAGCGCACTCAAGTGGCGTGCATCGCCTACTGCTGGGGATGGTGGCATCGGTGGCCCAACGTATGGTAGTACCGCTGGTGCCTCCGCTGGTGCCTCAACTGCAAGAGGGCCCTATACCGAAGCCTCGTCGTTCGGCAGGCTGTCAGTACGCACATCCCTCTGGGCTCTAGCTGGTCGTCCGTGAAAAGGCATCCTGAAATAAACATCGTGACCCGGTCAAACGATTATATCTGGTGAGCTGGCCTAGTTTGAGCTGATATATGAACAAAACTTCTGGAAACACACACGCAATCAGTGTTTTCGGGCATAAAGTCAGAATTCAGTTGTCATGGTCCTGGTGTATGGATACGTCGGCCACCCGCACCAACACTGGACTCCCTAAATTGAAGACCACACTTGGTACCCTTAACACTATTGATTCATAGAAAGAAAATATCATAGTTATAAGTTCTGTGGTAGAACCGACTCCTCTGATACCAAATTGTCACGACCCGTCCTCGGGGCCTGTGCCGTGACTACCCCAAGCCCGCCTTCCATAGTCCAGGGGCGGGTGACTAGCACCAAAGGCGTAAATCCTGATAACTGGGAAGGAATTGCCTTTATAAAAGTAAACAAAACACCACAGAGTACAAGCAGAAGTAAAACACTAAGTAAAAAAGAAAGTGCTGAAAAGTAAATGGGCCAGAATACAAACCCAACTGAAAGTACAGCTACAACTGAATGAAAGTACAACAGAAAAAGACAAACAGCTGGAAGAAAGGAAGCAGCTCCTGGGTAGTCCTCCTCGGATCCTACCTGAAGGGTAGGTACAGATAGAGCAGCTCCTGGATCGTCCACCATGGATCCTACCTGAAGGGTAGGTACACATAACGTAGCTCCTCAATGATCTTTCCCATCAACCCCCTCCGAGTGTCGTCTCTCCGTGAAGTCCACCTATGGATTCTGACTCGTCGTGTGGTCCACCTCTGGGTACCATCTAGTCCTCGAACACTCAGCCTCTGTCAGCTCTGCCCGTTGTCTGCAACCAACACAACGAGATGCGGGCATAGCCCATGCAGGGGTGAGTATAACGATACTCAGTAGGGCCCCCGAGACCCTCAAGGTATCACTAAAACCAACAAGGATAACCACAAAGATGATCTCAACAGATAACCTCTACTTAGGTATATGCCCATACATATACCTAAGTTATCATGTAACTCATCTCAATCATGAGGAACACAAGGATTAAGAAATCAAAGGATAACCACCACCCAGGTATATGCCCATACATATACCTAAGTTATCAAGTGACCCATCTCAATCATGAGGTAAACACAAAGGCCAAATACTCAGCTCAAACCAGGATTTTCATTATCGAAACTGTAACTACTGAAGAGCCCCATCTCTGGAGTGTACAGTGGTCATGTCACGACTTCGAGGTACTGCTCACTAACCTAAGACTGCTGAGGTACTCCTCCTGTCGAGTACCGCGGGTCAGCCACCTAAACACAGTAGTGCTTCCCGCCGGGGTATGCCACCCAAACACAGTAGTGCACACCCCTTAGTAGCCTGTAGAGGTACTCTCTGGACGAGTACCGCAGGTCTGCACTGTCACACAGGTAGTGCTCCGTCCGCCATTGGTCTGCACCTAAACAAAGTAGTACTCCGTCCACTGGGCTAATCGACTCACTCCAAGTCGAGTCGGTCAAGAAATCGTCAGGTCTTAGTCGGCTACATGGTCTCCGTACTCCGCATGCTCGTCTCTAAGAGGGTCTGCTCCATGAGGTACAGGTTGATACTCTATGTATCTCAATGTCCCACGATGATGTGTCTCAAAGGAATGCTTCGTCATAGGGGTATCAACGCAACAGACGACACGTCAATCGGACACCCGGTCTGTGAGTTATTAGCCTTTTCGTCCTAGGGCCCTGGTTGGTTTCGTGAGCAAACCAACCCGGCTGTATCTCAACTGTACCCCAAACTCTCATAGGGTATACTCATAGGGACTGTTTCTCAACGTGATCACCAATGCCGCTGATGGTTCTTCAAACGGACGTCCGGTCTGAAAGATATCAGCTTTTCCTTTCCAAGGGCCCTGTTGGATTTCAGGTACAATCTAACCCGGAAACTATCCAACAGCAACCAAAACTCAGGCGATGTATTCCAAAAGTTCCGTCACATCAAGAGGAATTCAACGAGACAGACGGCACGTCAATCGGACTCCCGGTCTGTGAGTTATTGACTTTTTCGTTCCAGGGGCCTGGTTGGATTTCGTGAGGGAACCAACATGACCACACTCTGACGATGTCCAAACCTCGAGCGGAATAAGCCAAAAGTTCCGTCTCATCACGAGGAATTCAACGAAGTTGACGACACATCAATCGGACGTCCGGAGCTCAAGATATGAGTGTTTCCGCTCCGAGGGCCCGGTTGGTTTCGTGTACGAACCAACTCGGCCAAACCCAAAGTATTCTGAAACCTTGAGTGTGATATACCGAAACGACCATCTCGATCCAAGGATCATATCACAACTAAAGATGCATATATCAAAGGTCTGTACCCCATGTTATGGGTGTTCGAATAGAAACAAAACGAAATGGGGGGTCTGGGCCCGGCCCGGCCCGGCCCAATCCCCCTTGGGCCGGCCCGGCCCTGCTGCCTTGGTCCGGCCCGCCCAGACAGCCGCGGATCAGCCCGCGTGGCCGAGAAGAAGCTGCGGAGCGGGGGGGGTGCACGGCTCCCTCTCCGTTGATTGAAGCCAGCGGCGGTTTGCGCCGCCGCCAATCCTCCGGGATCCCCCGTGCTGCAACTCCGTGGCAAGCCGCATCAGTTGTTTCCTCTGATGGCGCGCTCGAGCGCCGCCTCCTCCTGGCGGCCGGATGGCTCCGGCCGCCGCCCCCGGTCGTCGGTGGCACCGCACCGGCAACCCGCGCCTCGTGGTTTTCCACAGGCCAGCAGAGTTTCTCCAGTGGTCCGTTGTCAAAACCGTCTATGCCGGTGTTCATCTCGGGTCTCGAACTTTACTGCGGATGCTTCAAAAATACCTTGCGGCCCCGTTTGTCGTCGACCGTCAATCCGCATGTCAATTAACAAATCACGCCGTCTTCGTGGTTCTCCAGAGCGACACGATGGTGCCGCGCCCCTTCGCCGTGGGCCGACTCCGACCGCGGATTCGTTTAGCCCCAAAGGCACGGCGCAACGGCGCCGCGCTTCTTCGTCGTGATTCTCTAAATTTATACACGGTGCAACGGCACCGCATCGCTTCTATTACAAGCCACGTAGGAAACAACCAAAATAAAAAAAGGGGAGGAGGTTTGGCTGTGTTTGTGTGGTCCGACCTCCTCCATTATTTCGATAAAAGTTGGTTGTTAATATCGAATAACGTCTAAAAAATTTATTCATGGCATAAAAACCAACCCCTACCTCAAGGGTCGTTGTTCGTTGATGTTATTGAGAAAAGGCGGACGTCGGTTCTTTGATGTCGTCGTAAGGGAGGAGATGAAGGTGTCGACAATCGTTGGCATTCGTCACTCCCGTAAAGTGCCTTTGTTCCCGGCTGGAGCTTCGTTCGTCGAAGATTCGTTGGAAAGAGAACTGTTCTTCGTGGATGGAGGGAGCTCTTCTATTTCTCCAGAGGTTCCCCCACAAATAATATTTGTTATCCAAATATAAAAATAGATTAATCCCACTTTAAAGAAAATCCAACCAATTCAAACTAATTCAAAAAGAAGAGTTGTGTCATTTAATTAATTGGGATATTAATTAATTGAGTTGGCAAACATAATGAGAGGGAGGTGGAGAGTTTAAAAAAAATAAAGAGAGGAGTTAACAAATTAATGAAGGGAAGCCTTAATGGGGTTAAGGGGAGTTATGGAAAGATCAAGGGGGGTTAAAGAATATGAAGGGGTGGGGTTCATGTGGGCCCCACCACCCTCATAACCTCCCATGGGATGTTGGGTAGTTACCCAACTTCAACGCAAAGTATAAAACTACTTAGAGAAAATAAAAATTGTAGTTAAATTTTTATTTTTAACTTCACAATTATTGTCAACTTCCCTCATGTAAACGCAACTCTAGAAAAGGTTTTCCTAAGAAATTACCGGCGCTGCGGTTTCATCGGTGCCCTCAGAATTCGATTCCGAGCACCGGTTTAAAAGTTAGAAATTCATGCTCGTTCGTTCACTGAACGTACCCGAGCTAAACTTCAGATAGAAATTCCGGACACACCGGGCCTCGGAATCCAGTGTCTTCAGAAACTACGTTCTTGTAAAATCCCAAAGAAAATTAAGAACAAATTTCCTTTGAATTTTACAGGTCTTTACATTTATTTTTTACCAGTTCAATCACATAATGATTATAACATCGTCTGTGTATGTGTGGACTACAGTCTTCACGAATTGATGTGACTCTCTCTTCATCACCACATAAGAAGTATGATATTTATATGAATATTATATAATAAATATGAAAATATTATTATTATACAATGAAAAAAGGTTACTTAACTTCTTTTTATAATGATCATTGTTAGGTCCACTAGGCAAGATACCCTAATAGTGTGGGGGGTGAATCAGGGTATGCTAGATTAAAATAACTACCCCATTGATCTTGTTTCCCCATTTTAAAAAAACACTCTTCTATCTCCGTCTCGGTGCAGACTATGAAAATATTTTAAAGCATGCATAGGATACTGCAATTTTACTTCGTTCACCCTCACTGGGCTACGTCCAATGAGCATACACTAGTGATGTGTTAATGTACCAAATCCACTATAATAACACTAATGTTTACATGAAAAAGTGGACTCACTATCCCCCTAGTTTACAATCACACTCAAATTGAAATCCCACTGCTCTCTGAACTGATGTGTGCTCACTGCTTCTTCAGAAGATCCACTCAAAGTTTATATACTTTTATGCCCCTTCATTATCACAAGTAAAATCATCCACCAATGTTTGTAGATTCACTATTTGTTTCCTACTTTCATCCAATAATGAATTCCACTTTAATACAGTACTGTCGGGAAACACCAAAGAATTCACGCAACCCTTACTGAAAATTTCACGCAAATTTATTGACTTACGGACCAGATATAACTTTTTTAATGAAACTGCCCTTGCACGCAACATTGATCATTCATGTTATTCAAATATTTCGCGAAACATACTTAGCTTGCACGCAACTCAAAATCTTTCATGAAACTCCTTTGAATAAAATTGATAAGAAATCTGATGCTCGGATTCTCCCCAAGTGTTGAGATGCACCGAATGAGGGGGTTCACATCTTATTTATAGTATTCACCGACCACAATGCGGAAGATTTATCATTTCAGACATGATTCAATTTGAGCACGAGAAACCCCTTTTGACGTTGTATTGGGCGCGCAAGACTATTTCATGAAACCTCATCTTTCGTGAACATTTAGAAATATTTCGCGAACTTCATTACCATTCCATTTTTTTATATTCTGATCATGAATCATTACTTACATGAAAGTATCAAAACCACCTTATATCATGCTTGTAACATTCATTTCCAAAAACATGTTTCCACATTTTCTGATTTTGAGGCCAAAAATTTTGGAATACCCTGGAAAACAGTACCACGATAGATATATTATTTTTTTACTTCCTTTAGTTCCTCCCTTCCTTTTTCATAGATCTTTTTAAACATTGGTTGTAAAAAATATATCAAGGAATCAACAACTAACCATAGAAACCTTCTTTTTCAACAAACAAATCGTCTTTTTCAGTGAATAGAAAAACCTTTAAAATGGTTCAATATTACGTTGAGGGATTTTCCCCCAACAATATACCCCTTTGGGTTTATTGAAAAATCTTCTTATAAAAACTCTTTGCACTTTGATACCTCTCTAAAGATCCTTCCATCACCTACCACCATTGACCTCTTGCGATTTAGATAGTGACCAATGATTTACTGACAACACACTCTAAGCCCACTTGAGAAATGCACAGAGAGATAAACAAGAGTAGTTTGAAATGTTCATTAATGAATCAATTCATTTATGACACTAATTGGTGATACCATACTAATTCCAATTTATGATTTCTATAATCCTTCTAACACTATTTCTATACCACCCTTTATCTTTTAATAGGATCCATAGTTGTCATGATATCTATTCTGTGATCAACCACTTCTTGCATCGTTAGATTTAAAACTCATACTCCCGCTATCATATTGTTATCGCCCAATCTCGCTGCTACAACTACTAGATTTCCCCTGTATCTTTTTCAAATCCATTATCTACATTCCTTATATATAGTCTCTCCCCCTTTTCAGTGTCACTATTTCTCCCCTTTTGTCAATGAACCCAGAGGTCACTTATTTGTTGTTTTCAATAGAGTATAGATAACAGATAAGTATAATACAAAAATAACACCATACCTCAAGGAGAGGGGGATCTACATCCACAATTATTCATGGGCATAGAGTTATTGAACTCTGAGTGCCAGTCTATGTCTCTAAAAAGTTTCATTGGGTAAGGCATTTGTCAAAATGTGGATAACCTGTAGTTTTGTAGCCACATACTCCGACATCACAATTCAATGCAAAACCATCTCCATGATAAAATGATATGGTTTCTCAATGTTCTTTTTCATTGAGTTATGGATGAAATATTAGCTCATATTTATTTCACTTGATAAATCACTCTATTTTCTTATCGTAGACTTCACATAAACTCCCATATCATCAAGCCGGTGTTTCATCCACAATAACCATGGGCATGATTTAATGGCTGCAATATAATTAGATTCTGCGGTGCTCAATGAAATGCAATATTTTTTTAAATTATCCAAGAAACACACAAACCACCAAAATAGAAATCACCTCTTGATTTGAGTTCATATCATTTGATGAACTGGCCAAATCTGCATCTATATGTCCCAACTTCTCTTGCTTAGTTTTGTCGTTATACATCCAACCAAAATCAACAGTTACTTTGATATACCAAACCATTCATTTCATTGCAATCATTTGGATTTCCTTTGGATTGCTCTGATATCACACTGCATGGTATTTGGTGGAATCAATCTCAAGACTTATCACTATCAGGTATAATAAACTCCTAATAATGTTCCTATATTTTGTGATATTAATTTCCTTTCTATTGTCATATTTTGGTAATTTCATTCATGTTGAAATGAGAGTCTTCTTCTCCTAGGAATTTTTCATTACAAATATTCTGAAAACCTCTATAGAATATTTATATTTATAAATGAGCATGTTATTCCATCATTGTGACACCTGTTAATAAGAAAAAATGAAATCTCAACAGTCATTGACATTTCGAAATCACTTTTCATGACTTCGTAAAACTGTCTGCACTGGGATTCATCGTATCTTCCAAATATTATGTCATCGACATAATCTAGATCTAGTAGCATTTGATTACTATCTTTGTTGAAATAGATATTGTAATCAACTCCACCATGCTGGAAACCGAGCTTCATTAAATACCGTTCAAGCCTCGAGTACCATGCTATTGGTGCATGTTTCATCCCACATAATGCATTTTTTATGAAAAAACCATTGTTCTTACCATCAATAATGGGAAAACAATGTAGCCACTCAATATAAACTTATTCTTCAAAAATCGGATTAAAAATGAAGATTTGATGTCCATCTAGAATACATTTAATTTCTGTTTCACCGCATTCTCTAGGAATAGTCGGATTGTCTTCATCCTCACAACCGGTGTGAATGTATCATCGATATAAATACCCACTATCTATGAGTATCCTTTGCATAATATTTTTTCTTTTTTTAATCAATGTTCCATCTTCCTTCATATTGTTACGATAGACCAATTTTGTCTCAATGACATTATTATCTGTCGGCTTTGAAACAATCATCTATGTCTAATTCCTCTCAATTTTATCTTGCTCTTAATTCATTTTTTGAATCCATTTTTCATATTCAGGTGCAATAGTAAATTATTTTGGCTCCACCTGAGATAAAAAACATGTATGCTGAAGTGATTTCATTCTTCTTGTCTAAACTAGAGCGGATTGAGCACTAATGATACCCTGCCTGTCAATTTCAGCTCATCTTCTTGGATTTTGTGCAGATACAGATCTTACTTCATCATGCTCATCATCGGTATCTTCTTCTGAATCAGTATCAGACACTTTCTCTCCCCTTGTTCTTATTTCCTCTTCATCACCTTCCTCAAGAAATTGTTCAATGTGCTATTGAATATTTTCTTCATTTTCCAAGACAGTGACATCATTTCTCTCAACTACAATTACCATAATTTTATTAAAAAAAATTACAGTTTGCTTTATGATGAGTAACCAAGAAATAGTCACTCATATCCACGTGACACAACATTTCAATGTTTTAATTTATTGAGTATAATGATCTTATTTCCAATGATTCTGATGTAATTCACCGTTGTCTTCTAACTCTACAAAATCTAATAAGACGTATTTCCATCCTTCAGACACAATAAATCCCTGTTTGAAATGTAGGCTAACATCAATACTACTTCCTTAAAAAATTTCTATCATAGGACTTGTTATAGAAGCAACATTCTAGAGATGTTGTTGATGATCTGATTTCTCTTTTCAACAACTCTATTCTGTTGGGGTTTTCTTTCTAAAGAACCATAAATCCTTATCCCATGTTTCTCGAGACAGTCGTACACCTAAAAGTTATTGAATTCTATACCATTTTTAGTATGAAACAGTAAAATTTTCTAACCAAACATGCATTCAGAATCCCTCCGATATTATATTAGAAAACCAAACACATTAGAATTAAGGGAGATGATGAATAACCATTCCATTATACTATATTCATCAATTTAAAGACCGAAATACCTTTTTTGATCAATGGATCTTCGTGAAATAGGTCTATATACATCAACATGCACCAATTCAAGTACCCATGTTGTTTTTTTGTCCTTATCTGTTTACATATTTCTGATGATCTTACATTTTTATTGGGCATCGCACATATGTGAACTATCACATGATAGATTAGAGAGGTATCTTGCTACATCACACTTTACCAGATCTGCCATAGAATGTTGACATAGATGACCAGGTCGTTTATGCCACAATTTGTTTTCTTCCTCTCTAGATAAAAAGCACATAGATTCTTCACCACCTACCAGGTAGATATTCCCCTTTATTCTTTTTCCATGCAGGATAAATGTACCATCTCTTCCCCCGATGACAAATGTCTTGTTGGGAAACTGAATAGAATTTCCTATGTCATAAAATTGATATAAGCAGAGAAAATTGTGACTGAGGCCTTCTACAACCAAGACACATGCATGTCTTGTTACTTTTCCCCCAAACCTGGATTTTCCCAATCCAATTTGCATCATGCCTTCAGCATTTCAAAACATGAAAACTCCTTCATTTTAATATTTTATGCCTATAACCAGGTCCTTATTGCGGGTAATGTGATATGTGAAACCACTATCAAGGATCCATATACAAAAACAGTCTGATGCTTTATGGGAAATTTTAGCAGTTATTTATTTTTCTTCTCTAATCTTCTTGCTTCATATTTTTGTCTTCACACTCGACATTAATTGATACTTCTAACTATTCTAAATATAGGATGGACCAGCATCATCTTTCAATGATGTAAATTTATTTTTCATTTTCAACTCACCTATTGGTTCATTGATTTTCTATATGAAATATTTTTATTCTTCTTTGGAACACTCCATTATATGGTCAATCTATAGTATCTAGGCATGAGCCAAAATACACCACACCAAGAACAGAGTCCTTTGAAATATGTTCTAGATAATATTTTTCTATTTGAATTCCACTTATGTTCTTGTTCCATTCAGTAACATATGTCTATAGAACACACATTTTGTGAGTGTCCCATAATTTCACAATAATAACACTTGATGGGAGGCTCATGCCTATGTTACTTCTGTACTTCTAGTTGACCCTTGGGTTCTTTGAATTTTCAGATTCAGATTTCTACATACATCAATTTTCAATCATGAAATGGTAGCTTGCGGTCTGACTTTAATTCTAAGTGGTCTCTATTGTTTTTCGATCCCCAAATCATCATTAACATGTGCTATTGATTTCATCTTCTTTCATGATGATCTACTAGGAATCCCTTTCATATTTTCTGTGTTCTAAATGATCTGATTTCCTAATAACATCCTAGTAATTATATGTTTTTCGTTGTCATTAACTCTTTGTCGTAAACTGACAACATCCTCTTCAAGCTCTTCAATATTATTGATGTGATCTTTCACATTGTTATTCAAGTCATCAATCTCCATCCTCTTCTATTCAACATTGATTTTCTACTCTCTTAATGATTCTGATGTCTCTAATGGTGGTGACTTGTGTGTCTCAATTTCATCCATTAGCTCATACTTTATCTATTTGTGCTAGTACATGTAAAATTTGGTGTAACAGAAAAATTTGTTAGATTTCTTTTTTTGGGTTCTCCAAATATCTATTTCTTCAAGAGATGCTTCTAACTCATATTTAATATTGATTATTCCTTCAAAATATTCTTATTCGTCAATGTAATCTTCTTCTTCTTCATAAGCACTAACGACAACAACAACCACATCATTTTCACCACAATCATTGATGTTTTCCATCTCCTTATTCTCCTCAATCATAGATTCATCTAAACTCTCAAATTCGTATGAATGAAGATTATTCTTCTTGAAGATATTTCTCTTGAATGGTTTCTTCCCTTTCACAAATGATGATGACTCCTTCTTTAGAATTTCAATTTCTTCATCATCATTATCATTATCTTGATAATTATTGTGGCACATAGCCACAAGATGACCAACCTTTACACATAAAAAGAATACTAGTTGAATTTTCCCTTTAAAAATTCATTTTCCTTTTTACAAATTTGATGAAAGTAAAGACATCACCTTATCTATCTCTTCGTCTTCATGAGCATATTTAATAGTGAGCTATATCCTGGCCTTGAATGCTGCATCTTTGGATTTCCCTTTTTCCACAGCATCATTTTCAACATTTCTAATTTCATATGCTATAGGGTTACTATGAAAGTTATCTAGTGTCATTTGCTTCAGATCCTTATCATCCAATACTAAAACATTTATATTGAGGTGCGGTGGATGTTTTCTCAAGATGTGATTCAAAATATTTATGTCATCAATGACTTCGCGCAGCCCTCAAATGGCTTCTACTAAAACATTTAACCTATCAAAAAATTCATCTCAAGACTCATTGTGGTTTATAATAAAGACTTCATACTTGTTCCAAAACACTTGCAGCTTTTTTTCTCTGACCATTGAATCTTCTTCATATATGTTCAAAAAAATTCCACATGGCATGTGATGTTTTTATTGACATCAACTTTGTATAAATAATATTGGATATGGATCCCCCTAACAGATTGATTCCCTTGGAATCAGCATCCAATTCTCTTCTCTCAGATTCCTTTAATGGACCAATGTAAATATCAGTAGTTATACAATCCATTGCTGTTATGAACACATCTCTTCCCAAAGATCGGATGTAGTGTTGCATTTGATTCTCCCATAGATGAAAATTGTTCCTGTCAAAGATTGGAATCCATTTAATATTGGTGACCTCCATTTGAGAGAGAAACTCTAAAAACAAACTAGCTTTGATACCAATTGTTAGGTCTAATAGGCATGATACACTGAGAGGGGGGAGGGGTGAATCATGTTATGCCAGATTAAAAAAACTGGCCCATTGCTCATGTTTTTTCATTGGAAAAAACATTTTTCTCTCTCCTTCTGGGTGAAGAGTATGAACATATATTAAAGAATGCACAGGACAAACCAATTTCACATGGTCCACCCTCACTGGGATATGTCCAATGAGCATACACTGATGATGTTCTGATTTAAAAAAATCTTCTATAAGTGCACTACTATTTACAAGTTCAGAGTTGACTCACTATCCCTCTTAGTTTATAACCACTCGCAAATTGAAAGCTCACTACTCTCTCAACTGATGTGTTCTCACTGCTTCTTCAGAAAAATCACTCACTATTTATAGACTTGTAGGTCCCTTTATTATAACAAATAAAAGAATCCTCCACTATTTGTAGATTCTCTATTGGTGTCCTACTTTCACCCACTGATGAATACTACTTTACCATAGTACTCCCAGGAAACTCTGATTAATTCATGAAAACATTATTGTGTCTTGCGCCAAACTTGATTTCCTTGCACGGAAGATTCCAGTTTTGTCGAAAAAATACCCCTTACATGCAACGTCAATCTTTCATATAACTGAAATCTTACTTAAATATTTCTTAGCTTGAGAACAACTCAAAATCTATCCTGAAACTTCATTTTCACAAATTTATTATCTGATCTGGAGCTTGAATTATTTCCATGTGTTGAGCTGCAAAGAAATGAGGAGGGTTAACTCTTTTTTATTGGCTTCTCCGACCCCTGTGTAGAAGAATTACCTTGTCATTCCAGATTCTCTTCGAGTGTGCAAAACCCCATTTGACGTTGCATTGGGAGCACATATTTATTTCATGCATCCTCATATTTTTCACACATTTACAAATCTTTTGTGAACGGCATGCCCTTTCCATTTTTTGACATTCTGATAATGAAACATTTCTTGCACGCAAGTTTCCAAACTAGCTTATATCTTGTACACATCTTTCATTACCAAAAATATGTTTCCCCATTTCCAGATTTTGAGGCCCAAAAATTTAGAAAACATAGTGAAATGGTTTCACCTTAGACATGTTCCTTTTGTACCACCTCCAGATCCCCCATTCCTTTTTCATTGTTCTTGGTAAACATAGTTGTCATAAATATATCTATCACTCGAAAATTCACCATGGAAACCCTCTATTCCAAAAAAAAACCAACATTTTCAACAAACAAAAACACCTCAAAATGGATCAATGTTACCTTGAGGTATTTTTTCCAAATAATAATTTGAAAATGGAAACATTACTCATTCGTACATGCGACGTGTAGTTTCCAGGATCGTTACATACTACATTTTTAGGAACATCTTTCATGATTAGTATTAATAGTATAATTGATGTATAAATAATATAATTATGTAATTATTATAATTTAGATAATAGAAATATATAATATTATCATGAATTGGAACTCTCATGAAAATTTATGAATGATAAAACAAGGTAATTAACACATGAAACAATAGATTTAATGATTTCTTATTAACAAACAGGGGATTTGATGTTATAAAAAGATAATATATGTCATTATAAATATTAATATGTTTATTTTATATGTTAATAACTTGGTTAAAATCACATTAAAAGTAGTAAATTATGATTAAACCAAAATGAAGTTTTAGGTAAGGGATTTCGTCTAATTTTCATTCCATTGTTGAATCATGTAATGTTATGCTCATGATTTTATTCATAATATATATATATATATATATATATAATTCCCATATAACTTTTAATATTATTAATAAATAATTATTAATGGTATTTTATGTTTAAATTTAAATTATTTCATTTTTAAGGATTTTTATTTAATGATACCTACACCTAATGAATTCTATAACTCAATATATTTTCATATGTTTATAGTAATTTTTTATTGATGTTGATATTATGAAATTGTTTTTATATTTACTTTTAATAATATTTTATTATATTAACACTTATTTTTTGGTATTAATTTTGATACACACAGTCAATTAATTTAATAATCCGCACATCAATGTAATGATCAGTGAAATAGTTAATTTCATAATCACATTCTATTCGATATTATTTATTCTTGAAGTTTAGTTGAAGGAAATTATTTGATCAGTTGATAATAAATCCATTTATTTTACTTATAATTTTTTTATTAATGAACTTTATTATCTAATATTAAAAAAATTCAACATTTTCTTACATAAATGTGTTGATAAATGGTATTTAAGAAATATGAATTTAATTCACTATACAATATGAAATTATTTTTATTCCCAACCCATATTCTCCCAAAATAAATTAATTTTCTTATAATTTTTCAAAAAAAAATTATTAAAGAACATTTAAAATTTTTACTTTTTAATTTCTTTAAAAGGAATATTTTTTTTCATTTTCTAAATAAGTAACTTTTCTAACCATTTTATAGTGGAAAAAGAATGTTCTTTATAACTTGTATGGTTGTATGTAATTACCTACTGACATGATAATCATTCCATTGAATCTTGCAAATCATGAATACAAGGACATTTTTAAAAACCCTTTTTACCTATATTTATAAAAATTCAATGTTTTTAAAATGTTTTTAAATGAAAAGGATATTCAAAATTTTTTGGAAAATACATTTTCAAAATTAAAAGGATATTATCCGGAATTTATTTTTAAATGATATTATATTTAGATTATTTAAATCAATTAAATTAGAAATTATTTTTATATATAATATAACAATGGTATATTATATTATTTCCATCCTTATTCCCCCTCTGGATTCTTTATGATTATTTTGAAAATTGAAAATATTGACATTGAAATACCTAATTCATTTATGATGTAACTAACTTCCCCTTGAAATGTTCACATTCACGTGATCATTAGATATTAAATTAACCCTATATATACTTATTATATATCTAGTATATGGATATTTCTAAAACCTTATATAATTTATGAATTGAGTGTTGTACAATGATACTTATTTTCATTCCTATGTAAATAATTCTATATCTATATTATTTAACCAATATTTATAATTAATGATAGGAAATTGTATAATGAATTTAACACATTATTTGATATATAAGGAATTATTTGGACAAGAAATACATTTGTGGGGACTACATATATATAGACCCTCAATGAATCGGTAGTCTCTTGGGTCAAAATAGCTGGAAAGCCTTAGCAATATGTGATTACAACCATCAGTTTTAAAATATCTTGATGATAGATTTTCATTAAAAAGGTATTATATTTCTATGAAACATGACCTAAAATAATTGGAGTATTCATAACTTGAAATTGAGTTTTAATTATTATCTATTATATTTTCCCTATGATATTTTATCTGGATGAATTTCATTTTCATTCTAACGATTTAATTGAATTTGTTTTCACTTATTAAAATTTCCACATTGACTAAGCCTTATCATGTAATGATTGTAATATTATTAATTAAATGGAATTTTTTTAGTTATTTACCATTCCGTATTTTTTATGATAGCCAAAATAATGAAATATCATTTGTGTTCAGTTATATACTTTTCTAGGTTAATTATGCTAAATAATTCATGACACATTCCACTACACATAATCCTTATTGGGAATTAGCGGTCACCATTATTTTTTAAAATAAATGGAATCCATGATATAATATCATCTATATGATATGATATTCAAGAAGGAATATTGATATTCTAAAATAAATGTGTTTCAAATTTCATATTCATATGTAATGAATGACTTGTGTATGTATCTAGTTTTCCAATACTACAAAACTATTTATTCTATTGGGATCAGAGTCCTTGTATCTTATTCAAATTTTATATAGAATATTCTAGATCCATGATGATCTTATTTGTTATGCTACAAATATTTTTGAAAAATAATATTTTAACATAAAAAATGTATAAATAATAAACATATGATGGTTCGGTGATGAATTTAAAATTTATAATTTTATAATTCTCTCTTATGAATGACTTCTTTTCCTAAAGAAGTATCAGTATCATAATTTATCATTCAACAAAAGATACTGAGATAAAAAATTATACTTATAGAGACCCCCACTTGTCATAAATATATATTACATATATTTTTCCGAATGTTGAAAACATTACACAAATATATGACCAAATACATCATTAGTTTAACGCCCTTGGAAACATGGAATCATAAAAACTGCTACATAAATGAGACACATTATGTCCACTTAGGTTCTCTATTACTGATACCTATTTTTTAAAAAGCATACATAATATATATCATCATTACCTAGGGAAAAACATAACGGTGATCCCAAATACTTGGTAAGGTTAAACAAGAGAGATATATAATCGTAATCAAGAAAAAAAGTGTACGATAACCTTATAATAAGATTATAATATATTATACTAAATATCAAATATCACAATCAAGAATCACATAAAAAATATTGGAATTTAATAAGACATGAATAAAAAGGTAATCAAGAGAATAAGCTATGAAAGCATAAAATCGGAATAAGACATGGAATTGTGAATCATATATTTGTATATAAAATTATTTCCATAGTATTCAATGGTAAATTAAAATTCAATATTAGTTGAATGGGTTAAATCCCCAAACCATCTTAGTTGTCGCGGTTCACTCGCATTACCATTTTAGTAGACAAGGTTAAATCCCACTACCGTCATAGTGGAAAAAAACTTTTACTGGACTGACTTCACTATCAATTCCAGCCATTCCTATCTCATGAGATATAAATATTTACCAAATTATTTGGAACTAGTTACAAGTCACATCCATAAAATAATGAAATTATAAATTCATGGTCCACATGATCGTAAATGAACATATCATAACCCATGAAATAAAATGGGTATCATAAACATGTCATCACATCATAACCTATGAAATTAGAAAAGTTTCATAATCATATCATCAATGAATGACCTATCAAAATAAGTGGGATTTATAATAATATAACCCATGACAGAGATATGGGTTACATAAATAATATAACCAATGGAAGAGAAACAGGTTCCATAAACATATAATCTATGGAAAAAAATTGACTCATAAATATATATGTTATCAAAATCGAAACCATTATAAGAAGGAATATGAATGATACCATTTTATTGTATTCATTAAATGTATTGTTAAAACCAAATGATTTAATATTTTATTTAAAATAATTTTTAAACATATTATTAAAAACATTTTTTAGAAAATATAATGTCTTTTTGAAAAATCTATTTAAACCAAAAACATTTTGAAAACCTTTTTATTTGAAAATAGAATTGATAACATATAATAAATCATTGAAAATAATTCAAATTGTTTTTATATGAAAATATTCTAAAAATATCATAAAAATTTTAAATAAGCTTTAGAAAACCTTCTTTTTTGAAAAAAAACATGGTTTTGGATGAAATCTTTTTTCCGACCGATAGGAGAATGAAATGTAGAATTTGTTAAAAACAAATCCATTTTATCTTATGTATAACATCATCAATTAATTATTTAAATACATGAATGTATAATTAATAAAATAATTATATGAAAATACATTATATTTATTGAGAGATATATCATACCTTTTCATCAATGGAAGCATAATAGTAAATAATCCCAATAATGATGAGATTATAGAAATAAACAGTTATCACCATGGTAAAATTAATGAAATATCCCCATGAGAGAATAAAATTGCATGATTATTAGAGTATTAGGAAAAATAATGATATTTATGATATAAAATTCAAAATTAAATTTTATACACCTTTTAAAAGAATACAGGTGAATAACATAACTTGTGTCATAAAGACGGCAAACTGAGATAAAATTCCTTTACTAGTTTGGTAACATTTGAAACCAAAAACCAATATAATAGAGATATTATAATAGATATTTAATTTCACATCAATTTAATAATAAGGATCATATAATTACTTAATGGAATTTAAATACCCCACCCCAAAGGATGAGTGGTGAATAAGGCATAATTTACATAAAAATAATGGTGAGACTCGAAATCCCCTTACCTCATGTCATGATGCTTATTTTACTTGTTAAAAAATAATTTATATTGAATATAATTTTATTATATATATATCATAGAACCATGTTAATATATATAATTCCATTTATTAATTCCTTATGACTTTATAAAACCAAATAATTATAAATATAATTGTAATGTTTCGTTTTAGGTAATAACCTCTTTATTTTATCTAAAAGTTTTGACTTTTCATTCTTAATCCCCTTACATAGAAATTTATTTCCTTATTTAAATAATTTTAATATTGACATAAATATCATTCATATTAGTTATATACTTATTTAAAATAATCTTAAAAAAAATAGAGTAATAGGAAATGAATTACACCTTTCATGGAGATGTAAGTCGTACGTTTTCATGAACATTGTTTTCATTTTCTTTTCTATTTTTGATAGAAAGATAAATAAATGATATATTTATAATATATATTATAATTATTAATTAATTAATATTTAATATATTTTACATAATTATATATAACCCATACTTTATGCATTCATTGTAATTAATTAAAGAATCGCATCACTTTAAGGAGGTGGTAGTCTACACATCCACAAATGATGTTATCATATCCCATAAAATATAAATCTTAATGTTATGTGTTATATAATAATAAAATCAACATTACTATATCATATATATCATATAAATCATATAAAAACCTAATATCTATCATTAATCCCAACCTTGATAGGTGGTAGAGAATAATTATTGACATCACTTCACGACGAACTAGTTCGTCGTACACATGAAGGATGAATGCATATTCCAATTAGTGAAAGTGTGTTGGATTGTAGGTAGTACCCATAACATTTCAAAATAAAATTATATTTATGATACGTATGTTATTATATATGAATGTAAATATAATTAACTAAGGGGTGGGGAATGAAATTAAAACATAATTGTGGAAGGTACTAAACTCTTCTGTGGGTATCTGATTTTGGTTTCTACCAATGGGTTTCCTTTCATGGAATTCATACATTATTTTGGCCTATATAATTAAGGAATGTATGTTGTAGCATATTTGGGTAGTTCATTTATGCAAACAAATTTCTTTTATGTGTGTGAAGAAGTGAGGGCAGTGATGTCCTTTTTATAGTAGAGGAGAATCTACATTCTTGTAAATAAAAAAGGTAAAAATTATTGAGAGTTATCACATATATAATTTTCTAGAAATAATTATAAAATATATATAAAAAGGCATATATGGTAGATATATTAACATATAATGGATTTTTAACACATGCCTATGCTATTTTCCCACTTAAAATAATGTTTAAAAACTATGTAAACTTGTTTATACATTAATAGATTAAATATATTTTAATTACTGTCACAATTATTTTTGGTAAAAAACTATTCATTACTTATTATAAATTAAAAATAATTATTTGTCCGAAAATGTATTCTATTTTTCTAAATTATGAGAAAAAATTTAAAGAATACTATTTAATAATAATTCATAGACAAAATGACACTATGGGTTTTCAATTGGTAATGTTCAACATTTTGAAATGTTTTTTAATTTAAATTTCAATGTGAAATTTATTCCAATTACATAAAATGGATTTATTTTATGTATTAGTGATATAATTACACTTTAAAATAAAATAAAATAAATTCATCTTTATATATAAATTAGATAAAAAAATTATTTTCAATTAAAATCTAGTATTTTCAGTATTCATATAAAAAAGAAATATTTTAGAAAAATCCCAAAAAATCATCCTAATCTAATTTTGACTTTAGGAATTAAAAAATTGATTGTTATTTTGACTAATTAAATATGAAAATTTTAATAAAAAAAATATTTTATTATTGTTCAAAGAATAACATAAAAAGTAATTAGATTGAGAAAATATTATTTCTCAGAATATATAGTCTTTACGAAAAAACTATTTATTTTATTATAAATATATAGTATTTATATAAAACCTATATAAATAATATTTTATAATTATTTGATACAATTAAAATTTCATATTTTATGGTTATGTTTTAAAAGTAGTAAATTTTAATATTTATAACTATAAAATGTTGTTTTATAGAAACTCTTTGTTGCATGTAACACAAGATAAATCTATGTTTCATATATTAAAATATTATTTCTTTATAGTTCATAATTATTTTTTTTACTTCATGGAACATGAAAAACAATAAATAAAATAAATTTAACATATTCCTAAATTGGATAACAATAACTCAATGTGTTAAATTCTACCCACCATATAAAGAATTTATCCCTTGAAATTCATCATTCTGATAAAAATATATGAGGATACATTAGACTCATCATATACTAGAGTTCCCATGCAACTTCCTATAATTGGTGATTTCTACAAAATACACTGACCAAGTGAGTGGTCCAGTTTCATAGAACATTCTCTGTATAATCCAAAATTTCAACTTGTGGTTCCTCATAAGATATATCATTCTCTAGTGGTATTCCCTTTGAGATTAGTACATGTGAAGGGTCAGGTATGTACTTCATCAAAAGAGATACATGGAACACATTATTAACTTGAGGGATATTTGGTGTAATTTCTATGTGATAGACTATTGTCTATATACAATTATGAATTCTAAATGGACTAATATACCTCGGGAATAGTTTACTTTTATTCATGAATCTCAGAATATTCTTCCAAGGAGAGAATCATATGAACTCTTTCTCACAAAAAAATAATATATCAATTATTTGGTTATCAGTATAACTTTTATACCAACTTTGAGCTACCATGATATATTGTTGAATGGTTCTAACATTCTCGACCATTTATTCAGGTATTTTATATAATAACATATTTATTTCTCTAATTTCATTCCAACATATTGTATATATATATTCATATCCATAGTGGGATTCAAAAGGATTTATCTGAAATCATGAGTGAAAGCTATTGTTTTATGAAAACAAAACTAGAGGAAGGTTTTGATTCCAACCAATATTGATATCTTTATAATGAGTTCTTATTTTATTCTATAAGGTTTGAATTGTTATTTTTGAATGACCATCCGTCAAATGATCATAACAAGTGCTAAAAATAAATTTTATATCAGGTTATTACTGAAGAAATTTTCAAAACATTTATGTAATCCTTGGATCCCAACTAAATACAATCGAATTTAGTAATTCATGATAAATTACAACTTCCTTAATTTATAACATGGAAAGCTAATATAATGAGATGTATTATATGATATCAATTAAGTGTGATGACTTCGTAAGGTGTTTGGCTACCACCCATATTACATTATTCCATTTTAGGATTTAGGGATTCCAAAGATAAAATAAATTATTATTCTCTCTAATTACCATTCCTATATAGTTAATGTACGAAAAATATCCTTAATCAATTTACATTCATCCTAAACATGCTTGCATACCAATAACCAAGATAGAAACTCTATGGCATCTCTCTTTATTCCATCCCACCAAAAGTATTTGTTAATGTCTCAATACATATTCATAATTTCATTAGGAATATGGAATGAATAACTATGATATTTATCTAATATCTCTTTCTTCAAATCTGCAATGCATGAAATACATACATGATTCAAGAAACATATCATTCTATCTTGCACATGGATAATCCCAAGAAAATTTCTAACCATATTTTGTATCTCTAAATATACCTTCTATGCCTCTTTAATTTTCACATTGATAGGGGACTGAACATTGAATTGAGAAAGATAAAATTTTTAATATAAATTGGAATTAATTTTCCCATAAATTTTCATATATTGAAATATTGTATCTTTTTGGATCCTCATCATGGATTAGTTAGCACGATCCATTCGACTCAAATCATCGACCACCATGTTCTACATCCGAGGGTTGTAATCTATTAAGAAATCATAATCCTTTATAATATCTGACCATATTATCTAGAGAATGTTCAATTCCTTATTTATGAATATATACCTCAATGTTTAATGATTTGTATATATATAACATGTCTCTCAGTAAAAATAATGCATCTAAATCTATAATAAATAAATTACCACAATGAACTCTAAATCATGAGTAGGGTAATTATTCTCATGAATATTTCATTTTCATGAGAAAGAGGCTATAACCAGGTAATTTTACATCTTAAAACATCATAATCCTGTATTTAATGCATCACTATAGATTATGAACCCTTCTATACTATAGGGTAATATAGGCACATGTACGCTAACTAACATTCTCATCATTACCATGAAATTTTATTCAGATTAATCTACATAGAGGAACATGATAAACTTCTTATTTTACATGGTCATGGGCTAGATAATCTAGAGAGTTTATTCATAAATCATCTATTATATCTAGATAATCCTTTAAAACTTCATATCTTTAACAACATGGTAGGTCTTCACAATCATTCTATAACATCCATCTTTTATGGAAATATAACTATACCATCTTTTGAGATTCTTTTACCCAAAAATTAAAACAAAATTTTCAAATATTCAATCTATTTAAATTTTTAATATTTTTTATACTTCAATAGGGTCATTAGTACATATCTCAATTGGTCATAATGCTCTTGAATTTTCTTTTAATACATAAGAATATCATATATAATGTCTACCACAATCTTATTAACATATAATATAATGATTATACTATTCAAATTGATGACATTAACCTATGTATTAGTAAGATGAAAATGTATCACTATATATTCATTATGTATATAGATTTTATATAATGTCATTTCGGGTATATCATCCTTCTTGATCCTCAACTGATGATATCCAAAATGAAATTCAATCTTAGAAAAGAATTCATCTCTATGGGGTTGATCAAGGAAATCATCAATACAGGGAAGAGGATACTAATTATTTATCATGATCTTGTTCAATTCCATATAATATATGAAGATTCACATTTCTCCATATTTATTTTTCAAAAAAGTACATGTGCTCCCCATGTTGATCCTCGTATCCAAATGGGTCCCATTTCAATATTTTCTTGTTGTTTTTTAAAAAATTCATGAAACTCAATTAGGGTTACTCAATACGAAGTCTCTGAAATTGGATGGGAATCGGGTATGAGTTCTATTGAGAACTCGAATTCACATTATGGGGGAATTATAAATACCTGTTATCAAAAGACAACCATAACTTCCCTAAAAATAGGCATATCGTCAATGTCTACTTTCTCCCTTACCATTTCAGATAAACACCCATTCTGAATGGGAATGGAGACCCATTCACTAGATGTATTCTCCATGGGAATTCCATACATATCATCACATTGATAAATGATTATAGGTTGGTTTGAAATATCTAACATAAAATCCCTTACATGAAATTTGTTTTTGGATTTATGCAATGAAATATAATAAATTCTTAAGATGACATGAAATTCAGCAAGATTAAGGATGAAATGATTTGTAGGAAGCACATTCCAACAAATGCATAGTGACGTGGATTCAGAAAATTCAGATGCAATAATCATACCATTAATGGTATCCACTAATAATTCCAAATCTATCAATTTAGGTACAATGTTGATACCCTTATAAAATTCATTTTATCTAAAATAGTGAATATATCCATAATCAAATAAGATGTTATTAGTTCAAGATGTGATGATATGTGTACCATTCATCACATTGTAACCACACCCCTTGTAATAATTGTTGATTGCGTGAGATTTCCCCTCATCCATCAAAAAAAAATAGGATGATAACATCTATTAGAATCACAATCCTTATAGTATTGTAACTAGCTAAGATAATTCTGAATCACTTTACACATGAATCATTGAAATGGGGAAGGAGTTTTCTAGTAATGTTTCTCTCCATTCTCATTATTTTGTATCTTATACACATGAATATTAAATAAAATTATTGAAAAACAACCCTTACAAACTTAAATATTTTATTAGACCCCTTAAAAAAGTTTCCTCTTTGATTCTTCACATACTTTGAGAATAATGGAAATATCATATTCTTCTATCCATGGATTCTATAATTTTAATTTGACTCCTTTATCCTTTTCTTGTAAACACCATTATATTGATACATAACTCCAACATATTTTTCATCATTGATTAAAAAATTCACACTCTATTCATAGCTACCTAAGTCTCCTATAGATAATTCAATTATGACACATGGATTTAATCCCCTGAATAATCGATCAACCGTACCATTATTTTTCTTCATAATACCCGAAGCATACCTTGCAAGTCAAGTAATATTATCCTAATAGGTAACAAAATATTCATTATTCATTTTATTTAACACAATTAACTACTTATTTTTTTATATGTGGAATATGATATAATCACTTATTTCTGAATAAGTTCTTGAACTCATCCCAATCCACGTAGTTAATTTAATCACGCTAACTCATATTCTTGATTTGATACCCCCATTAGTGAAATTCCCCTTATAAATGATAAAAACCATAATGAAATTATCATCTTTTGAACATTGGATAATGGAAAATATCTTTTCAGGGGTATAGACCAATTTCTCAGAAACTAGTGGATTAGAAGACCCACTAAAAGAAGATAGTCATTACCTCATGAAGGACAAAAAGAAATTGTTCCCTCTTTTTATCATTTATAAGTTCAATAGGATTTATACCTGGAGAAAGATGCGTTGGAATAAAAATGAGGATACTCATTCCAACTCTCATGACATTTTTAGGCTCATTAAAACAATCATTTACTTTTTAATCTCACTCAGCATTAAATAAACTTCATTGAGTTGTATCCATTGAAAATTTTTAAAAATCATAGACTAAGAAAGTATTGTTAATTTTTGAACCCATATAATCATGTAATTACGTATAGAATGATTAAATTAGGACACAATACATAAATTCTGAAACCATTGGTTTATCCTAGTTTAATGATAGATAGTTTTATTTAAATCTTTCATAATGGTATATAAAGTGTTTTTTAATTTCCATAGAATATCTCAAAGGTGTGTCAAAACAATTGTGTAGAAATACTTGTTTTCATGCACCACTTCTCAGTCGAGTGTAGATCAATAATGTGATTTGGTGTTTATTTCCCCAATGTAAATATGTTTTAAATCAAAATTGAATTGTAATATACAGATATATATGCATTTATAAGAAACCACTCATTACATCATCTACAAAAAACAAAAGATTTTTATATACTCTTCCTCATCCTTATACTTATCCTTAGAGATTTCCCTAGGCTTCCCATTAAGGTTTTTTCATTCTTATATCCAACTGTTGCCTAATTTTTTTATGCAACCAACTATAGAGACCCTTTATTTGATACATATAAATTACGTTACTTTTTTAGAAAATGTAAGAATATAAACAAATATATTACCAATGATCATATTAATTTAGTGCCCTTAAAGACATGGAATCATATACATTAAAACAGAAGTAAGCTGAATTATGTCACAATTTTTTTCCATGTCTTGGATCTTTCTTAGAAAAATCATACATTATACATATCTTCATAACATATGGAAGTTAAGAATAATTATGGGTGAGAAAAAATTCTAGTAAAGGGTGAAAAATAGAGATATATAAGTATGAGAAAAAGAAGAAGGTTATGATAACATGATCTAGACATTTGATTATCATACCGTGAATATCAAAGATCATAATCAAGAGTCATCTCATTAATAATGGTAGTTAATAATACATGAATTATAATGGAATCATGATCCTAATACAAGAAATAATAATAATTGAATAAGATATGGAATTGGGGAAAACACATAATCCAATAAAATTATTAGAATAGTAGTCAATGCTAAATGAAAAGTACAAATTATTGGAATGTGTCCACTCCCACAAACATTGTAGTAGTCATTGTTAACTCTCATGTCCATCTTAGTAGTGTAGGTTCACTCCAAAGAATATCTTAGAGGAAAAATTACATTACTAAACTAAGTTCACTCTCTATTCCATCCATGTCTATCTAATGATATGTAAATCATTACCCAATGAATTGAAAGTAAATATATGTCTAACAGATATCATAATTAAATCATAAATACATGTGAGAGAAGTTCGCAAACAATCATATTATAGCCAATTAAATAAGATGGGTATCATAAACATGTTATAATATCATAACCTGTGGAAAACAGATAGGTTTTATAATAATTTTATCAAATCATAACTCAAGAAAATAAGTGGGTTTAATAATCATATAACCCATGAAAAAGAAATGGGTTCCATAAATATATAAATTGAGGAAGAGATACAAGTATCATAAAGGTAAAGAAATTAAAACATAAACCATATGGAGAAAGAATATGAATGGTACCCTTGGATCATATCCCCCAAAATGAATTAGTAACACCAATGGATATTCTCTCATATGGAAAATAATTTTTCTATGTCTTTTTTAAAGAAATTAATGGAGAAAATATCCTTTCTTCATTAGAAAAATATCATTTTAAAACATCAAACATTTTGATATCATATTCATTGATAAAACATTTGAATATTTATGAAGGAAAATTTTAAAATAATTTAATGTATTCTATTTTGAAAAAATTATTCAAAACATCATTTAAAACATTTCATATTTTTTTAAAATACATAGTCTATGAAGCAAAATTTTTCCCGACTGAATGGATAAATAAAGTCCAGTTTTATTAAAACATCATATAAATTATCATAATACCAAATTGTGGGAAATAGGTTCTAATACATGATGATTTCATGAATAAATAATGGTTAATAAAATTCATGAGCTTTATTTTGATATGGATCATAATATTTCATCAACCGTAGCATATTCATAAATAATTCCAAAAACGATTAGATTGTAGCAATAAACTCTTATCACTTACCTAAATTTGAATAAAAATAACCATGATGGAATAAATTTACCCGAATATTAAAATATTTATAAATGAATTATATTCGTGATATAAATTTTCATCGTGAATTTGGTAATCCTGGTAAAATAATGCAGTTGCGTTATAAAACATGTGTCTTAAAGAGGGGAAATTGAGACAAAATTACCTTACCAATTGGGAAACATTTTTAACTAAAAGAAAAAATTGATTTGATAAATTAAATTTATATGTAAATAAAAATAAATTTATGGATATTCATCATATAAATAATTTATAGGTTTTATATGAACCACACACTAAATAAGTGATTAATAAGGAATAATTCTCAAAAAAATAATAGTTAGGCTATAAATCACCTTACCTTATTTCATGACTCTCATCGTACCTATTCAAAACTCCAATATAATAAATAAAATTTTATTAAACATATATCATATAAACACATTAATATATATAATTCTATATATTATTTTCTTATGACTTTATATTGAATTTTTATCAAAAATACAATGTTAATGTTATAATTTAGGTAATATCCACTTTCTTATTTGTACATGTTTTGAGTTTTCATTCTTAGTCCTATTGATCAGATCATGATTTATTTATTTTAAGATATTATAAAATGATATAAATATCACATGTATTCTAAATATAAATAATTATAATAATATATAAAAAATGTTTTTATAAATTGAATCACTACATTCATCGAGATCGTAAGCCGATCATACAGTGGAATACTATTTTCATTTTTATCGTATTCGTGAATGAAAACAATAAAATGATATATATATACATATATTATCATTATATTGTGATTAATATTTAATATATATAACATATTTATATTAACATCATCCTTTATACATTTCAGGTAATGCATGAATGATTCACTTCACTTTGAGAAGGTTGTAGTCCACACGTACACAAACTATGTTATCATATCCCCACCAACTTGAAATAAAAATGGAATGCATTGTATAATATTTAAATGGGAATAAATACATTCTAAATATCATATATATCATATTAAAAGTTAAACTACATCATTAATAACATCCTTGAGAGGTTTTAATGGAAGAACGAACAAATTGGTTCGTGAAGCGATAGTCCGCAGTAGACATGTAAGATTATTATATTTCCCATTTGAGGGATGTGTTTGTGATTTTATTTAATAATCATAACATAAAAAATCCTTATACATATTATAATTATTTTATTATATATTTATACAATAAAAAAATTATTTGGTTGGGGAAGGAAAAAATAAAAGTGTTTATGGTAGGTAGTTACATATTCTATGGCTAACTCATTTTGGTTTAGACCAAAAGGATTACTTTTATAGCTTTAATCAAAACTTTAAGTCTGAAGGATGAGGTTAAGGATTTTTAGGATATTTTGAATGGTTTTTCTGAGCCAATTTCCTATATAGGTGTAATTAACTAGGTTGGGTGATTACCCATTTATAGTGGGGAAGGAGTGGTATTCTTGTAAATTGAAAAAGCTAAACAACGTTTAAAGGTATCTGTTACACAATGATCCTTCATTAATTTTCCAGATTATTGAAAATGGAGGATATTGTTTAAATAAATCTATCCAATTGATTTTTTTTCATGTGTGTATTTTATTTTTCCCAATAAAATAATGTTTAACCACTAAGTAATTCATTTTCTACAATAATGACTATATATAATTTTAATAAATTTCCTTAATCATGATTGTAAAAAGAATATGAACATACTATAAATTATCAAATATTCAGATAAAAATTATGAAATCTATTTTTCTAAATAGTAAACAAATAGGTAACATAAATAAATATAAAATTAATCCCACATACAGGATGGAACAAACATTGATTTAAACTGAAAGAGTTCAAAAGGTTGAAATGTTTTATATATTTGTTTGATATAAAATTGATTTAAATGACGTTTATTGGTTAATTCCGGTATAATTGATCTAATTATACTTTAAAACATAAATAAAATATAACTTAACAATATAAAAACATTGATGAAAAATTTAAATTTCAATTGAATTTTAGTAATTTTTACTATTCATCTAGAAAAAAGAAAATTTTTAGAAAATTCACAAAAAATAACCCTAATTGAATTTTGAAATTCAGAATTAAAAAAATTAATTTTTTTTATAATTAAATTTCAAAAAGTATATAAATTTTATTTTATTATTGTTCACAAAAGGATTTAAATAGAATTTCTTTTGAGAGAATGGTATTTTTCCAAACATATATACATTATTATAAATTATTTATTTTATTTTTAGTTTGTATTCAATATAAAAATCCATTATTCATTATATTCTACCATTATATATTAATATTCATATTACTAATATTAATAGCTATATTATAACATTATTATTAAAATAATTATGATAATAAAATGTTGTTTCCTAGAAACTCAGTATTGGGGGTAACACAAGCTAAAACGTTCTTACATGCAGTAGAATATTTTTTATAATAAAATGAAATTTTAACCTAGTGTATCATGTAACATATACATCAATGAAATTTAATTTAATAAAAAATTATCATTAAATATCATGGTGTTATAAGACTCCTGCTTCCATGTCTCCTCCATGATCCATTCATACTGCCACAAGATTGGGAAAATAGGAAACATCTTCCTATAAAGGGATATATAAATCTATTCTGTGATATGGTCTTGATAATATAATAAATATACACCTTTATGCAGATCAATTTCCACATATTTTATAACATGAGAATGGTTAGTCATGTACCATCTGAGATGAGACACATGAAACACATCATGTATACTATGGTAAAATAATGAGAGATCTAGATGATATGAAACTATCCCAAACCACTTAGTGATATGAAAGAGGATGAAATTGTACATGATTATCTTTCTTTTCAACACCATATGTCGATAGACTAATTAAGGATTCAATCACATGAAATATTTATCACCCACGATAGACTCTAGAGGTATCCTCCTCTAGATGACATATTATCCATATCAATTTTAATTGGAAATTGAAGTTTTATGAATGATTTTTCACTCCTTGAAGGTATCTTGAACAAATGGCCCCCTCAACCACTACCTTATCAGCTTACCTCTGTTATGGTGTTGAATTACATGGAGTTCCATAATGAGACTCATAAGTACCCATCTGAATAGAATCCTAGTAATTATTATTTTATGTGAACTCAAACATTGATAGGTGATCATCCCAAGATTCAAATATTTATAGATAAAAATATCTAAGGATATTTAATAATTTGAAAATTTTTCACTCTATCTATACATTAGTAAGAGGATGGTATATTGTTCTAAATCTCAGAATTGGCCATTGGGATTTATGCAGGACCTACCAGAAGAAAAACATAAAACTTGTATCTCATTAAAATATTATACTCATGGGAACTATATTTACCTGTATTATCTGATGGATATATAGAATTCATTGACCGTCTAATGATTGAGTCTATCATAGTTTTATGAAGTGAGAAAACACTTTAATTTTTCCATTAGTCACCGAAAACGTGACTTGAATCAACACGGACCTAGTAATTTTTTTTAAAAAATCTATCATGACATCCTCCCCCATCCACAAGGGAACTGGAAGTGGCTCGAGCAAACAACCAAGATATTGGTGAGTGGATTTAACCCTCTGGTTGGTAATCCATTTAGATTAATAATTAAGTGATATCTGCCTTCATTCCAAGAAATTAAATAGTCATATAATGTCTTGGTACATCATTTTCAAACCAAGATATACCACACATATAGTGGTATATAATTCCCAAATCATCTCCCTTATGATAGAAAAATGGAATGGAACTATTCCATGAATAATGATAACACTGTATTTTTGCAATGGCCAACAATGTATCATATCACCTCCAACACGTTGTTCTCACATCACAACCCAATCTTTCCAATATAATATTCATCCATTTCCCAACATATTAGAGAAGATGTGACCACTAGTTGAGCATATTTCATAAATCCCTAATCCATAGAAGTATCCATACACCACTCATCCAACAATTTCATCCCCATTATGTTCTCACCCAGATATTTCTCAACCTACATCTTATGGATATGATCATCTACATATATGTTACAATTCCCCAGTGAATAATCCATCTTGATTTCCAATGTCTAAATTTTCTCAACCAATTTCTTCTTCCTCAGATATATGCCATGTTATGTAAATATTTAACAAATTTAGGTCCTCTTGTGTAGAGATTTAAAAGAGTGTCCCTTAGTATGTGTATAAAACAAACCTCCCATTAAAGAGACACTATCACAAACACATCATATCATGAACCTTCATAGACACATTTAGATCACAGGTGGTCTAGTTCTATTAATAGGGTCATATTTATTATGAACCATATCTGAATAGATTCTCTCTTTACATTAATACCTCTCCAAAACATAGCCATGATTTCTCACAATATATTTAATATATTCTCCCATGCTCTAGATGTATTAGTATAATATCTATATTAAACCTATTATTCCACTCCAAAAATTCCACTTCACACTGATATGACCACATGAACCTTACACTGATCGCCATCAGTGTAATCATGGGTCTTTTTAATTGAGGGAATTACTGAATAAACAATCTATAATACTATACTAAAACCAAGATGATCCTACACTCAAACACATTATGGGGAGGTGTATCAGACATCAAACCCTCCACATTCTCACCTTCAATGGATATACTTGTCTACTATATCAAATAGTATAGATACTTGACATTCTTAACCTATAAGTTTCACATCAATTTATTAGCATTAAACTATTGTTCTATAAGCATAGTCATGACTATTTAATGATTTAGAGTATGAATCTCTAGTGTCAATGAGTATAATTAGATGTAATCAAAGAAAACCATGTTGGACATGTCTATGTAGTGGTGAAATATAATTTTAATGATAGTTATAAACTCTAGAGTAACATCATTTAAAACAAATGTCATCACCAAACACAGATACATCCCATACCAACTCAGTAACACCATCTTTGTTCTGTCCTTCTATCTAAATCATTATTTTGTGGTATAAAATAAATTATCGATTTTCATGAACCATAGAGATCATCAATACTAGTCAAAATGGTCATTGATCCTAAGAAAAGCATATAAGTTCAATATCATCACCTAGTTTAACTTTTTATAATTGACTCATTATCAATAACTATAATCCAAAATAATGGAAAACAAGACGGCTCTACCATAGGGTAACGTACCCAGCCTAATAATGTCCTTTTTTCATAGTCATCGAGTTTCACATTGAGATCCTTGAACTCATCTGGTACCATAAAGTATAGGTGTATCAAAATGGACTGAACACCAATTATGATATATATATCAAAGTAATCTCCTTTATCATGTGGAAATCCATTATTTTTGAACTAAAATACATCCTAATAGATGTTTATGATTCAAGGAAAATACAAGGGGGTTCCACTTATCTTGACAAATGTGAAATTCCTTCCATTTGATTCATGATAATCCAAATATAACTCATGTCCATATCAACTAACCAGGATTCCATCTCCCAATCAACAGATTTCACAAATTTACATCATTTCTGTGATCTTAATGACACATATATCTGATGGTAATCAATATGAGATCAGATTCAAGTAATCATTTCCATGCCATGAATTATATTGAAATTAAAAATCTTTTGTGTCATGAAATCACATAGATTTTTATAACCCATCATGTCTTCATGACACACTTTGAATCACTAATGATGTTCCACATTAGTTCCTAACATTGTTTCATCACAATGTAACTAACATGATAACTTGGTAGGTATATAAATTCAAATGACCACCTATATAGATTTAGATGAATAAGATATATAGATTTTTAATAATGTTGTATGTATTGTATTAGAGATCATCATCATACCTAAAATTGTATATGGACCATCACCCCAATCTATTAGATTCTATTCCAATACATAAACATGTGCTTGCTCAACTCTATAACCATATCACTTAGATCTATGAAAATTTCATGTCTTCAACAAAGTTTTCCACTAAGAATATTTGAATGATCCCAGGAACAAATTTTTTTTTCCACCACCTCAGATTAACCTCAACCTAAAATTCCTTTAGTGAAGCATTTTTATAGGTCCCATATTGCTTCACTACCACCATTATACAATTTCCCAGAACCTTCTAAAGAGGACTCAAAATGGCTTAACAATTTAATTAAATTGGTCTCCCATGTAATCTGTGACATTAACTAATGGAAAATACCATTTTTGGGTTGTTCAACTTATCTTTTCTAATATTCTTGGGTGTTCCAACATTTAATTGACCTTTTATATGAATAATATGACAACCACCATATGGGTGTGTGGGTGTGTGTGTTTGGGCACATGCGATTAATTTCATATGATTTGAATTTAATCATGATAAGTGTTTTCCATGAGATATACCCATGATCTTTTATCCTCATACCTTTTAATTAATTTCTTTTTCTTGAGCCCTAGGAAATTGATTTGTGTGTATAAATTATTCCATAATTCTTATTTTTATTATCATATGTCATGATATGTTCCTTATACATTGAATTTTCTCCTTGGTGCTTGGTTTTTATTATTTTATTCCTTAATTGATTGGATTGAGTTTGATGTTATACTTGAAATACCTTATTAGAAGGTGATACTTCCATTACTTATTTAAAACATTTGATTTTATATGCATTTCCTTATGGTACGTGGCATGGTTACCTTGAATTAATTATTATGGGATAAAAGAGAACACAGATCATTACTTAAGGAAGTTGTGTATGGCCTCTCCATAATAGGTTGGATCGACTTGACGTGTAAAGATAATTTCATTGGATTTCCATATACGTGATCTCAGTGTGTATTGTTCATATTCATGACTGGAACTGGTTCCCTGGGGAAAAAATGAGGAAAGACATGCAAGGATGATGAATACTCCAAGCCTAGGGTGATACAAGGTCCAATTTGGTAGAATCTTTGTATAGATTTAGTTTTCAGAATTCCATGTGTGATATAAGGGATGCCTTTATCGGTTTACTTTTTTGGGTTTGATTGTATTTTTAATATCAGATTCTCCTATAGAAACCCATGGTATTCTATATATATCCACATGTATGTGTTCCGGGATCCACCTTTAGATTTTACGGGCTCATCACTAGTACATTTATAATGCATATTATTTATATTTTAATAATTATTGAATGAGGACAATGGAATGGGACCACCAATCCAAAGAACAATATTTGGGTCTATCTACCATTGATTATTTAATAAAGATAACCTGTATAATTATAATATTACATTGTAACATGGTTTAGAAATTAGAGTCAGGATGAAGAAGATATTATAAGTTGAGCATGGTTTTCGGAACTTGGAATGAACTTTTTATTTTTTTATTTACTGACCAATATTTATTGGTCATATATGGGACAATTTGCCTTTATTTATTTCATGGAATGGATTGTCCTAAACACCATGGGTGGAAGCCAACAAAGATGATATCTCACGCCCTACATGGGCCACTGTTGGTAACCAAGAAGACTTCATGATTCCATTTCATGGTAAAGGAATTCATGTTTCTTTTGATGCATGATCGATTTACAATTTTATGATGGAATTTTGGGGTAGAAGATCGATCTCATCATCGTGATTCTTGTTGTGATGTTTTTTTATTTTTTTTTTAAAATTCATTAGCATGTATTTTATGCATGTAACCCCATACCCCCATGCCCCTTCATTTTTTTATATAAATTTGAACATGATTATAATTTTGTATCTATTACAGGTTTTTCATCGTTCACTTTTTGGTTATTTATATTTTTGGTATTTGTTTACATTATTTATGTTGTAGTCTATTTTTTATTTATGTATCTACGATTTGTTATCTATAATTTCTTTATTCTCAATCAGATCTATGGGGTCATTTTCTCTCCACATACACACCCTAGTACCCCACATATAGTCAAATGCCTCTAGAATTCTAGGAGGTTCACTTGAGGTCTTTTGGCCCACTATCATGTGGAACTCTTGAATGGAAACTAGTGTGGGATGTTGTAAGGTTATATTAGAGTATTTTACCTTTTTTATTACTATTTTGGTTTGATATGATACTATGAAATTGGATAATAGTAATGATCATGTGTGTGGAAGTTTCTTACCAACATATAGGGGAAACCCATATTTCCTATGATGGGTAAATACTATAGTTTTTTTCACAACTATAATTAAATTTATTTCATTATTGGATAACACAACTTTTTTGAACCATTAATATTATTGATAATATTATTGAAATTAGAATATTTCCTTTACCATATCCCAATTTATTTGTGGAATATCAAATCATGCATCATAATAGGATCTCTATGATTTGAATGTATTTCATTATTCCATGTCATATAAACTTATCGGCATTTTATTCCTATGATTCATGAGATTGTTGTTCTGACTTTTAAATTATGAAATGAAATGAAATGATTATTATATATATATATATTCTAATGTTCCTTTCTCGAATGAGGAAATATATCATTCATGTAATGTTTCTACTTTAACATAATAATTTTTTCAGGCATATGTTAAAGCATATTACTTAAGAATCCAATTGTGACACAATAAGCCATATACCCCCGGTCACATGGGCCGAAACATGCTATTGTTAAGATTAAGTGGAAACCATCCACCAATTTATAAGGTGGATGTGACCTTATTAATTAGTTGAGGTGATCCGCCCAATTCAACCATTTTAAGGGGTTTAAATGTAGAAATTATTTCAAATTAATAACACATTTAAATGAAATTATCATCTTGTATATGAAAAATACGGCCTTGACCCAAACATGACCATGAAAGTGGCCAGTAGGTCATGTCTCTTAGGACTATTTCACATCCATATGTATGATCTTCATCTCTCCTTGTTCTAGATCCTATAGTTGGATAGGGGTTTTAATGTTCTTATAGGTGGATTTTTTCTTATCCTTTCCTTATTGTATTCCCTCTATAATTTGTTTATCTATTATAAATCATCTCTGAGGAGTGCACTTGTAAATTGTATATTTAACCCCCACGATGAAATTATGTTATACTCCATGATAGTGCTGATGAGCACACACTAGAGGTGGTTGTCCCAAAGACACTTGTAATACCTCTTGTTTATCCACCCACGAAACCTCCTATTGATCTTCTATTAGGATTTGACAATCAGTTCCAGAACAGTTTTTCTTTGGTTCATGCAGTCTTTTTTGGGGTGTTCTTCATCCTCCCCTTACTGTGTTAGAGATGAATCTAAAATTTTAGTATATTAATATTCCAACCTTCTTAGGGGATTGAAGATCTTCGGCTGCTAAGTTGTGGTTAGAAGATATGGTTTTGATCATTGACCTTATTGTGACACCTCCAAAGTGTATGTTCATGATTTCTACCTACATGTTACATGATTATGGAAAGCACTGGTGGAAAATAATATATCATTTTTAGCACTATCAAGGTATGGTACATTAGGACTTTTAGACAGCCTCCTATAACCAAAAAGTCCCAAAAACTTGGAGGGTTGATCGATCCCTTGATTTCGTTCATCTTTGGAAGGGATCTATAACCATTTCTATGTATTCTTCTCACTTTATCAAGCTCTAGTGGTTTTATTCATCTCTGACCATTTATGACTTGATGAATGTTAGTTGATTTGATGATGGTATTGGGTGTGATTTCCTATCATTGGTGAATGTTTTTTGGTTTACTACTATTATAGATACATTTAATCAGTCCCAATTTATAAATTATAATCTAATAGAATCTTGTTATGTGAGACATGTTAGTTATATTCTAGTGTAGGGTGGTAGTCCATATGGTGGTTGGAAGTGTTTTTTAGAGGGTGCACATGGGGGTGGTAACAGCCTAATGGCATTCATTTTCCTCTCCATAGGGTGTCACTAGTGTGTTTGGAAAGTCTATAAAATGTCATAGTTCATGAGAAATCTGATTGAGTACTATGTTTATGGTAGGATGGGTAACCATTAATGGTTCTTCTGGTATTTTTCTCGTGATTCCAATAAGAGAGGATTCATACCAAAGCATCTATGAGGTATAGGATCCATGACTCCACGTCATTCTAGGATTTGTTTATCAACTGGTTGAACAAGTTGATGTAGTAGTGGTGTGGATAAGGTAGTCGGGCCCTAGAACAACAGTGTCATCAGAGTGGGTATACTCAGGCTAGTCATGAAACGTCTCTGGAATGTAGTTCGTGCCATATTGATGTTTTTTAGCCAGCACCATAGGAGTATATTCCATGTATATATATTATTAGTTGTACTGTTATAGTATCATGTACATTAGATTATACCCTTTTCGATATAGGCGAAGCACACTCTTTTATATCTATTATGGTTGTGAAAATTATTAGACATAAAATTGACAAATATAGTGGCATAAAATATCTCAAAATGCTATTATGGTTAAGAATAGATGGAATATACCAATATTCAGATTTCACCCTTGAAATAGATAGGTTCCATTTCTTCTAGAGTTTATTCATCATCAAGATGATTGGCGTCAACATCATTCTTAGTATGGACTAGATTGTTCCCTATCATGACCAAGTGTATTTATATCTTCGTCGAGTGTCCTTCACATCATGTGAGGGTAGCTCATACACATATAAGGGTGAATCTGATATCCGCAAATGTTTATCAAGACACAAGCATATTGGTCTAGACAAATTGAAAAAATAAATGGAATGCTCATTATGTTAGATCATAGAATATAGTTAGTAGAATTCTGTCCTATAATGGATAATTTTAGGGATGTCTTACCTAAGGATTTGCCTATATTATATCCTAAGATAGTCATCATGTTTGTAATGACCCAAACATCCTTTAATGAAAATTCTTCTTGATAGGATTGAATTTCGTATTATATAGAATGATCATATAAAACATAATCACTTCCTTAGTTTTATGATTTTGGAATTTAAAATACCATTAATAATTGTGAATGTTGCTAATATAGCTGTTGAATACTGATCACATGACTAATATAAATATACGGCTATAATATACCCAATTTACTAAGAAAAACAAATCGATGGCCTCATCCAGTAGACTTTCCCCATATGAATCCCAGTTGTCTGAGATCATAAATGAGGTGGCATAATTGGGATTCACTCTAGACCATGCCTAATCCGAGATTCATCATGTTAAGATCGAATAGAACCGCCTATGGGAGAAGAGAAAGTTGATAGATATTACCACCCGAGCGATGTTATCCGAGCCACCCAAAGAGTCGGTCACCATTTTTCACCTTACCCTTTTTTCTTATGTGGTTGTGATAATGGTTTATGTAACAAGAACATAGCAATATTATTTTGTGAATCATTTTTGTTTATAATAAAGAATATACATTCATTTTATTATTGTTACATTGTAAATTGTTTTTAATGTTAAAATCTTATTTTTTTGTCAGTATTCAACTATGAAATCTATTTTGAAATTTTTTTCTATTTTTGAAATAAATAATATTTTAATAAAATATTACTAAATTAATTTTTATTTAGTATAAATGATAGTATAATTTTGGGGAATACAATTGTAATATTTATTTTGTTTTGAAAGATGTTTTGGTCAAAACCCAGGAATTTTTTATCAATGTCGGTTTTATTTTAATGGTAATTATTCATATATATAGAAAATTATTTGTATAAATTGAATATTATTTTTGGAATTTTGATGTCAAAATTATCTAATGATTAATTTTTCATAATTTCCCGAGAGATTTGAATTTTTGGTTAAAAATTAAATACTGTTTAAATATATTATGTTTTTATAACATCATAAAGAACCAATAATTATGTAATAAAATACTATAAAAATTATGGTCAGCCAATACAAGTTTTAACATTAAAATGGTATTATTTTTGGTTTGATTTATTTATTCTAAAAAGCATTAGTGGACCCTTTGAGACTTCTAAAACATTTTGGATTATTAAATTGATTTCTTTAAGAGTGTGAATCACCTCCACAGAAGAAACCATATTATTTTAAGATGTTCATCCATTGGAAATATAAAATATTGTTTTCCACTCTCCTTTGGAAAAAATCATTGGAAAAAACCATGGGTTGTTTTGTGGTTTGGATTAATTTAATGTGTGGTGACCCAATCCGAAATCATAAATAATTCCCTCTTCTTTCCAATATTAACCATCCCAAGATCACACTTATTCTTCACTAAAATCCATTTGAGTTTCTTTATCTTCTACCCTCCTCTTTCTAGAATCCTCACAAGGCTCCCCAAGCTCCCATGAAGCCTCCCTCAAGACCCTCCCAAGCCTTTGGGATCATATATCCAAGGGATTTCTTCCTTTCTCAATTTTGTCCAAATTTCATTTTGTTTTTATTCTCATTTATTTTCAATTAAAAATGTTGGGATATGATTTAGAACCTCTCCCATTCAGAACTATTAATGTTTGAATTATGATAGACCGATTTTATCACTAAATAATTTATTCCATGTATACTCTTTACAAAGCCGAAATTCTGAAATAAATTTCTCTCTCCTCATTTACATTCATGAAATTATTTTATATTATGAATCTAAATTACATTACATATGTTGGTATATTATGTCACATGATCCACATACAGTTAATTTAATGTATAAATTATTAGTGATCCCTTTAACTCTAATCAACTCATTTTATGAATTTCATTTTGATGTTGTTATGCTGCCAAAATTACATCAAAATTTCCATACCAAAATAGTTGTGTAGTGATTACCATACTCACTACTCCCTAAAGGGTATTCACCATTATTCACATGTACTTGTTTATTGAGGACATAAATTTTTGTATTCTAAATCTATTATTTGTGTAATGAATTATGATGTTGATGAATCTATTTTGTGTGATATATGTGGAAATATTATTGATGAAATGAAATGATTATGAAGTGTGAACCCTAATAGAGCTATAATGCATTGGGTAAAGTATTGTATCATGATACTTCATGTTCAACTAGTGTTTACTCATTAGAGTTCTTGTGGAATGAGGGTTTACTAGTGCAACATGTGAAATGAAGGTTTACTCATGTTCCATGTGCAATGAGCCCTAGCTATTGCTAATTCCATGTTAAGTGTTATTGTAACATTTCCATGTTATGATAATCATGCTATATCATGCCTTTATGTTCATGTTCTTTTATGCTCCATTGATATTCTTATTTCCCATCATGTATTGTATTCTTAATTTTATTCCATGTTAACTACCTAACTGAGCTTTATATCTAACCCCTTTCTTTTGTATGTCCTTAGGTTATCCCATGAAATGATAGGTATGAGGGAATATAGTGGTCATGTAAAGGCTTTTTTCGATAAGATGTCGGGTTTTATGTTTTTAGTTGTTATGTAATATTCTTAAGTCCCAAAGTCACAATACATCTTGATATTCTATGTTTTATTATGTGAAACTTCATGTAATAAATTATGTTTAATTGTGAAATAAAAGCAAGGTTGTTATAATTTTCACAATTGATCTTGTTCTTGTTACAATACCTATTTCCATTACTTCTTATAGAATTTAACCTAAATTTCACTTGGAACTGAAGGATAAGGTTTTGGATCTATAGGAAAGGGTTTTATCTAACCCATCACATTGTCGTGGGGTTCAAAAGTCATTTTTTAGGATGTACGATGGTACCCTCTTATTGGGTGTGGATTATAGATGGTTGAACTAGGTTGTAGTGATAAAGAAATAAATACAAACTTGTATAGAAGACCCCTTCAACCATCTTTGAGGAGCAATTGTTTTCTTCAATATCAATTGGAGGATAAGTTTCCATCAGTTGAGAGTAATGTTATCATATATACCATGTACAACATTCCAAATCAGGTGTAGTCTGTAAAATAGCTGGTTATGTCATTTGGCATGATGAAGACACAAGAAGTCTTATTATCAGTGATGAATTATGTTTTCATCCATTTCTTTTATTCATTCATGGTGGTATTCATAGATGAAATATTATTATACTCACACACCTAACACATCCTTGAATATAATAATGATATCATTATGACTACTCTGAGAGAGAATTGGATATATTTAAACCTCAATAAATGTGTTATTTGGATTATTAAGGTTCACCTATTAGGTAATATCATATATAAAGAAGCAATATCTACTGGCCCCCAAAAGGTAAGAATCATGGTTTCCACAGAATATCCCTACAATTTATTTGACGTACATTGATTATTATGGATGGATAGCTATTACAGGTGATTCACGTAAGATTTATCACACTTGGAAGTTCCTATTATGGGATTGATCCCAAAGGGTGTGAAATGGGACTATTCGGAATGTTGTAAGATTGAATTTCAAGAGTTAAGGAGAAGACACACTTCATCACTAATCCTAATTCCTCCAAATACAAGAAGATGATATAAAATATAATGTGATGTTTTCTGGATCTAGATTAATGAATTTTTTATGTAGGTAGATCAGGTTTTAGTGCATGGATCCCACTTGTTGAGGCCTCTTGATATGAAAAATTTTACACATGACCTTGATCTAAATGATGTGGTCCATGCCTTATGTATAAGGTCTCGGCCTTATTACATACATAATCTTGAATTTTTTCAAGAAAACAATTCCTTGTACATTGAATATATTTTCATGTTTAGATCTTTAGAGAATTAGGACTGTACATTCATGACATTACACATTATTGAAGAGTGGATACCATAAAAACAGTTTCCATTTTTTTCAAAATATAAAACATTAAAACTTAAAATAAGACTCCTTGACAATTATTAAACATTTAATATGTCTTCCTTTCCTTGTATTACACATCCATTAACCAGAGAAAAATCATTTAAAACATGGGTTGATCACAAAAGCTCAGTAAGGGATGGAAAATAAGTAAAAATCAAGTTAGTCGATGAATACTCATAACATATGAAAAAATTATCAAAAGACATGATTTCACCCAAATATACTTACTTCGTGTAAAATGAAATTTATAGAAGATCCAAACAAACATTACAACATAAATATAATCATAAAGGTATCTTGGGGCATAACTTACATAATATTGTAACCATTCTTGACTACCATATAATCTATAACCCTCACGGCTAACTTACTTTGTGTAACCATCGCAGTTACACTTGGAGTATCTATATGACCAACCTATAACATAATCATACCAAATACATTGGAGGTAAATATATGACCCATCCTTCATCATACATAATTCCCAAGAACAAAAACATAATCATACAACATGAATAATTACATAAAAACATTACTTTGGAATTTCGTAAAACCGAATTTAAAAAAAGGATTTTAAAGAAAATCCCCTTATAAATATCATACAATTGAAGAGAGACTTCATAGAGTGGTTGGAGTATTTATATATACTGTAAATACACATAATGAAACATAATATAAACATAACCCATCACACAGTCAATTTAAATGGCACATAAATAATGAAGTAGAAGGTTAACCCAAAAAATGGTAATCGGGTTAAGAATTCCCTTACCTCGAGTTTGTCTTACATCCAAATTATTTAAAACTCTTGTATAATGGTTAAAAGAGTTTTATTAATATTTTACAGAAAATTTTCATGTATATAACATCATATATGATCATTTCATAACATCTTTTTACCTTTAATTATTAGTATTTTTCCCTTTTCACTGTTTTTGGGTGAGTTCTTAACATGATATCCATGATTGGTTCATGATGGACATTCTTGTCAATTGGAAGTGAAAATCCAGAATTGGAATGGAGTAGTATTTAAATATATAAAGTAACATTAAATATTACATTCTTCCTTTTTAATTATTCTGTGAGGATGATTCATGAGTTAGAACATAAATGATGTTCGTTTAGATCCTTTTAGTGGTTCTTTGATAATAACAACCTTGTTTTTCCTTATAAATCAGAACCATGAGTAAAAAAGAATTACATAACCATGGGTGAGTCATAAAACATATATTATAATCTGGTTCAACAATAAATATGGTTTCATGACCATACTTGAATGAATTAATTGAAATTTAAATCACATCGTCCACGATGTCGATAATTCGACTATAACGGACAATGATTTTATTCTTTAAATAAGTGGGAGAGAAGAATAATAATGATGGGTAATTTTCATTAAACTTGATAAAATATAAAATATACATTAATTATGGATATTTCATTCCTCTTGGGTAAGGAGATATTAAAAAATAATAAGGAAATAACTCAAAATAAAAGAATAATTGTTAAATCGCTTACAAAAATTCGGCAGCCTAACGGCTATGCAACATGGTTTTAGAAAATATTAAAAAGAGAGGGGACAAGGGTAACCGATCCAGAAATGAATTATAATATAGATTAGATCAGAAATAAAAATAAAATAAGAACATGATATGTAAACTTGAATGTTATTCCACATAAAAGAGAACTTGAAAGGAAAAAGAAAGAAATTGAAAATTTACTTACCTTGTAGAGTAACCCTTAGAACATGACGGTTGGGACCTTGGGAGATTGAGGAAACCTTGGGAGGACTACTATAAAGGTAAGGAGTCCAGACCTTTATTGAGGAAGAATTGGGAATGAATTCAATGAATGCAAGACTTGGTATTTATAGGAAAAGTGAGGGATTATTTTAATAATTTTCAAGGGACACCTCATGAGTTGTATTTACAAAACCACGGGCTTTCCCATGGTATTTTCCACATGGTATAAGCCACGTGGGACACCTCACATATTATTTAACTATACACAAGTCGACCAGATTTATGACATCATTATTATTTCATTAATGAGTTCATTAACACACCGAAAGTAAAAACTGTATTTTTTATTATTCACCAAAAAATCAACTGTTTCAAGAAGAAATCCCAAAATTCACTCTAACCATTTATCAATGTGTAGATTTCAAAAATGAAGTCCATTATTTGAAACTAATTTTGTAAATATTATTAAGTTAATTTTAAAATAAAATCATACTTAATTAAAAAATTAACAATTCTTATTTTGTAACTACTTCTATATCACAATTAAAAATTAACCTAGATGCTATTATCTTAAAGCCTTAATAAAATAAAATAATAATGAATTTCACTATTCATTTGGGTCATATCACTATTCATATTACTATTCATAAGGGTATGTTACTATTCATCAAAAAAACAAGTTGTTTCCAAAAGACTCCAAATAACATACTGAACACAATTGTAGATGAGAGTTTCTTGAAATTAAGAATATAGAAGTAGAAAAGTTAACTTTTAAAGGATAATTAAAAATATCTTTTTAAAAAAAGGTTCCATGAATTTCTATTTATTTTCTAAAAAAAATGGGGTGTTACATTATCACCACCTCCTTGAAATTTCCTCCTCATAATTTTATTTACTTATTAAACAATTGAGGATATTTTTCCCTCATAGCATTTTCAGACCCCCATGTTACTTATTCAACCATGTGGTTTTTCCACAAAACCATTACCTGGTGGATTAACTTATTCTACAATACATGTTCCCTTCGATCTAGAATCTGAACTGGTTTCTCTTCATACAAAAGGTTATCTTCCAACTGAACTGCTTCCGGGCTCAAGACTTTCAATGAATCTGGGACATACGTTTTCAAAATCGAAACATGAAAAACATTGTGTACCTGAAACAAACTCGGAGGCAAAGCTATGTGGTATGAAACAGTTCCAACATTCTCCGAGATTTCAAAATGACTGATGAACCATGGACTTTGATTTCATTTCTTAATGAAACGCATCGCAATTTTCGAAGGAGGGACTTTAAAGAAAACATGGTCACCTACCTCGAAAGAGAGGTCTGTCCTTCTGTTATCTACATAAACTTTCTGCCGTCTATGAGCTATCATCATGTGCTGATGGATCATCCTCACTTTCTCAGCCACTTCTTCAACTAATTATAACCCCATCAAATTTCTTTCACCGACTTCATCCCAAAATGCTGGAGTCCGACACTGCTTTCCATACAAGGCCTCAAAAGGTTCCATCTGAATACGAGAATGAAAACTGTTATTATAAGAAAACTCAACTAAAGAATGATCATGATCCCAAATTTCCATATAGTCCATTGAACAAGTTCGATGAATATCCTCCAAAGTTTTAATCATTCATTTTGACTTTCCATCTGATTGAGGATAAAATGTTGTACTGAAATTTAACGTTGTGCCCAACGGCATCTGATGTCCCTTCCAAAAGATAGAAGTGAACCTGGGATCTCGATCAGATACGAGGAACTCCATGTAACATTACAATCATTTTGAGGTACAATCGAGAAAGTTGATCCAAAGTAATTGTATCTCGAATAGATAGAAAATGAGTAGATTTTTTAAGCTGATCAGTAATAACCCAATTCGCATTGTTACCTAGATAAGTCATTGGTAGTCCCACTAAAAATTCCATGGATACATTCTCCCATTTCAACTCTGGCACTGGAAAAGGCTAAAGCATCCCCTTCGGTAATTGTCACTCTACTTTAACCTATAGACATGTCATTCATCTCATGGTAAAATCAACAATTTCTCTTTTCATTCCATCCCACAAATTATACTACTGAAGGTCTCTGTACATATTCGTACTGCTTAGATGAACAGAGAATTTATAACTATGAGCTTCACACAACAATTCTTTCTTCAACTGGGAATCACAAGGCACACACAACCTTTTACCAAATATTAAAACACAATCTTTATCAAGATTAAATTATGGAAACTTACCCATTTTAACAAATTCTACCTTTTTCTATTTCTCACGGTCTTCCTTTTGCACCTGCATAATTCTGTCTGACAATGAAGACTGCACTGAAACCTGAATCAAAAGAGAGGTATTCCATACACCAAAAACTTCTACACCAAAATTCGTCAAATCACTAATCAAGGGATCATGTTCCAAACCAAGCATGATTAATGATGCATGATGATTCCGACATAAGGCATACTCTACTTTGATTTCTTTTATAGGATGGTAATTGATCATGCAGTTATAATCCTTTATTAGTTCTAGCCATCTTCTCTGCCTCATGATTAATTCCTTTTGATTAAATATATACTTTAGACTTTTATGGTTAGTATATATTTGACATTTGGTTCTCTATAAATGATGCCTCCATATTTTCATAGTAAAAACCACAACTGTGAATTCCAAATCATGTGTGGGATAATTTAGCACATGAGGCTTATGTTTTCTCAAATCATAGAAAATTACCTGATCATTCTGCATCAAAACACAACCAATTCCTTTCAAATAAGCATCATTGTACATGACAAACTCACTATTCCAGGAAGGTAAGGCCAAAACCTGGATCATTCACCGATATCTTCTTCAATTCCTGTAAAAAACATCACATTACATTGTCCAAAAAAATATAACCAATTTCCGTGTTAACTTAGTTATCGGGCTAGATAACCATGAAATGTTCTTAATAAACCATTTGTAATAAATTTCTAAGCCCAGAAAACAACGAATCTCTATAGCATTTGTGGGTCTTGGCCATTAATCAACTACTTTTGTTTTGGTAGGATCAATTGTTATTCCATCCTTATTTAAAATGTGCCCAAGAAAATAAATCTATTGCAACCAAAAATCACAGTTGCTGAATTTTCCATACCGTTTCTTTTCTTTTAAAGTTTGAAAACAACCCTTAGATGTTTTTCATGCTCCTATTTATTTTTATAAAATAACAGAATTTCATCAAAAAATAAAACTACAAACATACCCAATAACTCATGAAATACTAAATTTATAAGATTCATGAATATAGTAGGTGCATTAGTTAATCCAAACAGCATAATAACAAATTCATAATGCCCATATCTAGTAGGAAATGATGTTTTTGGGATGTAATCCTCCTTCAAATTCAGCTGATGGTATCTGGATCTCAAGTCAACCATGGAAAAGCACTGAGCTCCCTAGAGCTGATCAAACAAGTCATCAATATGAGGAAAAGGATACTTGTTTTTAATAGTGATGTTATTAAATTCTTTATAATCAAAAAAAATCTCATGGAACCATCTTTCCTTTAAAGAAACAAATAGGGTCTTCCCATGGTGAAGTGCTAGGACGAATGAAGCCTTTTTCATGAAAATCCTGCAACTAATTTTTAAATTCATGAAGTTCTATTGGAGCCATATGATATGGGGGTTTTGAAATTGTCTTAGCATAAGAAACTAAGTCAATTGTGAATTCGACTTCTCGATCAGGTATAACACCAGGTAACTCATCCAGAAAAACATCAAGGTATTCATTTACCACTGGCACATCATTAATTTGAATACATCCCTTGTTTTCCAAAAAATGAGCAAGATAACTTTCATTTCCATCGGTCAATAGTTTCTCAGCTTCCTGATATGATATCAATTGTATAGGTTCATTCTTTTATACAAACTGAAACCCTTTTTAAAAAACAACTTTTTTAGATCTATAGTAAATCTAATCATGATAATCAGAAAGCTAGTCCATCCCCAAAATAACATCAAACTCAACTAAGGGTCAAACAACAAGGATTGCAGGTAAAGTACTTCCACATAACACAATATAAATATTCTTATAATTCCTCTTTTCTATAAAATTACCCTGGTTGTTTTAACAAGATGCCCGGGTATTATTTTTGATGAGATATTTGCAAATTACCAGAAAATTTCTCAGAGATGAAGGAGTGTGTAGACCCCGTAAAAAAAACTTTAGAAAAATCTGAGTGAACAAACAAAGTACCTGATACAACTTCATTGGATGGCCCAAAATTTACTGATGTAATCACAAAGGATCTCACTAAACTGTTCTGCTTGTAGTCTAGCTTGTTTGAATCATTCATATCTCTCTTTGGGCAGACGTTTTCATAGTGACCCATCTAACCACATTTAAAACAATTTAAAATTTTCTTATGAGGATTTTTCATAGGATCATTTTCATTGCAATATCGGGCCATATTTCTAAAAATAACACATTTTAAACATTTCCCAGTTTTGATAAGACATTCCCCGGAGTGTTTCTTGCCACACTTTTCAGAAACTAGAAATTGGATTTTCATACCATCAGATTTCTTTGGTTGATTCTTACCAATTTCTTGCCAACTAGACCACTTCTTATCTTAGAATCCAAAATGCACATGATCATAAGCAAACTCCATCACTACCCTCTTAGCACATCAGAAAAGATTCTCATAACTTTTGAATTCACAGGAGTCCAACGCCCTTCGATACCTTGGCTTCAATCCTGAGCAAAAGCGGTTGATTTTTCTATCAATATCCAGAATAATATTTGGAGCATACCTCACTAGTCGTGTGAAGTTCACTTCATAAACATCCACTGAATCTTCCTCCTTCTGTTTCAATTCAAAGAATTTCTTCTCTATTCTAATTCGAACAACCTTAGGAAAATATTTTTCAAAGAAAATAATTCTAAATTCATCCCACTCTAAGGAATCAAAATCCTCTCTACCCCTTATATTCCTTACCATTGACCACCACTGATCAGCTTTTCCTTCAAATCGATAAATGGCAAGACATACCTTTTGATTATCTGAACATCCCATAACATTAAATATCTTTTTAGGGGCCTTGATCCATCCTTCAGTTGCTACAGGGTCAGAAGATCCATTGAATGTGGGAGGATGTTTTCTCATAAAATGTTCTACCAATATCATGTTCCATTGTGGTACCTATATTGGTTCTCTTGCATGGATTCCACCACAATTTATTTCCTTCTATATCTGATCCATTACTGTCACAAACTGCTCAGTTCCAATCCCTACCATTCTGGGTTGTAGTTCGGGAAGGATGTCATTCTGTCGATGCCTCTCTTCTTCAGCATCCCTATTCCTTCTGATGAAAATCATTCTAAAAAAACATGTCTTAGATAATGAAACATGGTAATCTTTAAATTATATAATATTTCAAATTAATCATTGAGTGAAAATCATTTATGGAATTTTATTTACATCAACCTTACCCCTAAAGTTATCTAAACCATCCTTTGATACCAACTATAAGGACCTGGCCTTATTACATACATAATCATGAATTTAGTCAAGAAAACTTTTCCATTTCTATTAAAGATCTTTTCATGTTTATATCTTTAGAAAATTAGGATAGTACATTCATGATATTACACATTATTACAGAGTGGATACAATAAAAATAGTTTCCATTGATATCAAAATATAAAACATTAAAACATAAAACAAGAATACATGACAATTATTCAACATTTAATGTGTCTTCCTTCCTTGTATTACACATCCATTAACCTATGAAAAATCATTTAAAATCATGGGATGATCCACAAAGCTCAGTAAGGTATGGAAATGAAAAAAAATCATGTTAGTCCATAAAAACTCATAACGTATGAAAACATATTCAAAAGACATGATTTTCACCCATATATACTTACTTTATATATCATGAGATTTTAAAAAGATCCAAACAAACATGAGAGCATAAATATATTCATAAAGGTATCATGGTTTATTAATTACATAATCTTGTAACCACTCTTGGCTACCTTATAATCTTTAACCCTCACAGCTACCATACATTGTGTAACCATCGAAGTTACACTTGGAGTAACCATACGACCGAACTCCAACATAATCATAACCAATGAATTCGAGGGAAATATTGGTCCCACCATTCAACATAAATTATTCCCATGAACCAAAACATAATCATACAACATGAATAATTACATTAAAACATAACTTTGGAATTTCGTAAAACTGAATTTAAAAAGAAGATTTTTAATGAAAAGCTACATATAAATATCATACAATTGAAGATAGACTTAATAGAGTGGATGGAGTGTGTATCTATACATAAAATACACATAATGAAACATTTTATAAATAGGACCCATCACACAATCAATTTAAATGGCACATAAATAATGAAGTAGAAGGTTAACCCAAAGAATGTTAATTGGGTTAAGAATTCACTTAACTCGGGTTTATATTACTTCCAACTTGTTTAAATCTCATGTATAATGGTTAAAAAGTGATATTAATATTTTACAGAAACATTTTCATGTTTATAAAATTTTATATGATCATTTCATAAAATATTTTTAAGCTTAATTATTAGCATTTTTTCCTTTGCACTGTCTTTGGGTGAGTTATTAACATGATTTCCATGATTGGTTCATGATGGATATTGTTGTTAATTGGAACTGAAAATCTAGAATTGGAATAGAGTAGTATTTACATATATCCAGTAACATAAATTATTCCATTCTTTTCTTTTAATTATTACATGAGGATTATTCATAAGTTATAACATTTATGATGTTCGTTTAGATCCTTTTAGTGGTTCTTTAATAATAACAACCATGTTTTTTATTATAAATTAGAAACATTAGTAAAAAAGAATTCCAGAACCATGTGTGTGTCATAAAACATATATTAGAACCTGGGTGAACCATATAAATGGTTTCATGACCATACTTGAAAGAATTAATTGAAATTGAAATCACATCGTCCATGATGTCGATAATTCAACACAAACAGACAATGTTTTTATTATTTAAATAAGTGCAAGAGGAGAAGAATAATGATGAGTAATTTTCAATAAACATGATAAAATAAAGAATATAAATTATTTCTGGAGATTTCATTCCTCTTGGGAATGGAGATATGAAGAAATAATAAAGAAAGAACTCAAAATAAAAGAATAATTGTGAAATCACTTACAAAAATTTGGCAGTCTAACGGCTACGCAACATGGTTTTAGAAAATAATAAAAATGGTGGGGACAAGGGCCACCCATCCATAAATGAATCATAATATATATCAGATCTAGAATAAGAAGAACATAAAAACATGGTATGATAACTTGAAAGTTATACCACATAAAATATAACTTTAAAGGAAAAATAATGAAATAGAGAATTTTATTACCTTCTAGAGAAACCCTTAGAACATAAAGGATGGGACCTTGGGGGCTTGGGGAAACCTTGGGAGGGCTACTATGAAGGTAAGGAGGCCAGAACGTCATTTAAGGAGAATTGGTAATGAATTAAATAAAGGGAAGAGTTGGGATTTATAGGAAAAGTGAGGGATTATTTTAATAATTTTTAAGGGACACCTCATGAGTGGTATTTACAAAACCATTAGCTTGCCCATGGTATTTTCCACTTGGTATAAGCCACTTGAGACACCTCATATATTATCTAATAATACACATGTAGAGCAGATTTATGACATCATTATTATTTCATTAATTGTGTCATTAACACATCGAAACTAAAAATTGTATTGTTTACTATTCACTGAAAAATCAAATGTTCCATAAAAATTCCCAAAATTCACCCTAACCATTTATCGATCATTATATTTTAAATATGAAGTAAATTTTTTTAAAATAATTTTCTAAATATTATTAATTTAATTTTTAAATAAAAGCATAATTAATTCATTAATTAACAATTCTAATTCTATAACTACTTCTATATCACAATGTAAAATTAACCTAGTTGCTATTATCTTAAAGCCTTAGTAAAATTAAATAATAATAAAATTAAATATTCATTAGGGTCATATCACTATTCATATTAGTATTCAAAAGAGTATGTTACTATTCACCAAAAAAACAAGTTGGTTCCAAAAGACCCCAAATGACATACTGAACACAATTGAAGATGACAGTTTTCTGAAATTCAGAACATATAAGTAGAAAAGTTATGTTTTAAAGGATAATTAAAAATATCTATTGAAAACAAGGTTCCAGGAATTTCTATTGTTTTTAGAAAAACATGGGGGGTTACATTATGTGGTTAGAGTCACAATCTATTTGTTTGAGTGGTTAACTATTTTCAATGATCAATAGAGTATCAAATACATATCCAAATAGTTATACTTGATTATTAGGAAGAATGGGTTGCTATAATTGTTGAAATAGTCTGCCATTGAGGTTTATTACACACAAGAAAAGGGAAATGTCATAGCAGAATCCTTAAGTTGGAAGACTTACACACAAGTCATCAATGATGCTTGCTGTGACTAGAATATGAAGGCTCTATTTTTCTATTACCCCATGGAGGTTTAGGAATAACCTTGAAAACAAATATAAATATCTCTCGTAGTGAAATAATCCATTTTAGATATGGTTAGGATGCGTTAGATGTCTAATTTCAAGGGCCTCTTCATTTGATAGAGTGTTAATGGAAAAAACCTTACTACAGGTTTAGTCATTAATGTGAATTATATTATACTATTTTGTGGATATATATTATCTTCATCAAATACAATGGAAGAGTTTACGGGGGTATATCATGCCTCTATATAGTGGCTAGGTATGAAGAGGAAGATAACAGGATTCACCACTCAGTGCTCCACCAGCCAACACGTGAAGACAGAGAACCAATGAACTCCTAGACATCTACAACTATTCTCGATTCCTAAGAGAAAATGGAATGTCATCACCATGATTTTCATGATATTATTCATGATCTCCCATCCTATAAGAGATGAAATATTGGTGATCATCTATAGGATAGATAAGGTTTCAAATTTTATACTGATTCAAGAATTCTTCTGTGTTGATTATATAAGAAGAAAATAATTCTTGTGAATTTTTGTGACTTCATGGGGTTCCCCTTTCTATCATCATGAACCTAGATGCTTATTTTACTTCATGATTATGTAAATGTATTTAGTAGGATATATCTTCACAAATTATCTTGAGAACTCCATACTACCCTCATACCAACAAGGATTCTGAGAAAATAATATAGGCATTAGAGGATATGTTATGGAATGTGTCCTTGATTTTTGATGTCCTTGTGAAATGAATATTTATTTGACGGATTTTTCGTATAATAATATATTTTAAGAAATAATTAAAATGGATTCATATGAGGACCATAATTAATTGTATTTTCATTAATCTATGAGCTGGCCAGAGGCCAGTGAGGTAGCAATATTGTCTTCTCTTCTCATTCAAGAGACTACAAAGCATGTCCTGTTGATTTAGAAGTGTATAGATATAGCTCAATATAGGAAGAATCTATATAATAATATTACAGTAAACCTTTTTTGTTTGAGTTGGGACATCACATCTTTTCTGGATGTATCACATATATTTTCACACAAATGAATTCATAGATAGGGAATGATATCTCCATAATATGTCAGTCCTTTAATGATAATGGAGATGGATGATACAGCAGCCTATGAGGTGTTGTTACCTCATAGATACAATTACATGAAAAAAAAAATTATCATATCTCATCTTTTATAGTATCGTCGTAGCCCATCTCATATGTTTGACCCTTATAATATCATGATGGAGGTGGATGTGTCTTTCATGGAGTATCAAATACACCATTGATCAGAGAAAAAAAAGATATATGATCCCACTCAGTTCCTCTGGTCTAAGTGATATGGTATCATAGATTCTTATAGGATGATACCTATGAGTGGAAGGCTAATGTATACGTTCAGCAATGGAAACTTTTCTCAGATGTCATCATACCACCCACTAAAGTGAAACAAAATGATGAGTTGTGTTAACGAGTGAAGGTTGTAATATCCTAGAAAATATCTATTGTATGATCCTTTTTTTGTTTGAATTAATTTTTTGGATATAATTATCTTTTCTAAGGGAGTCAAGGACGACATGGGTGAGGCTAGGGAATATTTGAATCCTGTAATCCCAAAAAATTATTGTAGTGGATTAGGTCATACTATTTGTAGTAACTGTGCAGCCCATCCTGCACAGTTTCCCTAAACATTGTGGTTGTAGATAGTGGGGTTAGAGGGAGAATAGTTTATCTATAACTGTGTGACCTCATGATCATGGTCGCGTGGTTCTGTAAAAGATTTTGACATAGTGGTTTCACACGATTTCCACACGGTTCGACAAATCATGTACCAAACCGTGCAAGGCTTCCTATTTGAAGCAATCTTTTGGCGCATGGATCACATATAGTTTGGACATCCATGAGGCCAAAAAAATGATCCCTTGTTTTGGGGGGAAAATACCCAATTTTCCCTTAATGATTATTTAATTAAACACTCTTTTATCATTGGATTCTCTAATAGTTCATCATCCCTCATCCATGCGTGTTCATCATCCTCCTATCATCCTAGGTTTTTATTTACTATATCATACAAGAAAAAAAATCTCTTATTGTAAAAGGAAACACCATCACCCCAATAAGATATACGATTTCATCAACTCTATTTCATGGTTCATCCCAAATCTATTGTTCTATTTAGGTTAGAACATGTTTTCCCATTTTTGAGGGAGTTGTATGATTTCATTTTTTTCTCTAGTTCTATCTCGAATCAAGATTCGACGATGGACAAGTGGATTGATACAACATATAGGTAGGTGCTATGGGCACTTTCCAGTAATTTAATGAATTTTAAAATAATGATCCATTATTCCACTTGATGAATCTTTCTGATTATGCCTCAAAATTGATTAATAAGATAATTAAATTATTCTTTCATGTGATGGGTGACCGTACCTTATAGAGAAAATTCTTTATTGGACATTCACCTCATTGTGGGCCAAAAATTTTATTTTCCCACCATTAATGGATTTTTTCCATTATTGGTCTGATAACAACCATATCAAGGTGTGTGCATGATCATTTTTGATTAATTCCATAAGTATTGAATTGAATCAAGAAAAAAATTTTGCCCTAAGATAGGTAATTGAACATGATACCTCATATCATATAATTCATTTCTCATTCATGAGACATATAAAACTAATTTATGAATAATATTGTTACATCAATCATTATATTTATTATCATGTTCATGATATGTGCATTATACATTTATCTTGTTTCTTGGTGCCATCTATTTATTGTTAAATTCAATAATTGATTGAAATATTTTGGATGCTATGCATGGGATAGTATATTATCATAATATATTTCCGTTACTTGTTTTTAACATGTTATTATATAAGCTATTAATTGAGAAATGTTTTGTGTTTTCCCAAACTTTCCTACTACAGTCTTGTAGAGAAAATATATCCAGACTTATGGATTCTATGGATGGACTCTTCAAGCTTGATTAGATCTTCATAATACACTAGGAGAGATGAATTGGATTTTAATATAGGAGATATCCTTGTGAATTAAACAAACTCATAATGGAAACTAGTTCTTTATGGGATCAATTGGGTATATAACTAGTGGAATGATGGTGACTCCATGCCTCAGGTGATACCTGGTTCCCTATGTGAGATAAATCGTACGGACTCAGTGTGCACCCAACCATGAGTGATAAAAGGGATACCTTTATTGGATTCCTTGGATAGAATTGGTGATATTGGATTTATCAGAGACTCATATTATAAACCTTTGTTTTCTTTATATATTTCCTTGGTTATTACAAGGGTTAAATGTTGGGATTTGATGGGTTATTTTCTTGTACATTGGTGATGCATCGTATTATTTTTTGGGTATTATTGAATGATGTAATGGGAATGGGACATCCATGAAAAAGTAAATGTTTGGGGAATATCAACCCTTGATTATTTATACATTATGTCCTATGTAATTACCATATTACTTGTATAGGTACCTTGGTAAAGACTTATGGATTAGGTCTAATCATTTGTATCGGTCGAGAATCGTTTTTTGATCATGGATCATAGTATTTTTTTATTGATCTATATTTATTTATTATATTTTGTTCATTTATTTATTTCAAGAATGGGATTGTCCAAAACACTGTCGGTGGTGAACTACTTATATTTTATCTCAAACACTTTTACGGGCCACCATTAGTACACATGATGACAACATGATTTCAGGTGTTGATAAAGGGAAGCATGTGGCTTTTAATGCTTGATCGATTTACCAGTTCATGATGTAGTTATGAGGATGGACTTATCCTATGATGAAGATGATTATCATACTAGTTTTGGAATTTTTTGTACATTTTTTTTCAGCATGTAGTATATTCATGTATCACCTAATACTTCTGCACCTTCATTTTTACCTATCATAATTTACATGATCATAATATTCTATCTCTTATGGTATATTCAGATTCATAATGTTGTTTATATATATTGTTTGGGTTTATTTATATTATTTTAGCTATTATTTATTTATCATTTCTATTTCAACTATTTATTATCTATTTTTTAATTTGATCACTCTAATATATTAGGGTATTATCCCCCAATAGAAATATTCTAGGACCTCACATCTAGCTGACATCCTCTTATGTTCATGGTGGCACACATGAGATCATGTGGCCCATTGTCTTGTCACACTATTGAGTGAGAACATGGGATGGATGAAAAAATGGTGTAATCATTCCATGATGGTCACATGTCGTGTTTAACAAGAAACTAAACAAGAAATGAATGACAATGAATAATTGGGTAAATCATGATAACCAAACATAACATGCCATCATGAGGAACATGGTTTCACTGACCGACCCAACATGAGGATCGACCCGTAATGAATCATGCTCCAATCCATAGTACAAGGTATAGAGATTAGTTTCTAATGATTAACTAACATGGGGAATCCTTTTCCTAGGTACATGTCTGCACATACACATCCATCTTGATGTGAAACTATAGAGGGGGTGAGTAACAAATGAAAAGCTGTTATAATTTAATCCCAACATTCAAGAACATCTAGCCAGTATAAATATATGGTAGTAAAAATAGAAAAGTATAGTGGAAATAACACAAAAAACAAAAAATAAGTCCAAACCTGAAAAAACTACCAATGTAATCCACTTAGAGATCCCAACTATTGAATCTTAAGATATGACCACCATATGGGGTCCAAATCACCTAGAATCCCTAAAAATATATGTAGTAACTGTCAAATTTTCAATCATCTAAAAAATAAACAACATGTGAGGTGAAATTAGATGCGTGGTTGAGTATATACATACCGAGTAAGATAGCCCAAATTCCAAAGCAGTAGTAGTAAGAAATATAACAAAAATTATAATGGTATTAGATGCATGATAGATTCGAAAAGAAAAACTCAGACTAACAATGAGTGAAAGTAGAATCATTCAATCACAATGGGACCAATACCATGAGTTGATGAACTATATGCCATGTCTTATCAACCTAAAGATGGAGATTAGACTAATCAATCCCTGAGAATATTGAAACAAAATATACAAGGAATTCCAAGTGCATCTTCACCTCTCCTAAAAAGAGTATAACCATATATGAAGAGTGGATATATAAGGATATATGTATATATATATATATACTAAGTCAAAATAATCCCAAAAATAGTTTAAGGGGATCTCCATCTCATAGATCACCCCAAGAAAAAAAATCATCCAATTGTTCCCAAAGTCCATCAATGATTCCCAACATCTCATGTGTCTTCCGATAATTAACTATCTAAGTCTAGGAAAGCATTGTCACTATGTCACTCAATCAAGGGGACATAATATTAATGTAGGGGGACCTACAAACTAGTTCTTTAGGGGAGTTCCAATATGAATGTACTCATCGAGGACCCCTTCCCATAACGATGGGGGATTCCACTCTTGCTTCTTGTGGAACTCTGCCCTATGCTTATTGGGGGCTTCCACTTTGTATGTCAAAGGATCCCACACACAAGATGAAGGGGGAATCCACTCTATTAGTCTAGGACCTACTATATGGTGTGGAACTGGGATCCACTCTTTTCAAAGATGACCCAATCCCTTTTTGAAAGGGTCTTCCACTTAAAAGTCTAGGTCTATCTCCCTAGTAACATAGGGGGTTCCACTCTAGTTTATCAAGGACTCATGCCCTAATACATCAAGGGTGTTTGACTCAGAAGGTAGATATAGAGAAAAATGAACATTCTATTGGGGGGTTCTACTCTAGTATTACAGAAATTACACCCTGTCTAATTGGTTATACACTGTAAATAATCCACTAGTGATCCTACATATTATCGACCATAATCGATCATCATCTATGTAATCCCCACGTATATGACATTTCTCATCATATTGTAAAATCTTAAATCGAGGGAAACATCACATTTTGTGTGTAAAAACACAAATTATAGGTTAATTAATAATACATTTAAAATTTCGATTGAATTTGATATGGATTATTGAATTTTACTTAAAAGAGGTCAAGGGGTACAAGGCTTGAGAGGGGACCCACAAGTTGTGTGGTCCCACCCCACCACCTGGTCATGTCTCTTTACAGAACATGGATCCATCCCATGTAGTGGAACACATCATGTAGGTGGACTACATGATGTTTCTAGGATAATCGGGATGAGACTATGCCCTTCCAGACATGTCCAAGTAAGGGACCAAATATACTAAGTACATGACATGTTTCCTCAGACTGGATGTCACCCATGCGACCTAGTCATGTGAATAAACTCGAGTACAGGACATTGTAAATATCCTTGTACTCCCACAAAGGATACCTCCAATTTGATTCATCACACATGATTTCCAACATGGAAATAAGGAATACGGCATGTTGGAGGACAACACGCCATATCAACATTATGTTTTCCAAAACACCAGCCACTACCCCTAAGGGTGATACAAAATGTGTGTTCATCCCATTACATGGAATGTAGTATTTTTTTTTCAAAAATCATTTTTCCAATTATTAAACTTGAATATTCATGAACCTCCATTTATTTCACATTTAATCTTCAAGAAGTTTATAGATTTTCCAAAAAAAACATAGTCATTTTCTATTATTTGTTAGAGAACATCCTTTAATGGATCTTTGAGTTTTTTATCATGAACCACAAACCAATGATCCATAAATTCAGGAATTCGTGTTGTAAAACAATAAAAATAAATACCCACTCTTCACAATAATCCCAATTATAGTCTTAGTTTATTTATTAATTCTTATTTCATCGATCTGTCATCATTTTGGGGTCTTACAGTGCTAGGTACCACTTGAAATGGTTGAACGAAGACTGTAGGGCCATACCAGTGATAAAAATGAAGGGAAATTTGGGATAAATACAACAAAATTTTTTTAAGAAAATTAATGGAAAAGTGTTCATGGACATAGACTAAAAATAAGTATCTGGGGTTAGAAAACAATTTAAATCAATTTAATTGAATCATTGTGTAATAGCATTCAAAGGCCACAATTGGTGCATATCGATTGAACAGATCAATCCTGTCAAGACATTTAATAAAAATTTACAAAATAATAAAATTGATGAGTCATAAAGTAATAATGTATCATTAATTGTCTTATAACACATTCAAAAATAATTGAGAGAAGTTGTTACATTCAGTGCACATTGATTTTATTGTATATGTCGTTTTTTCATTGTCCAATGATATTATTAAACAAGGGAGGGAGGAATAACTATAGGTTTTTTATAGTGTTTATGCGGTTAAAACTATAGAAATAATCATGTTAGTAAACTTATATGTTATTTTTCTGCATCAAAATAAAAAATTAATTAATTTAATAGTTAATTAACTCCTTGAACGTACCACCAATGTGTGAGGAGTTGAAACTCCATGCATCAACAGATTTTATGTCACACCTTGGGTAAAAAAACATTATAAAATCAACCATTGTCTCATATTTTTTATTTGAGTTTCCTTTTCATGGTTATCACATTTTCTATTATATAATTGACATGAGAAATATAAAATTTTATTTATATATTTGAAAAATAAATTCTATGCACACCAGGATTTGGAATTGAATAATGTCACATATCATAGCTCTTTAAATATATATATAAATATTTAGAAGTAATAAAATGTAAAAACAGGTATCTACATCATTCCCTCATTTAGGATTTTCATCCTTGAAAAGAAAAACTATGAAAAAAATTCAGGACTCTAATCCCGAACAATTCACTCCCACTCCCCAGAACACACCTACATGTGTTTGTACTACCACAGCAAACAGACCAAGGGGATGATCAATCTACACATGGTCCTCTATTTTTCATCATCAATCACCATCGGTTCCTCCAAAAAAATTTCTTTATCCTCTATTTATAACTCTCCATATTTGATGATGTTTTTGGGGTCATGCACGTATCTCCTGAACACTGACATGTGTAAGATATCGTGCACCCAATAAAACTTTTTGAGTAGGTAATTTTGGTAAATAATCTCTCAACCCATCAACACAATCACGAACAACCCGATGAACCTCAGGGCTAGTGGGCCACACTAGATGAAACTCTAAAATCATCATATTTGATAGACATTCATGAAGATATGGTATCTCTGAATGAACTCTAATGTACAATGATTGATATATGTGTACAAATTCAATTATCTCTTGGTCATCCTCATCTATTGATGGATGACACATAATTTATCCATAATCACTTACACCATATCTAGGCCCATAATATATGTCTCACCAATTCTGACTGATCACAATGGTGACCTGAAAATTCTACATTATAGGGACTCAAAAGGTGCCATCCAATTGTAGAGTGGTATCTTTTTTAACACAAACACACTACCAATGGGAGGTGATCCTCATAGATCTGAAAAATTCTAACATGAAATACCTCATCATATCCTATAACACCTGGATTGTGTGTCTAATCATCCCATATGATTAAGGGTGAAAGTGATACTCATCCTCATCTGGGTCCTAAAATGTCTCCTGGATTACTCTCCAACACCCTGATGTAATCCACACATCACGATCGCAGACAATCTTTAACGTCCTCCCTTGAAGGCGATTAATATCTCATATGTATAGCTACCCCAAACTCTCTACCAGACTCTACTCCCTAATAAAAATGATTTTTATTGAATATGATATTCTGTCAACTAACACCAAGATGGAATCATGTATCTTCTATGTACAAGGAATCCCTATGAAAAAGTCCATAGATATTTTATCGGATTTTCATTTCTAGATCTCAATGTTTGGCATCAATCCTACCGTGACATGGATCATGGCCTCCACCTACATGTTGGTGAGGAACCGAGAGAAAAATATGATGTGATTTGACTTATGATGATCCATAAAATCTAACATTAAAGGTCCCAATAAACCATCCCCACTCTCAGATGTACAACTATTGGAGAAGTCTAGAACTCTCTCATCACCTCCTCTCATAACACGACTAAGACTACAATGCATTCCTAAAAAAAATGAATTTATTCCAAACATTAAAATATCTATATATCGAATCTTCTATAAATTTATAGTCATGTAACACCTTGTATTAAACATCTCCAAGATGGAACTCTCTCACACGGTTGAGAAGAGAAGGAGTCAACAATGTTTCTTGGTGAAAAGATTTAACCACTCTCTCTACACAGGTTAGAAGCAAGGTGGATGACTACTCTGAATCCTCCAGCACTATGAGAGGCTGGGAATTCATACTCTAGGAATATTCTACCTCATTTCCCTTCTCTAGAGTATTGATTATCTTCATGTCATAGTCCTATAAGAACCGAAACTAGTGCTTCTTCCTTAGGTTCATGTATATCGACATTAATATGTACCAGAGACTCTGGTGGTCTGAGTAAACCATAGAGCACTCTCCAAGAAGGTTGTTCCACCAAATCCTCTAGTTGAAGACTACTACTACCATCTCTAGGTTTTTAATTTCATATATCTTCTCATGGAATATAAACTACCTCGAACTGTATGTAATAAATTCATTCTGCTATAATGATACACATCATATACAATATCTTGAGCCATCACAATATACTATGAACTCCACACCTTCCTCTAGTAGTCTCATCATAGGTATACTATTCAGCCTTAGCCTGATCACTTGAAAGGCCCACTAGAACTACTAATACTGAGTAAATGGGGTTTTTTCCATTTTAATAATTTCAATCTGTATGTACCTATGGAGATGTTAACCCAAGACCTCATTTCATACTCCAAAATAAAAATAATGATTTACACCTATGACATGATCTTTCATGGATCCCATATAAGAACATCCTCTATAATAGCTAGGTCTATGGCTAAACCATGTTCAGAGATGACTTGAACCATATTGGGAACATCATCAATATAGAACTAGCAGTTTGAGGGATTTCCATAAAGATGGTGATCTTTAAAAAAATATAGGACCATCCTTATGCTATATCATTGCTACATCTATGATACAATGAAGATGAGTATGTCATCAATGAAGAAGAGTAAAAACCAGTCCAAATACAGCCAACAAACATGGTTCATAATGTCCATAAACCTATTTGGGGAATTAATCAAACCAAAGGGAATCACTAGAAACTCATATTGTCCATAGATACATCATAACTACATCTTCAAATGTGAAAACCCCAAAATATTGGTATCCAGACCAATGATGAATCTTAGAGAACCATCTCAAACCTCAAAACTGGTCAAAGATTTCATCAATGCTCTAAAGGGGTTGATTGTTCTTTATCATAACCTTGCTCATGAGAAGATAATCCACACAATGACACAACATCCCATCCACATTTTCCATGACAAACACATGAGCTACATAGGGGGATACACTAGTCCTGCTGAAAACTTTCTATTTCTTGTCCTCTAACTGCAACCACACCACCAGAAGCTTGGTACAAGAGATCCGATATTCCATAGAATATATCAAAGAAATATTAGAATGAATTTAAACAATAAAAATACATCCAAAACCTTGTAGGTAGGTTTGGAATGTCCTCGAAAAATATGTTCATTTATTCCTCTAAAACGAAGCAATCTAGATTTTGGAAGAGCCTACAGCAACAAGGACTACACATTCAAACAGATGGATGATGAGTTTTTCCCTCTAGTTCGGATAACCCACTTACCCTACCATGAAATATCTCTCCAAAAAAATGGGAATACTGTCCAATCGGTGTGTGGGAATCTTACTTATCTATGGTGACATTAAATATCGTATCATACCAGGGAAAACAAATATATAGCTAAGATATAGTCATATGGTTCCTTAGTAATGACCAAAAGTCCCCACATGAACCTCTACCTTCTAAGAGATAGCTCTCAATACTAGTCGATGATGGATACAGATGATGTTTTCCTAATAGGAACCTCAATAAAATCTATTAGGATAGTGCCTTGATTGGGATCTAAATATCTGACACCAAGTGTGTAGAGATAATGGGAATAAATAGGACTTGTTATACTAACACTGAATCTAGAGTAGAAAACACAAATATCATACCTCTAACCAACTCGGGCGCTGCAATATCATAGACATCCAAACAATGCATTTGTCTTTAGCCCTAGCCGCCTACTCCCTGACCCAAACACGGGATACCTAGTCATGGTGGTGGAATGATCTAAAATATCCATCCACCACCCTTATCTCCTACTACTCAACTACTAGATCTTCCTCCATCGGGACTACCCAATCCATGCATGGGAGATCTCTGATCATCAATCGACCACCACCATTGGGGACCATCATCTATCTTTATATTTCCCTTGTCATTTATGGTCACTTAGTAAAATTCCATGTGACCCCACCGATAATAAATGATGAAATTCGACTCTCTGGGATTCGTTGGTCCTCAGTTCTTCCCATGACCACGTGCATGACCCTGATCACGGGGACATATCATGTGTTGGGATCCTAGAACCTAGAATCTGCAGGATGTTGAAAATGTCTCAAGTATGTGGTTCCCACTACTATCTCTATGTTTATAGTGTCCATTTGATAGAAATATATCATTCACTTGTTCCATCCCCAACACACTGGCATAGGTGAGGAGGCATTACGGCATAATGATGACTCAAATATATCTGGAGAGTACTTTATCAAACATACGTGCTTGAAATTATCCACCCTAGAACATGTTAATAGAGTACCTTGTACGGTCTATGAACCTCACTGCATATTCAGCCACCATCACCCCCTCATATAGATCAAGAAGCTGTATAATTCAAATAGAGCACAAATAGGAGTGGTAGTTCTCCTCACATAACAACCACTTGAATTCGGTCCATGAGATTGTATAATAATTGTGAATCTATGTGAAAAGGCTCCACCAGTGCCTATATATATTGTGGAAAATGTTATCTACTATTGAAAACACCTAATAAATATGTTTTCATATAAACATGATGAAACAACCCACCAACTCTAGCCAATCCTTGGGTGCATAAGGATCTGGATCGCTATGGATAGTTTGTTTCCTATAACACTAAAACTCATAAAACATGATATGAATGAGTGTATCATTTTCCCACTCTACTAGAATGATAATATGATTGAAATTTTCTCATGCTATTACCTTCCCACATGGAGGAAGGGGCTGTTGGATTGAACTTGAACAGAGACCTCATCACTCATCAGATCTTCATCATGATCTAGAGGTGGAATCCTAGATGGCAATCATCATAGAGGAATCTTTAGATTTATCAAGACGTACCATGTTCATATGAGAACATATATACACACGCACACATATATATATATAACAATGTAAATGGGGAGATATCAAAATAAGAACAATAATATATTAATCCTCTACAATGAATGTACAATTGATACCAATAAAAAATATCTCAGCATACTAAATTGACAAGCATATTTTCAAGGTCTTGGTTATTGGATATGTTATCTTCCAAACCATCACTAGTTAACTTTTAATGAGTAACTCACTCGAGAAACATCATCAATTTTTTCTGAAACCAAACCAAAATCCTAATAAATGGACTATTATAAACAATTTCCCAAGGATTCAACCACCACTGATACCAATCTATCATGAACCGACCAAATTTGATGCTCGGGTTGCAACTACACCAAGAATGCCTCCATTTTCTAGGGGTTGGAAACTACTATTTAAGGAATAAATATCTCATGGATTTATTTTACTATTTACCTATACACAAGAATATCCATCTAGATGAAAATTTGTAGAGTAAAAGAGTCAAAGATGAAAACACTACAACAAAAAAACTAACCACACATTAACCTCTTGAAACTAAAAAAGTATAATAGTAAAAACTAAAAACTAAAAGGGAAAACACACTCCAACGTATAAATATGTTCCAACTATAAGATACTGGAATAGAAATATACTAGGAGAGTATAACCTCTAAATCCCAAGCTACGATCATTGTATGTGGTACAAAGAACCCAGTTCCCCTAAAATCCAATATAGTCATGGTCGACCTGTCCAACAAATTCAAAATACATGACGCATGTGAAAAAATCAAATGTTGGGATGAGTATACACATACAATGTAGTAAATCCTAAAAGCTAAATTGGGAACAAGAAGATATAAAATAGTTAATAGAAATGCTATTGATGCAAGATAGGATAAAAGAGAATACAACAACCCATCCAAGATTGAAAGTAATATCATCCAAACACAAGGGTCACAAAATGGTGAGTAGATGAACTACTCATCATGTATTCACTTCCTATATACTGAGATTAGAGTCATCCAACCATGAGTATCTAGATATGGAAATCATGTGATGTACATTGTGTGAAATCTCCTCTCATGGAATGACAGTAACCAAATCCAATGTGTGGAAATATATATTTCTACTTTTATATATGTATATATATATATTTATATATATATTCATAGTAATAAAAACCCAAAATAACAGAGTAAATAGATATCCATCTCACAACTCATCCGAAGAAGAGTAGCCAACAGTTCCAAAATTCCATCAACAATGCTCTGCAACTCACGTGTATTCCCATAAGTAAGTGTCTATGTACTGCCACACCTCTCCATTGTGAGACACAGTTAAGGTGCTACAAAATCAATATAAAGGACCCAAACCATAGTCCATTAGCATGGTTCCAATCTAAAAGTATCTATAGAGGACATGTGCCCATGTTGATTGTGGTTTCACTCTAGTTTCAGGAGGATCTATTCTCTATACTGGTAGGGGTTCCACATAGTAAGGAAGAGGACCTTCACTAATTCTGATGGGGTTACACTCTATAGGTCGATGACCCATTCCTTGATGGGACAGGGGTGCTACACTAGTAATTGAGGACCTGTTCCCTATCATATAAGGGGGTTCCACTCAGAATTCAAGGACCATCTCCATGTTACCACAGGGGGTTCCACTATAGGTCATCAAGGACCAGTGGCCTGCTATTTTAGAAAGTTTCCATACATTAGGAAGATATATTGGACATTCCACCATGCAGTTGGGGGTATAATTGTAGTCATTAAGGACATTTACCCTGCACATCGCACATGGATCTTGAAATACACAACTATGGGAACCATCATATTCAATTCTTAATAACAATCAGCATAGGGTACTCATGGGACAAAATCTGATTTCAAATGAAAGAGTAACAGGTGATTAATGTTTCCCCAAAAGAGGTGAAGGGGGATACAGTGCATATGGGGTCCCCCATGATATGTTGTACCACTACAACACATGGTTGTGTCCCAATCTAGCATGCGACATCATACAATGTAGTAGTATAAGCCGAGTAGGTGGACAACATGGGGTGTCCATTAAAACCGGTACCGGGTAGTGTTAGGCAGTCATGTCAATGTACCAGACCCTGTGTACTCTATACATTGCACGTTTCCTCAGATGGGTGATGCCCATGTGATATGGCCTTTTTTTGTGTAATCAAGTACATGGTTGTGTACATAGATTTGTACCCCCACATGGGATCCCACCTATGAAATTCATCATACCAGTTGTCCAATCTATAAAAAGGGTACACAACGTGTTGGAGGACTACATGTTGTGTGATACTTAATTTTTAGAAAACCCAAGCCACCATAGATGTTTAGGCTACACGTTGTGTGTTCATCCACATACATGATGTATAGTTGGGGTTTTTTCCATATATACTAGTTCCAATCCTCAAGCTAAAATCGTCTTAGTCTTTTGTACATTTTTCCTTAAATCAGACTAGAACTAATAGATTCGACTAAAAAACATGATCTATGGCCATTGTTTTTGAAAAAATAGCCTCTAGTGATTCGTCGCATGATTTTTACACCACCTATCCCACAAAGTTTTATTTATATATCTGAACCATAGAAATGACAATCCATTAATCAAAATAATCATTGATCTATTCTAATTTTACTGACCTATTCCTTTTTCGTTGATTTGTCTTTGTTCAGGGGGTTATACTGGACTCGGTACCACCCATCAAGGTAAAAGGATGAACACAGTGTCCTACCAATGATAAATACAAACTAAAATTATCATGAAAGAAACCAAATTTTTTTATAGAAAATGTTTCTCAAGATTTCTTGTCCACTGATCAAGAATAGTGATCCATAATTTGAAGCCAACTAAAATATAATCAATTTAACTAGTGCATATGAGCATGTTCTAGACACAATTGGTGCATCTAGAGAGAATGGACCAATCAACACAAATTATTTAATCAAAAGAGAATAAATCACCAAATTGAAAATTTGAACCTCAATTATGGATCGTTCATTATTGAGTAATGTGTATTCCATGAATCGAGACAATTTTTGTGTTCATTACATAATTATCTAATCTGATTTTGATATTCTTTGCTATCCGATGAGATTCACCAATGGAGGTGGGGGGGAAGTGATCTAGATTTTTTTAGGGTCTTTTTATCTATCCCATGTGAAATAAGAATGTAAATGATCTTATATGTAATTTATCGGTGTTAAAAAATTAAATATTTGAATTTAATAATTAATTGAATCACTAAATGTACTTCCAATGAGAAAGGAGTCTGAACACCCTATGACGATACATTTTATCCCACACCTAGGGTAAACACTATGTTCTGAACTAAACTGTGTTATCCTAATTCTGATACAAGAATTCATTTAAGTGTAATATTTTTTCATTAATAAGATATGCACACACAATATAAAATATATATTATAGTTTTATAAAAAAATATTGGGCACATAAGGCATAAGAATCCCATGACGTGTCATATCCTACAATAAAAATAAATATATAAATATTTGAAATTCATATAAGGAAAAAATTTTGTCTCTAAAAATAGAATAATCACAAAATATTTTGAATAAAAATCAAACATAAAAATAACCTACTCTAATAAGACTCGTGTATCAATGATCATATATGGGTAACAAGACCACACATACACCCAAAACCATTTACCGTCAATGGAAATAAACCCATGTTAAAAACATAATTAACTATGTAATGATTTTTATAAAAAACCCCAAATGTTAAGGAACATCCTACCATAGGTTTTTTTATTTCAACATCAAGGATAAACCACCCTCTGTGGATCTAATATGGAATTTCAACCCTAAATTTTCAACAATACCTTCTTTAGAGACTTATTATCATAATTTTTGTCATGAAAATAGTCAATGTTCATCACGTAAATGTCACTCAATCCGAATTCACATGTTTATTGTCTCTAACTGCTAAAGAAAGATTTCTAGAACAAATTCAATATTCATTATATAAATTTATAAAAAATTCACATGAAATAATATAATATATATCCCTGATAATCTATAATAATTATTATAAATCCATATCATCCTTTATGTCAATCCTTTAATATTTATTAAAAAAAATACAATTCCACATAGTATAATAATATCATTATCTATAATACTTCGAGATCAAATAGAGTCATTCTTTTTATTATTTTCCATCTTTCATGTTTATTTTAATTTTTAACAGTTCAATATAAATTTTTATGAAATATGATATGGAATGAAAATTTGAAAAAAATGATTGGGAATATTATATAAAAAATTAACCATGGTTTTGTCTCATGAATAAAAATCACACAAACATAGAACAGAGAGAGTGGATTCTTTTATATCTGTAACATAAATAAATAACTCATTCTGATTAAGGATTACCTAATTATAATACGTGTAATTTTAGACTACATGGACTTGAGTGAATAATACAATAATTAAATTCATGATAGTTCATCTATTCGAGAAACAAAACCATGAAATAACCCACAATATAATATATATATATATCATAATTTAATTATTATTTTAAATCATTAATAACTATATAGTGTTTAAATTCAAAATTATTATGAATAATTCATTTGAGAAAATTCAATAAATCATATAACAATGAAATTATTCAATAATCATCATCAAAAAATTTGACAAAAGGTCATGCTATAAAATAAGGAGAAAAAAGGTGGTTTTAAAATCATTTTTCGTAATATGGAATCTATTTGAGGATACCATGGTTTACCCCTACACAGGTCATAACTATAAAAAAAAGTTATTATTTACCCAAATATAACACATTTAATCTTTGTTTTAGCCTAATGCATTGGGGAGCTACCCTTATATATAAAATACCTAACCTTACACATCTATTGAAAATTCGAGCTTACTACTACATAGAACCATTGTTCCCCTTTCATAGTCTATGAATTACCCTTACATGAAAAGTGGTTACTCATATGACCCTAAATTAGAAAAATACTACCCTTATGGTGTGTATATAACAATTTCATAACCATTACACAATTTATTTTAGTATAGATTTACCATTACATGATGAACAGAAAATATCCATACCATTACATAATGCCTCATTTACCCTTACACGTGGTCTAAAAAACACCCTTACCTTTGTGTGTCCCTTATAAATTATTGTATATGATTAAAAAGCACCATAAAACGATATGGGTTATTTTCCATAAAAAATAATTTTTTTTGATAATAACTCTTATACAAAATTAAAAAAAATTAGGTTCAAATATCAATTAAAAATTTTCAATATTACAAAAAAATCCCTAGGATGTAAATCCATGTTGGATTGATCAATATATCTATTCTAAACTATGAATATACATATGGAAATGACGAAATAAGAATCAAAAATCTAAATTTAAACTAAATGGTTTCTAATAATAATGATTTTACCTTGTTACCTATAAATGTTATAATTTTTTTTGAAGAACATGATGCAATACACCCAAAATATCATTGAAATTATTAATTAAATAGTGTAATAAGATATAATGAAAAGGGGGTGTGACAATGTTCCTCACCATATAAATTGATTTCCCTATAAATTGTTAGTATTAAATATTGATCAATGAAAATATATTATTTAATATCCCCATTAGAGACACTACATTTAAGAACATGGAAATCCGTTAACCTATAGAAGATAAATTTCATAAAACTAACTCAATTAGAAACCTTATAGAATACCAGATCCCACAACCAATAAAAGTATATAATTGATCATCCATAATAATGTTTACAGTAAAACATTCACTTTACTCTGTTAAATAAAAGAAACATTATGGGTCTCCAAATCATATTAGCTGAGAAGATTCATATCATACTACCCTTTGTCCCATGTAGGATATGGTTGGGTCCTAGAATTATGTACCGATATATATGTATTAAACCATATTATTCCTAATTATCAAATGAAATAAACTAAGATATCTCATTAGTAAGAAATTATATCATATTTGTTGGTTTATCCAATATATCAATGATTCCACCAAAATAATGAATATATATTTATCAGTTATGTACACCTAAATTTTCAACAGAAAAGAAATCAACTCAATTGATATTTGACAAATCAGGTTCCTTTATAACCATGTAAATTAATCAACCCCAAAACATTACTAACATTTATAGATCATAGATAATTCTTTAACATTTTTACTAATGGTTTGAAAACACTATAAAATAGAACCATCTCATTGATCATGCAACCCTAAGAATTTTCCCATTTCACCCAAAATCATTAATTATTTCTAAATGACTCAAAAATATTCATTCTAAAACATAAATACTAAAATAAATAATAAAAAATCAAAATTTGTCCATATCAAATATTGAATTAGAGAAAAAAACTCAAATGCACTTTTATACTTATGATTTCATATGAAAAGTATAATCGAAATAACTAATGACACCTATACCATACTATCTGATGATCATATATCATATATATTATGAATCCTCAAATTAAAACGAGTTTATAATACTATTTGTTATCAAAGAAAATCGATTCACCCCCCTCGTCACTCGAGGTAGACTCTGATATTGGAATATGTGGATTTCTGATCCCCATGGGCATGATACTAGTGTCGGGGCATCCCAAAATTAACTAATTATAATTATTTTTCCTTTAAAACAATAATTAAAAATGAACACAAACATTAATGTTCAAAATGGCCATAGCATAAGCCATACACTCAGACTTATTATAATAAGTAGATTCGTAACAGATCCGAAAAAAAAACATAAGTATATTAACCAAAGTCATTAACCATAAGTAAATATAACAAATAATCAATATAAAACCAAAGTTCATTATGGCCAATCATTAATCTATGGATGGAAATATTAATCGAAAAATAATACTATGGTACATCTAATAATATGTTGAAGTGGCATGGTTTACAAGGTAAACTAAAAATACCTAACCAGAAAAGATCCTAAAATTTAATTCCAAAACCATGATATCCATGCACTACATGAATGGAATTGAAATTATGCCTCTGAAGTACCCAAATTTAATATTTTATACCACCCACTACATCCAACAAGAAAACCTACAAATCCTATATTATATGATAAGCGTGTGCATAAAATGTTCATTGTGTTCCTCACATTATACCGTGAATGACCATTAAAATTAAATAAAATCCATTATAGTTTTAAATAAAACAATGAAATTAAACCATTTTTTGATGTTTATGTAATAAAAAATCGATCGATCATAATAAACTATTCATTACAATGTAAAAGGATTGAAAATATTAACATAAATGATGTTTTTTATTTTTATAACATTATAGAAATTTAAATAAATATAAATTGTTTAAACTGTAAATTATAAATGTAAAAATTTAACAAATTGATGAAATTGAAAAAAAATCTATAAACCATTCAGAATTCATAAAAAAAATTATATATGGGTATTCATTCTTTTAAAATGAAAACAGTTTTCCAATACATATGTTAAATAAGAAAAGAACAAATTTATAACTAATGTGACCATTCTAATTTAAAAATAATAAATATATTTAGATAGAAGGAAGGCAATTCCTAGTTTATTATGATATTCATAACAGAATATTTACCAGAATAACATTGAAAACAATTATAATAAATAGTATCATAATAATCAACATAATAGTGACATGAGACTAACAGGAAATACCCTTAAATAAATCATCATAGGAATTGTGAAGTCACAATAATCATAGTAACACCAAGAAGATATGATTAAAAACTAGGAAAAAAATAAAAATAATTTCCATGTAATTGGATAATTATATGATTAAACAACAAAAATACTTAGTTTTACCCTACCTAGAATGATTGTGAAGACCCCCCCCCCCCCGAAGTAGAGCATATTCATAATAAGGAGCCACCAACCAGATCTTAACCATAAACTGTTGAAAAAATTGCACCAATATTTTCTAAATAGCTACCAAAGGCTCCCCATGACATAACCTAGATATATGAAATCACTATTTATTATATTATATTATATATATATATATAATTATAACATACCCTCACTATTAATCACAAATCATAAAATCATCCCCTTCTTCAAAAATAACAAATAATGAACATATCTAATAACAGTGATAAATATTATAATATAACATGTTAAAAACTAAATGTTGAAATTTTATATAAGAAATGTAAATCGTCTTAAATTATTATTATACATGTAATAAGATAGAATTTTTAAAAACTTTTAATTCAGACTTTATAATATCTTTCGAAATACAAATTTTTAGGGACTTATTTTTAAAATTAAAACCCAAAACACAATTTACAAAACATTACATCCATTAAAACATAACCAATACAGAAACTTGTCCATAATGTGCCCTAATGTCTTCAATTGGGTCAAATAATTATTAAAAGTGAAATATTATATTTTTAAAATCCAAACAAATCCTTATTTTGAATATTTTCTTTTTGACCCTAAATTATTTCCATTAAAATTGATTGAGAGTTGGAACTCACCTATAATTTTAAAATTACATTTCATATAAACTCTTAGGGATTTTTATAAACTCTAGTTTTACATAATAAAATTATTCATAATTAAAAAACATGGAAATACTTAGAAGGAATTTATTTCAATTGAAAATTCAAGATAGAATAAATACCCCATGACGGTGAATCATTAGACATAACCAATATAATAATTAAACATTTTAAAAATTGATATGAAACAAAAATTATCTCATGGATTCAATTTTAAAGGAAATAAATGAAGAAATCTAACTCGGATCATAGATTTCACTAGTAGTTTTTTTATTCCACCAATTAGAGGAAAGATAATCATTTATAAGAACATCTAAACCCTTAAGACATGAAAAACAATAATAAATTGATAATCTCAAAAATATATGTATTTATGATCATCAGAGGAGAAATAAAAATGGGGAAAAAGAAAAATAATAGGAGAGGGGGAGAAAGGCTATGATTTAGATTATTATAAATTTATAATGGTGAAATTATTCCATATAGAATCCAAATATGAATGAGAAGTGAATGGTGAGGATCTATTGGATCTATGGAAATTTAATGATAGAAACTAAAGGTGTCTGAAAGGGTTTAAATAAAGTGGGGACACTACTTGAAATTCTTATTTTTACAATTAGGCTGCTAACATGGTTTTTCACATAGTTTTCAAGAGCATGTAAAATATATGAAACACTCACAACATTTGAGGTATAAACCACACAAAGTTAGACTACGTGGTCACTCATAATAATGTGAAAAGAATACGAAAACCATTAGGATGGCACCGTATGTAAGATTTATTTTCATGTTTACTCCTAACCATAGTCTAAACATATGTCACTACTGAAATAAAAATCTCCATAAAGGAATAAATGGTATTGTTTATACTCATCATTCAATAAACAAGAAGCAAAAAATTTTTATAAAAAATTGGAAAACCAAAACCCTAAAATCAAATTTTATTATAAATAATTAATTTAATAAGGACACCAGAAAAAATTACAAGGCTTTGTGACCTTCCCATATCATTGAGTGTGACTATTTAAAAAATTGATGTAGAGTTTTATAAAAACATCATTTTATTTTTTATGTAATTTTAACCATGTTTGATTTCTTAGGAAGCTTGAATTTTATGAATAAAATATTGTCTACTTATGTAATACACAATGAGTAATTACATGTGATTTAAGCATAAATGGTTTTTCATTATTTTTTTATACACCAAAATGTGCGAAACCTAATAAGTAATCATGTGTAGGTGGAAAAAATAGTGAATTTAATTCTGATAGAACTAAATTAATTTATTTAACATGTATATTATGTTCTAAAATTTCTCCCCAATTGTCCAAAAAATCATTGAAAATGATTTTTAGTTAATTCAGAGAGATAAAATAGTTTAATTTAATATCAGTGAGTGATATCTGAGAAGTTTATAATTAATGTTTATATAACTATTAATGAAACAAATAATTACTAGAATATAGAAATGATATAATTAATTATGCGTGATGTGGAATTATATTCACAAAAATGGAAATGTTTTCTCTATTGGTTTCTATTTTTATTGAAAAATTTAGTTTTATTGTAAATTAATTTTTATTATTTAAATATGGAACATCAAATATCATATCATTAAACATCTTCTTAAATGAATATTCGTAGTGATAATACACTTTCTAATTATTGGTTAAAACCACTTTCATTTAAAATAATAGTGTATGGGTTTATAAAATTCAAATTTTTATGTGTTATGATTTATTGACTAGTGAAAAATTATATCATTATGAATGGAATGATTTATATTTTGGATTATAAATCTACATTGAAGCATATTCTAAGATCCAAAAGTCATAAAACAATATTTTTCTATTAATATTAATTTCTATTTAAAATAATAATGATATGTCATTAAAATCCAATAGTTTTTAAAAATATAAAGTATTACTTATAGTTACAACCATTTAAAATAACAAAATTACTACATATAAAAAAAATAAGTATCCATTATAGTTGTAACAATAAAAAAACATAAAATAAAATTCATGAAAGTGAGAATTGTTCAAAGGATCAACAATCCATTGTCATTATCTATACCAAAGAGTGAGTGCATGGATGAGAAATTAAGAAAAATAGGTTTTCTTTTATTAATATTATTAAAAACTGAAATATAAATACAATTTTTAAAGTCACTATGGATCATTTAATGATATTTTCACATTTAATTTACATTTAGTATATTATATAGTTCAAAAATTAATTGAATATCATTCTATAATATTTTAGTGATAATCCAACATTTCTACATGATGTTGAACATTTAGAACATGTTTATAAAACATGAAAAACTTTTATATTTAAAAGTAAACATTGAAACAAGGGGATCACTTCACATGTTAGATAAACATTAAATTTTTTCATATAATTCATAAGTAAGTAAACTATTTATTTTTAATTTTCCCATCAATCAAAGATCATTTTCAAGGATTTAATCATTTAGAACGTGTTTATAAAACCAAAAAACACATACAACTTGAATAAGACAAATTTGACCATTTCAGTAAAATGAAACGTTATCCTGATGTGTTTTTTATACTAGTCATAGATTATTTTAGTATTATTTTCATAGAATCTATGTTTTTCCCATTTTTATCAATTGAATCATTTTTATAAAACATAAAACACTTTTAATTGTAAATATATCACTTAAATAATTTTATTCAAATTTCATTCAAAATATTTTGTGATTTACTCCTATATATCAAAAAATGAATGCAAAATCACATATCAATTGAACAAATGAACAGAATTTTAAAAATATTTTTTTTGTATAATTTCAACAAAAGCTATTCATTTTATTAATGTATGCTTTATTTCAACTATTAATGAATGAAATCATGAATATTGTAAAAATATATATTGAAAATTCAATGTATTTTTAGTTTTTTGATCATTTGGTACGCATTCATTGAAGTTAAAAACATTTGTTTTTAAAAATAATGTTTGTACAATTCCAATTAAATCAGACTTAATATTGATGTATGGTTAAATCCAAAATTCAATAATTGAATCTGTGATCATTAAACTAAATTTTAGGAATAATATAATTTTATTTTATTATTTCCATGTCCATATAAGTTAATCATAATTACAATTAAAAAAATTAAACATCAGATTAATATAAAAAATCACACCTCATATCGGCTTGTTATAAATTAATTTAGGTTACTAAATAATTGTATTTGTTTAAAAATTTTGGTTACACTTTTATCTAATTTTCCCTATTTTTACCATTTGAAAAAAAATGGAGATGTTATAATAATTATAATTGAAAATTAAACATTGAATCATTCAATTAGAATCATTTTATAGGTTGAAATTTTATTTTTTCCTTATATACATAAAATGAATAAATGATTTTTGTTCAAATGTTTTGTGATAATTTGATATTGGATTCTCAATTGTGATTATTTAGTAAATTTATCTAAACATCAATGAATTTTAATTGTAAAAATACCATTTTAATTATTTAGGACACATTATATAACATATTAATATTTTTTTAGTCCTTATATGTGTAAAATAATTAAAAAATTATGTTACAAAATTTTCTCTATAAAATAAGTTATTTTGAACATATTTTTCATTTGATGAACCTTTATAGAACCAAAAACATAATTTCAAATCTAAAAATAAATATTACATTACTTTTTAAATATCAAAAATCATTTTGGATGGTGGTATAATCATATATGTTATAAATTAATTATTTATCTTTGATATAAATTTTTATGACAATATATGAGTTTTTATCTATTTTAATCATTTAATGAATGTTTTTAGAAGTAAATTTTTTAAAGAAAATTAATATTATCATCATATGTTATTTTATACTAAAACCATGGTTTTTAAAATACGATATAAATGAATTAATAATTATTTTTAAATATATTTATGACATTCAAATATCATATTCATATATTTTATTATTTGATTTAGTTTAATTAAACATAAAAATGATAAATTATAAAAAGATACATTACATATCTTTGAAAAAATAACTTTTTTATTGATATATAGTTTGTTCTCATTGGCATCTAATGAATCAAAATACATTACCCTATTTTTATATTAATATTAACTCATTTTCTTATATTTGAATACATAAATCACATGTAAAGAACATAAAAACATTAATTTTATAAAAAAAATATGTATGAGAAACTGAAAAAATTTATTTTTCACAAAAATCTAAATTATTTGATTTTAAATTCAAGAAAAAATTCATTAAATAAGTGGTAGAGAAAACCCCATTTATGATATTTGGAAACATTCTTAAACGTATTTATTTTACCACTCATATATGATTGAATACATTATTTCACCAGGATATGATTTATCAAAAATATTCACATTGTACTAAATATATATAAATATATCTTGTTGATAAATAGTTTAGAAAATGTATACACTATAAAATAGAAACATATAACATATACCACATCATGGATGTTAGTTCTATGATGGAAGAATCCATATTTCATTAATTTAAAAACATTGTAGCTATAGGGTAATCAAATTATTTTTTAGAGACATTGAATATGTTAATCTTATAATAATTTTATATGATATTTTTTTATATAGTGAAGTTTTATTATATATATCTCAACAGATCTATATGTATGTAAATCTATAGTCTATTATTTATGTGTAGAGTCCTTACACCATATACAATTTTATACATTAAATTAGACTACCAAATGAAATTTGTTTTTAATAAATAATATATAACATATAATTATAATATCTTATATTAAATATTATATATGGAACATTACTAATTATAATGAAACTTTATTTTAATTTTTGGATATCCAAGAATTTGACCCAGAAAATATATCATCATATTTTTTTTATAATGAGGATCATCCAGAGTTCCCTAAAAATTTAAAAAAATTAGAAACTAATTTATGTTAAAAAATAGAATTGATATAATAGAAATTAGATAATACAGTTTATCAATTTCTTGGTCAGTATTAAAAATATCCTATTAATCATTTATTTTTTTTAAACAAAATTGAATCTATTTTTTTCTTTATTTAATTTCTTATCAGTTAATATACATTCATATGTTTAAGTAATATGAGGAATTATAAATGGAAAATTATTATCAAAAGTAATGGTATTATGTAATCCATTTTTTATTTTCCGTTAAAAATAATTTTTTGGAAACTATAATAAAAAGGGACCTTTAATAATTTTATATAAAAACTTAAAAATTGTCTTAATATATAAATTAATGTTGAGAGTGCATAATAATTCATGTTTCATTATCGATTTTTTCTAAAAAACCATTATTTTTATACTTTAGTATATTAAAAAATTCATCTAATTATAGTGTCACAAGTATTACTATCTTTTAACAACTCATTATAAAGAACATGTAATGAAAAAAAGTAAATAAAATATGCTAATGGTGTCAAATGTAGGTTCCTAGGTAAGAATTTGTAATCTATCAGTTTGTTTCTTAGATTATCAATACCCACTCTAAGGTTTTCCATTATGTTAGTAGATAAAATAATTTAAACCAATTTTTTTAATATTAAAATATATTAAGAATACTATATGTTTCAAATGAGACACCCCTTCATTAATATGTTCCATTATCTAATATAATTTCTATACAATATAAGTTGAAATATTATGTTCTACATTTTTAATACTATCATATCAATGAGTACTTGTAGCTCAATTATCATCTCATAAGCTACCAACGTCTTAACATCCACATGATATAATAGTAATTATATGTTTTAAATGGTATCATTGTGCGTTTGTAAAATGTACCAATTTTAATGAATTATTGTGGGGTTTAAAGATAAAGACCATCATTAATTTTTTCCAAATATAGCTTCAAACAAATAAATATCAATATATGATTATTTCTAGTATATTATAAAATATTTAAAAAAATGATTACCTTTAGAATGATCAGAATATTATGGTAATATAATCAATCATTGTACTAAATATCTATTTAAATTGGTATAAAATTTTATTACCAAATGATTTATGTCATTAGATTCATAGTTTTCAGCCAAATTTTTATTTCCATTAAAATGTGTATTTGAGAACTAACTCATATATAACTAATTAAAATATGTTTATTTTCATCCATAGGGTGACATTGTGTGTTCCATCACTCCTTGAATTTTTTACCTCTACTTGTAATTTTAATCATGTGAGGACACTCTTGTATTTATTTTATAAGAAAATTTTTTTGTTTTTTCACTACTTCATAAATATTATTATCTTTCTTCTTATGATGTGTAATATTAGTAGGTGGTTAATTAACTTTCACTAAAACAAGTAAGATAAATACTTTAAGATATTTAAACATTATATTAATGAAATAGTATAAATATTATATACATAAAATTTTGAATGATACTCAAATGCATAAAATATATTTTTATTATATTTTTATTTTCATTAATAGTAAGTGGGATTCATCCTCTATTGATTACCCTAATCACATATCTATCATCTGCTTTGACAGACATGGAATAATCTATATTTTGGAAACTGTAAATGGATATAATTTAAATTCAAAAAGACCACACATTAAAGAATTATAATTTATTTCAATCGTTAATTTAACTTCTAATAAAATAATTGACCAATATTTTTTTAAGATCCAATGAAGAAAATAAATGTAGTAACTATGATTATTTTATGAAATACTCTTCTTTGAATCAATATTTTGTGAAATTTTCTTTTTGAAAACCCAATTCAAAACAATAAATACAATATAGTTCTCAATGAATATTAATTAAAAAATAGGCACTTATTTACATATTTTTTCAATGATCCTAGTGGGGGACATATTAAAATTTTTTGGATTTATTTACATTAACCCAAATACATAAATTATATCAAACACACCTGTAACTACACAATTTTTCATTATACTAAATTTTTCATATTTCATTGCATATAATATATAACAGTTCTCAATAATATTTTCTATAACAATATGGGTAAATACATTATGAAGTACATCCATGGGGACTGATGTTTTGAAAACTATGTGTGCAACCCCACACAACACAATTACAATAATGGTGAGGGTTCATGGGATTATTATAACACATAGATGATAAGTTGGATCCAGTATGTATTCCAGGTTATTAAAATCAACATTCCCTTCATTTCTAGTATGTTTGATTGTTATATCACTATTTTTAAATCTCCAAAAATTCATTAAATATTTAACCATTGACCAAATAATTATTCTTTATCTATCTAAGAACATAATTCGAAAATATAAGTTGGTTTTGAAATTTGATAATGGAATATCACATTTCTTACAATGTGTAGGGAATATAAAGAGTAGTAGAAGATTCACTGTGGAAAGGTTCTGTACTTTATAATAGGCACTAAAATCTAAATTCATTTGGCCCAGATAGTTAAGAATGACCCTCCCTCGGATGAACAATCTCAATCAGGTAGGATCCATATGTGTTTATCTTAAAATTATTTGTAATGTATTTTTATAAAACCCAATTCCCACGCCCCATATTTCATATAATACATGAATTGACCGGATAACACCGTATGAGATTCCCCATATAAGAGGAGTTTCCTAATTCCTCGATCATTAAGGAGAGGACCTGAATAAAAAGAAAACATAGATATTTTGATGTCAGGATTTATAAATGCTTCTAAATTACTTATTCCATTATGATATTACAAGGGGGCTCAATATTTTTTTTCAATGGCTATACAGAAACAAAACCATTGAATGGTTACAATTACAAATTATTGTACCATGTTAAGTAAAAGTTTTTAAAAGAAACACCAAGTCAAGTTTGAGTACATGTGGATTCTTATAAAATAGATTATGTATTGGGACTAGGGTCCTCAAATGAAGAGTTGCACCTCTATATCTGCCTTTGAATTAGTACAATATTGGAATTTTTAAGTTATTTTAATACCTATTAATTGAATTTAATTATTAATCACTAAATGACCACATTCATAATTCAAGATAATACATCAACACATGTTCCTTTAATTTACCATTATTATCTTATATAATTATATTAATTGTTTATAAATAAATTTTAAAAAAAATTGGCCTGGAAACAAAATAATTTACTATATTCATCTTTATTTGATATCCCACAGTCATCCCTTGTTGGATTAGAATTCCTAATAACATAATTATTATTTTTAACATTTGGAATAAATCCATACAATTATGCCTAAAATATAAGCAATCCAGATCCATGACATTGATGGGTATTGTAAATAAATCAATTTTTACATTAGTGTACCCTTGATTTATTATGTGTGATAAGATTGTGGGATCCCATTTCAATTATTATCAAACAATTATTTATTAAAAAATCAATAAATCATTTAATAATAGATTTATCAACAATAAAATCATTTGGATAGATTTTTTATATACCCTTTTATTATCTTTATATAAAATTCATTCTAGTATATCCTTATAAAATATACCCGAATAAAAATATTCATCGTTATTACCATTTAAAACATCAATTGAACCATAATATCAAAGTATAATTGTTTAAATAAGAAAGTTAATTTATATAATATTATAGTGAATTATTCATTCATTGCTGTATAATTCATTGGGATAATTACATTTTTAAAAATTGATTTCAAAAATAAACATTGAGTAATTATTGTGTCAAACTTTATTTTTTTTAAAAAAATTAAATGAAATAAAATATAAATTTTATATATGAATTTTAAATAAATGTTATTTTAAACACTTAAACATAATTATATAAATATATAGATTATTCTAGATATTTGATAAATAATCCCATAATACAAAATAAATTTAAATGTCATAAAAATGAAGTATCACTTTACTAGAAATAGTGTGATCTATTTAAGGAATAAATTTTTTTCTTCCCTCATTCACTAAAACCAACACATCCCTTATCATCATGTCAATGATGTAATATTTTTTCATTGAATAACTAAATGGTCTTTCACTATTAATTATTTTATTTTCTAATGAAATTATGACATTCATTTTCTAAATATTCCTGACATCTAGAAAATTTATGGAAAAAATGACATTAAGTTTTTTTAGAAGAAAACATATCTATTTTTACAACACAATTGTGTATAGTTTCATGAGAAATGATTAAAAATCACAGTAAAATTAATATTTTGATTATCAAAATTTTCAACACTTATTAATGGATTAAGTGACACAAATTCTACTGAATCGCCTTCAAATATAATTTTTTAGGATCAGTATTGATGTTTCCAAAGTATAACTTGTTTTTTACAAGAACTATGTTCTTCATCAAATTTAACAACCGAACAAAATGTTAATAGTATTCAAATATGAGAAACATTATACATCTTTTAATGTCATATAGTAAAAAATTGTCAAAAATTGGAATGAAATTTAATATGATAAATTACATAGATCACAATTTGAAATATTATTTTCAATGATAATAATATATTATAAAATAATTATCCCAAACTATTTTTATATATTTAATTAATTTATCTAAACAAATTTCAATATAAATTACAGATTTTTTGGCCATGAAATTACTATGAAAACAAAATTTACTTGATCATCAAGCCAAACCATAGTGTAGATTTATAATTTATCTAAAAAAACCATTTTATTGTGAGTGATTCTCTATACACAAAAAAATTATTTCAATCCATGGAAAATTCAAGATGAATTCTAATGGTCCCATTTCAAATTTTAGAATAACAATGATCAATTTTACTATACTTAGGAGTATCATTTTTGTGTTTACTTTTTTTATTTATTTATTTTATTTTCGTTTTAAATCATTTGGGTTGCAACCTATATACATCCAAATGTTTTCTAAATATAGAATATCAATAGATAACTATAAAAAAATTTAACGACATTATTCAGTGTTGCTTTAGACTATACAATTTTCAAATGATATATATTTAGTAAACCCTGGTCTTTTAATGAAAATATGTAGCCATTAAGGAATTCATTATTTTTTTCATAGAACATTTCCATAGAATATCAATATTCATTAAGTTCATTTATTTTATTGGTAATCATATTTTAATCCAAAAAATTATTTTTCAAAAGAGAATATATTTCTATACTATTAATTTCACTCCAACAGTTACCCGGTTTTTGATTTCATAGTTTTATTTTAGTAGATAAACTCATACATTTGGTTCAACCATCATAGAAGGACATATTATGATAATCATTTAATCTTGAATACATTTTCATACAATCCAAAAGTTCAGTTTAAAACATAGTTATCTTTCAAACAATATAATCTACACCATTATAATCATTTATTCTAATCTAATATGATTTATAAATCATAATGTTTTCCTAACCAACATATACATTTGTTCTCTTACATGTTCAGTTAAATATTTATATCATTGATAAATTATAATGTCGATAAATATATATTCACACTCAACTAGAAAAATTATTATTGTTCTAAAACAATGTAATCAAGGAAATAGAATTTTTGAAGGGTTGTTTCTAGGGTATGTTGTATTCTTCATAATTTCATAGAACCAATACTCCTAAAGTTTCATCATATATTTAAAATCAATTCAAATTTAACAATTTTTAACCTAATTGGTAAAAACATATTCATATTAAACTAAAGTAATTGACCTAAAAATATTTAAATTATTTATATATTAACATAAATGCAAACACATAAGTACTCATACAGAAATCAATATATAAAAATATTTATAACACACACATACACATACATAAATGATAATCATATTAATAGATAATATAAATTGTATATATAAAATATCCTTTAAAATGTACACACACAAATTCAATACTTAATAAATATATATATATAGTATAATATATATATAGGCATGTGTGTATATATATGGAGTATTTCTCAATTTGTGTTTGTCAATATTACGTATATATGTATATATATATTAATATACACACCCCCACATATTTCATGTATATATACATATTTATATATATATAATGAAATTTATATTAATTTATATATATATATATATAAGTAATAAAACATAATCATGATTTTCATACATATCGAAAAAATATCAGTAAAAAAATATATTATTAATAATTTTTTATTGAAAAAACTAGAATTTAAAACTCTATTATTTGAAGAAGAAATATTTAGTAGTAATTTGATAGAAATCTACATGGAAAAGAAACCTTATAAAGATGAAGAAGAAGAACATAATATAATACATGAGATTCAAATATTGTAAATAAACACTTCATCAAAAAACCAATACATAATAGAAATTTTTTAATTTCAATATAATTTTATAACACATTGTTCCACACAAAACTAGAAAAGTACCTTCACAATACTGGACGAAACATTTTAGAATGAATAGTTACCAATATAAAGAACCCCTCCAACCTTGATATCTATAAGATCATACTCTAAGATGAATGAAAAATATATTTGATACATTTTTTCATGTAATTAAAACAATATTCCTTCGAATAGACGATGTATAAGAACTAAGAGAAGGATGCGAATTATCTTATGTTGTCATAATGATGTGTATATAGAATGAGTAATATGAATATTGAAAACTAGTTATTATAATATAATCATGGGAATATGAATGTTGTAATTATAATGTGATATTTATTCATGAATGTGTCTAGTAAAATAAATAAATAAATTTTATGACAATTTAATCAATAATTATTTTAATTTCATATTAATCATTAAATACTATAAAAATAAAACACCTAAGACATTTAATAAAAATAATATATACTGGAATAAATAATCCATAATTTTCAAGAACTCAATAGTTTATTTTGAAATTTAAAATTATATTTATCTAATAATAAATACAATAAAATATTGAAAATTATTTTTGATAAAAGGAACTTAAATTTGAAATTATTATGTTGAAATTATTCAAATGTGAAATTTTGATAAATTTCTATGACACTATATTTTTTTGGTGTGTTGGAAAAAAATAGTAACCATATATGGGTTGTATTATGACATAATTATGATGCAAAAATAGTATAACAATTCAAGTAAATAAATACCTAAAAAATTTATTTATTTTAGTATTATAATTTATATTAATTATTTGATATTTCTTCCATGAATATAAATAACGGTGCAATGTATAAAATTTAAATTAAGTCATTAATAACAATATTTATTAAAAATCATGTTCACATGGAGAATATAAAATTAAATATAGGATTTTTCATAAAAAATATAAGAATTTCGAAAATAATGTTTAAAATTTGGATGAACCTGAACTATAACCTTGGGTAATCCAATGGGTTTTCATTTTCCAAAATCTATATTTACAATACCATTACATAAAATTTAATAATCAATCGGCCTTATATAATATAAATTCCTACACATCCATCGATTCCTGTACACTAGAAAATTATTTGTCATGGAACTCCTCTTAATTTCCATATCTATAATACATCCAATGAATTTTTAGTAATATATGGTTATTTTCTCAGGAATTACGAATCCACAATTCAATATAAGGGTTGTCATACCAAATTTTCATTTAAAATTACAGTACATTCATTATAATTTCATTAAAAATTACTATTTTTGTACATAAATTCTTATAATTACATTATAGTATCAACCATTTTAAATTATTAGAATTATATATTTCATATTAATTCTCATTATATCCCACTCTTAAGACATTATTACAACAATTTAATGTCCATGAATACCTTTATATTCTTTATTTGTACAATCCTATCCAATTCATTTACATTTCAATGTGAAATGTTATAATGATTCATTTGATAATATTTGTTTTCATATACTAAAGGATATCTCACCACCAATTTCTCTATTATTCCTTCATAATATATTAAAATTACCAAACATTATTGATAACCCAAAGGATAAATAAAAATATAGGAAAAAATCCTAAATTTTGGGAAAAATTAAATGTTTATGGATTTGTAGAAATAAAATATCTATTTAGATTAAACAATTGGATGTGCCCTCTATCTCAAATTAATAATTGGGAAATAACACAAAGAATATGGTTGGATATTACCATGATCATTATTATGTCCACAAAAATCGGTATAAATGAACACACATTCTTCCACTTATATAGGGATTTGATTTGAGTAATTCATATTATTTTTTTGAATGATTACAAACAATTTTAATATAATTCTATAGCGTCAAATTAAAAATTAAATTTACAAATAAAAATTATGTATCGAACTAGATCTATAAGTATAGGTTTGGGATATATTTTCTAATAATTTATTTGGTCTCAAACCATTTAATATTATTGAAGTCCCTAATTATTTCTTATAGATATCCCTATAAATGTGTTTTACTTTCACTAATATATTTTATCATTCCATTGATAAGGGTATATTATATTACATTGTTACTATTCTGTAGTTTCTCATTTTACTGTCATAAATTCACCTATATTTTTATAATATTTCATTGAATTAGGAATATTGACATTTTGTATATCCTTTATTGATACATAGATACCTATTAATAAAGTATCCTTGGTTATGTCTGAGGGTCACTAGGAAATGTTAATATACTTTTTTTACAAACTATTCCTATGATGGATGGATTAGGCTTATTTTATTATGTATGGGACTAAAATTATATATCTACAAGATGTATCAATAGGTTTCCGGATACAAAATTGGTTGGGTATTTGGATTAATCATTAAACAATTATGTATGATGTGTTTTCATGTGGGATTGATGGTTAGTTTAGGTTGTTTGTTGTTATTAATTCCATCACTAAAATGTAAGTCTTAGTTAGCCAAAAAAACATTTGTTGTTATGGATATATTGATTCCATAGTTCTATTGGGAAGGTATTTATTTATGTCATTTTATTTATTCTATTTTTATGTATGATATATTCTGTTTTTCTCCACCCCTTAAAGTGTTTCCATGATCAACCCTTTATATTTACTATAATTTTCTTTAGAAAACATGATGATTGATATGTGTTATTTGTAGAGTGAAAGTGGAAAAAATAAATTATCATGTATCAATTTATGGTTTATTAATTTTTAAATGTAATGAAATTTTCATTTATGTAACTAGTATCATGTGGTAGTTAATCATTGGGATGGTATATATTGTGATCTATGTATTATGTACTATGTCATATAAAACCATTGTCCTGGGCTACTGAGTTCATGGTTGTTACAGTATGTATCATTTAATGTTTAACAGAAACTATAGGAATTATATTTTGAAGATAATAGTTATAGAATATAACTTAATGAAAAAACACTTAGGATATTCTAATATTATTTCTATATTACCTGACATGAAATTACAATAAATCTGTAGGAATTACATTCAATTATTTATTATTTATTACTTTATCCATTGAATAATTAAATATATTCCATTTCCTAGAAATAGTGGGTAATTTAAGGAATAAAAAACAAGTTAACACTGATAATTAGTATATTTACATCCCTAAAAATCAGATCAATGGTGTTGTTGTTATAGCTAATGATATTATAAATTTTTTTTGGGAAGTTAACTCATGTTGTGAGAAATAACAATTCACATACGGAACAACAGGTTATACCTTATTATTGTGGGAAAACATAGGATTTTATTATGTTGTAGAGACCTCTATCATTAAATGGAACTATTATCCAATTACTTATAGATAAATGGGTCTTGAATTAAAAAATTCTATTCCTTTATTTGGGATGTAGTGAATGAGATAAAGTTATCATTTTTCTATATTTTCGAAATAGAGACACTGGTTAATGGTGAAATTTTATTAAAATACTCAGGGAGGAAGATGATACAGAATATTTTATTGGAATGAATTGATAGTGATAAACTATGAGTATTGTTTTCATCACCACTAATGATCTAACAGAGAAATTAATTTCATGAATTTAAGAAAAAATAATAGAATTTGTTGGCTGAGTATGAACATAACTGTACATGTTTAGTGTGTACTGTAGTTGAATATGTGTATAATCCTAAAAGGAATACCGATAACATATTTGATTGATAAAATCCATGTCTTGGAATGGCATTAGTCACTCAAAAAAATTCATCATTTGTTGCGATTATAACAAGTTTCATTGAGACTGGGAAGTATTTATCCTTATCATTTACTTTTAAATGGAATAAATATATGAAGAGCTAAATGGATAAATATTTTTAATTGAATATAATAAAGGCGAATAAGGAAAGGGTAACTTCCAATATTCTAAAGTTATGTAAAGATAAACCATGAGGAATTCATGATGGGCTTAGTAGTTTACATTAAGTGAGGATATGAGGTCAATTAATATCATGAAAGAAAAGGAAATAAGTAGTACACTAATTTCAATGATTCAATTGTAAGGATATAAAAAACTAGTTAAATTAATTCCCCATTTATAAAGAAAATATACCACAGAGGATTAGAAATGAGTAATATATTGCTTATTGATTCCAAATCGAAGATAGTGAGGTCAAAAATGATTTTATTTTAAGAACGTTATTGATAAATGAAAATTCAAGTACTTAATTATTAAATTCTATATATACAAAATATATTATATATTTTAGGGGTTTTAAGAGCATTGTATCATTCTCTGATGAATTACTCGGGGATTTTTTAGTTTGTACTCTAAATTGAAATATTATATAAATGACTGTATATTGTTTTGTATCTATTAAATTTCATGTAGTTTCATGAGTAGAAATTATTTTTTTATACCATTGGTTTCATTTTATGACATCCAATTGACTTATTACACCAAAAATTATAATCAATGAATTTATTATCATGATAATGATATTAAAATATCTAAAGATGTTATAGAATCTGTTTTTTTTTTGTACAGAGACTCCATTGCCTGATTCTTATTGGGAATCACCTCTTATGGTTCATTTTAAATAAATTCATAAAAAATATGACTCAATAAATGAGAAGGATATACTGTTAATATAGGATATATCAATTTTAATGGATTATATTGGTTTATTAACTAATTATTTACCATGATATCCACTGGAATATGATGTTGAGATGTATATTGATATTTTGTTTGAATCAAATCCCAAATTTAATCATCTCTATATATTTTATTTAATGAAATTGGAGGAATGAATTAAATATCTACAAGTGTTTTGTGCTAAGGGATTAATATTCCCAAGTTCACCACCTTGGGGATCACCTATAAAAATTTTGAATAATATGGATGGGTCTATGTGGCTATGTGCTAAAAATAGAGAAACCAACTACATTACTATAATGAACATGTATCCTTTTCCTTTCATTGATGATCTGATTGATTAACTTTAAATAGGTTAATTTCGAATAATTATTTAACTAAAATATGGTTTTCATAAATTAATAGTAAAAAATGATGATATATGAATGATATATTTTCAAATATGATATGGTATTTTGACCTCATAATAACGAATTTTGGTTTAAGAAACAAACCATATGTGTTTATAATCGAAATGGATAGAGTATTCAATGATTATATTGATAACATTTTTTTGTTTTTATTAATCATATCATGATATACTCTACCTTCTATAACAAAAATTAAATATATTTACGTATTTTTTGGAGAGTCTAATGGAGTATGATTAATATATGTAGTTAAAGAATTTTGAATTTTGGATTTAGTAAGTTTATTTTCATTGTAATATTACCTCCAAGGATTTAATATTTATTCACACTACAATGAAAAATGGAGTTAAAGAATATCTCCCTCTAATGAATATATTTAACATATATAATTTCCTTTGATTATTTAGTGATTATCATTGAGATTTAGAAATGGTTTCATAATTATATTATCTATTAACCATGTTGACACATAATGTGTTAAAAATAAAATGGTTTATAAAAATACAATATAGATACCCTGGTATAAAGATACCCATGTCATCTATGACATAGAACGGTGGGTATTCATAATCCCCAAGGGTTGGTGCCTAGCACCATACATCAAGAAGAATTCCAAAGGGAATGGTTTTTTCATGAGAACAAATAATCATCCCTGAAAAGTGAGATAGAAAATTATACAGAGTCATTATTTAAAACACTCCTCACTGAGAGAAGTACCAAACGTTGTTAGATATAAAATCTATATAGGGCATCATCCTAAAAAAATGACATTGTATCAACTAAGAAAATGTCTCAAAATATATATGTAATGACTGGATTATAGTTCTACTAGTCACTAATAAAAATAATGGTATATAAAATCAAAAAAACATCTTCCTATGTATGTTATATTCCATTATATATAAACTATAGAAACATAATCTACAAAATATTTAAGTCAATGGGTTTGTGTGGAAAAAATATCCCAAAACTATTACACCAAATATTCTATAGGCAGTTCCATAACAAATAAACCAATTAGGATTTAATTTAAATAAATGGAAATGATTGGAAAAAAATTCACATTTTTCAAATAATAGGCTTTTATTAAAATTATAATGTAGATATATCATGATTAAATGATTATTTTTCATAAAACCACAAAGGTGTGAAAAAAATAGTTATATAATCACTGGTATGTAACAATCAAGTGAAACCAAAGACCCATTTCATAATCATTATTATTAGTTAGTTTATTTATAAAGGATCCCCACACTACTTAGTCAATCATTAAATCTCAATGTGGGTTCACACATCCTAAAGGATGAAGCCATAGAGATAATCAACCAAAAACCCATTAGGTATGTCCAGCCAAATTGTTTTAGTTAGAGTTATCATCATTAAACTATTTCTTGGTAGTATAAGATAAAGGTTTGTTTTTCCTAATCATACACTAAATACTAAAGATCACATGTGATTTTAATCAATCAATAAATTATTCATTGGAAAATAAAATCAATTCAATTCATCAATATAAGTTCAAATTCCAAATTTCATGTTTCAAAAAGACATTGAAATTTAAAAAACAAATCATATGACTTCATCAAGTTAAGGGATTTCAATGTTATCTTTAATTTATATCCATTTCCTAAAAGATCAACATCAAACCATTTAATTACATAATTTCTCACCTTAATCCATCATTCTCAAAATTTACCCAAATAATCAATTCATTTGAAAAATATTTTTACTTCAAAATTCAAGCACATTTGAAATAAAGCAAGCAAGCCAATGTCATTTTGGGAATTCAATTGAAAATAAATTCACAATTAGGAAATGATGTCATGGATATTAGTTTTTGAATGTCCGTATAGAATAATATACCTTTTTAAATGATATAATTAAAAATCACCAAATTTGAGGACCTTCAATAATGATTCAAATAAGTGGAATATCAATAAATAATCAATAAAATAAAAACCTCAAAATGAAGGATTAGATCCACCCACACCATGAGAATCTATAATGATATAATATTGATATAATATTGATATAATATTGATATAATATAATACAGAATTATTCATAATAATAGATATGATAAATTCCATATAGGGGTTAGGAAAATCCATATACACTTTAAAATTATAATAAGAGAGTGTGGAGGATCCAAATTGCCACATGAGATCCTTCAATACAAAATTTTTCAGATTGGGGTCTAACGAAACATGTCTTAAATATAAAATAAGGGTTTAGGATTTTAAACTCTATAAAATAATATACTATAGAGAGTCCCACAATTCCATGGTGTGTAAGAATTGGAAATTTTCCAGACCATGGAATACAATAAGAGACCATGCCTCATGAGTGTTTGTCAAAACTACATTAGTGAAACATGGTATTCTCAACACTACGGATCCAAAAAAATATAGAATAGACCATGAAATAGACATAAATGATACACCGCATAACCCAACCTCCAATAAGGTTCTATTTCATAGCCTCTTATCCATGATTTAGTTGTGTTGGAAATGAAATAACCACCAAATCATTCATCTGAAGGCCCCACATGAAAACTGACTCACAGTACCATAGTTTTTCTAGAAATTGCAGAATCATTATAGGACCTCATGTCATAGTCATTTATTCATTAAATGACAAGAATCTCCAAACCTAATCCCTTCTTATAAATAATTTTTCTATCTATAAAACTCTACATTGGGTCTTAAAACAATAGAAAAAACATAAAGAAACACCGAAAAAATATGATCAATCATAAATGAAAAAATTTACCTGAAACGAGTAATGAAATTTAAAAATATCCCCATCATAAAAACATTATTCCACCATAAATATGATCAATAATACACTCTATTGTAGGATTTATACCTATTTAATATAATTATTTTATCAGGCTCCCTTGTTTCATGTGAATTAGAAAAATTCTTCCATAACACATGAATAAAAGGTATAAACATTCATTGAAGATAATTTTTCTCTAAATAAAAAATATGAATTACCTGCTCAGTCATTGATAATTATTGTTCTACATAATTTTCATCCCTACTCCAAACCTGGGAAGAAATAAAGTGATAATTTTTTATTAGTGATATGAAAAAAAAATTATGAATTGATTTCATATATGGTATAAAATAAAAATGGTAATCCAACTATCCAACAAACATATCGATATCAAATGACTGGACATGTTGTGATTCAATATTTCCTTGATTTCCAAGCCATTGGTATAGTGACCCTTCTGTTCATAAATTATTATTAAATCATGTAAAAGTTGAAAAACATAAAATTGTTACAAAAAAATAATCAACATAATTAATTTTATGGAAATATTAGGACCATACATGAATTTCAAAAAATAATATTTAAAAATTTATTTAATTCCATATTCGTTATCTTCTTTGTCGCCCTCACATTGTACTTAGAAAAAGTAATCTCATAAGGATATACATCAATAAGGGGTGAGATAAAATCCTAGTAAGATAAGAGATAAGAATATAGATTAATATAGAATGGGATGAGCATAAACATAACATATTCTTCATAATCAAGAGTGGAATAATTAGATAAATGCATGAAATGTAGAAATGTACAAAAATAAAACATCATGTATTAGTGGTCAACCACCACACATAGTTTTGAACAAATCTAGAATCAGGTTCAAGTATATTTCACTTTATTCATGAGATATGTCATATTACTCAATACATTGGTGGTCTATATAATTTTATGACCCCACATCACATCATAACATATACATTGTGCTATATAATTTCAGGCGTACCTGTCAAATTATAAAATTTAAATTATCATGCTTGCAACATAGAAGATATATCAATATTGGAAAAAACATATTCATAAAAAAGATTTTTTTTCATTTATTAATGAATAAATTAACAAACATTGGGTTCAAAAATGAAATAGGGAATAAAATAATTGATATAAGAATCATCAACCTTGAGTGGATAAGAAATATTTATTAAAATTAAAAGGTGTTTTTTAAGAAGTATTCTTTTGGAATAAAATATGTTTCAAATAAAATCGAGCAGAAATAAACAATGTCATATAAATGGTATGATAATGATTTATTAATTAAATTTATGTAATATCCATAATGAAAATTGAGTGAAAAATGGAAACCCCAATGAAATAGAGTTGGGTTCGAGAATTCCCCTTACCTTATGTATGAATGATTTCTTCACTATAAAATCCCATATAATAATATTATATTTATTAATTATCATAAAAAAACATTTTATAAATTAATTTTCTTTCTCACGGAGTTAATATTTTCATTTATGGGCTTTTAGATTAATTATAAAGTAAAATTTTGTTGTTCATGTGCATTTACTTTCATGGATTTCATGATCGGTACACTTGTATACCTGAATAGAGGTTCATTTTAAATGAAGATAAATATCTATATTAGATATTATATGTTATTAATGATTTTATATAATTTTAAATTTTATTATGTTGAAATTTTTTATATCGTATGATGAAGAATCATTAGATAAAAGTTAATTATGATCATTTTAGGTTAATTTTGGCTGTTTTTCAATCATATGGACCTTGTTATTTATCATTTAGTATTATGTATAAATTTTACTTATAGAAAATAAAGAGACATATAACATAGAATTTATAATATGTTTTCAACCATTTAATTTTTTTATTAAAATCATTGAAGGCGTTAATGGAAAATCAAAATGAATCACCCATAATGTTGGTAATTTGACACATAAGGGGCCGGAATTTTATTTTTAGAATAAAAGACCTGGATAATATAATTTGATGATGGGTAATACATTAAAATAAAATCATTATATTATATAATATATATTGGAGTTATAATTATATTTGGATATGATAAGGTGGGGATAATAGAATAAAATCAATGAAATTTAAAAGAAATTAATTGAAAAGGAAGAGGGGTTTACCTCTTAAATCTATCATTTGTGAGACCCTCTGTAGGGGAATGGTTTTTGTATTTTTATGAGACTAGGAGAACATATATGTGGGAAATGTGATTAGGTAGAAGATTGGTACGAATTTTTACAAGTTTGAAAGCTTGAGATTTGTGAGGAGATGTGGGTGTGAGGGGTGGTATTTATAGTGAAGGAGATAGTTGTTTTCGAATTATTATAATAATTAGAATAATATTTTTTATCAAGATAATGAATTTTTTGAGAATTATCTATAAATATATTAAAATAATTAATTATAGTTCTATATTAATGTGCTTTCATCAATGACAACTCAAGGAATAGTGTATTGAACTTATAATGTATATATACCATAAATTATTGTGTTTTACTATTCACAAAAAATCATGTATTTTTGAATAATCCCAAATAAATTACCCTAAGCATTTATCAACATGTAGAATCCATAAATGAAATCCATTTAATAAAAATAATTTTATATATTATAGTTATTTAATTTATAATTAAAATAATTACTTTCTTGGAAAATTCAGATTTTAAAATTATAACATATTTTTTAACTCTTTGCCAAATTATTTATGGGCTCATAAAATTATATTGAAAACCTATGAAATAAAAATATGAATTTGTGGATTAATTTTATGAAAATTAATGTTATTTTATTAATTAAACACATTATAAATTTTTAATTAAATTTTTATCCCAAACAAAAATTCTGTAAATTATTTATTAATTTTTTAAAAAATTATTTACTTAGACTAAGATATAAATATATTATTATTTCATTTATAAAATTCCTAAATTTTATTTATACTTTCATGGGTGAGGATACTATTCATCTAGCCGTTTTACTTTTCATAAGGGTCTGGTTACTATTCCTTATGTCAATTTACTATTTCAACAGAATTGGTTCCTTAACTTCTTGAAATACTTATTTGTTCATTTATTATTCATTTATAAAGACTTTATTATGGTCATTAAATTATTTGATGTGATTTATAGTACATGAAATTACTATAAGAAGGAAGAAATTACATTGCTAAAAGATTGGGTCATTACATTCTTCCCCCTTTTGAAAGTTTCTTTACGATATTTCATTTTACATAAACAAATGATGGTACTTCCCCTTCATCTCCACCTATGGTTACCATGATTCTTCTCCATAATTATTGTTCCTCCAAAAAACATTAACATGGTGGGTTTTCTTTTTTGTTTAGAACCATCTCTCTTCAGCCTTCAGTCATCATCGGATACTCTTTATAAGAGACAAAATTCCAGTTGTACAACCTCTAAGTATAGAACATGTGAGGGATAAGGTGTGTACTTCTTTAGGAGTGACATGCACAACACATCATGAATATGAGACATATTTGGTAGAAGTGAAAGACAATATGCCACCATTTCTATGAGATCATGGTTCTCAATGGGTCTATGGTACCTTGGGCTTAGCTTCCATTCATTTAAAAACAACATGACTCTTTTCCATGGTGATATTCAAATGAAGACATTATCTCCAATGTCGAAATTCAAGTCCCATCGATTGTTTTCTGCATGGATATTTTTTCAACCTTAAGTAGCTTTGATTTTTTTCTAGATTTTTTGAACCGGATCTATTATCTATTGAACAAGATTAGTTCCAGGTTGATTTAATTGACCAACATAATCCCAAAGGTCGGAGATTTACATTTCATTCCATAGAGATATTCATATGGAGCCATCTAAATACTCGAGTGGTTTGTATTTTTCAATGAGAAATAATCCAATGGGAGATGATGATCCCATCCTCCTTTGAATTACAAAGAGTATGCGATTATCATATCCTCATGTATTTGAATAATTCATTCACATTTTCCATCAGTTTTGGGGTGATAGGTCATGCTGAAATTTAATTTAGTACTCAAGGTGTGTTGGACACTCCTCCATACATTCTTTGTTAAACAGGGATCATGATTAGAGGAAATTGGCAATGGATCCCCATCCAGTTTCTCCAATTCCTTCACATATATATTTTCCAGTTATTCATGTGATATATCATCCTGAATATGGGCAATGTGGGTATTCTTGGTGTGTCGGTCCACCACAACCCATATCGCATTGTATCCTTTAGATGTCGTCCAAAGATCAGAGACAATGTCCATAGTGACATTCTCCCAATTACACATGGGCATAAGAAATGGTTTCATCACCCCTTTGGTCATCAGTCTTGTGGATCTACCTTATTGACATATGAAGCACCATGATATATACTCATCAAATTCTTTCTTCTTTTTGTCCGATGATATGTGTTCTCAAAAATCACATTACATCATGGTACTCCCAGTATTGATAGAGAATGTTGGGTTATGTTCATTATCCAGTAGATCCTTATTTATTGTAGGAGATGAAGGCACATAGAGACTCATTCCAAAATGAATCACACCAGCATCATCAATATGGAACTCTTGTATTTTCCCATTATTTACTGCATTCACATTATTATGTAACTTCTTATTATCCCTTTGTGCCACTTTAATCATTTATTAGGATGATTGTTGGGAAATAATTCTGTAAAAGAAGGATTCAACCCCAAAAATTGTGATTTCCAAATAAATCTTTTTCATGACCAATAAGATAGAGTATTTCTCCATCCACACCATGGATAGAGCAGCATGCTCATTTGTTCTAATAGAATCATCTACCATTTTATCCTTTCTAGGATGATAGTGAATTGATAAATCACGGTAATTAATTATCTATATCCATATATGTTTACATATGTTTAAATCCTTTTGTTTGAATATATACTTTCAGCCCGCTTGATTGGTATATAAGTCACACTTCTCACCATAGAGGTAGTGCTGCCATCTTCTTAATACAGAAAAACAATGATGGTACCTCCAGATCATGTGTTAGGTAGTTATTCTCAAGAATTTTCAACAGTCATGAGGTGTAGGCTATAAATTTATAATTTTTCATTATTAGTCAACCCAATATATTCTTATAAGTGTCATTTTATATCAAAAAATCATCTCCTTGTTTCGGTAATGTCAATACAGGTGTAGTGATCATCCTTCTCATTATCTCCTTGAAGCTTTCATCACATTCATCTATACAGACATACATTACCCCTTTCCTTGTTAACGTAGCTAGTGGGATAGAAAATAGTGATAAATTTATCACAAAATGTTGATAGTAACCATCTATTCTTAGAAAACTTTTGATTATTTTAACACTAGAAGGTCTGGGACATTCTTCAATTGCCTTTTTTAATAGTCTACAAAAGTTCCATATCTTGTGATCGCTTGTGGAAAGAATGTGACATACTACATAAGAAAATTAAGACATGACTAAAATTGTGTACAACATATCTTTCTTTAATATCACCTACATAAGACTTAAATTTTCTTCAAGTTACTCACTCTTAGAGTAGCTGAGAATATCATCGACAAAAATTTCTACAAAATTTTTGATGTAATGTCTGAAGAATTTATTAATAAAATCCATGAAGATATAAGGGGAATTAGTATATCTGAAGGGAAAACCAAAAACTCGTAGTTCCCAGACCTTGTATGAGTGGTTGTGTTCTAAATATATTCATTCTTTACAATTAATAAATGATTTCCAGGATGAATATGTACCTTTGAGAAATACTGACTTCTTAAAAATTGATTGAACATGTCATCAATCCTCAAAAGAGGATACTTTTTATTTGTATTGATCTTTTTAGTTCCCATTGATATATACATAGTTTAATTGATCCATCATTATTCATGAAAAAGATCACTAGATCACCTTAGGGTGATGAAATAAGGCATATGGACCCTTTTTCCAAATTTTCTTACAGATACTTCTTTAACCCCTCCTGTTTGATAGATACATCCTATATAGACACCCGGAGATCAGATATGATCTAGGTATGAGTTCTATTTATAACTCTACCTCATTATATGGAATATTTCTAGGTATTAGTTGAGTTAATACATCACTGTATTCCATCTCTATGGAAATTTACCCTAGGTTAATAACATCCTTTCACTTAACCATTGGAGAAAGTTATACTTCTTCATAAGGAATCACCACCATCCCCGTTGAGTGATTTTAAAATAGAGAACCATTATCATTAATTCATTTGTAATGGATAATGGGATGGTTCCAAATATGAAAAGATATTTCCCTTTCTTTATAGTTGATATGTATTCTATATTATGAGAGATAATAAATCCCTAGTATAACATCAAATTCCACCAATGGATGTATGATAAGATTAATTGGAAGAATATTCCCATATATTCCAATAGGATAAGATTCCAACACATTTGTTTCAAGGATTTGACCACATGGTATTTTTACTAATATAACTCATTCATGTTTTGATGTAATTGATTAAATAGTTTTAGAAAACATGAATGATATAAAAGAATATTTAGAACCCTAATCAAATTATACATTTTCTATTCTTCAGTGAATATGAAGAGTAACTATTAAGAAATTGTTTTCATTATCCACTTTAGAATTAGTGATAGAACCTACCTTCCTTATTCCATTTTATTTGGTCTCTACTGACCCTGATTACCCTCGACGATTTTAGGTTTAGTGCACTAGCTTTCATAGTTCTCAAAATCCCAATAGTTGTATTATTGGACCATGGTTGTTCTCTCCATTCCTTTTTCCACATTTTCTTGCATCCTCATGTATTATAAACACACATGACCCTAGTTTGTTTTTCTCCCACACTTGAAGAATTTACCCATCACATTAAGGTAGTTACAATCATGTTTCTTACCACAATTTTGACATGTGGGTGGTTTAGTTTTCATTCACACTATATCATGAGATCCCCTAGCTTGATACTCCATATTTCATTTTATCTCATCATATCTATGGGGCCACAATCCAACTCCATCTCTACTTTGAGATAACATTAAATAATAATTTCATAACTCCCAATGTCTTGAATTGAATGAGCCTTGGGAAGGTGTGGTTTTCAACCACTAAAGAATCTATAAATTATTTTAGCATTGTTGATAACCAAACCAGAAGCGTACCTTTCATGGCTTGTGAAATTTTCTTTGTAGGATGCAACAGATTCTCATTCCTTTTTCTTAAATTATATAAATTCTGCATCTGTATTTGATAAAATATTTTGAGGGAAATATTTATTATGAAAAAATTATCTTAAAGTCTTCCTACTCCATCTTTTCAATTTCATCCTTCATCATGGTGTTATTAATGAAGTCCCATTATTGAACAACTACTCTATCAAAATGGTAAATGGTCAGAGTCATATTATCCATATTAGGGTAGTGAAGAATTGAAGATAACATTTTTATCGAGTTAACAAAATAAATTTCATCAAGTGAAGGATAAGATACACTAAACATCGAAGTTCATTACCATATAAAACAATCAATTGCAGTTTCTCCCCCTTAGGTGAAGTCAAATGTTTCACTTTATTTAGGTTATTGGTAATAACCTAAAATAGATAGGTAATGATCTACATGAAATTTTGAGATCCACCTAGCAATTCATTGGGTATTACTTTCGAGCAATTGATGCATTGTCCCTCCAATTGGTTGTTATCATGTTTTCTCTTGGTTAAAACAATTTAATAAAATAAAAAAATTAGAACAAACCATACATCAAGAAGTCATAATTAATTTATCTTTTTGTAAAATTAACTCTAATAGAAAATATTATTGTATCTCCATGTTTAGAATTGTTGAAAACAAGGTTTCTTGGGAGCTATATAAAACAAAGTATCATACAATGGGTGATCACTAAAGTTCACATATTCTATATCTAAAATTAACTTAATTGTGAAATAATAACAACTATTTCCACAGTTATTTACAAACACTATTATTAAATAATTTTAAAGATAAACATCATAAAATAATTATACAACAAGGATCCAATGGATAAGTATCAAGGAAAAACTATGACCATACATAAAATTTTACAAAATAAAACATTAAAATTTATTTTATTCATTCTTATCTAGGTCTTATTGGTGTTCCCATTATCCATGGTATAAGTAATCACTTGACAATATACATTAAAAGGGGTTATATAAAAGCATAGTAAGAGGATATATAATATAATTAAATAGAATACCATGGGGTAAGAATAATCATAACATCATAATAATAATCAGGAGAAGAAGCATTAGATGATTTTCTAGAATGTTACAATGCATACAAATGGAAGCACCATGCCTTAGTGGTAAATTACCATACATAGTTGTGAACAAAACTGGCATCATGTTCATATATATTTCACTTTATTCATGAGATAAATCACATTACCCAATGAATTGGTGCACTATATAATTCCATTCATGCATGTCATAATATAAAATTTATATTTCACTATATAATTTTGGGTGCACCCATCACATCATAACATTTACAATATCTCACATGCCACATAGAACATATATAAATCATAGAAATACAGTCTCCCGTATAATATAATGGTATTCATCTCATAAATTATAAATTCATAAATATAGAAATCCCAAATGAAAGTGGGCATACCGTATATTATATAAGAGTCAGTAACCTTGAGTAAATAAGAGACAATCTCAAGATATTAATGGTGCTGTTTTTTTTGAAAGAAGTGTTATTTTGGACGAAATTATGTATTCCATAAACTCAATTAGTAAATATTTATATCATTTAATACATTTGATTATTAATAATAAATTTTATTTATGGAATATCCATACTGAAAATGTGGTGAAATAGGGAAAACCCAATGAAATAGTGTCTGGTTTGAGAATTCCCCATACCTTTTGGCTAAATTTTTTATTAACTTTAATATCCTATATAATCACATTACATTCATTAATTAAAAAATAAAAAACCTTTTATAAATTTATTTTATTCATTAATTTTTTATGGAGTTCATTTATTGTATTTTTTATGAGTTATAATGTTTAATTTCATTTTTGGGGAGCATTCATTTTCATGGTTTTCATGATCTGTTCACTTGTATACATTAGTGGAACTTCCTAAAAAATGTAGATAAATATCTAGAATTGTTTTTATATATTAATAATGACCTTACATAAAATTAAATGATCTTATAATGAAATTTTTTATATTTAATGAAGATGAACAATTTGATAAAATTTAATTATGATCATTTTTTGTTAATTTTGGCAGGTTATCAATCATAACGAACTCGTTTTGTTTTATCATTTAATATTATGTATAAATGATACATACAGAACATAATAAGGTTTATAACAAAAAATTTAAATTTATTTCAAATATTTAATTGTGTTATTAACATCCTTGATGATGTTAAAGGGAAATGAATATGCATCTCCCACGATGTTGGTAAATTGACACATAATGGAAGACAATTCCTTTTTTTTGAATAAGAGAGAGATAAACTGAGGTGTTTGATTATGGATCATACATTAACATGATGAAATTTAATTATATAAGACATATTAGATTTATCATTCCTTTTGGATAAGAATATTTTACGATAAGATAATAAAATAAAATGAAATTGAAAATATATTAAAAGAAAATTGAAGGGGATTTTACCACTTAAATATATCTTCCATGAGAAACTCTATATGGAAATGGGTTTGGTATTTTTATGAGGCCAAGGGATCCTTCACATGTGAGAGGGTCTTGGAGATAGGTTTTAAAATTATTTTGACAAGGCTCAAATCATGAGAGGTGTTAGGAGAAGGGGGTGTGAGGGGTATAATTTATAGTGGAGGAGAGGATATTTTCTCATTATTATAATAATTAATTTATTATTGTGACCCGAGTCAACAAATAGATTCTAGATTTTTATGTAAATATCTTAAAATAATTCTGTCTGGTTTGAGATTAATGTGGTTTCATCATCCATGACTCATGGAATAGTTTATTTTACTTATAATGTATATATTATGTAAATTACAATATTTTACAATTCATAAAAAATTAATTTATTTTAGTAAAATTGAAAAAATTCACCATAAATTTTTCATTTTTTAGAATAGAAAATTGAAAACCATTTTATGAAAATAATATTCTAAATACGAGTAATTTATGTTTTATATTAAAATAGTCATTTACTTGGAATATACTGATTTTAAAATTATAACTCTGTTTATAACAATCTGAAAAATTATGTAAGTTATCATAAAATTAGATTAAAACAATATGTCATGAAAAATTTATTTAAGGATAAATTTTATGAAAATATATTTTGTTTTAAATTACTTAATTAATAAAAATTTTTAATTAAATATTTATGTCTTTTTAAAATGAAAATACTTAATTAATAATTTTTATAACATTTATTTACTAAGACTATGATATAATATTCTATTATTTCATTTTGAAGATACATATATTTTTTATACTTCCATGGGTGAGGATACAATTAATTTTTCTGGTTTATGATTCATAAGGGTCATATAACTGTTCCTCTAGTCAAGTCACTATGTATCGGTAATGGTTCCATTACATATAAACACTACTGGAAATTAGATCCTTCCCAATGCTTCTATACCAATGGTGTGCAAAAACTGTTGGTATAGGTCCCCTTTCCCAACGGTTTGTCCAAACCATTGGGAAAGGCCCCCAAATTGGCCACTTTTCCAAACGGTTTGGCCAAACTGTTGGGAAAGGTCCCCAAATATGCCACCTCTCCCAACGGTTTGGCCAAACCTTTGGGAAAGGTAGACCTATCCCAACAGTTTGGCCAAACCGTTGGGAAAGGTGGGCCAAAATTCAACATCCTCCACAGAATGAAAATCAAAACCAAATACCTATACAAATGGTTGTTAAAACCGTTGGTATCGGTCTATACCAACGGTTTTAACAACTGTTGGTATAGGTACTTTCATTTTTTATCGGACCTTCGTATCGAGAACATTATATAAATCAAAATTTAAAATATTTATGAGAATACATATATATATTGATGTAATTATGATCACAAAGGTCATGTTAGGTTAGTGGTTTAGTCGTTCAATGATAAACGAGGGGTCCTGGGATCAAATCCCAGCGGATGTTTTATTTTTGGAATTTATATACCAACAGTTCCATTACTGTTGGTATAGATTTCATATTACCTATACCAACGGTTTCCAAAACTGTTGGCATAGGTCTATACCAACGGTTTTTGGAAAATCGTTGGTATAGACCTATCCCAACGGCTTACTTGGCTACGGTTCTCCAAACCGTTGGTATAGGCTATACCAACGGTTTGGAGGCCTATACCAACGGTTCCAAACCGTTGGTAAAGGATAGTTTTCCAGTAGTGAAAAATACTTATTCTTCATTAATTCTATATTTATATAGATTTTATTATATTCCACACGTTATTTTCTATGATTTATACTAAATAAAATTACTATAATAAGGGATAATATCAATTTTTAACTATTTGGTTCATTAAAATTGGTGAACTTACCAAGGTGAAACTCTAAAAAACCTAGTCACTAACTAAAAACTATAATGGGTGTCTATTATGATATCTATAAGATTTATACCAAATATGAGTCATATCCACTCTCTAATTAATCAATAGTATCATAAACACCGTATCTTGGAATAAATTTCATCCAATTAGGGAAAATTAAACAATCTCCAACCAATAAAATGATTATTTAAATGGGTGGCCATATTATTCATCAAAGGTTGTAATCCTTATGGATGATTGGTAACATTGGTTTTCGAAAACATGTCTAGTATTAGGATTTTATCCCAAGATCCACAAATTTCTGAAACTATAGAAAAAATCAAGTCTATATGAAACATTATATATCATTCAATTTGGAAAACTATATATGGTTGAAATATTGTTCTCCACTAAACATGGGATAACATTTCAACGTGGATGTCTCTCCAATAACAAGAAGTGAAATTAAGATCCCTATCATAAACAATAGAATATGGGATTCTATGTTTTCCAAATAACTCTTTCACATATAAACATTAAAACTCCATAATTGTATTCATATCATGAGTAAGAATAATGTGATCCTATATTATTTGATGGTCAATAACTACCCATATATAATTATTCGTTAGAGGAGTATGTGGAAACCCAACCAAAAATTCGTTCGAAATCTCATCCCACGTAAAAGACAGTAAATGAAGGGGATGAGGCAATCCCATAGGTTTATAGTTATCCTCCATTACCTATTGGAATATATAATAATGTGGCATAAAATAAATGAATTATAATCTCAAACATATCCGCATAAATCATAACTTCTTATCACAAAACATATTTTTAGAGATTTGGTGTATTTATCATTGGGAATTATAGAAATCCCCCATCAGATTATTTTTCATGGAAAATGGTATGAATTACCAGTTCTCAAATCAATGAATACCCCTATAAGTTAAAAACCACTCTCTCGTTCGGTGGTTAGTGTGATGATGTTTCGTAATGAAAAGAAAATCATCATAGTGGTTCTTCTCCATAAGAATCATCTCAATAAGAAATTAGTTCAACAAAATTCATTCCAAATAACACTTTAGACTCTTCCTTCAAAACTCTCAAATATATTCATGAAAATAGATCCATCATGTTCTACATTTTTAAATATGTTTTCTTAGATGAGTTTGGGTGTTTTTTTCTTAAGGAATCATCAACGATATTCCACATACTATGGATTTAGAAATTGCTAAAATAAAATGAATGTACGTGCTCTTCTCTTCATCTAAGATGGTAGTTAAAATATTTTATTGATATTATATAACTCAGAATATTGAAAAAATGGTAAATCCTTATGAAAAAATTAATTTAACTATCTATATAAGTCAGTAATTAGAACATAATGTTCATGATCATGAGTATGGTAGTAATTCTCATGTGTGTTAAGCTATTGAGAACTGTTGGACTCAATATGATCATCATACCTGAAAACATAGACAAAACCTAAACCTAATTCATTATAGAAGACTACATATCTCTCCATAAAATTTGGAATAATCAACACTACTTCATAAATTATATGGTACTTCAACTAATAAAATGAAATAAGACATTTCACCTCAGATAAAAACATTATCCTTGTTTAGGGAGATCATTCATGTAACGCCCCGACCCCAGTTACCCGGAGTCGGTGCATTACTTCGTAACAATGGCATGATCACAAAAGATCAAGTCTTGAAAGGCCAATTAGTTTATTAGCCTTGGATTCCCTAGATACATTCATAAATGTTACATTACATCATAAAGTGAAATACTACAATAACAAAGTCTCCATAGTCCACACTCATATCCTCTTTTGACTATCCCTGCAGGTCATTCCTAAAATACTTCTTCACATCCTGGAAAAATTAAAACATTTAAAGGGGTGAGCTCAGATTCTCAGTAAGGATAACAATATAGCGGAAGCTTTCATAAATAAACATTAACATTTAAGGAAATGTATAACTAAAACAAAAGCCTTTTAAACTTGAACTTCAACATAATATGGTAAAAGTAAAATAAGATAATATCATTTACTTATTCACAAGGATATTCTAATGGTCGAATAATCACATGCAATATCAATAACCACTTTCATAATGATGGAATGCATAATGCCAGACTATCATAACCACGTAGCCAAGGCCTCGTGCCAAGACTACAAATAATATTTTGTCATGGCCCCGTGCCAAGACACTAGTTTGTCTCATTAGACCTGCCGATGCATCGCAGAGCTATAGTGGGCTCCACCCGTCACTTATTAAGTCCAATGCATTCCTTATATGAATAGGTTTAAACATATCATAAACCATAACATAATAGTATCACATTAAACAAGCATAAAGGAAACATAACATTTCCACATTTCAATCACAAGATATCAATACAACACATTGATATAATAAAAACCTTATCAAAACCATTTTCAATACCAAAATGAAAGAAAATTAAAACTTGGTATTTATTTTTCATTTTAAAAAAAGTTATGGCTTGTAGAGGAAGCCGAAACTCAAATAATGGTTACGGTGATAGATAAGTCGTTGTCGCTGAATACATACGTTAAGAAAAACATTCCTTTATGTCGTTTAGTAAAATGCTTCGTATAAAAAGATTCCTTTTGAATAAACGTAAAAGTCAAAGGGTTTTATACACCGTATAAAAGAAATTTGTGTATAAAACAAAATATGCCTCAATGAAAGGAGATTGAGACGAAGTCCCTTAAAAAGATCAGTTTTTTATATATAAAATAGATCTATTATGTGTATTAACTATAAGTACACATCCAGAAAGTAAAAATACAAGACAGAACATAATAATATCATGACATAATTTGAAAGTAGGAGATTAACCCAAAGAACGGAAATTGGGTTATGAAATTCCCTTACCTCATGTCCGACTTGACTCGATCGTTCTTTAACCTACTGAATAATAAACTAGAGTTAATTTATATTTGCTTAAGAACCTTTTTTATCTTCATTATTCCTTTTACATCACTTATTACCATGTTATGAAGATTGTGTAATTATTTAAGTTAATAACGGCCATTTTGTCGATCTTTGGTACTTGAGTCAAAAATAAACTTCTTATAATTACAAGTTGTTCATGTGGTGAAATATATATTATGTCCAGAATTATATTCATGATTTAGATATCATATATATCATATATATATATAGTATATACAAGCATTTATAATAGTACATAATATTTAGAGGTAAGAAATGAAATGCACCGTTCATGGAGACGGAAAGCCGTACGTACGCATGAAGGCTACTTTCATTTCTATTTCATATTTAATGAAATGAAATTATAATTATATAAAGGTATACTATAATTACAGTATAATATATTGTATAATACCATTTACTCCATCCTTTATACATCCCACAAATGCTATTAACGATTCAAATCACTTTGAGGGGGCGATACTCCGCACTTCCTAAAATGAAAATATCATGTTTACCAATAATGGAAACCATAAAGGTATGCCATAAATGAAAAATACAGAAGCTTAAGTAAAACATAAACATATTATATATCATATATAAATATATTGGCATCTTAATGGCCACCTTTGAAGGTGTTATATGAGTGTTGAACAATCATCATTTTGTGAGGCAGAAATTCGCCATCCACAGAAACAGTATGTTCTTTAACCATTAGATGTAGTTGTGTGTAATTGTAGCTATAATAATTCTTATAAAAACATCCTAGTATATTGCGAATACTGGTTTTGTTACAAAATAAATGAATAAAAAGAGTTTAGGGGGTTGGATAAGCAAAATAAAACAAAAAAACATAAGAGAAGACATTACCTTAAAATCGGGTAACTCTTTTGATTTGAGCCAAAGGCTTCCTTGGGAAGAATTCTGCCGAAAGTGAGGCTTATAGGAGTAAGGGAGGAAAGTTGGGAGAGTATTTGGGCAGAGTTTGTCCAAGCCAAAAGGCTTTGAAAGTGTGATTAAGGTGGTAGTGGTGGGGGCCTTTTATAAGTGGAGAGGAGGGGCACTCTTGGAAAGTAATGAAATGTTACTTTATTATACAATGATTTTCTGATTATAAAGGTCCCAAACTTATATAATTCGAGGATAAGGTGATAAGGGTTCGAAATATACTCATTAAATAAGTTTTTGACAAGTTTAAGTCTTAGATTTTGCATTATATTTTCATTTTATTTAAATGGTTAATTAATGAGGTAATCAATGCATCATCGTGGTGTCATAAATAATTTAATTTATTCAAATGTATAAAAATTATAAAAAAAATATCATGATGTATTATATCTTTTTTATCGTTCTTATTAATATTTATAGTCAAAAATATGACTTGTATAACCCCATTTAAAAATTGTTTTATTAAAACAACTCATGTTTGTGTCATTTTTATTTTAACATTAAATAAAAAATTTTTAATGTCATTTCCCTACCAAAGTGGCTCCATGGCGTCCCCAAGTTGACCCATGGTTTGTCTTGGTCGGCCATGACACATCCAATATGGGTAGGACAAGTTTAATGGTATTTTCATATTTTTATAATATTATTTTTACCTTAAATTTCACTAATTACCTTTAATCGCGATTAACTAAACTTAAAAGTTACTATTCACCAAAAAAAATTATTTTAATCCTATTGAACCACATTTTACTTCCTAATTACAACCATGTATGTCAGATTTTTTAAATTCAAATCACAGAAGTGGTAATGTTTCATTTAAACGAAAAATCTGTTTTTTAACTACCACTTAGTGGTTTCACTATTCATCAAAAATTGATGTTTTTCAGAACAATGCCAAAATTTCACCCTAAGCTATAATTGATATTCCGAATTCAAAAATGATGTCTATTTTAAAAAATTCCAAACATATAAGTTGCATTAATTAATTTTATAATTAATTCCTGATCTCACAACAAATAGCATGTTTTTAAGAAACAATATATATCAAAAGATTGCCAATTGTTTATGTCCAATATCAAAGTAAAATTAATTCTAATGAACACCATTGGATAAAATGGTAAAAATATATTCTAATTATACTTTAAAACCACTCAATAGTATAATTTATCACTATAAATTATTCTGATTAAAAAGGATGTTTTTAAGTATTTTTCACTATTCATAAAAATTTGGAAGTTCTCAGAAAAATACCAAAAATTCAACATAGGATAATTTCGATATTCTGAATCCAAAAATAAAGTCCATTTTGAAATATAAAATATTTATAATTTCAAAAGGTGGTTATTACTATTCATAATGGCTATTTTGATTGGTCGCGGTGTGTTAGAATCTCGAACATGCGTACTATGCAAACTATTGCATTATTGAAAGAGAAGTGTATCGTGGAAGCTCGTGGTGTTACATTCTCACCTCCTTCAATAAATTGTGTCCTCGCAATTTGAAATTTTCTTTGAAAATAAAAGGTTGAAAATAGAAAATACCTTTGTGGAAATCCCACATCAAAAATAAGGTTAATAAAATTTAGCCTTAATAAGAGGGAAATGGAAATAAAAAAGTCACCACCAAATTATGATCTCAATAAAGAGAACATTGGTGGAAATTAGACACATATAATTGGAGGAAAAATGTAAATATTTGTAAGGAGTGACTGAGGTCATCAATCACAAACAAGTGTAAAATTGAGGGCCTCAAAGCCTTCAATCTATGCTGATTTAAAATATTATCAGTTCAACAAGACATAAGGTATTAGGATAACACATTTTTTTGTTTTAATATCCCTTTACTAAAGTTTAAGAATTAATTTATTCATAGAATAAGAGATAGGTATATATATATATGCTTGAAAAGTAGAGCATCAACCTATAACTAATTTCTACCACAAACTCATCTTTCACTCAAAAAAATAATGGAACTCAAAAATATTATATTTCTCCTAATCATACAATGTTCAAAGTATTAAAACATAAAATATATATTAGGAAAACTATTTTCTAATAACCAGGGACTTCTTGTAGGCTAGTGGTAGGTAATTAAGGCCTATCATACTATGTTTGTGGGTTCGATTCCTGCAGCTTTGTCCGACGCGACGGGTTATGCCCCACCTTGTAGGTTGTCCTTTTCCTAAAAATACAGTATTATAATATTCCAAAAATAATCTTCCAAAATGTTTTAACCTTAAAAAATACTATTCAAAGTTCAACTTAATCCATCCCAACCTTTATAGTTATCCAAAATACCACTGTCCAGACTTTCTCCAAAATGTCCTTAAATTCCAAAATCAATTGCAACATTAGATTCCCCAAAAAAAAGTAAGGTTTCTCTTATTGTCACATACTGAAAATATGAGTACCTTCATCATATTAAAACCTTAGTGAAAAAAAGTATTAAAGTACAATCCTTATATATATCACATTATTATTTTAACCAGAATCTAGTTCTTGACTCCAAAAACACAAATACAATAATTATTCAACTTCATCTGTAGTAACAGCATAAGCATGGCCTTGATCCCTTGGCCTTTTCTGTGGTAAGTTTCCCTAACGCTTAGGACATTCATTTGCATAATGCCCCATTTCCCTACAATTGTAGCATTCAACAATGATAGCCTCTTTCTTTCCCTTGCAATCACGCGCCTAGTGACCTTTTTCTCCACATTTATAACAAACTCCCATTCCTTTTAGGCAAGTACTAGGGTGATTATTCCCACATTTATCGCATAATGGAAAATATGTATTTCCCTTTTTCCCTTTATCTGTCTCTTGCTCCACCGTTCTCTTCTTCTCTTGCTTTACTTTATTGTCATAAGATATAGAGAATTCCTTTTCTGTCTTGATTGAACACGAGACTATATCTTTGTACGTTGAGAAGGTTTGTGAGACTAATGTTAGACGAATAAATGGTTTTAACCCATCAAAGAAACGATTAATCTTACTTCTTGGGTTACATATATAATCTGCAGCATGCCTCGCTAACCTTCTAAAGTTAGCCTCATACTTTGCGACATTCTCATCCTCCTTCTGCCTCAGACTCAGAAATTGCCTTTCCACATCTATTCGATGGTCATGTGGAAAGTATTTTTCTAAGAAAAGATCTTTGAACTCTCTCCATTCCATATTTGATACTTCTTCATCTTCCTTTGTGTTTTGAATCAGTGACCACCATTCATCGGCTTCTCTAGTGAGGTGGTAGACTACCATGACAACCTTCTCCCTTTTGATACTCCCCAAGGCATGGAATATTTTTTCTAAATAGTTTATCCATTGCTCAGCTACTAATGGATTTTTACCCCCATTTAATGTTGGCGGTTGTTGCCTCATGAAGCAGTCTAACATTGAGTCTCCACGTTGCGGATCAGGGTGCTCCATACGAGTGAGGTTATTATTCATAACCTGAGTGAGTTATCTCAGTATGGTGATAAGTTGATCAGTACCAGTTGTATCTCCATCTCCACAATAATTATCTTGAGCAGGAGGGAAATCCCTACATGGAGTGCGTGCATTTATACGGTTTCCATTCTTCCCACTAGGCTCCATTTCTAAACAATGGTGTAAACTAGATTAGTTTATGAATTAAAATACATAATTCCATACTTGTAAAACACATAACATAAATTGAACTATTTATGGATATAATCCATAATCATAAAAATGTTTTCTTTGAGGAAGTATGTACTCATAATCCCTTTATAATGTTTTGTAAAGAAAATGATAATTATCCTAAGCATATCCCCTGGGAGTGTCGTAACCAAGAGTGCAGCAAGGCCCATTGTCGTGCACCAGTTCCCGTTCGATTCTAGCTCAAAGAGGTGTTTTCGGGTTTTACCCCTAGGTACATTTATGTTAGAGCTGCCTCTACCTGCTCATATCCAGACATGGATGTATTGCTCAGAAAACTCATAAAATCTCTATAATACCAAAATTCTATTAAGTTCTTCTATACTAATCCCCAACGTCTATCTTAGGGATATGTGCTCTAATCAGCGTTTATCTAAATCTAGATTCCAAGGTTAGTACTAAACTTCCTCCAATACCAACTGTAACACCCCGACCCCAGTTACCCGGAGTCGGTGCATTACTTAGAAACATTGGCATGATCACAAAATATCAAGTCTCGAAAGGCCGATTAGTTTAGTAGCCTTGGAAGCACTAGATACATTCACAAATGTTACATTACATCATAATGTAAAATACTACAATAACAAAGTCTCCATAGTCCACACTCATATCCTCTTCTGACTATCCCTACACGTCATTCCTAAAATACTTCTTCACATCCTGAAAAAATTAAAACATTTTAAGGGGTGATCACAGATGCTCAGTAAGGATAACAATATAGCAGAAGCTTTCATAAATAAACATTAACATTTAAGGCAATGTATAACTAAAACAAAAGCCTTTTAAACTTGAACTTCAACAAAATATGGCAAAAGTAAAATGAGATAATGCCATTTAATTATTCACATAGATATTGTACTGGTTCAATAATCACATTCAATATCAATAACCACTTTCATAATGATGTAATGCATAATGCCAGCCTATCATAACCACGTAGCCAAGGCCTCGTGCCAAGACTACAAATAATATTTTGTCGAGGCCTCGTTCTGAGACACTAGTTTGTCTCATGAGACCTGTCGATGCATCAAAGAGCTATAGCGGGCTCCACCCCTCACTTATTAAGTCCAATGCATTCCTTATATGAATAGGTTTAAACATATCATAATCCATAACATAATCGTATCACATAAAACATGCATAAAGGAAACATAACATTTCCACATTTCAATCACAAGATATCAATACAACACATTGATATAATAAAAAACTTATCAAAACAATTTTCAATACCAAAATGAAAGAAAATTAAAACTTGGTATTTATTTTTCATTTTTAAAAAAGCTAGGGCTTGTAGAGGAATCCGAAACTCAAATAATGGTTACGGCGGTTGAGAAGTCATTTTCGCCGCATACGTACGGCAAGAAAAACATTCCTTTTTGTCTTTTAGTAAAACGCTTCGTATAGAAAGATTCTTTTTGAATAAACGTAAAAGTCAAAGGGGTTTATACACCGTATAAAAGAAATTTGTGTGTAAAACAAAATATGGCTCAATGAAAGGAGATTGAGATGAAGTCCCTTAAACAGATCAGTTTTTTTATATATTAAATAGATATATTATGTGTATTCATTATAAGTACACATCCAGAAAGTAAAAATACAAGAAATGACATAATAATATCATGACATATTTTGAAAGTAGAAGATTAACCCAAATAATGGAAATTGGGTTATGAAATTCCCTTACCTCATGTCCAACTTGACTCGATCGTTCTTTAACCTCCTGAATAATAAATTAGAGTTAATTTCTATTTTATTAAGAACCTTTTTCATCTTCATTATTTGTTTTATATCACTTATTACCATGTTATGAACATTATGTAATTATTTATGTTAATAACGGTCATTTTGTCGATCTTTGGTACTTGAGTCAAAAATAAACTTCTTATAATTACAAGTTGTTCATATGGTGAAATATCCATTATTTCCAGAATTATATTCATGATGTAGATATCACATATATCATATATATCTAGTATATACATTCATTTATAATAGTACATAACATTTAGACGTAAGAAATGAAATGCACCGTTCATGGAGACGGAAAGCCGTACGCACGCATGAACGCTACTTTCATTTCTATTTCGTATTTAATGGAATGAAATTATAATTATATAACGGAATAATATAATTACAGTATAATATATTGTATAATACCATTTACTCCATCCTCTATACATCCCACATATGGCATTAACGATTCAAATCACTTTGAGGGGGCGGTAGTCCGCACTTCCTAAAATGAAAATATCGTGTTTACCCATAATGGAAACCATAAAGGTATGCCATAAATGAAAAATACATAAGCTTAAGGTAAACATAAACATATTATATATCATATATAAATATAGTGACATCTTAATGTCCACCTTTGAAGGTGTTATATGAGTGTTGAACAATCATCGTTTCGTGAGGCAGAAATTCGCCATCCACATAAACAGTATTTTCATTAACCATTAGATATAGGTGTGTGTAAGTGTAGCTCGAATAATTCTTATAACAACATCCTAGTATATTTATTATACTTTTTTTGTTACAAAATAAATGAATAAAAAGAGTTTAGGGGGTTGGATAAGAAAAATAAAACAAAATAACATAAGAGAAGGCATTACCTTAAAATCGGGTAACTCTCTTGATTTGAGAAAAAGGCTTCCTTGGGAAGAATTATGCCCAAAGTTAGGCTTATTGGAGTAAGGGAGGGTTGTTGTGAGAGTATTTGGGTAGAGTTTGGCCGAGCCAAAAGGCTTTTAAAGTGTGAGTAAGGTGGTAGTGGTGGGGGCCTTTTAAAAGTGGAGAGGAGGGGCACTCTTGGAAAGTAATGAAATGTTACTTTATTATACAATTATTCTCGGATTCTAATGGTCCCACACTTATATAATTAGAGGATAAGGTGATAATGGTTCGAAATCAACTTATTTAATAGGTTTTTGACAAGTGTAAGTCTTAGAGTTTAAATTATCTTTTCATTTTATTTAAATCGTTAATTAATGAGTTAATCGTTGCATCATCATGGTGTCATAAATAATTTAATTTATTAAAATGTATAAAAATTATAGAAAAAATATCATGATGTAGGAAATCCTTTTAGATTTCTAATGAATATTTATAGTCAAAAATATGACTTGTATAACCGCATTTAAAAATTGTTTTAGTAAAATAACTCATGGTTGTATCATTTTTATTTTAACATTACATAAAAGGTTTTTAATTTCATTTCCCTACCAAAGTGGCTACATGGGATCCCCAAGTTGAACCATGGTTTTTCTGGGTCGGACATGACACATAAAATAGGGGTAGGGCAAGTGTAATGGTATTTTCATAATTTTATAATATCATTTTTACCTTAAATTTCACTAATTACATTTAATTGCGATTAATTTAACTTAAAAGATACTATTCATCAAAAAAATTATTTTAATCCCATTGAACCACATTTTACTTACTAATGACAACAATGTATGTCGGATTTTTGAAATTCAAATCACAGAAGTGGTAATGTTTCATTTAAATGAAAAATCAGTTTTTTAACTACCACTTAGTGGTTTCACTATTCATCAAAAATTGATGTTTTTCAGAACAATGCCAAAATTTCACCCTAAGATATAATTGATATTAAGAATTCAAAAATGATGTCTATTTTAGAAAATTCCAAACATATAAGTTTCATTAATTAATTTTATAATTAATTCCCGTTGTCACAACAAAAAGCGTGTTTTTTAGAAACAATATATATCAAACGATTAACAATTGTTTATGTCCAATTTAAAAGTGAAATTAATTCTAATGACCACCATTAGATAAAATGGTAAAAATATATTCTAATTATACTTTAAAACCACTAAATATTATAATTTATCACTATAAATTATTTTGATTAAAAAGGTTGTTTTTAAGTATTTTTCACTATTCATAAAAATTTAGAAGTTCTCAGAAAAATACCAAAAATTCAACATAAGCTAATTTCAATATTTTGAATCCAAAAATAAAGTCCATTTTGAAATAAAAAATATATATAATTTCAAAAGGTGGTTATTACTATTCATAATGGCTATTTTTATTGGTCGCGGTGTGTTAGAATCTCGAACATGCGTACAATGCAAGCTATTGCATTATTGAAAGAAAAGCGTATCGTGGAAGCTCGGGGTGTTACAATTCATTAGAGAATCCAATATTAATAAATATTTTACTAATAAGAAGTGTTTCCCTTCAAATAAAAAAAAGATTAAAATCTCGAGAACATTATGTGGTTGTTACAATCATATAATTACCTTTAAATTTTTAGGATCAACAGTTATACCTTGTTTTGATAACTTTTTTCCCAATAAAATAAATTAAAAAATCCAAAAACTACATTTCCATTGTTTGGAATAAAGACTGTGATCTCTCAAATCATCTAGAACTACTCTCAGGTGATTCACATGATCCATCTTAGTTTTAGAGTAATTAAATATATCATCAATAAAAACCACTATTATTTACTCAACATATTCAAGGAATATAATGTTAATTAAATGAAAAATAATTCAAAGCATATGATAAATCAAATAACATAACAAGATACTAAAATGGCATGAACTACACCATTTAGTGATTATATTGTTGTTATATTCCTTGATCATCAATTTTTGGTAACAAGATCAATGATCAATCATCATGAACTATATTTCCCCTTTAAACTATTCAAAAAATAATCAATCCATCGAAAGAGATATACATTCTTCACTATAACACGATTGAGTATCTAGTATTCAACACAATGGTTAATCATCCCATTATCTTTCTTGGAAAAAATAATAGCACCTACTCAATGTAGTGCACGTTTGAAAATGAATAATATATATGCCAAAAACCATCCAAAAAATTCATTATTTTTTATTTTGTCAGATAGTGTTGTGTGCTGATAAGGATATTATATTAGATGGGTACCTAGTACAATGTCAATGGACAACCCTACATCCCTTACCAATGGTAAGACAAAAATTATAGATATAAACACATCTTAAAAAAACATATTAGTGGATGTTTCCTTATTAAATATTCCCACTATAGATAATTAACCCCATATATACCCCAAATAAGTCATGAAATGTTGGTCCAGAACTACATAACCTTCTTTATAAATCCAATTGGGAAACATAGAAAACTCTACTAGGGGAAGAAAATAATACCCAAGATAGATGAAAGTAAATATAGTATTTATAAGAAACAATCTAATATATCATGAGAAAGAAATATATATTTTTTATATCATGGAATATAATATCTAAAACCTAATCAATTATTGATAAATAGAAAGCACAAGAATGGTTTTGGAGACCCTTTTATTTCTTTGTTGTAAGATGTATAGATATTAAAATCACAGAATAAAAAAATTACAAGAAGGTTTTGAAATGTCACCATGAATGAAGATATAAATGAATGATATTCACATGTTTTAAATATATCATCCACTAATGATAAATTTATATTGATTGTACCTCTTACCATCATTGGACCAGCATCAAAATCCTATCTAGAATCTTCAATTGTCTGTAGATGTTTCATTAAATATACTGAGGTTGAAACCTTTTAGATATTTAAAAAAAATAATTTCCATAGAGTACCATTAGGTTCTAAGGATCCTTTTAGACCATATAGGGAATCAAATACATCAAAAATCAATTTCATGTAGCCTAAGTGGTCGAAAAACCACAAATCATTGTTTCCTCAAAACAAAATATCATTTAATTTACAACCTGACCACATATAAAGAATGAATATAAGCTTCTTATTGACATTATAGGATGTCTAGATTAGTCCTTTTATTTAGATCCATCGTGAGAATTATCAAACGTCCTCTTTTTATTAAATGAAATGGTAGATCTACCACTATGAATTAGAATAACTCTTACACATAATGACTTATAATCCATCTCAAGTTTATCTATCAATATTGTATCATGTAAATTACTATATGAATTTAGAGTGATCATTTAAATTTTTGTTCAGATATCATATCAATGAACCTTATCGAATCATTGTGAATTTGACTTCTCATCAAGACTACATTCGTATAAAACTAGATGTGTTTAAAAAATGGTTTTCATACTATGTCAACGTTCTATTTCCATGATGTGAGATGATAAAAAAATTATATCGAAAAAACGTTGAATTTTATTATATTTTTTTTTTGAAAATATCTTCAATGTCTTTACACACTACTAATTCAGGATATTTGATAATAAAAACTGATTCCCACCCATTATTTCTATGGCCCAAAAACAATATGGGATCAAATTTCACCTTTATTAAATTTATTGTATCCATGATCTCTAAAAGTGGCCCTAATGTTTTCTAAGTAATCCATTACCTGTCGATGATCATTAATAACTTTTAATGTTCATGGTTTCTACTAAAGAAAATCTCAGGAATTATATCTTGTTTTATACCATCACTGTTCCACTACTAAAGCTAAATGACAATTAGTGACACTACCAATATCCATGATTTAACCTATTATACTAATATCTCAACTATATGATAGTTTCATCTAAGTTCTTCTTAATGGTTTCCATTGGTAGATCCCACTCGAAGTGGATTAAAATATCTTCTTGGGGTTATAATACTATAGAACATCAAAATGTAACATGAAAAGTTCAATAAGATAACTTATATGATCAACTCAAAAAAGGGAGGTAGAATATAAATTATATAAATTTAATTTAAAAAATATTGATTCCAATATAATCATTTAAAATTTATATAAATAACTATATTTATATCATCTTATTTATGTATGAATCCTTTTCATATATCCTATGGTGATTTAAGGATCACTATGATGAGATTTGGCTGGGCACTCGCTCTTAATTATCCATTCTATGTGGAATATCATACCACCTATCAACTGGAACATCAAAAAATTGAATACCAACATTAAGAAAATATGAATAAAATTCTTTTATTCCATTTTTTCAAGATCCTACCAAGATAACATGGTACACTAACTCTTGAACTAGCTCTACCATTCCCCTAAATTCATTACGGATCCCCACATGTTTGTGAAAGGCACTCGATGTCAAGAAAAAGTAAATAGATACAATTTTTTCATAAGAACAAACTAAAAACATTGAATAATAGTATTGAAAAAATACACAATCCATATTCCAAACAATTGTCATATAGAAATTTTTCCAAAATAAGGAATATAAAAAACCCAAATAGTATATTATCCAAATGAAAATGACGTGGAATAAACAATGAAAACGTCTCACAATAATCATGTAAGAAGTAGTTCTAGTTGAATTGGTTACCCAAAAAACCAAAGTACCCACAAACAAAACACACCCACCACATTGAATTGGCATTTTCCCATTTCCAAGACCATGAACAACATAATCTAAAAATTCTTGATGGAAAATGTAGGCTGTGAGAAACATATTCCTGTTGGATTCCCCAATATGTTCTATAAGAAGTTTCATAATGTGTAAATGTAACATACCATGGTTTTGAAAAATAAATATTTAATTCATGAAACACTGAGTCCCTACCAATCAACACCTTTTATAATCCCTCTATTAAACATGACATTTCCTCTACAATGTTTTGAATTTTGGAAAAATGGTCATCTAGAGTAGTGATCAGTAGGTCATTTGGTGTCTCATAGAACAAACTTTATTTTTGGTGAATATTAACATACCATTACAAACATTAATATGAATAGTAATATGACCCTTATGAATAGTTAATAATAATATTATTTTATTTTTATAATGTAACAAGATAATGAGATTTTGATTAATTTTTCAATGTGATATAAAACTAATGATTGTTTTTAAATTTTTTTCTCGAAGAATCATTGATTTTATTTACAAATTAAATTAATATTATTTAGATAATTATTTTAAAAAAATATAGTTTTTTTTTAATTCTACATGTTGAATAATGGTTTGGTTGAATATTTGGTTTTTTTTTCTGAAATGCATGATTTTTTTATGAATATTGAAATACAGTAAAATATTGTATATACTATTTATCATTTGAATACACTATTAATGAAACCATGAGTTATTTAAGGGAACTTTTTTTGAACTCACATTCCCTTATAACTTATAGCCGTAAAATGAAACAACACTATCTGTTTTCTTGAGTGAATTAGTAAAATAATATAAAAAATATTCAACATTAACTTCTCTCCTCCACTATAAAACCCTTCTCACTCCCTCTTCTCCCCACTCCTATAATCCATTAATTTCCTCAATGTTCTTCCCAAATATTCATACGTAGATAGTCCCCCCATTTCAGGATGTTCTTGGTCTTGAAAAAGGCCAAAACATATTCCCATAATGAGATTCTCATGGAGGTGGATTTAAGAGGTAAATTCACATTCTATTTATTTCACTTTCATTTCATGTTCTAATCTATTATTATACTCTTCTCACCTCCTCTATAAAAATGAACATGATAACTCTAGTACCATATATATACTAGAACTATTTTGTGTGAATTTAATAACCATTGTCAATATTCTTACTCTATCCCATTTAAATTATAATCAAACTCATCTTTAGTGAGGTTCCAATTTTAAACCTTCACAGATGATGATGTTTCATTAATAAATTTATCCTTCATCACTGGTCATGAAACCATATTGATGTTATATAAAGACTATAATATATGTATTATAATCTATCTAATATTAATTTACTAGTATATATTCTTATTATTAAATCATATGACCAAACTAGATCCTAATAATCAAAATACCACTAAAATAATCTAAGTGAATGTAATTAATATTTCATCAAATGATTCATCCTCTTGTCATGTAACTAAATGATATAAATGACAATTAACACCTATGGGTGATAATGAGTAATTTCTAAATTCATTTATGAATATTTAAATCCATTCTACATGAACACTATTACATAAAAACAAGTGAACTAATTATGAAAATCAAGAAAACAAACACTTCAGAACTATGGAATTCAATCTTATAACTAATAAATAAGGATATAATAAAAAAAATAAAATCAAAATAAACTAAATATTTTTATAATTTAATCTTAATTAAGTTATTAATATGTCTAATTTCAAATTCCAATAACATAGGTTTGAGAGAACAACAAATCGGACTTCAGGTAAGGGTTTTCCACCCAAACCTCCAAATTCATTCGAGTTATTCTTATTTTCTAATTACCTCAATGAAATTATAATTTGTTATTGTGAAATACTCATAAAATGTGTTTTTCAATTATATATATTTTTATTGACCAAAATCGTTCCTTATTATATAGGGATTTAAGCGTTTTAAAAGGAACTGTCAAAATTATTTCCAAATTACAAGCCCGATTGAAGGGAATTTCTCAAATTCTTACCTAATATCAAGGGTAATATATAATCAGTTTACAGCAACAATTACCATTCTAAAATAAATAATTTTAATACTAAAACCCTAACTTACATCATTTAGGATTTTATTTAAAGACTTTTTTATATGAATTCATCATTTAAAAATAAAAGAGTCTTTATCTCGAGAATTACTTAATGATTTTATGAGAGTATTTTCATCTGTTTCATCGCTATTGTTGATTCTTATTTATTATTGGGATTAAAAATTTATGATTTAATATAAAATATATAATTGGATGTTTTATAACTAGTTTTATTGTGGATGTGCTATCCTAATACCATTCACCATATTTACTCTGAATGGATAGTGTTTAGGCATACTGTTCAGGGAAATTTATTTACATTTCATAATTGAGTTAAAATATGAATGTAAATGTTGTTTATTTTTATACCTGATCATATTATGAATGCAGTGTACTTATTATATGATCGGAGGGGACTTACATATCCCCTTGATGCATCTGTTGGTCTAATGAGACAAATAAACGTGGACTTGGATGAGGCCTTTCCCATTTTGAGATTCGGTTTTGGCTGAGGCCTTAATCACTTTTAGACGTTTTGGAAGATTCCTAGATGGTATGTTTCAGAATGTACATCATATGAACTTCCCTTATTATGAATCTATTAATCGAATTTTTCTGTGCTTATTTGACTAGTAGGATACTAGTGATTATGTTTTGTTTTGGAATTATTTACTCAGCTCATATTCCTATCATAATGTGTTCAAATTATTATTTGTAAAGGCGTGAGTTTTCAATTATTCACCATGCCTAATGTTTATGATTCTATTAAATTTCACTATATTACTTACTCTTACTAAGCTTTTTAGATCACCCATTCCTTATGTTTCATTTTCTTCAATAGGAGGAAGTAATTAATGAGTGAATTACATGAATTTTTGAGGTGGCATGGATGTTTTTAATGGAATAATTTAGCATGGTGTTTTCTTTCTAGATTTAATAATGAACTTATATATGTATCTTGATTCAAAATATACTATACTGTTTCATCTATTTGGATATGACATTTTTTAATCATGCCAATTTAATGTAGTAGGGCACCGGCTCTAGAAACTTGGGTCGTGTCTTTACAGTTGGTACCATAGGAAGTTTAGTAGAAAACATGGAAACAAAATTTAGAAAACAAAGATTAGCGATCAAATCCCTACAATAGTCTTTGAGGAAAAACATACAAGAACATCCTATTATTTTGTTAAAGAATAGATTATCTGGATCATTCTATAAAATACTACCCTGTCTGGATACTACAAATTGATGTGGTTCTTGATCATATGTAACTAAGAGTGAAAACTCTAACAAGGAGTTTTGATCTTGACCCAAGGTATCCTGGTACACGACAATGGACCTTACTCCAAACATGGGTTGACACTCCTATGGGGTATTCTTAGGATAATTCACATTGTAATAACAAGCCGTTATGATGGAATTAAATGTAAATATTTCTTTAATGAAACCATTTTTGTGATTATGGGGTTATCCATGACTTGGATTTCAATTTATGATTTTTATTTTTCTACGTTAAGATAATACATTATGATTCATAACCTAATATATATTATGAAATTGTCTAGAAATGGAACCTAGTGAAAGAAATGGAAACTGAATGAACACACGTATCCTATTTTGGGATTTCCATTCGATGCTAAATAATAATGTTGGCTCTAGTACTAGAACAAGTGAATAGTTTCAAATAACTATAATGGGAAAACATACTCTGGTTGTGAACAATAACCTTACCTATATGGAGCATCAGGATCCACCACATGGAGGAGCTTTGGTATATCACTTTATGTGAGAAAAACCTCCATCATTATAATAAGACTATGAACCCCTATGTAGCTGAGTAGTGGAAAAGGTATCTAGAGAATATATTTCACTCTTTGCAATTTAACGAAAGAGAGAAGTTTTTCATGGATGTTTATCGTCTATCGGGAGAATCAGATCAGTGGTGGTCATTAATCGAAAATACAACAAGTGGAGTAAGAGATATAAGAGATGGAATAGAGGTATATTAAGGAAATATACCTAGATAAATACTTTCCTTGTGAACAACAAGGTGATTTGGAAATATTGTTTCTAAATTTGAGACAAAATGAATATTTGAATGTTGCAAAGTTTATAGCTAACATCATATGGATAAAAAGGCCTGTTGTGGACTATTAACGTATTACAAGGAAAAAATTGATTGAATTTTTGATGTCCTAAATCAATTCCTCCGACGAGCATTATTCTCCTAATTTTTTTCATCATATGAGCATATAGTATTATGTGATATATAGACAAAATGGAATTCTCTAAGTCTTATGAATTTATGAGAAACCAAGGGAATAAGAGGGTTAATTAAAACTCTTGAAAAGGAAAAAATGAAATGAGGAAGAAGGGAAACGTTGAATTTCTACCTTGGGATAATTGTGGAAAGAAACAACCTGGTGCCTGATTAAAATTAAAAGGAGAATGCTATAACTATTTAAATAAAGTACATATTTTCTCAAGTTTTATAGGGAAGAAATAAGCTATTGATTTTAAATTATTTAGTTTTCGGAGATGGGAAAATATTATACTGATTTTACAATGAATCAAGGAAACATGACCTAGAATATTAAATTTTATAAGGGACATGCTTTGTGATCACAACCACTAATATTTAAGTTCATAATTATGCAGTGGTAGGTACTTTAATTGTTTCATCAAACAAAGACAATTGCTTATTTGATTCTGGATCATCACATTAATTAATATAATTATACTTTTCCATAAAAATTAGATATTTCCAATTTGATTTATTAAGGGTGTTTTCATTAAAAACATCTAAGGGAAGTATCGTTGCAGCAAAGTTGTGTCAGGAAGTCCCCATAATGATTTAAAAACATTCTTTATCTACTAATTTTATTGTCAAAACCATGACTGACTATGAAATAATAGTTCGTATGAATTAGATTTCAGTCCTTAATGCGAAAATTTATTGCAATAGTAAGGAGGTTACATTTTTTGAGGATGATGTGGAATCACTTATCTTTTGGGAAAAACCATCACCCTCGGATTTTAATTTTGATCCACCCCCATTTTCTCTACTTAATTAAATAATTGGGGAGGAATGGAATGAAATAACTATGGGTGATGAAAAGAATGTCCAAATAGATGTTGTACCAATTATGAAAGAATATGTTGATGCCATTCTAGGGGATTTACCTAGGCATCTTTCAGAGTGGGAAATTGATTTTTCCATTGACATAATTCTTGGTTCACGGGTCATATCAAAAACCCCTTATTGAATTGACATTTTGGTATTAGTGGAACCGGAGGAAAATATAGAAGAATTGGGTGATAAATGATTTATTTTCCCAAATGTTTTCCCTCGGGAGACCCAATTATTTATTTTAAAAAGAATGATAGATCAATGAGGATATTCATTGACTATAGGGAGATCAATACTGTGATAATAAAGAACAAGTATACCCTACCTTGTATTGATGATTTATTTGATCAACTTCATGGAGCTCAATATTTTACGATGATTGATATTTGATCAGGATATCATCAGTTTATTGTGAATATGAATGACATCATAACCACAAAACATAGTTTCCATAGTGCCGCCATTTATCAGCGCTAAAAACCCTACTGATAAATGGGGTTCCTTTATTAGTGCTTATAAAAGAACTGATATAGGGAACTTTTAATAGTGCTAAAAAGAGATGTCAAAATTGACCCTTTATCAGCTATTTTCATATCTTTGATAACAGAACCCCCATTATCAGCACCTTTTTAGTAGCACGGATAAAGGGGGGCTTTAACAGTGCTTTTTTCTAGTGTTCATAAAGTTTATATTTCATAAAAAATCATTTTAAATTTTTTTATATATAAGTATATTTATATTGATTTAAATATAATATATATTATTTAAATATGTTTTATAGAAGTGTAAATAAACTATTAAATTTAATATATAAGAAATATAGTGAAAATGGATTTATAAAATTCTAAAAATAATTATTAATTAATAATTTTCTAATTATCACCGACTAATAATCATTTAATAAAAAGTTGAGGAAATGAAAAAAATAAAAACTAATAATAAAAGATCTAAAATAAGTTGAAATTGTAACTCAAACATCAAACGACCATAACTTTTGATCCAGTAGTTCTTTTCCACTCAACAACATATAATATCGAAGCCTTCATTGATCTCAACATGGTAGTTACTGAAGGGAACCTTCTGTCAAATTTTTTGAGGCCTTAGAAGTCCTATAAATTCTCCAAAATAGAGTTTTTAGTTTGGATACCCAAATATTTTATCATTCGAATGAATTTCAACCTCGTTTACGGGGGACCTTTTTCATGTTTTACCGAGGAATAAAATTATATCAATGGATTGAATTCATATTCATATTATGGATTCAAATTTTTTCATTTTTTATAATGTACTGTTATTTATAATCAAATATATAACAATACATACTTATTTCTTATATATTCGCACATAAATATATAATTTTATAAATAAAAAATTAAACATATTTAAATATAAAAAATATTTCCCAATATATAAGCTCTATCTAAATAAGAAAATAATATACATTTTATTTAAAATAAAAATATATATTTATTCATATACCTATATAATGTGTACGTGTAAATATATATATATATATATATATATATATATATATATATTTGCATGCATCCATATTGAAAAAATGATATATATTATCTATATATTGTAAACATATGTATATAAAAATTTATATATAATATTTGTAAATATATTAAAATGTGTATAATTATACATAAAAATATATATATTATATATGTGTGTGTGTGTGTGTCTGTTATATATATACATACATATATATTTATTTATTTATAAACACACATAAAAGGCATATTTTATAAATGCATTCAAAACTAATTTTTTAAATATATATTAATACACCAACAAATATATTAATATATAAATATAGCTATATATATAAATATTAATATACAGATGTATATATATATATTAATATAACTCAATATATATATTCATATAGCTAAATATATATATTAATAAACGAGTCTATATAACTAACTATATATATACATATAAATAAATAGATATATTGATAAATGAATAGAAAAGTAATATGGTGGAGTGGAAAAGGCTTAGGAACTCATGCAATGGGACCTGAGTTCGAATCCTCGGAGAGGTAGGTCACACGCGCAGGAGGGGAATACTGACTAGCAATGTTAAAGGGGCGTATGGAAATGTTAAAGGCTGGTGGGTTAGATAGGGAGTGTGGCCTGCGGTGGGGGTGGGGCACTATTGAAGGGGGATTAAAGCACCATTGAGGATCCTCCCCCGATATACTGGAAATGTGTTTTTATTTTTTTCGGTTTTTAACATTTATCATTGTCTTTTTAAATGCACTGATAAAAGGAGTCCTTTAATAGTGCTAAAAAAGTGCAGATAAAGGACCCATTTATCAGTGTTTTTTTAGCTCAGATAAAATTCCACTTTTATCAGCACTTTTTTTAGAGATGATAACAATGGCCATTATCAGTGCTTTTCTGAGTGTTGATAAAAGGGACCCCATTTATCTTCACCTCAATTAACAGTACTTTTCTTGTGCTGTTAATGCTCTCTTATAGAGCTGATAAATTCTATATTTTCTATAGTGCATTCCAAAAACAACATTTTGAACCATGTATGGGCATTACGAGTTTACAGTAATGACTTTTTTACTGACTAATGCACCCTTTGTTTTCATGAATTTAATGTATATAGGTTTATGGAATATCTGGATAGAATTGTGGTTGTATTTATTGATGATATCATGGTATACTACAAAAGCATTGAAGATCAAGAAACTAAATTGTGCACGATTCTAATGACTCTTACAAGAAATGAATTATATGGGATGTTTAGAAAGTGTATATTTAGGCTTCAATCAGTTTCCTTTCTAGGAAAATTTCTCTCTAAAGATGGAATATCTATTAATCCTATGAAGAATTTTATTAATGAATGGCCTACTCTAATGAACACAACTGAGGTACATAGTTTTATTGGTTTAGCAAGTTATTATTGGTGTTTCATTATGAACATCACCAATTTTTCCTACCCATTGACCAAGATTACACTTAAAGGGGGTACATTCATTTGGAATATGGATTGTGAGGACTTTTTGAATGATTTGAAGAAGAGAATAATTAATGCTCCAATCCCAACCCTACCATTGGGGAATGATAGGTTTATGATCTGTAGATATGTTTCAAAGAAATGGCATGGTTGTGTCTTTATACAGAGTTATATAGTTATTTCTTATGCATCAAGGCAGTAAAAAATTCATAAAAAAAACTACCCCACTCATGATATTGAGTGAACAGTGGTACTAATTTCTTTGAAGATATAGAGACATTATCTCTATAGAAAAAAATTGAAGTTATATAAGGATCATAGGATCCTGATGTATATCTTCTCATAGAAATATCTCATCCTATCAAAATGGTGATGGATAGAACTACTAAACTATTATGATTTTACTATACACTACCACCTAGAAAAGGCAAACAAGGTAGTTGATGAATTAATCAAGATGGATAAGGGAGCTCTGAACAAAATGGGGATTGAAAAGGATCCTTTGTAAATAGATCATGTGAGGATGGATATGGGAATTATCAATGAAGGTGAAATATCAATAATTCTTCATTTGGTGTCCCATCCATCTTTATTAGATAGGATTAAAAGTTTTCAGCCTCATGTTGAGAACATGCAAATGAAAATTAATGGTGTGAAAGAGGGTAAGTTGGATTAATTCGTATGAGAAGATGTAATTATGAAATTTTGGAATAGGCATTGTGTTCTCACTATACCCAAGCTGAAAAGGGAGATATTGGATGATTCCTATTGTTCAGATTTTTATATTCATTAGGGAAGCACTAAGATATATAGAGATTTAAAGGATCATTTCTAGTGGGATAAAATGAATAGGGAAATTGAGGATTTTGTATCAGGACGTTTAATCTGTCAACAAGTGAAGTTCGAAAGGAAACATCCTAAAGTTATCTTGAATCCTCTACCTATTTCTACATGGAAATGGGATGGCATCACCATGTATTTTTTCACAGGTTTATTCAAGACTCCAATTACGAATGATGTGATATGGGTAATTTTTGTATGCCTTACAATTTCTACACATTTCCTTACTATAAGGGTGAATTTTCCACTAGATCTCATAGCAGGACTCTATATCAATGTTGTTTTGATACTTTATGTGGCACCTCTCTCAATAGGGTCTGATCGTGACCCATAGTTTACATCGATATTTGGGAAAGGTCTTCAAGAATGTTTTAGATATTGAGCATCGGTTGAATATTTTTTATAACCCTTAAAATTATGGGATATCCAAAATGACAATACAAACATTAGATGACATTTTGAGATCTTTCTCAATAGATTTTCAAGGTATATGGGGTCATCATTTACCTTTGGTGGAGTTTTCCTACAATAATTGTTTCCATTGATGTATTCAAATACAATAACATGATGTATTGTACAAAAAGAGATGTCATACCACAACTTCTTGGGAACATGTTTGATAAAGGGATCTAGTGGTTCCTGATATTGTGGAGGAAACAACAAAAAAAGTAAACACTATTCATGTTAATATAAAAATAAGAAAAAGATGAAAAAATATCGATGCCAATAATTGAATTGAGGTTCTAGAACTTCATGTGGGTGATCATGTTTTTTTGAATGTATCTCCATGGAAAGGTGTTATAAGCTTTTTGAAGAAAGGGAAGTTGAACCCATGGTACATTGAGCCTTTTGAAATTTAAGAGATAATTTAAGCTATTTAATATCATTTGGCTATGCCACCTAGCCTATCCCAAGTACCCAATGTGTTCAATGTCTCATTTCTAAGAAAGTGCATGCTAGACCCTACGTATTTCCTCACATCTAATGGTATATAATTGGAACCTAATCTATCATACTATGAAGATCCTATCATGATTCTGGAAAATATAGTATAAGTGTTTAGGAATCAAATGATTCTTCTGGTGATGATACTTTAGAGAAATCATAAAATCAAAGAGGCAACATGGGAGCCTAAAGAGCTAATGATGAAGACCTACCCAAATATTTTTGTGAGGCAACATTATGAGAATTTTCAGGAAGAACTTTTCATAATGAAGGGAGAATGTAACACCCTATGGATATGAAAAATAAATATTGTATTCATGAGACACTATTTCCATAAAAACAACTTATTTTATAATCTATCCATTAAACACAACTTTTCATCTACTATGATTTGAATTTCAAAAAACAGTCATCTAGACTTGTGATCAATATGTTATTTGGAGTATGATAGAACCAACATGATTTTCGGTGTATAGTAATATACACTTATGAATAGTAATATGAATAGTAATATGACTCTTATGGATAGTAAATAGTAATATTATTTTATTTTCTTAGGAAACATGATAATGAGATCTTGATTTATTTTTCAACGTGATATAAAACGAATTAAGGTTTTAAAATTTTTATTTTTTGAATAAACTATGATCTTATATAAAAATTAAATTAAAAATATTTAGAAAATTATTTTTAAAATAAATTAGGTCATTTTTGAATTATAAATTTCATATAATGGTTATAGTGAATTCCTGGTATTTTTCTGAAATACTTGAATTTTTTATGAATAGTGAAATATAGTAAAATACAGTATATAAAAATTATTAGTTAAATACACTTTTTATGAAATTATGAGTGATGTTTGTCAACATGGTTAGAAATAATATGAAATTATTAATATTAAGGGACACATGAAACAAAACTATTTGTTTTATTGAGGGAATTAAAAAATAATAAATAAAATATTCAAAATTCACTCATCTCTACCACTATAACCCCCCCCCCCCCCCACTCTCTATTCTACTCACTCCTATAATCCTTATTAACATCAAATATCTTCCCAAATACCATTCCCTAGTCACTCACAATGTTTATTATGCTCTTGGTCTTTCTAATAGATGAAAAATCCCTCCCTTAAATAGATTCTCATGGAAGTGGATTCAATAGGTAAATTCACATTTTATTTCTTTCATGTTTATTTAAAGTTATTATCTTTTGTTGTCCTCTCCTCACATACTCTATCCAAATGAACATGGTGACACCATTATCATATATATATAGGAATTATATCATGTTAATGTAAAAAAAATCATCAATATTCTTACTCTCTCCCTTTTATTTGATAATCAAAATCATCTTCTATGAGGTTCAAATTTACAACCTTCATTTACTACGACGTTTCATTTTTCCATATATTTTTCATTACTAGTCAAGAAACATTTTTATGATATAAAGAGACTATAATATATGTATTATAACCTATTTAATATTTAGGAAATGGTATGCATATATATAATTAAATAATATGACAAAACTAGTTCCTAATAATCAATATACCAATAAAATAATCTAATTGAATGTCATTAATATTTCATCTAATGATTCATCCCCATGCCATGTAAATAATTCAGATAAATGACCATTAAAACCTTTGGTTTACATAAATAATATTTACATTCAATTCTAGAGATTTACATCAATTCCACCTGAACACCATTACATAAAACAAGTTAACTGATTATGAAAATAAAGAAAATGAACACTATGGAATGACAAAATTCAATCTTATAACTAATCAATAAGGACATAATAAAATTAATAAAATAATAATAAAATACATACATTTCTAATAAGTTTTTAATGATGTTATTAATAAGCCTAATTTCATATTTGAAGACCTAAATTTCATGAGTGTAACCCATATAGACTTAAGGTTAGGGTTATCCACCGGAAACTCCATTTTCATTCAGGTTACTAATATTGTCTAATTACATCAATTAAATTCTTATGTATTATTGTGTAATCCTGTTATATTCTGTTTTAGTGTTATATATATGTTTACCAACCATAATCCTTCTATATTTTATGGGGAGTTACCAATTTTAATAGGAACAATCAAATTTATTTTTGAAATACAATACGAATTCATTAAAATTTCTTGAATTCTTTCCTAATTTCAATGGAACTCTATAATAAGATTTTTATAAACCATTATCTTTATAAAATAACTAATTTCATTAATAAAATACTATATTACTTTATTTTTTGTTTTATAAAAATATTTTCCGAAAGAACTATTCATTTCAAAATAAAATAGTATTTATCTCATGGATTATTTATGATTTTATAAGAGTATTTTTGTCTACTTCAACACAATTGTTGATTCTCATGTATTAATGGGTTATTAATTTATGAAATAATCTATCATATTTAATTGTATGTATTATGTCTATTTTAAATGGGAATTTTCTATCCTAAAACCATTCCCATAATTTAATCTGAGTGCCTAGTGTTTAAGCATAATGTTTGGGGAATGTTATTTAAATTTCATATGTGAGTTTTAGTATGAATGTATATGTATTTTATGTTTATCACCACTCATATGTGGAAATAATTGCACTAATTATGTGAAATTTGTGTCCATAAATAGCCCCTCGATCCATAGGTAGTATCACAAAACAAATAAGCATGGACTTGGCCAAGTCTTCTCCCATTTTAAGATATGGTTTTGGATGAGGCCTTAATTATTTTTAGTCGTCTTGACGGAGGACTTGATTGTATGATTCATAATGCCAATAATATGAAATTACCTCATTATATATCTAGTAATTGAATTATCATGTGGTTATTTAACTATTAGGATACTGATTATTAATTTTTATTATGTCATTATTTATTCTGATCATATTACTATCATAATGTGTTTGACGTAATTATTTTTAAAGGCCTATGATTTCAGTTATTCACCATTCCTAATGTTTACGTTTATGTTGTCTAACACTATATTTATTACTCCTACTGAGCATTTTAGCTCACCCCTTTCTTATTTTTCATATTCCATGTATATGAAGAAGTAATTTATGAGTGACATGCAGACATAATATAGGAGGCACGAATGTTAATAATGGAATAATTTAGTGTTTTTTTCATTCAAGAGTTAATGTTGAACTTATATATGTATCTAGCTTCAAATGCTGCTGAACTATTCATTTATTCAGGATATGAATTTCTTTCGATCATGACAATGTAATGTAATAAGTCACTGGCTCAAAGTAACTAGGATCAGGTCATTACTGTAAACCATGTATACATAAATTTAAATAAGGTATAAGAAAAGAAAATCATTTTTAATTTTTAATTAATACAGGAATTCAAGTCATGTAAGTATAATATATATCAATGTAGGATTAAATTTACATTTTACATAATATATTATGGAAAGGAATAAAATGGTTTTATAATTACTAGAATTTAACTATCATGTTAATACAAGCAATTGTGTCATAAGAAATGAGATAAGTCATATTTAGGATATAGGCTCCTCACAAAATCTAGATATTTATCTTAATCCAATGAGATTATTCTTATCCCTCTTTCTATACACATTAAGATTATCAATTGACACCACATCAGGGAAATCATTCCAAATTTGGATTAGTTAGATGACTCGTCATCAATACTTTTATATGGATTCATAGTAATATAATTCTGTTCATAATCACATTCTAACCACTAAATATCACATGTTCTTTCTATATATCAGTAAATCATTCTTGGGAAAATTAAATAATTCAATTTATCAATCCATGTTTAAATACAATATTAAATTTCAATTTCAAAACCAAATCATTGTTTTTCACAAACTTCACTCTTTTCAGATTCATATTTAATTTAAATACTTTTTCCAATAATTTATATTAAATTATTTTATCATATGAATTCCCATTTCCGGAAATCATTCTCATAACTCACTGAATTTATCAAACAATTAAAATTGGATTTATTTCTCTAATATATGTCTTCTCAAAACAAAAATAAAATCCATTCAATAAATGGAAATCAATTGAAAATACATTTCTCTTTAAGAAATTAAGTCACATTTATATGTGTCGGAAAATCAAAATGAATCCACAAAACATTTTTCACATGATAAAATTATAAATCACCTGAAATTGGATTAAAAATGTTGAATTGATGGTGAGGATGAACCAAGGGGAATCCCCAGAATCAAAATCCATGAAATCAAGTTTTAAATCCATCCACAATAATAGGATCTATTAATACTTATAATAGAGTGATGTGAATATTGGAGGATTACAAATCTATGAGAGAACACCTACTAAAGGGGAATCAATCAAATCTACTAGAATAAAGATCTGAGGAGATGACATAATGGAAGATCCAACTCAACTATTTAGAGCATCCAAAAGAAGAAGGGTAAAATTAGGGTTTAATATATAATATTAAGAATATATAATGGGGGTATAATATTTTCATCATTGCAAAATAATATACCATGGTACATCCCAAAATAAAATGATAAAAATGTGATGAAAAAGGGTCTAAACATGGTGTAGTGTAAGAGACTACATCGTACTGGCACTAGTACAAGCTATGCTTGAGAAACATGGTGACCTTTATGGCATATATCATTTAAACATGGGAGGGGAACACTCTGTTTATTAAAATGATATTTCTTAAAACCTAAAATACAAAAATCAATTACTCTATATCCTCATGTCTATGCTGCAATTGTGATGATATTGGTCGTACTGCAAAATCATACATACTATGTTTTTATGATGTGGCTTACTCAACACACCATAAATATTTCAGAAACATAAGAACCACCCTATGTAATATCTAAATAGTCATATCATCTATTCCACAACAAGCCTCTCTATCCTTCATAGCTTCTCATATATAGTGAATCTCATTGTAATTCCATAAAATGGCTCAAAAAACTACAAACGGTACCCATAATTTAACAATAAAAAGGAAATCAATTAAATGGGTTAAAAATACATGAAATCGTGTAACGAAATGATACATAGTTTAAGGAGGGTGCAAAAAGAACTGATTAATTAATTAAATTATTGATCAACGCACTATTAATAACTATACCACCTAAAAGGGAATGATTTATTATATATTGTGTTGAATATAAGAAATATCAATGTTTTTTACTTATAAAAAATGAATGTTTTATTTATTATGCGTCATGGGAATTGAACCCCCAGTAAAAACTATCAAACTTCTAATATTGAGAAAGAAGTTCTAATAATCATGTTCAATCATTGGAGGAACTATTTTTATGGTGAAATATGTGACATATATGTCGATCTCAAATTTTTGAATCATATATTAACATATAAAGATATAAACATGAGATAATAGATATTGTTGTAACTACATAAAGACAATGACTACTCGATAAACTATCACCTTTAGAAATAAAAAAGGTGGAAGATACACTGAGTATAAAGGATAATGGTTTTCTATTAATGATGCAGATGTAAAAGGATCCTATATTAATGGATTTTTAAATTTGGATGTACTAATTATTAATTATATATATGAATCATATAGTTTTCATGTAACATACTAACTAATATAAATATTTTTTAAAACTTATTTGGGACATCTTTTTAATGATATTATAATGGGTATAATGATAATATGTTTCTAAATTGATTTAATTTTGAATATTTTCCATGGCGAGAATAATGATACCATATATCATTGATTAAAAAGAATGAATTTTAATTCTTAATTAATTTAATATTTCCAAACATTAATTTTAAAATTTTATGAGAATAAATTTTTTCCCATGTTTATAGTTTGAAATTGAAATTAATGTTTTTGAAATTTTTTGGGTGTTGTATTTAATTTTTTATATTTTTTTTCCAAAATTATGTATAATTTTTGGAATAAAAAATTCCAGATCAATGATGTAATGTTTTGAAAATTTTATAAATTTTGGAAATGTCCCATTTTTTTTACATTATAACTCATTTTTCATGACTTGTGATTTGTAAGAAGATTTTTTATTATGAATTTTCTAATTTATATATATAATTTAATTTCCATAAAACATTTAAATAAATTTACGAGGACTTAATAACTTTTTGAATTTTTAGGAGTCCTTAATATCATTGGAGTTGAGGTTAATATTCTTTGGAGTTTTACCAGTTGTCGGGATGATTCATAAGGGTATCCATGTGGTGTAAAAATAATTCACTAGTATTGGAGGATACATCATGGAAGATGATGACCAAATTATGTATATAAATTCTAGGTTAAAATGCATGTAAGAATAACTTAAATCTCATACTATGGTTCAACCATATTTTAAACACTATGGAGTAGTCAATATCATGGTTAAATTGTTAATTAAAGTTCAACATTATCATTGTGGAAGGGTAATACAATGTTCACGTGTGATACCCAAATGTACCATCCAGGTGTGTACATGTCATCACAAAATACAAAAATATACTTTTGAGTACCACATCAATTAAGCAGTATAACATGAAAACAACATCAGTTCCTAATGATATGGAATGGTAACATCAAATTCTCAATCTTACATCAACATAAATGTTTTGATTTCCATTGGACACATTCATGAATCCCCAAATTTTTGGAAAAAATTTTGTAAAAGAAGTGGAGATTGAGCCATTAAATCAAGAGGGGATCACAATTAGATCTTTCTATGTATGTTTGGAAGAAAGAACTATATTATGAGTCCCATGTGTGAGGATGTAACAATTTAAAGAGAGTAATTAAAGCCACCATGAAGAATATTATCTATTGTGATAACCTTTAGATATTGTTTAGTGATTCAATGAAGAGTGTACTCACTATGGGTAATGGTGTCTTATTTTTCATGAAATATCATTCAAAAGGGCCAAGTCATTGACCATAAATCCCCAGCCTTAAAAATTACATAATCTTGAATTAAGATAAAAATACACATTGGGGATCTCTTCAGGTTTAGAGCATTAGAGAATCAGGTTATAACATATAAATAACAATTTCAAATATTATATACCGACACTACTACTCAGTATCTATTTTTTTATAAAATAAAATTTATTTAAAAAAATGTCATGTCAATTCCTTTTTTATATAGAATAACTTTTCCTTGATCCCATACATGACCCTATTCATCATTATGTCCTTTTAAAATCATTTCAACAAAGTGGGATGAGCATAAAAATCATTGTAATTGATACACAAAGTAGGAAAACATTTAGTTTTTCCAAACTACAAGTTAACCATGAATACTTTATCATAAGTAGTACTTTTCAACTTTTTGATGCAGTAAATACTCTTCACTGAAAAAATCACTTTACATGCACTTTTGTATCAAAAATATAACTATAAAAACCTTATTAATAAATCATAACAAATAACTGTAACTAGGGACATAAACATGTTTAAATGGAATAACCATATAGTCAAAATCCACACATATCACTAAATGGAATAACCATATTTCCAACATTCATACTGAATGCATTGGAAGTTATAACGTAACCACCCATCCTAGTTTATCATGAAACCACCCGTCATTTGGTTTATCATATAACCACTCGTGAAATGTCCAAGTACCATTATAAAATCATAACACATAAAATATTTCATTTTATGTGTAAAATTTTATATGAAATCACAAGATATCATTTAAAGATGTTGAAAAATATAAATATATTTAATAAACCATTTTCAATTCCAAAACACCCAAAAAGAGAATAAGGGATTTATTGTCCTTTAAAAAACATTAAGTCTTATAGAGAAAGCCAAATAACGGTTACGGCGACGGAGAGGTCATTGTCGCCATAAACGTCAAAAAAATTCCTTTTTTTTTTGTTTAGTAAAATGCTTCATAGAAAAAATATTCTCTTTTAAAAAAATTAAAATTAATATGGCTTAATTATATAATGTATAAAAGAAATAGGTATATATAATAATATTGTGCCTCAATGAAAGGAGATTGAGAAGAAGTCTCTTACCGCATGTCTAATTTGACAAATTAATTCATTATTTTCATGAATAAAAAATATAAGATAATTTATAATTTCATAAGATCCTTTTTCAAGTTTATTAATCCTTTTATATTACTTATTACCTTGCTATAACAATTAGTTAATTATTTCAGTTCATATCGGCCATTTTGTCGATGTTCGGAACATGAGTCAAATATGAACATTTTATAATTTTAAGTTGTCCATGTGGTCGAAAATCCATTATCTATAGAATTATATTCATGATTTATATATCATGTGTATCGTACATATAAAGTATATATATATTTGTAATTGTCTATATCATTTTGGATTATGAAAATGAAATGCACCGTTCATGGAGATGGTAAACCGTACGTACACATGAAGACTACTTACATTTAATTTTTTTCAATTTTAAAGGAATGAAAAAAATTATACAAAGGTATATTATTATTCCAGTATGAAATCATAATTTATATACATTACATAAGTTCATTAACACCATCTTTTATATGTTCCATGTTTGGTATGAACTAGTCAAAACACATTGATGTGGCGCTAGTCCGTACTTCCCCAAATGAAATTATCATATATATACAACTTGAAAAGAATGAAGGTATTTTATAAAAGAGAGTTATAGAATAATATAAATTAAATAAATATCGTATATAATTATGGTTACTTCATAATGGCCACCATAATAAGTGGTAGGAGGATATTGAACAATCATTGTTTTGGGAGTCTGTAGTTCACCGTCTATAGAAAAATTATGTTCTCTACCCATTAGATTGAGGAGTGTGTAAGTGTAGTTAGAATCATTTTCATAACATCAACATAGAATATTTAGGATACTGTTGTTGTTATGTAAACAAAGAATAAAAGGATAATAGATAGTGAATAAGTAAAATAAAAGAAGAGAACTTGAGGGAAGACATTACCTTTAAATCAGGTAACTCCCTTTGGTTTGAACCAAAAGGCTTTATTGAAGAGCCTTATTCCAAATTTAAGGTTTATAGGTGGAATAGAGGGATTTTGGGAGATTATTTTGGCCGAGGATGGGCGAGAATAGGGTATTGAGATGTGTGTGTAATAGGTTAGAGGTGATTTCCTTTTATAAGGAGGAGGAGGGGATCTTTTGGAATGTTTGAAAATATTAATTTATTTTAATCTGATTTTTTTAAATAAGTAACAAAACTTAATGAATTCAGAGATAAGAAGTTTATAAGTTGAAAAAAAAATCATCCAATAATAATCAGACAAGTTTTGGATAATTTTTAAACCTTATCTTTTTTATTTAACCCTTTGTTATCTTATTTAACTTTTACAATGTTCTCTTATATATTCATACTATATGGTTAATATAGTTACCCTAAAATGAAAATTGAACCAGAAGTGATTCATTAATGAAAATATTAACCTTATCTATGTAATTTTTCAGAGTAATTTATTTTTAGGATTATTATATCATTTAATAAAATATTAATTGATTTAAAAACTAATTTATGTGATTTTAAGTAGTATTCATATCAATACATTTAAAGAGTTGATAACAACATTATTCATTCGAGAAAACTAAAATAATTCAAAGATAAGAAGTCATAATCTTCCCTAAAATTCGTGGATGGAATAGATAGTTTCAAAATAAATTTATTTTAACATTTATAATATCATTTTTTTTAAACATTCATTTATGATGAAATCATTACATCATCATTGTGTCATAAATAAATATATTTATATGATGATTATAAATAATAAATAAAATTCCATGATTTAGTAAGCCATTATATATTTCTATATAATATTTATGGTCTAATATATCAATTATATAACCCCACATTATAATTTTTTTAACAAAACAATACAAGTTTACGATATTTTTATTTTTTACATAAAATAAAGAGTTATTAATGTAATTATCTTACCAAAGTGGCTTTGAAAAGGCTAATGTTTCACCCAAATATTATATTCGTTGACCATTACTCATCCAATAATTTTAGGACATATTTTAATGTAGTTTTGTATTATTATAATATTATTTTTACCTTGAATTTCCCTATTTACCTCTAACCGCAGTAAAAAAAATCGAAAGTTACTATTCAAAAAAAAAAATTTATCCCATTAAACCCCATGATACATACTGTTTACAACAATGTATGTTGGTTTTTTTAAATTCAATTCATAGAATTGGTAAAATTTTATTTAAATGAAATAGTCGGGTTTTAACTACTAAGAAGTATTTTTCACTATTGATGATAAATTTCTCATTTTCAGAAAAATTCCATAAATTCACCCAATGATAAATTTGATATTCCAAATCTAAATAAGAGGTCTATTTTTTCAAAATAAAAACATAGATATTTCATTAATTAATTTAAAATTAATTCCTATTGTCAAAACCTGGAAGCGTGTTTTTATGAAATAATAACTATCAAAAGATTGAAATTTGTTTATATTCAATTTCAAAGTGAAATTACTTCCAATGGCCAAAATTAGTTTAAATGGTAAAAATATAATATAATGAAACATTAAAAACAATTATAAAGATAATCTAAATATATAAATAAATTAGATTAAAAGTCATATATAGTTAAAATACAATATTTTTCACTATTTATTAAAAAATGAACTTTATTAGAAAAATACCAAAGTTTTACCCAATGTATGTTTTAATGTCCTGCTTCTAATAAAGAATATTATTTTTTCAAATAGAAAATATAAAAGTAAAAAAACTATATTTAAAAAGGTTTCTCCATCAAAATGTTGTAAATCGACCTTTTGAATAATATTGGATTATTTAGGCTTAAAAATAGATTCACTCACATTTTATGCCTCTAAATTTTTTGGGATAATGGTAAATGCATTTAAAAAACAATTATAATCATATTGTATTTAGTTATGTTTATTCTCTCCAATACAATGATTATGCAATAATTAACATTTACAATTATAATATTATATTATTATTTATTAGTATAACTCAACACAGTGTACAACGTAAGATTTCAAAGAAACTCATTGTTTTGTATCGATTACGCCACCAAAAAAAGCATCCTAATTTATGTAAAATTAATATTTAATTTACACATGTTAATAAATATTAAAATGTCTTACTCTTTATTTACTTGGGATGTTACATCCTTCCCCCCTTTTGGAAATTGCATCCCCAAAATTTTATTCACTTATCAATTAAATGGGGGTATTATTCCCTCATAGAATTTTAGGATTCCCACGTTACCTCTTCAACCATATGGTTTTTCCACAAAACCTATACCTGATTAATTACCTTATTCTATAACACTATCCCTCTTCGATCATGAATCGGGACTGGTTGTTCCTCATAAGAATGATATTCTCCCAACTAAACTACCTCTACACTAAAAAACATGAGATTGATATGGCATATATTTTCTCAACATTGAAACTTGAGAAATATTGTATGACGGAATAAACATGGTGGTAAATCCACTCTTTAGAAAACTGATTCAAATTTATCAAGGATTTCATTGGGTCCAATGATCCTCAAACTCATCTTTCCCTTCTTACCAAAACGCATCCCAACATCCCTGGAGAATCTTCGGGAAAAACATGATCACCTACCTCCGAAGAAATATCCTTCTTTCTGTTATTCCTGTAACCTTTCGGTCAGCTCAGATTTGTTCTCATGTGCATCTAAATTAATTGAACTCTTTATTCCATATCTTCTACCATTTTTGGTCACCTCAACATTTTTCACATACTTCATCCCAAAAATATGGAGTTTGACACCATTTTACATATAATGCATCAAATGGTGCCATCTATATACTCGGATGAAACCTGTTATTATATGAAAATTCAACTAATGAAATTTGATGGTCGAAAAATCCCTTGTAATCCATTTATCATTCATGTAACATATCGTCCAATCTCTGAATTCTTCATTTTGACTACCCGCCTGATTTTGGATAAAAATATGTACTAAAATTTTATTCAGTACCCAATGACTTATGAAGACCTTTCCAAATGATAGAAGTAAACATGGGATCAATATTAGATACAATAGAATGGGGAACCCCTTGTAACCTGACTATGTATTTAATATAAAACCGAGAATGTTGATCCAGAGACAATATATCTCGAATGGGAATAAAATGAGAAGTTTTATATCGATCAAAAATAACCCATATTGAATTGTTACCTCTATATATCTTTAGTAATCCAACAATGAAGTCCATGGATATATTTTCCCATTTCCACTCTAGCTCCATTAATGTCTAAAGCAACCCTTTCGGTTATTGTCTCTCTGATTTAAAATATTGACATGTCAAACACATCACAGTATAATCAACAATATCTCTATTCATTCCATCCAACTAGTATTACTTCTGAAGATCTCTGTACATATTATTACTACATGGAGGAACTAAAAACTGAGAACTTTGAGCTTCACATAACAACTCTTTCTTCAACTGTGATTCAAAAGGCACACATAATCTTCTTCCAAACCTCTAAAAACAGTCTCTATCAATATTAGACTCAGGTAAAATAACATTATGAACCAATTCTACGTTTTTCTTTCAACTCAAACTCTTCCTTCTCTTCTTTCTTAAATATATCTGATAGATATGATTTCACATCCACCATATACAAAAATGAATAATTTTCTGCACCAATGATTTATGTTCCAAATTAACTAAAATCATTAATCATATGATCTTGTTCCAAATGTAACATGGTTAATGAATCATTACTTTTTCGACTCAAATCATCTTTAACTTTAATTTCCTTTCCTTGATTATAATGAATCATGTAATCATAATCCTTGATTATTTTCATCCATCTTCTAAGTCTCGGGTTCAATTCATTCTAAATGGATATATACTTAAAACTTTTGTGGTCTGTATATATTTCATATTTTACTCTATACAGATGATGCCTCCAAATTTTTAAAGAAAAAAACAAAAGAAGGTAATTCCAAATATTGTGAATGGTAATTTAACTCATGATGTTTCAACTAATGTGAAGCACAAGCAATTAACTAATAATTTTTCATAAGGACAAAAAAAATTAATTTCAAGGAAGCATTACAATAGATAACAATCTCACCATTTATGGAAGGCAGTTCCAAAACATGAGCATTCACCCTTCAACTTTTCAATTCCTGAAAACAATCATGACATTATTTTTTCCTGATAAATTTAACACCTTTTAGAGTTAACATTGTGCGTGGGTTAGTTAACTATGAAAAATTCTCAACAATAATTCTGTAATGGACTACCAAACCAACAAAAAAATGAATCTTGGTGATATTGGTAGGTCTTTTCATTTCTTGAACAACTTTTATTTTAGACGCATCAACATTTATGCCATTTTTTTTAAACAATGTGACCTAGAAATGAATTTTTTTGTTACAAAACTCTCACTTTCGGAATTTCCCATATAGTTTACTTTATATTATGGTTTACAGTACAACCCTAAAATTACTTTAATGTTATTATTTACCTTTATAATATACCAAAATATCATCTATAAACACAAACACCATTTCCCACCGGAATCAACTGAGGCATCACTACAGCAAACATTTCAATTCATATTATGACCATCTCAGGTTGCTGATTTAAAAGGTCACTTCCCTTTGTATGCCTTCCCATTATGGCTTCCATCTTTCTTCTATGAATCACTATTCTGAACACAAATATCATAGGCTGAGGAATATGGTAATATATAAATTCTATATCATTTCAATATTATCATAAATAAATTTATGGATACAAATTTAACAATACCCTTACTCCTAATGTTGTCCAAACTTCCCTCTGATACAAACTATAAGGACACAGACATGAAACATTACATAATTAAAAATTAAGTTAATAATTCACATTGAGGATATTTTACATTTTAGTGCTTTAGAGAATTAGGTCATAACATATATATAAAAATTGGAAATATTTTATATAGACAATTCAACATAGTATCCATTTTTTCATAAAATAAAAACTCATAAATAAAGAGTAAGGTCCAGTTCCTTATTCTATACAGCATAACATGTCCTTGATCTCATCCATGACTCTATTAATCTTTATTTCATTTGAAAAACATTTCAAAAATCTTGGTATGAGTATAAAAATCTCAGTAAAGGATACACAAAATAGAAAAACTATTAGTTTTTTCAAAACTACACGTAAACCATGAATACTTTATCATAAGTTGTAATTTTCACATTTATGAAGTAGTAAATACTCCTCACTGAATAAAATCTCATTTAATACCCTTTTATAACCAAAATATTACTAGAAAAACCATATAATGAACAAATAACATATAATGGTAACTTCGGACATAAGCATAGTGAAATAGAATAACCATACGGTCGACTTCCATATATATCACTAAATGGAATAGCCTTATGATTGACTTCTATACCCAATGCACTACAGGTAATAACGTTACCACCCATATTGGTTTATCACGAAACCAACTATCATTTGGTTTATCACATTATCACCCTTCAAATGTCAAAGTACCATTATAAAATCATAATACATAAAATATTGTATTTCAATAATAACATTTCATTTGAAATCACAAGATATCATTTCAAGTTATTGAAAAAAATATATATATTTCAAAAACAATTCTCAATAAAAAAACACCCAAAATGGAATAAAGGATTTATTTTCCTCTTCAAAACATTATGTCTTATATAGGAATCCAAATAATGATTATGGTGGCAGAGAGGTCATTGTCACAACAAACATGAAAAACATTCCTTTTATCATTAAGTGAAATTATTCCAAGAAAAAGGATCACTTTGAATGAAATTAATATTCAAATAGGTTTATTGTATACCATACAAAATAATGAGGTGTATATTATCAAAAAAATCATCAATGAAAGGAGATTGTGACGAAGTCCAATACCTCATGTCTGACGTCACTTGTTCATTCGATAATTTCCTATGTAATAAACTTATGTTAATTTATACTTTCCTAAAGACCTTTTCAGAGTATATTATTCCTTTTATATCACTTAGACCATGATATAACAATTATTTAATTATTTGAGTTCATTTCGGACATTTTTTCAATGTTCGGAACTTGAGTCAAAAATTAACTTGTTATAATTATAAATTGACCATGTGGTAAAAATTCCATTTCTCAAATATTATATTCATTATTTTATATCATATCTAAAATATATTTCCATTATATATGTATTTATAATATTTGATATCATTTTGATATATGAATATGAAATGCATCAGTCATGGAGACGGTAAGATGTACGTACGCATGAACGCTACATCTATTACATTTTTTTCATTTTAAATAGAATGTAAACCAAATTTTAAACAGCTATATTATTATTCCAATATAATAGTTTATTTTATATATGTTACATATGTTCATTAACTCTATCCTTTATATGTTCCATGTATTGTATGAATGAGTCATATAACTCTGAGGGGGCGGTAGTCCGCACATCATGAAATGAAATTTTCATATATATACAACATGAAAAGAATAAATGTATGTTATAAATGAGAATTAAAGAATCATAGAGAAAGAATAAATATCAAAAATATCATATATAATTACATTTCTATCATAATGGTCACCATAAGAGGTGGTAAGAGAAGATTCAACACTCATCATTTCGTGATGTAGTAGTTCACAATCAAGAGAAACATTATGTTCTATACCCATTAGAAGGAGGTGTGTGTGATTGTAGATATAATACTTCTCATAAAAACCATTTATATTTAAGATACAATTTCAGCTATGTAACCAATGAACCAAAATAGCATATGGAGTGAAGAAGTAAAATAAAAGAAGAAAACGCGAGGGAAGACATTACCTTTAAATCTGGTAACTCCCTTTGGATTGAACCAAAAGGCATTATTGAAGTGAATTCTACCTAAGGTAAGTCTTCTAGGTTGAATATAAGGGTATTGGGAGCTTATTTTTACAATGTTTTGACATGTAAGGTGACTTGAGATGTGCGAGTAATGGGTTAGAGGTGATGGACCTTTATAAGGGGGAGGAGGAACTCTTTACGAATGTTTGAAAATAATATTTTATTATAAAATTATTTTCTTTTTCAAAAGGTAGAAAACTTTTTTAATAAGATCATAAGGTGCATATATGTCCAATGAAAATGATTCAATAAGAATTGAATAGGTTTTGGGCAATTTTTAATCATTATATTTTTTATTTAATCCTTTGTTAACTTATTTAACTTTCACCATGTTCACTTATAAATTCACACTATATGGTCAACATAGTTACCATAAAATGACAATAGAACCACAAGTGCTTCATTAATGAAATTATAATCCGTATATAATAAATTTGGAAGAATATTATATTTTTTAGATTATTATATCATTTTAAAAAATAATTATTGATTTTAAAACTCATTTATGTCAATTTAAATACTATTCATCTCAAGACTTGTACCAAATCGTTAAAAATATGATTTTTTCGGAAAACATACAATAATTAAAATATAAAAAATGATACTCATACCTAAAATTAGTTTATGGTATATAATGTTTCCAAATAAATTTATTTTAACATTTATAATCTAATTTATTTCAAACATTCTTTAATGAGGTAATCATTACATCATCATTGTGTCATAAATAAATTTATTTATCTGATTTAAAAAAATAATAAAAAACTTACATGATATATTAACATTATTAGCTTTCTAAGGAATATTTATAGTCAAATTTATCAATTATATTACCCCATATGAAAATTGTTTTAGTCAAACAAAAGATGTTTATGATATTTTTATTTTCACATTGAATAAAAAGTTATTAATGTAATTATCTTACACAAGTGGATTTGAAAGGCCAAAATATTCACAAAAATATTTTATTGGTCGAAAATTACTCATCCTATAAGGTTAGAAAAACTGTTAAGGTAATTTAATATTATTATAATACTATTTTTACCTTGAATTACCCTATTACTTTTAACCACGGTAAATAAAAAGAAAAATATACTATTCACAAAAAAAAACATTCATCCCATTGAACCATATTTTACATATTGATTATAAACATTTATGTTTGATTTTTTAAATTAAATTCATATATGTAGTAAAATTTCATTAAAATGAAAAAGTGAGTTTTTAACTACTAAGTAGTATTTTTCACCATTCATTAAAAATTGAAGGTTTTCAGAAAAATATTAGAAATTAACCATAAGATAAAATTGATATTAAAAATCCAAAAATGATGTATATTTTTCCAAATTCAAAACATAGAAGTTAAATTAATTAATTTAAAATTATTTCATATTGTAAAATTAGAAGGCTTGTGTTTAAAAAATAATAACTATCAAAAGATTGACATTTTTTATGTCCAATTTCAAAATGAACATTATTCCAATGACAAACATTGGATTAAATGGTAAAAATAAAATCTAGTAAAACATTAAAACCAATTAAAAATATAATATATCCATATAAAAATATTATATTACAAGGCAGTTTTGAATTAAAATGCATTATTTTTTCACTATTCGTAAAAAAATAAACTCATTCAGAAAAATACTAAAATTTCACCCAATGTAAATTTTGATATCCCTATTCTAATGAAGAAGTTTATTTTGTAAATTAGATCATATAAAAGTGACAAAAATTAGATTTAAAAAGGGGTTTCCAACAAAATGCATTAAATCATCCTTTTAATGAATATTAGATTATTAATGTGTACAATTTGATTTATTCACATTTTAAGTCTATTAAAATTATTGGATAAATTTAAAGACATTTAATAAAGACTTATAATCATATTTTTGTTATTTATGTTCATTCCTAGAAACACAACCACTATGCGTTAACTACAATTTTAAAAAATAATATTATTTTATTATTTTTCATTATAACTCAAGATTATGTAGAACAAAATATTTAAAAAAACCTCATTGTTGAGTATTGGTTAATCCATAAAACATAGTATCCTATTTAAATTAAAATTAATAATTAATGGACAAATATTATTAAATATGAAAATGTCTTACTTTTTATTTTTCTGGGACGTTAAATTGGCATTCAAGTATTGAGAGTTATTTTGATTGATTGAGTAGAAAATTATTAATAGTTGATTATATCATGGGTGTGGGCACCTACTTGATGATCCAGTGATTGGGCTAGAGACTAGTTATCCTTGATAGAGTAGGCTCCCCTCTCTATCGTTATCATTACCGTATTGTTATATTGGAAGGAGTTTATTATTTTCTTTTTATTCAAAAATTATTTTCTTTATAAACTATTCCCAGTAGAGACATACGATCATTTTATTCATACATTAAATTTTTCATAGTAAATTTCCTTCATGGATATAGAGTTACTAACTTTCCCTTCATTTTGACCTAATATTTAAAATTTTAATGGTGAATGATGGCATCTGTGATTGAAATCTTAAAGCATTTAAGGAAAACTTTTTCATTGTATTTTTTGAAAAAAGAGGGTCGATATTTATTGGGTAGTTTTCTAAAAATTAATAATAATTTGGATTGGTTTTCCTATAAATTCATTTAATTAACATGGTTAATTGAAAATTAGATTAATAATAAGAAATATAATTTAAACTAATTCATCAGATTACCTGTAATCCTCTAATCATTTACCAATTTCTTTATTTATGGATAATTTATAAACACTATCATATCATATTTCATTCATCAATATACAGTGTTTCTATCATTTTAATTCTTTCAAAAACATTATTATAATCCATTTTTTCAATTAATTTTTACATATTTTTCGCTCCATTTTTTTCACTTTTTTGGGACCACCATTGTTATTCATTCCTTGTGGGATTATCAGTACTAATTTTTATACTATTTTATGTAATAAAATATTTAAATATATCGAATATCATTAAATTCATTAAAATTATTTCTATATTATTGAGGAAGGAAACTGTGATCAATAAAAAAAGAAAATACTCAATAAAATTAATTTAACACAAATAAAAATCAAAAATATTAAGTTACATATATTTTGAGTTATTAAAAATAACTGAAATCAATCTGTTTTATACAAAAAATATTAAACTCTAAATATCTAGATACCTTTAATAATAAAATTTAAAAACATTTTTGTTCTATTAGTGAAGAAACTAAGGGGAAAATAAATTCTTTTGATAATAACTTGGTGTTAATGAATGGATTATAATAGAAAATATATAAGGAACTGGGATTATTCAATTTCAACTCCCTGGTGTTTAAGTAAATTTCATATATATTACTTTTTCACATATATAATTAATATTTGATTTTTAATGGTCACATATTTCATTGTTTCCATCATTTAATGGGATATCTAAAAAGGAATCATTTTCCTTTGTTATAGATTTTTTAAACTGTAGTAATGCATCAGCCACTCCAATGGCTCAAAAAGTATTAACTCAAATTAAGAGTATTTACATTTGACAAAAAGGATAATTTCAATTAATATTTTTAACTCTTTAAAATAATATCATTGAAATTTGGTGATACATATGTAATTCTCTCATCATGAATTTCTACCCAAGATTATTAAAATATGAAATTTGAAACCAAATCCTAGGCTTATATCATGTGGAAAAAGAGGAATTCCATGAGGTAAGGTAGGGGACATTCTTAAGAAGATATCTCATCACTATTACTCATACCATGTCCTCATAGGTTCAACATTAATTATTGGTTTTCACTATTAGAGAGTAATTTATATTAAAATTATATTGGAGGTAATTGTAGTGATTAAAAATAAAGGAGTTAAATAAATGTTCCATACCATGACCCTAAAATCATGGACTGTGAATTTGGGGAAAATGATATAAAATATGAGTGATTTTACATTGGTATAGTATGGAACCCCTTATCTATGATCCTGAGTTATATTTCATAAATATATACATTACATACCCACTATAATAGAATCTATAATAGTAGGGTTTTATACATCCCTAAATCAAACGTCAAACATGATAATTACCATTATTATATCCCATATATTAATTTTTTTAAAAGATTTATTGAATTATTGAAAATCATAATATATAAAATCCCATGAAATTCTCAAACTAATGGATTTTTTAAAAATTATATAGGAATATACTTAATTAACGATAAGTCATCAACATCTCAGAAAATTTAGTCCACACATGATATCTATATAAAAATTCCTCATGTAATATGTTTCATTATTTCATGGTAAATGGAATCATAATAAAATAGTTATATATAATTATAAATATTCCAAACATATAACTAATTCTCTCAAAAAGATAATAACATGCAATTAAAACATAATATGAAAAATTCTATAACCAACAGAAACTATTAACTTATTATACCCCTGAAAATAAATAAAATCATGGATAAAAATAATAATTATTCTCATACTAATGGAATTCATAATTGTTAACATAAAAAACATGTTGTTGAAACATTATTACAATTAATTATTCTATTATTTTGAGATAAATACATAAAAACCAACATGTGTTTTCTCATGGGAATTTTCAATGCTTTAAGAGGATATATAATGTATGACCCACACATCAATTGATTATGACAAATGCATTAACCATAAGAGTTAATAGGATATCTCATCCTTACCCAGGGAACCTCAGGATGAATAAAAACATGGGTATATATATATATATATTGGAATATTTGTAATAGTAATACGTAATCAACATTTATTTCTAGTCAATACTAATTAAAAATTGAAAAACATCCTTAAAAACAATAATAATTTTTTCTAGGTGTCATGCGATATGAAGTTTAAAAAATTGGACGCTCACACCATATTGGGTAATTAGAATATTGTTAAATAAATTTAGGAATATCATGATCTAATTCTATCCATAAAAATATGTGTATTAGTGAAAATAATTTTATCTCCATTGAAAAAAATAAACATAGAAGCGCGGTGACATAAATAAAAAAACCTCATAATTTTTTTATTACACTTGATAAAAAGAAGTGATCAAGATTAAAAATGTTTTATATCATGATTTAAATAAAACAAAAAATATATATATTTATTAGAATAAAAAATTAAATATAAGCCCAATTATGGTAAATCATATTTAAAGCAATATAGAAATAGATTTGAAAACATAAAAGAGCTTTTAGAATGCAGTTTTAACATTTACATTACATACAGGTTCACATTACACATACAAGGGAAAAAAATTAATAGGTATCATGAAATACCTGGAAATAATATACATCATATGGAATATATAAGAATTTATCCTCTAAAAAAATAAATTTTATCTTGGATAATTAGTATAAGAAGAAAAAAAAATATTGACACCAAAGGAAATAATTTCTTTCTTATTTTCAAAATATATTTATTCCAAACTCAGCTTATTAATAGACTAAAAAAACATTAAGTTGTCTAATAATATATTATTTAACCATATAGGTATATTAAAATCCATATAATAAAATATTATTATGGATTAACCCAAGATTGGATGAAATAATTTCATAATGAAACAATATATCTGATGGAAGTGAGAATTGAGTTATCAATATCCCATTGGAGCAATATACTCATAGAGGTAAGAAAAATATTAAAAATGTATTTAGTCTATTATAAATGTGAATAAATAAAATATGACATAATATAATTAAATTTATAATATTTTCAATTTATATGATATATATATAATAGAAATGATTATGATATAATGAATAAAAATTCAGTTACTAGGTTAACAACATTGTCCAACTAAATTTGATGAAAAGGAACTCATTTTCATTACTATAGAAAAATTAATAAAACACATATCATAAAATATACATCCATGGTCTTTAAATACACAATTAAGATGATAACGTGGTACACAATATGAATATTTCTCAATGAATTAACAATTGAAACAATAATCGCTTATGGATTGAGTAAAATTTTAACGAAATCCACAAGGAAGAGTAGGTTGTAATTGAACATAATTTACTATGATTAAAATATAAATCATTATATTATATCACATATAATTAGTCTATAAAATAAATAAGTTAAATTCATTGCATAGTACAAAACATATCTTAAATGTGGGAATTTGAGATGAAGACATGTACGTCAGTCCTGTTAAAATCTACAAATAAAAAAATCATAAATAATTAAATTAAATTTATTAAATGTACACCCGAGAACATTATTCATAATAAAAAAATTATCATAAATTTATATTAATTATACAAATATATTTATATACTTATTTTTTAGTTTTTACATATCATCAACATTACGTGTAAGTAGTGTTCGTCCCTTTAAACTAGATTCATAAAAGTGGTGTTGTGATCTATTATTTTTAAAAATTCTATCATTAATATATCAAACAAGTTAAATAAACAAATATTTATATATACTTATCTATTTATAATATCTTCCCATTGTATTTTTCGTTATGATCCATGTGGATGAATTCAACGATGATCATAATTCGGTGATTCTTAATGAATGAATTCTGATTTATTAATTAATGTGTTAAATATTCATATAAACATACCATCACCAAAAATATAATTATATAAATAATAATATTATGTTATAATATTTGTTTATATTCACTCAATATATAAATTAAAAATGTTGTTTCAGTTGGTGGTTAAACCAACCCAAACAAGAACATGCCATAATTAATTGATGATTATGATGTGATTTAGTTCTTATATCATTAAACCAGAACCATAATGACCTTATTTAGTTTTTTTAGTGTAATATATCGATATTTTAAAAAATTATAAAAACAATATAACCTGTAAAATGTCATTACATAATATAAAGAAATCATTTTTTGTCATAGGATGCTATTTTGGACGATTAAATTAAGAATGAAATTATTAATTATAATTTTAATAGGGTGCCCAATATAAATTTATATAACCATAATAATTTTATAGAACAGAAATTTATTCATTGAAACAATTATAATAACAATAATTGTAAGACAATGATTAAAATTAAAATTCAAGTCAATCAATCGATGAAGGTGGTAGTCCACAAATATGCATTCATATTATTTAATTTTCCATTCAATGGATAAAGAACAATAATTTTTTTCATTTAAGAGTATAAAATATTTAAAAAATATATTAATTATATATTAAATTAAATTTTAGTACCATTTCTATAAGGTGGTGAATGGAAATGAAATAGGTTGTGTCATGGAAGTGGCAGTTCACATAATGTACGAATGATGATTTTATTATTCTTAATAAAAAACGGAAATGTGGTTGATGCATTAAAAAAATTAAAATAACATACCAATATACTAATAATATTTATATCATAATATTATGTTGGTTTAATGAAATTTTTGGATGAAAAATTTCACAAAAATGAAATGAAATGAGAAAATGTGATGTGAGAAATTAATACCTAACTTATTGGACTATATTCTTCACAAAGGGATTAAGCCATTGAGGGTGGGTATTTTTATAACAGTAGATACTATTAATGGTATATTGAAATTTTTAATAGTTTTTTTGGAATTTTTTTTATGGAATTAGTGGGATTTAGGGTTACGGTGTGTGATGAGAGAATTTTCCGTTTATAAGTTAACATAGATTTTAATTTTGTAAATACCTAAAAAAATTCAATAATGTTCAGTTTCTATCATGGATTGTGGATCAAAAATTAATAAATAGTCGATATAAAAAGTTATAGGGTCGAGAAAGGTCTCAACCACCCATTTCCCCACATGTTTTAAGCATGTTGGTTGTTTTCCCCTCGTGTTTAAACCCATTTTAATCTTTTTTTTTGTAACTAGTATATACCAGAGTAATTTATCCATTTATCAAAAAATGGTTATTGTTATATAATATTGGCCAACTAATTTAGAATTTTAAAACAGTTTATTTGATTAAATTTATATAAAAAATATAAAATAATTATTGTATGATTTATTAAAAGAAATATGTTTTTAAAAAATGTAACAAAATATCTAAAATGTGAAATATAGGTTTATAAATATAATTTTTAAAGAATATATATATATTCAATTATAATCTATATATAGTCTTAAAAATATATTTCATTAATTTTAAATTTATACATATATACTAATAATGTAATAAAAATAATATTATTTATAAAAATGATATTTTGAACCATTAACAAAAAATAATTCCTTATAGAAAAATTAAAAAAATCATGTCATGAAAATATTACAATGATTAATTTAAAAGTAATATTCAGTTTTTATAATTAAAATTAAAAACATTTGTTATATTACATTTATATATAATGGTGAGATATTATGAAAACCTATTTTTAAATGAAAATAGATTTTTTAGAATATTAACCACTATTATTCGTATTTTCAAATATTTACTACTTCAATTAGTATTAACCAACTATTCATATTAAATCAAAATTTTCATTCTTAATAACAATTATCATGAAATATAAATACATATCCCAAATAAATACAATATTTAGAATCATAAATAAAATGATAATACTAGTTATTTTTGATACACCAATTGAATTTCTTTCATAGTAATGGTATCATCAATCTTCCTTTTATTAACATATCATTAAGTGAACACTAATATTCATAAAAATAATTCAACGGATATGTTTTAATGGTCTACACATTCCATAGCTTTTTTTAATATTGGTGTTTCATGTATGAAATGATATCAAACATGTAGAATTCATTAAAAGAAATAATGTATTAATATTTTTGGGTGTCACATCCTCCCCCAGATATTTTTTCCCTCACAATTTGACTCATCTTGTAACATCACAGGTAAATAAATAATATGAAATATTTCATATTTATTAAAAAAATTAATTAAAATTTAATTTTTCTTTAAATGGGTTTCTATGCTCAATAGCATACCCGATACGCCACAACAAGTTTCTTTGAAATATTACATTGCACACTAATAATATAATATTATCATAAATGGTAGATAACTCATAGCCATTGTATTTGCAGGAATGAACAAAACTAACAAAAATATGATTATACATGTTTGTTAAATGTACTTAGATTTATCAAATAAAATTTGGAAGCTTAAATTGTGAATGAATCTAGTTTTAAGCATAATTTACATTAAAATGTTGATTTACTGTCTATTAATGGAGAACCGTAATTTAATATATTTTTTGTCACATTAATACATTATATTTTACCAAATACAATCCTTTTTTATAATTGGGACATCAAATTTTAGTTTGGGTAATTTTTTGGTATTTTTCTGATAATGTTCATTTTTAATTAATATTGAAAAATACTGTATTTTAATTCTAAATTACCTTTTAATCTAATTTATGTATATGGATAGATTATATTTTTAATTGGTTTTGAAGTTTAATTAAAATTTATTCCTACCATTTAATCCAATGTTGGTCATTGAAATTAATTTTTTTGAAATTGGACACAAAAAAGTGTTATTCTATTTATAGTTATTATTTCATAAAAACACTCTTTTTGTTTTGACAATGGGAATTATTTTTGAATTAATTTCTTCCACTTATGTGTTTTGAATTTCGAAAATTGATTCCATATTTTGAATGAGGAGGTCCAAATTTTGTAAATAGGTAACTTTTATTTTTATATATTTTAAATATTTACTTCAGTAAATATTTTATTTACCGTGGTTAAAGGGTAAATCCAGTAAATAAGGATAAAAATAATATAATAATAATATAAAATTACCATTAAACGTTTAAAAATCCTATTGTTTGATACATATTCGACCATGGGCATCTTTGGGACGATTTTGGGACCCCATGGAGCCACTTAAGAATGATAATGAAAATTTATATAAATTTATTTAATTTAAATGAAAAATTGACATAAACAAAAATATTTTTGTAAATTAATATTTATATTATGTTATATAAATTATATTTTATACTATAAATATTAATTGGAGATCAAAAAATATTTCCTACATCATGGAATTTTTTTGATAATTTTTTGACATCACATTAGTTAAATTATTTATGACACAATAATGATGTTGTATTTACCTCATTAATAAATGATTTAAATAAATAAGATTATAATGATTAAAATATTATCCAAAACATGTCCAACTCTGATTGGATGATTTTATTTAGAAAATGAGTCATCTTATAGTCTACTTTAATTATTCTTGGACCTTTAGAAACCCAATATCATTACATAATAAAATAATATTATCACACTTTCCTAAAGAGCCCCTCCTCCCCCTTATAAAAGGAGACCATTTCTAACAAATTCCTCACAACTCTTAATCCTTTTAGATCATCCAACCTCTGCCCAGTTAATCTCCCTACATCCCTATCCTCCTCCTAGAAGGATTACCTTAGCTATAAGGCACTTCAAGAAGTCCATTGGTTCAAACCAAAGGGAGTTACCCCAATTAAAGGTAACGGTTTCTCTTAAATTGTTTTTTTTATTTTTTTCTCCAACCCCTAAAATATTTTAATTCCTTTATACTGTAACAACAATAGTATACTTAATATACTAGTATGTTGTTATGATAATTATTCGAAATAAAATTACACACACCTTCATCTAATGGATGAATAACATAATGTTTCTGTGGATGGCAAACTAATGCCTCACGAAACAATTATTTTTCAAATATCTCCAACCGCCTCTCATAGAGGCCATTATGATGGCACTGTATTTATATATGATATATATTATTTTTATGTTTTATTTATTCTTATGTAATTTCCATTTATAGCATACCTATATGGTTTCCATTATGGGTAAACGTGATAATTTCATTTGAGGAATTGCAGACTACCACCCCCTCAAAGGGATATGACTCGCTCATACCATATCTGGTATGTATAAAGGATATATTTAATGATATTATATATGATAAAATACTAGAATTATAATACTACTATGTATCATTATGTTTTAATTCCATTAAATATGAAATTGAAATGGAAGTGGCGTTCATGTATACGTACGACATACCGTCTCCATGAACGGTGCATTTCATTTCTTACCTATAAATGTTATGTACTATTATAAATACATGTATATGATGGATATATATGATATATATATGATATCAAAATTCTGAATATCATTCTGGATATAATGAACCTTTGACCACAAGAACAACTTGTAAATATAAGGTGTTCATTAATGACTCAAGTACTAAATATCGACAAAACGAACATTATTAACTTAAATGATTACATAATGTTTATAGCATAGTAGTAAGTGATATAAAAGGAATAATAAAATTGAAAAAGGGGTTTTAAGAAACTTGAAAATAACTCTTGTTTATTATTCCTGAGATTAAAGAACGACCGAGTCAAGTCAGACACAAGGTAAGGGACTTCATCTCAATCTTCTTTCATTAAGGCATATTTTGTTTTAATACAGGACTTTCTTTTATACGCTGTATAAACACCCTTGACTTTTCCTTGGAATTATTTTTCTACGAAGCAATTTACTAAATGACAAAAAGAAATGTATCTCTTAACATAAGCAGTGACAATGACATTTTCCGCCACTGCAAGTATTATTTGATCTTTGGCTTCCTCAACAAGTTGTAATGTTTTTAAATGAAAATAAATACAATTTACTCTTTTATGTATTTTGGTATTGAAAATCGTTTTGATATTGGATTATTTATGTCAATATATATAAGTGATATATTGTGATTGAAATGTGGAAATGTTTTCCTTTCATTATATTTTTTTATGTCCTATGATATTATAATGGTACTTGGACATTTGACGGGTGGTTACGTGATAAACCAAATGAAGGGTGGTTCCATGAATACTAGGACGGGTGGTTACATTATAACCTCCAACGCATTGGGTATGGAAGTTGGCCGCAAGGATATTCCATTTTGTGATATGTGTGGAAGACGGTCGTATGGTTATTCCATTTATGTTTATTTATGTCCAAAGTTACCTTTATATGTTATGTGTTATTTATATGGGTTTTATGGTAATATTTCGGTTAAAAAAGGGTAAGTAATGATATTTTATTCAATGAATAGTATTTACTACTTCATAACGGTGAAATGTATTACTTATGATAAAGTATTCATGGTTTACCTGTTGTTTTGAAAAAATAAGAGTTTTCCTTCTTTGTGTATCCCTTTCTGAGCTTTTTTATGCTCATCCTATGTTTTTGAAATGATTTTCACAGGAAAAATAGTAGAATAGGGTAAAGGATGGGAATAAGGAAATGTCATGCTGTTTAAAACATGGAACTAAACATGACTCTTTTTTCAAAGTGTTTGTATTTTATGAAAAAAATGGAAACTGAGTAGAAGTGTATACATTGTAATATTTTGAAATGTAATAGTTATGGACTAACTCTCTAAAACTCTAAACCTGAAAAGAACCTCAACGTTAATTATTCATTTAATTCAAGATTTTATAATTTTTTAAGGTTGGGTCCTTATAGTTGGTATGTGAGGTCAGATTAGATAACATTAAGAGTTATAAAATTGTTAAATCAACGTTCATAAATTAATTTATGTTAAGATTGAAATGATATAGCATTTACAGATTAACATGTTGCTTCGCCTATGTTATTTCTATGTTCAGAATGGTTTTCCGTAGAGGAAATGTGGAAGCTATGTTTGGATGACATCAAGAAGAAGAAAACCATCCAATTCAGTAACCTAAGATGGTCGGAATCAGAATTGAATAGTTTATTACAGTGATGGAACAATTTACTCGGGCTATAAATGGTGGTGGTATCCATGCACGAGATCATACCAATCAACCACAGAGGAACATGTCAGTAGTCGAGCATTTCATGAGATGCAATCCCCCATCATTTAGAGGATCATCTGATCCGGTGCTAGCAGAAGGGTGGATTAAAGCACTGGAAAAGATTTTTGATGTCATGGGATGTTTAGATCATTAAAAGGTTAGTATTTCTTTTTATCATTTTGAAGTTGAATCTGATCAGTGGTGGTCGATGGTGAAAAATAAGATGGATAGTGAGGATATTGATGTTGTTGATTGGGATTAATTCAAAGGTATGTTTCTTGAGAAATATTTTCCTAAGATGGGTTGTCTTAGGATGGAAAAAAAATTACATGAATTGAGGCAGGAGGATGACTCGTTGGATACTTATGAAGCAAAGTTTTCTTGACTAGAAAGGTATACACCAAATTTCATCTGATATATTGATAGTAAGATAAATAGATTTTACTCAGGACTGAAGCCACAATATCGAAGAGCATTAGCCTCTCTTGAGTTCAAAAGTTATGAAAAACTTATTCGATGTGCAGAGACGGTGGAAATAGAGTTTGCAGATGATCATGTGTTCTTTGGAAAACAACAGAATAAGAGGTCTAGTTGGCAGGAAATGGGGAATAATTCATCAAAGAAGTCGGGAGGTAAGAAATCTAAATAACCATCTTGTGAGAAGTGTGGTAAATATAATCATGTATAATGATTATAAATGTCTGGAAAGATCTTCTAGTGTGGTAATTCTGGTCATATTTCTCGTAATTGTAAGGAATATGATCATGTGGGCAATGAAAATCCAACAATAAAAATTTTTAAGTGTAATGAAATGGGTCATTATGAATATGAGTGTCTAGAGAAGAACTCAACTGAGGGAAATCATCCAGACTACAAGCAGAAAGTGGTGGTAAAATCCTTTTCAACTACTTCAGTGGATATTGGGCCATCAAATGAAGTAGTATCAGGTACACTATTTGTTTGTTCAGATTATGCCAATGTGTTGTTTGATTTAGGGTCTACACACTCTTTCATTTCTGAGATGTTTTCTAGTAAATTTGGAATTATATCTCAAGATATGAATACAGAACATACTGTTTTAACACATATAGGAAATGTTGAGACCAAAATAAAACATAAGAACATTCATATCCTTGTGTATGGAATGAACATACCTGCAATCCTTATTGTTTTTCCTCCAGTAGAGTTTGATGTTATTTTGGTCATGGATTGGATTTCTGTTTATCATGCTAAGATTAAATTCAGAGCTAAAGAAGTTTCATTTCAGAATGATTTATATATTGTGTACAAGAATGAACCATTGCTTTTTATAACATATCAGGAAGCAGAGAAACTAGTAAAAATCAAAATGAATGTTACCTTGCACATATTGTTGAAAATAAAGGAACTGTTCAGATTAATGATGTGCCAGTGCTAAATGAGTACCATGATGTTTTTCCTGATGAGATTCCTAGCATTATACCTGATCGAGAAGTTGAATTTACTATTGACTCAGTTCCTAATGCTAAGCCAGTTTCAAAACCCCATTATCGAATGGCTCAAATTGAACTTTTAGAGTTAATGAAGCAATTGTAGGAGTTTTTGGATAAAGGTTTCATTCAACCTAGCACATCACCATGGGGTGATCCTGTCTTTTTTGTTAAATATAAATATTGTTCAATGAGACTTTGAATTGATTATAGAGCATTGAATATCATCACTATTAAGAACATGTATCATTTGCTTCATATCGATGATTTGTTTGATCATCTCTAGGGAGCTCAGTATTTTTTAAAGATTGACTTGAGATCGGGCTACCATCATTTGACTGTAAAGGAAGCAGACATTCGGAAGATTGCGTTTCGTACTATATATGGCCATTATGAGTTTGTAGTTATGCCTTTTGGTTTGACCAATTCCTCTACTGTATTCATGGATCTTATGAATATAATTTTCCGCTAGATCTTGGATATGTTTGTGGTTGTGTTCATTGATGATATTTTGATTTATTACAAAAGTAAAGAGGAACATGGAAGTCATCTAAGGGTCATCTTGAAAACCTTAAAAGAAAATAAAATGTTTGGTTAATTTAGCTTGTGTGAGTTTTGGTTGCAACAAATTTATTTCCTTGGTCACATTATTTCAAAAAATGGCATAATTATTGATCCTACAAAAAAAAGTTGTTGGACAATGGACAAGACCCACAAATATAACCGAGATTCATATTTTTCTTCATTTGGTAGGTTATTAGCGGTGGTATGTTGAAAATTTTTCATGGTTATCTAGTCCAATGAGTAAGTTAACTCAAAAAGGTGTTAAGTTTATTTAGGCAAAAGAATCTGATGATTTTTTTTCAGGAATTGAAAAAGAGATTAGTGAATTCTCCAGTTTTGGAACTACCATCCAGAAATGATGTGTTTGTTATCTATAGTTATGCTTCGCTGAAATTACATGGTTGTTTCCTAATGTAGAATGATCAGGTAATTGCTTATGCTTCATGTTAGTTGAAACCACATGAGCTATATTTCCATACACATGATTTGGAATTAGATGCTATTTAGTTGCTTTAAAAATTTGGAGGCATCATTTGTATGGAGTAAAATGTGAATTATATACTGATCACAAAAGTTTGAAGTTTATATTCACTCAAAAATAATTGAACATGAGACAAAGGGGATGGTTGGAATTAATCAATGATTATGATTGCATGATCCGTTACAATCCAGGAAAATCAAATAATGTTTCTTATGATTTGAGTCGATAAAGTAATTCTTCATTAACTATGTTACGTTTGGAAGAATATCGTTTGGTTTTTTGATTTGAGGAACTTTGGAATAGAAGTTGTTGGTGAAGGAAATTCTTCTGTTTTGTATCAAGTGTCAGTGAGATCATCTCTATCAGACAGAATAAGGAAAGTGTAGAAAGAAGATAGTGAGTTACATAAAACGGTAGAGTTGTTTTAGAAGGGAAGTTTCCTGATTTTAACATTTCTATTTATTTTTTGTGGTTTGGAAAGAGATCATGTAAGCCTTTTGATTCACAGTTAAAGAATGAGTTGTTATGTGAAGATCATAGTTCTCCATTTTCAGTTCATCCAGGTAGTACTAAGATGTACAGATATCTTCGAGAGTATTACTGGTGGGATGGAATGAAAAGAGATATTTCTAATTTTTCTGTGAAGTGTTTTACTTGTTAGCAGGTTAAAGTAGAGCGGGAGTTACCAAAAGGGATGCTTCAGCCTTTACAGGTGACAGAGTATAAATGAAAAAATATATCCATGGACTTCATTGTCGTATTACCAAATACATCTCGAGGTAATAATGCAATCTGGGTTATAGTTGATCAATTGACTAAATCTACTCATTTCCTTTCTATTTCAGATACTTTGCCTCTAGATCAACTTTCTCAGTTGTGTATTAAATAGATAGTAAGGTTTCATGGATTTCCCCTCTCCGTTGTATCTGATCATGATCCCAGGATTACATCTAACATTTGGAAAGGCCTTTAGAAGTCATTGGGTACTGAATTAAATTTTAGTACATATTTTCATCCTCAATAAGATGGGAAGTAAGAATGAACAATTCATTAATTGGAAGATATGATACGTGCTTGTTCGATGGATTACCGAGGATGTTGGTACCAACATCTATCTTTGGTTGAATTTTCATATAATAAAAGCTTTTATTCTAGTATACAAATGGCTCCATTTGAATCATTATATGGAATTTTTTATCAAACTCTAGATTTATGGGATGAAGTAGGTGAAAGGAAGCTTATGGTACCAGAATTGGTAGACGAGATGGGAGAGAAAGTTTAGTTGATTATGAAGCACATGAGAATAGCTCAAAGAAGACAGAAAAGTTATGTAGATAACCGGAGGAAGGATCTCTCTTTTGAAGTAGGTGATCATGTCTTTCTCAATGTTTCTCCACGGAACAGTGTGATGTGTTTTGGTAAGGAGGGAAAGTTGTGTCAGAGGTTCATTGGAACTTTTGAAATTTTGGAGAAATTTGGATTAGTGGCATATAGATTGGATTTACCTCCATGTTTTTCCTAGGTACACAATGTATTTCATGTTTCGATGTTTAGAAACTATATGCCAGATCCCTCTCATGTCTTGAACCCAGAGGTAGTTCAGTTGGAAGAGAATATCTCTTATGAAGAACAACCATTCTAGATTCTTAAACATAGAGAGAAAGTGTTACATAATAAGGTAATTCACCAGGTAAAAGTTTGGTGAAAAAACTATATGGTTGAAGAGGAAAAATGGGAATCTGGAAATGATATGAGGGATAAATACCCCCACTTATTTTGATAAATTAATTGCGAGGATGAAGTTCCCAAAAGAGGGGAAGGATGTAACATCACATGTAAATAAAGAATATGACATATTTTATATTTATTAATATTTTTGAATTAAATATTAATTTCTCTTTAAATGTGTTGCTATGTTCGATACCGTACCTGATACGCAAAAACGGGTTTTTTGATATATTACGTTGCACACTAATAATATAGTATTATTTTAAATGGTAGTTAACTCCTAGTAATTGTGTTGGCGGGAATGAAAAAAACTAAATAAAATATTATTATATATGTTTGTTAAATGTATTTACATTTATCCAATAATATTTGGAGGAATAAATTGTGAATGAATCTAATTTTAAGCACAATTTACATTAAAAGGTCGATTAACTGCCTATTAATGGAGAACGCTATTTAAATATATTTTTGGTCACATAAATACATTATATTTGACCAACTAAAATCGTTTTTTATAATAGGGACATCAAAATTTACTTTGGGTAATTTTTTGGTATTTCTTTGATAAAGTTCATTTTTAATGAACAGTAAAAATATTGTATTTTAATTCAAAATTGCCTTTTAATCTAATTTATGTATATTGTTAGATTATCTTTTTAATTGGTTTTAAATTTTAATTAAAATATATTTTTACCATTTAATCCAATTTTCATCATTGGAATTAATTTCACTTTGAAATTGGACATAAACAAAGTGTTAATCTTTTGATAGTTATTATTTTTTAAAAACACGCTTTTTGTTTTGATAGTGGGAATTAATTTTGAATTAATTTATGCCACTTCTGTGTTTTAAATTTGGAAAAATGGATTCCATATTTTGAATCATGAGGTCCAAATTGTTTAAATAGTAAACTTTTATTTTTATACATTTTAAATATTTACTTCTGTAAATATTTTATTTACCGTAGTTAAAGGTTAAATTAGGTAAATAAGGGTAAACAGTAATATAATAATAATATAAAATTATACATAAACGTGTACTAATCCTATTGGTTGACACATATCCGACCATGGGAATCTTTGGGTCGACTTTGGGACCCCATGGAGCCACTTAAGAATAATAATGTCACTTTAGATAAATTAATTTAAAGTAAAGGAAAAATTGACATAAACAAAAACCTTTTAGTAAATTATTTTTTTATATGGTTTTATATGAATTATATTATAGACTATAAATATTCATTTAAAATTTAAAAATATTTTATACTTCACGGTATTTTTTTAATCATTTTTAGACATCACATTTATTAAATTATTTATGACACAATAATGATGTAATATTTACCTCAGTAATAAATTTTTTTAATAAATAAGATTATAATGATTAAAATATTATAAAAACATCATCAATTATGATGGGATGATTTTATTATGAATATGAGTAATCGTATCGTCTACTTTAATTATTCTTGGACCCTTAGAAACCAATATCATTATATAATAAAATAATATTATCACACTTTCAAAAAGAGCCCATCCCCCCCCCCCTATAAAAGGAGGCCATTTCTAACCAATTACTCACACCAATCAAGCCTTTTGGCTCATCCAAAATCTTACCAATTAATATCCCTACATATCTCTCCTCCACATAGAAGCCTTACATAAGGCATAAGTCACTTAAAGAAGTCATTTGGTCAAACCAAAGGGAGTTACCAAAATTAATGGTAACGGTTTCTCTTAAATTGTTTTATTTTATTTTACTTCTCTAACCCCTAAACTATTTTTATTACTTTATTTTGTAACAACACAAGTATCCTCAATATACTAGGATGTTTTTATGAGATTTATTCTAACTAAACTTACACACACCTCTATCTAATGGATGAAGAACATTATGTTTCTGTGGAAGGAAAACTAACGCCTCACAGAACGATGATTGTTCAAATATCTCCGACCATATCTCATGGTAACCATTATAATGGAACTGTATTTATATATGATATATATCATTTTTATGTTTTTTTTATGCTTTTATAATTTCATTTATATCATACCTATATGGTTTCCATTATGGGTAAATGTGAAAATTTCATTATAGGAAGTACGGACTACCACCCCCAAAGTGATATGACTCATTCAAACCAAATGTGGTATGTATAAAGGATATATTTAACGATATTATATATGATACAATACTATAATTAAAATACTCTATGTATCATTATGTTTTAATTCAAGTAAATAAGAAATAGAAATGGAAGTAACATTAATGCGTACGTACGGCTTACCATCTCCATGAACGGTGCATTTCATTTCTTACCTCTAAATGTTATGTAATATTATAAATATATATATATGAAGGATATATATGACATATATGATATTGAAATCTTGAATATTATTCTGGATATAATGAACCTTTGACCACATGGACAACTTGTAAATATAAGGTGTTAATTTTTGACTCAAGTACCAAATATCGACAAAACAAACATTATTAACATAAATGAGGATATAATGTTTATAACATGATAATAAATGATATAAAAGTAATAATAAAATTTAAAAAGGGTTATTAATCAAGTATATATTAACTTTATTTTATTATTTAGGAGATTAAATAACGATCAAGTCATGTCGGGTATAAGGTAAAAGACTTTATCTCAATCTTCTTTCATTGAGGCGTATTTTGTTTTAATACACGACTTTCTTTTATACACTATGTAAACACCCTTGACTTATTCAAATGGAATATTTTTCTATGAATCATTTTACTAAACGACAAAAAGGAATTTTTATTTTAACATAAGCCGTGACAATGAAATTTTCCGCCACCATTAGTATTTTTTGAACATTGCCTTCCTCAACAAGCCGAAATGTTTTTAAATAAAAATAAACAACATATACTCTTTTATGTATTCTGGTATTGAAAATTGTTTCGATAATGATTTTTTATTTCAATATATTTAAGTGATATATTGTGATTTAAATGTTGAAATTTTTTCTTTCCTTTATATTTGTTTTATGTCTTATGATTTTATAATGGTACTTGGACATTTGATGGGTGGTTACGTGATAAACCAAATGATGGGTTGTTTCATGAATACCAGGACGGGAGGTTATGTTATAACCTCCAATGAATTGGGTATTTAAGTTTGGAATATGGCTATTCCATTTAGTGATATGTGTAAAAGTCGACCGTATGGTTATTCCATTTATGTATTTTTATGTTCCAAGATACATTTATATGTTATGTGTTCTTTATATGGGTTTTACGATAATCTTTTGGTTACAAAAGGTATATGATGATCATTAATTCATTCAAGAGTATTTACTACTTCATAAAGGTGAAAGGTATTACTTATGATAAATTATTCCTGGTTTACCAGTTCTTTTGAAAAACTAACAGATTCCCTTATTGGTTTACCCCTTACTGAGATTTTTTATGCTCATCCCATGTTTTTGAAATGATTATAATAGGAAATAAAGACGAATAGGGTCAAGGATGGGAACATGAAAAAGACATTCTGTCTAAAACATGGAACTAGACATGAATAGTTTTTTGAAAGAGTTTTTATATTATGAAAAAAATGGAAACTGAGTAGAAGTGTCTACATTGTATTATTTTGAAATGTAATTGTTATGGACTAACTCTCTAAAACTTTAAACCAGAAAAGATCCTCAACATGAATTATTCATTTAATTCAAGATTATTTAATGTTTTAAGGTCAGGTCCATGTACATAAGATCTATTTAATTTATAAATTGGAATTATATTTTGAAATATATATATATAAATGATTAACGGTTTATATAGGATGTGGAATGAGATTTAACTAATTGGAAATAAAAGTAAAAGTACCTTTTAAAGAGTTGTAAACCATTCTTGATTTCACACAGAATTTTACCAACTGATATTGATCAATATCCATAATGAGTAACATCAAATAATATTGAAAAATATTTCCTTCAAAATGAAATCACTAGGTAATTTTTATTTCTATATCAATATAAAGTGGTTGGTGAAAACGTACGTGGCATAAGAAAAAAGAGATTATAGAGTTAAAAATAACTATCCACATCATAAGTAGTAGTTTCATATGATTTTATTTGTCCACTTGGCTTCTGGTGACTATTTACCCTATTTTCCATTAGACTGTTGCATTGATCTACATAACTCCCAACTCCCTTGAAATTAATGAAATATAATTTTATATCAACCCTTATTCTCATACACTTTTGAAACTAAAAACCATTATCTCCACACATCTAACATTTACCTATCATGTTATGTAAATTTCAACCACACTTCTTCCCATACTTTTACATATAGAAAATTTAATAAGCGTTCCTTCATCTTCTTAGACACAATAAATAATATGAAATTCCATCCTTTAATTCAATGGTTTTATTTGGATTTCAACTATTTTTATATTCTTTGTTAAAATTATTGATTGTCGTCTGAAATAATAAAAATATCTGTCACTCAAATACATATCCTATTAGATTTTTCTTTGGGTATGTTTCCATGTTGTACATGGAATCAATTTTTACATCATTCAATCAAGATTCATGAATTAACAAAAATAAAATATATAACACGGGTGATGAACAATATAACAGGATTAAAATAAATAACCCGAGTAATATTTATCCTCAAGATGTGAGAGTTATGAGAAATATAATTTCAGATTATAGTTATTATAAATAAACATTTATAAAACTCATTTAAAACTATACCACAATAATTTTAACCTATATTAAACATAGTTGGACCTAGGTTTCCTTGATTGTATTTATCTTATACTTCTAAACCAAATATTAAAAATAGATATCCCGAATTACCATAAACATATTTAAAATATTCTAAGCCCAAAAATAATTTAAATAAATTCGCTCAAAATACAACATATCTAGAATCTAGGAAAGTATATATCAATTAATATTCTATGAATAATATAAATTTATAACTTGAAATCAATGATATCCATGATAACATTATTATTATTTTAAATAACCTTTACATATTTAAATCCCTCATAACGAGTCATAATCAAAATCATAATTATCTAAAATATATCCCCAAATTGTTCCAAAATATTTGTATAGTTATACAACATTATTGAGCACCGAGTGATAATGTAATTTATACCTAAACCACAATTTTGGAGTTAATACCCATAGGTATATATGTTTTAGAGGATACATGCACAGATAGTATCTAGATTGGGATATAATTTCTATGATATCCACAAAATATCTAACCTACCAAAAAATCACGATGTTATCCAATAAATAAAAAATATAACTTAAACCTATCCCTTGGTTGTTTACAAAAGTCACCTTTTCCCAATATCAAAATAAAATATGAAATATTGTCTTATTATTATATTTTATACTATCCCAAAGTGTTAAAAATAATATTGATATTAGGACCAGCCATAACATTTAAACACTAAAATTATCATAAAAATCTACATCTCTAATGTTATTTAAACTCTACTCTGACACAAATTGTGATACACTTGTACCATGCTCTCAAATCCATTTCCACAAATACACAATTTATGTACTAATTTTTTAAACAAGTGTAATGTCATGTATGCAACCATCCTTTACAACAAAATTAATAGAAGATAAATTAATATCTTATACACCAAATATTCATCTATGTTTAGGTTCATAAGGAATATATACAGATAATAAACTAATGAATCTATTTTATTTCTCAAATTAAGATCATTTTCTCCATAATATAATAAACTACTCACTCAATGAATATTCTTCAAAATATCTTATAAATTATTCCACACATGTTACCCTTAAAAACACATCATTTGTATGAATTTTCTTCATAACCATGTAAATTGATTCATTATAATGTATTGATATAAAACACCCAGTAAGGGAAATATATAACAAAATCTATTAGAATTTTTTTTGTATACACAATATAACATTATTAAAAGTTTTCAATAATTTCTTAATCTAATTAAACTATCATAATTATATATCAATTTCAATAAGTTAAAACATGGATAACAATAATTACTGATCTCATACTGTTGGAATTTATAAATTAAGATAATAAGATATTGCTATAATGTCATGATTTAATGAAATTATCTAGATATGTGGAATGGTATACACAAAATTCCTAGTTCTTTTTGTCTCATGATATATGTGTATTAATTGAATGAATATATAATTCTAGTACTCACCTGTCACTTTATTATGTTTGATGGATTCACCATGAGTGTCAAAATTAAATTTCATAATATTCTATTAGGACACTCTAACAAAATAAAATCAAAGCTATCTATATAATGAAATATAAAAAAAAATAGCATATGTTATCTGTCCTTAATCATTTATAATTCCAATACTTCCCTATCCAATAAATAATATTTCATTATAGTTGGAAATCCTCCTCTCTGAATATTTTAAAATCATATTTTCACACTATATACAGAGTAATGAGTATGTGGTTACATCAAAAAATGATTAATATGATCATAAGATATCTAGATTAATATTTTGGATGGTTTAAAAAGAATATTTTGATAGATAAACAAAGGAATAAAAGTATTGTATGGATATAAATGAAAAATACCCTCTTGTAAATAAATATTTTAATGGTATCACAAAACATGGGACTAATAATTTAATTTTTTTATACCATGAGTTCAATCCACAAAAAGATAAATATATATGTTAGAGGATAAATAATGAAATAGAAACCCCATTACGGTGAATCATTTTTAAAAAGATATGGTAAATGATATTAAAAACATTAAATAGTTTTAGAAAACCATTTAAGCATTGATATTAAATATAAATTTACATGTCACTTTCCAAAATAACTTTTGAAATAATGACATGAAATATTTTTAAAACCATTATTTCTAAAAATAATATCCAATAATAGATCCATGAAATACATAATGACTATCTTATATAAACGAATAATGTAATACAAAACATAAGAAAGGGAAATAGAAACACATTTTATTATTTTTAGAACACATTTATATAAAACTCACATTATGTTAATAGAAAATAAACATTTATCTATATCAATTTATCATTCATAAACATATTTTTATTTACATTACTATATAGTAAAATATTAACGTGGAAGAACCCATGAGTGGAAGGACGATGTCCATGAAGAATCAATAAAACTCAAGGAATGTATACTTGAGATATCATCATCTCATTTGAGAAATATAGTCATTGAAGAAGGAAATAATTAAAAAATAGAATTTATGTTGTAGAAATGTGGTTATAAAAAACACATAATATAATCAATGAGTATAATGTATCTAATTTTTTTTAATATGTATAAGATAAATGATCATACCTCAACGAATAGACATTCAGTTACCAATAATCCTACTAATTTGGGTGAACATGGATTCCAATACATTTTATGAAATGGAAATGATTTGAATTATTATATACAATGAATATAAAAATTATATGGTATATATAAATTCAATTTTATGTGACTACTGTATTAAAAGGAACACATAGTGAAAATACAAAGATTCCTTAATTCTGTAATGATAGAATCAAAGAACCCTTATGGCTAGTGTAACATTATCCTCAAAACCCCTTAAGAGATATTCATTATAAACGAATTTACAATACCATGAATAAAAAAAATTCATGATATGATATATGAAATTGGTATTATATAATGAAAATGAATGAAATTTGGTGCATAATATGATGCATGTCTAAACAAGGGGAATTTAAGGATAAATCACTTACATAGTTCAAGATGCATTCTATAGTTACACCAAAATTCGTCAAGAATTTAATTATTTCCATTTTTTAAATATACAAGAAAATATTTTGAATCTATTTCTATTTTTACTCATCATTTATAATAATTTTATAAACATATAAATATAGTTGATAGGTTTTACCCATCTTCAACACTATGTGTAATTACTCTATAATGCATATAATTAGTTTCAGTGATGTTGGTGTATATTATATTCCAACAAATACATCATTAAAAAAATATATAAGGAAATAAAATATAATATTTAATATAGTATATTAATCTATAATATCATTTCATGAATTTTCTGTTTACAATAAACATGTTTTGAAATCAGCATTGAGTTTGTTTTAGTGATTCTTCATCAATAAATGGTGTTTTCATAATTAATGAATTAAAAATTCATATAACCCTACAATCCAAAATAAAATCATTAAATAGATATTTATGTCATATTGTACTATTAATCATGTTCTAATAGCAATCCATGATATAAATTCATGACATTGTTCAAGTTGATGGTTAAATTGACCCACAAAAAAACTTTCCATAATTAATGGATGATAATGACATGATTTCATTTTACTATCATTATAACACAAACATAATGAAATTTTTTTTTTCAAGGTGATATATCAAAATTAATATGAAGGATAAGTATTAGAAAATTTAAATTTATTTACTACATATTATGAAGAAATCAACTTTTCTCATAGAATTCTCTTTCGAATGATTGAATTAACCACAATTTTTAGTTTCTTATATTGTTAATAGGTCAGACAATTTTTTCTAAATATAAATTAAAAAATTATATACATAATATTTATAAATTAAAACATATATGATTACTATCAATGTAATCCAGCGATGTAAACAAAAATAGAAATCAATTGTTTCATTTCTATGATAGTCCACACATTCTCCTATATAATGATTCATTTTATAAAGAATGAATAAAGTGATTAATATTGTACATAACTTTATCCTAAAAACGTTTAAAATAAAATACTTATATTTTAATCTCCCTAATAATCCCATTATGGATGGTTGGTGAATGAAAAAGGCACATGTTGCATCGTGGAGGTGGTAGTTTTCACGAAACACAAATGAGGGGTTCATTTTTATTAATAGAAGAGGAAAATGTGGGAATATTATTGTACAATATTATTAAGAAATTTAAGTGTAATATTTAAATTAAGTTTATCATTTTAATATGTTTTAATGTAATTTAATAAAGAATAAGTGCATGTAATGAATAAAATGAAAATGGTGCAGTTAGAAATTTACACAACAATTTTGGATTGTCTCTTTCGCGAATGGGGTTAAGCCTTGTAACAATGGTTGTTTTGGAATACTATAACATCTTAATGGTGAATATTAAGCTTTATTTGGGGGTAGATGTATTTTAGGATGATCTATATGGGGTTCTGTGTGAGGGGTATGAAGGAGTGCATATCCCCTTTTATAATAGAAAAGGGATAAATGTTTTTAAATCACCAAATTTTTTTCATCAATGATAGTCACTATCATGAAATAAAATACAAAAAAGATAAAAAATTTATAGATGAAGGAATAATGTTGATCAATCCATAATTAACAACTCAAAAAAATGTTTTAAATATATTTGTGGCATTTTCCAATTGGTTAATTTTTTTTACCCAATATGTTTTCTACCAAGGTAAGATGATTTCAGAAATTGAATTTTTTCATTTATGATTGAAATTTAATTGGTTATTATTAGTTAATTTTCGCCAAATGATTAATTTCATCTTATCCATTTTATTTTAGGGAATTTTAAAAAGTGATTATATTAATTTTAAAACACTGAATATATAATGTATAAAAAAATTATGTTTTTTTAAATATATATATTTGTATAAAAATGTGAATTATGGGTTATGAAGTAAAAAAATAGAATTATAAATTAACATATAAAAAAATATTTTTTCTTATAATAAGGATTCATGATTTTAAAATTTGTAGTTATATACTAATAATGTCATAAATGTAACATTATTTATAAGAGACAATATTTTCTAGTATTTTCCAAAATAAATTCCATTTTCAAAAATAAAAAAATATAAGTTTTGATAATATTACTATGATGAATCAAAATAAATAATTTTTATTTTAAAAAATTCAAATTAATTTTTTTTACTTTATCTTTGAATTGAAATTCTTAGATATAAGGAAAATTATTTTGTAAGAAAATATATTTTTTATAATATTGATCACTCACTTTCATATTTCCTACTATTTACCTAAATAAATTAGTATTAATAAAATATTCATAAAAATATATTATATCGTAATTAATAAAGGGTTTATTTATATATAAATTCATATCACATAGAAATAAAATATTTTGAAAAAAAAATATTCTAAGCCAATTATGGGCATATAATTCATTTTAGATATAACAATATAATATAATTAATATTAAAAGTAGTATTTATTTTAATTATATAAATATTTCCTAAATATTGAACACATAAGATTTCAAAAAACTCAATATATAGGTTTCAAGGGACTAAATATATCATGGTTTTTTTTAATTTGATGTTGCGTGTGGAAAAAAATGTAAAACACATGAACTTATTAAAAGGTAATGAAATATGAAAAATATAAATGTATTATATCCAGGGTTGTAAGTGATTTTCTAATGAGTTAAAATGATTGGACAAACTCAATACCTAGTCATCCATAATTCTAAAACAATTACCGACCAAATTGGTATTTACAGTCAAACCATATCCCTTTGTGAACACTATGCACAATATAAAATGTTTGGACACTCGAGAAACATATTCCTAAAACATGACGTACCATCAAAACCCATTTAAAATTATAATTTTTTATGATATGGTCTTTTATAAAAGGATAGATTTTTTCCTATTTCAAATTTCTACAACCAAGGATATATTAATCGAAAAAAATTTCATTGCGAGAGAATGGTATGATTAGAATATCTTACCTGAGTTTCCCATAACAACCTATATAATATTTTCAAAATACATATAATAAAAAATATCATATTATTATAGTGGGGGTATGTAAGATCCCAGATTTCCCTTAAGGTATTTTTTTCTTAATTTTTAGTTTGAGTTTCTCATGTTGGTTTAATAAGTGTATTTTCATGTCTTTAATAAGGCTTAGGGGTGATCTGGGGGTTTGGTAAAATAAAATTGGGGGGGAGTTTTTTGGTAAAGCCACAAGGTCGTCGCACAGTTAGTCCTAATCGTGTGGAGATCCTCAGTAAACTGTGTAGAACAAGGATTTTCATACAGCAGCCTCCACATGGTTTGTGCACGGTTTGGAAAATGGTGTATGTAAACTATGCAGAATAATGATTTTCAGACAATACCCTAGTTATGGTTTGAACGCGGTTTGGTAAACCATAAGAGGAAACCATGCGGCCCATTTTTTTTAAAAAAAATTCATGAAATCCATTATGTGGAATTAATTACCCACTCGGGATTACCCCCTCCTCCCCTCTTATATCCCTAGGAACGAACCAAAGCTCCCAAGATATTCCAAGGATTATTTACCTTAAAAATTTTCCACGTGGATTGACATCAATTGTAGATTGTAGATACTGGTAAGTCAAATCCCTTCCGTGATTATCTTCTTTGATTAGGGATCACACATTTTCTACATCCACTTATGATTCTATAAAAACCCTTATTTATAGTGTGATATAGTTAGAGGATTAAAAGGGTTGTTGAAACGGGATCTAAGTCCTTGTTTGTGTGTGTGTTCACCATTGGATTCAAGGTAGATGGTCTATATGTCATAACCCTTTCTTCTTTTGTAGATCTATGTATGTGGGGTTTTATTATTGTATATCTCCTTGTTGTGTTATTGATTACGCTAGGAAGGTATGGTTTATTGGGTGTATAAATGATTAATTAAACCCTTGTTGATCCCCATGGGATGTAAAGTGGATGAAATGACCAAATTAGGGCCACCGATGGGGCGTTCCGGCCCTCCTGATAGGGATAATGGAAATATAAGGTGAGAAATTGACACATTATGATGTAGCAGCTTATAGAATAGGTTTATTGGTTTATGTAATAAGTTAAAATATATTTTCGTTAGTTGTGTCTAATTTGGATAAAGGATAAGGGATTTTTTGGTTGGTATTTAAATGCCTTAAAAGCGAGTAATGGAAATATTATACGGAATTATGTTTACACTTGAATATGCTTATTGAGTTGGGCATGGGAAAAGGGAATTGCAGCTAAAGGATTAAGTATTATAAATGATGAATGGTTAATGGATTGTGGAATAATGTTAATTTCTCATTTATTGATAACATTTTGATGATGTAAATGATATTGGCAATGGTTGTTTTAAAGTGGATAATTGTGGTGAATGATAAATAAGAAGGTTCACATGGCTTGGTAGTGTAGGGTCTATACATGAGGTTTTATTCCCAAGGGTTGAGATAGACTGAGGTTCTATATCCACCCCCAAATGCACAGGTTAGGTAAGGGGATAGTGTTATATTCCCTTACTATTTTCATTCCACCCAAACTGAGTCTTTGAGGTGAGGATTATGAGGTTGTTATAATGTGATGACTAGTGAAATTGGACTTTATTTTTTTCACTTATTCATGAGATAATTGAATATTCTTAATCTATTAAACACATGAAAAATGAAGATTAAACCATATAATGTCTAATAAGTGAACCTAGATTCAATGAAAATATAATTTAATGAAACATAGTCTATAATAGCCTATTGAATTTCTTAATTGTACATACCATTATTTATCACATTATTGAACTATATTCTTTTTATAGATTTATTATAGACAATTTTTATGGCTATCTAATGAGTTATACTCCCACCTTTCTTAGGCCACCATTGGGTACCCGACCAGATTTCAAGCTTGCAGGTCAGGACATGGGCAAGGGACCTATGCTAGGGAGTTGAGTTGGAAATGAGATGTGTATGGGTAAGGTTCTAAACTATGAGTACATACCATATTGGGAATTCTGTTGTTTTTCAATATTTTTTGGTTTTGTTCACTTTGTATTGGAGCATGGCATAACATATTCATTATTGTATACGGTTGTTCGCAGTTTCTGGAATTGGTTATTTATTCATGTTATTTATTTTCACCTATTGTTTCAATGTTTAAATTTACATTTATTCTGGAATACCTTTTTAAAGATATTATAGTCTCTCCACATGATCATTTAGACCATCGCTACTAGCTGGAACCCTCTAGCATATGGGGAGGTGCGCTTAAGGTCATAAGATGACCTGGCTCGAGGGACCGGATTAGTGCCTCTTTGGTTGGGGAAGTTACAAAGTGGAGTTAGGGGAGTTATTTTCACATTATTACTATTTTCATGATGGTAAAAATAGGGTTATAAAACATTCAGACAAAGGTAATGAGCTCGTTCTTAGGAGTAGCTAACCCATGTACAGGGGAAAATGCAAGTCACCATGTGAGGGGATTGTTGTTCTTTTTGTGCATTTTTATATTTGATGATATTTCACCATCGGGTGATGCACATGTAGTGTTATTTGATGGTTTGGTGATATTTTCTCTTACGGCCAGAATGGTATGAGTTTGTGCATTCATGCATCATTCTAGGACCCTATGTAGGAAAGTGACATTAATCGTGGTAGGCACACTCATGGGATGGGGGTGCAGGATATAGAGGTTAGGATGCAATTGTTTTTCATCAAAAGTAAAAAAAATGTGCCTAATGGGATGAAATGAATGGGTTAAAAGGAAGGATAAAAGGGTAAGTAGTAATTTGAACATAGTTATTAACAAAGAAGAAAAATTGGACTAACATGTAGTTAGAGTAAACTGGGATATGGAAGTTATTTTGAATTGGGTAAATGATAGGGTTTGTAACTGTGTGAGTTAGATATCCATGTTTTCCATGGCCCTAAGAGATATGGAAAAGGGTAGTTATCTAGTTGTGAGTGGGCTCTTTTGGGTAGTGTATTCGAACTGTATAGTCAGGTAATGTGAGGAGCCTACCAATATCTATTTCCTTCTCATAAAAGCATTATGGATGTGTACTAAAGCTTTTGTTCGGAAATCTAGTGAAATTACACCTTGAAGATATGTGCCGGTTTTGATACATGAGGACTTTTTTTAGAAAACTCTTCCTGTTGTGGTGTGGGAGAATATCGTGATCCCAGAAAATTGGGATTAATAGTTCAATTAGAACATCGCTCATTTTACCCAGATGATGGAATGAGACCCAGGGCAGGTTGCATCGTGTATGTTTAAACAGATTAAGGAGTTTTAGCTATAGCACCCTACAACCATTACTGAATAGGGTGGGATAGAAGTTGTAGTATTATGGATAGATTCCATCCAAACTTTTCTTCACCATCTATATAAACTTATCAATAATCTATTTAAGTTGGCAGTTTATATGCTGAGGGGTTAAGAAAAACGTTTGTGGAACATCATGGTCCAAATTGAGAAAGTTTAAGGAATGTTGTTGAAGGTATTTTAGGAGATGTTCCTTGAGCACTTCTACCCAGAAACCATGAGGAAGGAAAAGGATAAGGATTTTATTTTGTTAACTCATGGGAAAATTTATGTAATTGACTATTCTTATCATTTCACCATTTTGAGACACTTCATTATAATGTGGATGGTATATGAGGAAGATATGGAGATACACTACTAGGATGGGTGGAGACATGATAGAAGCTCTCAGGTGATTATCATTTGTCTAAATAGGTTTGGTAAAGTAGTGGATCAAGTAATTATCTAAGAGGGAAACCTGATTGGAGCTTCTGGTAGGGGACTTGTGGCACCAGTTATGCGAGCATGTGTTGCAGCTTCTAATATTATGAAGAACCACTTTGAAATTATTCAACAGAGTGTGAGCACATATAGAATTTAAAAGAGTGTGTAATCTTCTCATGGTGGTGAATAGTTCTTCTGATATCACTGCAGAATGCCGGAAAATATGCGTGACTCGTTTCACCACCCACCAGTCATGTTTTGCGCATGTGGTAGGTGTGGCCATGTCTAGAGGTTCTGCAGGAACCCATGACAGTTAGGGAAGGATGGAGGTCAGAGGAAGATAAAGAGTCTAGGTAGGGGGTCAGTTAGCTCGTATTTGGAAAATAGTTGGATATCCATGTGTCATACAGGAAGGGGTGGTGGATGTAGAACTCTGCTGAGATATCATCTTTAACATCATATTAGTGCGGTGCAGGGTACTCAGGCTCGAGCCTAGGGTAAAGGGGTAGGTCATCTCCATGCAGTTCAGGCTACACCTAAATGTGATGAGGCTGGACCATCTACTATTCGAGGTATGGTTTTTTAGCTTCCACTCTTTCTAGTTCTTTTTTGATAAATGTTCCCCACATTTATTTATTTTTTCTCAGTTGGAATAACTGTGGAGATAACATGTGGGGTAATGTCTCTTGATACTTTGATAGGTGTATGAGTTGAGGACCTCAGGATGAGTAATGGTTGTGATCTGAAGGTTAATGGGTATATTATTCCATGGGATCTTTTTTTTCCTAGAAATTTGAGTTTTAACCTAATCATGGGAATGGATTTTTTGCTGTCATATCAATACCATATCGACTATTTCCGATGTCGAGTAAAATTCAAATCTCTCGATGGGAGCACTTATGTCCTTTGTAGTGAGTGGGATAATCGAGTGGGCCACACAAGGCCGCTACGCAAGTACTTGGGAGAACTCACAACCCAAGTGGCATACCCTATGTTAGATTATGGGGAGAAAGGCTATCCAGTCCTCACTTTGATTGTCGAACAGTTTCAGGATGTGTTTTTTGAGTACTTCTTATTATTACCACCTGAGAGAGATGTTGATATTATGATCGAATAGTTTCCCGAAGCGGAGCCAGTTTCAATTCCACCGAATTTAATTTCACTAGAAGAGATCCAAGAAATTAAGGATAAGTTAGATTAATTGTAGTGTAAGTGGTTTATACATCCTAGTATATCCCCTTGAAGATCTCCTGTGATATTTTCTATGAAATCTGACCGATCACTACGGTTATGTGTCGATTATAGGAAGATGAACCAAATGAATGTCAAGAACTGATACCCTATTCATAGAATCGATGACTGGTTTTATATGATCGTAGGTACCTCAATGTTTTCCAAATTAGAATGGAGATCAGGGTACCATCAATTTAGAGTTGACTTTTTCATATACCCCAGACATCTTTCCGAAGTAGGTACAGGTTGTATGAATTTTCTGTAATGCAACTTGGATTGACCAATGCACCAGCGGTGTTTATGGCATTGATGAACCCGATATTCCACCCATAACTATATATCTTTTTAGTTTCCTTCATTGATGACATCTTTTTAAACTCCATAACTCATGAAACTCATGAAAATAATCTTTACATATTCTTTATTATAGTAAGAGGGCATAAGATTTATGCCAATCTATCAAAATTTCATTTTTGGATTGAGGAGGTGAACATTCTTGGACACATAATTTCTCATTCAGGAATGTCATTGGATACCAAAAAGGAGTAGTTTATGGTGTCTTTGGAACACATCTTGAACATCTTTGATATTAGGAGTATTTTTTGTAACACCCCAAGCTTTCACAGTACGCTTCTCATTGAGTAATATAGTAGTGTGTGTTGTAGGCAACTTCGAGTTCTAACACACACCATGATCAATCAAAGTAGCCGTTATGAATAGTAATACCCACTTTTTGAAATTTTATAAATTTTATCTCTCAAAATGGACTTCATTTTTGGATTCAGAATATCGAAATTAGCCTAGGGTGAAATTTTGGTACTTTTCGGATAACTTTCATATTTTGATGAATAGTGAAAATTACTAAATTTTAATTAAAAACAACTTTTTTAATCGAAATAATTAATAATGATAAGTTGTGAATTTGAGTAGTTTTAAAATATATTTAGAATATATTTTTACCATTTAATCCAATGTTGGTCATTGGACATAATTTCACATTTAAACAGAACATTAACAAGTATCAATCTTTTGATTGTTATTATATCTTAAAAACACTCTTTTTGTTTTGACAGCGTGAATTAATTTTAAATTAATTTCTGCCACTTTTGTGTTTTGAATTTGGAAAAATGGATTCCATATTTAGAATCAGGATTTCCAAATTGTGTAAATATGTAAATTTTATTTTTAGGCATTTTGAATAATTACTTCGGTAAATATTTTATTTACCATGGTTAAAGGGTAAATCCTGTAAATAAGGGTTAAAAAATAATATTATAATAGTAAAAAATTACCCTAAAACGTGTCCTAACCATATTTTTGGATACATGTCCGACCATGGGCATAATTGGGTCGATTTTGGGACTCCATGGAGCCACTTGTAGGTGATAGGGACACTTTATATTAATTAAGTTAAAATGAATACAAAATGACAGAAGCTTATATATTTTAGCAAAAAACATTTTACATAAGGTTATATATGTTATAGTTTCGATTATAAATATTAATTAGAAATATAAACAGATTTACTACATAATGGTATTTTATTTATAATTTTTACACATTGAAAAGGTAAAAATATATATGACACAATAAGGATGCAGTATTTTATTTATTAATGAAAGAATGAAATAATTGATATTATAAATGTTAAAATAAATATAATTTGAATGTTTTGATAACATAAACGAATTTTATTGGTTAATATGACAAGTTAGGATTGCTTAAATGAATTTTGTTCTAATTAATAAAGTTGTTAAGACTTTAACAAAAGTCAATTATTGAGTAGTGTCAAAATTGACATAATTGAGTTTTTAAAAATAATATTATATTAATAATTTATATTTTATTCCAAAAATTCCATGGTTCTGCCAAGAGACTTATATCATGATAGGTGTATTATTAATGGACCACTTGGGGGGTCTCTTGGATGTAAATAGTATGTTTATTAACTATATAATATAAAAATACAAAGAGACATTGTAAAAGTGAAACTAATTAACTAAGAGTTAATACTTAAAGATAAGGTTTATATAGTGACCCAAACCTGTCTAAATTATATTTGTTGAGTGGTTTTCGACCCATACCCACCTTAACCTTTAAATAATCCACTTCCGAGCCATTAGAAACCTAATATGAATTTATTATAAATTAATACTTTAATTTTTTCCTAAAGAGCCCCTCCTCCTCCTTATAAAAGGACCCAACTTCTAACCAATTCTTCACACCTTCAAATCCTTTTGGTTCGGAAAAACCCTGCCAAAATACTCTTTCAACTCCCCTCACTTCAATATAGATTCATTAGTTTTTTTCAGAAAACCAACCTGAGGATCCCTTTTGATCAAATCAAAAGGAAGAACCTGAAGAAGAGGTAATGTTTTCACCAACCTCTTTCAAATTCCTTTCTTCTTCAACTTCATCTTTCTTTGTTATTTTTATTCCAATATAATAACTCCAATATCTCCTATATAATTTGATGTTATTATAAATATGGTACAATAATATTCAGTATTCTATCCATCCTTTGAATGACATATCACCATACGTGCGTATGTACGACTTCCCGTCTCCACGTCGTTGTGTAATTGTTATTCAATAAATTATTATTTGTATGGGTATAATAATGATGTGTATTTGATGTAAATAATAAATATGACATTATAAGGATTTTGTATATATGATATACCATCCAATTATATATTATTTTAATATCAAAAGAATGATATTTGCGCTCGTGCGTACGTACGGATTACCGTCTCCACGGCGCGATGAGATTCATTTCCAGGTTCACCATTAATCGACGATTATAAAAATATATATTACTAATAAGTATGTAATATATGAAATAATAATTCTCTTGGAGATATATATATTTATATATATAAGGATTTATGTAGTTACATATATCTTATTCAGTTACTTCCATTCAATACTATATGAAAACAGAAACAGTGTTTATGCGTACATACGGACTACCGTCTCCATTAACGGTGTATTTCCATTTCATATATATGTCAATTATACATATTAATATTCTAAATATATATGATATATTTATCATGTTTTATATTCTGGAAGTATTTAAATCATTATCTATGTGATACAACCAAGAGTAACAAGTTAAAACACATACGATAAAGAAAGCGATTATTACCTGAAATGTTAATTTAACATGGAATTTATTATTAAATGGGTAATATAAAGTCATAAATGAATCATGTATGATATCATAAATATTAATATGGTTCTATTATAATTTAATAACATACTATTATCTTTGTACAAGATGTTAAACGTACCCTCGACTAACGGAAAGTGCAAGGTAAGGGGTTTTCCTCTCACTCCTTATTCCCGTGAGATTCATGCCATATGGCCACTATTACCTTTTTTGTGGTGTATTTACTGACCATAATTGTATTATTTATGTAATACACTTTAATTTATGTGTATTTACATATTCATTGTATGATACCTCTTTCACGGGGTGTATGTTTCGTAAGTTACCAAATTGGTAAGGGTTAATTTCATAATCTTTTTATTATCCGAGGTTGTTGTTTTTACATTAGTATCTACTGGGACACATTTATTAGCCACTTACATGTTTTATGAAAGAGTATTCAAAGGGATTATTTTAAGGGACTTTTTACTAAAACATCATTTCAAATGTTTTAAATATTTATTCTTCTATATCTTTCTCATTAATGTCCATGTCTTCAAAATGGTTTTAAGGATTTATTAATACGGATATGAATTTTTTTTAAATTTTAATTCCATTAAATAGATTCAAAGTGGAATGGGACACTTTGATTAAAACATTTATTTAAATTACTTCTTTTCTAAATTGTGTGACTTTTAAATGTTTTCATGAAAAAGGGTTATATCTCTCAAAGATTTTTACAAATCAATCTCATCTATGTCAAAATTCTTTAATGGATTTTAAACTTGTTTTGAAGTTGATTTATCATGATACAAATCTTCCATATTTTGTTGAAGGTTTTGTGATATATTTGACTGTGGATGTGTTATTTTTATACCATTCATGGTTTATGGGAAATGTATTGACATTTCTCAAGGTAGTTTTAATACAAATTTTTATGTTATATTTCATCCTATTCTTAAGATGAATGTGTTGGAATAGTATGTTCCAGGTTGGGCACCGGTAAAAGTAAGCCCTCCGGGTTGGTGTCTGGTAATTAGAGGCACTCCGGGTTAGTTTCCAGTTATTAGAGGCACTCCGGGTTGGTGTCCAATTATTAGAGGCACTCCAGGTTAGTGTCCGGTTATTAGAGGCACTCAGGGTTTGAGTCCGGTTATAGAGGATCTCCGAGTTTGGTTCCGGATACGGTTATACCTTAGGTCTTGGAACGAGGCCTTGACACAGAAACTAAAGTTCGGAATTATTCATTCCATCATTATAAAAGTGGTTAGTGATATTGCATGTGATTATTCGACTAGTAGAATATCCATGTGAATAAGTAAATTCCATTACTTCATTTTATTTTTTCCCTAATATGTTTAAGTTCAAGTTTAAAATGTTTTTGTTTTAGTTATACATTTCCTTAAATGTTTATGCTTATTTATGAATGTTTCTGCTGTATTTTTATCCTTACTGAGCATCTGATCTCACCCCTTTCTATGTTTTATTTTTCCCAGGATTCCAAGAAGTGTATAGTGATTTATATGCAGGGTTAAACCAAGGGAAAAATGGCGTTCGTGAAGGATTATTTATGTTGTTTTGTATGTTATTAAGTGTAATGTAACATTCATGTATGTAATATATTTTCCAAGACTGCTAAACCGATCGTTCCTTCAGGAATTGATTCCTTGTAATTATGCCAATGTATTAAAGTAATGCACCGACTCTAGGTAACTGGGGTAGGGGCATTACATTTTGGGTTTGGTCGGTTATTACTGAAGATTTATTTGATATTTATCTCATTTTATAGCACTTCTCAAACAAAAAACCAAGAAGTGGGTTATGTCTGATTGGTCAAAGGCCTGTGACAATTCATTTTGGGAGTTAATGAAGCTGCTGACTACTATACCTATTTTGATCCTTCCCATACTATATATGAGGTACACCTTGTTCTATTATGTATCCATCGTTGGAATGGGGGAAATTTTGATGCAGGATGATTGGGATATTGCTTAATGGTCGAGACAATTGAGTTCACACAATATGAATTATCCTACTCAAGATCTGTATCTAGGATCAATTGTTCATGCCTTAAAATTTTGCAGGAATTACATTATAGGAGAGCACATTGAGGTGTTTACCATCTAAAAAAGTGTCAAAGACATCTTCTTTCAGTGGAATTTGAATCTTCTACAGTGACGGTGGGTCGAGTACCTGTAGAAATTTTATTTTGCGTTGGTCTACACACCGTGGAATTAGAATTGTGTCAATGGTTCTTAGAGATGGAAGGTTCTAAATTAGGTGGTTCTGGTAAATAGTTTAGAATGCAACATGATGGACTTGTTTACTGAGATGATTTTGGAGGAACATGATGGGAACGAACAGATGACCCTTGTGACTATAAAATATGGATTTACTATATTGATATGAGTTAAAAAGACTCTGTTGGATGATCTAGAGTGTTTTGACATGAAAGAATTTATTAATGGTCAGGAGTTACTTTCTAGTTTGGATTTTAGTGCTGAAGGAGTTTCTTTTGTTTTCTATAATGTTGTGGAGCTGAAAGATGTACGTGAGGAGTTGATGTGAGGGTTTTATGCATCAACATGTTAAGTGAATTCATGATTGACTATGATGTATCATTATATTCTTAGGTAGTTTTGGGGGCTGAAAATTATAAAATATTTTTCAAATTTTGTGGAATGTTGCCTTACTTATCAGCAGGGGAAGGATGAACATCATCATTTATGAGGGTTGACTAATTCCTTTCTTATTTCATAGTGGAACTTGAATGAAGTCACTATAGAATTTGTAGTGGCGGTTCTGAGTATTCCATGGAAGAATGATGGAATTTGGGATGTGGTTGATCGACTAACCAATGTGTCCCCTTTCTTGCTGATTCAAGAGACATATACATTCAACCAGTTGGGGGAATTCTATGTTCGAGAGATAGTATGGTTTCATGGTGTTCTAAGAACCTTAGTTTCAGATCATGATCCAAAGTTCACCACGCGCATCAAGAAGGGACTTCAAAAGGCACATGGTACACTGGTATTATTGAGTACAGCTTACCACCCATAGACTAAAGAGCAGTCTGAGTGTATAATTCAGGTATTAGAATACTTGATGAGAGCATGTGTTTTGGATTTTTATGATTTGTGGGGAATGAACTTGTCTCTTGATATGTTTTCATACAGCAATTGTTTTTAGGATACAATCTCGATGGAACCTTTTGAGGCACTGTATGAGAGACCATCATGATATCTGCTATGCCGGTTAAAGGTCAGGAAGTCTAAGCTGTTATGAACGAGTCTTCTACAGGAGACAGCGTTGAAGGTTTGGTTGATTCAAAATCATATGGAAACAACTCAAAGTAGGAAAATTTCATATTTAGATCTACATTGTATACCTCTTGGGTTCATGGTGGGTGATAGTGTGTTTCTTCTGGTGTCTCCAAGGTTGGTTCACCAAAAAAAATCGGAAGAAGGGAAAGTTGGCACATAGAAATGTGGGTCCATTTGAGATTGTAGAGATTTTAAAATTCGTGGAATACTTATCGGATCGTCCGTAATGGTATAGTGGGTATCATGATGTTTCCAATGTTTGAAAACACTGAATGTATCACCTAGATCCATCCCATATGTTAAATGTTGTTGATGTCGAGCTTGAGGCTGATGCACCCTTTTAGGGCCACTCGGTTCGTATTATAGTCCATACTGAGAAGGTATTCCATGGATGGGTTGTGCCTTGGGTTAGTGTTCAATGGAATCATGGAAATGTTCAGTAACAAAATTTCAAATGGGAATAAGATATTAAGGTCCAGTGGCCCAATAATTTTTCTTTGGGAACTCAATGAAGCTCAGGAAGAGCGGCTCGGGGATAAGCCGTTATATGTTATGGAGGATGTAAGATCACATATATCCCTTATGACATTATTTTTCTTATAATTCATATTATGTTATTTATTTTGGTTAAAAAATGTTTTCCCATGTCTTTAAGAAGTTTTAGTGGTGTACTAGGGGTTCGAGATACGAAAAAGTAGAAATATAGTTTTTACGAAAGCTGCATGGTCTATGAATGGTTAGTCATAACCATGCGAACAACCTAGTTTAAAATTTAAGATCTGGGTAAGTCTAATCACCTCCTTGTTTATCATTTTTTATTAGAGTTCATACGTTTTCTCTATCTCCTTTGTATTCTCTAAAACCCCTTCTTTTTGGTGATATTTTGGTTGAATCGTCAAAGGGTGGTTGAATCGGGATCTATGTCATTGATTGGGAGTGTGTTCATCAACGGATTCAAATCATGTGGTCTACAAGTAATATCCCTTAGTTCTTGTGTAGATTTTTGAATATAGGGTTACATTATTGTCTCCCTTCTTGATGGGTTCTTGATGTTCTTAGCATTTTGTGGTGTATTTGGTGTCTAAATGATTAATTACACCCTTTGTGATCCCCATAGGATTCAAGGAGAATGACTTGACCCAATTATATCCACCCTTGAGGGGTGCTTCCCCTCTAGATGGGGCTAATGGAAATATAAGTTGAATATTTGACACATGATGAATTAGATTCCTAGAAAAGAGGTTAATTGGATTATGTAATTAGTTAAAAGGTATTGTGGTAATTTGTGTCTAATGTGGGTAAAAGGATAAGGGATTGTTTGGTTGAATGTCAAATGGGATAAAAAGGTATACTGGGAATATGATAAGGAATTATGTTTACACTTTCATATGCATAGTGTGTTAGGTGTGGGAAATCTGAAATGATACTAAAGGGTTATATATTATAAATGATGAATGTATAATGGATTGATGCATAAGTTAGTTTCCCAATTATTGTTAATGTTGTGATATTGAAAATGATATTTCCTATGTTGGTTTTTATTTGGTTAATTGTGGTGAATGATAAATAAGAATGTGTAATGGATTTGTAGAGTGGGTTATAGACATGAGGTTCTACGCCCACTAGTCGAGTTAGACTGAGGTTCTAGATCTACCCCAAAATTCATGGGTTAGGGAAGAGGACGATGTTTGATTCCCCTAATGGTTGTATTCCACATGGATTGAGGTGTCGAGGAGAGGATTATGAGGTTGTTATAATTTGATTCCTACTAAGATTAGGCTTGAATTTATTACCTTATGATTGAGAACATTGAATATTCTAAACCCATTGAACACACGAAAAATGTAGATTAAATCATGGAGTGTCTATATTTTGAACATGAATTCAACGGTATTATAATTTAAGGAGCATAGTCTAGAATGGCCTATTGAACTATTTATCTTTACATGCCGTTATTTATCCCATGCATGAAATGTCCAGTTTTGATGGATACTTTTTAGACATTGTTGGTGGTGGCCTACATAGTTATACTCACACCACACTCGCGCCGTCGTTGGGTCCCTGATCATATTTCATGATTGAAGGTCAGGCCAAGGGCTGGGGCCTATTCTAGGGAGTTTAGTTGGATATGGGATGTGTATGGGTGTGTTTCTAGTCATGGATTCCTGATAATTTTTGGTATTCTACTATTTTCTTCCTTTTGGTGATTTTTCACTTGGCACTAGACCATGGCATGGAATATTTACTAATGTATATAGTTGTACATTGTTTTGTGAATTTTTTTTTTCTGATTGTTATTTATTGTCGCCTATTGTTTCAATTATTTAAATTATTATTTGATGTGGAATATGCTGGTAATGAGGGTATAATCTCCCCCACGTGACCAATTTGATCCTCACTACTAGTCGACAACATCTCGCATATGGGATGGTGCGCTTGAGGTCATGTGAAAACATGGATTGGGGCACCAAATTAATGTCTCCTAGGTCAGGGAAGTTACAATGTACCAGGTATGTTCTATAAGTTTTTAGGAAAATTTGATTAACAAAAAACAAAAAAATATTTATATAAGGTTGTTAGATATTTTATAATTCACAACACTGAGTTGTAAGATATGTATCTATATAGGGGGGATGAACATTAGGGGAACGGTTAATCATCCTAGAAAAATATAATATAAAAATAGTGAAAATTCCAAATATTTTACTGTGTGGAGAATCATGACAACACATGGGGATGATATAAATGATCTTATAACTATTAAAAAAAATTTATAAATAAATATAGAAACCTCCTACTTTTAATCCGATTATTTCATAAGAAAAAAAAATTACAAATGTACTATAATTAAAGGAAATTAATGGATAAAATGGTTGAGGATGATTTATAGGTGATATAAAATTATTAAAAGAATTTACCCTCTTATAATATTCCCTTAAGGGTACAAAAAGAAAAATGAAGGACCAGATTATTTCAAATTATGGATAACATTTAAAACCTCAAGCATGAACAAGATCTTTATAGAACCCTTAAACAAAAGCCTATACTATATGATATTTTTTGGGCCTTTTAGAAACCATATTGGACATAGATTTATTTTATACCATATATTTACCATAGTAGTATGGTATTTCCCTATAAAGGATGTTACACTATAAATTGAAATATTCTAGAGGATTTATTATACAAAGAACAAAAAGAGAAATTCGTTAATAAAATTTATTGTGTTACTTAGGTAGTAGTGTAAAAATTATAATGTAATAATTATTTCAAACACTTTTTTCTAACGGGGTTAATGTAAACTATTTTATGACATTAGTATGTTGATAGGTCAATCAGAAAACCTATACATAGGGTGGAAGATATAATGTAAATATGGGTAAACATAAAACCTATATTGGTTTCTCAGGGTTCAGTACCATGTGTGACTATATGTTGTATATATTATTGGGAAGGACATTCATAGCTATGGGTGAGCCTATTATAATGTATTAAAATGAAAAATAACCTTTAAAACTAGTAGTGACTGAGATAAATATGATTTTTTTATTAAATAAATAGAAGAGACGACTTATAAGTTGATTATTGTGGATAAATATGTGTTTTGGGACATAATTAAGAAGTATACACATGAAACATATGGAGAAGTAATTCAATATTTAGCTAATTATAACATGAGGTTTAATTTTATGGAATCTATTTCCCCAAAATAACATGACATACTCTGTATACTTGAATGTAATATTTGGGAAAATGTTTATAAGGTTCAAGAAGTGGTATATCATGTGTAAATATTTTCTAGAGAAATATAATAAGGATATTGGTCAATATTCACATTCTAATATTTCCTAGAGAACCCAGCTCCTCCCAACATAGATTTAGTAATATAAACATCTTCACCTCATAGTTTAACATTTATCTCAAAGGAATTATTAGTTATAAATATACGATTACTGTTTTATTAAAACTAAAATATTGGTGCTTTCAAATATTTATGCTGAATATATGTTTTTGAAATCTATTGACAGTGTTGAATATTATAGTTATTGAAATTTTTTAGAGGATTATTCTAAATATATTCTTATTACATTTTTTAAAAATTAATTTTATAATTCTAAACATAATATATTCTATGGAGATGTTAGGGTTGTTATTCATTATTTTGATAAGAAATTACATTTTTAGAGATCATCTTTGTGGGTAGTAAATAGTATACAATTGTTTATAAACATATATCTAATTATTTGGGGTTGTTTTTTTTGTGATATAACCTTGTGAAGATAGTACTGGAAAACATTTTAATTTATTTATTAAATTGTCTACCATTTATTATATAATTCCTCCTAGTTTTTGTGTTAAATTTTACTAGAGAATAACCATTCCCTTAAGGTTATTGAAGAGTTTAATGCTATTTTAATATATTTTAGTGTTTAAGAAAATTTGGGCGACCGTGGTTAGGTTTCCTAAAAAAATAAATGATAAAAAGTTATTGAAAAACAATAACATTCAAATGATCATGGATAAAAAATTTAGATAGGGAATTCTGGATGAAGACACTCAGCATAGCGATATATGGGAAAACCCCCATGGGTTTTCAAAATTTTATAATATTTTATTAATAAATCACAAATCCCTATATCTGCCCAAACCACATTCCTTATCCTAAATCATCCATTTAATCTCTATTATAATTATCTATTCATTGGATTGGAAATTCCATTACAACATTTTCTCAATTTTAATTAGTTTAATAATTCAATTTTCAATCGTGAATCTAATTAATGTTATGTATACACATGTAAGTTCATTATTTGATAATACAAAAGGATCATTAAATGAAAAAAAAAAAATCTGCATGAAATTGAATGAAAACACCATTGTAAAAGGATGATTTTATTTCATTTTCCCTTAATATGTTTAATATAGAATCTTATTTTAAGACCCTCTAGATGTGGTATAATGTACAAGATTCAGTTTAAATGTTTTTAGATAAATTGGTGATTATAATTAACTGAGGGTGATTTTTTTAAATATATCATGATGACAAGATAAAATGCAACTATACCAAAAAAATTATAAATTTTTTATTTAATACATGTGTTTTTTTCTTGCTTGATATTTTTATTGAAAATAATTTTGAATCAACATGGAAAAAATTAACTCACTTTTACTTATATTATGTGTTTGGAAATTTATGAATCTCTGTAAAAGAGTTTATATTGGATATAATCATTATTTAATCATGGTAAATTTATGAATTGTATTGATAATATATTTCTCATTTTGAGAGAAAAATCAAGTCCTATTTTATTTTTAATACATTTTTGTTTTGGAATAAATATATTTTAATCTAATTATGATTTTTAAAAGTTTTTTTTAACTACTAAATTTCAAAATTATTTTGATATAAAACAATTTTAAATTGTTTCTCTCACTTTTAGGTTCATTATTGGGTAAAATATTTAGTTTAATGTGTGGTGGGTGGCTCTTAATGTTTTTAATATATATTTACATGTATTATAGATAAATGTAACCATAATTGGTTTTCAATATTTATTTTTTTCAATTTTATATTTTTGTTATGATGTTATATTTTTTTCTTAAATTTGAGGATAATTTTTACGGTTTTATTGGTTAATCATTTTAACTTCACTATGGATTAATATAAGTAAAATCAATTTCATTTGACTATAAAAAAATAACTTATGGTTAAACTATGAGTCATATTTAATAATATTATTCTCTATGTACTTTCATATTAAATTTTAATCCAATTATTTTTTTATTTTAATATGTGATGAAATGAGAATATGATCCTTTTTTACTTTTTCATCATAAAGAAAAAATTGGAGCTTGATTTATTGAGGACTTCATTTAATTATTAAACACAATCAATCATCATTTATATATAAATATTTATTTCTAATTACGTGATTGTGTCCTCTTAGAGAAAAAGAAATGTTTTGAGAACATATAAATGGAAATAATATTTCATTCAGTATTTTTAGATTTTTAGAAATCAATAAGATTGATCAAACTAATGATAACTTTTAAAAAATATTATTTTTTATAAGGGAAATCATCCTTAATCACATTAAAAAAATAAATTAGAAATAAACTACCTCAAATAAATTCATTATTGGTGACCCATGTCATTCCCTTTTGAGAATAAATTACTTTCGCAAATGTTGATAAAATTATTAATCAATGACAAGAAAAGATTTTAGTGTTGGGGAATTGGATGTGGATATGTTTGTTTGAGTTTTTTTCACATAATATATATATTTTTTTATGGTTTTATTGATAATATTATATTTTATTGATTATAATTTTAATCTTTTCCATATTGAATGTGATTTGTCATTCTATCTATTTTTGAGTGAAAAAGATGTATTTTCGTTTCTAATTTATTTAAATTTTCTTCAGCTTATTTTTTTATTTCCTACTAAAAAATTCTTATTGAAATTAGATTTAAAATGGTATATTAATTTTGGATATATTTTTGTGTTGGATTTAAATGTTCAATGTTCCATGATTTCATCAATTTATAAAAGTTGGGAAACAAATCATTATAGAAAAATTATATAAAGATAATAATATCCTTGAAAACATAGAAATATTATGTTTTTAAGACATTATATGTTACCTCATATCAAATTTATTTCATTAGACTTGTATTTCTTATGGATTTTACAATATCTAGGATTTTTTTATTTTCACGATCCATTTAAATCCATTTTTATGAGTACATGATGTTGTGAGCTATGAGGTTTCCCTAGTATCATTATGTTTTAGAATGATATCTGTAGGGGTCCTTTAACTTGTTAAAATTATATATGAGTGTAATCATTCAATTTAAATGTATTCCTATAGTGTTGGAGTCCATGTCAAGGTAAATGGAAATGTATATATGGGTATCTATTATGAATGAAAAACCATATAAAAGTAAATCAAAACTTATGTTAGTGTACCTATATATTTAAATACTATATAATGGTCAATATAATTTCTATAGAGATACATAATGTTCTCTATGTGAACATAGTAATGGTATAATCATTTATCGACCTAGTAGTTAAAGGTAAGGACTATCTTCGTTAAGATCATCACTTATGTAGTAAGGGTACAAAATGGTTACTACACATTTTTTCACTACAGATAGGTAACATATTTAGTTATTGAAGCTATAATAGGGTAACATCAAATTAATTGGGATTTTTCAATCATATCACCTTGGATTTTATGTGGTCCACACATGATTCTGTAAACCTAGATTATATATTTTAAATAAAAATGGGATATTGATCTATTAAATTAATAGGCGATTGAAACTAATTCTTTCTAATGTATATGAGAGGTTATAATTGAATAGAGAAACACACCTCAGAGGATGATAATATAATGTAGATATCTCCTTGAGTGACTATATATAATATTATCTATAGTGACGAACTCCAAATAGATTTACGTGATTTGCTATAGGTAGTGCTAAATGTGAGTTTTAGTGTGGGAGTTAGTTTCTGAATTTATACAAAATGAATTATATGGTATGTTCCATGAAATTTTATTCATTAATATCACATATAATTAAATGAATATTTTATAAATTTCAAAAAGAGTTGCTCGACGACCATATTGGTTTAGTGTATTTGGAGACTAGATATGTAACCACCTTATTTTTCAATAATGTCTTTGAAATCACACAAATATAACTTCCTATATAGCACACTTAAAATAAAAAACCTACTTAAATCGTTTCTTCATAACCTAGGGAAATTAAACATATTAAAGGGTGGGATTAGATGCCCTATAATGATAAATATAAGAGAAATCAGTCGATGGTCATATGAGAAAATTAGATAATCATAATTGTATATTATCTTTACAAACTCATAAAAATTTTATACCACTTATATCAATGATAAAAAACATTAGTAATGGATTTAATATTTATCATTTCAAAATACATGAATCATTAGTGTAAGAAAAAATGTTAAAATAATGAGAAATCATAATTTCATATAATAAATATTTACATTGATCCTACGTATTGGAACCACTTTATATTTTATGGTTAAAAAATAATTCCATCATATCATAACATAATATGAAACAAAACTTGTTTCACATAGTTGATCAAGAACATAAACTTCTTTCCCATAGATGATCAAGCACATTGAAATGTTTCATAAAATATATCAAGCACATCGATTTGATTCCCATAATTACCTCATGATTTACCATTTCAATAGAAGTCTATATAATTATTGGCCCACCCATCACTTAATGAAAACCATACAAATTTCTGAAACATGATAAAAACATTCATTATATAAAAATACCACAACCAACGAAATGAAAATGGTTTTCATAAATATTTCATTAATCCATGATATTATAACCCTTTGAAAATAAATGGTTATTAGAAAAATCTCATAATCATTATCATAAACGATCTATAGAAGTAAAAGAATAGTACCATTAGATCATATACCCATAAAAACATAAGAAAAACAACTGTTTTTTTAATTTATTAATAAAAAAATATTATTATTAATATTCTTGAGGAAGTCACAATTCCTATTTTAAAATTAATTCATTAAACTATATAAATTTCCAAAATATGGATGAATAAATTTTATTACAAAAAAATATAGAAGCACGAAGAGTATTATCCATTTAATTTATTGGTCATTAAGATGATACAAGTTTTTCATGTTAAATACGTTAAAAAAATATCACTTTTACATTTATTGCAAAATGTATAAAATTTACCAGATCATAAAATAACAAGAAGAATACATTTAATACATTTAAAAATAAATCAATATATTGTAAAAAACCTTAAATAATATATTTATATTTATAAAAAAATTTGTGCACTCATTTTAAAAAAACATGGGAAAGGAAGGGAATGAAACCTAATCAAATTGAAAAACAAGGTAGGTTTTCTATAAAAAAAGTATTTAAGAATCCTGTGTAGTTAAATTGAGGAAAATATAATAAAAACATGTATTATTAAAAATAAATTTATTATATGATAAATTAAATATATTTATTTGTATTGGAAAATATAATTTCATCAATTCGAATTCATGCATAAGCAACCCCGATTTAAATATGACTTAAAAATTAATCCCTTACCTAAAGTATTTAGATTCCTCATTCCCATTTGAACTTCATGTATAAAAATATATATATATATTTTTAATATATTTTAGAAATATAATCATATTTATCAAGATTTTATGATTTAATTATAATATCTTATAACACATTTATGAATTTTTTTATTAAAATCAATGTTTTGTGCAATAACTACATTGTTTTCCATGCATGTTTATGTTTAAATGTATTGGTCTTTGTAAAACAATGAAGAGTATATTATTTACACACTATTAATAATTATTTAAATATCATGAATAATAATCATATAAATACCTTTATTTATCCATAAAATGTTTAAATAGAAAAATTAATTAAATCATTAATGGGGACAATATGTTTTATGTACTTCTGAATTATATTTTCACTTTTTGAAAGATTGATAAAACAAAATTTAAATAGTAATTCATATTTTCTAAAAAGATTATTATATCATATACGTAATATATATATATATATAATCTATCCTTATTATCATCCATGTAAATATGGAATGAAAAATTAATCATATCCCTTGGTGGAGGTGTATTCAACACATATACATGGGTTACGTTATCATTTTCTAATAGCATGGTCGGTAATAATATCGATATTATATTATAATTACAGAAACATAATTATTTCCAATTTAACATATTAAATCATTGAACCCACCATAATAATCATCAATAAAATATTATGATGAAAAATGGATTTTATTGATACGTGGCCAAGGTAATCCGTACATATAGAATATTGATAATTTCTTATCCCATTTGATGGGAAAGAGGGTCGATAATAGTTGTTTAATAATAATAATAATGGATTAGAATATTTAGGGTAATCATGATACTAATTAAAGATGAATATAATAGATTTAGAGAAAAAAAATGAATTAAAATATTTGTTTTCATTTAAAGAGATTACCTCTTCTATGAAATAACTCTATTAGACCTTCCCTTATGGCCCTAGGATTTTTTCTTTTATGAATTAAAATACCACTAGAATTTGTCTAGGATAGTGTATAAGAGAATTTTGTATATGTTAGTTGAGCTAAAACGATTAACATGGTTTAAAAAAGAGAAATGAGAGGTTCCATTTTTTAATAGGCTTGGAGGGAATGTCTAGGAATTTCAAAAAACATTAAAATATAATAAATTCAATCTCTAAAAAAATTTACAGTACCATATTTTATGAAATGTTTATAAAAAAATTAACTTCTTTGATATCATTTTTTAAATGAAGTGTGATATAATATTAAATTTTTTGGTTTCAGCTAGTCATTGTACTAGAATTATTAATATGAGTAACCGAATTGGGAAAAATATATTCACACATATGTATACATTAATTCATTGTGAAAAAATTATCCATAAATAAATTAACCATTTGATAGTAAATGAGGAATATTTGGGAAAAAGTTTGAAAAATATATTTGTATCATAATAAGTTAAATTAGTTTATATTTTTAATAAATTAAAATAAATTTTATATATTATAAAATAAGTAATATTTTTAACATTCATTTAATATTTTTCATAATATTGGATAAGAAAAATTCATGCTTTAGGATTAAAATGTATTTTTCTAAAAAAAATTCTCATAAAATGTTGACGAGATAGTTTATAAATAAATTATAGTAATTTTTGATATTTAATTTCATAAAATGGTTTAAATATTTGTAAATTGAAGAATACTTTTTTTAAATATGTCACTTATAATTTTTGTAAAACTAAAGTGTAATCGTGTTAAAATTTATCACCTCAGTAAAGGGAAAATCATGTTAATCATGGATACAAATAAGTGATAAGGGTATAATTTTTCTACTGATTTCATATTGGATGATGGTAATTCTACTGTTATAATAGTAAGATTGAAATTAAGTATTTAATGGACACCTCTCCATGAAAATTACCTATATAATATTTGTTGCAATGAATGTTTTAAAATGTATCCCTATTAGTTTTAAATATCTAATATGTATAAACATAGAGAAAAAAATTAGTTATAAATGAATATTAATATTAATTTTTTATTAATAAAATTATATTTTTGTGGATATTTGTTTCTAATTTTAAATGATTAAATTATTACAAGAAATTCTTATGCAACACTGCCGACGTTCTTCTAACATTAATAAAAATATTATAAATTCATTTTTAAAATATTAAGAGTAGTACCAATTGACTTATTTAATGTATTAAACTGATTATTTAGATTGATATTATAATTTCTTATTATTATAAAGCATAATATAATTAATTTCCATTATTTATTTATGTTTTTAAGTCAAATTTAATGAATTGTAGCTAAATTTGAAATAATAATATTTTATAAAAACAATAAATTATTAAATTACATAAAATATAATAAAAATACTAATATAAGACAATGAGGATAGTATATGGTAAATTGTTTCATTATTTTACCTTTTATTGGCCATTTGGGACTATTTTTCATGATAATTTCATTAATATATATTTATATTTTATGAAATCCCTAGAGTACCCCTCCCCTTAATTGAAAAATAGAATTTGTCCTTTCCCTCTTTCACTCATAATTAACCATTTTATCTGAAAAATACTATTCCATTTCCTCTTCTACACACCACAAAAATCATTCTTTAGTCACTTATCATTCCAAATTATCAACCTCGAATTACTCTGGTGGAGATATAATGAAATTATTTAAAAGAATAAGTAATAGCCTTAATCAAGAACATTATTTTGATTATTCTTTTACCTCATAGAAATAAATTATATATTTAATAAATAATATTTTTGTTATTATAAATATAAAAAAATTCTTATGTTTATTAAAACAGCTTTATTAACACTTTTTTAACAAATGGTAAATGAAAATATTACTCCTGAGTACGTACATCTTACTATCTCTATGTAGAAATAAAATTCATTTGTCATGACAATATTTTATAGATTGGTATTATTATTATTTTGTTGTTTTTCTATGAAAATTATTACAAACCTATACTTCTAAAATTTTAATATCATATCTATATTTTTACAATACTAACTATTGAAAAAAAACATCGACCATGGGTACGTGTGGACTACCACCTCCACAAAGTGATATGATTCGTTTTAAATTTATGTTTTAAATTAATTTAAATAAGGATATAATTAAGGAATAAATATTATTTATATAATATAATAATTATAATGTAAGGTTTAGTTTTTATTTACCTTTTTTTCCATCTTTCCATTGAATTAATGAACATGTCATTCATCTATATGTACGACCTACCATATCTAAGAATGGTATAACTAAATTTTCTATATCTATATTAAATTAATGACTCTACAAGTGTATATAATTAATATTTTATATATTTATATCATTGTTAAAATGGGTGGTGTAATTTAATTATTATTAAAATACATGGACCAAATGTACCAAACCAAAACATACATACACACAAATGTAAATATAACCCAGAATAGTGATATTAATAATGAAGTGTGAACAAACTAATGCTAAAATCTTATATTAAATTCATATATATAATGATATATATGACTATAATTTGTTAATATATTTATAAGAAATTTATATTTGTTTTATATTATAGAAAATCATGTATATTGGATGGCATACCTATTGTAATGGATTATTGTCTCAAATTTATTAGTATGTGACTCATATATTATTCACCAAAAAAGTTTTCTATGTAGGTGTATAATACCCAATAATATATTTTCTAATGATTATTATGATTTTTTGGAATAAAATAACAATTTATGACTATTTCTGTCATGGGATTTATGATTCAATGTTTACCAAAGCCGTAAGGGTTTTATGTCAAAATCACATAGTCTATCAGGATTTTTTATGAATCAGATTCCAATAATGAAAAATTAATATATAACTCTCATTAAAAATACTCATTTTCATCTACTCATGTTCTTTTTCAAAAATACATGTTTTTAGGTATTTTCTTCTCTTTAATTTCTTAGGATAAAAAAATTTACTTAAGGTATATCAAATTAATTGATCTCTTTGGTCAAAATATTTTTTTCCCATGTAGTTGTTTTATAAACATGTGTTAAATTTTTTTTTAATATTCTATTAAAATCATTTAAATTCATTATTACCCATTATTTTAAATTTAAAAATAGTCTAACAATGAATCTTTATATCATTTTCTGAATGGGGTACTTTTGAATTTTTTTTACATAAGGGAAAAATGAATATTTTATTTCCTCACATATTCCATGAATAGAATTTCCTATTATCATGACCACTAAATTCATTGAATCATCAATTACACATTTCAATGGATATTTTAATATAAAATATTTTCCCAATTATTTTTTAAATTTTTATATTTTAATGATGTTATTTAATAATGTATAATATATTCTCCTCAAGAATGTATTAATGATATTTTAATGAAATTTCTATCATCAATGGAGAAATTTCATCATTTAATTTATCACATACTGGTGATATGATCTAGGTATACCATCCTTGTTTTTTTATAGATTATGTATATGATGATATTTTTTTATGAGACATTTTACTTTTCCATGGGTTGTGCTATAATGAAATTGTGAAATGTTTATAAAACACATTGCATTTATACAGGTTTTGTTATAATGATAATCTTAAGAACCAAATTACTTTTCTATGGTTCTAATAATATGATTTTTTTTATATTGTGGATAAAAGATTTTGTGTTTTCATTATTTTACTATGGTAATATTATAACCAAGGTCATTGGTTACATTATAAAAATGGGTGGTTGTTTCATTATAACAAGTGATGGTGGTTACATTATAATGAAGGATGTGGGCCACGTCATAAAATATTAAGGGTGAAACCCATATAAACCAATAATTCATTAGGTAAACATGGATATCTCATGATACAAGTAGGAAAATAATGGGTAGTAAACCCATTTTAGTATGCAACTATTTTCAATATGAAAATTACGGTAGTAAAAATAACTACTATAGTGTTTTTTTAGAATTAATACGATCCATTATAATTTCAATGGACATAACCATATACTATTAAGTGTATCCTCCTTACCCAACTGACCATTAAGACAATAGCCAGACCTATGGTTCAGATGGCCTCAGGGACGCCTCCCCATATGATAGAGGCTGCTGACTATCATAGAATATCTGAGGATGGAATAGTGGGGGAGACTCTACTCCCATGATCGGAGTAGAAAAATTGTAAATCAAAAAGTAAATAGAAATAAAATGGATAAATTATACCTTAAGAAAAAATAGCATATTACAATAGTAATCAAATAAAAGTAGCTAACTCCAATTTATACAAGGTTTTATTTACCAAAAATGATACATAACTAAAAAAACAAACATATATCATTCTAAAAGATATATTACATAATAAGAAAAAAATGTAATACCATAGGGAGATACCCATGATAATCCCAATATTTCACTCTATCATATGCTCCAAATTCCCATGTAAAAGCTAATCCTCACAAGCAATAAACCATGGTCATATGAATTGGTGGTCAACTTGGTTACCCTAGTGCAATGACGACCTAAAAGGGTGTGAGATAATAATCCTAGTATATTCCCACTAATGGAGTCTAACAATGAATCTATTCCATAAAAATAAATAAGTTGTGTTTAGGTAATAAAAAATTAATATATAGACTATATAAATAAACAAAATTACAACTAGGGTCCTAAGGGACACCATGCCATTATACCAGCTATGACTCATAGCCAGAAATAGTGTTTAATCTGAAATGATACATATACAGTTGAAATATATATTTATATAATATAGTTCATTGTTTCATCATTCATATCATGATAAATGGTGTCCAAATCCCATTGTCTATGTAGTATCATTGTTGATAGATTATAGGAACTCAACACTGCAATCATGTAACCACTCAGGTAGGGTGAAATCCTCCCTATCCCTCAAGAGATTATAATAATAGACAAGTATTAATAGATCCAGGAAGGTATAATCATTACTAATCCTGAAGAGATCATAGTCATCCACGAGTATAAATATATTGGTAAGGCCCTAATATTCTTTATCCCTTAGGATATCATAATCATCCATGAGTATTATTACTGGATTCCATTCCCTCATAACATGAAATTAATTATATTTAAATAAATAATAAAAATATTGTGTCTCTAAAACCCTTTATAATTCATTCTAACATATTTATAATACATATCATGAAAAAATACCTAATGTTTCATTTATACATCCCATTATAGTCAAGGTAATTTCACTTATAAATAATAATATAAGTCATTATTAATTAATTATAGAAATAGGTGTAGTCGAAGATCCCTATTCACATCCATTTAAAATTAATCATTTAATCCAATCAAAAAGGGAAATCATTCATGAATTTTTAAAACCATAAATACTCTCCATTAAATATTCAAATTAGGAAAAACTAATAATTGAATCTCTACGAGAAATTAAAATGTGTCATTATAAAAGGGAAATTTCCTATATAGGTAATTCCAATTAAAATTCAGTTCAATCAATTAAGATTTTCCTCGGTTTAATTAACATTTAAATAAAATGAAGAAAACTCCACATGAAGAAAAAATATAATGTCAGGTTCTATACATGCCTTATATAAATAAAACATACTTGTATATAAAAATAAAAAATATCATGGAAGTCATGATTTATATTACTAGCCCAATAAATCTAGCTTATAAGACAGTGCACCTCATTCTAGGGGTTATATAATGAAAACATTGCATTTCAATTCAAATAATTCATTTAACAAAACCATGCATTTTATTTAAGAACAATAACATAATTAACCAAATCAAACATTTTTAAAAAATAAACATTCAAGGAAATCCTATATAAAATGGTTAAAATTTCATTAGGAATGTTGTATTATCACATTGATATTTATATACAACATAAATTCACTTATAATGTACAACTTGGAAGTCAAGAGGTTCCGTTAACACTTGGAAAATTACAAAATAGGGGATTTTCAAGTTCTAATACATGATACATGATTAAAAGGCATTCCAAGAATTTAAAAAACTAACAATAAAGGTGTAAACATGACGGAACACCCATGGGGTGTCTATGATCTATAGATTGGAATTTTCCAGTTTAATAAGAATGATCCATGAGAGTAACCTAATGTGAGTTGATAAATTTAATATGAAGGAACCCATTTGAAATAAATCAGTGGAAAATTTCGGTGTGTGAGGAATATATATTTTTGAAATTGATTGAAACTCATGAAAAACCTACAGACCACTTACCTCGTACTATGGTTGACAAACTAGTCCAATATTGAGGTCTGATTCAATTTGGTTTCAAAGAGACATATGAAACAGAGTTTTTCCATGAAAATGGAGTAGAAGAGCTCAAACCTAAATAGAAAAAAGGAGAGGAAATAAAATGAAACAAGATTAAAAAATACTTGAGAGATTACTGATGAAGATTCATAGAGATCGATAAAACATGATTTAGAAAACCAAAGGTGTAGTTGTCTTGATTCCTATCATATGTTGGAGGAAGATCCAAAGGCACTTATAGGAGGGAGCTCACACTAGTGGAAGATAGAAGGAACGTAGATAAATAAATAAAAATTAAAACATAAACTCATTATGGGATAAAACATAATTTCACCCCCAAATAAAGATCTCATGGTTTGAGCACATATTAAAGACAATTTGTGTGCAAACCATTCGACATCCATTTCACAAGAACTAGATCATATTGTTTTTATCATAGGGTTTCTATAACTATGCACCAAGAATTTAGTGAATAAGGTGAGGGTACTACCTAAGATCAACTACCCATGAAATAAAGGCACATGGTTTGGGTGAACCTTGAACAACTGATGTGGAAAACATTTTCTCCTCTAAAACTAGCTACATAAGTCTCAAATGGGGGATTCTCAGTTTCAGAAAAAATTTGTATTCTATATAGATCCTTCGTACAAGATCATTCTCGCCCTGGTGCTCCTAAAACACAACAAAACACCTATAAATCTCTTCGAACCTTTACCAAAGTCCAAACAAACACATCGATGCATCCAAACTCTCTAAATAATGTTTCAATGCATGGTTTAAAAAAGGCCATCCAGTAAATCCCATGAAATAAATATACATTTTATATTATCCAGGTCTAAAAAAAGGATGTTATGACCTCCCAACTATAGAAATTCTCATCACCAGCAAGACTTTAGGAACAAAAAAACATCATCCTACCTTTGAGGGAAGTGAATCATTATTCAGACGATTCTATTTTATATTGAAATTCCCAACACACCTCCAAGAAATTATTAATCCAACTAAACATAGGCCATCAAAACTAGTTCCAAAACTCATTTCCAGATAGAAAACCCTTAACAAAGATTTTTCGTAATCATATATAGCAAGATACTTGATCACGTCATAGTTTTGTTAAACAGCATGTCGATGGTGCTCCCCACCTTAGTCTTTTACATATAGAAGGTCCAAATTCTAATCCATAAAACTACCCACCATCATAATTTCCTTAAAAAGAACATTCTATGCATTATATTATTCTCTATATGATTTTTTTATCTTGGAAAACATGATTACATTCATAGTCATAATAGAGACCAGTACAAAAGAAATAGTTGAATCATGATTGACCAAATAGAACTGGTCGCACACACTACCGAGAAATAAATAAATGACCTTTTATAAACAAACTCACATAAACCCAAAGAAATTATTCTATTTGGTTACATAGAATATAAAAATTGTACATGGAAGGAAAAATATCAAACTACCTCTAGCATATCATTCCCTAGATTCTCGGTTGAGTTGACCGACATATTTCAAATTGAGCTGAAATGACTTATTCAAAGACATCATGTACTTTTCATAAACACTTTCAATGAATCACATACCAGAATTAGGGTGAAAATACATGGTCAAAACATCACATATCTATTTAAACTATCATGATTCTGTATGGGAAACGGTGTAATCTAGATCCCTTCAATAGAAAAAGTTACCCTTTTAAGCATTAACTATGAGCCTCACAACAAGTCTGGGATTACCTTAGATTTATAAAAATGGAGTCCATGAGACTATTTAAAGGTCTAATACAGTCCAAATTACATGTGATATGTTGGTAGAAGACCAAATTCCCACTTCATCACATTTACTATGTATAGAGCGGAACTAGTTTGGAAGTCATGTAAAAATAAAATGGATGTCTTCCAAGAGTATCTTCAAGGTATTTCTACTAGAGAACACAGGTCCACTCAAGACTAAATCGGCCTGAAATAAAACCACATGTATACTATGGAAAATAGAGAAAAACCCAAAAAAAAAATAAACCCAATATCATCTAAAACATCAAGGAGATGTATGAATGTCTCTCTATTTGTGAATCATTGATTATTTCATGATAGGGGACGTGACCATCTCTAATCCTGAGTAAACTAGGTGGATATAAAATATTACTAAGGAAGAATGGTAAAATAACTACTGGTTGTCTTCCGAAGAAAGATTATCGTCTTCAACTTCTGGCGCACCACCATATTCCAATCACACACCTTCCCCAGCCAGGGAATTATGTGATCGCTCAAGAATAACTACATATTTACTCCAATACCAATGATGCTTCTCGAGGGTTTTGTAAATAGCCAATGATTCAAACTACATTGTGTCAGGAAATAACAGAAATGAATTAAATTTCTCAAGACTCAGTGGAATGTAAGCCAAACCAACCATTTCCAAATGGTACACTTCAGTTGTTCTCCTTCTACATGGAAGGTCCCATTTTCACAAGAATGAACGTGATGATCCCCACCTTAGGAGTGTTCTAGTTATCAGAAGAATAGATTGAACATCGGTTCGTAAGTGTTCTAGGTTAGAACCCCCTTACATGAACATGTTACAATCTTCTGATTTACAATCATTTATCTCATAACATTTGACATAAATTTCAAAACCAACCCATCTAGTGCTTCAAAACACTCGAGTATCTTGGGAGTTCATCTGATCATTTAGAAGAACGTGATTTCATTAACACCTAGGCCACTCTATTTAGATATAAAATGAAACTGTAATCAATAGCATGTTACTCAACAATTAATATGAACTATACTAGTTTGTTGCATAATTTAGAACTCGAAAGGCACATCACATGTGAATTCATGAAACCCGAAGATATCAGAATCCAGATGACACATTTAGAATACTATCCATATGTTTTCTACCCTATCTATTCATGTATCAGATGTTCCATTCATGTGATATTTCTTAGATTCACATTTTCCCCTTACAACCATTAACATGGATGATGATGTATAGTGTCATCCATAACTAAAGAAATGGAAGGATCTAGAAACCTACTATGTAGTTAACCATGATCAAGGAATGTATAATCATCTAAAACTAAGAAATTCATGAGGTTCACACCCAAAACAATTTCCATGGATACCTTGAACACCCATATGAACAAGTGTTTCATTTCAAAACAAGGAGTACTATAAGGGACAACGACACCCAAATGACACCAAATGTCAGAGAGGTCTACGAAAATGAAATTCACAGTAGCTATAAGGATTATACCTACCATTGGTAAGGCCCTAAAAAATATTATATACTAACCCTGTCACTAGGTAGCTCTAGTCAATAGAGACTCTACTAAAAAGCAGATCGTTAAATCCATTTGTAATAAAAAGTCCTACAAAAAATACTTAGGATTTCATTCTAAGGTAACTAATAGATAACACAACCTGCCATTAGCTAAGGGTTTATGATTTGGAAACCAATTGTGGATCAATTTTAAGGCCACTATAATGATTCAACTTTAAGCATTAAACACTTAGAAGATTTAAAACATTGAACGCAAAAAAATATATAAGTCTCAATTGACATCCTCATTAAACATTTAATATTTATTGACATCCCGTCATAATTATGAAATTTACCCAACAATTCATTTTTAAAATAATAAAAATAACGCAACCTGTGAGGGTCCTATTAAGACAACCTTGGTTTATCATAATGAAACCCAATAGATGTTGCATAATTTAAATAAATTATAAACACCAAAAAATATTGTCTCATAAGAAGCATGCCCCAGCAGACAAAATCGGGTCTAGTTATCCATTTTAGAAGTCTATTGATGCATTTTAGAATAAAATTGAATTCAATTCTCATTTAACCCATCTGAAAATATATTATGGTAAAATAACAAAGGTTACATTACATGGGTTTCCACCACCCAAATATATAAAGCACTCATACACATTATAGGATGAAGACAATATCCCATTTTGTAGAAACCCATCAAAATTCAGAATATAACATTATAATATAAATAATTTTATATTAATATTGGTATAAATATACAAATACAAAAATCACACAAATACATTAATATTTGTAATTTGGCTACCATATATCAAAATCAATTATCTTTAGCATTATAATATTTATGAAACCTTACATTTAGTCAATAATCATTATATATATCACATTAAAAAGATGGTTTTAATATTTGGGATACCTTTTCCATATTTTATTCTGTACATAATCCTAACAACAGAAAAACATGATATCATTTTATCGTAAACTATATATTTAGCCCCAAAAAACCTCTTTATTTATCAAAACGAAACTATCATATTATCATGAGAAAAAATCATTGAGAGACACTCTATAACAGAGAATAAGGATACATAGGTAATACATGTCTTGTAAATTATGATGAATGGAATATAACTAACTAAATATTTAATAAAAACAGAAATTTTAAAGGAAAAAGTGTATGTAATAGTGATCAAGGAAGATAATCAAATCAGTAGGAATCACTTCAAATGCAATTACATGGCATAGAATATGCTTGATGTGTGAATTTATATATTAATATAATGATGCATGAAATGATTCATCCATTCCATACCAGGAAAAGGGGAAAATAACATTATTTTTTAATTCAATATTTAGAGGAAATTACACCACTCACTCATGGTGAAATCATATCAACTCCGACAATGAACAACATGAACAAGAATCCAGTCCATGGCCACAGTGGTATTTCCATGTGGGTGGGGTGATCTATCTAATACATGACTATGTAATAATAACTGACACATTACTAGCCTTCTATATAATATAAAAAATTATTAAGATAATGAAAAAATCTGGTCTCATGCCACTTTGTAAGCTTTCCCCAATTGACCACTGTGACGGTAGCAATAATGGTGGGTGACATGTCACCAAGGTTGCCTCCCAATATACCAGAGGCTGCCGATTAGTGGATATGGTCCAAGGAGTCAATAGTGGGGACTCTATATCCTCTTGAATAGTGTATCCCAATAATTAATTAGAATGTAAATAGAAAACAACATTAGAGGAAATAATAAATGATGAAATAAAAATAATAATAATAATTTAACAACTAAATAAAATTGGATAACACCAATATATATAATTAATTCATGTCTATATGTGTATACATAAGTAAAAAATAATCATATGAAATGATACATGATATAATACATAATAATAATTAAAAGAAAATAAAATCCACAAGGGTGACTTCTATGAGAATCTCGAGATCCCACTCATTCCAATGATCCTATCATTCTGGTACAAGATGATCATCACAATATATCAACCATGTTACTACAAACTGATTGTCTAATTGGGTGTTTTAGTGTAATTAAATCCCAGTGGGTTGTGAGATAATAATCCCAGTTTGATTCCATCAATGATGTCTACAACTAAATCTAGTCTATAAATACGAATAAGTTGTTTTTATGTAACATGAATTAATATATAGACTAAATAAATAAACAATAACCTACCCAGGTACCTAAGAAAAACATGGAGGCTATACCCACTTCGTATGATAGCAAGAATATGCGTCTGATCTCTTTCTATACATATATAGTAGTAACATTTATGTATATAATGTAGTTCTATATTTCATCATTATAATTATGGGACATGGTGCGTAATGCTCATCGTCCATATATTAACACTGGCATGAGATACCATGAACTCAACTTCATGGTCATTTAACCAATCCAAGAGAGTCTAATCATCTATATACCTTGAGAGTGTGTAATCATCCATCTGTATTAGTAGATTGAGGAGATAACAATCATCCCAATCACATTGGATAATGTAATAATCCACGACTATATATTTATTAGAGAGTGTATAGTCTTACCTATGCCTAAAGAGAGTATAATCAATCCAAAATACTATTAATATCATCCATTCCATCAAAAAACTTCATTAATTACATTTAATTAAAAAATAAATATTTTATGTTTCCTTACAACTATTAGTAATTCGTTCCATTATATTTATAATAATAGTCATGTTCGGTTACCTCTAAAAATTTCTTTTAAAATGTTCCATTATAATCCTGGGATAGAAAGTTATTCTAATTCGAATAATCTATGATGATTTAATTATCTCAAGAGGACTGGTCATATGACCCAATTCAATACCATTGAAAATTAACCATTTAATCCAATCATGGAGGGGAGGCATTCAACAAAATGTGGAACCATTAATATATTAAATTTAACATACAAAGTAGGATAACCCAATTATTAATGATTAATGGGAACTAAGGAGGTATCACTAAAAAATAGAAATTACCAACACATGTATTACAAATTTAAATTAGGTTCATGAACATAGTAGGTTCCTTGGTTATTTTAAAATTTATATTAAATGCGAAAAACCCCACTCAAGGAAAAAAGGGTGAGGCATAGTTCTAAACATTCATTAAATAAATAATCTAAATATAGCCTTGAGAAAAACAAAAACACCAATCCCAAAATTTTCATTCATGTATGGTTTCTGTGATTGATATTTAAATTTTCGAATTATATAACAATGATAGACCAGTATAACAAATACCGATTTGATCATTTTAATATGAATTAACCTCTTTAAAACAAATTCATAACAATGTCTTGTGGGAAATTAAATTAGAAATATTTATTAAGTGAAGAAATCTAGAGAACATGTTGAACACCACCTACATCATACATAGGAACACCTACTCATTCAAATTTTGAGGATTGATTCGATTCATTTTTGAACAGATCTATGAAATGGGACTTCACCCTGAATACTAGGTAGAAGGACTCACACCAAAATATCAATTCCTAAAGGATATTAAATGAAGGAATATTCCAAATTACTCAAGATATTATCAATGCATATCTATAGAGACTAATGACACTTTATTAAGACAATTAGAGAAGGAGTTTTTGTGATGAAAACCTTAGGATTGAGGAGGATACAATGGCACAGAGAAGAGGGAGCTCACGTTTTTGGGGGAGAGGAAGAAAGTAATGAAAAAAAAAGAATAACATAAAATTAGTTAGGGTGAAAATGTATTTGTCACACATAAAATTAGGTCTCACGATTTTGTCACGTAGTTTGTCCAAACCATGTGTCAACCAAGTTGAATCCATTCCTTAATAAATAACATAACTTAATTTGGCCTATGTAGTAACCCTAACTATGTGTCAAATCTGTGGTGAACTGTTAGAGGGTAATACCTAAGTTGGACAACCCATTTTAGATATGATTGCGGTTATGGTAGACGATTCTCAACCCATTTGGGGTACATATACTCTTATTAAACAAGACACATGGTTTGCAACTAAGGGCCACACAGTTTCAGACAAACTGTTCACCCTGTACAGACCATCAAAACATTAGTTTATGGGCCCTCATGCACCCAAAAATCTATCAAACTCTTTGAAGACCTCTCTCAAGGTTACCCAAGTATGTAAAAAACACATCAATGTGTTCCCAACTCTCATAATTACGTTCCAAATCTCAACATTAATAATAAGACATCCAGTAAATTACAAAAGATGAAAATCCTTTGGGTCTTCTCTTTAACTCAAAACATTGGAAATTATACTAAAGTAATGATATAATTTTATTATGTGTTTTTCAAAAACCTATGTGTTTTTCCAATTTTAGGTTCTTATGGATCCTTTTATTTGATTCCATTATGATTCATGTCTTATAAACTAAAAATATTTATTCCATTAGTGAAAATTATGATATATGACATGCATGATATGATTTTAAGATTCTATTATCATGTTTTCATAAACATAGACTCTTTTATGATAATTTGATCATTGATATCTCCCATTTTTATATGTATTGAAAATTTGATATCACCCTTTCTTTTGTCAACATTATTTATTAAGTTCTTTGGGGACAAACCCTTTTATTGAAAAAGAAGCAACACAGAAGCCCTCTTTTATGGAAAGAGGGATAACCTAGTAGAAAACCAAACACCCAAGGCACACAGACCATACTACAATTGAACGAATCCCATAGGCCCAAAAGGATTAAACCCGATACATACCAAAATAAAACCTTAAAGTGGACCCAAAATCCTAGAGAGTCAATCCCATTAAAAAGTCAAGAACAACCCAAAAAAATCATCTGACGGTGGCTCCCATTCACCCCATCGCCACAGCTGCCGTGGCCACAAAGAGGCCCCGTCGACTCCACTATCCAACGGATCAACACACGTTGCATAGCCGGTCGAAGCCAGATACTCACCCATCACATCGGCTAGGAAAGAACCGACAGTCACTGTCCACCTGGCCACACCACCCCATCCTCCACACCCGTAATCCGAAAGACCTCATCTGAAACCTGGTCCAACCCAGATACACCGCCAAGTGCCACAGATCTGGAAAAACAAGACATTGACACGGCCTATCCGTGATATCTAAATATGAAATGTAGGAGTCACTACAGTTTTTATCAAATAAAAGTTTTATTTACCTTTTGATATAGAGGTCGAAAAATATTTCTGGGAACTATGGGGATAAGTCTTGGAATTGGATATAATTTGAATATATTATTAATGATAATGAATTCCCTTTGCTATGTATATGATTTTATATATTTATAGGTTTTTTAACATATTTAGACATCATATAAATGATATTATAAGATTTTTCGGTTTCCCACTGTGATTTTTTCTCACACTTTTATTTTTTTGTATTAGTAAATGGTCGTATCCAAATAGAGTCATGTTAATGATGAATTTTATTTATAATTTAATGAATTTCTTACTGAGAAAATAAATTTTATTAGATATGGTATGAAACAACAAGTTTAAATTCTCACACAGCTTCCTTGATCTATGAATAGTAATAATATTACAAATGATAAAAAGAGTGAATAATTTTATGTAGAGTCCTTCGTGATGAAAATTACACCTTATTATAGTGGTTCTATTGGTCCTATATTTTCCTAATAATATATCAACATGACAGTAAATATTTTTATTATTTTTTAGTGGTCATAACATTATAATGTTACTCTATATGTATAACATTCAAAAGGAGAAACAAATATGTGGTAGACTCTTATCATGAAGAAAGTGTCAAATAAATAAATTTAAACCACTGATTGGGATGATTATAAGATCTTATTATTCAATATATAAATTCCTCATATTCTATACATGAAAAATTATAATGAATTTCTAGATTTAAATTATAAGTATAATGAATCTCTTGGTACGTGTGAGGAAATGTTTATGAGACTTATATAGTATTTTTATTGAAATGTCATAAAAAGTAAAAGTAATGGTGATTGATTCATTAGTGGAATAAAACCCAGAATCTAAATGAAATTATCCATAATTGACCTCATTAACTATGAATAAATAATTTAATGTCCCATTATGATGGATATGGATATTTGAGTACAAATACATATCATGGTTATGACAAGAAAAGAAAGATGGAATTCAAATAGTATTCTAAAATCCATGTTTAAAATAGAATGATCTTTCCATTACACTATACGTGTGAAAATATACAACGAAATATTTTTATTAATAGAACTAGTAAATTTCCATTGTGAGAAAACAATGGTCATTGGCCAATAGAATGTTGAAATGAATACAATAATTTAACAAATGATGAAAATAAAGAGAAAAATTCATAGAATGAAACACACGCACTTTAGTATTTAAATTCAAGGAGTATTGGAATTATGCCAAATAGTAACCATATACAAATGTTAATAATGTTTATTGACATCTACCACAATTTAGTCCTAGAAAAAAAGGGAAATATCAAGTGATCTTTATTTCTTCTTAGGGGAATAATAGTGAAATGGTGAAAGGTTCACCTATCGTAATCTTTATATGTGTTAATGTCTTGTTGGATTTTTTATTTCCTAAATAATTTATATCTAAATTAATTTATCATATTATAAATTTACCCCCTCAATGAAAATATTTGGACATAGAAGTGAAAGAATCTAGTAGTACGATGATCACATTTCAACTCTATTATTATTCTTTGGATGGTTTTTTTGAGTATAATTCAAAAAATTCATGATATTCTACTTCTATTTTATCTTTATGTTATTGGGGGGAATGAATAATCTATCTATACATAAATACCAAATCCATTTCCATGGATTGGAAGTCATATTTTATATTCAAAACTAGGATATAATAATAAATTAGTGCGAATATTAATTTAAAATACATATTTAAATAACAACCATTGTATGGGTCTAAATACATATTCAAAAAAGATGTGTATCTCAGATGTTTTGGGAGAAACTCCACATTGAGGAAAATATTATTGAATGGGATTTTATTAATGTGCTTCTTGAATAATTGTCTAGTATTTCACAAATCCATGACTTTTTATTCATGAAAGAACTTGTACCTAGTTATACACCTATTTCAAGGGAACCATATAGAATGTACTCGATTGAATTACTGGAACAAAAGAAAGAAATTATACAAGAATTTGGTAAAGGTTTTATTCATAAAATAGTTTCAGGTTCTTTTCAAAAATTAATTTTAATATAAAGACATAAAAATCATTGAGAATATAAATTTATTAATGAGAAATTAACAAGATCACTATCAAGAAAAAGTATCATCATCCCATCATTGATAACTTTTTTGTTAAAATGTGTTGACCTTAATACATCCCTAAGAGTTATTATCTTTTTTGGTATAATAAATTGAGGATCAATAATGAGGATATACCAAAACCAAATTCTATACAAGGTAAGGGAACTATAAACTTGTAGTGATGCCATTTTCGCTCCCTAATTACCCTATTATGTTCATGGATTTAATTAATAGTGTTTCTAGATAATACCATGATATGTTTGTGGTATTATTTAATGATTATATTACTAGATATTCATAGATAATGTAATATCCTTATAATAACTGAATAACGGTAATGAAGACAGTTAGGATAAATAAGCATTATGAATCATTTACCATGTGTGAATTATGGCTTTAGAATGTTTCATTATGTGGCCATATAATCTAATTTGGGGGTATATAATTAGAAAAACCCAGGATATAAGTTATTATATACTTCTCTAGAATAATCATTATGATTGAGGTCTATATTTTTCTTAGGTTTTTGGGATATTATCTGCAGTTTTTGGAGAATTTATCTTGTATATATAATCTTATGATGTTGTTTAATTTGATGTGATCTACTATCCTTGTCATGTATGAATGTGAACAAAATTATAAGGACCTAAAAATAAAGTTATACAATACACCTATTACTACACTACCGTATAAAGGATAATTGTTTTTAAAATATATTGATTCATCAATGAAATTTTTGGGATGCGTTCTAATGTAGAATCATATTGTGATAGAATATGCCTGATTCTATATTAATGTCCATGAGAAAAATCTCCCAACTCATGCTTTTGGATTAGATGAAGTAATTTTTAAAAATAATTATTTGATGAAAATGTCATAATGGAAAAATTTGTGATTTATATATTGATATTAATGTTTAAATAAAACATTCTCATAGAAATATTTTACAAATGATAGATACGAAGGTTGGAGCTGATTAAAGATAACGAGTACTAAATACATTACCACCATATGAAAATGAGTAAGGCGGAATATGTAATGAGGCCAAAGTATCATGATATATTAACTATTATGAGGATAAAAAATATCAATTAATTTTTTTGGAAAAAGAAGTATATAGAAATATTAAAAGAAGGGGAAAGATCTTATCCTTCAAAAATTAGTATTTTATAATCTATCCATTTAATGATTATAATCATCTCTTAAGGATGATTTGGAATAGGAAAAGATGGTGAGAAATGTTCCAGACATTGACTGTGAATTTTTTGGCTGATAAGGTTCTGGAACAATGTATTTTTTATATCCATAATGGATTTGGAAGAGTTTTTGGAAGAGGAACATAGTTCAATATTATATATTCATTGTAGAATTAAAATGATTTATATAGATCTTAAAGATAATTTCTAGTGGGAAAACACAACGATATATAGTTATTTTTATGTATCTAAATTCTTGTTATGTTAGAAAGTTAATGATAAAACCCAAAACACGATTGGGATATTAAAGTCAATACTCATACCATGTTTGGAATAAGAAATCATCGACATGGATTTTTTCATTGGACATCACAAATCAACAAAAGGGAACAATGATTATTGTGTCATAGTAGATATCAATAAAAATATAGAAAACATAATTACTATTAGAGAATATTTATCTCTTTATCATATTTCCTAGATATATATTAATAATGCTGTACGGTTTTATATAGTGGAACATTATATTGTATCTGATCAAGATGTAAGGTTTTTCATGATGTTTTAGTGAAGTATCCATTAGTATATAGGTCCGGAGTTGAGATTCAATAAATCGTATCATCCTCATACTGATGGTTAGTCTAATAAAACAATTCAAATACTATAGGATATGGTTACATCATTTTAATGGATTTCAAAGATGTTTGGTTTGCATAGATTATTGTAGTTGAGTTTTCATAATATAATAGGTTCCAATAAATAATTTTTATGGATCCTTATTAATCCCTATTTTGATAAAATTTTATAACTATAAAATTATGGGATGATACTAAATAATTAATTCTATTAATACTTGAGATAGCCGAGGAAATGACATAGAATGTAGGATCTATTTAGCAGTATATTAAGGAAGCTCATGGAATGATAGAAATCATTGTAGTGAACTGTAATTTTAAGATGGTGAGAAGGTTTTTCATTGTGTTTCTCAATTGAACAAGGTAAGAAAATTTTCAAATAATGAAAATATAAGCTATATTTATATTTTCCATTTGGTGATTTCTGGTCGAGTATAGATGGTATCTTATCCCGCGGTGCTTCAACTAAATCTCTCTCAAATCCCAAATGAGTTCCGTGTAACTCAACTAATAAAGTGAATAACCAATCCATCACATGTACTAGCCTCAAAAGTAATATCTATAGAGAATGTACTTTGTTATGATGAAAAAAAAAGTATAAATCTTGGATTGTAGAGATAATGTTATAGGAAACAACACAACTCACCTGGGGAATAGTCTCTAGAGAAAACGAAAATTTTAAAGAAGTTATGTGGGAACCTGAAAATATAATAAAACAAATATATAATCATTTATTCATATTGGAGTGATTAATTTCATTTTAATAATTAATTTTTAGGGGGGTATAATGTAGCACCCAAATATTTTATGAAATATTATTAAAAAATAAATTTAATTTTTTTGACATCTTTTGTTACACGAACTAAAAAATATTTATGAAATAATATGATTCCTTAACTAGTGGATTAAAAAGAATGAATAAGAAAACCTAAATTATGAATAATTTATTGTTATATTATAATAAATTAATTCATCGGGTATCAATTAACTATAATTAAGGACATAAAATTATTTGAAGTTAAATGTGATATTTTTCTAATAAACTATATTTTTGAACACAATGTATATTAATATTAATATAAAAAAATAATTAGTATTAGTGAATTACTATAACTAAATTTATATATTTTTTTGAAAATTTAATCTTATAACATTAATTTTTTTATTGTTTTCAATGAATATAATATGACTAATCCATTTTAAATGTTGAGAAATTAATTTTTAAAAAAATTGGTTCTCATCATGTGTAGATTGATTATTTAACAATTATTTTCCAAAACTTATTGAAATTAAACATTATTAAATGGTTTATATATTTTTTATTAGTGGTTTAGAATTTGGTAAATAGAGCCCCTTTATTTTTTGTCAATATGAATAGTAATAATAGTATAAGTTAGCAATAATGATATTCTAGGGAAATAATATTTAATTAAAATACATAAAAATCATTAAAATAATAAAATTGGATTGTGGGGATAATATATGGAAAAATATTTCATCCCTTTCTCACTTATAGTCCATTTGGAACCATTTCTATTCACAATGGATTTCATGTATTTTAATTTCTTATGCTCTTTCAAGATTACCACTACCCAATATTATAAAAGGGAACCCATCATTTCACTTCATCACACCATTTTGAAAAATATATATTGAAAAAATTCTACCATTAAATATTATATAATTACATATTAACATTATAATGGATTTGGTCTTTCTAATAGACCAACCATATAATCGTTAAGAGGAGATATAATGGAGTTATTTCGACGAATTTGTAATCACATTAATTGAATAGATTCTTTTTAATTACTCTTTCCAATAATTAAAATAAATTATATTCATCATAGAGTAATAAATTAATTATAATATATATATACTTAAATTTTATTATTATTTTGAAACCACTATTATTCTCCCTCTTTTTATTACATGAAAGGTTAAAATATCATTCGTGCAATGGTATATCATATTGTCTCCATGTATATATACAATTCATTTATCGTCACCATATTTTATAGATTTGTATTGTGATGTGTTTAATATATTTAGGTTATAATTTTAAAATTATTATACTATTTGAATGATAATTCTATATCTACCTTCTTACTTTCATAAAAGTTGTAGAAAAATTATATCACACATGTTTATGTGTGGGCTGCCACCTCAAGAAGCAATGTGAATCATTTTTAATTTTTTAATTATATAGAAGGTTATATAATAAAATTTAATTTATATATATGACATATATATAATAAAATATTTTTCTATAAATACTATTTATCATTTTTCTTTTTTTGTTCAATTTGTCAAAAAATTAAAACAGCATTCTTTCCTTCGTACAACCTACTATCCCCATTAATGGTATGATTCATTTTTCTATCTCTATATTTTATGAATGGATATATGGATTAATATAATGAATATATAATATAATTATATCATTACTAAAATTTTTTGGATGATTTCACAATGATCAATATAAAAGGAACACAACTACTAAAACAAAACATATCTAAAACAAGGCTGATATCACCTTGAAATGTTATATAAATAATAAATTTTTTAAAAATGTATGATAAAAGGTTAGAAGTTAATAATATATGGTTTGATATATATTTCTATTCTTATATAATATATATACTATATATTTTTATTAGATAGATATTCCATTATATACAAAGGATGTAAGACCTAAGGTAATGTATTTTCTTCTCACTTTTATGTTTGTGAGACACATGGCATATAAACCACTTTATTATTTTTTGTGTTCTATATACTACTATTAATTTTAATTTATTATACTTTTGATGAAACATATTGTTATTTACATATCAATATAAAACAATGTATTTTATGAAATTTTTTATTCATATGTTACCAATGCTTAATGGGTTTTATGTTACAATCTCATTTTTAATGGGATTCTATAAGATTATGTTTTTGATTATAAAATATTATGATCAACCACACATAAGGAATATGATGATTAAAATAAACCATTTATTTATTGAAAAAAAATATTGTCTTTTATATTTGTTCATATTATGTTCTTATGGGACTAAATTTTTTTTTTTGAAGAAATCGACATTATTTTCTATTTGGTCTAGTAATGTTTTTATTCTATTTATTCGTTTTCTAAAAATTTAACAAAAAATATTTTTTTAGATTATTCTATGATTGTTTTAAAGTCATTTTTTCATTTTTTATTTTTAAAAATGGTATAAATGAATATTGTCATATTCTAAAAAGGTACTTTTAGTTTTTTTAAGTGTAAAATTAATGCTTTCTTTTAACATGTACGGCATGAACAGAATTTCCAACCATCGGGATTGATCATTTATTTGAATATTCATTTAAATGTATACATTATTATTTTATAATAATATTTTTTCTATAACGTTTTGGGATTATTTTAAGAAGTTATTTAAAAATGGAATAGATATATTCCCCATGAATGATTTAATGATATTTAAATAGTATTTCTATTCCTCAAATGAAGGAACCCATGATTTCAAAAATAATTTCTTAGGATATTACCCAATGATACCATCCTTATTTTCTGAATAGGTGGATTATTTTGATGATGATAATATTTTTATGAAAATTAATCCTTTTCTTTGAGTTATCCACTGAGCAAAGGATGAAATGTTTATTAAATTGTTTCATATTTTATGGGTTACACTGTGATGAAATGTTAATGAAACCCATTTATTATCTTCTATTATGATAGGACGAGAGTTTTATGATCCTATGGAGTAGAAATATATAGTTTTGGTTTTCTAAATATGGTTACATTATAACCATGTATGGAGATTACATTATAACTAATGGCAGTGGAAACATTATAAAAAGGATGGGTGTGACCTATATTTACCTACCATAATTTTAGTAGAGATTTATTCTCATGAGATAAATAAAATAGAATTGTTATTGAACCTATTTTATTAATGGAATATTTAAAATATGATATTATTGAGTGGAAATTTATAACAATGTTAATTTTGGTTGTAAAACCAATCCACTATGATATACATGGAAATGATCTTTGAAATACTAAGTAAATGATATTTTAGGCTTACATATATGCCAAAAAATTATGTCTTATGAAAATTTTTTGTTCTAATGGCTGATGTTCATTGATTCTATTATAATTTATTTCATATAAACTATTAAAGTCTTTTCAACTTTGTATTTTTTGATCTATCATATAAAATATGTGATTTTAAAATATTATTATGTTGTTATCATACCCTTATGATAATGTTATTCTCAAGTTATCATTTAATTTTCCCTTTTATACCCTTATGGTGTATCTAAACTAAAAAAAATTTATGCATCATTTACCCTAGTTTTGAAGTGATGCACTATGTGTATATTTCTATGAATGGTGCAAGTTACGATGAACTTAGTGGGATAATAGGTAAATAATTTATGAAACAGTTTTTTATATGTACATGTTTCCCTAGGAAATGTACATATATGATTCTGGTATGGATAATTATTTTATGTAAGGAATATTAATCAATTGATCCGTGATATGAAAGTATGATATATATTCTTCTCTTTTATAAATTTTTTTAGAAGACGATGTTTTCCAATTTATTATAGGACAGAGTTTAAATCCCAGAACCAAATAAAATTTTTTCCAGATTAATTTGTCTGACCTTTATCTTTTGGTTTACCCCATTAGTTACTCTATTTTAAACACTAATATATTACCATAATTTTAACTCATAATGGTTTATAATTCGAATATGATGAGAATATTGAATCATAAATGGATGCGGTGTGGAATTTTTCAAAAAATAATATCCTATGTATCATATATCATGTTTTTATACTTTTCAAATAACTAAATAAATCATTATTTTGTTAAAATAACAATAATTCAAATTATAATATAAATTTATTTAAATTGAATTAAAATAAAAAATAAAGAAGATTGAATTTTAATAAAATACATTAACATACCAATAATATCTCATATTCATCAATAATAATTTTAGAACATTATAATGAAATCAAATTATATTTCATGTATCGATGATATAAGAAATTTTATTACAATGGTTTTCTTTAAATTTTGACTTTTAGTCTTGAAGATATTTCCTAGGGCTTTATCACTACAAATCAGTTTCCTTTTTCCTAGGGAGGAACTACCAGAAGTGTCTTTATAATGCTTTAGAATATTTTATCAATACGAATAAAATGTTAAAAAATAATAATCTGGATCTGAAATATTTATATTTCATTAGATTATGGTATAATAAATATGAATTTAATTTTTCCATACATAGTATGGTTTTATATTATTGTGTCTTTATTATGTTGATTAGTATTATTCTTAGTAGTTTCAGACTCCAAATTCATGTTAATGGTTCCCGAGAGGGTTTCATTCAATTTTCAAGAGATAACTGGAAATGTGATAATTTATATGGTATTCTCTTTTCTAGAGTTGTGATTTATTTATATTTCTATCTTAATTATTTTTTATTTATATGATTTATAATAAAATGAAGTGTGGAAAATATTTATATTCACCCTTACACCTCCTTTGTACTGGTGATATTATTCTTTTCAACTAAAATGACAAGATTACCAAAGAATATATTAAATTCATCTTTGGTCATTATGAAGAGGATTTTTCTTAGGTTATCATTTGAAAGAATTCCTCTGAAAGTATTGTAAAGGGGGTTTATATTTGTTCAAAAACAGATTGGGTAAGGGTCTTTGTGCTAAGAGGGGAACCATGTCATTTACTTTTATTTGGGTTACTTTAATTTGGGTTAATTACAGATGTTGTTGTAAATAGAATATCTATTTAATAATCATTAATCAAATAGAATATTTGAATGTAAAGGCTATGTATCAAGAAGGTTGAATTTTTTCGGTAAACTCTGTGAATAACACTATGATTATCTATGAGTTTTATCAATTTAGATGGCCTATAACTCTTATTATAGAGTCATAGATCATTTTATGTAATTTAGTATGTGATGATTTAATTTCTTGAAATAAATATGGTTATAGTTTCTTATAAATATTTTTTTAAACTAGTGGATATTAGAGGGAATGGTGTGAGAGATATTAGGCTTTTCAATGACACATTTCTCCAAATATTAACCTGTTTTCTATTTCTTCTAAATGATTCTTCATTGGAGTTTCATTTCAACATATTTATCAACAAATTGAAAAATAGATACTCAATGTAAATCTAATCATCTCTTAGGATAGAAATTATGAAGGCCTATCATGATATTATGAAATGATAATAGTGGATGGTTTGTTAGATAAAAACCCTAAATTGTTGGAAAACATCATGGATTTCATGGTCATAGATTCAAGATATTAAATATCCTCATTAATTGAAAGGTACTTCAATTATTTATTTTCAATGCATTAATATTTTTCATGACTTACTATCACTTCAACTTAGTAAGTAGCTTCATAGGTATAAATATTAAAACTTGGATATTTAAACATGAACACTATATCCGGCTAGTAGATTAAACTATAAATATTGAGCCATGTATTCTTTTGATGTTTCTGTAAATAAACCTTCATGGTTTTTAACTATTAGGTATCCTCTCTATTATCCATCCATCACTCTCAAAATATGGAAAATTTGGAAGCATCAGTTTCCTATGCAATATTTAATCTATCAGGTATGGATTTTATTAGACCCTTCTTGTTACCTATATTTTCAAGACAATGAATATGTTGATCATTTATTTGTCTAATTTTAGTCAATATGAATATTGTGGGATTACGTGCAGGGCCTTACTGCCTGCATAATTGAATTAGGGAGTTTTTATTCCTTGATATAATCGAATCAAATAGTGGGATGTATTAAGAAGACCATGAACTACTTTAGACACATTCATCTACTATTATTTAATATACATGGAGGGAATGGAATGTTTTATATTTTGATAATAGTGTTTCCTCTTTACATGATGGAATTTGAATAATTCATAGGGAAATTGTGATTGTAAGTAAACTTCAAATTGATTCAATAAAAAATGTCATTTCCGGTTTGGTGCTCTTAAGATATCTTGGTGTATATGGTATGGTCAAGGAACATGTAGTGGATAAATATTTTAGGTGGATCCCTTAGATCATGGGGTTGATGAAAGTTAATATTGATGTCGAGTATTCAGGTTTACTGGGACACTAATGTTATGGTGGTTTATTCTGCGATCATCGGGGTCTCTCTAATGAATAAATTTATCATTTTAAGATAAATTTATGAATTTGATGATTAAATATGGGATATGATAAAGTTGGTCAACTATGTGACTTATCACGGTTTGTGGTCATTATATATGGAGTATAACTCTAGATTGCATGTTCATATCCTTCAATCTCATTCCAAGAATGTGTCATGGATAATGACACCATCCTAGATTGATTTTCATCATTTTTTGGATTCAGCCTATCTTGATGTTATACATGTTTAAAGGCAGGATAATGTAGTTTTGGACGTTCTCTCTTTGAGGTCAATTTTGGAAGTTAGCTCATGATGGTTCTTTGTGACCACGATTTTTTCTTGTATTGGTTAAAAGGCATGTAAATGTTGATTTTCATTCCTGCCATTGTAAATATAATTTTTATTTCAATTCTTTAAAATTTTTATTTTTCTAATATATATTTTAAGAGAATCCACATCTTCCTCCTAAATATTATGATTATATTTAATTTAAAATTTTTAAAATATTGTATATTATTTTTCAACTAAAAGAATAAAAATTGTGTCAAAATTGATTTATTATTTAAGGCAATTATATACATAATACTAATCTGAAATATAATTTAATCATTAAAAATATCATTATAATGAATCTAAAATATTTTCAGTCATAACATGCTTTTTTTACTATGTTAACACAAAAAAATATTTAAAACTAATAGGGTGAGAATTTATTTTCCCAACATTAAATATTAAATTTTTACTATTTATAGAAATGTGTCAAAAAATCTATAACTATAGAGACTAATGTGATATGGTTCAAATTAGTATCATTAGATAATAATTAAGATGAAATAATGGTGACCATAATATTCAGTTTAAATATAGTATATCCTGATTTACTTTTTATGGAGATTAAAAATTTTACTGAAATTACTATTTAAATTAACCCCAAAAAGGGGATATATTTAAAAAATTTGAACCATCTAATTCAAAATGTGTAATAATTTCTTTTAGAAAAATAATCAATAGTTGAATGAAATTAATTTTAAAATCATCATGTGTAGTGCAGTAAAAATCTCATTTTAGACAAATATATTTTTAATAATCAATAAATATTTATTATTAACTCATGTATAGATAAAATATTTAACGAAAGATAAAACATTTTATTCAATATATAATATATATATTTCATTAAAATAGTTCAACAATATTGCTCCGCTTAAATTATTAAGAAAAAAATAATTACAACAATAAATAATATTTTTTTAGAAAAACTACTTATTTTTTATGAATTGTTTTTTATTTTAATTTCTAATTAATTATTTACCATATAATTAGTAATATTCATATATATATATATAGAATTTATTAATAAAAATTAAATATTTATATTCATACGCACTAATCCAATGGCTAGTTGATAAACATCACAATACATTATAATGTTTTAATATTATAGTGTGGTTCATTTAAACTCGATGTTTCATGTAATGTAATCTATAAGTTAAATAAAATTTAGATATAGTGAAATATTTCTATAAATATTATGATTTACATTATACCCCACATAAAATGAAATTATATAATTAAGTTCATCTATTTAATACAAATAGAAGAGGATAATTCAGACTTTTCACATCCTCAGTCTCCCATATAGCTTCCCCCAAAAGAAAATTTTGCCAAAAAACATTGACCAGATAAGAGGTTTTTTTCATTGAACATTCACTCTCTGCTCATGAATCACCCCAAGTTTTCCTTCTTATGCAATATATGTTTCTCTTGGTATGACCTATGAATTAAATAAATTTAAATAATTAGTTTTTCACCCCCCATGAGTGATACAAGGAAGACATCATGCTCCTGAAATAAATTCAGTAAAAATGAAAATATACAATTTATCATATTGATATTATAATGAATTTCAAAGAGTCCAATATATATAGTGATAAAAGTTTCCTTCATTATAATCCTCATAACCCTCTTCCACGAAAGTATTCATATAATTAACATATCATCAACATCCAAATCCATATCTCACAAAAATATTTTATCAAAATTTCATATCGACCATTTTTTCAAAAATGTGTTTTAAAATATGTTTATTATTTTTAACAATTCATTTCAAAGATTAGGTACCAATATTTTTCCTCCATGAACTTCATCTAAACATGTTGGAGTTATATACATCCTTAAATAGATGTCTTTATAAGGATACATCTTAATGCTTGAGTGACAAATATTTATTAAAAAAATTATGCACTAATAAAAGGTGTTAATCTCGACCAAAATTGAATTCCATAGAGAAATGTGCTAACATGTATTATAGGATTTGAATGGTCCTATTAGACAATAAAATATATCTGATAAAGATTTGATTTCATTAAACTTATATTTATATCCAAATCATACTAAAAGATACTAAAAACATAGAGATATCTTTATATATAGATCATAAACAATCTAATGTGGAATTCCATTTAATCTCCCCATAAAATGTATATCCTGAAATTTTATTGAAGACTGAAATATTCCTTATTTGAAATTAAGTATACTTAATTTATTAATATATCAACTGAAAAAATATATAATTATTCCCATTACATTTTTTGGGGAGTACTATGACAAAATTTCTGGTCATGTTATCATAATTCCATTGTTATATAGGTAATGAAAATACCATCAGAATAGATTTATATCAATTATTATAACCTTTATATAATTTATGAATTGATATAAAATATCTATAATATATATATTAATTCCATCCCTTTATAAATATTGTATTATATCGTTATACATATTCATAATTCCCAGATGAATAGATTATAATGAACTATGAGCCTCATTAAATAAATCCTTTTTCAAAACATGTATAGTTGAAAAACAAAAATAGTTCCTTAATGTTATCATTAAATAAAAATCATGGATCATTTCTATAACATTTCCCACATTCTTCTATATCTCATCATATTAAATTTTCACATCGATAATACTCACATGTATTGTTTTTTGAAACATAATTTGAGTAAGATAATATTTCTATCATTCCTTTGACATCTGCATATCCATAAGTTGTAAATCCATAAATACTATATCATTATTGACCCTCATTATTTAATAACTATCATGATCCTTTCTACTCAAATAATCAGCCACCTTGTTTTTTCCCCGTGGTGGAAATAATCTTAACAATCATAGTCATTATTAATCCCAAAACATATTATCTAGTTCATATTCATATTTTTTGGTTAAATATTTACATTATGATTTTATGATCTGTATATATATATCATTTTCTCCATAAATATAATTCATATATGTTATAATGAAAAAAAATCACATCTAATTCCAAATTATGAGTAATTTAATTTTCCTCATGATCATTTAATTATCCTAAGGCATAAGTTATAACCATAACATTATATATGATAACACATCCCAATAACATATTATATGAATCTCTCTAGATTAAAAACTGTTCTTTAATGAATTTTCTTGTATGTACATGTGTGAAGATTATACATCTCGTAATAACCTTCAATCATACCTCCCATTCATTTATCCAAATGAATTTGGTTCCCTCTCGAGTTAAAATGGTCAGTGGATTAGACAACTTTGAAAAATTATGCACAATGAATTAAAAATATTCATCCCAACAAAGAAAAATATGGATCTCAATCATAGTGGTTGGTCTAGAATATTTGTCAATAAAATATATTTAATGGATCCATGAAAATACACTCACATTACATTAAATGACCGACTAATGAAACATTGTGAATCTAAAATTCCCACAAGGTAAATTTAACATACATATTCTTCTTCCAAATAGTATTCAGTACAATTCTAAAATGACATTAATTATCATACTTTATCGTAGATTATATATGAATATATTCAATAAATACTTACATAGACTGATCAATGTAATCTCTAAAGTATTTTTTTCATTAAATTCACGAAGATAACAGGTGAATTTGTTAGTCTAAAATGAATCATTATAAATTCATAGTTTCCATATATTATAAGAAATGATGTATTAGGTTCATAATCATTAATGAATCCATATTGATGATATCCAGAGTGAAGGTTGATCTTTGAAAATTGTTGAGCTTTGTAATGTTTATCAAACAAAACTCCAATTTGTTTTATAGTATACTCATTCAGTATAATTATCTTATAACTCTCTAGATAATCAAATCAGTTTTTCAATGATGAATCATTATTCTTAAAAAAAAATAGTTTAACCCTATGTTGAAGCAGATGGTTGAATGAGTCCCTATCAATATTCTCATGGAGTTTGTTCTTCAATTATGGTAACAAAATTATGTCCATTAAAAATAGATTCATTGAAATAGTTATTGAAATATGTATGAATTGTATTGAAAAATCAACATCAGTATTGGGAGTATGTATAGGAAATTATCCTCTAATGTCATCCAAAAACTCCAAAAAAATAGTCATATCATTGATATTTGGTTCCACTCTAACTATATGTGACAAATAATATTTATCTATCAAAATTAGAAAACACTAGATAGATTTAAATGGCATTGGATATTCTTATTCATCCTCACCCTCATAAATTTTCGTAGGTTTTCTTCAAATATGAAATGTGGATTACATTTTTTGGAAATTGATATTTTCTCATTATAATTAAGGATAATACATTCCCAGAATCACATCCAATTATACTAATGGGATAATCACAAAATTCACATGAATCAAATTCCAACAAATATCAATGACATTGAAACTATATAATTGATATGTGACCATTTTACTATTATTATTCCTTACCACTAGCTTAATATCTTATCATTAAGTTGGTAATTACTCTAAATTAGTAAATTTCTTATATATAAAATAGTTGGTAGATATAGAATAATATATGACAATATCTGTTCTAGAGTGGATGAAAAATGTACCTTTCAAATTTCATTCTTTTATTTGACATTGATAATCATTATAGAATGATATTTCCCTTTTATATAAGTTATAAAGTGGTTGTGGCCACTAATTTTCAATAACCTTATGATTTGATAATAAGATGGTATAATCCCCATATTTATTTCATTTTAGTCATTGGATAATATATGGTGCATTAATTAGAATCCTCGTTTTATCCACTGTGTTAACTGGCTTATTCACCCCCTTTTTATATTCATATGCATTATGAACATTATTTAAAAATTTAAAGAATATTTTAATTCTGTTCATTCAATTAAAAATTGGTTATTTTATCTTCAAGGGATGGTGATTCGACCAGAGTCATACCATGTGAGTATAGTAATTTTATCTATATGTACCTATGGATTCATCAACCGTTTTATATAGCTCATATAAACCCTTCTCCACCTTTTTATAGAATACATGGGATGTGGTTAAAAATATATCCAAATAAACTCATTCCATTTGAGAAGGAAATTCCCTCCACTTATCTAAAATTCTTTATAAGATAAATACATTGATCTTATTCACCTTCAAAATGATAATCAACTACGATAACTAATTAATACTCTAATAATTGTATAACCAAAAATATTATGCAGTGGTACTAATTTAATAATCAACCAACAGTGGATTATAAGATACACTATAATAAGGTAGATGTTTTCTCATAAATAACTCAATAGTACATTTGTCTCTCCTTTAATCATTTGGAAACTCATAATGACTCATAGACATGGAATATTCCCTAAGTGTAGTAATTTGATTTTTTATTTTAGATTATGAATAATTCTTTTCTCATTGGGACCATGATTTGATTTTTCAACATAGTCATTATTAGAATGAGTAATTCTTGTTCCATCAATTGAAAAAATCTAAATGAAAATTATAAGAATCAATCTATATAAATTGGAGTTACCCATCATAACATCATTGAATATAATTCTTATGATTTCTAAATCACTACAACTTCTTCTAAATATATGGGACCCTTGATTTAACATAGGTTATCCACATTTATTATAAAAAAATATTGATATTTTATACACTAAATATACATATACCCATATTTTTTTTCTAATTTTTAAAAATTTAAATCTCCATTTATTTAATAGTCCATTCTTGGATACCAACTATAAAATCCTAGAATTTTCAGAAAAAAAATATTAAAAGTAATTAGATTAATAATGCAATCATTTCATTGGAACATGCTTAAAGACCTTATAATTTTAGTGTCTTTAGAGAATAATAATATAAAAAACTTATTTAGATAAATTTATTCAACATCCCCCTCCATGATAATCCCATTTATTACTCTTCATAGAAAAACATTACTTAAATCCACTCTCCATAACCTATAGAAAAGAAACATAATAATTGGATAGCTTGGATACCCATTAAAGTGAAACATGGTAAAAAGAAATCAAAGTTCATCTGAATATATAATATAAAAATAATTTTTTGGGATCATGAAAATTACTTATATTGATCATACACATCCAATAAAATTTCATAAACATTATTCATGGTATAAATCATTATCATTTTAATTGACATAAATTGTAATAGGGATAAAACATCATAAAGCAACTAGCAACAATATTTTCATGTCATATAAGTGTGGCATCTTTTTAACAATAGACACAATTTAATATTTTAAGTTTAATTACTGAGAACATCAAATCATAACATATTAGTCATAAACACCAATTTACTATTGTTGACTTAGTGAAATAACTTGTTTCTTGGAATATATCAACCAAATCGACATGTTTTCCATAGCTGATCAAGGACATAAATGTTTTCCCCATAATTATCTCATGAGATATAATAATTTACCCAATTCTATATAGGGTTATAGAACATATGGGTCACCCATCACATGATGAAAACCATCATTTTTTTCAATAGATTATATAATATTCATCATATAATTTTTTAATTACCCTTGTAAAGAAATAGGTTTTATATATATTTCACCAATATATCATAGCGCAACCCATGAAATATAAATGGATTTCATGAAAATATCATCAATATATTCAAAAACAATCTACGGAATGAATAATGATTGTAAAATTGAATCATATAATTTATAAAACATAAGCAGTATAAAATATTGATTTCATTCAAGCATAAAAATATTATTAAGTAAATTAAAGAGAAAATACCATTTCCATTTTGAAATCAATTCCTTAGAAATAGAATAATTTACAAAATATATTGGAAGAAATTTTATTTGTAAATAAAAATGGATAATTTTAATTAATCATCAATAGGTGAGTGACCATGGAGGTCATAAATTTTTTTCATTTCATATTTATTTGCATAAAATATTTATTTCACACATTTGGTAAAAATGATAACAGTACTGTGTTTGGAAAATTATATGAAAATTATTTTTGATAATTTTATTAAATATAAAAAATGGTTAAAATTATGATAAATAATAATGTATTAATATTAAAAACATTATTAGATTCATTTTTTGATAACAGAAGCATGGAAGAGAATTGTTCTCGAAGAAATAGTAAATGCTAGTCGGTTATCGTTAAATCATTATTTTAAACTATTGAGTATATAAATTGAGGAAAATGAAAGAAACACATTAATTCCAAAGGAATAAATAGACATGAATAAAAAATAATGGGATTTAAAAGGTATGGTTCATGAAAAATCCTCGATATAAATTAATTCATAAACCATCCTAAATAAAATAGGATTGAATAAAAAAACCTCTTAACTAGAGCCTTTCCATTTCTCGTTCAGATCCGAAAATTCTATATATAAAATATAAGTTTATTTTGAATTTTTCCTAGAACCATAAAAATATATAGAATATTAATTATTATATACTTATGACAAATTATCTCCCATTTATAAGCAATTGGTTAATAAAACCAATGTTCATGGTGATAACTACTTTTTTTTCATGTATGTTTTCATCTGGAATCTAGGTATTTCAACTTTGACCATGATTCCATTATTTATATAATTTAAATCATGATATTAATATAATATATATAAATTATATATATATTTATAGTCACATATAATATTTATTGAATTTTAACCGAATTAAAAATTCAGAGAGATATTATAAAGTATGTATTTTCAAGTGGTAGACCGTATGATTGCATGAATGTTCTTTTCACTTTTTAAATGGATGGAATGAAATAAAATAAAATAATTGAAAATATTTCTAGAATAATTATTCTATTATAAACATAATTTATATTCATTAACTCCATCCTTATTACAATCCATGTAATGTATAGATGTAAAATGAATCACATCAATTTGTGCAGATGGTATTCCAAAGGTTTATATGAGTGTTGGTATCATTTTCCAAAAATTAAATGGAACACAGTTAGAAAAGATATTATAATTCTAAAATTTTAATAATTTCATAAATATTATACACATATATATCTATATATACTATCAACTAAACATAATACTCACAAAAAATGATCGATATGTAAAATTTATTGTATTGATATGTCGAGATAGCAATCAGGACATACACAAGAGCGATATATTCACATCACATGAGATAGGAAGAACAGTGGATAACGGTTTTTTCATTTTCATAATAGAATTTACATATATATAGGATAATTTAATTTTTATTTAATGATAAATATAATATATTTATAGGAGGTAAAAAGAGAATTAAAAATAAAGTGATTTGTTAAGGCGATTAGATCTTATTTGAAAAAAATCCATTACGTCATTTATGAAGGATAGAATGGTTGGAAATTTATGAATTAAATTACATTATAATGTTTATATGCGAGTTTTTATGATAATTGTTTCGTTTTTTTCATTTATTGAGTAACTATTTTGTGTTAAAAAGAGATAAGAGATATTATGTTTTATAAGTTAGGGGATGGGCACTGAAGGAATTTCTTAAATCATTAAAATATAATAAATTCTTTATATTAAAAAATTAATCCAATATGATATTAATTCTAAACTAATATTATATGGTGTCAAAATCTAATCAACCAATAAAATTAGGATATGTTTATTTGTTTTTCCAAATAATATGTTTTCCCTTTTCCCCGTAGTTAACCTATTTTTCCCTCAACTGCATCAACATATATTTTATACATAACAGATTATAATTTTACATATATGGTTCCAATTGAATCATAAATGGAATATGTAATAAATATTACACTAAAAAATATTATTTTTTCATATATAATTATTTTAATTATTTTTAAATAATTTGAGTAATATTATTTTTGATAAAATATCATTAAGGTCAATTTTGAAACATTACATTTAATTTGACAAAAAAAGACATAAAAACATGTAACTAAAAAATAATAAATTATAAAAACACTAATATGTCATATTAATATATAAAATTCATGAAAAACTATAAATTATTCATATTAGATTAATTATAGTATTTTAAAATTAAATTATACTTTTTTATATTAGTTGAGTAAATATTGTGTCATTGTTTCATAAGAATTTATTGTAATTACGTATTTATTAATAATTAGAAATAAATTCCCATCATAAAACATATTTTTTTTATACTCAAAATAAAAATTTATATTCATCCAAAAAATTCTTTTTTTCATAAGAAAACAATAGAAAGATATTTAAAACTAAAGAATTAAATTTTTTATTTTTATTTACATCAAATATTATAGATGTTATTTAAATTGAAATGTGTCCCTTATAAATTAAATTTCGAGAATAATCTGATAAGGTTCATATTTCATTTATAATGTAATGATTGATATTAAAAATTATGATCTTAGTATTTAGTTTTATCCTATAACAACCCAATTTATCCTTTAACATGGTGATCATTAAATTTTACTTTGGTTTTTATTCCTATTGGAAATAAAAAAAGGGAAATATTTAACAAAATGAAACTCTTAATTATAAAAATGGATCCAATTTTTTCAAAATACATTTCTATAATTGGATGAAATTAGTTCCAAAAGAAGTGTGTAAAAAAATTGTTATCAGAAGAATTTACTTTTAACCATGAGATAGGATTTATTCTTATCACATGTAATGAAAAAAACTATTATATAATTGTTAGGAAATTTAATTTATTATATTATATATATATATATATCATTAAAATAATTCACCAATGTTTATAAATTAAATTTATTATGATAAAAATACAACTCTCTTATAATAACAGCACTTCAAAAAATTCATCTTTTATTTTGAAATGAATTTTATTTTCATTAATAATTAATAGATTAAACGGAAGTGAATTTAAATAATATATAATCCATAAATTTCTCTTAGTTTTGTTATTTTTATTGAGGACCACTAGTATAATGTCTAGGCATTGATCGTCAAATTAATTAATAGTATTTTAGTATTATATTAAAGTTCATTTAAAATCATTTTTTCTGTAATAAAAGCTATTAATGAAATAATCTTTATTTATAAGTAACTATTACATAAAATAATTATGGTTTTAAAAGAAACATCCCATTTTAATATAAGGAATAAATCAGATAAAGTACACAATAAGGAAAGTGGGGTAAACGAGACTTGGGGAGTGGTCATGAAATTTGAATATGAGAAATGGAATTTGGGACTATATCTCCTTGATAGATAAGACTCCCATATTCGCCATTTTACCTGATGTATTATAATAATTTTATGAATTGATTTATCTTTTTTATAAAAAAATAGTTCGACAATGCATTCACAATGGAAATATTTGTGTATTTTATTCATTATTTTCTTTTTTTCTTCACATGTTTTTTTGGGTTACTAGTTTCTTCATTTTCACTTAAAAAAATTATTTTCAATAATAATTGAGAATGATAATTTCCTTTATTGAATTAATAATAATGTTAAGGAACATTTCTCTGGTAAATATCCATAAAAAATAATTTAAAGCCATATTGGGTAGTGTTCCCAACTAGAATGAAAATTTCATTTTAGGTTTCTCGGATATTTTTTCTTTTACAAAAACAATTAAAATTGTATTTAATAATAGTAAATAAATCATTCTATAATTAATAATATTTCCTATTATTTCTAATTCATTGATTTTATTCTTTATTTACTATTACATTTCATATAATTTTTCACACACTCATATATTCTATTACATAACATTTTACATTATTGCCTTTAATTTTATTTATTAAAATCTATAGCACAATCAATTGTTCCATTTATATTCACTATAACGGTACAATATTTTTGTTAAATTTTTTATTTTTCTTTGATCATCATTTTTATTAATTCCCATTATGATTAATAATATATTTTTACCCCACATATTTATTTTGGAAAATAAATTGATAAATTTACTTGTCTCAAGGAAACTTTTTAGTAACCTTATTTACTATAGAATGTAATAAGGTCTCAACAAGATGAAAAGCAATTAAAAATGAATATTAAATATATAGAATATGATAAATTGATATATTTCTATTGAAAATATGGTATGATGATGTTGGGAAATAGCCTCTTTTTACAATTAGTAGCAAATATAATAAGGTAATTAATATAGGAATCACAGTGATAAAACATATTAATACACCATGGTAATATAATAATTTATAGAGATATAAAAAGGATATTATAATATAAGAGAATTAAATAGAATATTATTGGATATGTTTCATGATTCATGAAATACTAACAGGTAAAGTCTAGGAGACAACTTCCAAATCCTATCATAACACCACTAATTATAAAAATTTATAGGTTGGAGAATATCATGGTGAACCTTGTTACTATAATACCAAAGGCACCTAAGAGGATTGATTTTATATGTTACATTTTATATTGACACTACATGTCTAAAATTTCTTATAAATGAGTGAGGATAATTTATTTAATCACTCTTAATTTATTTATATCTATGATGGTTTGAGACTTCATGGTTCACCTTTATTAATTGTATCTTATCATGACTCTCAATTAACATAAATTTTATTCAGAATCATTTAGAAGTATTTGAACGCTGAGATACATTGGATAACCACATATCACTCTAAAACTAATTTTAAGAATAAAATTACTATCATACCTGATATGTTATATCTAGGTTATGTAAACATTCTTTCCAAGGAATATTGAACTATTACCTTCTAGGTTATTTTTCTAAAATAATAGCTTCCTTTCGAGGAGAAAAATGACACTGTATTAGTCAATTAATGGAAAATGATGTCTAAATAAAAAATATTGGGAATAATATTGGGAGTAGATTCTAGTCGGCCCAAAAATAATTTAGGAAACAAGTTATAATGTTTAATCTATACTAGATCAAAACTAGAAATCGTAAAGTAGAGTAAAAAAGCTACACTAATAATCCAAGGAAGAACTATGAATCCTAAGTAGAAATAATTGCATGATAAAATTCTCTCCATGGAATGATGTTATAAGGGTTCGAGTGAAGCGGAGGCTATTATTGATTTAGAGTAGAACTTTTTATAGTTTATAGATACTTAATCTTATGTCTTCTAATTATTCACTTACACGCATCATATATAATGTGGATAAAATATTCTATGTCTTAGTGAAAATGATGAAAATATAGACCCTACACATTTACTGAACACTAGTTAAATGGACCTCAAACATGATGTGTACTATAAAGAATGTCTTATCCATATTATCAACATAATAGAACTGGTTTTATGGAATTAAAAAAATTGACTGCTAAAACATCATTGGAGGAACCATGTGTTGCAAGAAACATCATGGGAGCCTAAGGAAGAAATGCGGATCCATATAAATCTTGAACTCCATTTTATTATACACCAAAAAGTATTAAAAATATTTATGATACGTTTTTATTCTAAAAAAAATATGAGATGGAATTGACATGTTATATAACTAATATAATGATATGGATGTTCATCGAATGTTAGAATGATGATTCTGTATAAGGGTTAATATAACCTTTGCAATATGACTTTTCTGGGCCCCTACTTCTAAAGTTATTCCTCTTATTTTGGTAATAAGGAAGTTACATAATTACCCCCCAAGTCTCTCCTATAATAGGTCCATTTTAAATGATTAACATCAAGTCTATAGAAAAATCCAAATATATTATATGAAGAACCCTTAATAGAACAATATGATCAAGAGATATGATAAAAAACATGAAAAAAATCCATCGTATAATAAGATATTAAACTAAAACATCAAAAAATTCATGAAAAATATCCAAAAAATAAAAATAATGGTCTCTAAGTAATGTACTAAAAGAAAATCCCATCATAGAAATTCTCCAACTTCAACAAAATCTATGCTAATAAAGATTATTTCTATTCCTAAAGTCATCCTAAAAAATACATTATATATATATATATATCTAGTTTGAAAATATCTTGTATACACAGTAAGAACAAACCAAAGGTATCCTAGGCATATGAAAAAAGATCATACTAATATAGTATGAAACAAATAGTAGAACTAACAAGTAATAAAACTTGTCGATTATCCAATCCGAACATTACAAGGATAGTCTCACTAAACAATAAATACATGTTTAATAACCTAAAATCTAAATAATATGAGCATAGGAACACCTGATCATCCATACCATATATTTTTTACTCTAATGACCCATGCCTAACATTGTGTTCTACCATTGATCTCATGTCATCACATTTCATATCAATCTATCTCTGATATTGTTTAGGGTGTATCTGACCTACCCCATGAACTCAAAAGGAAAAAAATACTATATTTGAATCAATATCATCATCCAAATATCTCTATATAGTATAATATAATTATCACACAACCAAACACCCATCTATAATGTCACATGCAAGGCTGAAGGTTATCAAGAATATTAAGGCTGTTAACCTCATGCCATTCTATTACCAAAATTGACCCCTACAACATATCATATTCTCTAGATCACTTGGAATCTCCAACAACACCTGTCACCATCACTAGTACAAAAATAAGTGTATGGAAGATGGGGTACCAAGACATCTATTTCACCACCGAATAAGATATTGTGGAATGAAATCATAACCCCAATCATTTTAACACTGGAAATGTGATCCGACATTGGTGTTTTTCATGTATAAATAAAATAAAAATATTAGATAAATAAATAACACACAATACCTAACCCATGGTTTTAAATTAAACACTTCTATTTCCATCCACAACATGACAATAACATATCTCTTCTTCTTACATCAACTGCATCCACTACTAATGAAACACACCAAAAAAAATAAACCTAAAATCCATAATTAATATTTCTTTTTCTAGTTAATTGATATATAAGTTTACCAGCTTAGAACCATATTGCATTTAGTAATAAACTTAATTTCATATTTAATTTTAACCACTATAACAATCATTTTACAATAAATTCATTGAATTCATTAATCATTCCTTTCCTAAATCTACTTATCACAAATTAATTTTTCCCCCACACATATTTAATTTCCAAACTATATCAGTGCAATTTAATAATTAACTCTTCATTACATTTATATTAGGAAACTACAGCAATATTTCACATAAATAACCAATCAAACATTCACCAATAACCACCTCAACACCATCTAACCATTATAACAACATCCTCATATCACAAAAATACATATCACCGCCAAAATAACGAATTACATTTTACTGCACTTCACTACCTGATACATTCCAAATTGAAACATAGTTATCACCAAAATTATATGATCCCCGCACAATGTTCTTATAACCACCATGCATTCATTAAAATCACATAAATACTAATAATGAACTTTTAGATTCAACTTATACCACTAATTCAATTTAGAAGTGTAAATTAATAAATTAGGTAATTACATTTCATTCATGGTTATACAAAACCAATTCCCTAATTTCAGGGGAAATCATTTCATAATACAAATATAAGTTTATATGATTTTTTTTCATGGTGATATAATCTAATTAATATTACAAGGATCACAGATCACATAATACATAATATTACTTGAGCTCCCAAAAACCTTGATTTTAATAAAGAGTAGTGAACAATGATAATGTTATAAGCAATATCATAAAATAAGTAAAAATATATGAGAACTCTCAAAACTTGTAATTTATGTTATGAATGTTTTTTATGTGATTATTTCAACCCCTAATATCCACCAAAATTAAGAGATAAGAATTCACTTTCTATAGATGTTCATATATAAGATAAAATGTGGATCCACAACCAATATTAGAGATTCAAATATAATGGTCACTCAAAATGGAATATCCTAGAGATAAAACCTCACCAAGAAAATAGGGAAACCCAAGGGTTATTTTACACCATAATCCAAAATCAATCTAGATTTAAAACACACACAAAAATTTCCACCCACCTCAATAACCCTATATAAATCAAAGAAATTAGAAAATCTGGAAAAAGGGGGGTGATTGTACTTTGATCCAAAAAAATTATTTATAACAAATCAAGGGTTAGACATCACATATAGATACATGGAGAGGGCTAGTTATGTAGATAATTTATCTAGGTATCAAAGGGTAAACATGAAAATCAAACTAATGTACAAATGTCCCCCACCCCCTACTATATGAGAAGATTTGAATTCCTTCACAATGTTATGTGTATAATCAACACTCTCATGGTCTGTCTGATCAATGAAAAGATCTAGACTAAACATTTTGTGCCCCAAATTTTTACATTTTTTATAAAGCTACTTTTAATGTTGCTATATTCCTTGCCAGAACAAGGTCAATGTTGTTTCAAAATGAAAACAGTAGCTACAGCTGACCAAGATTGTATATCCACAATAACATTACCATTTTAACATCACCACACACACCTCTATGGAATGGTGACATCCTACTTTGGGTGTTACATAGAGAGACCATTCAAGAATCATGCCCCATTAAATATAGCACCATGATGTTTTCTTGATCCATGTTCTTGATAGGTGGAAATCCAAGTGACACATGCTCTGAAATGGCCAACCGTTCCATTTTTTCCAATATAGCACATCCCTGCACCACACGTACAGCTTTTTGAAAAATCTCTAATAACCAATATAAAATACCAACTATACTAAGACTAATACTCTTATAAGATTTCAAAAATAGATAGCCACACACCCCGACCATGGTGTATGGACCCAATGCTTGACCATAATTATCTCCTAGCCATTAAAACACCTATAAGCCCCACCTCACCCTTAATAATACACATAAAACCATAAATAGATGACTTTTGAGATGAAAAACTTAGAATTAGATAAATTTAAAATAATTATCATTCTGAGATTCAACAGAAAACATTGAAGGGTAGTGGGAAAATCAAAAATTCGTGAAAATACAACACATGATATGCCTCTCTGTCATCTTGTAACAACTTAATTAGAAAAACCAACCTAGATTGAGCTGAAAGAGGGGAACCACATATTTACAAACAAAAGAAAAGCATTACCTAACCCAAATAAAAATCAAAAATAAAAAACTCAAAATAAATCAAGATAACAAGAACTCTTATATGGTTTAGCATCATATGTAATCTCATAAAATCTACTATGCCTCCAAAATATATGAGCCAATGGAATAAATCTCTCACATAGAAACTTATCTTTATTTTCATAGATTATACCAATATAATAATAGAATAGATAGAAATAATGGACTATAGGGGTTATATAGTACATTAAAATTTTAAAATGAAATAATCAATTAACGTTTTTATTATATGAATAAATAGTATAATGTAGTGTTTAAAAACTTTTGAAGTGAAAATAAAATATTGACCATACTCTTCTGCCTAAAAGTTCTGATCACAAAAATTCTACTCTGTAGTTAAATATTCTATACTCAGTGATAAGATTGGTACCCAATAATAATAATCAATTTTATGTTTTGATAACAAGTTTACAGACACTGGATTTTAGAAGACATAAAGTAATAACCTATACATGACATTTTATAAGAGTTACAACCTAACATGTCCTGAATTTTCTTCAGGAGTCACAATCTAAGAAACATTATTTTCAATGGTAGAATAAACAATATGACAATTTATTTTTATTAGAAAAACCATAATCAAACTCTTTAGAATAACTAGAAGAAGTTAGTATTTATCATGTAAAACTGAATTTAATTTAGAATATAAATGGAGAATAGGAAAGTGAATATTTATTTAGCTAAAGATCATTGATCACTTCAATAGTTGACGATCAAATGATAAAGAAATTTATCATGAAAATAATGAAGCATCAAATTATGGATTCTTCACATCACAATTATTATGTAATGTATTTTTATATAAGTCTCATATATGAGTAAACAATTTTGAATTTATATAATCATAATCCTCATATATCACATTCCAATGGATAATCCAATATCCTGAAATGAATTTTCTTCATTATTATTAATTGTTTCTTAATAAACCACCACAATATTCATGTTAGACAATAATAATATGCTGAAGAATATCATTTAATAGTAACTTGATTTATTTCACTTATTATCAATGAATTCTTTCACACTTTTATTACTATATAATCTTAATATGAGAGACATCTAATATGATCATTAGAATCAATTTGGGTTTTCCAAATAAATAAAATGTTGAAAATTACTCATATAAAATTATAGAAATTTATTATTTGAAATATATAAAAATTAATTATAAATAATTTTAACATGATAAATAATTCATACGGTCAGTTGGCTATGTGCATCTTAATCAACTATGTAATGTCCCTATTCTGGAAGCCACCTAGAGGTGCCCCGTACCCGTTTGGTCACATTGCCTCAAGCGTATTTCCCCATATGCCAGAGGCTGCTGACGTACAGTGAGGGACTTGGGTGTGATTGTGGGGAAACTATGCCCTCATTGGCAGAGTAAAAATAAGAAGTAAACAAAGAAGAAAAATAGCGGAATTAGTAAATATCCGAGAACAATAAACAGCAGAACACTAAAACAATAAACATCTGGAGAACACATGTATATATGAAATGATTCATGATACATATGTATAGGAATGCAACCAAACAAGTCACAATTCTGAATACAATACTAACCCAATATACAAGAATAAATAAAATAGATAAGTAACTCCTTAGTATCGCGAGCCTTAGCTTGGTCCCAAGCTCTCCTGCTCCAAAGGAATCAAGTACTAGAAGTCGAAGGGCGCTTTCCTTTGTCTATACCTACAACAACATAGTCTGTTTGAGCCCAAAAGCATGGCCCAAACAGGGTGTGAGACTAAAATCCTAGTAGGAAACCACCCGAAGATCTATGCCTAACAGTCAGTGTGTATATGGCAGATAATAGTAGAGTAAGAAGTAAACGGTAATAGTAAAGAAAAGAATGTAAATAGTAAACAATTGCAGGATGATATACAGTAGTAATCAATCCACAGAACAACAAGTAGTAGTGAAGCAAGAAGATAAAAACAATAGGAACCCCTCTGGGATGTACTCGCAGCCAACACCTCTGGTTTCATCCAAGAAGTACCAACAACCCTCCGGGCAGTGCACTCAGCCTATCCCCTCTGGCTTGGTCATACAAAATTATAAGACTCTCTAGGGAATCTCGCTCGGTCAATTCCCCTTATAGTCTAGGGTAGTTAGGGATGCTCTGAGGAAGATCACGTGGTCTAACCCTCTTATATCCCCATGGTCTAGAAACTCTCTAAGGAAGCTTGCTCAGTCAATTCCTCCTATAGTCTCAGGTATATCACAGACCCTCTAAGGAAGCTCACTCAGTCAATTCATTCATTTTCCTGGAATGGTTTTAATGAAATTCAACAAAGTAAAGACTTTCTAAGGAAGCTCACTCAGTCTACCCTCCTATAGTCTATAATATCCAAGACTCTCTTGGAAGCTCACTCAGTCTATCCCTGTTAGTCTATAATGTCAAAGACTCTCTGAGGAAGCTCACTCGGTCTACACTTTTATAGTTCATAATATCCAAGACTATCTAGGAAGCTCACTCGGTCTATCCCTTATAGTCTATAGCACCAGGTTCTCATGGTCCCATGACAATTAGGGCATAATAATGCTATAATGGAAAAGTACACCTACGGAGCTACTTGGATAACAAGTCTATAACAAAACATACAGGTCAAGAACATCATTCCATCCTACAGTCACAGGGTATGGAAAACAGGTATAATGGCCAAATGACAGCAACACCCAAAGGTCATAACAAGAACAAAGTCTTGGGAAAAACATCCAAGCATAGAAATTATCCACAACTATGATCAAATTAACTCTAAACAAACATACAAGAAAGGCAGGAAAACAATATGGTCAAAAAGGGAAACATGCAATACCCTGTTCATGGGTATTGGTGGAATTTTCTCATAAAACTCATATAATTTGAAAGGTAAGGAAGAAACCACATTTCTTGATGATAGGAGATCAATATACGTGAACCACTAGGCTTTATTCTCCTTAGAACAGTGTAGATCTATGAAAATGGAAAAAATATTCAAACCACGATATCATGAGAAAGAAGAAGAATCCTGGAAAGAAACTCAAGAAGAAGGAAGAGGTCACCGCTACGGTTCCACCACAATCGACGGACATTGATTTAGAAAACAGACAGAGGCATGGGGTCTCGGAGGATGTTTGCAGTTGTACGGGCAATCTTGGTCGAAGAACCTGGAGAAGAAGGTGTTTTGGTCGATTAGGCACGACCCCAGTCCATTTAATGAAAAAAAAACTACACGGTGTGTACATATGGGGTACATGGACTGTACATGGCCTTTATATACTCTACATTAAGTGGCCTCCACATATCCCTTACACACCGTGTGTGTGTCCCGGACATGGCTAGCACACGGCTTCACGCTGCATGAAAGTACACGGCGTGTAATTTTAAAATTTCCAGATTTTCCACTTTTTCTCAAAAATGACTAGAAAAGGATAAACATACATGAAAAAAAGATATGGGTTCTTAAAAAATTCCTCCCATAAATAAATTTATCCCTGAATTTCTCTAGCGAGGTGTAGAAGAAGAAACCTCGAACAGCTCTAGCCACTGCGATTGCACATCAGCCTCCCTCTCCCTAGTATTGTCTTGTACTCGCCTATGCTGCCACAACACCTATACCAAAGGAACTGACTACCCACGGAGAACCTCCGTACTGTGATAGAAAATCCAGATAGGATGCTCCTCAAATGACGCATCTACTTCGATCTCAACCTCCTCAGGATGAATGACATGAGACATGTCTGAAAAGTAACATCAGAGTTGAGAAACATGGAAGACGGCGTGCGTAGCCTGGTGCCTCTGAGGTAACTACAACATATAGGAAATAGTCCCTACTCTCTCCAACACCTCAATTGGACCTATGTACCATGTTGAATCCTTACCCTGTCTTCAAATCCTCTTATGTCCCAACCTCGGTGTGACACATAAGAAAACCTGATCCCCAACCACAAACTCCAGAGGTCGTCTCCACTGATCAGCATAAGATTTCTGTCGAGACTCTGTTGTAGCCATCCTCTTCCGAATCAACTCTATTTTCCTTGAGGTCTCTTGAACAAGAAGAGGTCCTAGCAAAGCTGCCTCTCCTGCCTCCAGCCATCACAAAGGTGATCGGCATGGCATACCATTTAAACCCTCGTAATGTGTCATCTGAATAGTCTCCTGAAAACTATTTTTATAGGTAAAATCCACAAGATGGATATGCTTCTCATAAGAACCTATAATTTCTATAATTCTAGCTCAGAGCATACTCTCAAGCACCTGATCGTATTCTCGGTCTGGCCATCTGTATGGGGATGGTATGCTCTACTCAAAAGTACCTGTGTACCCAAAGCCTTCTGAAGCCCCTTCCAGAACCGAGAAGTAAAAAACACACCCATATCTGAGACAACGGATTGTGGAACTTCATGAAAACGTAAAATATATCGGATGTACAACCTCCCAGCTCATCAATGCTGAAATACTCCTTGATCGGCAAGAAGTGAGCAACCTTCATAAGCCTGTCGACGACAACCCAAACAGCATCACTACCTCGAGGTGACATTGGCAACCCGGTCACGAAGACCATCGCGACATCGGTCCACTTCCACTCGGGATTGGGTAACTGTTGTAAAAGCCCTGCTGGTCTCTGATGCTCCACTTTCACCTGATGACAAGTAGAACATCTCATGGAGAACCCATCAACATCCCTCTTTATACCTGGCCATGAGTACTGGTGGTGTAGATCATGATACATCTTGGTGATGCCAGGATAAACTGCCCAAACTGAAGAATGAAAATCCTACATCAGTTCTACGTGTATTTCTACTATCACCCATATGCGTCCTTGGAAATAAAAGATCTCATCCTCGCCACACTGTCCATCTAGGATGAAGGTCCTCTCTTGACACACTCTACCACCGGACTAGGCCTTTAGAGTCTGATAGTTTCCTCATCCGTACCTGATCAAGAAAGGTAGAGGTAACAGCTACATATGAGAAAAAAGTCTGCCACAGTCTGTCGTGCACCTCCAAATGCATCTCATAGAAGAGATTCATAAGCTACCACTCACCGATGGCCTCTTGAACTTCCTGAATCTGAGTTCTCTAACTCAGCGCATCAGCCACTGCGTTGCCCTTTCCCGGCATATAGGCAAGCTCAATGTCGAAGGACTGGAGATACTCGACCCATCTGTGATGTCTCATATTCATATCACACCGAGTAAAGATATACTTGATACTATTGAGATTGGTGAAAAACACAAAGAGCAATCCTAGAAGGTAATGTCTCCAACATCGTAAGGCATGAACAAAAGCTGCCAACTATAGGTCGTGTATCAGTGTGGACGTCAACCTCCCTTTCAGCTCCTGAAAGGATGACTCACAAGAATCTGACCATAAGAACTTCTCACCCTTCTTAGTGAGACCTATCAGCAGTGCTGCAAGTCATGAAAATACCTATATGAAACACCTATAGTATCCATCTAGTCATAGAATACTCCGCACCTTAATGACATTATTTGATTCCTCCCAGTAAAATATAGATCTCACTTTCTCTAGGTCTACTGATACTTCTGTCTCTGAGATAACATGACCCAAGAAGTGAATCTGATCTATCCAAAAGTGGCATTTCGTGAGCTTAGCATATAAATGATTCTCTTTCAGTGTAATCAGAATGATCTCAAGATTGGTACTATGGTTGTGTTGAGTGTTAGAGTACACCAAGATGTTGTCCACGAAAACCACCATGATGGAATCCAAGTATGGATGGAACACTCGGTTCATCACTTTCATAAAAATTAATGGCGCATTCATGAGACCGAATGGAATGATCATGTACTCGTATAGACCATACTAGATCCTTAAGGTTGTAAGAGGTATATCCGATGGTCTAACGTGCAACTGATGATAACCAGAACTCAAATCAATCTTAAAGAACACACTGGATCCTCGAAGCTGATCAAAGAGTTAATCGATCCTTGGCAAGGGATATCAATTCTTGACCATCAACTGGTTCAGATTCCAATAATCCACACAAAGCCTAAGGGTGTCATCTTCCCTCTTCGTAAATAGGATACGTGAACCCCTTGGAGAAGTACTGGGTTGGATGAAGCCCTTTTCTTGAAAATCCTCCAACTGCTTCTTGAGCTCTTGAAACTCATATTTAGCCATCATATAAGGAGGAATGGACACCGGTGCTGCTCCTAGAACGAGCTCAATCGAGAAATCTACCTCACGCTCATGAGGAAACCCTGAATGTCCTCTAGAAAGACATCCCTGAAATGATCCTGCACTGGAGGAAAGTCTAACTGTGAAGTCCACTGGTAATCTAGATAACGACTAGAAATCTGGGCTACAACTCCTCATAGACCATGATGTTATGGTCTATCTCTAACCGCCTGGACATCCCAATTGCCTCTATGATAAATAGACCCGCCCTCTGTTGATACAAAACTCACCCTGCGGTGATAGAAATCGACGACTGCCTGGAAGGGAACTAACCAGTCCATACTGAGAATGACATCATAGTATGTCATCTCTAGGACATAGAGGTCCCAAAAGAAGTGACACCCTATAACCTCAAGAGGTCACTCTCTGGACTGACGTACGCTAGACGTTGTAATCCCCAACGTTGTATCTAGAGTCAACATGTCGGTAGACGAAAAGATACAGAGCCCAAGTCTCTCCACAATAGAAACAGAGATTAAAGTATGCGAAGAACCCATATCGAAAAGGGATGAATATAAAATTGAGGCTACTAAGATCGTACCTCAAACTGTGGAAGGGCATGGATCCTTCTCCGGATAGGTCTGCTCCACAGCAAAAGTCTTGCATGAACTGTGGCCCTACGCCCCTGGATAACCATTCTGAGCTGATCCACTCTGTTGTCGCAGGTAACCTGGTGAATGACCACCACGGCCGGGACATCCACCGTGGCCCGAACGGCCAGAAGAACTGCAGTTCCCAGACTGGTGAGAAACTGGTGATACATCTCTTGTACACTGGGTCATAGAAGAACCCCTACCACTAGCTGTATGTGAGAACGATCTGACAAAAATGCTGAGGATGGCCCATCTTGCCTCAATATCGGGACTCCATCAGGTCTCTCTGGCCCAGAGGCCTTGTATTCCCACTCTTACGACACTGGTAGCATACAACTAGGCTGCCCAAGGATACATTCTGGCTACCCTGATCTCCTCGAGAAGACTCCCTATGGCGCATCCTGCTATCAGTAGGAGGAACGCTGACTCTGGATGTCGAACCTCCCGGGCTCACTGATCCAGAATCTCTCAGATTGCGCTCAGTGATCAGTGCCTAGTTGATGATAGAGGATATCGAATTCAACCTAAAGATAATAACCTGGGAACAGAACTCCGGACTAATATCATCCTAAAACATTCTAGCAAGGAACAACTCATCACCTACTGGAATCGGCGTGAAGCGCTGCAGCTTGGTAAAACGAGATGAGTACTCCATAACAGAAAGAGTACCCTACTCGAGACTCATAAACTCCTAGGCTTGGTCAGTCCTCAAGGTCTCCAGATAAAATTAATCGTAGAAGTGGCACTGAGACTCATCCCAAGTAATACTATGTTGGCACCCTGACTGTCAGATCACCTCCCACCACCTCATGGCGGTGTCTCAGAGCATATAACTAGCCAGATTTACCCTTTTCTCTGGAGGTACCTCTAGATTCTCGAAGATCGTCAGTGTGGCCTCTAGCCATGACTTTGCAGCCTAGGACCCACCATCCCCTGAGAATGTAAGAGGATGCTATTGCTGAAAACCCGTGTCAACTCATCCATCGAAGGGGCAGGAGGCGGTGCTCCATGAAAGGTATGCATCATCCTTAGGAAGTCCTCCCTGAACTATGCATCGGTGCCTAGAATGGGTATAACTGCTAGTGCCAAGGCTACCATAGCTGGAGGATCTATAGGAGGATCTGCCGGAGATCCCGAATCAGCCGTATCTGGGGTCTGATCACCATCGGGCAGCTGACATACAACTAAAGGATGTCTTGGAGGCATAGCTCTAAAAGATGGAAAGCACACCTTGGATCAGGATTATCAAGGACAGAGAACACTAGAGTACAAAATGGGAACAAGAGAAAGAAAAACTCATGTTTTACCAAACACGACTACACGATGTGTATAAAACTAAACGGCGTGTTCCTTAATTCCATTCACATGGGAGTGTATCTCTTCCACCTCTGGTCGTGTCACACCCCCGACTATACGGCATGTTGTCCACAAACATGGTGTGTACTTGAACTCCATTCCCCTGCCCATGTCTCTTTACACGGCTAACCTACATGGTCCTATTAACCCTAGAATACACGACGTGTTCACTAAAGACAAGGCATGTACTTGAAAAGTTTTCATTGACCCGTGTTGGTAGTTACATGGTCGGCTACAAGGATGACCGTTACACGGCGTGTTCCGAACAAACACGGCGTGTATAAGAGAAGATAGCACCGACCCATGTTTTTAGTGACACGGCTGGGAACCAAGAACAAGGCTACATGGAGTGTTCATACAAAACACGATGTGTACTACACGAGCTTCCCCAACCTGTGTTGTTAGTGACACGGTAGGGTACACGGCTAACTAATACAAGGCGTGTAATGACTGTACACAGCGTGTTTTGGAAAAAATTTCCTCACCCTATGTTTCTGCTCACACAGTCAGTGGCACAGTTTAAAACTACATGGCATGTTGTCAACTACATGCTGTGTATTCTGGGTTTTTCCTAGAAGTTGTTCAGAAACTGCACTGAATCCCAGAAAACACTAAAAAACAAACATGGAGGTGCCAAATTCCGATCTGTGAGGGCCCACACTCCCTGCGAATCAAATCTTGACATCTCTTACATATCACATACAATGGAAACACATCAATGATCCAACAAAATATGATTCATGAGGTCCCATAACACCTCAAGATTCAAAATTTGAAGTTCATTTTTGTAAAGTACAACACAAACAATTCTCTTCCAAAACTACAGGGATTCTATGAATGCGTCTATCACAACATCATGCATAATCTACACAACGTCTATCACACAACATGAAATCACTAATGCACCCTAGATGGCATAGCAATAATGCATGGAACGTGATTTCTAACAAGTGCCTATATGATGCAAGAGATGGCATACCATCATCTCTTCGGGTTCCGATAGAAACAGAACTGCAATAGCAACAACCATAACAACACAAATAATGTGAGTCACTCAAGGTGTAATCGTATCAATCGTAAATCTCAAAACCAGACAACTGCAATGAAAAATGTATATTGTATTTTCACTATACATGGGTTAGATACTCTCGAGCACAGCTTATGACCATGTACCGAATTCATCTTATCCCTGACTAAGGGTCGAAACATTAAATCAGGAGAAAATAATTTTTCTGATACTACATTGTAACATCTCGGTTCCAGAAGCCACCCAGAGGTGCCCCGTACCCGGTTTGTAACATGGACTCAAGCTCATTTACCCAAACTCCATAGGTTTCTAACTAGTAGTGAGGGCCTTGGGTGTGATAGTGGGGAAACTATGCCTTCATTGGAAGAGTACATCGCGGAAATAAATAAAAAAACAAATAGCGGAAGCAGTAAATATCCAAGAACAATAAACAGTAGAAGACTAAAACAAGAAACATATGTATCACACAAGTATATATGAAATGATGCATGATACATATGTCTAGGAAAGCTACCAAACATGTCACAATGAAGAATACAATACTAAAACAAAGTACAATGAAAAGTAAATAGATAAGAAACTCCTCAGCATCGCAAGACTCATCTTGGTCCCATTCTCTCCTTCTCCAAAGCAATCAAGTACCACAAGTCGCATGGCACTTTTCCATGTCTATACCTGCAACAACATAGTCAGTTTGGTCCCAAAATCATGGCCTAAATAGGGTGTGAGACTAAAATCCCAATAGGAAACCACCCGAATATCTTTTCCAATGAGTTAGTGAGTATATGTCAGATAATAGTATAGTAAGCAGTAAACGATAACAGTAAACAACAGGCAGTAAACAGTAAACTGTAGCAGGATGATATACAGAAGTAATCAGTCCATAGAATAACAAGCAGTAGTGAACAAAAAAGCTAAACTCAACAGAAACCCCTCTAGGAAGTACACACAGCCAACCCCTCTAGTATTATCCAAGAAGTACCAATAACCCTCTAGGCAGTTCACTCCTCCTATCCCCTCTGGTTTAGTCATACAAAATTATAAGACTCTCTAGGGAAGATTTTTCGGTCAATTCCCCTCATAGTCTAGGGTAGTTAGGGGATCTCTGAGGAATATCACGTGGTCTAACCCTCTTATAGCCCAAAGGTCTAGAAACTCTCTGAGGAATCTCGCCCGGTCAATTCCTCCTATAGTCTCGGGTCTATAATAGACTCTCTAAAGAAGCTCACTCATATAATTCCTTCTCTATCCTTGAAAGGTTTTAAAGAAATTCAAAAAAGTAATGACTCTCTGAGGAAGCTCACTCGGTCTACCATCCTATAGTATATAATATTCAAGACCCTCTGGGAACCTCACTCGGTCTATCCCCTGTAGTCTATAATGACCACGACTCTCTAAGTATGCTCACTCGATCTAACCTCATATAGTCTATAATATCCAGGACTCTCTAGTATGCTCAATCAGTCTATCCCTTATAGTATATAGCACTTGGTTCTCACGGTATCATGACAGTCACTACATAATAATGCTATAAGGACAAAGTACACCTACGGATATACTTGGCTTACAAGTCAACAACAAAACAAGCAGGTCAAGAATATCACACCATCCTACAGTCATAAGGTATGGAAAACAGGTATAACGACCAAAGTCTATCAAGACCTATAGGTCGTAACAAGAACAATAGAATGGGAAAACATCCAAGAATTGAAATTATCCATGACTATGATCAAATTATATCTACAAAAGAATACAAACAAGGTAGGAAAACAACAGGGTCAAAAAGGTAAACACGCAATACCCCATTCACGGGTATTAGTGGAATTTGAACATAAAACTCAAAGACTTATAAAGGTAAGGAACAAACCACCTACCTTGATGTTAGGAGATCAATATACTTGAACCATGAGTCTCGATTATCCTTATAATGTCGTAGATATACGAAAACGCACAAAACATGTAACCCACGATATCTTGAGAAAGAAGGAGAATAATGGAAAGAAACTCCAGAAGAAGGAAGAGCTCACCATTGTGGTTCCAACACAATTGACGACGGTTGATTCGGAAAACAGACTAAGGCTCAGGGGCTCAGAGGATGTATGCGGCCGTATGGGTGCTCTCAGTCAAAGAACCTGGAGAAGAAGGTGTTTCTATCGATTTGGCGTGACCAGAGTTCGTTTAATGAAAAAAATGAAACTAAATGGCGTGTACTTTTGGGGTACATGGTGTGTACTTAGACATTTCGTACTCCTCATAAAGCCACCTCCACATCGTACTTACACACCGTGTGTGTGGCCCGGACACGGCCAGCACACGGCTTCACGCTACATCAAAGTACACGACGTGTATTTTGAACATTTCTAGATTTTCCTCTTTTTCTCAAAAACAACCAGAAAAGCAAAAACATACCTGAAACGAAGATCTAGGTTCTTACAATCTTTGTTTTAATCATATATTTGGTTAAAATGGATACATGGATGAATATTACTATGTGTTTTAAAATTGATACATGGTTTTAAATGATGATATATGGGTTAACAACTACATGGATATTAACTAATATATTTACGGTATTATGCTATATGGTTTTCCTCTAAAAACACATATGTTATTCTTCTATATGACTAATAATGGATACATGGATCTAGAAAAAAATATAAATCACTCATCTAAATGTTGAACATCAATAAATGTCTTTAATTCATTATTTAACACCTCAACACTGCTTAAATGTGATTTAAATCATGAATATGTAATGTAAAATTATAACATAGAAAACTAATTAGGAATATATTCTAAAACTATAAAAGTCATTCAAAATGAAATATGAAACAACTATCAAACAACAATAATAAACCAAATAAATGAGGGGAATTTTTTATTTTATTAATACATGGTAATAAAATATTAACATAGAAGTAAAAATACTTAAAAAATATTAACAACCATGTTTTAACACATTCAATCACCCCCTTTTTGTATATAGTGAAACTCAACATTTATTTCTAAAACTAATATTGTACAGTTTTATGATTTTTATAAAGAATAAAAAATGCCTCCTAAATCATTACCTCTATTAAATAATTAACAATTACAAATACCTAAAATTTTATTTATTATGAAAATATTCGAAAATATATTTAAATTCAGAAATATACCCTTCGTGATTTTTTATATAAAATCACCTAAAATATGTCATATATTGAAAATATTAATATATGATGATAATGAAAATTAATTATTATATTTCTAATAATAAAATTTAAATATGATTCTAACATACCTTATTTAATATACTTCTAACATACCATGTAAAAACATCGTTTTCTCAAATCACATAGAAAGTAATAGTTTTGTGAATATGTAAAAAAGATGTTATTTAGTTGGATCAAAATGAAAAATAACATATGTTTTATTCAAATGATCCCATAGTAAATATATATATAATATTTTTTTAGTTATATTTATTGTGTATTTTTAGAAAAATAAATAGAACAAGAGGTATCACAAAAATTTATTTTTAAAAAAACTACTATGTAAATCACATAATGTATGTTTAATCAATATAATTTTAGCACAAAAACTAGATGTAGAGGAACTATCAGCCATATATTTAGATAATTAAACTTATATTTGTTTCATGTATCTCATTGAGATTAGTTGTTTTCTTAGAAAATTACACATAGATGTTGTTATTTTTCAATCCAGGCTACAACCTCGTAAATTAAAACTAAAATGTGATAATATATCAAAAAAATTATAGTTTTAATAAAATAAACTTGTATTAATTTCCCCAATGATATATTTAATAACTCTATTGATGATTTAAGAATAAATTCCTTAATATTTTACTTAAATATACCACACAAAAAAACTGAAGGCATTATATGTGGTCAAGATATTGTCAAATAATGTTAGCACTATATAAGAAATCTAAAAAGTTTAACAGTATCTCATTTTCAAAATTTAGGAAAAATAAAATTCTCAATTTTTACTCCTTGGGGATTTAATATATTTTCATTAATTAAGTCCAAAAAATTTAACAAGTTCATTAAGATAATTATATTGATTTATGAAAATAACATATTTTATTTTGATTAACTTCTATGAAAATAACAAACATTAATTTACCAATTCAGAAAAATTCAAACCCACTATTGATTAATTTAAAAAAAATCATTAAAATTTATATCATTTGTAAAACCAAATATTATATCATCAAAATATATTTTTATAATAAAAATTAAAGCTGAAATATTCATTCAAAACAATGTTGGATCATTTTTTTTTAACAAATACATATTTAAAATAAAATTGAGTTTTCCACCCATACCATGCTCTAAGAGGATTACATTGTCTATATATTGATTTATTAAGTTAAAAATCAAGAATTGAAATTTTTTTAAATTCAAAATTGAAAATATTTTATCCTAGAAGTTCAATTAAAATGAATAAAATTTTATCATATTATCAATATAATTGAAACTATTCTCCCCTTATATTAAATATTATTTTATAGAAGATACCAATGAATATTCTATCTTAATTCATAAAATATGAAGAGTATAAAATGGACCTAAACATGTAATATCATGTTTAAATAAATGATTTAATACAAAGAATATATCTTAATTTCATTTCATAAAAATTATGATCTCCTTTTACATAATGAAATCAATTTGAGAGTAAATTGAAAATTCAAACGAATTTATAGTTTCATATTTCAAATACTGTTCTGAATTTGAAACTATAGTAATATAAATAAAAAATAATATAAGATATTTCATATGTAATATAAAACTCAATTGAATCATAATTCATCAATAATTTCGATTTTAAGGAACTTCTAAATGAAATAAACTCTAAAAGTAGTTGATCATTTAATATTTTAACTATACAAAATTCTGAATGGTAATGTGTAAACTCAAGTTGATGAAAAAAATTATTATTTTCAAAAAAAAAAATTAATATCATAATTTTAATACATCAAATTGATTGATCAAAATTGTAATATTCAAATACTATATATATAAAAACTAATTTGATACTCACATTTTTGTATATTAACAAATTTAACAACAAAGGGATAACAGCCCCTAAATTCATTATTTTATAACGATAAATAAAAAATTAATTCTCAAAAAATTAGTATATATGAAAATAATATATTAAATTTAACATGGAAAAAATATTATTACATGAAAAAATATATGAAAGTTAATATTCATATCTAAATACAAGAAATTCAATTATTCAGGAAAATGATTTAAGATATTATGCATTTCAATATACCTTTTAATGAGAAATTAGACAGTGTGAATGTTAGATGGTATAAAAATGATTACCTAGGATGGTTCATCAGATTATTACGATAATATTTTAGTAAGATCCTTTTTTACATGAAATAATATATTCAAATTAATTGATATTATAACTTTTGGCCACCGAAAATGATATAAAACGTCTATTTTTTGGGATTTCAAAAAATAATTTTTATTGAAAATCTTATAGTGTTACCAATTGATTGAGTAAATCTAAAAGAGATTTAATTAGCATAATTCCCTTTAAATCTACATTAAAAATATGTCATGCTCAACATAATATATTTGGATATTTTATCAAATATATTCATATTAATCAATGGTGAAATTCTATTCTATCTAAAACCCTTCTTCTAATTATATGGTTTCATCATAGACCTCATTTTATCATATTTATCTCATCCTATAACAAAAGTACATAATTTTTTTTATGATAGAAAACTTTGTTTTTCAAATCCACATTTTCCATTTTAAATAGAGGCTTAATCGGTATATTATTTTTCATTATATCCAGAAGCTATATTTCTCATTTTTTATTTTTTTTCTTGAGATACTTATACTCATTGTCCAATTTAATTTTTTCTTCTAATACTGAATTAATATTACTTTATAATCTTTATCATTTACTTCCAAAAAATATTTATTTTATTTATTTTATTCCTTTTGATAAAATTTCTTATAATTAAAATAAATAATATATTCATAATTATAGGAATCAAAAAAATTAGAATTTTTATAACCCTTTTTCTATTTCTCATATTCAATAACCCAATTCTTATTTTTAATGTTTATATGGGAATAGTTTTCAATAATTTGGATACTATAATTTTTTAATTCCTCATTCCCATTATATATTTGTTTAGATTATATTTCATAAGATCATATTCAAAAAAATAGTTAGATTGAGTTCTTTAACATAAACCAAGAATTCATTGTGATCAATATATGAAGCAGTTGTATATTTGGTAAAAAATAATCAAGAACCTCATAATGTATAACCATCAATACGAGGTTACTTTTATCATATTCAACTCATGATTCAATAGTTGGGTATGAACTATCTAAAAAATGTCATCTTATAAACAATGATATCATTTATTTTCATTTTATGACTTGTGTTTCATTGAAATTTTTTTAAGTTTAGGATTGTTAATCCTTGTGCGTCACTTCTTCATTAAATCATAAAAATATCTCTCTAAAACATCATTAAGAATTCTAGTATTACCTTTATTGTAATCCTTTTTGTCCTTTCTTTTTTACTACCTATTTATTTCTTTTTTCAGAAATTTTAAACTATAATTTCTAAAATGAGAAAACTCTTTATTAATTTACTAGAACTCAGATTCAGAATAGTTAGAGTAATGGTTAAGATTATATTTAAGTTCAATATAGTTGTTATTTTTATATTCTTCATCGATAATAATCATCAATTCATATTCATACTAATAAAATGAACCGATTAGTTCTCCTAAAGGATATACTTTAATATATAGAAATTCAACGATCCCCAATTTATTTTAATTACATATTTTTCATAATGATCTAACACCCATTTAAACTAGATAAATATCATACAGTTCTTCACCAAGTGAACTCATTCTATTTAAAATAATTTTAACTATGTGGAACATCTGTTTTATTGATTATTTTTTCCAATCTCAAAATCCAAGTATTTTCATGAAGCATTACCATATTAATTCATATATAATTAGATGTGACATTGTGAGTAACTTATGGAATTCCCTATATGTCATGGGTTTTCTAACATGATGAAACATGGCTATATATACCAAAATTTATAGCTTAATACAAATTATACTATTCTTTATGATTCATAGTGTAATTTACCTTATCAATACCTATAAGTTTATCTTGATCAATTATGAGTGGTCTATATGGTTTCTCAATGAAAATTAAATGATACACTCTGAACATCTTCAAGTATACATTATTTTGATATTTCAGAAACCCATAATCACTTCCACCGATTAATGGTAGAATTTTTCGTATCGATCCATAATACTTATTAATGAAAACCATATTGAAGAATTATTATTTGTTTGTATGATTTCAATTTCGAGTATAAGGTTAGTTCAAAATAAAAATAAATAATAAATCATATATCCAAAAGAAACAATGTACTTATATACCAATTATTAGACTCGAATAGATTGATATAATGGATCATAAGAAGTAAATATTCATGTTAAACATTTAAAACAAATAATCAAAAATATTTTTATATTATACGAATCAATAGTGTAGTGTAGTGTTTAGAAAATATTATAGTGGAAATAAAATTTTGAAAAATGTATTTTTATTGTAGTTCAGATCATGAAGATCCAAATTTACTCTTCAAACTTCTCTAATCAGTGGGAGGATTGGTTCCCACTAAGAAATATCACTTTTAACGTTTTGATAACCTAATTCAAGACACTCCCTTTTATAATAACTAGAGGTAAAAACAATACCTAAATTTTTATAGTAGTTACAAGTTAATATAACGTAAATAATATTACAGAGTCACACTCTTAGAAAATTACTTTTGAATTCTAGAATAACCAATACCAGAATTGATTTTTATTAGGAAAATTATAAACTAATTCATAGGAATAAAAAAATGATAATGTAATTAATAAATAAAAACAAAAATGAAATTCAGAATTTTTTTGGAGTAAATCAATATGAATATTGATGCAGCTCAAGAATTATTATTACATAAGTAGTACATGATCAAATTATATTTTCCTTTATGATCAAACTAATGAATGAGTTGTCACTGCAGGGATTATAAAATTCATAATTCTCTGATAAATCATATTTTTCTATAAGTGTATTTTATTTATAATATTTATAAGTTTTATATAATCATATTCCACATTGTTTTCATTAAAAACGATAATCCAATATTATTTTTACCAATACATTCTTAATTATGAAGGATAACCTTAATAACCAATCCCAATATTACATGGGACAGAGGCCAACAATGTCAAAATTAATAACTTTTACCTATAACATTAAATATCTCTATCACTAACAGACACATATCACACACTTTTATTTAAGAAAGAAATAACTTTGAAACACATCCAATATTCCCTTTATAATAGATGGTATTTTTTCATATAAATAAAATTTTAAAAATAACACCCCACAATTTTTTAGTAATTAAATTGTACAAATATATAAAAGAAATGTAAAAACAATTTCAATATGGACGAAATATATTGTTGTTAGAATGTTATGTGGTTGTCAATTAAAAATGAAGTAATCTTCCATGTTCTTGAAATAAATACAGGTTTTAAAATGTAATCATGGTTGACAACAACTATTTTGTTTCATAATGGCTACATGGTTCAAATGGTAACATGGATCTATTTTTTTCATTTTTTGATTTTACTACATTATTTTTCACTAGATATACCAAGAGGACTCACCAATATAAATGAAATTATCTATATTGGTCTGGAATGTTCCAGATATCAGTCAAATAAATTCCAAATATCATCAGCCAAATTCCATAAATTCAAAAAAACATCCCCACTACTCAAATATGTTGTATACTATGAATACTATATTATTATATACTTAAAATTTTATTAATCATAAATTGTGATACTATAAAACACATTCCATATAAAATCTATAACACTGAAAAAAATATAAACCAACTAAATCTGTGGAGTTTTTAATTTAGAAAAACAAAAAAAATAAAATATTGACACCCATTTTTAAATACTAACTACCAAATATTAACACCCACAATTAAATTCTGACAATATTCCAATTGTAGTAATCCATAGAACTAAGAATTTATTTCTACCACTAATAAATACGTCTCTCTACAATCGTAACATTGTTTTAAATTTCCATCTCATTCTAATTAATTACACTTTAATCATCATTACGTTTGTAAAACTGATGTGACACATAGAAGATTTCATGGATCATGTATAGACTTGGTGGGGTTTCCAACTAATATGCCTCCCACAAATTGCAACCCGAGACCCTGTTAGGCCCTAAGAAACATGGAAAAACTCCACACACCCACAAAAACATCACTTTCCCATGACAAGGGTAAACTATAAATAAAAAATGGCCTCTATCCTCAATCATTAGGTCCCCTTACTATATTTTTCACAAGTATTTTGATAGTCTTGTTCCATCTCCATCCTCTCTCAAACCATCTAGTTCTTCTCTATCATTCTCTCCACAAAATCTAGGCTAAGGATTGATGACTCACCAACCTCAGTCGAGCACAACAGAGAATAATGCTACCGTCCATAAAATCCCAGAATGGTGGAATACTAATAGATGAGTGATAGCTACTATTAAAAGAAAATACATACAAGTACAATGTTAACAACCATTACTAGTTTTAATCTAATAAAAATTAACACAACATGTATTCATGAATATGGATAGTTCGTTCTGTATTCCCATCATCACAAGGGTATAAAGGACTGTTAATTTAAAATTTGTATCAAATAGAATGAATTAATTCCCTACAAACTCAAGAGGTATAATTTGAATCAAATTCATAAGGTATGGTCATCGATACCATGTAAATCCACATAAACTCATCCATATATCACCTCATATGATTATACAGAGAACATGACAACAAAATTTTTTAAAAACAAATCAGAAACATTGTTATTTGGTCCATGATCACTCCACATCATCATATCCTCCATGGGATTAGGGTAAAATACATAATAAATCCATAAAAAATTCATAAAATTTCCATTCATGGATATCTAATGGTCACAAAACACCTACACGAATACGATACACTTCCTTGACCTGCTAAAAACACATACATCATGCCACTAACTAAACCGTTGACTACTTCATCCCTGACCATCAAATCTCATCCCAAAAACCATTAGGACTTCCTCACGCACGTATAATGGAACAAATAACCTCTCCTGAAATTTCATTAGGTTTTGACTATCCACAAACCATCCCTCAAGAGAATCACAATGGTTAACACATTATCACATCAATCCCACCTCCAAATCACCACACTGAGACTCCTCCACCTAAATAATAAAACATGATTCCAAAGATATATGATATGGAAATAATATACTAATAACCACATCTATATATAGATTTAATGACATAAACTCTTGCACCCCCTTCCAATGACCATTAAACTTCCCATCTCTTCATGACTTCATCCTAAATTGATAATCACCAATGTTTTTTTCACAATCTATACGATATCTTGAAATTATATTACAATATAAAGAGCATCCTCCTACATAATTATTAATTTGGATATCATTTAGAGAAGACATAACATAGGTTCATTTTAACTATGAACACCATAATTCTCTTTGATGTGGCAATGACACAACATATTTTTGTAAAAATACTACTACTCCCATCTCAGGTTCATGGGAATAATTGTTACACTCATGGGGATTCAACTCCCTAGACCCATAAGATATCACCCTTACCTACTTCATAAATATTTATTAATATTATAAATATAAATAATTCAAAATACCTAGAACATCACCCCATCCTTGAGAACCCTAATTACTAGAAAACTGATCCTACATTCATTCTGGTGGTTGATGGCTTCTGACACTGAGCTGTCCAGATTGAAGAATATTCCTCCAAGAAAAAAGTGGTAATAGGGTTGAAATCCAATATAATATAGAAACAAATATCTACTAATATCCAATTAGACCATGACTATATATAACCTATACCATATTCTAGGGTGGTTCCTAATAAAAACCCACCATTAACTTTAATGGATTAATAACTATACCGTATTGGTATTTCATGTGCACAAGGAAATTAAATTCAAATGTCAAGAATATATAGTTAGATAACATTCCATTTAGACGGTGGTGTGTAATAAAATTTATTTATACTATGATATACATGGAATTATCAACTTTTTACCTCAAGTAGATAAGGATTTAATCTATAGAAATTAACATGAAATTGTCCTTAAAATCATGGAACATATAGTTTATGATTAATGTAAGCACATATTATGGATTCATAATTAAAAACTACAAGAAAAAACTCAAAATTCTCATACCATGTTGTGAAGTATGTATCTAGGATAACATCATCCGTTAAACTCATCTAATGATATCCAAACCATAGTTCGATCATCGAAAAATAGTTGTCTCCCTTCATTTAATCAAATATAACATTTATCATCATAGGTGTGGAATTGTTCTTGATCGTCATCTAATTAAACCCCTAGGAATCTATATAAAAATTCATACTACCATCCACCATCTTGGAGAACAAAATTGGAGAAACTCAAAGGTACATATTAGATTGGATTAAACCCTCCTAAATCATGGAATCAACATGGAGAATCAACACTCATATTTTCATTAGACCTACAGAATTTGGATCCATCTAAATTGGAAACACACCTGGTTGTAACACTATCCCAAACTCAACATCATGCTAAGGGGGTAGTGTACCAATCTCTTCTATGATGAAATAAAGAAATAAATCAATGTCTTTGGGTTCATACACCATTTGGTATTCCATTTAAATCTATTAAAAATGTGATAAAATAGTGTACAATCAAATACCTCCCCTTAATTAGCTCTACTATCCAAAAATCTCCATTGTCCAACCATCCATGTTAGAAAATGTAAAAAAATTCCCAAATGAAAAACCATATCACAAAGAGAATGAAATAAATCCATGAAAATGATAAAATCAAAAAATAATATGTAAAACAATAATATTTCCCCTACTAACTACTGTTTCCCCATAATCAATCGATATTTCATTGAGTCCTCAATAAAATTTCCAGACATCCAATTGGTGTTTTTATAAAAAGTTTAATTTTATGTCTCTTCAACACTAATCATAATTCATGAAAAAATTAGGGTAACAAAAATATTTTGAATAAATAAAATCCTATAATAATGAAAATAGAGTAGATAAAAATTTGGATGTAGCTTGAACAACATAAATACATACTAGAACTATACCTAAGTAAGATGCATCTTCTCAAACAAATCCCCTCTACCTCACTGATTATTTCCTCCATGAGAAAACTCTAGTATAGAATCTTGATAGTGAGGGAAATCATGGGGATGGCCCCTTCTAGATTTATATTCCCTCAGATGAAAATAATCTTATTGACCTAGCTTCTAATCAAATTCTTTCACACCCAATTTTTAAAAATTTCTCAGAGGTAACTGCTTCTGCCTCTATAATGGTGCATGATTTTCCCACCCATGTTGATACCCAAAATGATAGACATTCATCTTGATGATTCCTTAAATTTGAATATATATCACACATTAGTGTAAACTCTACTACGGACACATGAGATATGTATTTCCCAGAACGGTGTTTGAAGGACTGTTGTGATTCGGCCCCCACAAGTTAGAAGTTCATATTTTGGGATGTTTATTATACTTGTTTTGGATATGAACACCTTGTGATACATTATTAGCCTCTCAATCACGTCACACCTCTAGACGTGAAAATATTCATATTCATGTTCACATTATTCGACACCACCAAGTATGGAGGAGTCATAAATGTGTGTACACCATATCTGATCACCTGTAACAATGCCCCCTCTATATACCATGTTATAGACTCACATCTAGAAAAAAACTAGGAGAAAAATGAAAATTTTCCTTAAACAGAACCCTGATATTATTCACACTTACGATCCCAATATAATGAGAGAGTATATCCAACATCGTTTCTATAGTCATCATCACTGATAAGAACTCTATATGAAACATGCTCTGAAACTTATCCCATGTAACATTTACCTCTTTTCAGTCATCATTATATAGCTTCCACCACTATTATTTCACCCCTCACATCTAGATGATTGAAAATGGAACCCAAAGCTCCACCAAATTTTGAAAAACATCAATGGGGATATCAATATTATCTAGGAAATGATCTATATAATTATTAGAAACACTCCCCTCATACTTAAGAAGAATAGAATATTTAAATGAACTCAAGGACCTTATTCATTCCTTATTTTCCCCAATCGGATTTATCATCGATCATTTAACTAGTTAATCATGGAAAACCTCTTATTACTATATTATATGCAGATGAAGACCAAAATACATTCATGGAAAAAGCAACTATATCCATAATCTTATAAGTATTTAATTTCCTGATATATTAAATTAATTTTATTTTAATATCCCCAAAACACCTCATTCAATCAAAACTGAAATGAATAATGACATGTGAACCTTTCCTTGGTATGTACACTACAATATGAACTACATCACATGGTTATTCAACTACATAAATGTCCACACATTGGATTGTAGTGGTCCTAAAATACAGGGACATAGTATTTATCCCTGGTCTATCTCACTAGGAAATATATATTGATATTATTTCCATACCAATCCATGAAATATATAGATGTTCAGAACACAATACTCTATCTAATCACTCAACTTAAACATCAGATACTTGTCATTTAGGAACACCTCCCTCCAAAGGTACCCCTCCAGCACTGAAAATGATGAAAAAGTGAAAATAACCCTTCTTAATTGGTACTAGTAGTCCATTAGTTCATTATTATCACTGAGTGTATAATGAAACGTATTCATTTGGGTGGTGCTACCCTAAATAAAAAAGTAGTATTAGGAGATATGATACCAGAAATCAAAAAATTCCATCACATAATGAGAAATGAAACTAAAATATTAGACAATTAGTGAACTCAAATAAAAATTAAAAATAAATTCCACTATTTAATGTATTGAAATACAATCTTATGCTATTAACTCAACAACAACTCAAATACCAATGTTATTAATTCCTTGACTAGTCTATAATATCCTCTTCGAAACCATAAAAAATATTTTGTATATTTCTAGGATGAAGATAACATGAAAAATAAATATGATCACAAATAAGGCCTCTCATTCATATATTAAAATAGAATACAAATGAATCAGTGATCAAATATCAGAACCAAAAATAACATTAATAGATTGTTTATCGATTCACAACCTCAAAATTTCACTATGTCCAAACAATAAATAAAATTATTATGACATATAATCTAATTAATATCAATTATGGAACCCAAAAACAACTTCAACACTGATTTTCAACTCTCACGCCCCAACGTTAAACATCACTTGCTCTCATTTCATCTAAATTGATGAATCCATCTCTGATGTGTGTTGGGATACATCCCTTCCTACCATATCCTCCTGTGTAACCCAGAATCATGTGATAGAATCAACTTCATGATTCAGATATCTTATTCCACTACCATGTCATCATATAACAATCACCCAACCATATTCAGCATCACATCCAATACATTTATTTACAATGAATATGAATGATGACAAACTCATTCCAGCTCTACATATCATATCCTCATTATCACTAGTAATCTCCAACAATAGTTCTCACTGACACTACATCGAAATAAAACATAGGTATGGGGGAATATCAATCCATGTAGTTCATCACCATCACGAATATTATGGAAAAAATCCAATGTAAAAACCCGATATTTTGATAAATTATTTTTCCAAATGAATTTAATTATTTGTACATTTTTCATTTCATGGAAAACTGAAAATAATTTCTGTTATATGAATGAACAATGTAATTATTTCTTTGTATGAAAACCCAATTTTCACTTATGATGAATGAAACACACAAATTAACATGTAGTAAACACAACACTATGTTCTTATTTTGTTACACAAAATGTCGAGTTCCTTTGATATATTTCATGATATAGAAGATATTTTTTTACAGAAATTCAATATACTATTAATACTATTAATATATTTATAATCATCATATTGGAATAAAAGAAAAAAATATAATTAAATAAATTGGAAAACCATATGTTACATAGTTATTTAAGATGATTTATTTGGTAATTAATTAATTATAAATGAATATTAAAAACTAATTTAACATAATGGAATTGATTTTATGAACACACTATTTGTATTCACAAAAGGAATTTTATTTTTATAAATTAAATTAATAACATTTAAGGGGATATATTAAATAAATTTATATATTATAAATTCAAAAAAATGTTTTGGAATTCATCCAAAATTTTTTCTTGGAATAAAAATAGAAGAAATCCATATTTTAGGCTTAAAAGAATATTTTTCTTAGTTGTAGTTTTTCCACCTTTTAAAAGAAGGATTACATTTTAAATATTCACTGAGACATTAATATTTTTATATGAAAATAATAAGCTTATTTTTTGAAATAATAAAATCCATAAAAAATTAATTTCATTTATTTTTCTAGAAAGCTTCATATTGTGATAAATATTTAAAAACACTGAATTTGTTAAAAAAATGACTTTTAACATAATTTATTTATATTGTAAGAAAATTAATTTTTTTTCAATTAAATTTAGATAAATTATTCATCTATTAATACAATGCGTGTCATTGTAATCAATTTCATATTGAATTTTATATAAATACATTTCAACCATTTGAACGTTTTCACCTTAAAATACTATTTATCATCCCGTTACAAGGGTAAATTTTAAATTAATTTATGATAATTATGATATAATAATTTGGAATAATGGATTAAATATATTTAATAACAATAATTTATATTTTATAGTTTGTCAAAATTACTTTTTTACAAAATATATTAGTGAAATTAATTAAAATTACTATATTGATTATGGTAAAAAATGGGTTATCTAGTGGTTTTACATTAACATATGGGTCCAAATATACTAGTTGCATGTAGAAAAGAAATATTATAGAATTATAAAGTACCTATTATAACTTTTATCTAATGTTTACCATTATTTATGTCACATTATATAAGTAAGACCTCTCAATATTGTTTTCCTTTTTGAATTTACAGGAATTCCACTCCTCATCTACTATAAATTGGAACTCACACCATCATTTATAAAAAAATATAAAGAGAATTAAATCCTCAAAAACCTAGAAATATATAGCTGAACCTACCTTAATTCATCTTATATTCCTATCATTGAGCATAAATCCAAACAAGGATGTGATTTGGTGCAAACCAAAATTAGTTACCCGAAGGAGAGGTAATGTCCTTTAGAAAAAAAAACATTTGTTTAATTTCATTCAAAACACATTCAATTTTTTATTAAATGATTATATAATAAAGTAGGTATTATATATATATATCTCATTATGTAAAGGTTTGGACCTAAAGATACACACACTTCAATCAAATGGGATACAAAATATTCAATCGTGGGTATGAAAAACTATTGCCTCTTGAACCAATGTTGTTCATTCTCACATTACCACCACTCATGGTTGAGAATAATCATTAAATAAATACTTTTATATGATATAAATTATATTTATAATTTATTTATAAAACATTAATTATTATATAAGTAATTATTTATTTTATTCATTTTGTGGGAATATGATAACTTCATTTGTTGATGTGTGGATGGTTGCCTCCTCGGAGCGATGTGATTCATTCACATTTTAGATGAACTATATTATGGATGGTTTTATTAAAAATATGTGAAATTTATTACATAATTAATCTAATGTAATTATAATATATAAATATATATATATACAAACCTATTAATTTTAATTCATTCAATATAACAAAAAAATGAAACTAACTTTATCTGTACATATTGTGTACCATCTCCATGAATTTTGTATTTAATTTATTATTTATAAAATTTATAAATATAAATAAATATATGAAGAATATAAATGATATTAATATTGTGGTTTAGATTTTTTAAATAATTAAATCGTGATCCATGTGAGATTACTCAAAATGAAAATTCAAAACATGTTTAAAAAAACCAGTTATTAACCAAAACATATCATTAACATAGAATTGTTATGAAAAAAGTTATATAAAGTGTAAAGTAAATAAAATATGGTAACTTGTTTTTGAATATGGTTATTTTATATTTGTGAAATAAATATATATTCATTACATATGAGGTTTGAACAAGTACGATGAGAGTCAAGACATAAGGTAAGGGAATTTTATCTCACATTCTAATATTTATTAGACACATTCCATATTCACCACCCATTTATTATTTGTGGTGTATATAATTCCCTATGAAATGTAATATAATTAATATTATTGATTTAATCATATTATTATTTTCAATTTATATTTTTATTTCGTGTTCTCATAATTCAAATTTACCTCAACTAGTAAAAGGATTTCTAGTATCAGATTTATTTTGGTGATAATTATTCTTTATTCAATACACATTTCTATTGTGTGGTGTATATACTAACCATGGATGTATTCTATTGTTATTGAAATTAAATTTTTGTGTACTTAAATATAATATTTATGATAATAATATCAGATTTATTATTTAAAAGTTATCAAATCAGTTAGGTAATTTTGTATCCAATTGATATCATTGAGAAACATGTTATGTTATGCAACTACATTCTTTAATGAGGTTTATATAATATACTATAAGTGTCCATATCATGAATATAATTATTTTCATGATATTTTAGGATTTATGTAATTTTTTCATCCAAGGGGTTTTTATTCAATGTTTCGATTGTTGTAATATTTGAACTCTACAGTCTCATTGTTTATTAGGATTTTTTATGATTATTATTTAATTACAGATACATAATTATCCTTATCTAAATAAATATCATGAAATTTATATTCATATAGTTATTTGTACAATTTTAAAGTACCCGTTCAAAATTTTCTTTCCTTTTTATTTATGATAATTAAGAAATTGTTATAATGATATTTTTTCTTATTTATCCCTTTGGTTAGAAATTTATATTATTCAACATTATTTTTTCTAATAATGGTTTCAATAATGTTTTTAAATAATATATTATGATAAAATTCTACTAAAATTATTAAAAATGTGTATTTATTAGGATTTTTAACAATGATTTTCAAATAATCCTTTATATGTTTTAAAGGTTATTTTGACTAAAAAAGGTTTTCAAACTGATTAATGTTTTAAATATATTTTTTCAATTAAAAAACATTATTTTCATCAAAAAATTATATTTATGATTTATAAGAGATTCCTTTGAGAATTTTTCAATATGGTTTTCCAATAAAATTATTTTTAAAATATATAATCATTTCAAATAAACTGAACATCAAGGAAGTATTATTTTCCTTTGAAAATATTGCATGTGATGTTTCAAAATGCATCCAAATCTAAGATAAAATATTTTTAAATAGTTATTTATTTATTAGCGATGTGATAAAAGGTAACAATTTTTAGTCTTTATTTTAATGCATTATATTTATGATGACATTGTTTTTATGAAATTTTTTTTATCATCCATGAGTTACACAATGATTAAATGATTATAAACATGATTACCTACATAAGATATTATATTATTGAATGGTTATGAATAACATATCCTTCTCATAGGTATTGATATGAATAAATTTATATTATACCCATGTCATTTCATGGGCTATGATATGATTTTAATGAAACCCATATCTCTTTATGGATCATGATATGATGAATGTTTTAGACTCTTATAAAACAAGTATATATTATTTTGGTATGGGATATGTGATAAATGTATCTCTTTAAAATTCATTGGGTAATGATTTATATCTTATTATATCAATATGTAAAACAATTCGAAGGGATTGATTCACAATGGGAAACAAGTGCATCCCGATTCACAATGGGAAACTGGTGTGTCCAGATCCATAATGGGAAACATGTGTATCCAGATCTACAATGATAAACTAATGTGTCCTAATAAAGAATGATAAATAGTTATGCCCTGGTCTAAAATTGGAACCAAGTGTGTGCTGATCCACTATGGTAAATATGGGTTCCCTGGTCCACTATATTGATGGTCTTGGTATTTATCCTTGACAGAATAAATTTCTTTCCATATTTATGATGGTTCAACACATATATGTAATGAGGTTATAGTTCATTATTGTTTTTTGATTTCTTATCTCCATTATTATTCATGTCTAATAATATTTTAATATTTAGTCCATGACTAATGTATATGATCATTAATATTTAAGGAATGATCTTCAAATGTTATTATCATATTCTCTTACCCTTATGCTCACATTATAATTACTTATAACTTTTATCATTACCCTTACCATGCATCTGAACTCACCCATTTTTATTTTTTCTTTAGTTATGTTATGACAAAAGGTTTTAAGTAGGAGTAATAAAATGGAAGCTCTTTAAGGGACATGTATAAGATCTTTCCCAAGATAAGAAGAATTTGTTTCAGGTTTCCTATTATAGTAAAGTTTTATCATCCTCAATCATTTTGTTTTTTAATGTTCTGAATATTCATCCAAAATGATGTACTATTTATGTGTGATAAAACAGGGAAATAGGATGATAAAGTTGTAATGAGATACCTAGGGATATTTCTAAGGATATGTCTTGGGATTTATATAAGGATATGTCTATGTATGAGTTAATTTATAGGAAAATGTATTGGAATTTTTGTAAATGATTTAGAGAGTGAATTTATAGCATGAAATTTCTATTGGGATACTAAAAGTTGATGTAACTATAGATCAAATATTCCTAGGGGTAAAAACCAAAAATCATTTTATTTATATAGACATGATCGGGAACTAGTGTATGAAAAAAATCCTTTATCCACACCAATTTTTTCTCTCTCGAGAGATATTCATTAGAAATTCACATAGTCTTTATAAACCGTAATCAAGTATTTATATAGAATACACATATAAATACCCAAGCATAAACTAAAGGTTTCATAGATTAATATATTAGGTTTAATGATTTTAGAAACACTATCAGATATTTGTAAGGATTTTGTGGTATTATCCTATGATGATTATATCTCAAGCTATGATTTTTGGGTATAGTCAATTGGTGGAACACGAAGGAATTTTATTTAATGATGAATGAAATGAAAATTACAACGATTTTCTTCATGATGAACCAAATGTTATGAAATAGGGTGTGAAAATACATGTTTTTATGTCCACAATGTCTTATAAATCCATGAATCAGGCTCAGTTTCCAAATGGCCAATTGAGGGAACAATGTTTCCATGAATTAATTTTATCGAAACTCACACCTTCTTTTATTGGAACAATTAATAAATTAGTTAATGAGAAATGTATCTATACCATTGAAAATATATTTTTCATTATTAGTTGTTCAGAACATTAGTGATTTATTTTGTGAACATATCACATCAAAGGTGAATTGAATCAGGGGTGTAACTTTATCAAAAAAATTAGGAAATAAGTTAAAATTTTAATTATGGATTAGGAAGGATAAATAATTTTTTTCAAAAAGTAATTTCCCTATATCATTCTTTCAAAAATGGATATTCAATTTACCCCTAGTTCTCCCAGTTGTGATAAGTGATAAATGATAGAGGTGAAGGGAAACTATAAAAACTATTGGGAGGTAAAGATTAGATTTAATTTATTCTATAATTATCTAATAGAACAGAAAAAAAAATTGTATTTTGATAAATGAAAAATAATTTATGTGTGGAAATAAAGGTCATCAACAAGAAAAATGATGACGTAATGGGAATAGAGAGAAAGCTCCAAATACTACACCTCCCAAAATATATGCTATCAAATATAAGGACAATGGGAATTATGGTATAATGTTCTAAAAACCAATGTATAATGATGATGATCAACAATAGTAATCTATAAATCTGAGTTATATAGGTAATGGATGTAAAATTATAATTGATTCAGTGAATCAAAACAATTAGGGCATGCTATGGTTGATAAAAGGGGAGGATGGGTGATTCCTTACAAAATATCGGCATGGTAACATGTGTACAAAAGGGATTATAAGTGGGATTAGGGAGATTGAAATGGATACCATCATTTAAACATCAAATGGGGATAAATTGGGATAGGTAGTAATATACCCTCAACTTACTCAAATTGAAATCAAGAGGGAATATAATAAATGAAGTTCTTAATAAAAAGATGAGATAGAGAATCCCATATTTGGTTGTGTGACTCCAAAGGATTATTATAGGATTATAGGTCAATTGGGGTGCCTTGGGAAGGCTATATAGAATATATGGAAGAGTGGGGATCAGATTCAAGCAGATTAATTGAAGAAGAATGGGATCTGTAGTGGGTTTATATAGGAAAAGAGGGGTATTTATCTATTATATTGGTTTGGAGACTACATAATAAAATATTCAAAACAATAAACCATCCCATGGTATTTCCCATGTATTATACCATAGGGGAGTATAATAAATAATTTTATAAGGCCATTCACTTATGATAATAAAATATGTACCTTACTTATGTAGATTTGAGTCATACATTCAATGAAATTACATTAAAAACATAAAATATTTTATGTGCCTTGTAGGATTCACTAAGTATTTATAAAATAAAATAAAATAAATTATTTTAAATTATAAACACGTTTTTGGATGATTATTTCTTTTATTGTATTTATTACATCACTAATGGGCTATTATGATGTCATAAAAAATGACGTATATTTATAGGGTATTTATTTATTACGGAATCCTGGAAAATTATGAAAAATTAACCATTAGGTAATTTTGACGTCCTAATTCCAGAAATATTATTAATTTTTCCAAAATATTTTTCTAATTATTTGAAATTTATCTTTTAAAATAAAAACGTATTCTTTTTTAAAATGGAGGGTTTTTGCCAATAAAAATTTCCCAATCTTCATAGAAATTACATTTGGCATCATAAATCAATTTATGATCATTTATATTAAAAAAATTACTTTAATAATATTATTTTATTAAAATATTATTTATTTTCTAAAATCCTTTAATATTTAGAAATATATTTCTTAATTGAATTTTAATATTAACCAAAACTTCTATTTGTGAATAAAAAAACATTTACAAAGTTAAAATAATAGTTATAAAATATATTCTATATTCTATAAAAAATAATTTACATATTCTTAATGCTAGGTTCTTGATAAATATCCCTTTATTACACCATAATATATGGTATGAGGAATGTGTGTTATTGTTGGGATTACATGGGGCCATTCGGTGAACATGGTTTGGGTTGTGACCTCGATGAGCTTGAACTTCTGCCGTAAATAGTTTTCCTCATGCTTAAGTTGTTGGATATCATCTTGAGCATGGTCTATAGAAAATCCAAAAATTAAAATATCCCTCAAAGACTATGATGAATATGATTTATATGGTATTATCCTATGGGTTGAGGCCATCACTTCTTTTGTATGTCTAAAATGTATTTACTAAAATCATATATATATACTAGTCATGTGATCACTATTAAATGGATACATTATCATTGTAAAAGATAAATAATTGGTATTTAAATTCAATTATATATAATAAAAATAACAATTACATGTTTTCTCTAGATCTATAAGAAATTTAAATAAATCATAAAGGGTAATTTTATTCAAAAAATATTTGGGTTGTTACAATTTTCTCCCCTTTAGAAAGTTCACCCTCGTTAGTTACTTTTTACACAATAAAATAAATAAGAGAATGTTTTTTTCACCAATATCTCTTATTCTAACATTACATAACCGAACATTTGGTTTCACTAAAACAATTTTTTGAGAGGTATTGTCTTATTTAATATAAAAGTTTCCCTATAATATATTATCTTCACCATTTTCTCTTCATAATAAAGGTAATTTTCTATTAGTAACACCTCTTAATTGATTACATGTGAGGGTTTTGGTAATTGGTTTTTGAATAGGGGTACATGAAATACATCATGGACATGATATGATTTTTGAGGGAGTAGTAGTTGATAGGCCACTAATATTATGTAATCAAGGATCACAAAATGATCGATGTACCTCAAACTAGGATTTACCTTCCTTAAAAATCTCATAACTCTCTTCTAGGGAGATATGGGGAGTAAAAACATGTATACAAAATCAAAATCTCCATCAAATTGATGATTTTTAGAAAATATCCTTTGTCAACTCTGAGTAGATTTGATGTAATGTTGGATGGTCTTAACATTATCCACCATTTCTTCAACCATTTCAAGACATATAAGTTTCCATTCCCTAAATTCATACCAATTTTTTGGTGTTTTACACCTCATTCCATAAAGGGATTCATAGGGGGGAATTTGGATACTTGAGTGGAAACTATTGTTTTATGAAAACTCAAATAGAGGATGATGTTTGTCCCATCCTCCATTGAAGTACATTAAGCATGTTCTCAACATATACTCAAGTGTATATATAGTCCACTCATATTGTCCATCAGTTTGAGGGTGATAAGATGTATTGATGTTCTTATAGGTTTTTAAGGTATTCTGAAGACTTTTCTAAAACATAGAGTTTAATCTTGGATCTCGATCAAAAACAATCAATAGTGGTACTCCATGAAGCATTACCACATCTATGATTCATATCTATTCCAGTTGGTCTAGTGAAAAATCCTCTCGAATTGTGATGAAGTGTGTAGTCTATGTTTGATGATCCACAAAAACCTAAGTAGCATTGTTTCCATTTTATGTCTATGGATATTTGATGTAACTCCATGACTCTAGATGCATGTAGGTTGTGAATTATTTTAATACATTGGCCTTATTACAAGGAATCAAACCCCAAAGGATAGCTTAGTTTTTTATTCTTGGAAAATAGATTACATACATGAACATTAGATTATATTGTGAAACATAATGGTCAACAGAAATAATCCATTAATAATTTCTTTATTCTCCAAGATAAAACCTACATATAAATCATAATAAACTTCCTAGAACCCTAGGAAAATAAGACATAAGAAATGGGTGATCTCAAATGCTTAGTAGTGTCAAAAAAATATAATAAGATTTTACAAATAAGAATAAAATTTAAGGAAAGTATAAAACTAAAACAAAAGACTTTTAATCTAAAACATGAACATAAAATGGTTAGAATTAATCATATAATTTCATATTAACATTCACATGGATATTCTATATTTCAAATAATGACATGTAATATTAATAACTAATATAATAATGAGGAAATTCACAATTTCAAACATCATAACCATACCATAAAGGCCAATTTACAAGACACTAATTTGTCACATGAGACCTACCAATTCATCAATTTTCTATGTTGGGCCCCACCCATCACTTACTATGTTCAATTCATTCCTCATAAGAAATTGTTGAATCATAAAATAAACATTTGTATTAAAAATAGCATAAAAAATGTTATTACGTCAACCATATGTATTGAATGGAATCAAAATAACACATCCAAATTCAAACATATCATAAACCCATAAATATAATATGTCAGATTCCATCATAATAAATCAATCTCAATTAATCAAAAAACCATAAAATGGATGTTGACATAGATTAAAATAATATAATAAAACCATTAATAATCATTGAGAGAAATATATCATTTTATATTTAAATCATTTAAAAGAAATGAAATTATATATAAAAACATTTATTGTGAAGATAAAAAAGTAATCTTGTAAGGGAATCTTCAAAATGTTATGGTGTCGTAACAATGGAAAATAATCGTTCACACCGTATACGTTAAATAATATTCTTCAATTAATTTTTTGAAAAAGGTTATAAAGTACCTCATTTAGAAAACTATATTAGGATTCCATTCAAAATGTTTTATAAAAATTAAAACATGGATTAAAATGGATTAAAATATTTCTCGTTAAAATTTTATCAACATTTTATGAAATATCTTATGGATGATAAAGATATACTAGTAGGTACTTAAGTATAAACAACCACGGATAATAAAGTGGTTGTGAAATTAACCCTTACCTTTTATTGTACTTTAGTCGAGGGTGAATTAAAATTTTGTATAATGATTAAATCATGTTATTAAATTATACCGGGACCATATCCAATTTTAAGGTATCATATGTCGTTTTCTTATATAAATTTGTTAAAAATATATTATTATTACCATTGTTTTGGGTATTAACTGCTTCATTTTCTTATCCATGTTTTTTTATATAAGTCATGTTTCATTTGAATATACCATATTATATTCAAATACATAATGATATTAAATTCATAAATATTATAGTTAACCATATTATAAATTTTAAGATCATTCTTGAATGGTCAATGTGGAGAATGTAACTATCCACATCGTAGAGACGGTAGGTCGTATGTACTCATGAGAGACGATATCATTTCATTGATGGTTATATGGGTTGGAAGTGGATGGTATATTATATATAGGAAATCATTATCATGTCATATTCGTTATTTTTATCCATTATATTCATCATTATACTCGTCCAAATAAAGTAGAATTGAATAAAAAATTACACTACAGCATTGAGTTGGTAATTCGTACATATGCACACATGCTGATATAATTATTCATAGGATGGAAAAATGGAATAATATAGTTTTCTCATAATCAGAATAACATATAATCATGTAGATTATACTTTAGTTATTAAATTAGTATCTAAAAAACATAGGAAGAGGATCTAGACAAGAAATGAAACTTCATTGAATTAGTAAAACAATTACCTATTTTTTGAGCATCTCTGTTTTATTTTCACAAAAAGAATCCATATGATAGATTTATGCACAATATATGGCCTCTAGGATGAATTGAAACAATATATGAGGATAATTGGGTAGGTTATTCCTAGAAAAAAAGAATTATGGGTGTGAATAAAAGATAAAGAGATGTGATCTTTTATTAGAGAGTTAAGGGCCACATTAAGAAAAATAAAAAATATTAAATTAATATAATTACTTTTCAACTCCAAATGGAAGAAAAGTTACTTATTTCAAAGATAATATGAGGATGGATTGAAATATTCTCAACCAATAAAATTAATACATATTTTGAAGTAGTTTCAATCCTTATAATTTTTATTTAACCTAAATTAATCTATTTAATTTTAATTGTGTTAATAGTTTTCTAAATATTAAATGATTATAAATATTTACCTATATTGGGTAAATATTCCATAAATGTAAACATTATTAAATTTTAGACATTATAATTATAAATTGTTTGTTTTTAAATATTTTTATTATTTTTATATGTTTTAATACAATTTTCATTTTATAAAATATCAGTTGTGTCAATTTTGACACAATTAATAACATTTACCTTAATTAAAACCCAAAAATAATGATAACTTTAAGAAAAACTATTTAATACCTAACTAAAATGTTACAGTCGCTGAAAAATTTATTTTATAACCTCAATTATGGTAATATATATTTATTTTAATATATTTAATATTATTTATTTGACATTTCTATTAATATAATAATTACTTCTTTGTTGTTGTGCCATTACTTATTAAAATTATTTGGTATCTAAAATATATAAATAAATTATTATGATATATATAATGATTTTAGATCTCATAATACTATTCATGATTGAATTTATCTCAATATTAAAGTTATTCTACTTATAAGAAATAGAAGTAAAACTTTTTGTCACATTCTTTGATTTTAATAATATCTAAATCATTTTCATAAACAAGTGTGTATTAAATTATTAAAAATAATTCATTATGATACCATTAACATTATCTTAATTAGGTAGATTAATAATATATTTTTATGAATTTTATAACATTTAATAAAATATTATTAATTTTATAGCATCATTTATTTTAATTTTTGATAATTTTCAATATTTGCATATTTTTAAAATATAAAACCAACATGAAAACATAAAAAATACTTCCAAAATGTCACTAACATGTCTATGTTATCTATAAAATTCTTTTATATCTTTAATAAAGTTATATTATATTTATTTTAATAATATTAATATCATTTAATTGAGAGATTCTTTAATTATTGAATTACTACATCATTATTTTGTCACCATTTAATTAAATTATTTATTTTCAAATAATATAAATAAATTACCCTGATTTATATAATCATTGTTTCTTTTTAGTTACTATTTATAGTCAACCATATCACTTATGTATCCTAATATTACAATTATTTAACCTGTTTAAAACAGAATAGGATTTTCATTAAATATAATATTTAAAGTATATTAATGTCATCCAAGGGGCTCTATGTGGTCACAAATTCGACCCAATTATGCTTTTTTCAAACACACTTACCCAATTATATGAGAAAAAGTGTTATAGTAATTATAATATTATTTTTACCTTTAATAACTTGGTTTACCCTTAACCATGGTATTAAAATAATTACTAATATTACTATTCATTCAGCTAAAAATACATATTAACATAATTTGGACCCACTAATTCCAAATATGGAATCCATTTTTCAAAATCTAAAACACCAAATTTTCAGTAATTAATTTAAAAATAATACCATTGTGAGAATGATAAATAGTTTTCTAAAAATTAAAACATTGGAAAAGATTGAAATGATTTCACATCAAAATTCATTGTAAAATTAATGATAATGACCAAAATTATAAAAAATGATACAAATATATTCTATTTAATATTTAAAAACACTAAATAATATAATTTACCCACATTAATTATTTCAATTAAAATAATTTTTTTTAAAAAAAATTATATTTTTATTCTTCATCAAAAAATTATTTCTATCGGAAAAATATACAAAATACATATAAACTATATTTTTAAATCCCGAGTCTAAGGAATAAATTTATTTTGTTTAATATAATATATGAAAGTTTCTGAACATATATTTACAATTGGTGTCCCATCTAAAGGTGGAAAAACTGAATTTTTTTAAAAAAATATTTACTTTTTAATAACAATTGAGTCTTTTATTATATCATGTAGATAAAATACATAAGATGAATGTTAAAAGTGTATATAATATATAAAATTAAAAATGTGGTTTTCAATATTCAGAACCACTAATTTAACATCTAGTTTATATCATACATTAAATAATTTAATATTATTAATATATTGTTTTTTGGTAGAACAGAGTCTTACGTGTAATGAAAGCCATCTAATTGGTGTTTTTAGAATAATATTAACATGGTGCAGAATAAAAAAATCGAAAAAATTAAATTTATTCCAAAATGAAAATATTATAAATTCCTCGGGTGTCACATTCTTCCATCATTCAAAAAATTGTGTCCTCACAATTTGAAATTGCGCATAAAAAAGGATGATACTAAGAAATAGAATTATGGAAAACACATATATGAAATACGGTTAATAAAACCTAATGTAAGAAAGTGGTAACAATTAATTTCTAAGTCACCATAAAATTAGGCTTTCCAATAGGAGAACATTAGGGGAAAGTAGATATATATACTTTGAGGGAAAAAATAAATATTTATGGGGAGTGATTGAGGTGATCAATCACAAACAAGTAAATGTCAAATAAAAAATTGATGGGGTCAAAGATATAATTATATAATGATTTAAAATACCATTAGTTCAATAAAAATTAAGCTATTACGATAACATATTTATTAGATTCGTTTCCTAATGTTAGGGGATAATTTTACTATTCCGATAATAACTCTGTAAAAATTATATGACTCTATTCCATGTCATAAGAAAAATCTCATTATTTGGTTTTTTTCGATCTATTTTCACTTCATCCCTTCCTCATGGAAATGATAGTTCAAAATGATTTTTTTATGCCTAAATAATTTTGATAAATAATAATGACCTAAAGAATTTCTTTAATCCTTTAAATGTTTACTTATCAAAAAATGGTTAGTAAAATGTGTCCAATAAATCATTCATTAACTTAAAATAATATTACACAATGATAAACATAATCCATTCCATCTTTATAGCTTGACCAAAATACTTCCATCCAAATTCACTCTCATAAAACATCTCGAAATTCAAATAATCAATCATAACATTAGATTCACCCAACAACTTAATGTATCTATTATTTTCAAATACCAAATATTTTATAACATTTAAAACCTTAATGATAACTCATATGCTACCAAATTTTTAAAGAATAATTAATACAGTACAATTCTTATATATCATATGAATCTTATAAACATATAATCATTTACGTAATGACTCCTGAATCCAAATACAAAATAAAATTAATCATTTCACTTCACTCTTTAAACATTTACTATGCTTCAATATCTTATTCCTTAATACTTCATTCATCTCATTATTATTTTTTATACTCTTCATTATCAGCAGTATAACCATTACATGTATATCCTTTTGGATTCTGACTATTGACCAAAATTCAAAGCATATGTTGAGAAACACTAATAATAATGATGAAGTCATGAAGAATCATTCATAGGATCTCTAAATTGTGGAATATTCTTCAAAATCCATTTTTCCATAGGATTAACATAGGTTATTCATTATCAAATCTATTGGATGATATTATGTACATAAAATAATCATTAAATCACATCGGATGGTTTTATTCCCTAATCTATGTTTTTTTAATCTAATTTCCAATGTTATTTCTAAACATCCTTGGATACCAAATATAACGCCGTGAACCTAGATTCCCATAGCCGGTGCATTATTTTAATAGATTTTCAAGATTACAAGGAATCCCATTTTGAAGGACTGATAGGATTATTTGTCTTAGAAAATTTATTACATACATTAACTATACATTAGAATTTAAAACATAAATTACAACATATATAATCCTTTTAGAAAATCATTATTCTCCTATATTAACCCTAAATATAAATAATAATACACTTAATGGAATCCTGGGAAAATAAAACATAAGAAAGGGGTGATCTTAAATGATCAGTAAGATTAAATATTATATAAGAAGTATAATAAATAATCAAAAACATTAAGTATAAAACAAAAACATAATCCATTTAAGCATAAATATAAACATAATATGGAAAGAATAAATAAAATAATGCCATTTAAACATTCACATGGATATACTATTAGTCTAACTATCACATGTAATATCAATAAATAATCATATAATTAGGAAATTCATAATGTTGGGCATCATAATCATACAATAATTTACTCATACCAAGAGAACACATATACATACCATCAAGGCCTCAGGACAAGACACTAATTGGTCTCATAAGACCTACGTATGCCTCAAGGGGCTATAGTGGGCCCCTCCAGTAACTTATAAAATCTAATTCTTTCCTCATATGAAAATGGTGAAACCTAGCATAACTATTCCAATTAAAACAAGCCTACCAAATTTTAATAATATAAGCATAAAAAATAATGGTATTAAAATAGAACATCCTCTTTAAGAAATATAATAAAAATTCAATAAAAAATTTCATATTGTATCATAATAAATAAACATCAATTAAGAATAAAATTCTTCAACTAATGTTCACATAGATGAGAATAATCTAATAAAATAACTATAACTCTTTGAGAGAATATTTGTTATTTACATTGAAATCATTTAAAATATGTGAAATGAAAATGAAATCATTTATTATGAAAATTACATTATATTATTATAAGGGAAGCTTCAAGAAGGAAAATATTTTGAATTAAATTTTATGAAACATGTGTATGGATGATAAATATTTCCTAGTGCAATCAAATTTATAAAAAACCATAGAGAACATAAAGGTTGTGAAATTAACCCTTAACTTGAACATTCCTTTATTAAAGGGTGTTTTAACCTCCTATATAGCAGTTAAATCATGTTATTAAATTATAAAAGGACCATATCTATATCTATGGTATTGTATATGATACTCTTGTATCATTTTCTTAAAAATATATAAATATTAACATTTTTTCTGGTGTTAACCACTTCGTTTTCCTATGCTTATTTTGTTATGTAAGTCCTTATTCTTATGAATAGGATAAATTTTATTCATATCCATAATGATATTAAATACATAAATATTATATTTACTCATATTATAAATTTGATGATCATTCCTGAATGGTTAATGTAGAGAATGAATCTCACCGCATCATGGAGACGGTAGGCCGTAAGTACACACAATCGATGTACCATTTCATTGATGGTTAAATGGTTGGAACAGGATGGTATATTAATTAAAAATAATAATTATAATGTTATACTAATTATTTATATCCATTATATTTTTCATTATATCCATTAAAATAAAGTAGTGTTGAATAACAAATTAAACCATGACTTGGAGAGGGTAAGCCTTTTGTACGCACTCATGGTGATATTATAATTTGTAGGATAGATAAAAAGAGGAATATGGGTGTACCATAATCATAATAAAAAATCACCATGTATTTTATAATGAAGTGTTTACTTTATTATGGATAAAACACTGGAAGAGGACGTAGAAGAATAAAAGAAATTGATTTGAATTGGTAAAACAATTTCCCCTTCTTCAATTGTATCCTTTTAATAATCACAAAAAAACTCATTAGGTTGGATTTATTACCAATGCATAGAATCTACCACGATGTTCGGGTATTTTGTAATAGAAGTTTGTAGGGTTTTTCTAGGAAAGGGATCTTTATATCTGTGAATAAAATGGAAGGATTAGTGATCCTTTATAAGATAGGTAAGTGGAACATTAGGAAACTATCAAAATATTAAATTAATATAAATTAATTTTCAACTCAAAATGGATAAAAAGTGAATTATTTAAATAATAATAAGTGGGTGAGTCTATATAATCTCAGAAAATATATTTTTCACATTTTTTTATTTTATTACAATCCTCGTCTTTTTTATTTATCATTAATTAATATATATATATATATAATTTTAATTATCGTAATAATATTTTAAATACTATATGTTTATAAATATTTACCTATATGGTCTCTATTTTCCATAAATGGACACTTTAGGAAATTTTAGACCTTATAATTCTAACTGTATATTTTTTAAAAACTTTTATAATTTTTAAACAATTTAATCAAATGTTATTTTTTTATAAAATATCAATTTTGTCAATTTTGGCACTATATAAAATTAATACAGAAACATAACTTTGAGAAAAACTAATTAATACACCTATAAAATGTCTTATAACCTATTGAATTATTTTATCACCTTAATTATGAAAAATTATATTTATTTTAATATATTTGATATCATTTTTTACATTTCTATTAATAAAATAATTATTTATTCATTATTCTGTTATTATATATTGAATTTATTTAGTCTCTAAAAATTATAAATAAATTACTATGATATAGATAATTATATTATATCTCTAGATACTATTCATTTTCAATTTTATCTCCATGTTTTATCTATATTATTATTATTGTACACATAAGAATTAAGAGTGTGACATTTTGTCACATATATCAATTTTAGTAACATCAATGTCATTTTCAATGATATGAGTCCATTAAATGATTTGAAATTGATAGTTATGATATATTTGGAATTATCATAACTATTTGGCCTAATTTTATATTTTAATGATTTTATTGAATTTAATAAAATATTATTTATATTAAAGTATCATTTATTTCAATTTTTATATTATTCAATATTTTCATTTTTTTAAATATAAACTCAACAAGATAATTTCAAACCAATACTTCCAATATGTCACTAACATGTCTATGTTTTCTATAAATTACAAGTATATCTTTGATTAAGTCATATTATATTTATTTTGGTATTATTAATATCATTTAATTGATTATTCCATTAATATGTCAATTAATACATCATCAAAGTGCCACCATTTAATTTAATGATTTAATTTACAATATTACCAATAAATAAATAAGGTATGTAATCATTTTTTTTCATTATAATTACTATTTATGGATGAACATATCTCCTATATAACCTTATATTAAAAATATTTTACATATTAAAACCAAAATATGATTTTTAATAAATAAAATATTTTAAATATATTTAAGACATACATGTGGCTCTATGTGGTTCCGGAATCGACCCAAAGATTATTTTTGTGGGTAAAATTTAACAATTAAAATCGGGCAAGTTTTAGCGTAATTATAAAAGTATTTTTACCTTAAATTATCTCAATTTCCATTAATCGAGGAAATAAACAAAATTACCAAAATTACTATGCTAAATGTTATAAAATAAAAGCGTCCTATTTACACAATTTATACCCCTTGATTACATGTCTGTATTTAATTTCTTAAAAAATATATAGAATTTAATGAAAATTAATTTAATATTAATCCTATTGTTAGATTGAAAAATGGGTGTTTAAAAGTTAAGAGTATTCAAATGATTGAAATGATTTTACATCAATATTCAGGGTGAAATTAATGATAATTATTAAAATTATATTAAATGATGAAAATATATTATATTTTATATTTAAAAAATTAAATAATATAATTTATCCACATAAATTCATTTGATGATAAAAGTTGTTTTCAATTAATATTTTGTATATTTTTCCAATTTGTCGATACATAAAAATTATCAAAAAAATATAAAAAAAAATTATTCCTAAGTACATTTTTATATAATTATTCTAAAGAAGATGATTATTTTGTTAAATATAATATATAAATGTTTTAGAAATTTGATTCAAAATGGGTTAAACATCAATATGTTTTAGAACTACATTTTTTGAAAAATACTTCTTTCATATGAAAATGGCATCTTTTCTTGTTTCATATCTTACAAATACATAATATGAGTGAAAAATTGTATATAATATATAAAATTAAAAATGTGTGGAATATTATTCAAATATCTAATTTTACATATACGTTATATCTAATATTAAATAATAATATTTTATTCATATATTATTTCTCTGTAGAACTGGGCCTTATGTGTCATAAAGTTCAACTCATTGTTCTGTGTAGTATAATATTAACATCATGTTTCCTAAAAAACAAGAAACCAAGAAAATTAAATTTATTCTAAAATGAAAACATTGTAATGTTATGGGGTGTTATATTGGGTGAAAAATGTACATGGTGATGTTTTCCCATTTCCATATTGGTATGTGAAATGGTTTAATCGTCCCATATAATTTTAGCCTTTTAGCATTCACTTGCTGATGTACAAGGAATATAAATGTATAATCAGTTATTTCTTTATTCATGTTATCCAAAAAATAGTTCTTTCGATGATGTTGATATATCTTTTTTCATCCTCTTTGAATAGAGAATGTAAAACTATGCTCATCATCAAAATGATTATTCATTATGTCCAGATTTGATAGAATGCATAATCGTGACAGAAATTTTACAATTCCTTCTTCATTAACATTGATCTTTGAGGATTTCACTATTTTTTGACAGTTTCCAAATTCTTCATAAATTCCCACATCATCTTTTTTATCATGCTTTAACCATAAAAAAGAGATGGTTAAGCGTTCATTTATGACAAGATTTTTTATGTTCTATTATTTATGATTACCATGTATATATTCTTCAAATCTAATAAGGTAATATCCTTCTCAATTATCATCAATTATATATTTTTTGGGATCTTTTGTACTAAGAGTATCATCCACCCTGTTCGCTTCCACATTATGGTAGTTGATTGAGAAGTCATAATCCTTTATGATCTCTAACCATATTTGTTAGTGTGTATTTAGCTCTTTCTTAGTCAATATATATTTCAAACATTGCGATAGATATATATTTCATGTTTCTTCCTAAATAAATAATTCCACTAGATATCCAACACAAATATAATAGTTGTCAACTATAAATCATGTGTGGGATAGTCTTTCATATGAATTTTCAACTACTATGAAGAATAGGTAGTGACATTTTCATTTTTCATCAACACACATCCCAATACCTTATTTGAATCATCTCTACAAATTATAAAAAGCTACCCACTTGTGGGTAGTATGAGCATTAGGGTAGTGATAAGACCCCTTGTCAAATCCAAAAATATTTCTTCACATTTATCAATCCATTAAAATGTGTCTCCCTTCATAGTTATCTTAGTAAGATGGATTAAAAATCATAGTAAATATTTCACAAATCACCAATACTATCCATCTAAACCATGAAAAATATGAATATATACAATAAATTTTGGTCTCATCTGTCTCTCAATTGTTATTGTCTTAAAAAGATCTATAGTATCCCATTTATTTGTTGATATGGTCCTTTAATGTTAATTCTTTGAACCAAAACTCACACTTTTTTTACTTTTCATAAAGCCTCTCCTATAGAAAGTTATTTAGAATAGTCACTAGATGTTCTTCATGATACACCTTTGATTTGGATTATATTATAATATCAACTATAAATACTTCCAAAAAAATTTGAGGTATTATCTAAAGTCTCTATTTATCAAGTCTATAATGATTTATGGGGAATTAGTGAGTCTGAATGTAATCACTATGAACTCATAATGCCCATACCTAGTACGAAAATTTTCCTTTAGGATATCATCCTTCTTCACCCGTATGTGGTAATTTCATAACTTTAGATCCACCTTTTATAAGTATTGTGCTCCATGTAGTCAATATAACAAGTAATAAATTTAGGGAAAATAATGCTTGTTATTTATTCTAATTTTGTTGAGATCGTGACAGCCAATGAAAAAGAGCATTGACCAATCTGTTTCCTTGATAAAAAGGGACCGGTGAATCACATGGTGAATCACTTGGGCATATAAACCCTTTATGTAGCTTCTGTAGTTGTTTTTTATTTTGATACTTATGTTTTAGAGTAGACATTCTTTATAGAGTTTAAGATATTGGAAATACCCAGGGTATAATTTTGAATGAAAATTTAACTTCCTTTCATTGAGGAAGACTAGGAAACCACTTGGGAGACAAATCATCTAATTCCCTCAAAACAGTCATGTCTTCGAGGAAGGTATGTTCCTTAGAATAAATCATTTGATCAAGATACACTTACACATAAGATAATAATATCCATGAATTATATGATAGTTAGAAATAATATTCCCCTCCTCCTTTCACTTGTATAGAAATGGGGTGTTGATTAACCATTTGGAGAGAGATTTCCCTATCTCAGAAATTTATGATATCTCTATATAGGGAAATCCAATCCATTCCAAAAATTACATCTAATTCATGCAAGGGATGTAAGACATGGTGTAACACCCCAAGATTTAATAGATGCACTTCTTCAAAATAATTACATAACTTTCACTACACGTAACACCGAGTTCAAGCACACCATGACTTACCAAAAAAGCCGTTCAAAAAAGGTTATGAATATTATTAACTACATTTTGAACCTTATATAATCCTTATAATTTTAGAATCAATATTATGAGTTTATTAGACATAATTTAAGAACAAATTCCTTTTTTTAAGATAAATGAAGTATTTTTCAAAAAGCACTTTTACCATCTTTAATAGTGAACCCTTTTTAAATCCAATATTTTAAACTTTTATATATTCAATTTGACTAAATAAATTTATTCTTTAGAATGGGGACATAAAAAAATTTATAATGTAACACCCCAAGCTTCCACAGTACGCTTCTCTTTGAATAATACAGTAGTGTGTGTTGTACGCAACTTCGAGTTCTAACACACACTACAACCAATCAAACTAGCCTTAATGAATAGTAATACATACTTTTTAAAATTTTATAAATATAATCTCTAAAAATTGACTTCATTTTGGGATTCTTAATATCAAATATTGCCTAGGGTGAAATTTTGGTACTTTTCGGATAACTTTTAAATTATGATGAATAGTGAAAATTACTAAATTTTAATTAAAAAAACTTTTTTAATCAAAATAATTAGTAGTGATAAATTATGAATTTGAGTGGTTTTAAACTATATTTAGAATATATTTTTACCATTTAATACAATTTTGGTCATTGGACGAAATTTCACAATTAAACTGGACATAAAAAAGTGTCAATCTTTTGATAGTTATTATCTCTAAAAAACACGCTTTTTGTTTTAACAACAGAAATTAATTTTAAATTAATTTATTCCACTTCTGTGTTTTGAATTTGGAAAAATGGATTCCATATTTGGAATCATGATGTTTAAATTTTATAAATATTTAACTTTTATTTTTAGACATTTTGAATAATTACTTCGGTAAATATTTTATTTACCATGGTTAAAGGGTAAATCTGGTAAATAAGGGTTAAAAAATAATATTATAATAATAATAATTTACTATAAAACGGGTCCTAACCTTATTTTTAGATACATGTACTACCATGTTTATCTTTGGGTTGATTTTTGGACCCCATGGAGCCACTTGTAAGTGATAATGACACTTTATATTAATTATGTTAAAATAAATACAAAAATGACATAAGCATATATATTTTAGAAAAAAAAAATTTACATAGGGTTATATATGTTGTATTTTAGATTATAAATATTCATTAGAAATATAAAACGATTTCATACATAATTATATTTTATTTATAATTTTTAGACAATAAATAATATAATTTATTTTTGACACAATGATGATGCAGTAATTACCATAATAGTGAAAAAATAAAATAATTGATATTATAAATACACAAATAAAAATAATTTGAGAATTTTTATGAATTACACTACTAACATTGGTTAATATGACATGTTATTATTGACTTAATTAACTTTTTTCGAAGTAATCATTCTGGTATGATTTTCACAAAAATCAATTATTGAATAGTGTCAAAATTGACATAAAAGAGTTTTTAAAACAAATATTTTATTATTAATTGATATTAAATTCCTAAAAATCTAACTTTCTTCAAATATACTTATATCATGATAGTTTTATCATTAATGGACCACTTGGGGGTCCCTTGTATGTATATAGTATGTTTATTAACCATATATTATAAAAATACAAAGAGACATTGTAAAAGTGAAACTAATTAACTAAAAGTAAATACCTAATGATAAGGTTAATATAGTGAACCAAACCTGTCTAACTTCTATTTTCTAAGTGTTTTTAGAACTATCCCCACATTAACCTTTAAATAATTTACTTTGGAGCCATTAATAACCTAATATGAATTTATTATAAAATAATATTTCTAGATTTTCTAAAGGTGCCCCTCACCCCTCTTATAAAAGGGCACTCCCCCTTCTCACTAATTCACACATTCAAAGCCTTTTGGATCGGCAAAAACCTACACCAATACTCTCTCAACTTCCCTCACATCATCCTAGAGTCCTTCCTTTAGTCAGAAAGCCAACCTAAAGAGCTCTTTTGATCAAATCAAAAGGAAGAACCCGAAGAAGAGGTAATGATTTCACCACCCTTTTTCAAGTTCCTTTCTTCTTCCACTTCATCTTTATTTGTTATTTACATTCTAAAATAATAACTCCAGTATATTATATATACTTTTATGTTATTATAAACATGTTATAACCATATTTTAGTATTCTATCCATCCTTTGAATGACATGTCACCATACGTGCGTACTTACGGTTTACCGTCTCCACGTCGTGGTGTAATTCAAAACATTATTATTTGGATGGGTAAAATAATGATGTGTAATTCATGTAAATAATAAATATAACATGATAATTTTTCTGTATATATTATATACCATCCAATTATACATTATTTTAATATCAAAATAATGATTTTGTCGCTCGTACGTACGTACGGACTACCGTCTCCACGAACGTGATGAGATTCATTCTCCATCGTATCCATTCAAGTATAATTATCATTTTATGATTTAAAAATAATTTTTAAGGAATTGGTATCATTATGGATATAATTAATATACAACCGGTCCATGACAACAATGGATTACGTAACAAAACATATAAAAGAAAACGAGTAAGTTAACACCCAAAACGATGATAATACTAAGATATTATTAACAAAGAAATTTTAAAAGATCATATATGATATCATATTAATGTATATGATTCTTGTAAAATTTAATAACAATTATTTCACCATTATACAGGAGGTTATCCTACCCCCAACCAAGGAAAACTACAAGGTAAGGGGTTTTCATCTCACTCCTTATTTCCGTGGGATTCATGCCATATTGCCGCTATTACCTTCTGTGTGGTGTATGTACTGCCCATAATTGTATTATTCGTGTAATACACTTTAATTTATGTGTATTTACATATTCATTTTATGGTACCTCTTTCATGGGTTGTATGTTTCGTAAGTTACCAAATTGGTAAGGGTTAATTTTACAACCTCTTTATTATCCAAGGTTATTTTTACGTAAGTATCTACTGGGACATATTTATTATCCATATCCATGTTTTATGAAAGATTTTTCAAAGGGATTGTTTTAAGGTAATTTTTACTAAAAAATCATTTCAAACGTTTTAAATATTTATTCTTCTAAATCTTTCTCATTAATGTCCATTTCTTCAAAATGGTTTTTAAGGATTTATTTATATGGACATGAATGTTTTTAAAATGTTAATTCCTTTCAAAAGATTCAAAGTGGTATGGGACGGTTTGATTGAAAAATGTCTTTAAATTAATTCTTTCCAAATTGTGTGACATTTAAATGTTTTCATGAAATAGAGATATTTCTCTCAAATAGTTTTGATTTCATCTATGTCAACATCCTTTGATATATTTTACACTTGTTTGAAGTTGATTTATTATGATAAAAATCTCCCATATTGTATTTATGGTTTTGTGATATGTTTGACTATGGATGAGTTATCTTTATTCCATTAATCGATTATGATTAATGTTTTTGAATTTCTTATGCTAGTTTTAATACGAATTTTTATGTTATATTTCATCCTCTTTTTAAGATGAATGTGTTGGACTAGTATCTTCCGGGTTGGGGACCGGTAAATGTAAGCCCTCCGGGTTGGTGTCCGGTTATTAGAGGAACTTCGGGTTGGTGTCCGGTAATTAGAGGCACTCTGGGTTGGTGTCCGGTTATTAGAGGCACTCCTGGTTGGAGTCCGGTTACAGAGGCTCTCCAGGTTGGGATCTGGTTACAGTTATACCTTAGGTCTTGTCATGAGACCTTGACACATAGATTAAAGTTCGGCATTATGCATTACATCATTATGAATGTGGTTATTGATATTGCATGTGATTATTCGATTAGTAGAATATCCATGTGAATAATTAAATGGAATTATTTCATTTTATTTTTTCCATAATATGTTGAAGTTCATGTTAAAAAAGCTTTTGTTTTAGTTATACATTGACTTAAATTTTTATTCTTATTTATGAATGTTTCTGTTATATTATTATCTGTACTGGGCATTTGAGCTCACCCATTTTCTATGTTTTATTTTTCCCAGGATTCCAAGAAGTATATTTTGATTGATATGGAGGGTTAAGACAGGAGAATACTGGCATTCATAAAAGATTATTTAAGTTGTTTTGTATGTTATGAAGTGTAATGTAACATTCATGTATGTAATCTATTTTTCAAGACTGCTAAACTGATCGGTCATTTGGGACATGATTCCTTGTAATAATGCCAATTTATTAAAATAATGCACTGACTCTAGGTAACATGGGTCATGGCGTTATAGTTGGTATCAGAGGAAGTTTAGAAATAACCTTGGAAACTAGATTTAGATAAACTCTCATTAGAGAACATAGCCCTGAGATAGACTTTGAGGATTAGTATAGAAGAACTTCCTATAATTTTGGTATTGTAGAGATTTTGTGAGTCTTTCGAGCAATAAATCCCTTTATGGATATGAGCAGGTAGAGGCGGCTCTGGCACAGATGTACCTAGGGGTAAAACCCGAAAACACCGCTTTGAGCTAGACTCGAATGGGAACTGGTGCACGACCACGGGCCTTGCTACACTCTTGGTTACGACACTCCCAGGGTATATGCTTAGAATAATTCTCATTTTCGTTACAAACCATTATGAATGGATCATGAGTATATACTTACTCAATGAAAACATTTTTATGATTATGGATTATATCCATAAACTATTCAATTTGCGTTAGGTATTTTACAGGTTTGGAATTATTCATTGCAATTCATAAACAGACCTAGTTTATGTTATTGTATAGAAATGGCGCACAATAGAAGCAATGTGAACTCCAGTAATACGTATGATCCAAAGAGTAAGAAGGATCATATATTTTAGGGTATTAAGCCATCATTTAGAAGGGAACTAGTCTCCCATGTATTATCATCATATAAAGAAATAGTATCATGTGTGGATAAGATAACTAAAGAGTTTATTGGGTCCTATGGATTTGAAGGGAAGAAAGAGAAGAAAAGGATGGAAGAGAGAAAGATGGGTAAAGGGAATAGAAAAAAGAATAATTTCCCCATATGTGATAATTGTTGTAAGAAACACCCTGGAACTTGCTTGAAATGAATGGGAGTTTGTTATAAGTGTGTAGGAAAAGGTCACCAAGTATGTGACTGCAAGGGTAAGAAAATGGTTTCAAATGTACAATGCTTCATTTTGAAGGAGTTTGGACACTACGCGAACCTATCATCAGACTGTGCTGCAAATGATGATATTGGATAACAATCAAGTTATGATACTACCACAGATGAAGAGGAATGATTAGAGTTCTTAGGTTGATTATGTCATTTGAGTGTTGTATCAGCAATGTACTTGTTATAATAATTATGGAATATATAAGGATTGTACTGCAGTACTATTTCATTGAGTATTCGAGATGTTATGGTACTATGAAAAGTGACTCTACATCATGTTAAACTTTTTGGAAATTACATGGTTGGAGGAAGGATAAACCTTAATATGGTCCTAATATTGTGGTACTTATTTTGGAATAAGATATGGTTGATTTGGGTAAATTATATTGGATAATATTGACTGCCTTGAAACCGATTAATGATTTTTATATTCCATAATTGTTGGAGTTTACATGATTTTTGGATGGATGAAGTATATCCAGCATTCTATATGGAATAAGGGAGAATGAATGTAATCAATAAGGATTATGGTAATTCATGATGTTTCAGTGTTTTCTAAGAATTCATGATAAAGTTATTCATATGCTATTACGGGGTAAAAAGGATCTACATTATGTTTAACTTCCTTATAAATGTTAGACTGTGAGTTTGGACATAATTATTTTGGATAATTCTAGTTTGAGATTATTTTTGGATTGCCATAAAAGGACAACCTGGAGGTCGGGCGGCAACCTGTCGCAACCTGCAAGGCCGCGAGACTTGTACCAACAACCGAAGGGCGACAAGGGTGTATCACCTACCACTAGCTCTCGAGATGTCATGGATTAAATAATTTAGTTTATATTAAGAAGGTATAGTAGATGAATTGTAAATTCATTTTTTTTTACCCCAAACGAAAAGGATAAATAGAATATTTTTTAAGTTCTATTATCTTTTAGAGTGAAATATGAGTTTGTGGTAGAAATTAGTTAAAAGATGGAACTCTACTTTTGAAGTATATATTTTTCTTCTCCTATTATTCTATGAATAAATTAATTCTTATACTTTATTGAATGGATAATAAAACAAAAAATGTGTTATACTAATACCTTATGTTTTGTTGAAGCAATGGAATTTTAAATCCTCATAGATTACTGAATTTAAGGACCTCAATTTTAAACATGTTTAAGATTGATGACCTCAATAACCACCTATAAATATTTACATTTTTCCTCTATTTATATGTCTCTAATATCCACCAATGTTCTCCTAATCGAGATCTTCATTTGGTGGTGACCCTTTCATTTCTCTTTTCCTCTTATTAAGACTAAATTTTATTAACCAAATTTCTGATGTGGGTTTTCCCAGAAAAATATTTTCTATTTTCAACCTTTATTTTCAAAGAAGAATATCAAATTGTGAGGACGCAATTTATTGAAGCAGAGAAGAATGTAACACCCCAAGATTTCATAGTATGTACTTCTTCAAAACAATTCTATAACTTGAACTACACGTAACACCGAGTTCAAGCCCACCATGACTTACCAAAAAAGCTGTTCAAAAGAGGTTATGGATAGTATTAACTAAAATTTTAACCTTATATAATCCTTATAATTTTACATTCCATATTATGAGTTTTTTATACATAATGTATGAAAAAATTACTTTTTTTCAGATAAAATAAGCATTTTTCAAAAATGCAGTTTTACCAAATTTAATAGTGAACCCTTTTTAAATCCAATATTTTAAACATTAATATATTCAATTAGACTAAATAAATTTATTATTTTGAATAGGGACATAAAAAATTTACAATGTAACACCCCAATATTCAATGGTATGCTTCTCTTTGAATAATACAGTTGCGTGTGTTGTACGCAACTTCGAGTTCGAACACACACAACAACCAATCAAACTAGCCGTAATGAATAGTAATACCTACTTTTTTAAAATTTTATAAATTTTATCTCTCAAAATGGACTTCATTTTTGGATTCAGAATACTGAATTTATCCTGGGGTGAAATTTTGGTACTTTTCGGATAAATTTATATTTTGATGAATAGTGAAAATTACTAAATTTTAACTAAAAACAATTTTTTATTAAAAATAATTAGTTTTGATAAATTATGAATTTTAGTGGTTTTAAAGTATATTTAGAATATATTTTTACCATTTAATACAATATTGGTCATTGGATAAAATTTCACAATTAAACTGGACATAAACAAGTGTCAATACTATGATAGTTATTATCTCTTAAAAACATGCTTTGTGTTTTAACAACGGGAATTAATTTTAAATTAATTTCTGCCACTTATGTGTTTTGAATTTGGAAAAATGGATTCAATATTTGGAATCAGGATGTTCAAATTGTGTAAATAGGTAACTTTTATGTTCAGACATTTTGAATAATTACTTCGGTAAATATTTTATTTACCATTGTTAAAGGGTAAATCTGGTAAATAAGGGGTAAAAAATAATATTATAACAATAACAAGTTACCCTAAAACGTGTCCTAACCTTATTTTTTGATACATGTCCGACCATGTGAATCATTGGGTCGATTTTTGGACCCCATGGAGCCACTTTTAAGTCATAATGATACTTTATATTAATTAAGTTATAATAAATAAAAAAATTACATTAGCATATATCTTTTAGCAAAACATTTTTTTACATAGGGTTATATATGTTGGATTTTAGATTATATATATTAATTATAAATATAAAAATATTTCCTAAATAATGATATTTTATTTATAATTTTTAGACAATAATTAATTTAATTTATTTATGACACAATGATAATGCAGTAATTACCATACTAGTGAAAAATTAAAATAATTGACATTATAAATACCCAAATAAATAAAATTTGAGACATTTTATGAATTAAAATAATTTTCTAGGTTAATATGACATGTTATGATTGACTTAATTATCTTTTTTTGAAATAATCATTCTGGTATGATTTTCACAAAAATAAATTATTGAATAGTGTCAAAATTGACATAAAATAGTTTTTAAAACAAATATTATATTATTAATTGATATTCAATTCCTAAAAATATAAGGATCGTCCAATAGACATATATCATGATAAGTGTATCATTAATGGACCACATGGGGGTCTCTTGGATTTATATAGTAATTTTATTAGCCATATAATATAAAAGTACAAAGAGACATTGTAAAAGTGAAACTAATTAACTAAGAGTTAATACTTAAAGATAAGGTTAATATAGTGACCCAAACCTATCTAAATTCTATTAGTTGAGTAGTTTTTGACCTATCCGGACCTTGACCTTTAAATAATACACTTTGGAGCCATTATAAACTGAATATGAATTTATTATTAAATAATATTTGTATCTTTTCCAAAGGTGCCCCTCACCCCTCTTATTAAAGGGAACTCCCCCTTCTCACTAATTCACACATTCAAAGCCTTTTGGTTTGGCCAACCCCTGCCCAAAAACTCTCTACACTTCCCTCACTTAATCCTAGAGGCCTTACTTTAGTAAGAAGGCCAACCTAAGGAGCCCTTTTGATCAAATAAAAAGGAAGAACCCGAAGAAGAGGTAATGATTTCACCACCATTTTTCAAGTTCCTTTCTTCTTACACTTCTTCTTTCTTTGTTATTACCATTATAAAATAACAACTCCAGTATATTATATATACTTTTATGTTATTATAAACATGGAAAAACCATATTTCAGTATTCTATCCATCCTTTTAATGACATGTCACCATACGTGCATACGTACGGCTTACCGTCTCCACGTCGTGGTGTAATTCAAAACATTATTATTTGGATGGGTATAATAATGTTGTGTAATTCATGTAAATAATAAATATAACATGATAATTATTCTGTATATATGATATACCATCCAATTATATATTATTTTAATATCAAAAGAATGATATTGTCACTCGTGTGTACGTACGGACTACCGTCTCCACGAACACGATGAGATTCGTTCTCCATCGTATCCATTCAAGTATAATTATCATTTGATGATTTAAAAATAATTCTTAAGGACTTGATATCATTCTGGATATGAATAATATACAACCTATCAATGGAAACCATGGATTATGTAACAAAACATATAAAATAAAACGAGTAAGTTAACTCCCGAAACGACGATAATACTAAGATATTATTAAAAAAGCAATGTTAAAAGATCATATATGATGTCATATTAATGTATATGATTCTTGTATAATTTAATAACAATTATTTCACCATTATATAGGGGGTTAACCTACCCCCAACCAATGAAAATTACAAGGTAAGGGGTTTTCATCTCACTCCATATTTCCGTGAGATTCATGCCATATTGCCACTATTACCTTTTGTGTGGTGTATGTATTGCCCATAATTGTATTCTTTGTGTAATTCAATTTAATTTATGTGTATTTACATATTCATTGTATAGTACCTCTTTCATGGCTTGTATGTTTCGTAAGTTACCAAATTGGTAAGGGTTAATTTCACAACCTCTTTATTATCTGAGGTTGTTTTTACGTATGTACCTACTGGGACATATTTATTATCCATATCCATGTTTTATGAAAGAGTTTTCAAAGGGATTCTTTTAAGGGACTTTTTACTAAAACATCATTTCAAACGTTTTAAATTTTTATTCTTCTAAATCTTTCTCATTAATTTCCATGTCTTCAAAATGGTTTTTAAGGATTTATTTATATGGACATGAATTTTTTTAAAAGGTTAATTCCTTTCAAAAGTTTCAAAGTGGTATGGGACGGTTTGATTAAAAAATTTCTTGAAATGAATTCTTTTCCAAATTGTGTGAAATTTAAATCTTTTCATGAAATAGATATATTTCTCTCAAATAGTTTTGAATTAATCTATGTCAACATCCTTTCATATATTTTATACTTGTTTGAAGTTTATTTATTATGATAAAAATCTTCCATATTGTATTTAAGGTTTTTTGATATGTTTCACTATGGATGAGTTATCTTTATTCCATTAATGGTTTATGATTAATGTTTTGGCATTTCTTATGCTAGTTTTAATATGAATTTGTATGTTATATTTCATCCTCATTTTAAGATGAATGTGTTGGACTAGTATGATACGGGTTGGGGACCGGTAAAATTAAGCCCTCCGGGTTGGTTTCCTGTTATTAGAGGCCCTCCGGGTTGGTGTCCGATTATTAGAGGCACTCTGGGTTGGTGTCTGGTTATTAAAGGCACTCCGGGTTGGAGTCTGGTTACAGAGGCTATCCGGTATGGGTTCCGGTTACAGTTATACCTTAGGTCTTGGCATGAGGCCTTGACACAGAAATTAAAGTTTGGCATTATTCATTACATCATTATGAAAGTGGTTATTGATATTTCATGTGACTATTCGATTAGTATAATATCCATGTGAATAAGTAAATGGCATTATTTCATTTTATTTTTGCCATAAAATGTTGAAGTTAAAGTTTAAAAGGGTTTTGTTTTAGTTATACATTGCCTGAAATGTTTATTATTATTTATTAAAGTTTTCGCTATATTGTTATCCTTACTGGGCATTTGAGCTCACCCATTTTCTATGTTTTATTTTTCCCAGGATTCCAAGAAGTATAATGTGATTGATGTGTAGGGTTAAGACAAGGGAATAATGGAATTCATAAAGGATTATTTATGTTGTTTTTTATGTTATGCAGCTTAATGTAACATTCATGTATCTAATCTATTTTCTAAGACTGCTAAACTGATCGGTCCTTTGGGACTTGATTCCTTGTAATCATGCCAATGTATTAAATTAATACACTGACTCTGGGTAACTGGGGTCGGGCCGTTACACATGGTTTAATGGAAAGTTAAATCCTCAAATTGTGATAGAGGAAGAGTTATATACATGGGATCCCATAATTTCCCAATTATTTTTTATAGTAACATCTCTACTTCCATTATATTTGGTGGTGTTTCAATAGTTCTAATAAATAATCATTACATAAAAGTATGTGTAGAACCAGAATAAAAAACATTCAATATTCATGAATATATATCTATTATACCTGTATCCACTTTGTTTTTAGGGTCCACCAGGTGGTGGTGATGGAAAAGGCTTTTCCTTACAACATTGGAGGTTTTTGGATTCCTCTGAAAACCCATGGCATTGTTCAATGGTTCATAATGTTCCTTGATTCTGTAAAAGTGAATCACAGAACAAAGCATTTGGTGCTGACCCGAGGATTCCATTATGCAATCCCATTGGTGGGTTTCTCTTTTCAGTAATCATTATCCACGTTACTTTATCTTCCAAACATAATTAATTTACTTTATCCCCTTATGAAATTTATAGGGTTCTTCTTTCCACAACTTTGACAAGTGGAGTACTCGAATTTCATAGCACCATTGGATTAATCGATTGTACATCCGGAATTAAAATCCTCCTTCGTTTTCATATTTCAATGATACCCCTAAAATTCACCAATATTCATCTCATCATTGAGGGAACATTTTCAAAATTCCCCATTGCAATCAATTTCATTGATTTTTATAGCATTTTGTAGTCTTATCATTAGCCCATTAAAGAAGCGTTCTACCATTAATTTGGAGGTAATGATGAAACTGAAGGTGTATCATGCATGTCATGTAGTGTTTTCCATGTACATCTCAATATATTCATCGTCATATTACTTGAGTGCATGAAAATCTCAATCCACTTTAAGATAGAGGGTTTGGGGAGAAAATTTGTCAAAAAATTCCAAAAATTCCATCCAATCTATTTCTTTGATATCATCCTCAGACATCGTATTTTCGATTAATGTCCATCACTGACTAGCTTCAAACTCTATAAGATAAAAAAGAAATGGAACCATTTATTTTTCATAACATTAAATGATATAGAATATAATTTAAATTAAATTGATCTAGTACTACATGATCAAGGGATCAAATTAACTATTAAAAGTAGGAGGCCTTTGTTGCAAGAATTTATTGACAATAGGTTTATCTCTCTTGGAGAGGGGGTTATGCTCTCCTCTTAGCCCAGGTTTCCATTCCGAACATGATTTAACTAAGATAGTATCATCAAAAAAAATTCAATTCCCATTCCCATTCTATTGGTCTTATCATTGGAGCAATCCATTCACTGACATTTGCAATGGTTGTTAGCTTGATTCCACTTATTTACAACCATTGTCTAGAATAAAAGGAAAATTATGGATCAATATCTTAAATAGTTAAACACAATAATGTGTAATAAAATGACATTAAAGGGATAAATTAAATTTATCTCTTTAACATATGAGTTTTTATGCTTCAATCAATTTTATCCATGATCGACTTCCTAACATATATTAATATGGTCATTTTATTCCCTTATTAATAGTTTTTATTGATCTTATGAATTTACCAATGAATATCTCCAAGGATTGTAAATCTAGGTGCTTTGTATGGCCAGTTTTTGTATACTAGGTTTCCCTGAGTCAGGCCCAGAACACCTTTTCGGATTTGAAACTAATATGTACATCTAAGCCAGAACCACGTCCACATGTAGAATCCAGACGTTTATTTTTTTACCTGATAACCCACTTTCATAATAATTACCAAAATATCGGTATGTTTTAATTCAATTAGTCATAGACCTAAGGGATCTCACTAGGGTTTTCCAATCCAAATCACAAAAATAATTAAACATATCTGATGATACCAACTATAGAAACCCTATTTTTTATTTCATTTTTAATCATTATTTATTACAAAAAAAATGATCTTAATAAGACTGAAAAGATCAATATGTATTGTTTCTTGGGAAATTAGTTAAATCAAATAACAACTTAAAATATTAAAATAATCATTTATATTGGAAACATCTTTAACATGACAAAAATGTTCCTTCGTACTAAACACTGGATTGGAAAACATGATGACATACCTAATAAATGGGTGATTTGTAAAGACCAATATAAGAAGAAACATGAAATATTATGAGGTTAATAATACATGTTAGGAATGGAATGTCAAAAAGGTGTAAAGGAATATGAATAATAATGAATGATATAGCTTTATAATCATGACATGTAAAATGTGGCAATAACATAAAACAATACAACATAAATAGATCAAGGATAAATCCTTCAAGACCCCATGGTGGAGAAATTAACTTAAAGGAATAAGGTAAATCACAAATCCCAACATGATGCATCATGATATTAACAATTACTCAATGCATTGGAGCACTATCAGGGTACACCCTTCATACTCATTTCATTATCATGTTTATATGTGCCACATAGACCATATAACATTGTATCATTAAAAATAATAATTTATTCAATGATTTAATCATGTGTAATACATAAATATATGCCACCAATCAGTATGTACGTGTTCATGATGATGGATATCCTTTATAGATAAATTGGTATGGAATTCACAATATGATGACTTTGGCAGGGAAAATCATTGCGCAATTTTGGCAGCATAACGTCGTCAAATAGAAATTCATAAAAAGGGAATATTAAATATAAAAGGGTATCTCATCATTTAGCCCTGAAATTGTCATTAAGATGGATATTTAAGAACAAGTAACAACATAAGAAAAAGTAATTTATAAGACATAATATAAAAAGAATGATTGATAAAATTAGAGTGTGGAAGATTCCTTACAAAAGTTTGGCATTGTAACGAGTGTACATAAGGGTTCATAAGAGGGATAAATTATAGTGAAAGGGATACCATTATTTATTAATAAAATTTATAGTAAGGGAGGTAGGTAAGAATGTATCCCAACATAAAGAAATGGAAATCATTATGGAATACCATAAATGAAGTGCTCAATTGAAATAGGTTAGAGAGAATCCCTTACTAGGATGTGCAGCTCCAATGGATTATGAGAAGATTCTTTGGATCTTGCAGTTTTTTTGGGAGGACAATATAGAGTATAGTGAAAATTATGGATGGTCTCCAAGGAGTTTATTAAAGAGGATGAGGATCTGTGTGTCGGTTTATATGGGAAAGGAGGAGGATTTATTTTATTTTAGTTTTGGAAACTACAAAATAAAATATTCAAAAGAAAACCCCATCCTATGGTTTTTCCATGATTAATACCAAAGGAGAGTGGAATACATTATTTTATTTAGATAAGGTCCAATAATAATAAAATATGTCCTTTTCGTATGTGTTGGTGAGTCACACATTTAATGAAATGATTTTAAATACATAAAATATATTATAATTCATGGAGGAATCACTAAAGCTTCATTAAATAAATAAAATAAACCTAAAATCATATTATTTTAAAGGAAAAGACAAATATTATTCCTAATATACATTTATTGTATTGGTTTAATCATTATTGGGTTATTAAAATGTCATAAAACATATGGTCTATTAATATGGTTTTTATTTTTAATTGAAGAATTTTAACTTCTCATAAAATTATGAAAAAACCACGGTTAGATAATTTTTGACATCTTGATTCAAAAAAATATATTCATATTATCTAAATTATTTTTAAAATATATTAATATTCACTTTTAAAATAAAAAATAGCATTTATTAAAAATAGTGGGATTTTTTAAATAATAATTATTGAACAATAATTAAAATTCTATTTGACATCTTAAAAATATATATGATAATTTATATTTGAGAAACGTAATTTATTAATTATATTTTATTAAAAAATATTTATTTCAAAAATAAATGAATTCATCAAAATAGATATCTTATTTTAATTTTAATATTAACCAACAATGCAATCTGTTCTTTAAAAATAATTATCTAATTATCAATAATTGGAAGAAAATATATTCCATTTTCTTTAAAAAGTACATATACATAATTCAAGGGTCGTGAAACATATATCTTTATTTAACTAGAATATTACTTATGAGTAAGGTGCCCGATGGTGGGGCTTTCATGGGTTTGTTCGGTGAACATGGTTTGGGTCATGATCTCAATGATCTTGATCTTCACCCGTAAATGGTTTTGTTGCTGCTTATGTTGTTAGAATTCATCTTGGAAATGGTCAAGGGAGAAGCACAAAAATTTTATCTCCCCTGGAAGCTCTCACAGATGGGCTTCATAGGGTACGCTTCTACTGGTTGTGGCCATGATCTCCTTTGTCTGTTCTAAAATGATTTATTAGTAGCCATTATTTATAATAGTCATGTCACCATTGTTCCATAACTATATTATCAAATGTAATGATACATAATATTAATTTAAATAAAATTCGATACAATAAAACAAAATAAGTTAATTTTTCTTCTATAACCATAATATATTTAACTAAATCAAAGAAGACAATTTTATTTATTAATGTTTGGGTCATTACTATTTATTAGTATTATCCAATTATTTAATTTATTTTTTGTTAATTTACATAATAGAACTGATATTTAAATATTATTGGATTTATGATAAATAATAATTTTTTGGATTTTGTTAAAATGAAAATATTAAACTTGAGATTCAAATGATAGATTTTAAAATTCACTAAAAATAGTAGTAATATATGCATCAAGAAATCATTCCTCTATGGAAAATTACATTAAAAACCTCTGTAATAATAATGTAAATTAATTCAGGGATTTATTTTTTATTTTTTTAATTTATTTTCATTTTTAGTTTTATATTCTTCATTATTTTTTCATACTTGGACATAATCATCATCTTCATATATTCTAAAAAACAATTTTTTCAACATTAAGTTTTTTATAACTGACATCACAAGTACCGATTTTTAAAATAAGGATTTTAATATTAGTATTTAATAATCTATGTTAAAAATATATTTGCTACATCAATTACAATAACACATGAAAATAAATAGATATTAAGAATCCAAAAAACCAATGTGGGAGTCATAAATTTGTACAATCATCTCTATGTGATTCCTCAAGTGAAGTCCCATGAGTCATCCTATTAACATTTAATTCACTTATTATTGCCTCTTGTTCTTTAATTTTATTCCCCAAAAAATATATTATTCTAAAAATAGTGATTGGGTACTTTCTAAATCATAGTGGTTTTAGTTATTAGGTTATGTTAAGCTTTCCATTATCTCTAATCTACCCTTATTCGAAGGATTCATGTTTTTTGTGTCAATTTTAATGAGTTTATATATATTTATCTATTTTTTTAACATTTTAGACATTTATTAATAAATAAAATTCTCCAATAAATTTTATTTAATTAATATTTATAAGATTATGATATATATATTTCAATGATTTTGTTTGAAAAAAATCATTGTCATGGAATTTGCGTACTCATAAATTCTAATTATGTTTCGAGAACTCTATGTATTTGATAAAATGTATTTGAATTTTTTTAGATATTAATAATTTCTCAAGTGATGTTTTTATTTATAAATGACTTTTTCAAGTATGATTTGATAGCTATATGTTATATATTTTATTAAAAAATAATTTTTTTCATGAAAAATGTTATTATTATTTATTAGATTACATCCTGTATTATGACCTCTACAATTAATGATAACATTATTGAATCATATCATATTAATTTGGATTGATATAGTCGTTACATCTGGATTTTAATTTTATAATGTATAGTGGTGAACTGAGAGTTTTATATAAATATTTATCAATATTTGGATGTTTTCACTTGAGAACAATTTCATTGGAAACAATTTGTTTAAATGAGTTAATCAAGTGGTAGAATATACAGTAGTGAGATTGTGCAGTTCTAGTGTTCCTATTTTAGATTGTGTATGAATTAATGTACTTTTATAATAATTACATGTTTTTAAAAAAGGGTATCTAATGAGTATACAAATCAAGATTCTTGTTTTATGGTTCCATATAAGTCAATGACATAGACTACCTTATTAAGTTCTAAGATAGTTAAATGTTTACATTGATTAATTTATATTGAGTTCCATTATTCATGTATTATTCCTTCCTTTTGATTCCCCATCTACATTCTTCTGTAATTATATTTATTTTTCATGATATATAAGGATATAAAATATTGGTTCTTTTTCAAGTTATTCACATGAAATAAAATAAAAGGTATTACCATTTTTTTCTAACTTTATTTTTGTGTTATGGATTACAAAAAGAATTACATTAAATTGTGTTGGTATCTGATTATTCTGATGATCACACCATAAATAAAAACATTTTTTTCTTTTCTAATTTATTTGACATCATATAGGGAAATAGAAATGTTATTCAGTTTTTTTGGGTAATTCCATTTTGTTATGATATGGGGATGATAATGTATGAGTGGTGTAATTTGGGGCCACATATTTGTCCCAATTTGTTATTTTCACATGATGTATCTTTTTAAAAAGGCCAAAATCAGTCATTTCCATTATTTTAGGTTTTATATTATCTTTTTGGATGTCATTTAAAACATTGATTATATTATTTTGGTAATGCCATTTTCCAATTTAATATATTTTAGGAGAGTCTTAAGACGTGATTGTTTTGCTTTATAATTTAAATTTTATTTCTAGTTAGCATTGAATCTAATATATAGATACTTCATTCAAAATTAATTAAAAAAAATTTGTGTTTATTTTATTTTAATTTAGTGTGTGAATTTATTCCCTACATGTATGGTTAATTCCCTCGAAATTTGTTTCTAATATAAGGTCATCATGAAAAAATATTAAACCAATTTATGAACAAGATTATGTGTCAGGATAGGATGACCTAGTTTGGTTTTTGATAGGGTGGTGTAAAATAAAGGGGGACATAAAATCTTCTTCATTTTTATCAATTATGTTTTTGGAGTTTAGATTTAATATGGTACTATAAATGGTATCCAATTAATGGGTCATCCATGTGGAATGTATGAGTTTGTTAGGTCAGTTTATTAAATCGATGACCTCATTAGTCATCTAGTCCCTGTATGGATTAACTAATTGTAAAATATATATTTCTACATCTATTTTAAATTTGAATATTTTTAACTTTGTTTTTTAAGAAAATTAATTCCAATCATTTTTGGAACTTGTATCAAAAAATAATTTTATACTATTACCTAGAATAATATGTAACATTCTCCCCTAGCATTATAATAAATATTTATAAAAATAAAAAAAAATAAAAAAAGAATTAAATGAAATTAAAATGGTGTCATTTGATTCATCACTGGAAATCACACATGAAGTGACAGATTAAACACATCAAGTCAAAGTGAAATTGAAATGTGATTGAATAATTTTCATCATTAAACATCATTTATAAAAAGGGGTTTATATAGCACAAAAAATTGATGTTATTAATATAAAATTTATTTATTTTCATCACAACCAATCATGAATTAATAGGGAAGTGTCTTTTCCAATGAACACGTACAACCATACTGACTGGGGAGTTAGAGAATATACAGTTTTCAAATATTCATTAGAACTCATTTTATGTACACTTTATAAGTCCTTTTTGTAAAAATTTATTATTTATCAATTTTATTTTTACCCATACATAGAGAATCGGTTCTATATAATGGTAAATTATTTCTATATTTATGTAGGAATGTTTTCCATGTTGTGTAAAGTTAATATAGTATTTCCAAGGATTTCATAAAAGTTGGTTAGATTTGTGTAAAGGTAACACCTGCTTTATAAAGTATATGTAAGGTCCATCATGATCTATGAAAGTGTATATCTGGGGGAATGGCCTATGTAGGGTAACATCACCTAAAAATCATGGAAAACGTATGAGATACAAAAGATTAATACCATGTTACCCTTACACGACAACCGTTAGGAAAAAGGATAATTTAAAAGCCTTATTTTTCATTTTCACAATACACGATCAAATAAAAAACATTGGAATTAGTTATCTTGAATAATTTATATTTTAAAAAAATATTATGGAATATCTTAAATGATCAGAAATCCATTTTCTCAATAATTTTGAACTCATTGGGGTTTTAATTTTTTTTTATCAATTCTCCTAATCGAAACTCTATTTTCTCTTTTTAAAAACACATGAATAATTACTGCCTTATGTTTTTCAGATATTCATGAGTCCTAGATATCTTGAAGTCCTTAATCCAAGATAAGTTATATTTTATTTGATCATTCCATTCCCATATTATGTTTTCCTATGGTGGATGAACTATCTCTCTCACTCTCTCATCTCTTCTAGCATGTATCCTTTTTCATGTGAAATTTTTTAGGAATCCTTGGTGAGATTATTATACTATATTATTTAAAGTCACGATAGAAATATGTTCTCCTTACAGAACATTTCAATTTTTAATTGTAAATATCGAGGTTGTATTCTCCTTAAAATGATTAAGTAATGTATATGATTATTATAAAGAATAAGCATTGTTTGATTATATGCATAGATCATGTTTTAGTTTGATCAGATGTTTTTGACTATGTATCCCATGAGACCATTATTGTTTTTTGTTCACATGTATTTTTGTGCATGTAACATGAATCTATGTTTTATGTTTGATCACAATTTGTGTGATGGTGTATCCAGGGAGACCCATGATTGAGTTTGATCACAATGGAGTATTTGGATATCGTTACCCATGTTTTTTGTGTTATTCCATTTTGATATATGAGACTAATATGAAAAATATATTACCATGTCATTTAATAGGTATATTCTATGTTTTTTGTATTCATTTTTTGGTATCAAAGTGATAGGTTTACCCATCACAGCTCAGTGGCCCTAGAGAAGGATCATGCTTAGACGTTGTAAATAACTTGATGATATGAAGAATTTAGATGATAGGGCAATATAGCCTTATGGAATAACTTGGGGAAATTATAATCAAGTGTGATCTATATAAAGAGGTGATAGTGGGATATGCTGGCCATTGGTGACCTATCCTAGGACACAGGTTTAGATCATCATGGACAAATGCCCTAACCCAAGCTATTGTTGGGGTATGATGGCATTGTCCCATGGCTCATGTGAAATAGATGAGACACAATAAACTTCATTTTTAACCTTATAATTTTTAGCATTATATATAATATGTATCCTAGGTGGTGAATTTATGGAGAAATATAGTATATTAATAAATTAAGAAATAATTTCCTTCATTGAGGTAAATAAGTAGTTGTTAGGGGTTCGTGGTGGCTTGGATAGTGCACAACCGCTAGGTACATCATTTTTTTATTTCTTATGAATGTATTTATTATCATGAAATATACTATTAAACATTTTCCTTCATGTTATGGATGCACTAGTGGTATAGTTATGGGTTTATACAAACACCATATAGATTCATCTGGATGCACATACATACATCATCATCAGGGACACATTAAAGGGAAATCCTACTATAATAAGGATGTAAAAGATGGATATTGGGGATTTTAGAAGATAATGTGATAGAATATATAGTGATATTGGTTTATTTATATTTTATACCGGTATTTCTCACTTGTTTTTGTTTAACTATAACTTTAGGGGTCCTTATTTTCTTTTATATGACTTGAAATACATTCCATTTAGTATTTTTTTGGTACTGTTTATTTATTTCACTACAAGATTATTTATGATTTTATTTATTGATAATGAGTGTATTTTCTTCCCACATAAATTAGTGACACCCTCACAACTAGTCAGTCACCTCTTCTATATGTGGAGGAACACATGAGGCTATGTGGTACTCTAGATCAAAACCAGTGATTTGGGTCAGGGGAATTACAAAGTCTTGTAAAATAATATTTTATTTACCTAATTCTTGTTGACTACATTATTGGGAAATTTACAATGGAGTTAGGTTTTTTGATAATTAGGTAGGGAGTTTCATGCATTCCTGGACAATATAAGCTGAATGGACCTCTATGATATCATTGATGGGAATGGTATTAATGACTTGCTGTTATAGTTTTATCTTGATTTTTAGCATATTTTTAGGTCACTATTTTACAGTTTTTAGGTCTATTCATGTATCATGACTAGGCACATAAGATAACATCATGAAATTTCATGGATACCCTAATACCCTGATAACCGAGCCAATACTGACATGGACAAAAGGGCATTACTGATCACCGTTTCTTATTGACTAGCACATGGAATCATTCATGAAAAAAGAGGGAATAAGTTTTCAACAAAAAAAGTTTAAGATAAATATATAAACCAGTATAGTCAATGAAAACTCCCAAAGGAGATAGTACTCAGAAAAAACAATAAAAACCAAGTAGTATTGTAATGGACCTTACCCTGTAAGCTAAATTCGATGCATTTATTTATTAAACTATCATGGATAGATGATTAAAATCTCATTGGACTGTGCATCTAAATATTATTGAAGAACTTGATTCATATAGGGTACCCTTATTACATAAGAAATTAAAAACATAAATAAGGAAAGTGATTTGAATCCTTGAACACATTCTAAAATTTCTTTTTTATCACCTTGGGAAAAGGTAAAAAAGTAAAATGGAGAGCACAGATGCATAGTAATAGTTATATAAAATTTAATATATCTAGAATTATTGATATTAATATACATGGAAAGGTAGATAACTGAAAAACATTCCATTTAATCATTAAATAGATGTTGGAATGAATCCATATATTTTTTTAGACTGAAAATTCAATAGATAATGATAATTGAATTAATAATTAAATGATTAATTATGGGACATCATTTAGCTGGAACATTAACCACAACAATCCCGACCATTCACAAAACAATTTAATCATTAAGGGTAAATCCCTATTTTGGTTGTCCCCAATATTCATCTAAAAAAACTACTAATGGAAGAAGTGGATTTTCTATAAATCCACTCCAATAATTATTTCATGTCCGAATAATTCATTATATATAAAGATGATGAATTTATTTCATTAACTATGAATAGAGATAAAAAAATTCTTTATTTACTAAAATATATGGATTTAATATTCTTTCCAAAAATATATCATACAATGTAGAAAAAATATGTAATATTTGGTTTAATAAAAATGATTTGATTATGTGTATTCAAAATTAAAATACATAAATAAATTGGAAATAAAATTGAAGAAAATCAAAACTAATTTCAAACATAATAAAAATAAATAAATGAAATAAAATCAGAACTCATTGATTGAAAATTGAGTTATGAAATCCCTTACCACTAGTAATCAGTAGAATTGTGTTTCCCATAAAAGAATAAAATTTAAGAAAACATTAAATATCATGATAATAAAAAAAATTCATGATATAACATCACAAAGGTCATCATATAAACCAAAAAAAAGGAATAAGTGGTGAATAAATCATTTTTCATGCAGAAATGAAAGTGGGATGAAAAGAAAACCCTTACCTTACAATTCCTTTTCGTTGCACATTTTTTAACCTCTTTTATAATGGTTCTAGGAATATTATTATATTATATAGAAACATTATTCATATTTTTTATATCTTATATTGTCACGACCCGTCCTTGGGGCCCATGTCGTGACTACCCCAAGCCAGCTTTCCATATGCCAGGGGATGGTGACTATCACCAAAGGAGAATCTCCAAAAAAAGGGAAGGAATTGCCTTTAAACCTATAACACACAAAGCCAGAACACAAGTAGTAGAAGCGACAAGTAATAATATACAAAAGAAATGTCTGCTGAAAGTAAGTGGTCCAATATACAACCCCAACTGAACAACAAGTACTAGTACAAGTAAAAAGTTAAATTATCTCCCGAATCATCCATTGTGGAATCCTACCTAAAGGGTAGGTACAGATATCGAACAATTCATCCCTGAGGTACTTCTCATCTAGTCCATCTCCGAGCATCCTCTCGTCCATCACCCTCAGCCTCATTAACTGCTGATCGTTGTCTACACCGAAAACAACAAGGTGCGGACGAAGCCCGTGCAGGGGTGAGTATAACAATACTCAGTAGGGGACCCCGAGACCCCCAAATGTCTCCCATAATCCACTATGTATAATCCACATTAGTAAGATATAATCACGAAGTATCAACCATCTTTACTTAGGTATATTCCCATACATATACCTAAGTTACCAATCACAACCGGCCCCAACTCTTGAGCCCTACCACATTCCATTCCACAATTGTATAAATACTCCACAAAGAAAGTACAACACTAGGAGAATCCCATAGGTATAGCTCACAGAAGAAACCCACGTGGGCTTCACCACCACACATCCATGAAGAAACATCCAGGGAGAAACATCCACCCTTACTTAGGTATATGCCCATATATATAACGATGTCATCAAGAGTACACATCTCATACCTGAGGTAAACATGAAGGTAATGACTCAGCTCACAACAGGTATACACAAGTAATAAGAGAGTAAGAGATGATTAGTTGTAGCCACTGAATTAACTTTCACTGTAAAACCGCAGATATCTGTAGAAACTTAAAACAACAGTCTATTGAGGCTGCCGATTTTATGTGGGATCTTGGTACAAAAGTCGTCGATGTCGAACCCACAGAGGATCGAGGTCCAGTCTCGTTACGGTCGGACCCACATAGGATCCAAGTCCAGTTTCGTCGTTGTCGAACCCATAGAGGATCCAGGTCCAGTCTCATCGTTGTCGAACCCACGGAGGATCCAGGTCCAGTCACGTTGTTGTCGAACCCACAGAGGATCCAAGGTCCAGTATCCTCCCTGTCGAACCCATGGATGATCCAGGTCCAGTCTCTTCACTGTCAAACCCAAGGAGGATCCAGGTCTAGTCTCATCACTATCGAACCCACGGAGTATCATATTATAGTAGTAGGTCCCTATAGGATCCTATCATCTCAGTCGCAGCCATCCATAGGGTTCCCATACACAGCACGCTCGATTCTAGGAGGGTCCTCTACTCAAGCCAACCGTCGATATATGAACTACAATGAACTCTTGATTTGATGTATCATGTAGTTCTATCTTATCATAAGTAACACAACGCGACAGACGAAGCATCAATCGGACGCATGGTCTGTGAGTTGTTGGCATTTCTGTTCCAGGGGCCCAGTTGATTTTTAGGTTCAAACCAACCCGACCGTACCCCAACATTGTCCAAACATCAAGTAGGGTATTCTGAAAGAACCGTCTTGCTCCAAGACTTCCATCATTGCAGGTTGTTCATCAAACTGACACATGTAGCCCAAGATAGGGGCAAAAATGTGTCAAATGGCTAAACGGGGTTGGGTCCGGTCCCCCCCATCCAGATCGGGGTCTGACCCGGTCTGCGGGTCCGACCCTGTCCGAGGAAGTGGAATGGCCTTTAGGGGTGGTCCAGCCCGACTGGTCCGGCCCGAAGGGATGGCCCGGTCGAGGGCGGCCCGTCCAAGGGTGGCCTGGTTCAGGGTGGACCGGCTGAAGGCAGCAAGGCTGAGGGAAACTGGCTAGCCTGTGAGGCTAACTGGCTGGCGCGCGTGGCCAGATGGCCACACATGGGGGATTGGGTGTGCCCCCGGCTTCTGAAGGAACTGGAAGTAGGCACCGGTTTGGCGACCTGCAGGACCCTAGGGGTCCCGCCTATAGCACCCAACGGTGGCCAGCTCAATCGACTTCCCTTGGCTCCCCCACCGCGGCGTGACGACACCGCAATTCTGTTTCCCTCCGCGCGGCGTGATTGCGACACCCTGCCTCCATCGGGGCATGACCTGGTCGTAGCCTCCAGCTTCACCATGCGGCACGACGACGCTGTGCTCATCATCCGACCTTCGCGACTCTCCTGGACATGGCCCCCTTCATTTGGAGTGGTGCAATGGAACCACGCCCCTCTAACACGGTCAGGTCATGCCTGGCTACGGATCGTTTCCCTAGGCGGCACGACGGTGTCGTGCCCTTTTGGTGGCCCGGCGGCCTGGCGCTGACGGCTTATTCACAGTCTGCCTCCTTCGTCAACAACAAGAACAACCAATGGGGGAGGGTCGGGCCATGTTCATTTGATCTGAGCCCTCCTTGTCATGGCGATAACATTTGGAATACCATAATCCTGGAATTTGAATAATGAAGAACGGTTGTTTATACACATATATAAAATAACTCAAATTCCCCTACCTTGATTGCCGACTATCGTTGACGAAGTCGCAGAAAGGAGAACATCATTCCATTGATGTCAGAAGAAGACGAATAAGTTGACGTTGTCAGAATTCTTCATGGACGGTGGTGTCTCCAATTCTAGCCCCAGTTGAAGAGGGACAAAGAGATGTTTTCCTTTCTTCTTTGGAGAGGGGCTTTCTTCATTTGTAGAATAAAGTTCTCCAAGAGTTCTCCAACACTACACTAAAAATAAATTGCCAACCTAAATAATGGTTTAAGCTAACCCATTATTTAATTGATGTCCAAAAGAATTCAAACGATTTCAAATTATATAATTAATGCCATTAATTAATTTTTGGTTTGGCTCGCTTAAGAGGGAAGGTGGAAAGTTTCAATTAAATGAAGAGAGGGTTGGCTTCATTAACTCAAGGGATTTTTAAGGATTTTATCCCACATAAATGGGGGGTTTAGGGTGTTTGAAGGTTTTGTGGGCCCCACCTAATAATATCCTCCCATGAGAGGTTATGTGATGGTGGGACCCACCACTAACTTCCCCTTTGAAGTTTTAACTACCAAGAAAAAATTAAGCAACCTCTTATTTTTTTATTTAACTTAATTAAGAACCCTCAAAATCTAACTTCCACTCTCGTTAGAACACCACTGTGGTGAAGGTATCACTATTCAATCATCGACGGTGCGAGTTCAACAGTGACCTCTGATTTATATTTTGAGCTTCGGTTCAAAAGTTATTAAATCTCGTACATAAGTTTACTGAATGTACCTGAAAAAAACTTCTGAAATTGATTCCGGACAGACAGCGCCTCAGAATCAATCACCGTCAGAGACTTCAGACTTGTAAAATTTCAATGAATTTATGAAAAAAAATTCCCACAGAATTTCTGGGTCTTTAAATTCTCCCCACCTACAGGATTTATGTCCTTGTAAGCTAAAATCACGCTAAGAAAACAAATGGGGGTTCAGAGCACATATCTGAGCCTCCCACTCCCATGTGCTCTAATGGAGGTTCTTATGCTTCCAACGAACTCACACTAGAGGTATTGACAGTCCACATAGGACCCGCTCCTGTCAATACTCAGTCTCCACTGTAACCTCCGTTAATGTATCCCCTTCATCGATGTCCTGCTCCCCATGGTCGATGAAATGGGACGGTTCATGCACGTAACTCCTCCGCTGAGATAGGTGGAAGACGTCGTGCACCTGGTGCAACTGAGGTTGAAGAGCCAGGCTGTATGCCCCCATGCCTACTCTTTTGAGGACATGAAAAGGTCTGATGAATCACAGAGATAACTTTCCACTTCAGCCAAATCTCTGTCGACCTCATCAGGATGAGACCCGAAAAAGATGTAGTAATCATCCTCGAACTCCAGAGGTCTTCGTCTCCTATCATCATATGCCTTATTCTTACTATGGGGAGTCTTCATGTGATCTTGTTTGATCTGCACCTTCTTTCGTGGTAGTCCTACCTTCTCGGGTCCCACTAGTGCGGACTCCACTGGGTTTGTCCTGCACAGTGGCGATCTGTAAGGATGACCAAACAATGCCTCAAAATGTTCCATACCGATGGTGGAGTGATAAATGTTATTGTAGGAGAACTCTACCAAAGGTAAGTGGTCCACCCATCTGCGACCGAAGTCGAGGACACAAGCACGGTGCATTTCCTTGAGGGTGTGGATGGTCCGCTCGGTCTGGCCATTTGTCTGAGGATGGAAGGTGGTGCTCAAGAGAAGTTGTGTCTCGAAAGCTTCCTGAAACTACATCCATAGTTAGGAAGTAAACCATGTATCACTATCGTAGACAATAGAAGAAGCTACTCCATGCAAAGTCACAATCTCCTGCACATTGAGACATCTCAAGCTGTCTATTGAGACCGACTCTCTGATCGGTAGGAAGTGGGACGACATGGTGAGTCGGTCAACGATCACCCATATCGAATCGTGAATCCTGGATGTGCATGGATGACCCAGCATGATGTCCATGGATATCTCATCCCATTTCCACTCTGGGACCTCTAAGGGATATACCAAGTCTGCTGGTACCTGGTGCTCCGACTTCACTTGTTGACAAGTGTGGCATCGTGAGACAAACTCTGCTATCGCCTTTTTCATACCCAGCCACCAATGTTGTTGTTGAAGGTCCTAGTACATCTTCGCCACTCCGGGATATTCCGCTAGAGGGGAAGTGTGGAAATCCCTCAACAATTCCTCTTGAATTGAAATTGTTACCATGGTACATCCTCTGAAAAGGATGATGTGCTCCCCACCTTCATAAAATCCATCAGGTGCCTACCCTGTGGATATCTGAGCATGTCGCGTCTCACAGTCAGCGTCTCCACGTTGTGCTTCTCTAACTCGCTGAAGAAGTGGCGGAGTGACTGTAAAAGACTGTAGAAAGGATGCTCTGTCTCTATCTAAAAAGGATATCTACAAAGCGGCTAGCTACTCTGTTGCCTCTCCTAGAATTTGTATGCATGATCTCCTGCTGAGAGCATCTGCTATAATTTTCCCCATCCCAGGATTATAGACTATCTCAAAGTCATAGCCCTAGAGGAACTCAAGACATCTCCATTGTCTCAAGTTTAGATCCTTCTACGAGAAGACACACCTGAGACTATTGAGATTAGAGTAAATGTTAAACCATTCACTCAACAAACTATGGGTTTGAAAAGACAATTGTAAAGAACTCGACTACTCCCTTCTTCACCTATGTCTTACAAGAGATGCTAATATTTCTCCTTTGCCGAAATAAGAAATCTAGTCTCATCCCTTGGATGAACCATGTCCTTTTCCTAATATAGTCAATCTGGACATGAACAGTACTAATTCTTTCCATGGAAGACGTCCTAAGGCCTCGATGCTAGTACTAATAGATCAAATAGTTACTCTCACCTCCTAGGGTTGAGTCACACTGTCGTCATCTGTGTGTGGTTCGTGTGTCTCCTGCAGTTGGAATCTCAAATGTTTGGGTCAAGTCAACAGTTTTAACCAGAACCTCTCAGTATCAACCACATAAAAAGGCAGGAAAGAAAACGTCACAAGGACAAGTGTCTTTTATTACTACAGCTAAAAGTACAAAGACACAAAGAAAACAAAAACAACGAAATCAACAAATCTTGAATCATCATGAACAATGGAATCTATTTCTGGATCTAGTCCCGCTCCTGTCCACCTGCTCCCGGAGCTCGAGGTGAACCGTCTTGGGGTGGTGGTAGTAGTGCTCGATTACTCTGACCACCATATGCTGAAGGACCTACTCCACAACCTCGTCCACCACTCGGCTGATGCTCAAGATCCTATCACTTCCTCTATCTCGATGGCTCCTCTACTGCCTACTGATGAACTGTGCGGGGAGTCGGACAGTCACGCGCTCTGTGTCCCAGTATCCTGAAATAATAATAGACCATTCTCCATTCAAAGCTCCCTAGGCCTTGGGATCCTCGCATCCCCGATGCCACATCATGGGATCATCTAATATTAGATCTTACCCACTTGTGCGCCTATGTCATTTACCTACTCCCTGCTATAGATGAATCGACTACTTTCAAAATTCTCTATGGAAAGTGCAACAGCACCTGAGCACACACAGAGCATAGAATCGCTGGTACAAACTCAACCCAGAAAATACACTCAAATTTTCCCAAGGTGAGGGTCACCTCATCGTAAAACTAGAGCATCAGGATCCACCACCTCTCAGCTACTCCCTAAAAGAGACTAATAGCTGGTTACACCATCAAGGCAGCGGGTGTCCCAACAGTGTGGAAAATCGTGCTACAAAATTCAGCAAGCACCCAGCTGTCTGAAAATATGTCTCGCCTCGAAACCTCGAAGGCCTCTATCGCAAGAACCCATGCAACATTCTCACGTGGCATTCACCCTATTCTGCTAGGGCTGGTGGAAACAGTATCCCAGCGGGTAGTGGTACCTCTAGTGCCTCCGCTGTGATGGGGCCCTGCACCGAGGCCTCGTCGCTCGGTGGGCTACCATCGCACTCTCCACTCAAAACCCACGTTGACATATTATGTGAATACATCATGAAAAGAAATAGGTGATCCAGGCTCAAAATTATTCCTGGTGAGCTAACTCAACGTAATCACAAAGAAATCTTTCCAAAAGAAACACACACGCAATCAGTATTTTCATGCACTGAGTCAGAAATCAAAAGTCAGAGTCCTAGTGTATGGCTACGTCATTCACCTCACACACACTGGTTTCCCTAAACTGATAACCAAACCAAAAATGCTTAACACTACTGCTGTTAAAAGAATCAGAGTCCATGTTCAACGGTTTAACCGAATCCTTTGATACCAATTTGTCATGACCCATCCTCGGGGCCTATGCTGTGACTACCCCAAGGCCGCCTTCCATATTCCACGGGCTGGAGACTAGCACCAAAAGCAAATCCTTGATAAAAAGGGAAGGAATTGTCTTTAAAATTATTACACACATAGTCTGAACACATGTATTAGAATCAATAATTACAAATATAGAAAAGAAAGGTGTACTGAAAGTAATTGGGGCATTATACAAACCCAACTGAACAACAAGTACATGTACAAGTAAAAAAGGAAAAACAACTCATAGATCCTCCATCGGGGAATCCAACCTGAAGGGTAGGTACAGATCTCGAATAACTCGTTTCTGAGGTATGACCCATGTAGTCCATCTGTGATGAGCCTGTCATCCTTCACCCTCAGCCTCGATCACTGCTGACTGTCGTCTGCACAGATCACAACAAGGTGCGGGAGAATCCCGTACATGGGTGAGTATAACAATAGTCAGTAGGGGACCCTAAGACCACCGAAGGTCTCCCAGAATTCACTAAGGATAAGCCATAGTAGTATGATAAAATCACGATGTATCAACCATATTTACTTAGGTATATTCCCATATATATACCTATGTTACCAATCACAGTCGGCTCCAACTCTTGAGCCCAACCACATTCCATTCCACAAGTGTAGAAACACTACACAAAGAAAGTACAACACTAGAAGAATCCCAAAGGTACAAATCATAGATGAAATCCATGTGGGCTTCACCACAACACATCCATGAAGAAACATTCACCCTTACATAGGTATATGCCTTTACATATACCAAAGTTGTCAAGAGTACACATCTCAAACATGAGGTAAACACGAAGGTAATGACTCATCTCACACCATGAATGCACAACCTAAAATATAGTAATTGATACTTAGTTGTATCCACTGAATCTTATTTAAATATCAAACATCATATATCCGTTGAAACCTAAATCAGTAGTCTGTCAAAGCTATGGATCCTATGTGGGATCTCAGTACAAAAGTCGTCACTATTGAACACACAGAGGATCGAGGTCCAGTCTCATCCATGTCAAAACCATGGAGGATTCAAGTCGAGTATCTTCACTATCGAACCCATGAAGGATCTAGGTCTATTCTCATCACTGTCGAACCCACAGAGGATCTAGGTCCAGTCTTGTCGCTGTCGAACCCACGGAGGATCCAGGGCCCAATCTCATCGCTGTTGAACCCACAAAGGATCTAGGTCCAATCTCGTCAGTGTCTAACCCACAGAGGTTCTAGGTCATGTCTCGTCACTATCAAACCCACTAGGGATCCTGGTATGGTAGTAGGTCCATGTAGGATCCTATCATCTGAGTCGTAGCCAGCCATAGGGTTGTGGCACACATCACGCTCGATTCTGGGAGGGTCTTATCCACAAACCCAGCGTCGATACATCAACTACCACTAAATCTCCATTTTATGTATCTTGTAGTTCTGTCTCATCATAAGGAACCTAATTCAACAGAAAACGCGTCAATCAGACACCCAGTCAGTGAGTTATTGGCATTTCTATTCCAGGGGCCCTGTTGGTTTTTAGGTTCAAACGAACCCGGCCATACCTCAATTGTGTCCAAAACTCAAGTAGGGTATGCCAAAAGAGTCATATTGCTCCAGGACTTCTATCACCACAGGCGATTTGTCAAACGGACACTCGTAGCCGAATATTGGTGCGAAAAATTGTAAATTAGCCAAACGGATCTGACTTCGGGTCCGGTCTGACCCGGTCATACCGACCCGGCCTGACCCGGTCTGTAGCGAGGTCCGACCTAGTCTACGGGTCTAACCCGGTCTGAGGGAGCGGCCTAGCCTGAGGGGGAGGCCCAGCCTGAAGTGGAGGCCTGGCCTGAGTGCTCCGGCCCGATGGAGGCCCGGCAGAGGGCGTCCCGCCCAAAGGCGGCCCATGCGAGAGCTTCACGACTGAGGTAACCTGACTGAGGGAGGCCCAGACGAGGGTGGCCTGGCCGAGGGCAGTCTAGCCGACGGTGGCTCGGGCGTTGGCATCCTGGCCGAAGGCGGCCCGGCCGAGGGCAGCGGGCCAGCCCGCGAGGCTGGCTGGCCAACCGTGGGGGGGGGGGGGTGCGACACCCCTGGCTTCCGAAGGAACCGACGCTAGGCATCGATTCCGTGACCCGCGGGACCTAAGGGATCACGCCCGTAGCGCACACCAGCGGCCAGCTTAGTCGATTCCCATGTATCCTCCACCGTGTCGTGATGGCACCATAGTTCAATTGGCCTCAGCGCGGCGCAACGACGCCACACCCGCTCCTCCGCGGCCCAGCCTGGTCGCGGCCTCCTGCTTCTCTATGCGGCGCGATGACACTACACTTATCGTTCGACCACTGCGGCCCTCCTGGCTGCGGCCCCCTTCTTCCAGCTCAGTGTGATGACACCGTACCCCTCTGGAACTTCCGCGGCCCACCTGACCGTGGCTCGGATCCCTACGAGGCACAGCGGTGTCACGCCCCCGTGGAGACCATTCGGCCTTGCGTCTTCAGATTCTTCATGGTCCGCCTCCATTGTCAACAACAATAACAACCAAAGGGGGAGGGTTAGGGTATGTTCATGGAGCCTAAGCCATCCTCATCATGGCAATAACATTAGGCATACCATAATATAGATATATGAACGACGAAGAACATATGTTTATACTCATATATAAAATAACTCAAATTCCCCTACCACAATTATCAATGATCGATGATGAAGTCTCGGAAAGGAAGACGTCATTCCATTGACTTAGGAATAAGACGAAGAAGTTGACATCGTCAGCTTTCTTCAAGGACGACGGTGTTTTCACTTCTATCCATGGTTGAAGAGGGATAGAGAGAGATTCCTGTCGTATTTTGTTGGATAGGGGCGTTCTTCTTTGGTAGAATAATGTTCTCCAAGGGTTCTCCATCACTCCACCAAAAATAAAGTGCCAACCAAAATAATGGGTTAAGCTAACCCATTATATAATTGTTTTCCAAAATAATTCTAATGATTTCAAATTAATTAATTAATTCCATTAATTAATTCGTGGTTTGACACCCTTATGAGGGATGGTGGAAAGGTACAATTAAATGATGAGAGGGTTGCCTTCATTAACTCACGGGATGATGAAGGGCTTCAACCCACATATATGGGGGGTTTACAGTGTCTAATGCTTGTGTGGGCCCCACCTAATAATATCCTCTCAAGGGAGGTTATGTGTGGGTGTGCCCCACCACTAACCTCCACTTCGAGGTTTTAAGTACCAATAAAAAAATTAGCTAACTCTTATTTTTTTATTTAACTTAATTAAAAACCATCAATATATAACTTCCACTTTCATTAGATCGCAATTGTGGTGAAGGTCTCAATAAGAAATCATTGATGTTGTGAGTTCAATAGTGCCCTCAGATTTCAATTCCGAGCAACGGTTCAAAAGTTATAAAATCTAATACGTACATTTACTAAACGTACCCGAACAAAAATTCAGAAATTGATTTCGGGCACACCGGGCCTCGGAATCTAGCTCCATCAAAAACTGCAGACTCATAATATTCCCATGAATTTAAGAAAAATATTCCCTTGGAATTTCCGGGACTTTACGTATATGATCATGGTAGATTATTTTGACACCCATTTGTTGATAATATTTCATTAATACCATTTTTTCAGGTGTAACCTACTTCATTTTAATAAGCATATTTTGTGGTGTAATTCATGGTTCTTATGAATAATATATAGTTCCTTACTCCATATAGGTATATTAAGGTCGTATATATCATATTTATTCATTATATACTATTGTCTAATTAAATCTTGTAGGGTAAAAATTGAAAATTAATCTCATCACGTCTTGAAGATAGAAGGTCGTACATACGAATGAGCAAGGAAACAATTCCCTTAATACAAAAATGGAATGGAAGTGGGTGGTAAATTTATTATTATATAATAAGTATCATTTCATAATTACAATATATTTCCATTATTTTCGTTATTATACCCATAGATATAATAATCATACTCTTTATTACACACTTAAACATGATTTATGACGTAAAATATTCACTTAATACACCATAAAAGATCGATATGTCTAGTTTATTTGGGGCTTAGGAACATTACCTAACAACATAAAAAATAAAACACAACATCTTTATTGAAAACTTCTTTTACATGACCCAACATTCCTTCATACTTAGTATTTCATGGGATAACCTAAAGTCATGCATAAGAAAAGGGGGAGCTATAAATCCAAGTAAGGGAGTAAAAAAGGAAAAACATGAAGAATATAGTACATTCTAGGAAATAGTAATATCAATGGAGAACAAGAAAAAAATGAACCTAAAGTGATGATATAGCATTATTATCATAACATGGAAATGTGGAAACAACATTTAACATGATATTATCATGAGACAAGTCTCATTGCACTTGGATCATGAGTAAACATTAATTATACATGAATTTTCATAAGTAAACCATCATTACACTTGACCTATCCTGACACTAGTCTTTACCCAATGAATTGGAGTGCTATCATATCTCACCCTTCTTAATCATTTCATTTAATGCATATGTGTCCCACATGGATCATATAACATAGATACATTATACATCATCAATTATTCCACGATAATGGAATGTGTAATTCATACATGAAACTATTTAATTAATATTTAAATGTTCATAAAAGTGAGAACCCTTGATAGAGAAATGAGTATGGTATTCATTACCCAATGACTTTGGCTTAGAAAATCATGGTGCAATTTCGGCAGCATAACGACGTGACATAAGAATTCATAAAAATGGTTGATGAGAGAGAAATGGTTGTATCATCCTCTTTAAATTAAATTGAAAGTAAGGGGGTCATATAAATATATTTTCTTACTTATTTAATGGAATTTAGATTCATAATATAAAATAATTGCATGTATGTAATTGATGAGAGGGAAATCCTTTACGGGAATCTTGGAAAGGTAATGGGTGTAAATGGGGGCATTAATGAGAAAAAATGGGGTCTATCATCATTATAAAATATAGAGGAATGTATAGGGGTGGTCATAAATCAAAACACAACATTTGTAATTGAAAATTCAAGGGTATAGAAACATAAATAATCTTAGACAAAAATGAGAAAAAAAGAAAACCCTTACTTTGAAGTGTGATCTAAAGTTGTGGGGGAGGATTGAGAGAGGATTTTGGGGAGCATGGGGAACCATTGTAGGATTATAGAGAGAGTAGGGAAGAGTTTTTTCAATATCCAATTGGATTCAGTGATGTGGAATGGGATATTGAGTGGGTTCATATAGAAAAGGAGAGATAATTAATTATTATTTAGGATTTGTACACCACACTTTAAACTAATCAAAACCACAAACCAACCCATGATTTTTACCATGTTTTTTTTCAAAAAGGGATTGGAAAACCGAATTTTATAAGGTAAATGGACTGAAATTGTAAAATATTAGGCATAATTATGTAGAGGTGAGTCACACTCTAAAAGAAATCATTTTAATAAGTTAAATATTTTATAAGTGTGGGAGGGTCCACTATGGCACCATAAAATTAATCAAAAAAATATAAAATCATATTATATTATAAATAAAACCTATATTATCTATAAATACTTATTAACGTATTTTTTACATCATTATTAGGTCATTATGAGTTCATAAATCACATTGTATATTTAGAGGGTATTTAATTTTTACACAAAAATTTGGGTGTCTCGGAAAATTATGAAAAATTCACCATTAGATAATTTCCACATCGTGAATCCTAATATAATATTCATTTTATCTAAATAATTTTCAAAATATTTAAAATTTTATCTTTTTAAATAAAAATCGATATTTGTTGAAAATTCATGGGTTTTCACAAAAATAGCTTTCAAACCTTAATTAAAATTATAATTTTATTCATAAAAATTATGCGATAATATATATTTAATATAAATTGATTTACTAACAATATTTTATTAAAATATTATTTAATCCATTAATTTATTGATTTAAAATTTGGTAAAAATTTAATTTTGTTATTAAAAACCATTTACAAAGTAACAATAAAATAAATTTATATTCTTTATACAAAAATAAATCACAAAATCATGGTTCTATTGTATTGTTAAATATACCCTTATAATACCCACACAAGACATAAGGGTAAGGTCTGTAATTGTGACAAACTCTTGAGGTGGCTCCGATAACATCACTCGGGTGATAATCTCTATTAACTTCCACTTCTCCTGTAGGCAATTCCATTCAATCTTAACATGTTGAAGATAAGGTTGGGAGTGGTTATGAGAAAATCCTAGTCACGCCACCTCCTTTCTAATCTCAAAAAAATGGTCTTCATTATATGAAATTCCACTCGATGACGACATTACTTCCTTTTGCTGAATAAATTATATTTCTAAAAGCCTCATATTTATACAAATCATGTGATCACTGTTCAATTTCTATATGATCAACGATAAAAATTCTTAACCTTATTTTTAAACTAAAAACATAAAACCCATTATGTGCATATTTTATATAACCATTTAACATAATAAGACATTTAATTAGATCTAGTGGATTTTTTATTAATAAAAGTTTCGATCATTACATTCATCCCCCCTTAAGAAATTTCTACATTGAAATTTTATTTTCATGCACTGAAATAGATGATGGTAACTATTCATCATCACTTCCTATGATTCCCACATCACTTCTCCAAACATGTGGTTTTGAGACACCATTTTAATGAGTGGTATTGTCATATTTTTTAGATCTTTTTCCATATGATCTAAGATCTTCACCAACTTCTCTTCATAAGAGATTTCATTCTCCAAAAGTACATCCTCTGGATTGAGTTCATGTGATGGTTATGGTATGTACTTTTTTAAGAGTGATACATGGAATAAATCATGTATGATATATAGGTTTGGTGGGAGTTCTAGTCGATATTCCACTACAACATTGCTATCAAGGATCTCAAAATGGCCGATGTACATTGGACTAATATTTTCCTTCTTCCCAAATCTCATAACCATCTTCCACGGTGAGATGTGGATGAATGCCATGTATCCAACATCAAACTATATGTCTCATTGATGATTATTAGCATGACTCTTTTGTCGACTCTAAGCATCATTAATGTGATGTTTGATGGTCTTAACCTTCTCCACCATTTCTTCGACCATTTTTGGACCTAGGATTTTTCATTCCCCATCTTCATCCGAACATGTGGTTATTCTGAACCTCTTCCCATATAGGTATTCATAAGTAGCCGTTTGGATTAATTAGTGGAAACTATTATTGTAAGAGAACACGGCTAGAGGAAGATGTTGATCTCATATTTTTTTGAAGTCCATTGATTATGATCCCAACATTTCCTCATGTGTTAGGATAGTCTACTTAGATTTCCTATCAGTTTGAGGATGATAAGTTGTACTGATGTTCAACTCATTATTTACAGAATGTGGAAGAATATTCTAGAACTTATTGATGAATCTTGGATCTCAATCATATAAAATTTATAGTTGTACTCCATTCAGCCTTAAAACTTCTCTGATGTATTTATTTTCCAGTTGATCCAATGAATAATCCTCTCAAATTGCAATGATATGTGCATCCTTTTATGATTATCCACAACAACCCAGATAGCATTGTTTCCATTGGATATATTTGGGCATCCAGTGTCAAATTACATGCTTATGTTCTCCCATTTCCATGCTGGTATGGGTAATGGTTTCATCATCCCCTTAGACTTTTTCCTATCATACTTCACTTTCTGACATACCAGGCACTTTGATGTATACTCAATGATATCCTTATTAATGTTTTACCACCAAAAATTATATCAAAGATCTCGATACCTATTTGTGCTTCCAAGTTGAATGGTGAAATTCAAACTATGTGAATCATCAAAAAAATCATTCTTTAACTACTGATTTGATGAAACACATTGTCTTTTCCCAAATCTCAATATTCTTCTTCATTAACATAGAACTCCTAGGATTTCCCTTTTCTGATAGTTTCCACATTCTTATAAATTATCACATCATCCTTTTGAGCATCCTTTAACTTTTCCAATAGAGATATTTGATAAATCAATTGTGAAAGGATTTATGATGTTACCTTATTTATTATTCTCATGTAGATCTTCATAAAATCCATGATTATTGGATCCTTTTCAATTCTCATCAATGATAGAATCGCTGGGTCCTTTCTACATAGAGAATATTATACATTGTTCACTTTCCTAGGGTTCTAATGGATGGACCAGTAATTGATCAGATCTAACCATCATCGTTGGCGCATATTCAACTCCTTCTGTGTGAATATATACATGTGGATTTTGTGGTCCATATATATATCACACTTCTACCCAATGTGGTAGTGTCGCCAAATTTTTAATGAAATCATTACTATAGACAAATCGAAATCATGTGTTGGATAGTTTTTCACATTGAAATTCCATTTCCTTGAAGCATAGTCAATGACTTTGTCTTTTTTCACCAACACACATCCCATTACCTTCTTCAAATCATCATTAGAGACCATAAAAAGATCTCCACTTGTGGGTAGTGTGAGAATGGGAACAATGATAATACAAATTTTCAACTCCATGAATCTCTATTAACATTTAGCACTCTAATTATATTTCATCCCTTTAAGGATATCATGGTAAGATGGTTTGGAAATCATGATAAATTTCTAAAAAATCAATGATAATATACAGCTAACCCCAGGAAGTTATGGATATCTATCATAGAGGATGGCCTCGAAAATGCCTTAATTGTAGTTGTCTTGGAGGGATCCACAGATATCACATTTTATGTCATGATATGACCCAATAATGATACATCCTTTAACCATAACTCACACTTGATGTAATTTACATAGAGCTTATTCTTTAAAAAGGACATTAGTATAGTTCTTAGATGCTCCTCATTCTCCGTCATGGTTTCAAAGTATATTGTATTATCATCTATAAAGAATACCAAAAAATCAATTTAATCTTTAAAGAATTTATTCTTATTTTCTATGACGATTACTGGAGAATTAGTGATTCTGAAAGAAATTACTATGAATTCATAGTGACCGTATATTTTATGAAAAGAAGTCTTGGGAAAATATTTCTTCTTCATCATTACTTGGTAATGTCCTGATTTCCAATCTACCTTAGAGAAGTATTGTTCTACACATAGCTGATCGAACAAGTCATAAATTCATGTAATAGGATACTTGTTCTGTATCGTGGTTTTTTCACAAGATAATCAATGTTAAGGTGCATTGACCAATTCATCTCTTGGATGAAGAGGAATGGTGCACCCTGTGGTGAAGCACTTTGGTGTATAAACCCTTTATCTAGATTATCCTATAGTTGTTTTTCATCACCTCATGCTCCACAAAATCCTTTACATATAGAGTATTGTATATTCTCAATGCCAATAATATAAGATCAATTGAGAATTCAACATACCTTTTAGGAGGAAGACCAGTCAAATACTGAAGAAAACGTTAGAAAATTTCCTCACAATTGGCATGTCTTCAAGGATGGGTTCTTTGATAGACTGAATCATCTGATAAAAATACGCGTGATCATAGGGCCATAATATCCATATTTGAGATGGAGGTGATAAATAAGATTCATCATCCTCCGTGAAATTGTACATAATCGGGAGATGATTCACCATATGGATAGTGATTTCCCTCTCACAGAAATTTATGTTGGCTCTGTATAGGGAAACCCAATCCATGACAATAATTTCATTAAATTCTACCAGAGGGTGTATGATGAGAATTTCTATGATTTTAAAACCACCAATTGTGTCAGAGGAGGAGTTATATTCATGAGTTACAATGATTCCCCCATTTTTCATTCTCACAGACATATCTACTTCCATGATTTGTGGTGATGTTGTGATTTTTCTAATAAAAGTTTGCAATACAAAAGAATGTGTTGAACAAGAATCAAAAATAACATTCGATATTCTTGAATGAATAAATGTCATACCTATCACCACTTTGTTTTTAGAGTTCACTTCGGTAGTAGTGATGGAAAAAGATCTCCTTGATGCCCTAGAGATTATTGGTTGCCTCTGATATCCCTTGTGTTAGTAAAATGGTTTGCAAAGTTCCCTAATTCTTTGCATTTGAATAAATAAACAAGTTTTTTATAGTCGAATAGAGTGTTCCAATACTCTATCGTAGCTGTGGGTTTTTCATGTCTGCAGTTAATGCCTTGGTTCCCTTCTCTTCAACACCTAAAGCATTTCCTTATCCCCTTCAAGCAATTTTCATGGTGCTTCTTTCTACAGCATTGAAATGTGGGGTACAGAAATTTTTATGTACCATTGGTTTTATCAATCAGACTTCCAGAATTAAATTCCACCTTATGCTTCTTATCCCCATGACACCCATGAGATTCGTCGATCTCCATTTCAACTTTGAGGGAAAATCGAACAATTTCATAATATCTCTTGAAGTCTTAGATTTCTAGGGATTTCTGTAGGCTAGTTTTTTCCCACCCCAGAAGTAGTCAACCTTGCATTCAGGGGTAATGAAAAATTGAAATGCATATCATCCAAGACCTGTGTTTTATTCCTCATATGATCTGATGGATTCTTTTTCCTTTTTTCTTGAGGGTAATTATGTCCCCTTCCATCACAAGTCGGAGGGTTGAGGAAAATATATATCAAAAAAATGTTCTCCAAATCCTTCCATTCTAAAAACTCAATCTCCTCCTCAAGCTTCATATTTTTTATCAATGTCCACCATTGGTCATCATCACCCTATATACGATAAGCATCCAGGAGTACATTCTCTTGTTCAGAACATTGAAGGGTGGATAAGATATTTTCAATGGAGTTGATCCATTGTTCGGCAATTGAGGTATTAGATAATCTTTTAAAGTTATGAGGCATTTTATCATTAAGATCTTGATTGTGACTTCTGATTTTATTGGGGGGGGATTGAACGTTCCTCTTTTCCCAGGTTTCTATTAAAACCTAGGTTAAATTAAAGAGTATTATGAAAACGTTTGTGATTCATGCCGCCATCGGATTGTGAATCTCATTAGAACAGTCATCACATTGATATTCACATTAGTTTTTAGCCCGGGTCCTCTTATTATAGGACATTTGCTGGAATAAAAGGAAATTTAGGGGTAACACATAAAGGGGAATCCAATGAAAAAATGGATAACAAATAAATTACTTTTATTTCCTTAACTTATGAATTTATAGGCTTAAATCTATGTTATCCATTATATAATTCCCATCATATATTCTTAGGGGAATTTTTATTTTATTCCTTATAAAATGCCTCATAATAAGTTTTAAAATTTTATCATAGAATATCCCCTGGGTGTGTCATAACCATGAGTTTAGAAATGCCAATTGTCGTGCCCAGTTGTCATTCGAGTTTAGTTCAAATATGTGTTTTCAGATTTTACCTATAGATACATATTTGCAAGAGCCACCTCTGCCTTCTTGTATCCAGAAATGGATTTATTTTCTTGATAAAACACATACTCAATACACATTAAAATTTAGGGATGTTTTTATTATACTTTGTCTTATCCCATAAGAATTCACTAGGGTTTTCTTGTCTTAAACACAAAAATTACAAAACTTGTCCTCTAATACCAACTATAATAACATGTCTCTTTATTACACACATAAACACTATTTATTAAATAAAAGTGTCATTTGATACAACCTATAAGGTGGAGTGGTTGGCTTTCATTGGAGATTATGATCATCACATAACAACTTAGAATATAAAACATAACATCATTATTGAACAATGTCTTTTACATGACCACAACATTCCTTCGTATATAGCATTGCATGGGATAACCTAAGGAAATTAAAAAGAAAGGGGTGATCTATAAAGCCCAGTAAGGGAGTAAACAAGGTATAACATGAATAATATAATATAATCTACCAAATAGGTATATAAATGGATCACAATAGAATCATGAATACTAAGTCTTGATATAGAATGATTATCATAACATGGAATTGTTGCAACAACTTTTAACATGATATTACCATGATCTAAGGGAACATTGCACATGAATAAAGAGTAAACCCTCATTTCAATTGATTTACCATGAGTAAACACTCATTGAACTCAACATATCATGATTCTAGTCTTTAACCAATGCATTGGAGCGCTATTAGGGCACACACTTCTTAATCATTTCATTTAAATCATATGTGTGGAACATGTATCATATAACATGGATTTATTAAACATAATCATTTATTCCATGATAAAGGATTTATAATGTTATATATTAAACTATATAATCAATGTGTAAATGTTTATAAATTTGAGTACCCTTTATATAGAAACTGACATGGTATTCACTACACAATGACATTTGATTGGAAAATCAGGGTGCAATTTCTGCAGCATAACAGTGTGACATAAGAATTCATAAAAAGGGTGGATGAGGTATAATGGGGTGTCTTATAATATTTAAATTAAATGGGAATTAATGGGGTCCTATAGATACATTTCCCAACATATGTAATGTAATTTTAATTCATAATACACAAATATTTCTTGAATGTAATTGACAAGAGAGAAATCGCTTAAGGAATTTCGGTATGGTAACAAATGTACATGGGAGGAATTAATGAGAGATAAATGGGTCTCTCGTTATTCTAAAATAAGAACAGAAGTATAGGTGAGTTGAAAAATCATACCCAAACATTTTTAACTGAAAACACATGGGTATAGAAACATAAAAAAACTTGTCCAAAATTGAGAAAACAAGAAATCCCTTACTTGGATGTGTGATCCCATGGTTTTTGAGAGGCTTTATAGAGGATTATTAGGAGCTTGGGGTACCTTGTGAGGATTATACAGAGAATATGGAATAGGTTGGTGTATCTAAAAATGGTTTGATTAAATTGGAATGGGAGATTGAGTGGTTTATATAGAAAAAGAGAGGGAATTATTTATTATTTAGTTTTTGGACACCACACATTAAGCTAATCAAAACCAAAAACCAACCCATGATTTTTTCCCATGGTATTTAAAAAGGGGAGTGGGAAAAAATATTTTATATGTAAAATGGACGAACATCTTAAAATATTAGGCTTACTTTTGTCTATGTGAGTCACACTCTTAAGGAAATTATTTTAAAAAGTCAAAATATTTTGTATGGCTTGGAGGGTACACTAAGGCACCACAAAATTAATCAAACAAATCTAAAATTACATTATTTTAAAGATAAAACATATATTGGACGAAAAATATTGTTATAATATTTTATTAAAATACCTTTGGTCATTATTATGTCATGAAACACATTATATTTTTAAACAGTATTTAATTTTCACCCAAAAAATTGAATTTCTCAAAAATTTATGAAAAATTCACCGTTTAATAATTTAGACATCATGAATCCAATAATAAAATTCATTTTTTCTAAATAATTTTCTAAATATGTGAATTTTGTTTAAATAAAAAGTGTCATTTATAAGAAATTCATGAGTTTTGACAAAAACGGCTTTCAAACCTTAATAAAAATTACAATTTTATACATAAAAATTATTCAATCTTTTTTATTTAATGTAAACTATTTTAGTTACAATATTTCATTAAAATATTATTTAATAAATTAATTCATAGATTGAAAGTTATCTAAAATTATTATTTGTTCTTTAAAAACCATTTACAATGTGACATCAAAATAAATGTATATTCATTATACAAAAATAAATCACACAATCGTGTTACTAGGGTATTGTTATATATCCCCTTATAACACCCTCATAATACCTAAGGGTAAGGTGTGCGATGGTGATAGACTCTTGGGGTGGCTCGAATAATATCGGTCATGTGGTAATCTATTTTAACTTCCACGTCTCCCATTAGCAGTTCCATTCAATAATAACATGTTGAAGCTCAACTTGAGATTGGTCAAGAGCAATTCCCAATGATGCCACCTCCTTTACGAGCTCCGAAAAATGTTATTCGTACGTATAAATTTTACTGGATGAGTCCATTTCTTCCTTTTTATGAGTAAATTGGATTTATTAAATCCATATATGTATACTAATCATGTGATCAATTTTCAATAGTTATATTAGCAACGGTAACAATTATTAACAGTATTTTGAAATCCAAAAACATAAAACCAAAAAATGCATATTTTATATAACCATTTTCAACAAAATGAAATTTAATTAGGTTAAGAGGTAATTTAGTTAATAAAATTTTGGGATGTTATAAGACATGTAATGTTCTGTTGAAAAATAGATTACACCACGGTGTATAGATGGTAAGTTGTACGTACACATGAACGGTGTTTTCAATTTTCTTATAATGGATAAAAGGTAGAATATGGTAGTAGAATAAACATAATAACAGATAAGAATATATATTTTATGTTATTTATTACTTTATCATGGAATCAATACATAAAAACTAATTGGAAGAGGAAAAAAACATGAAGGAGTCGATAATGACGAGTACGTCTACATCAGAGGGCTTCCTTTAACCTGTTCTTAAGTGATCTATGGCATGTGTTTTAGAAGTACTGAAACCTAGGTAACCTAAATAAGGACACTTTTATGAGAAATTTTCAGTTTTTTTAATATAGGCAGCTCAATGTGGTTTGAGAAAGTGAAGGAGTAGGTTCTCTGTTATAATTGAGGTAAGGAAAACTTTTGAAAAAACTCAAAATATTTTAATATAAAATGTCCATTCTATATGATAATAAAAAATGGCCAATAAATTAATTGGAGAATCAAATATATACCATATCATATCCCCTTTTTATTATTTATCATTTTTTAGATTTGTACCAAATTTAATAAAATATGAATTCAAAACAATATCATTATTTTCAATTTTTATACTATTCATTTAATATGACTTCAAATAAATCAATCCAAAGAAGAATTTAGAATATAATGATTTAAAAAGTCTTTAATTTATCATATATATCAATTGAATTGATTTTACACATTATATAATACCAAATATATCAAGGGTAATAATTTTAAAATAAATTAATATATTCTTCAATTTGATAAAGTAAGATTTTAATATCATTGATGAAGAATTTATGTTATTAATATAATTAATAAAAAATTAAAATAAACTTATTTAATGAATATAATTTCTTTAAGAAAAAAATATACATATATTTTCATTTATATCATTATTTTTTCACTATGTGGACACATGGATGGTATTAAACATAAATTGAGTGACATTTCATAACTATAATTGTTTTAAATAACATTTCAGTTATTTTCATTGAAAAGGGTCGAATAATATTCATCCAATAAATTTCTAACAAATTATGGACATTTTTATACCATTATATTTTGGGTTTAACTCCTTTTCACACCCATGAACTCATATAGTGACAAATTCTCTTTTTTCCATTGGGGTTTAATACAGTATCTATTAAAAGGAAAAAGGACAATAAATGGTAAATTGATGAAATTTTAGATGCATTCTAATTATTTTCCAGATATTTATATTTTTATGAATTTTATATAATTTAATAAAATATAATTTATTTTTAAGTATCAAATATGCCAATTTTAAACATAATAATTACTTGAAATTTGATAAATATCATAACTACAAGTACTAAAATTAAAAAAAATTAATTAAATTAATCAATGACATGTAAAAGTATTCTGTAAAAGTCTTGGATGGCATTATTTATATAAATTTATATTTATTTTAAAATTTTTAATGTCATTTTTTTAATTTTTACTCTAATTAAACAATTACTTCATTACCATTGTGCCACAATTTAACATTATTATTTTATAACTATAAATTAAAAATAAATTACCAATATGTTTATAATAATTTTCTAATTCTAAATACTATTTATAAATGATTATATCCCTTCTTTAACCCCATACTAATAAAATTTAACTTGTTAAGAAATTGTGACAAAATAACTTTTCATTGAACCTAATTTTTTAAATATCATTCTCTTATCCAAGTGGCTTATTAAGGTTATAATTTTTTCACGTGGATTATTTTTTTCAATATAAACCTATATAAAGAAATTATTACATGTTTTTCTATAATTTTATAAGATTTATAATACAATTTTTACCATCAATTACCTGATTTCCCTTACATGTGTTAATGAAAAATATATCTACTCTTACTCATTATATGGTCCAAATATAAAAGGTAAATAATTACTAAATTATTTCCATATAATTAAAAATATTTAAAAACATTTCTTAATTAAAAACACATAAATTTGTAGAAAATAATTTAAAATTATTCTTGTTTTAGGAACGAAGAAATGAGTTTTTTATTTGAAAATGTTTGAAAGTAAAAAAACTATTTATATCAATTTTCATTGTGAAAATTTTCAAAAAGACATTATTTAGAATAAATTATATGAAAGGATATAATTTTACATTAAAACCACTCTATTATATAATTTAACCATATAAAAAATTTAATGAAAAATCTAGTTTCAATTAAAATATAATATATTTTTAATATTCATTAAAACATAATATTTATGAAATAAATTACCACAAAAATCATCCAAATTAAATTTGTATATTACTCATTCAAATAATATGTTTATTTTGACAAATATAACGTCCAAATGTGTCAAAAAATGGATTTAAAACATGAGCACCATCAAAATCCAGCAAGAATAGCTTTAGAAAAATATAGCTTTTAATCCATTAAAAGAGTTTTATTCATATAATTAGAATATAATATTTTTTGATTTAATGTCAAAACATTTGAAAATATATAAATTTCATAATGTGGATAATTCTAATCATCCACTCTAATTGAACATCATGGTTATAATAATATTTTATTTTTCAGTTGAGTTGGGTGTTGTGTAGTGTGTAAGCTATCGTAGAAAATGAATTAATGTAAGGAGAGACATACCAACAAAGCATGGGGTGTTATATTCATATATCATTTTAAAAATTACATCCTCAAAATTGTCATGAATATTAACATCAAAATATATTATGGTGGTTTTTAATCGTAACTTCCTCTAATCTTCAGGCTACTTCATCCATTTTATGGTTTCTCCAAAGAATCTTTAGAAGTTGAGTCATTCGATTCCTTGGCACATTCTCTCTAGTTATAATAATATTGATAGGCTCTTCGCAATATGAAATATCAAGCTACAGTTATAATAATTCATAGGTAACTACATGTGTTTTTTCTATAATGTGCTTCCTTAACAAAGATATGTGGAACACATCATTATCTTTAGGGAGACCTTGTGGCATTTCTAATAATTAAGCTACAAATCTAATGTGTTCTAGAATTTATTATCATTCAATAAACAAGGGGTTCAGTTTAACTTTCTTACCTATCGTTATGGTAATATTCCATAAAGATATATTCATAAAGACATAGTCTCCCATGTGAAATACCAAATCATTTTTTCTAATTTTTGTGTAAATATTTTTCTTACATTGAGCTAATTTAATTTTTTTCTAAATAGTATATATCATTTTCATTGAACCTTAAATGTTTTATGGTCCTATAACTTTCCTTTCACTGAATTCATCCCACACATTTTGTGTACAATATCTCTTTCTATATAATTCTTCATAGGACACCATTTTAACACTCGAATGATAACTATTATTTTAGGAAGAAACTAAAAAGGGTAAATATTGATCCCATATTCCTTGATAATCATGTAAGAAAGAAAACAAGATGTCTTCTATTTATTTAATAGTCCTTTCATACTTTCCATCATTTTAAGGATTCAAGGCAGTGATAAAATGAGGATCAATATCAATAGCCTTTTGAATAATCTTCAATAATTTTAATGTAATATGAGGATCTCAATCAAACAAAATAGATAAAGGTGCACCTTGGATTATTATAGTATCACTAATATAGAGTCTTGTGATGTTTTAATGATTTAGATCATCTCTTATTGTATAAAAATGTTTTTTTTTGGTAGAGATATTGATAATAACTCATTTTTCATAATTAATTCTATGATTCCCCAGTTTTACTCTTTATAATTCCTTTATAATTTCTTCCCATTTCTACATAGTTATATAAAGTGGATGAAAGATTCCTCCAGGATATTTTCTATCATCTTTCACTTTTTCTAAAACTATACATCATGAAGCATTGTAATTTATTTTCCACATCCTATTATCCAACAAAAAATGTTCCTCACATCCATATATCTCTTGTTACTACCAAGGTATTTCATGAAATTTGAGAAATGAGAATCATCCAACAGTTCTATTTATATCTCACGTATTAATGTAACCCATAAACATGTTCAAAATTCAGGAACTCCAAATTCACAAGAAAATCCTTCTCATTTTCAATCTCTCACATCATTAATTTCGCATTTAACATATCATCCTCCAATTGAGATATTTTATTCTTTTCCAAAATAAAAAATGGTTTTATAAAAATTTGAATATTGAGAGTTTTTTATCTTTTTGAACAAAAATGGTTTAAAAAATAATTTTACAAGGGGGGGGTTCAATCCTTTAGAAATTACCATATCCATATTTTCGAAATAAAATCACATAGTAACACTCTCAATCATCATTTGGGTCAGAACTCCAATATATTTATTACTTAATGAATGTACTACATTATTTTTATTTCTTGGGTGGAAATGTATTGAACAATAAAAATCTCTGAGTAACTCAATCCATCATCCATTCAACATGTTGAATTCCTTTTATGGTAAAATGTATATAAAACTATTGTGATTTGTGTGTATCTCACATAATTCACCATTGAGATAATGTCTCAAATTATTTATAGAAGGTAATATGGTTGTTAACTCAAGATCATGAGTTGTATATTTTTTTCATGAGTCATTAACTAACATAATTTATATGTAATATCATTATCATTTTACATATGGAAACATTCATCTCCATTATTTGATGCATCAGTGAATATCACAAACTGATCAGTTCATGATCGTAGAGTCAAAATCGGTGCATTGACCAATATTCTCTTCAATTCTTCAAAACATTCATCACATTATTTTAACTATATAAACTAAAACCCTTTACATGTGATTTTATTTAACATATTAACCAACCATGAGAAATTATGAATAAATCTTTGATAGTAACCTTACAACCCAATGGATTTACATTAATATGTTATGTTCATTAGTGTAGGTAATTATTTCCCGATCATTTCCTTATATGGATCAATATAAATTCCATACATATAAACAATATGTTGAAGGAAAGAAATTTTTTGAAACTAGAAATCATTCTCTCAAAATTTACCAGATAAATTTTTTCTTCTATGAGTCTCTAGAATGATATTCATGTGATTATCATGATCCACATAGCTTATCTAATTCCCCCTAATATCATCAATTAAGATAAAAAATAAAATCATCTAGGTATTCTATGAATAATTTGTTCATTAGTTCTAAAAAAATTGATGGTGTATTAGTCAATATAAATGGTTATATTGTAAACTCATAATGTACATACCTTATATGAAATATATAAATTCATAGTTTGTTCATTCTTTATTCATTCTTGATTATACACTTAACAAAAATAAACCTTAAAAAATTATTGACCTTCGCGGATTTTTTTTGATAAATTATCATTGATAGGCATAAGAAATCTATTATTTATTATAATATCATTTCATTCCCTATAATCAATTAAACATCTCATGGATTGATTATTAATTTTAATAAAAAGAACATGGGATCCCCGTGGAGAAATAGTAGGAAAAATAAATCCATTACCTCTCATATCCTCTTGTTGATTCTTCAACTCCACTAATTCCACATTTTTCATTTTTTCGGGAGTATTTGATATTCGTATTTTATATAAAATAAAATTAATAGAAAAACCGACATCACACTCTAGGGGAATTCCATGAAATTCCTTTTTAAATCAATCAATGTATTACGATACAAAAGTTACATTTTCAATTAGATGATTACATTTTTAATCCATTGATGTTATTCTCTCTCCAGCCATAAGAATGTCATTTAGTAGAGAAACCGGGGTTAGGTCTAGTTACAAATTGATAATTTCTTTTCTTCTCTAAATATAAGGAATTCTACATCTCCCGCACAAATAATAATTTCCATTTTATTGCAAAAAGAAATTCTTAATATTTTTAAATCTTGTATATTGAAAGAATTGAATCAAATTCAACCCTATGTATGATGATAAGTGCAGAAAATAATGCAAGTTCATATTATATAATGGGGACTTCTTGATACATCATTGGTTTAATGAGACACCCCTTAAGAGTTTTGACTAAAAAATCTCTTATTAAATCAATATAATATTATCCAAATTTATTAGAAAACTGTTATGATATAAAAGGGTGAGATGAACTAGAATCAAATAAATAATTATCTAAATTTGAGGTGATGATTAATGTACCTTCCACCATGTCATTGGGTAATTATACCCCAACTGTATTGATTATATAAGCTTGGCCATCTCCCATTGGCATTGTTTTTAATTTATTCCTCTAACACTTGGAAATATGATTTGTATAATTACCCATTAATTTGCAGTCCAATCACTATATATCAATGATTTATTTCTTCCCCATTCTTTTGTAAGAAAAATGATGATTTTATCCACAATTTTTACATACTCATTTTCCCTTTAGGAATTTCACTATAGGTATCTTCCCAAACTTTTATAATGATTAAAATTTATATATACCCTTATTCATATTTTTGTAATGACTGGTTATTCTCTAGCTTTTGTTTTAAAAATTGATCGGGAAACATTGAAGATCAGGCAGTGACAGGGCATGAGATTCTGAGGCTCAGTGTGCACCGAATGATATGGAAAAAATGATATGTTTTTAATAAAGTGCATGGGAAATTTAATATTTAAATGGTAACAACATCAAAATGGTTTCCCAAATCAGAAATATGAGGACACTGTTTCATTTGTATCATAATCTATACCTAAGGCGAGGCCTAACATTGATTGGTGTAGGTTAACTGTGAATGTAATAAATTGGACATAATCATCAATAAAATATTTTATTAAAAAATAATTTTTTGAATTTGTGATTGTTTATTTTAAATAAGGCATATTTTTTGGAATCTAGGGTTATTGAAAAAACCTTGTAAATTTATTTGGGCCAAGGATATAGAAACATGTCCAACAAATGACGACCAATTTTAGTGGATCAAGGATCGAAAATGACGTGAAACCCTATTATTCATCAAAGACTGATCCAAACATGAGGTAGGATGTTGATCCCTTTTTTATTTCCTCATATCCAATTCATGATTTCTATAATTAATGTAGACAAATCCATGAATATATTAGCTCATATATTGATTTTATGTTACGGGAGGGAATATATTGTGGGTTAGTTGGATTTGATCTATCCTTTTTCTAACCCAAATTCTAAACAGTTAGATAGTTGGAAAAGAGTGCTTGTTCAATGATTTCAAAACATATTCTATGTTCATTTCTCCATCCATTCTATAGGTTCTTCTCTATTGTAAAAGTATGGTTCTCTATATGACATTTCTAGGTGGTTACAAGTATGATCAGACCCCTAGAGTGGTGGAAAGATGGATCAATTATGATGTATTGAGGATTGCGACCTAAATGATTATGGATATGGCTCCGTATCAAAAAAGGTGCACTAGAGAAATGGGGAAGATCAAAAAAACTAGGGAATCCAGTGCAAGATGGTATAAGGCGGGGCCTGGTGGCATGTAATGGTGGTCGTCTGCTGGTGTGGAAAAGGACGAAGGTTTCCACGATGGTGACAATGGGATAAGGTGGAGGCTGGACCATTCTACTAGCATGGTGGGAATCTATAGTTCCTACAATAGTGGAATTCCTAGGTGGTGACTAGGGGCTGAGGCTTGAGGTCATGGTGGTTTTATTGTGATGCGGCTCATAGCCGCGTTGGACAGAAACTGTAGTGGCGACGGGGTCGTGGCACGATGTAAACAAGGAAGGCTAGCTGCATTAACTGAGGGAGCTAGCTAGCCATGTAGTTGGGAAACCGCTTGATCCAATGTTAAATGGATAGGTTTCATCGGCCCAGAAAACCCTAGTCGGGTCTAGTCGGATCGTCCAGACCGACCCCTTTTTACTAAATTGGTCATATCTTTCAAACATTAGTTCTTCATGATGTTATATCCCTGTAATTGGGGCCCTTGTGATGAAAAAGTTCATTTGAGATACTCCGTGTAACATTTTATGGAATTTGGTTTGGGACCTAATGGCATGACGAGTAGGTTCTCTTGGAATAAACGTGCTACGATTAGAATCCTATGGTTTTCTCTAGCTAAGTGAACTTGGTGACTATGTGAATTTTGGTTTTATGATCCATTGATGTTATGTGTCCCATAGATGCTCTGAATTCTATTTACACTATGTGCACCATCGACTCCCTGAGCACCATCCTCACTCTGGGCGCCACTGACGTTCCATGAACTATGGATGTTCCATGTTCCACTGATTCATCATATGCCATCAATGCTCCATACACCATTGAATCTCTGTTTCATCAATTCTCTATGAGCCATCAACACTTCTAGTGTCATGGAGACTGGGAGATCAGTGGACTACAACTAGAAATCCTTCTCTTTGTGCTTTAGACATATACATGGGTAAGCCGACTATATTGATTATTTTTATTTTGTTTTATTAATGGTTTACATTGTGTGTTTCCTTTGTGATATACATCGTGTGATTCCCTTGTTGTGTACATAGTGTTTTTACATTGTGGTATACCTTGTGTATTTTATTGTTCTATTTTCTGTTGTGCTTTTTAGTTTGTACTTAGTACTGTTTTATTAACCTGTACATGAGTTTTCTCGCACATGTTGTGTATTTTGGAAACGATTATTGCTTTAATGGAGTCCTGGGTGGACTGGGACTAGGTGGTTCATAGTGTGATCAAATAGGTAATGTGTTATCCGATATATTCAAACATTTTTTCTACACCCAATCTTCATGTAGGGTTTTTTGGCAGATGATTTTTAGAAACATGTGCATTAACTTTCACAGACTTTCCTTTTAGTGGAACTGTATTCTAGCCCTTTTTACCTTCTAGTTTTACTATTAACATCCTATGTGGATGGTTTCTTAGTGGTATGTATGTTTATTTACATTGTTTTTTAGATTTCAACATTTTGGTCTTGGTGGTATGTGTGTGTGTGTGCGGGTATATAGTGAAATGCCTCCCATTTATGGGAAATAACTATGCAGTTCTAGTCATCTTCCACAAGCCTATCGGAGGGGGGATTGGGGTAGACACAACATGGGCCCCTCTTGGATGGGACATGATAGTGTGGTATTAGAGTAGGTCAATTATACCTAAATATCTAATAGCCTATTTGATTGGTTTGGGAAAACAATGTTTTGGGTTTCGATTTCATATTTTAGACCACGTACTATAGTGTTGGTGCAGATTCCAACGTATCCATACAATAGGTATAAAAATTCTTATTTTTGACTTGGTACATGAAAACACTGGTTGCAAGGAATAAATGGTACATGTAACATTGTGGTTTTTGTGTGTGTTCTCATGTCCATATTAATTCTTTGTCAGCTCGCTATGTATACACTATTTATAGTGGTAAATCATGATCTATTTGAGGATTTTTCCATTAGACAGACATAAAGGATTCCAATGCGTGGTCACAAGGATTATTCTCATATATATGAGGTATTGGTACCTGGACTAGTAATGTAGATGGAACCTTCATGTGGTATACTAGAGACATCACCTCTTGGAGAGGACTAGTTACTACTTAATCTATTGGTAGAGGTTGCATGCATGTTGAGTGCATTGCATGAGTTCCAGAGGCAATAGAATCCCATGTTCCTGGGTGAGAAACACCCTTAGGTAGGTTAGGATGGGATGGAGGCAGTTGCATGTGACTTCGACCTAGTGTGGAGGAATCTTGACCTGATGGAAGTCCTATTTATGAGTCTTCTACCGGGTTCAGTAGGGAGAAGTCGGAGAGTAGTGATCTGGATGCATGATAATATGAAAGTACCTTAAAAAGACATTGACAATCTCTTCAGGGAAAAATTTTTCCCAGTGATGTTATGCTCCATTCATATACATGAGCTACTGCATCTACAACATGGTATCTAAACAGTAGAGGAGTACTCGGCAAGATTTACAGACCTTTCCCACAATTCCTAGGATATGGTGTAAGACCCGTTAAACAGGTCCCAGTCTTTCAATAATTGACTACATTATAAGATTATGGAATAAATGATATCCCTTAGCATTCTGACACATTCTAGGGTACTGAAGCGAGATCTACTAGTATATATATTTCTAGCAGAGAAGACACCGACCATGGGAGATACCATTAGAAATAAAAAAGTTTAATCTTCTGAAGTAGGTAGTCGATAGCTACATAAGGAATCCAAGTGGATTAGATAGATCCGGGGATGACACCAGGACAATGGTTTAGCGGTGCGATGCTCCCTGGGAAGAGCAGTTCAGTTTATGGACTGGCAATGTTACCCATGCAACGTTCGGGTAAATATGGCTTGATATGTTTTGACACATTGTAAAAATGATTAGGAGACTGTGGAGGGATCACCAAGGTAGAGGTGAATGTAGGAATAAGGTAGTCCTCCAAGAGGAAAATGTGGAAGGGAATCTATATGCGCAATAGTAATTGGGCATAGGTTCGAGGTACTAGCAGCACCACCCCCAGGTGGTCCCCCACGGGTTTATGGAGCTATTGAACAATGACGAGGAAAGATTTAGGTAGGGGAGGCATATGACCCTGATGATCTAGAGATTATTATGTTTATTGTATGTTACTTTTCAACCATAGCTATATTATTGATAGACACAGGTTCTTTTCTCTCTTTTCTCACCACAACCCATGTTCAAGACACAAATATTTAGTGGAACCATTAACTCGATCCCTACTCTTAGAGACTCCTATAGTGGAGGTTCGGTGATCCAAAACATGTAAAAATTATGTTCCCTTACTCTAGCGTAAGATAGATTTGGTTGGGAACACATGGTGGTGGTATTTTGGACATATGATTTCATTCTTGGTATGGGATGGTTATCCCCAGTTCATGCCTATATTGATTGTTTTATGCACAGAGTGTGTTATGACATCAGAGACGGGGCCAGGTTTTCAATTTTTTTGTGAAAAGTTAACACATGTAGAATAGGATGGACTTATGTAGATTGGATTCACCCAATTACATGTTATTTAGATAGCCTAACCCTTGGAACATTAGATGAGATGAGTCCTTGGTTTTCTTCAGTGGCGGTGGAGTATAAGGATGTCTTCACTATAGATTCTCATAAATTACCTCTTTGTAGGGAGGTATATTAATGCATTTATTTGTACCTCGGTATGGCACCAATATCTAAACCTTATTATCGTATGGATCTGTCAATGCTTCATGATATAAAGGTACATTTTTTAGGATTATAGCAAAAGAAATTCGTGTATCCAAGTTTTTCACCCTCGCTAGCCTCGATGTTAATTTACAAGAACCCGGATAAAAGATTTAGGTTGTTTTTTTACTATTGGTTCCTAAACTAGGTTACCATGAAGAATATGTATCCAAAACCAATGAATGAAGACCTATTTTATCAGCTAAAGGGAGTGAGTTGGTTCCCAAAGATTGACCTCTGATCTAGCTATCACCAGCTCTGTGCATGGGATAAGGACATCTTGAGCCTTTAGAGGCTGCTAAAAAACAATTAGTACTTAGTGATGTTTTTGGTGTGAAAAAAACCCGAACAATATTTATTGAACTCATTAACAATATCTTACATCAAAACATAGACTGGTTTTTTGTTGTCATAATTCATGACATCTTGGTGTAATCGGTGTCTGACACACGATACACTTGAAGATGGTCTTGGACACAATATGAGAGCGCCATCTTTATGGGATGATCTCGATGTGTCAGTTATGGATTCATGAGGTCCACTTTTTGGGACACTACATTTTAAATGCTAGAGTTGTAGTATCTCCTGTGAATATTGAAGTGCTTATTGCATGGGATCTATCTAGTAGTGTTACTAAGGTGTGGAGTTTCTTGTGTTTAGATGGGTAAAATCAGAGTTGTGTACAGGACATTTCTATATTAGCATCACCCATGATGGCCTTGACATGGAAGGGGAATAGTTTTGTGTGGATAGAAAAGTGTTAGCTGTTCTTTCAGGACATGAATAAGATATTGAAGAGCACCCCCATATTGAGATTACCAGGGGAGGGTGTTGATTACATGGTGTTATATGATTCAATAGGGACTGGGCTCGGTTGTCTCTTGATGTATGGGAAATTGGTGATTGAAAATGGTATCCCTATTTGAGGGAGCATGAGGAGAACTTTGTGGCCCAAGATCTTGAGCTAGCAGAAATAGTATTTGTATAGAATATGTGGTGAAACTGCCTTATGGGTGAGTGATTTACCATCTAATTATACCACAAAACTCTTAAGTATATATTCTCATATAATTATTTGAACATGAGATAGAGGCGTTGGCTAGAGTACCTCCAAGACTGTGTCTTCAAGATAATCTATACTCATAAGAAGGGGATAATGCTAGTAGATGGTCTCATCCAGAGATTGATTTCACAACTACCTAACGAGGTATAATTAATGTTAGACTAAATATACATATACTTTGTGGACGGAGATGGATTATATTATGTTTTTTCAATGGTACTTTCCCATCGACCCTTATAGTGATTTAGTGAGGCACAACTTTGATAAACTGACTATGATTCTATAAATGATCAAATTTTCACTAGGAATGCCCGTAATGGACATTAGAAATATGGGGATAGCTTCATTACCTTCATAGAATTCATATTAGTACCAGTAACGTTGAAAGAGGAGGTCTTCCGAGAGTTCCACACTTCCCCTTTGGCTGTATATCCAAGAGTGTAAAAGATGTATCAGGACCTCCTATTTTAGATTCTGTTTCCAAGGATGAAGAATAAATTGGAAGACTCTGTTTCATGATGCATCACATTTCATTATGTTATGATAGAGCATTAGGTTCTAGCGGTCTTAAACCAACCACTTGATGTGACTAATTTGATGTGGGATGAGATATCGATGGAAATAATGATGCGTTTTCCACACACGTCTAGGGGAAAAGATACCATTACAGTGATCATCGACTAACTCACTAGGTCGTACCACTTCCCACTAATCTATGAGAAGAGTTACGTATAGTTATAGGGATGCCTCTACATACATGAGATATTTAAACTCCATGGATTCCCATCTACTACAGTCTTAGATCATGATACTCACTTTACATCCCAATTTTGGAAGGTATTACAGGAGGTACTTGGGACTCTACTTCACTTGAGCACAATGTTTCATCCCCAGACGGATACCTCAACAAAGGAGTAAATTTAGGTTATTGAGGATATTTTACATGATTTCATCCTAGAATTTGGCCACAATTGGGAGGATCAAATACCTCTGGTGAAATTTATGTAAAATAATAGATACCACTCCACCATTAGTATGGCACAATTCATGTCTTTGTACAAGAGACCCCATAGTTCCCCACATTGCTGGAAAGACCAAGGAGAGTCGTTACCCATGGGTCAGGAGTTAGTGTATACTTTTATGATAAAGGTAAAGATCATTTTTGAGCGGATGAAGTATGCCTAGAGAAATTATAATTCTTATGCTGATAGGCGGTGTAGTCATTTGGTGTTAGAAGGGGGAGACCATGTGTTCTATAAAGTCTTAGCTTGACAAGGATTATGGAGATTTTTTCGGGGAAACAAGTTTTCTTAGAGAAACCTTAGCCCTATTTAGATTCTGAGTAGATTTTTAGAATTAGCATACCGCATTGTTATACCACGTCAGTTAAATCGGGTGCATGATGTTGCCCATGTGTTGTAGCTAAGAGGTGCGTGAATGATCCATCACACGTCATCAACTTGGTAGAGATGGAAATTGATGATGTCACAACTTTTACCGAGTACCTATTCGAGATTTAGGATCGATAGGAGCAGATCTTTCATTGACTTTTTGATTCCTCTAGTTTGTGTTTGGTGAATGTATGTTAATCGCGAAGATGTCACTTGGGAGTGGGAGGATAATATGTGTGTTCATTACCATTATATTTTTGTCAAGTATCCCTTATATTTTATTTTGTGGATGTAAATACCTAAGGTGGGGAGAATCTAATGAATTGGATTTTCTAATGTTATATTTTTATAAATTAATTTGGAAAATTCTATGAGATCGCACTCAGACATCGTAGGATTCTAAGGCATGGTGTGCCCGGAATGATACAGTAAAAAATGTTATGTTTTTTACAAAGCATTTTAGTAGTTTTTTTATATAAATGTAAATAATTATAAATGGTTTCCCAGATCAAAAATAAGAGGGAACCATTTCATTTAGTGTTTTGGATTTACTTTAGATGGGGCCCAACATTGACCGGTGTTGGTCGACTGTGAATGTTAGAAATTGGACCCATCCTTTATTAAAATATTTTATTTTATTATGTGTTGGTTTCTTTAAATTAAGTCCCATTTTCTAAATCCATGGTTATCTACATATCTTGGGAATTTCCACTAAGGAAAGGAGACAAAAACCACTCTGATGAACAATGACAAATGCTGGTTGAATGAGGGTTAATGATCACACAGAACCTGATTCTTATTCAAAAACTGATACATCCTTAAAATATGATGTTGATCTCATTATGTTTTCCAGTTTTCCATTATATTATTTATACAATAAACAAGGACTAATCCAAGAACATATTATCTTACAGATTGACCGTATGTTGTGGGACGAAATATATTGTGGGATTACAGGATTAGAACTAATCTGTTTCTAAACCAAATTCTTTGGATTTTGATTTCTGGACAATAATTCTTGTCCAATGAAATTAAACATGTAATACACGAGTTTCTACCTCCATTATATAATATATTTTTTGTTAGAACCATATGGTTACCTGCTTTTCATTTCTGTGTGGTTCTGAGCATGATCGTACCCCTCGTGCGATGGAAATTAGGATCAAGCCTGAAACAATGAAGATCATGACCCATGGATCATTTATATACATATTTTTTGAAAAATTAAATTGCCTTTTGAGACATGGGGGATACCCATAAGAACTAGGACTGCCATCAGCCATCATTAGCATAAGCTTACGACGGTGACATTGTGTGGGTACAACGGAGGATGGAGATCGCATACAGGTGCGGTGGAGGATGGAAGTCCCCCCGTTGGTGTCTATGAGAGAAGGATGCAGTGATTATGGGATTTGGTAAGAGGTTGTGGCATGACATTAGGACATAGCTTGTAGCCTTGTCAGATGGAATCTGTAGTGGTGGCAGGGGTGTGGCACTAGAAAGACGATGTGCGCCATCCGCGTGAAATTCGGTCCGAAACCGCATTGAACAGGTGAGCCGATGGGACACATAGCTTGGTGACCACATGGAACAAATGGAAATAACTAGGCTGAGCCATTTACAGTGGAGTAAGGCTAGATCAGACCGACCTGGTCGGGTCTGGTCGAGTCGGCCAAACCAGATCAATTCAGACCCGGACAAAACCAGACCCATTTAACTAAATTGGTCATATCATTAAAATGGGATGTCTTGTTGATGCGATGTATATGGTATTGGGACCACTGAGATGATATGACTCTTTGAGATACTCTAGTAGAGTTTTGTGGAATTTATTTTACAACCTAATGGCTTCAGGAGCAGGTTCTCCTAAAATAAGTGTTCTATGAGAAGAATCCTCTGGTTGGTTGTGGATATGTGATCTTGGTGACTATGTGACCTTTGGTGACTATGTGAATTGGGGGATGAATGAACCCTTAACACTCCTTTCCCCATAATCACTCAATGCGACATAGATGTTACATGAGATATCGATATCCTTGGATTCATTGCTTCTCCAGGAGCCACCAACGCTACATGCATCATTCCATGGGACCCCAACACCCTATACGCCATCAATGCTATATGCACCATTAGAGCTCTATCCACCATCGATGATTATAGTGTCATGAATACGGGGATATCTGTGGACTAAAACTAGAAATCATTCTCTTTATGATTCATACTTATAAATGTGTGAGGTGATCATATTTATTGTACTTCTTCTATTACCATTGTGTTTTACTTCATGTGTTTCCTTTTTAGAGTACTTCATGTGTTCAAATTTTGGTGTCTTTAATGTGTTTACTATGTGGTATAATTCATGTATTTATTAGTGGTATTTTCCTTTTTGGTTTTGGGGTCCTACTGGGTATTGTTTTACTCACCCTTACAGGGGATTTTCCCCCCACATGTTACGTATTGTCGAGACAATTGACAATTTAATAGAATTATTGGTGTGAAAAAACATTGTAGTTCATAGAATGATCAGATAGGAAATGTGTTCAATGAATTCACATAGATGTCCTACACCTACCCTTTAGGTATTATTTTTAGGAAATGTGTTTTAGTAACTCGTGCATTTACTTTGGAAGAATTTTATTTTCATGGGCTTGTATTCTGACCCTGTCTACATTCTAGTTTTTTTACTATCGTACTCTGTGGTTGGTATCATAAAGTTATTCCTGGGTGTTTACTTATAGATTTTAGATTTCATCATTTTGGGCTTGGTGATGTATGCGTGTGTACAGGTACATAGGAAAATGCCTCCCATTTGTGAGATATGCCTACTTGGTGCTACTCCCTAGCACCTGGCCTATCAGAGGTGGGATTGTGGAAGTAATTCTTGAGACCCTCTGTTATGGGTCATTAAAATTTGGTTATTTACTATTATCATTTTTCTAATCTATCCAATTCTTATTTTTATTTCCCTTGAAGACACTAGATCAACAAAATTCCTTCTTCATTTTTATGGGACATAACTCTATTTCACTACAGGAATAAAATGATTGATAATACTATTTCCCATGAATACATGGCCTATAAACTTAATAATAATTATCAGTATTACACTCTAGATTCCATATATAATCGGTATCATATAGTGTTATCCTTGTAAAAGCAGACGCACATTTTGTAGTACATTATTCCTCTATTTTTTAGGATATCAAATTTTTTATTTGTATTAGATCATTGTTCAAGAGGGAAATAATAGTTGGATATTTTTTCATTAAAAGATCTCAATTATAGGTGTTATATATCATATTACTTACTAATGTATTTGATAAAAACCACAATTGATCAGCATATCCCTTGAGAAAATATTATGTTAGTAAAACCTTTTCATTTTAATAACATGCCATTACTATAAATATCTTTTCTATAGACATGAACCACTACTCAGCGACAAATGGGTTATAATCCCCACTAAAATATTGGGTTTTTTCCACATCAAATTATCCATCATAGGTGTAGAAAAATTATTAGGCACAGCCTATGTAATATTTATTAATATGGTCATGATCTAATTTCTTATATCACTAACTATGTTGGCTTGATTAGTGGGTAAATCTCATCATTTTCCATGAGTATAGGTTCCTTTAATTCGAATAGGCTCTATCTCTAAATAAAGTCACATACCGAGTTACCCCATAATATTCCTGATTATTGATCCATAAAATAAATATTCCCCTAATGGTAAATGTTTTTATATACTCTAATGAGTTATCATACTTCTCATATTGGTTGTGATTATTTTAAAATCTATTTCCAAAGTTTTATACTATAACATCTCTGATATGAATTGTAATATGTTGGGCCCAAGTAGCCCAAAGCTATGAACATTCATAATTATATTTGCATTGATACAATACTCAAATCCAATAAGATCGAATAGTTCACAATTCTAGAAGAACTAGATATATACATGGTACCCTAATTAAATTGTTTATTAAAAACCATAACAAAAGAATGTAATTTTAGTTCTAGAACTCTTTCAAACATTTCATCATCATCATCTACAGTATAAATAACAAATAAAAGGGTGTTATCATATACCAAGTATGAATTACAAAAAATGTAAGATATCACAAATAGAATAGAATAATCAACATGGAAAGGTAGATCACTAATCGCACATTCCATTTATTCATTAAAATGATGACAAAACGAATCAATATATTTTTTTCATAGTGAAAATCATTTGGTTAATAATAAATGTATTCTTAATGAAATTATTATTTATTAGAAATCATGTATCTAGCACATGAACCACTACCATCAAGATAATTTACAAGATAGTTTAATAATAATGGGTAAAACCCTATTTAGTTTAGAAACATTATTGATCTCATGAGACTTCCAATGCATTGAGGGGATTTTTGATATATGGTCCTAAACCATTATATCATGTCCAAGTCATTCATTATACATAAAAACTATTTATCTAATTCATTAACCAATACGATTTATCTTCAGAATCTATATTAAGTAAAATATATGGATTTAATGTTATTTACATAGAAAATAAAATATATTTCAATATACACACCATATGTAATATGAGTTTTATGAAAAAAAATTGATTATGTGTATTTTCTATAATTAAACATAAAATAATTGGATATAATATATGAGATAAATAAAATTTCACACATAACCATTGCATAATGTAATCATTGAAACTAATGTTTAACACAATGAATGAAAATTTAGTTAAGAAATACTAGACCACTTATAATATGTTAACTTATATGCCGCATAAAAGAATAAAATTGATGGAAACATTAATTATCAAGAGAATAAAGAAATTCATGATATAACATGTCAATGGTAAGTATTTATGCTTTAAAAATGGATGAATTGGTGAATAAAGCATATGAACCACATAAATAAATGTGAGTTGAGAAAAAAAACCCTTAACTTACACTAAATTGTGGTTGTGCATCATTTAAACTACTATATAATAGTTTTATATAGTGTCATAACCATAGAAATCCTAAAACCAGTGCATTTTGTAATTTCATTGGCATAGATACATGCTTCAAATCCCAAGTGTTCATACCATTTAGTAGTTTTCGAAAACCATATTACATACAACATTTCAATATTAAATTGGAAATTATAAAATAAAACATAATGCATAATAAAAAATGGAATGGCATCCTGGAATTCTTATTCAACGATATATTCTTCATAACCTAAGGAAAATAAATATAATAAGGGTGGTAACAAATGATCAGTAAGGATAATTAATTCAAAATAAATAATGAATCAATGATAATAATCAATATAGAATGTTAAATAGCAGATAAAACAAGAAGTTCAAATGAGTAGATAAGGAAAAATAAATATGGATAGGTAATAAATTGGAAGACAATAAATTTAATCAATGAACATAGAATTCTATTCATTCATATATATGATGATGAAAAATCTCATGGAGAAAAATTATATCTGGATTATGGGAAATTATTTAATAGTGGACATCATTTATTTTCACACGAACCACTATACCATCTAAATATATTATCAAACCAATTTGAACTATTCATACTGGTAAAAATAACTCATCTTGTGATACTACTTATGCATTGAGAAGTAATATATATCTGGTCTACTCCCGTATCTGCTAGTACAAAATGTTCATAATATATTAAGTAATTGATTTAATTTATAAATAGTTTTCCTTATCCCTAAGTACCCATATTGAATAATGGATCCAAATTTATCATTATTTTTCCAATTTCTAGATAATTAAAATATAGGCTTTCTGACATCATGAATGAAAAAACCGTTTAAATATTCATTAAACAATTCTTGTGGGAAATAATCATTAAGAATTATGATGTGTCCTATACCACTTTGAATCATTTGAATAATAATCCCCATTGAAGAATACTATTACATGAAATATATATTATCATTAAAATAATTACATTTATGATATAATCTTCCAAAGGTTTGTATATACACCATATTAAAGTGAATTGGTTCTTAATAAAAAAATCCAAATGGTATAGAACATTTGAAGAAATACCATACCTTGGGTCAGTCTTTTCATGTGTGTCTGTATATTCATGAATAATAAACATATGTAAATTATATAATTTCATGATATTAGTTTTAATGTTTATAATAAATTTCAATACACTTATTAAAATTTTGTAACCCAATACATAAACAACTATGTTTATATCATGTGTTTTGACCATGTTCGGTTTATATATCAAAAACAACATTGGTAGATCTACTATGGTCAAAAGGGCCATTATATCAACAGATAATGAATAATAATCATTACATAGTTATCATATTTATACATAAATTATAATTTTAACACCATTTATGAAATATAGTAATGAATAACGAACCAATGTTACAGTCATGGATATGATATGTTGTATGTATGAATGATCAATGTTCCTTGTTTTCAATGATCGTCATGAAAAGAATTCAAGTAAGGTCAGTCTTTCTAGAATGTTATTTTTATATTAAATATAAAATTATTTATTCATATATACACATATATATATATATATATATATTGTTATTTAAAATTAATGACATCTTATTGAGAAGGTGGCAGTCCAAACATCCACGAATGAAGTTATCACTTTTTAACCATGTGAAAGGGTAATAAAAAATGATTTATATTATATTTCCATAAAGGTAATTATTTAATGAATATTATATATATATATTTAATGTTAAATATGTTTAATTAAAATGATAATCTATACATTTCATGTATAGTTTGAATGAGTCACATCGCAATGAGGAGGAAGTGATCAACCCTTCCACAATCGATATTATCATATTAAAAAAATAATGTATAAGGGTAATTGATTTTAAATAATTAAAAAAATCATAAATAAATAATTAATACCATATAAAACATATATAAACATAGTTTACAACATAACTACAACATATTAATGGTTGAAAAATAAAAATGAACAATCCTCATTTCATGAGTTGGTAGTTTGTCGTACACACAAAATGTATGTTTGTTACACAAGAAATGGAAGTGTGTGTTAGTGTAGATTGAAAAATTAAGAAAAAACATTATAGTATTTTTAGGATAAATTTTTTATATAATCACGTAATAAGAATATTTTAGGGGGATATAAATGAAATATAACTAAAGAGCTTAAGAAATAATATTACCTCTTCTTTAAAAAAATTCTGTTGGTTTGCAACAAAGGGCTTCCTTGGAAGAATATATTCCCATGGGAATTATTATATTGTTATGTGAGGGATTTTTTGTATCTATTTGGGAAGATCTTGGTTGAGTAAAATTTATTTAAGAGATGTGAGTATGTGGGAGGAGAGGATGTCTTTAATAGTGGCGGATGAGTAGCACTCTGGTAAATTTTGGAAATGGAATTCCAACAACATTTTACCCATTGAATATGGATAAAATAATAGTTAAAATTCATTAAGATATACAATAAATTCTATATATGGCCATCCAATGGATTTTGTACAATTTTCCATGTTAGATGGGTTATTATGATTAAGGTTTATTCTCTTGTTAAGAATAATGTTTCCTTAAAAATTGTAATTAATTTTAAATAATTCAATAATATTATTAGTCAAACACTTATTTGAAATTATCAGAAATTATATATTATTACTGTTACAAATATGGATCCCATTTTTAAATATTAAAATCAATGAAGTGGTAGAAATTAATATAAAACTATTCCCACAGATAGGACGACAATGTAGGTTTTTAAAGTGAAAATGATCCAATGTTGGAAACGTTTTTATATATAATTTCACGTTGAAATTTTTTCCAATGACCTATATTGAATTAATTGTTAAAATTTTTAGCAAATTAATCATTAAAACCATTTAAAATAACAATATATCATTTCAAATAAATTTGATGAAAAATTGGTTTTGAAATAAAAGTCCTTATTTCCCACTATACATTAAAAACTATTTCAGAGAAAATTATAAAAATTTCACCCTTAGATATTTTTTATTTTTCAATATAAAATATGTTTTTTTGACATATATAGTCTATAAACGTTCAAAAAATTATATTTAAAATTTTTTCTCCATTAAAAGGTAGTAAAAATGTCGTTATAAAAATAATAGGTTCCATGCATATAATTGGGATTCTTATTATCTTATTCCTATCAAATATATTGGAAGAATATGAAAAAATATTTTATGTAATAATATATATATATATATATATATTTGATTAAAATATTCTACTAATAGTAATTAATTTAATTTATTAAGGTAAAACACATTTCGGTGTATAAAAATAGGATTTTATGCAAAATATTTCTTTTATATTTAATTGGTTATTATAATCATATATAATCACTTTTTATTTAATTAAAATAATTTTATATTTGTGTAAACCATATATTTATATAAGATAGTTGTTATTATTCGTAAATTCTAATTTAACGGCTAGGTTAGGTCTTATTAAATTAAATAATAATATTTAAATAATATTTTATTTTTCAGATTAAACTTTCTCCTATGTGAAATGAAAACTATCGAACAAGGTCACTCCTGTATGGTTGGAAAGATAACATATTGTTTGCAATCATTTTAACCTATTGAATAATTTAAATTTATTTAATCTTTTAATTTTATTGTAAAGTCTTATGATATTGCATTTCTTTGCCTACTTGGTGTTTCATGTTATACACTCTATGAAATACAAAGTCTTCACATTAAAATTTTGAGGTGTAAAATTTTACCCACCTTAATTAAATTTCATGCCCTCAATTTATACATGAACAAAGTAATCAAAGGATTGAAATTTGAAAATATTATTCTTGAAAAACATACATGTTCATTAGGTTTAATAAATCATCTTCTTAATAAACATGAATGGAAATTTCAATTCTCACCTAAATAGGTTCCCTAGTAGGATAACATTTGTTAGAAATGGAAACATGGATTCAGAAAAAAAATATAGTAATCAAGTTATTGTGAAGAGTTATATAGAACATATTCTTATGAGTGTTTTTTTACCACAAAAACATAAACCAGTATATCTTAATGAAGGTCATTTATATCACAAAAAATGATGAAAATAAGATAAATAATTTGTATCAAAACCATTTTTCCAATCATTGAGGAATTATTTCACTCTATATGAATTTTTGTAAATATATTTTCCTTTTAACATAACATAATCCTTTGTTTGTGCCATGAACTATTTCGTTTTTTCTTATATGCTGATGAAAAAAAATCAATCTCTAAAACCTTGTCCAAATACCAACATAACGAATTTCATTAATAGTTAACTATTCAAAATTATTATGATCCATCAATTTATAATCAAGGTCACTGAGTTTTAAATAAGTAACTTTTCATTATACATTAACGTACATGGCGTAGCTCTTTAATCAACACACACAAAATATGTTAACTCCTTTATAATGAATTCTCTTGAAATAAGGTAATAACATGAAATACCATAATACATTATTGGGAACATTCATTCTTTTTTATTCATTATGTAAAACTAATGTTATTGGGTATATTAGATAAATCCTATATTGTTTTAAACTCTATCAATGATATAATAAATCATTACTCATTTCTAAGGTACTCATATGTTATCCTATTTAAATTGTCCATACATATCATTTCTTTATCAAATAATCATTGTCTTAAAATAAGTAACATATTATGGGTTATATCTCTATCAACCACATGTTTCTATAAAGTCTTTCATTATACTAAATAAATTATCTTGGCACCATTAAGAAAATTATCTAAAATAATTAATGAAATATAAATACAACACATTCATTAAATATTTCATAAATCATATGATTAGAAGATCATAAATAAAATAAATTTACAACATATATAACATATCCAATAATAGAATAAAATTAATCATTGCAAGTCTATTGTTCCAATAACATATTATTAACCTTGATCCCTTAGATTATTTTGAGGTATATTCCCTTGACACTTGAGGAATTCATTCCCATAGTGACCCATCACCTTGAAGTTATAACACTCAACTATATGCATTTATATTCTTCCATTCTCATTCTTTAGCATGGTGACCCTTATCTCCAGACTGATAAAAAACTCACATTCCATTTAATAATTTACTATGGTTATTAATTCGATAGTTCTGAGAAGTCTGAAAATACATCATTCCCTTATTCATTGAATCTTTCAATTTTTCATGGTGCTCAGATGGCCTCTTCTACTCCTAGATTCCCTTGAATATGTTTATTCTAGAAAATTCATTCTCTTTTATTATGGAACATAAATCCATTTAATTGTATAATGAATGATTTTTTTAAACTAATTACCCATATCAACTTTTCTTAATGCCATTAAATAAATTATCAATCATGAGTTTTGTGTTGCGTTCAAAATATATAAAATAATTTTTCTAACCATGTAAGGGATGATTCATACTCCAAAAAATATTCTCTATTCTTTTATTTAACTATAGAACTCTATCTCCATCTCATTTTGTTGATCATGAGGAAATTATTTATTTAAAATATCTTCTTCGAGTTTACTCAATTTCATGAGTTATATTTGTTCTTCATCTAAAGTATTCTAGATAAAATACCACAAATTATCAGAATCACCTTGGAGAAAATACACCATAAGTGTAACCTTTTAAATTCAATTTCATCCAAAGGACAAAAATATTTTCCCCAAAGGCGGAATCCATTTTTTCTACAACCAAATTGATCAATAGTCCAACAAAAATATGGGGGATTTTATTTGATAAACCCATCCATCATAAGAGATTATCAATTTGGTATATGTTTCTGTAAAGACCCTGAGATCTCATGTAATTGTTTTTAAAATATATGGGAATTTTACGAGTCTTCGAAAATTGACGGCGTGTGATTATGAAACCCATAGTGCCTAAAATGAATTTCTGAAATTTGGTTTGGGTACTTTCAGTAAACATGCGAGTGGGTATTTCTATCTTTTGAAATGGTTCTAGAAATTGAAATCGGATGACACTGTTGAATTCACAATGTCGTTATTCGCTTATGGAGACCTTCACCTCGACCGTAGTGGGTCAATAGTGAAATATAGAATAAGAGTTTTTCGTGAAGGAAAAAAATTAAAAAATGGGGTAACATTTTTTTGATTTTATTTTGAAACCACCCATTTGGATATTTCACAGGTGGGGACCACCTAAACTAAAACCTCCCATGAGAGGTTATGGAGGTGGGGACCATCAAGCCTAACCTTTAATGAGAGGTTATGGTGGTGGGGACCACCCAAGGCATAAAACCCCTTTAACCACATGAACTCCCTAATAAGTGTTGGGAAGCCTCTTAAACTTCCCCCACTTAAATGGTGCCACCACCTTTAATTTATTATGCCAACCTATGTAATTAATTAACCCAATTTGAAATTGTTCTAATAATTAAATTGGGTAAATATATCATTTTTGTCTACTTTTCATTTTTGTGGATTTGGGGAGAGGAGAAATGTTGGGAGGATTTCACTTCTCCAACGAAGAACACCATCAAAGAACGTTCCTTTGAAATCAAGGAAGTGGATGACAGTCATGCCTGCCATAGAAGTATAGTTTCAGAAGTGACGATCATTGGAACTCTCTTCCCCTTCATGGACTTCCTTCTCACGCCATCATCAACAAATAATCCATGGTTGAGGGTTATTTGTGTATGGTTATTTTTGAGAAGGTGTAGGGTGGTTCTTATGAATTCTTATCCTTTTTCTGTAATTGATTCAAAAATGGTGAAGCACTTTCTACTTCTTGAACGTAGAGGGGGCGTCCTAAATAAACATGGCCCAACCCCTCTGTCGTTCTTCCTTATTGTGTTCTTCATGATAGATTAATTTGACTTACACCACGGCGATGAATGATGTGAGAGGCCGGCTAAACCAGCCACTGGTGAAGGCAAGACACCCCACGCCCCACGGCCGAGCCGCCACCCTAGCCACCATCGTCATCCATGGCTGAGCCACCGTCGGCAGTCGAATCGACCCATGGCCTCTACCGCCCCGTGGCACCCGCAACCTCCACGACTCCTCGCAACCTACCGGACCGCCCAGCGGGCTAGGCCGCCCCACGGGTAGGGCCAACCAGAACCGGGTTGACCCAGGCCAGGTCGTGTTGGTCTGACCCAGTTGGACCAGACCCAGACCTGATACAAACCTAGACATTACATGGGCTAAAAAATTGGCACCAGATATGAATTTGATGAACTATCAATAGTGATGGAAATATTAGAGTGAGATGGTCCCTTTGAGTATACCCCGCTGTATTTTTGCGTAATGTTGAGTTATGGTTGGGTTGGATCAAGCACGAATCCAACTAGGGCCCTGAGACTAAAAGGCTAATTACTCAGAGACTGGGCGTCTAATTGACATGTCATCTGTTGCGTTGAGACCCATTTGACGGGGCAGGCCTTTGAGATACATATTCATGGGAATTCGTAGATGTTGGAGTATCAGAAAGTGAAATGTGGAGCGGATCCTCCTAGAGACAAGCAGACTTAGTGTGGGATCCCATTAGTTGGTTGTGATGAGAAGAATGAAGAGTGATACTGTGTGGGTCAGCTGATAGGTATCCATTGTGGGTCAGATCCAAGCGATCCTGTGTGGGTCAGCTCCAATCGATCCTATGTGGGTCAGCTCATAGCGATCCTCTGTGGGTCCTCATCTAGCGATCCAGTGTGGGTCAGCTCCTAGCGATACTATGTGTGTGAGCTCCTTGAAATCCTGTGTGGGTCAGGTCCTAGTGATCCTGTGTGGGTCAGCTCCTAGAGATCCTATTTGGGTCAGCTTCTAGCGATCCTATGTGGTTCAGTTCCTAGAGATCATGTGTGGATCTGCACCTAGCAATCCTGTGTGGGTTAGATCCTAGATATCATTTGTGGGTCAGATAATTTACAGAGTAAGATGATTCAGGAGTTACATCTAATCATCTCTACTACTGTACATAAGTTATACCTAGTTTGAGATGAGTTTGTATCTATGTGGTACTTTTCATTATGGTAATACCTTGGTGGTATTCTTCTGTGTGGCGTACCTGGTGGTACTTGCCTTTGTGGTTTTCCTTCCATTGTGGAACAGTTGAGATTTGGGGTTTTGGGTTGGACCCTGTGTTTCCTCATGATTGAGATGGGTATACATGACAACTTAGGTATATGTATGGGCATATACCTATGTAGGGTTGATAGTTGACTTCATGATTTGAGGTTTATCCTTTGTGGATTTTGTGATACCTTGAATGTATCAAGGTCCCTATTGAGTATGGTTATACTCACCCGTGCATAGGCTTTGCTCGCACCTTGTTGAGTTTAGTGAAGATGACAGACAATGTTGATCTAGATTATGGGTACCAGGACTGGACGATGCCTGGAGGAGGACCTTATGACGAGTCGGTACACAGAGGATACTGACGGATGTGTAGTGCATTGGAGATGATCTGTACCTACCCTTAAGGTGGTATCCTTGGAGGATGACCCAATCGTTGTCTTCTTTTTTTCTCTAGATTACTTGTACTATCAGTTTCTTGTACATTCTAGTTGGGCTTGCATTCTGGCCCCTTTTTCTTACTATAATCGCTATGTTTACTATTCAGTTTGCATGTGTTCGTATCTTGTTGTGTGCTTGGTTTCATGTGTTTATAGGTTATAAAGGCAATTCCTTCCCACTTTTAGGGTTTACGCATTTTGGTTCTAGTGGCCAGCCTCAGGCCTATGAAAGGCAGTCTTGGGGTAGTCACGAAACGGGCCCCGTGGGACGGGTCGTGAAAAATTGGTTTTAGAAGAGTTGGTTCTACGGTAGAACATAGTACTCTGATCTTTCTTTTTAATGGAAATATTGTTATGTGTTGTGAGTGTGGTTATCAGTTTAGGGAATCCAGTTTTGGTGCGGCGTCTGACGTATCAATACACTTGGACCGTGACATCTGATTTCTAACTCCATGCATGAAAAAACTAATTGTGTGTGTGTTTTCAAGAGTCTTCTTTGTGAACTCTTTGATTCAGCTCACCAGGTATAACATATTGACAGTGGCGCACCAGTTTCTTTTCATTATTCCCCCACACATACTACTAACTAAGGTTTTGAGAGTAGTACGTACTGATATCCCACCGATCAACGAGGCCCCGATGCAGGGCCCTCATCCAGTATAGGGACCAGTAGAGGCACCAGTGGTACCATTACCCATTGGGACACTGATGCCACCATCCCCAATAGTAGAGGGTGAACGTCGATTGAGTTCTTGAAAGAGTTTCAGTGCCAGAGGCCACCCAGGATAAGGGGAGAGACAGACCCACAAGAGGCTGAGGATTGGCTAGAGGCTGTGGTGAGAGTCTTCCGACTGGAAGAGACACTAATTGATTTCATGGTGATCCTTACCGATAGCCTTCTAATGGCAACATTAGGTAGGTGGTAGAGCATGATGCTCCAGATTCATGGCGAGGTTATTCTTCTCTGGGTAGACTACAAGAGCCTGTTTTGGGCAAAGTTTGTTGCAGCAACTCTTCACGTAGTGCGCATATAAGAGCTTCTTCATCTATAGCAGGGTAGCATGAATGTGGCTCTGTACTCAGTAAGTTTCACTGACCTCTCATGCTACAAAACTGATATGGTTCATGACTCATTCTTCATTGCCCAGACCTTTGAGTGGGAGCTCAGGAGAGAGATTAGTGATTCGATGATTTCTCTTAGCATCTCAACACTGGTGGGGGTGTTAGAGATATCCCTCTTATTAGAGAGTGTCCTTGTTGAGCAGTCACTAGCAGCGAGACCCACCACTAAAAGTCACCTAGAAGATTCGTCCATATCTAGAAGCAGATGGATGTCATAGAGGTCCAAGATGACCAGACCTACAGGTTGACGACCACATGATTCAGTGTCTATTGTGTGGGGGCACTCGAGGCAGAGCCAGTCATGACAGGGGAGGGCAGTGTTACAAATGCAGCAAGTAGGATTATATGACTCGTGACTATTTAACCCGCCATGCAGATAATCATCAAATGGTCTGAGGACCACCCAGGCAGAGATAGAGGTTTGAACAAGGTGGTCCACAGGGAGCATGCATATGTTATAGTGGATCTGGTGAGGCAGCTGGTGGTGGGCGACGATTCGAGATGTTACTGCCACCACCACCAAGAGGCCCACCTCGACCACATGGAGTAGGTTGACAGGGGTGATCTCATCTCTAGGCAGCTGATGCCTATGATCACGACGCTCTGGAGATGATACGAGGTATGATCTATGTCTACTCCACATTAGTTGCAGTACTTATAGACATAGGTGACAGTCATTCATTTATTTCCACTTCCCTTGTTTGGATCTCAGTGATTCCGATGGAGCCATTGGCTCGATCCTTACGGGTAGAGACTTTTATGAGAGTGGATTCAATGATTACGCACTTGTGATGACAGTACGATCTCACTCTAGGAGGCGAGAGCATCAGATGGGATATCATAGTTGCAGCATCGAGGCCTTACAACGTCTTCTTGGGTATGGACTAGTTATCAATATTTCATGCTCAGATAGACTATATTAGGTTCAAATTGCGGTGTTTTTGCATGGATGGGACCAGGTTTACCTTCACCAAAAATAAGGGATCCTTTGCAGCATAGGATGGACATACCCGGAAGAGAGTGCAGCCGATCACTAATCAGTTGGCTTGCCTTACCTTTAGAGTCGTTGATATGGAGAGCCCAAACTATTCTTCAGTGGTGGACCAGTACATAGATGTCTTTCTTGATGATGTTTCGGGTCTTCCTCCTCACATAGTGGTGGACTTTTACATTGACTTGTACCCCAGGACAACACTAATATCCACAATAGTATATCAGATAAATTCCATGGAGCTTTGTGAGCTTCGGTTATAGCTATAGGACTTGTAGGGGAAGGGTTTCATACGACCCTATGTTTCTCCTTAGGCAGCCCCAATTTTGTTCACCAAGAAGGTGGATGGGAGCTTGAGAATTTTTGTTGACTATTGACGCCTGAACCAGGTGACCGTGAAGAACAAGTACCCACTTCTCGAGGATTGATGATCTCTTTGATCAGCATAAGGGAGCATGGTGGTTCTCAAAGATAGACCTTAGATCAGGCTATCACCATCTTAGAGTGCGATATGAGGATTTATAAAAGATGGCTTTCAGATGTCGGTACGACCCTTACGAGTTCTTGGTTATGTCATTCGGCAGGACCAACGCTCCAGCAGTGTTCATGGGATTAATTAATAGGATTTTCCAGCCATTCCTTGATCGGTTTGTAGTAGTCTTCATCGAAGACATTATGATCTACTCAGCTATTGAGGAGGAGAAAGCCTATCATTTTCAGGTAGTACTGGACACACTCTGAGAGCACCAGCTTTACGGTAAACTCTTGAAGTGCTAGTTCTGGATTCGAGAGGATCACTTTCTAGGAAATGTCATATCGGAGGCTGGAGTTTCAGCGGATCCAGTGAATATTGAGGCTGTACTTACATGCGAGCCACCCAGGAGTGTGACGGAGGTATGGAGTTTCCAGGGTTTGGCCAGATACTACTAGTGATTTGTGGTAGATTATTCCAGAGTTTCAAAACCACATTCGGCATTGACGAAGAAGGGGAAACAACTCTCGAGGTCAGATAGATGCCAAAATATTATTCAGGAGCATAGGAAAAGGATGACAAGTGCCCCCATCATGAGTCTTACAGAGTTGGGTGTAGGGTAGGTAATCTCCTGCGACACATCAGGGACCAGGATAGGATGTTTCCTGATGCATGAGTGTGTGATGATCGTATATAGTTTTCGACAGATGAGACAGGATAAGAAAAACTATGCTACCCATGACCTGGAGTTAGAAGCAGTGGTCTTCGTCTAGATGATGTGGTGGCACTATCTGATGGGAAAACATTTTATAGTGTACACTGATCATAGGAGTCTCAGGTATATCTTCTCTTATAAGGACCAGAACCAGAGATAGTGACATTGTCTTGAGTTTATCCAAGACTATGACTTCAAGATATTTTATATTCCCGGGAAGAAGAACATTGTAGCAGATGCACTCATCATTATATCTAGTATAATGCTTCAAAGGAAAGGAGATAGAGAACCTGGACTCTTTGAAGATATATTTTGTGGATATATATGGAGAAGATTTTCTATAGTCTCTTACAGTCACTCCCCCACTTCTTCAGCAAGTTAGGGAGTCGTAGTGTGGGGACGCTGACTGTGAGATACGGCGTGCTCATATATCCACAGGACATGCACCTAATGGATTTTATGAAGGTGGGGAGCACATCATCCTTTTTAGAGGACATACCATTATACCAATTTCACTTCGGGGGGAAGTGATGAGGGAGTTCCACACATCCCCACTTCTGGTACATGTAGAAGTAGTGATGATGTAACAGGATCTCCGACGACAGCACTGGTGGCCGGGAATGTGGAAAGCATTTGTAGAGTTTGTCTCTCTATGCCACACATGTCAGCTAGTGAAGTCTAAGAATCAGGTACCATCATGCTTGGTTCAGCCTCTCGATGTCACAGAGTTGAAGTGGGAAGGGATATCCATGGACTCCGTGATAGGACATCCACATACGTCTAGAGGTCGTGACTCGATCTGGGTGATAGTCGACCGACTCACCAAGTTGGTCTAATTCCTACCTATCAGAGAGGAGGGTTCAGTAGAGAGCATGGGACTCCACTTTTTTCAAGAGAATGTGAGGATACATGGAGTACCCTTGGTGATTGTATCAGATCATGATACATGTTCTACTTCCCAACTATAGAAGGGGTTGTAGGACGCTTTTGGGACATAGTTTCATTTGAGCACTGCCTTCCATCCTTATATGGATGGACAGTCTGAGCAGACCATACAGACCCTCCAATACATTTTGCGTGCTTGCATCCTCGACTTCAGTCACAGCTGGGAGGATCACTTGCCTTCGGTGGAGTTTTCATAGAACAACAACAATCACTCTTCTATTAGGATGGCTCCTTTTGAGGAATTATACAGGTGACCTTGCAGATCACCTTTATGCTGGACTGACCCAGGGGAGTCAGCTGTAGTGAGACCAGAGATAATACATGCTACCATAGAGAAGGTGAAGATCATCTAGGAGCAGATGAAGACTGCACAGAGCAGGTAGAAGGCATATGCCAATAGGAGACAAATACCTCTTCAGTTCAAGGATGGTGACCACGTCTTTATACAGTCTCACCTCGACAAGTTTTGCGGAGATTTGGAAGAGGTGGAAAGTTATCTCCAGGATTCATTGGACCCCTCTAGGTCCTCAGCAAAGTTGGAGAGGTGGATTAACTCTCAGATCTTCCACCTTAGTTGCACCGGGTGCATGATTTTTTCCACATATCTCAGTTGAGGAGAAACGTGCACGACCCTTCCCACATCATCGACCACGGGTAGCTGGATGTCGACGATGTGGAGAATTTTACAGAGGTTCCAGTAGAGATTGAGGATCGATGGGAGTGGGTCCTTCATGGATGGTTGATACCTCTAGTGTGCGTTCGTTGGCAGCATGGGAACATCCATGAGAGCACATGGGAGAGGGATGTTAAGATGTGTGCTCAGTACCCCCACTCATTTACCTAGTTTGAGTTGTGGCTTACGGGGACATAGAGCCCTGAGGTGGGGATAATTTAAAGACCCATAATTTCCATGTAATTATTTTTCATAAATATATTAGAATTTTATGAGTCCGTGAAAATTGGAGGCGCAAGATTCCGAGTCCCGGAGTGCCCGTAATTAATTTCTGAACTTTTGTTCGGATATGTCTAGTAAATGTGTGAGTGGGGTTGTATAACTTTTGAATCGTTGCTCGGAATTTAAATCTAAGGACACAGATGAACTCGCAGTGCCAGTATTCGCATAAGGATACATTCACCTCGACCATAGTTGGTCGAGAGTGAAATATAGAATTTGGGTATTTAGTGAAGGAATAAAAATAAAATAAAATGGTGTAATAATTTATTTTTATTTTATTTTGAAACCACCCATGTGGATATTTCACAGGTGGGGACCACCTGAACTAAAACCACCCATGATAGGTTATGGAGGGGGGACCACTGGGCCTAACCTCTAATGAGAGGTTATGGTGGTGGGGACCACCCAAGGCTTAAAACCCCTTGAACACCTTGAACTCCCTGAGAAATGTGGGGATACCTCTTAAGCATCCCCCACTTTATGGTGCCACCCCCATTAATTTATTATGCCAAACTATGTAATTAATTAATCCAATTTGAAATTGTGCCAATAATAAAACTTGGGAAACATATCATTTTTGGCTACATTGCATTTTGGTGGATTTGGGGAGAGGAGAAATATTGGGAGGATTTCACTTCTCCAAAGAAGAATGCCATTGAAGAACGTTCTTCGAAAATCAAGGAAGAGGACGACGAGTGAGCCCGACATCGAAGCATGGATTCAGAAGCGACGATCATTTTCACTCTCTTCGCCTTTTTCGACTTCCATATCGCACCAATGTTAATGAACAATCCATGATATGGGATCATTTTTGTATGGTTATTTGCAATAAGTTGTATGGTGGTTGTTTGAAATTCTTCCCCTTTTCCATTATTGATTCAAAAATGGTGAACCACTTGCTACCGCCCTTATGCAGAGGGGGTGGGCCAAACATTCATCGTCTGACCCCTCCGTCGTTCTTCTTTATTGTGTTCTTTGTGATGGATGAAGGTGGATTACACCACGACGATGAACGAAGAGAGAGGCCGGAAAAACCGGTCTCCAGAAAAGGAACGACACACTGGGCCCCACGGCCGAGCTACCGACCGGGCCACCGCCGTCATCTGTGGCTGAGCCAACCCATGGCTTCCGCCGCCCAATGACACCCGCAGCCTCTAGGGCCCCTCATGGCCCATGTGGCCTGCCAGACCACCCAGCTGCTCAGGCCACACCACGGGTCAAGATTGACCCAGAGGGTTGGGCTACATCGACCCGAACTGGGTCGACCCAGGACATGTCGGGTCGGGTCAGTCTGATCGGGTCAGGCAGACTCGGACATAATACGAACCTATACATTACATGGGACATAACTTTGGAATTGAACGTCCATTTGATAAACTGTCAGCAGCGTTGGAAATCATAGATCGAGATAGTCCCATTGAGAATACCCCACTTGAGTTTCTGGTAAATTTGAGGTATGATCGAGTTGGATCGAGCATGAATCCAATCGATCCTTTTGGACTAAAAGGCTAATAACTCACAGACCGAGCGTCTGATGGATGCGTCATCTGTTATGTTGAGACCCCTATGACGTGGAGAACCACTGAGATACTTCTTCATGGGACTTTGTAGCAGTTAGAGTATTGACCAGTGACTTGTGAAGAAAATCCTCCCAGAGATGAGAAGGATTGGTATGGGAACCTTGTGGCTGGATGTGACGAGAAGAATGAACAGTGATCCTGTGTGGGTCAGCTCCTAGCGACCATGTGTGGGTCAGCTCCTAGCAATCTTGTGTGGGTCAGCTCATGGAGAACCTCTGTGAGATTGCTCCTAGCAATCCTGTGTGGGTCAGCACCTAGCGATCCTGTGTGGGTCAGCTCCTAGCGATCCTATGTGGGTCACCTACTAGCGATCTTGTGTTGTTATGCTCTTAGCGATCCTATGTGGGTCAGCTCCTAGTTATCCTATGGGGGCCACCACCTAGTGATACTATGTGGGTCATCTCCAAGTGATCCTGTGTGGGTCAGCACCTAGAGATCATGTGTGGGTCAAATCTTAGTGATCCTGTGTGTGTCAGCTTTTTTATAGAGTAGTATGATTCAATAGTTACATCTAATAATCTCTACTACGGTACATAAGTTATACTTAGTGTGAGCTGAGTTCATACCTGTGTGGTACTTTACTTTTTGGCTTTCCATCCTTTGTAGAACAGTTGAGCATTGGGATTTTGGATTAGACTCAGATCTTCCTCATGATTGAGATGGGTATACTTGATAACTTATGTATATGTATGGGCATATACCTAAGTAGGGATGACAGTTGACTTCATGCTTTACGGCTTATCCATTTTGGATTTTTTGAGACCATGATGGTCTTGGTGTCCCTACTGAGTATCGTTATACTCAACCCTGCACAGGCTATGCCCACACCTTGTTGTGTTTGGTGTAGATGACGAATAGTGTTGATCAAGACTGAGGGTACGAGGAATGGACGGTGCCCAAAGGAGGACCTTATGATGAGTCGGTACACGGAGGATACAGAAAGTCATGGAGGGATGTGTAGACGATTTGTACTTACCCTTTAGGTAGGAACCTCAGAGGAAGACCCAACAACTATCTTCATTTTGTCGCCAGATTTCTTATACTATTAGATTCTTGTACTTTCCAGTTGGGCTTGTATTCTTTCCCCTTTTTCATTATGTACTAACTCTGGCTAATATTCCGTTTACTTGTGTTCGTATCCTATTGTGTTCTTGGTTGCGTGTTTTTGCAGGTTATAAAGGCATTGTCTTCCTAGTTTTAGGGTTTATGCTTTTTGGTGCTAGTCGCTAGCCTCTGGCTTATGGAAGGTGGGCCTGAAGTAGTCACGGCATGGACCCCGAGGGATGGGTCCGGACAGTTTCTCCACTCAGGAAAGGTTATTTTTTGATAACCTTATTATGATGCCCAATATTTTTCCAACATTATCATTTCCAATTCTAGTTGTATTGGCTTCCTTATTATGGAAATATCTATATTTTACAATCGCATTGATACCATTCTTCTTTCCATGATGCATTCCTAAACAATAGAATATATTTGATTATCCCATAAAACTATGAAAATTGTATATTTTTAAATATCGATTATCACAAATCATATATTGAGAAATATTTTAATTGCAAATCTCATATTCTTAAACAAGAGTTCACTAGGGATATCATTATTTTTAAACCCTTCATAATGGTTGGAAATAAAAATGAAAATTATCCAAAGCATATCCCTCAAGTGTGTTATACACAATGTGATTTATGTCCCTTTTTCATGTTCCAGGTTATGTCGAGTCAGGCCTGACATGCCTTGTTAGAGTTGTTACTCATAGGTAGATCATTGGAGGAACCCTATCCACATGATGTATCTAAACATGGATGTATTTCTAGAATCACCTACATAATCTCTAACTTCAAAAATCTCAGTTTTTCATCTATAATTATCCTCAATGAATATCATAGGGTAACATTCCGTAACATATTTTTTTTCAAATCTAGTCTCCAATGATGCTACTAAACATCCTATGATAGAAACTATTGTTCCCTGACCATAAAATTCCTATATTCAGTGGATTACATTATAACATCGGCATATATATAAGCTTCAAATCCCACGGGATTAAACAATTTGGCAGTTTTCGGATACCAGATTAAATACCCCCAATAACAACCATGCTCTTTATTACACACATAAACATAATTAATTACATAAACATGAACTTATAACAACTATGAGGATCGAGAGGTACAGTGTCATGGGATATTAGAACATTAAATGAAAACACAAGACCTAAAAGACAACATCATTATTGAAAACATATTTTACAAGAGCACAACATTCCCTCAAACAAAGCATTTCTTGGGATAATAGGAGGAAACATATAAAAAAGTGTGATCTATAAAGCCTAGTAAGGGAGTAAACAAGGAATAACATGAATAATACATTACATGTTAGTAAATAGGCATATAAATGCAACATAATAGAAACATGAACATAAAATCATGATATAACATGATTATCATATTATGGAAATATGGAAAAAACATTTTATGTGATATTAACATAAGAAACACTCATTGTGCTTTGAGAATGATTAAACCCTCATTGCACATAAATTAGAATGAGTATAGACTTAGTTCTGATGAATTAGCATGAGTCAACACTCATCACACATAACATATCTTGATATTATTCATTACCCAATGTATTGGAGCACTATCAGGGATCACCCATCTAAATCATTCATTTCATCTGTAAGTGTTCCACATAAATCATAAAACATGGATTAATTAAACATTATAATTTATTTAACAAACAATAGATGGGAAATACATAAATGTATGTCCTCAATCAATAAGTACATGTGCACAAATGTGAATACCCTTGATAGAAAAATGGGGACGGTATTCACATACACGATGATTTTGGCATTATAAATTTTTGTGTAACTTCGGCATCATAATGATGTCAAATAAAATCGTAAAATGGGTTGATAAGAGAGAATGAGGTCTCTATTTATTTATAATTTCTATAGACAGTATGAGGGTTAAGGAACGTAATATCCCAACATATTTAATGGGATTTAGAATCATAATATAAATGATGAGAGAGAAATAGATTATGGAATTTCGACATGGTAACTGGAGTACATTGGACGAATTAATGAGAGATAAAGGGGTATATCATCATTCAAACAAGAGTAGAAAAGTAGAGGGGAGGTGTGAAATCATACCCCCAAAACGTTAATTGAAAATAAAATGGCATAACAATATAAAGAATGTAAGGATCCCTTACTTGGAAGTGTGATCCCAAAGGCTTGGGAGACACTTCTTAGGAGCATGGGGTACCATGGGAGGATTATAGAGAGAGTAGGGAAGAGGATGATCTAGCTCAAAATGGTTTGAGTGAATGGTAATGGAAGGTTTGGTGGGTTTATATAGTTAATGAGAGGGAATTCATTATTAATTAGGTTTTGGACACTACACATTAAACTAATCAAAACCATAAACCATCCAATGATTTTTTTCCCACTAATTTTTCCAAAGGAGAGTGGGAAATATTATTTTATAAGGACAGTGGACGAAAATATTAAAATATTGGGATTTATTATTTGGAGATGGGTCACAATCTCATGAAAATCATTTTAAAATGATAAAATATCTTATATGCTTTGGAGGGTCCACTAAGGCACTATAAAATTAATCAATCAAATCAGAAATCATATAATTTTAAATGTAAAACATATAATGGAAAAAAATTCATTGGTTTTTGACAAAAAAAGCTTTCAAACCTTTATAAAAATTACAATTCTACTCATAAAGAAAATATACATTAATTTATGTTTAATAAAAATTAATTTATTTATAATATTTTATTAAAATATTATTTAATTCTAAAATCCATTAATTCAAAAAAAAATTCTTAATTGTGTATTAACTAAAATACTATTTATTCTTTAAAAATCCAATAACTAGGTAATAATAATAAGATTATTGTATATTCTATATTCTATAAAAAAATATTACACATAATCAAAGTGCAAATTTATTTTTATATAACCCCTTATGACAGATTCATAATACCTAAGGGTAAGGTGTGTGGTGGTGACAGACTCTTGGGTCAGATTGGATAATATATCTTGGGTGATAATCTCTATTAACTTACACTTCTCTAGTAGGGGGTTCCATTCAGGCATAATGTGTTGAACCTCACCTTAGGCTCAGTCAACAGAGAAGCCCGGTGGCACTACCTCTTTTCTAGGATCTGCCAATTGAAATTCATGTGGCCTGATTCTACTGGAAGAGGTTGTTGACTCTTCTTTCTGAATTAATTATTCCACTGTCATTCGAAATTTTAAACAATAATTATAATGAAAAATTTATTATTATTTCAAAAGTTTATATTGATCATCGGTCCTAAATGAACAATGGTCATACAATGGTTTAAAATTGATAGTTACATTTCAATTTATATAATTATAGGATTAATTAATGGGACACAATAAAACATTCATTTTCAAGAAACAAAATATTTTTCAAATGTTCTGGTCATTACACACCCTACACGTATTACATTAAAAAATAGAAAATTAAACATGACTCATACTAAAATAAAAAGTTACTACATACTTTAAACCTTATTCAAAGATTTAGTATTCATAACCGGTGGTAAAAGAAACATAATAAGAGTGAGCTCAAATGCTCAATAATGTTACATAAAGTAAAATAAATAATAAATCAATGGGAATATTAAATATAAGAAGTTAAATAAAATATTACACATGTAATTAAAATAACATAATAAGGGAAAATTAATATGTAAAGGTAAGAAATGGGATCACATGGAATTTATTCAATGAACATATAATGAAATTCATCCATAGATATTTGGATGCTAAATACTAGAGATAAAAATGATATCTTAAATGAATGAAGTGCTTTAAATTTAGACATCATGTTTCTGGAACAAAAATCACTATTACTGGAGGATCTATTCTATGGAATGATTAAGCAATTATGAGTTCCAAACTAACTAACCTTATGATACTACTGATGTATTGAGAGAATATCTATTATAGGGCCCCTCCCGTATTTTTCAATCGAATGCTTTTCTCATATTATAAATAATATATTTAATTAATAGTGTTCCTTATCTCGAAATATACATATTGAATAAGTGATATAGATTTATCAAAAAATAACCTAGTGGAGGATATGTAACAACCATGGTTTTTGATAATGATGAAATAAAATACCATTAAAATATCATTAATTACTTCTTTATAAAAATTATCATTAATATATCTAATGTTTACCATAAAACATTAAAACATTTGAATCATAATACCCATGAAAAAATAACATCAAAAGAAACTTATAATAAAAATTAAAATTTTAATATTAATCGTACAACATGTCAAAGTGTACTATAGAAACCATATAAAAGTTAATTGGTGTATAATAACAAATAAGTCTCAATGGAATGTGAATTGAGACAAAATCCCTTCCCGCATGACTGACTTGTCGTGTGTTTTTTTGTATTCATGAATAAAAAACATATGAAAATTATTTAATTTCTTGAGAATACATTTTAATTTATATATTACTTTTATGTCACTTATTACACATTTTTAAACCACTATATAAGAAACTATGTTTACATCTGGTGTTCTGGCCATATTCGATTTATGTTCCAAAAATGCAAATGTAGATCGACTATAGTCAAAGGGGTCATTATATAGACATTTAAACAATAAAAAAATTATGAAATAATTATCATATTTGTACATCAATTATAATTTTAAACCCATTAATAATATATGGTTATGAAAAATAAATCATCGTTATAATCATGGTGATAGTAGGATAAATGTACACATGAGTAATGATCTAAATTTTCAATGAACATTATGGAAAGTAGGCAGGTAACCTCAATCATTACTGAATGATAATTATATTATAAATAAAATATTATTTAATAATATATAATTATATATATATTATTTTTATATAAAATGAATCACATTGTGTGGAAGAGTTGGTATTCCACACATCCACAAATGACGGTATCACATTATGTGTTGGCAAGGGTAATTACGAAAATAATCTATATTAAATTTCTATAAAGTTAATTATTTCATGAATTTATTATATATTAAATTTTGGTTAAATATTTTTAATTAATACCATATTTTATACATTTCATTATAGTGTGAATGAGTTACATAACTTTGAGAAGATGGTAGTCAACTCATCCATAAACGATGTTATCATATTTACACAAAATGGAAATTATAAGGGTACGTGTTAAAAAAAATTAATGTAGAATAAAGAAAAAATAAATATCATATATAATATTTATAGATTGCTTTTCCATCATAATTCCCATCCATGAAATGTGGTAAATAAAAAACGAACAATAATTGTTTCATGAGGTGGTATTTCATCATACGCATAAACAGTAAGTTTGTTACCAATTAGATGGATGTTTGTTAGTGTAGGTAGAAATAATGTCATATAAATTTATAATTATGTTTAGGATAATTTTTTCTATAATCAATGATTAATAAGTGTTTAATGGAGGAGAATGGAAATAAAAATAAAGATATTAATATATGATGTTAGATCTTCTTTTAGTAACTCTTTTCGGTTTATACCTAAGGGATTACATAGATGGTTTTCATCGAAATGGGTGGCTTATAGGATAAGGGTACAAATGTTTAAGAGCTATTTTGGTTGTGATGTATCATTCCACTATGGATTGATGGAGGTGAAGATGTGGTTGGAGAAGAGGCCTTTCTTTATTTGATGAGGATTAGTACACTCATAATTTTTTAAAAATAAATTTAACCCTCGTATTTATCATTAAAAGTTGATCCAATAGTGGTTTTAATTCAAACCATGGGGGCATGGGGTCTAAATTTGTACATCCAATGGACTTTGGATAAGTATCTTGGTCATTTGGCCCCATAAATTTATGGTTTAGTCCATTATTATCCTTAATTTCTCCTTAATTGTAATTAATTTTAATTACATTTCTATTCTTTTGGTAAAATCTAATTTGAACATATTAGATATTTTAAATTTTTCAAATTCTAAATAATGAATCCATTTTTCCAAATTCCCAACACAAAAGTGGAAAAAATTAATGTTAAATTAATCCTACAAACGGGAAAACAATGCTGGTTTTTAAAGTAAAAACGTGTAAATGTTTTCTATGTTTTTATATTCAATTTCAATCCATAATTGATTCCAATGAACATAGATTAAATAATATATTTTTAATCTAATAAAACATTATAATTTTATAAAAATATATTTTATCTTAATAAATAAATTAGAAATAAAATAAGTTTTGAATTAAAATTCATTATTTTCCCCTATTTGATAAAAAATAGAACATCAAAAACTAATTAAAATTATATACACTAAGATATTTTTTATTATTATCATTAAATTATTAGGTTTATGTTGACATATACTATCAATTTATGTTCTATAAAATGGATTTAAAATGGGATCTTCATTAAAAGGAAGTAAAACTACCTTTATTAACATATAAGTTTTTATGCATAAAAATCAAGGTTGTTCATATCATATGGCTATCAAAAATAGAGGATGAATATCAAACTAAATTAATTATATATATATATAGTGTGTGTGATTTCATTATAATAATCCACTAATAGCAATTAATTTAATTTATTATGGTAATACACTTTCCCATGCATAAAAATTGACTGTTAGGAAAATGATTTTCTTTATATTTCAATTTTAACTAATTTTATCATTAAAATTTTTTATAATGATTATATTTTATTAATTTAGTTAATAATTTTTACAATATGTAATTTAAAGACAGGGTTATGTCTTATCATATAAAATAATAATATTTTAATAATATATTATTGTTCGGTTAAAACATGGTCCTGCGTATAATGAAAGCTATCAAACAAGGTAATTCTTTCGTGTATGAAAATATAACATAGAATATTCATTCATCGTATTATATATAATTTATTGTATTTTTTTAAATATTAAATATATTATAATGTCTTGGGATTTTACATTCCCTTACAAGTTTGGTGTTGTATGTTATGCAATCTATCAAATATAACGTTCTTACTTTAGAATATTAGGGTGCTAACTTTTTGGCATGTAATTAAATTTGATAATAGTATTATTAATATATATTATATAATATATGATCTTCTTATATTTTTTATCACATATCTGTTGATAATATACCATTATCACCCTTCTTTCGGGTGTTAACTACTTCATTTTCTAATAAAAGTTTTATTTTGTATTGGGTATTATGCATAGGATATATTTGCATAATCTACATCAATATATTAATTTAATATAAATAAAAAATTAATATATATGGTTATCTAAAAATAATAATAATAAATGATGAGCATTAAATATGAATCGCCTCATATCATGGAGAGGGTAGGATGTATGTACGCATGAGCGATGATGTCATTCCCTTAACAGTGAATGGGAAAAGAAGTGGATATTATATTAATTATTATAGAATAAATATCATTTCATTGTTTCTATATATATACATATATATATTATATCATTATACCCATCCTTATAGAGTGGTGGTGAAAAATAGTATACACCATGGTGTGGATATGGTAAGTCGTACGTACACACACGTGGTGTTTTAATTTATCGTAAGAGGGATAAAATTTATAATATGGTTGTACTATATTGATAATAATAACATCTATGAATATATATTATACATTATTTATTACATTATCATGGAAAAAACACTTTCAGGGGAAGTGGAAGAATAAACAGTCAAGAAAAAGCTGATAAAGATGATTACTTCTTTTTCGGATGACTTGTTGGAATCTCTTATTAAGTGTTCTCAGGTAGGTCTTTTGGATGAAAAATAACATCTATAACATTTCTAGTCATATTTTTATTCCAAATTGGTTGGTTTTTTTAGAGATTTACCACTCAATGTGATTGGAGGAAGTGAGGGAGAAGGGTACCTTTTATAATTGAGGTAAGGTGACCTTTTGGAAATCCTAAAAATATTTAAATATGATAAATCTATTCCATAGATAAATACATCCAAATTTCATTTAAATGAATTAGGGAAGTCATTTTAGACCATATATTACCCCATTTGTAATTATTTGACATTCTATTATTTTTTAACTAATTTAATAAAATATTAGTTTAATGGAATATCATTATTGTAAAAAATGATATTATTCATTCATTTCATTTCAAATACACTAATATTGAGTGAGAAATAGATTTTAATTATTTCAAAAATTTCTAATAAATCTAATATATCTATAAAGTTAATTATACACTTTAAATAATCTCAAATTTATAAAAACTAATAATTATAAAGTAAATTATTTTTATTTTATGTTAATTAAATAAATATAGTATTAGCCTTGATGAAGCATTTAAAGTAATTATATAATTTATATAATTTATATTTATATATATATATTATTTAATTTTTATTAAAATAGATATTTATTTTTGTTCATATCTTTAACTTCTAACTATACGGACTCTTAAATGATATTAAATACCAATCGAGTGACAATTGGTAACTATCTTCGATTTCAATAATATATTTGTTATTTTCATTGAACTATTTCCATTAACTATCTATAGTTCAATTATATGTTTATATGTGACTAATGATATTTATCTAGTAATTTTTGGACCATTTTAGGTCTTGTTTATACTGTTTTATTTTGGTTATAACTTCTTTTTAAACCCTTTAACATTTATAGTGAGAATATGTATTTATCACTATAGTGGTTAATATAGGTACTATAAATTTCAAAACAACTAATAAATGAGTCATTAACGATATTTTGATACATAACCAAATTATTTATCAAAAATTGAGATTTTTATGATATTTATATTATTTCATATAATTTTATTTATTTTAAAATATCAACAATATAAATTTTGATACTATTCTTTACATTCATTTTAATGAATATCATAAAAAATAATTAATTAAAAAAAATAATCTTAATTCATTACTAACATGTCAATTTAATCTATAAAATTAGTGAATGTCATTAATTATATAAATTTATATTTATTTTCATATTTTTAATATCATTTATTTGATTCATACATTAATTAAATAATGACTACATCATCATTGTGTCACCATTTCGAGAAATTATTTATAAATATAAATTATAAATAAATTACCATGACATATATAATCATTTTAAATTTTTAAATATTATTTATAGTGAAAAATATCCCTTATATAAACCCATGTTAAATTTTTTTCATTTTTTCAAAACAAAAGTGTAATAAAATTTACATTTCTTTGAATATAATATTATACATTTTATACTCTTATCAATGTGGCAGAAAAAGGTTATATTATCTAATCACGGATTATTTGGGACCAAAAATACACATACAATTAAATTATAAGATTCTTTAGGGTAATTTTATAATATTCAGTATATATGTTTTACCTTTAATTAGCTGATTTATCCTTAACTGTGGTAATTAAAAATATTACTAAATCTACTATTCATATCATCAAAAAATAAAAGTTATATATTTACTAAATTTATATCTTATGATTCTAAATATATTATAAATGTTTCAAAAATCGAAAATTAATTCATAAATTAATAAAAACTATTCCCATTGATAGAACATGAAAATTGTTTCTTAAAGTAAAAACGTTTGAAAGGTCGCAATGTTTTGTATCCAATTTCATTGTGAAAATTATCAAAAACACCTTAATTGGATTAAATGATAAAATATTTATCCAATTATATATTAAATCCATTCAAATATATAATTTCACTCTAGAAATAAATTTTATTAAAAAACTAATTTCAATTAAAATGCAATTTTTTTACTATTCCCCAAAACGTGAACATATCAGAAAAATAAAAAAATAAATTAAAATATTTTTTATATATTACATTTTCCAAGAATAATTTTATTTTTTTCAAATATAATTTATAATAGTGTCAAAAAAATATATTTAAATGAAGTGAACCATAAAAATTTAGAAAAAAACCTTTAGAAAAATATAGACTTTTATGATTAAAATTAGTTCTATTGTTTTATTAATCTTGAGAAATATATTTGTTTAATGTAAAGTCATTGTAATATATATATCTTTCATAATGTGGTAAATTAAATTAATTCCGACCAATTTAACTAAAACTTTATAATAATATTTTTGTGTGTGGTTTGGATGGGTGTTGCTTATAATGTCAGCTATCATATAAATTGAATTCATATAAAATGAGACATACCACAATTTCATGGGGTGTTGTAAGTAAATCCTCAAACATCATAGAATATGAAAATATAAATAACCTAAGTCCCAAAATACAAATCTATCTATGTCAAGAGTATCTACAATATCTACCACCTCCAAGTGGAACTCCCCCTTGCTCGAACAAGGCAGAAGGGAATATAAAAATTCCTAAAGGAAAATGTAGGGTGTGAGATAAGAGCCTAGTAGGGTATCACTGTGTGTTCTATAATAATATTTCAATGTATGCCAACTAATATTATATTTCAATTTTAAATTGTACAATAATGGAATTTAATATTCATTTTTAAATCAAAAAATTCTATTCATTTGAAAATACAAAATTATAAACAAAATAGATCAATATATATTTTACTTAAAATAGTCTATATAAATATTTATTAATAAGTAAAATAGTTCAAAAAATAATTAAGATGTATATATATATATATATCAAAACAATAGCAATGACAACAACAAGATCCTTCATCTTCTTCTCTAAGGTACGGTAGTTTCTAGTTATATTTTCCTCACACATATCATATATATGATCATGAAAATGTGAACACATGTACCTCATGGTTAGGATGAATATGAACCATCAACATCCCACTAGGGATAATATCTTCTGATCAAAAATTTTATTATATTTCTAAATAATCAATCCATTTCATTGACATTTTCTTCCTAGACTGTTTGTCCCAAATAACCCACTAAATACAAATGATCAAATGTGCACAATAAACCAACCAATAATGGGAAAATCAATTAAAACTCATTTAATATAAAATTGATCCATTTATAGTTTCAATATCATATTTTCCATTTATGAAAACTAGGGGTTTTAATCATTTTTTTATTTTTTTAAGATAAAAAAAATAATAGGTTCTAATATAATTAATTTTAATCAATTTATCTAAAAATTATTTCAGACATAAATATTAAAAATTTCCAAAAAATTCAAATCTCAATTCATTTTTCAATTTCCTTTAGAATTTGAGGGTTTCTTCTAAAAAATAAATGTGAAAAAATATATTTTCCAATTCTTATAAAATTGGTTAGAATATTTCAATATATATAAATTTAATTTAAATCAAGTAAAATACAGGCTTGTTACATGGAACGTCTCAACAGAACTGCAAACCTTTAACTAAAAGATCACAAATCACAACACTAGCAATGGGATTGTATAGTGAAGAACTAAAATAATGGATATCAATGAATCAAACCTATATTAGATATCCAAAATAAATTATTTTAGATATATCAAATAAATTAGGATTTAAAAACTAAATGGAAGAAAAACAATATAGCGATATAGAAGGAATTAGATAAGATCGCATATTAGAGATGGATCAAATGTGGTCATAAAAGAATTGATCTACATAGGAAGGTGTTTGGAAGATCTATAATGGGTCATGAGGGATAAAAGTCCTTAAAAATCTTGTTACCAAATGTTAAGGCCGAAAGGGTGATAAAATAGAAGTTCCAAAACAATTTAAAAAAATGGGAAAAATATTCATGTACACATGGTTACCATTATGGGGATGCATTGTTTGTCATATATTGATCACTAACCATTTTACCCTTTAATGGGATACATAGTTTATAGTTGGTGGGTTTATAGTATCTTAAATCATTCCTATAATGTGCAAACATCCACTGTTTGTGTTTTCATTAATTAGGATGGGTGGGCACACAGTTTTGTGAAACCATGTTCCTGCCATGCACAACAAGGATATATCCAAAATTATAAATATTTATCCTTAAAAAATATTATACAAATCCTACTCAAATAATAACCAAAAATAGGGTCAAGGAGTACCTAAAACAATAACATGATGTTACAACCTCCTCATCATAGAATCTTTTTGTCCTCAGTAAGCTTGTCAAGATGTCTCCATAATAAAAATATTATGCAAATTCCCTATCATCAGATATTATACCTCCCACTCTCATGTTTCATGAGTATAAAAAATATCTATCCATTACACTCAATCAAAAGTTATAATTATCTCACAAATTACCTTTTTTTGGATTAAACTATTTGTACTAGATGTTGATTTATAAATAAATTTTGCTAAAAATTAAGATCACTATAGATCAAAACATAAAATGGATCACAATGATATTCCCATAGATATGACACATGGAACAAATTATGTATCAACATAAATATTTGTACATGTTCTAAATATTATGCCACAATCCCCACCTACTTAAAGACCAAAAAAGTTCCAAAAAACAAGGATCATGCTTCCTTTTCCTTCCAATATTTCAATAACCCAAACAAGGCGAAACATTCAAGTACACCTGATCATGAACTAAGAATCCAATGGTATATGAAGATGATCATTTTCATATATATACATTATATGTTCCTTCCGTATCTTCTCATGAATACACTAAATCTTTGTTATTGTATCTTGGAACAAGTTATGCCAACTATGGAACTTTCACCAATATCCAACCAATACAAACTAGGCTCTACAAGGTCATCTGAAGAAGGATTTAAAAGGTTCAATTTTGACCATGCAGTAGTAACTATTGTTATGGGAAAACTCAACATGTCCTAAATGGTCTTTCTATGAAGCACCAAATTCTAGGATTCAACAACGAAGTATATCCTCAAAAATCAGCATATCCCTCTTATTCTATATTTTCATCTATATATGGTATACCGTACTAAAACTAAATTTAGATCCTAATTCATATTAGATGGCTCTTCAAAAGGAAGATGTAATATGGGTAACCCCATCAAAGACTATACTAGATGAAACACCTTGAAAATGAACAATCAATTTCACATAGATATTTCACATTTTTAATGCATTTTTTGTTTCATTAATGGGTATAATGTGAGTCGATTTGATCACTATATTGATCAAAACCCCTATCATATTATTGATTTTATTTGTAAAAAAAACCAAAACTAAAAATCCATAGATATCTCATGTTAATTTAAAGTCTTCATTGGCAGTGGAAGAAGAAAAACCAAAGGTCGTTAGAGCTCATAATTGACCTACTATCAAATATTGTAGCTGGAAAAAAATTTAGTATTGTCTTATGTCATACATGACCATCAAATTCGTTTCTTCATGCAATAAAACATCTTTTTGGTTCCTATGTGAATAGAAAATTTTGATTTCTATAAATTCTTTATCAGAACATTCCTTATAGATAACAACATGAAATACTATTCTGAAAACATAGAATACCCTCTTTGGAGAACAACTACCCATTGATGGTCTCCGGTCCATACAGATATTATCTTGTAAAAAAACTAATCATCAAGTTTTTGTTCCTAAAGAATAATCTCTAGAAGATTAGAGGTTATCTAAATACTGTATAAAATAACATTATCCCTTGTTTTCCAAAATTGTATATGCACTAGTTCAAAAAGATCCATCAAATTCAACTCTTGCAATGATTCATTTATGGCTTGGTTTGGTTGTTTCTAGCCCATTTCTTCTGTAATGACTTTTCCTTTCTCTATGTAATTGTAAATTTCAATGTCCAAATACTATGGGTACTCCACCAAATTCCTCGAGTAGTGATTCAAGTAATTTTGAGATAGGATATATTTGAATATAGTTCAACCAAAATACATGATAGACCTTTCTCGTAAAAATAAAATGTTGTCAACACTTCTGTGAATGCATCACATATGTGTGTTCAATGTCATGGTTTAGATAATTTGATGTGTCATATTCTTCTAAGAGACAGAGAAAATAACATTATCACCATGTATACTAACATATACCAAACCAGAACATAATGCATCAGGGAAGACCACATAGCCCAACCCAACCTCTGAAAGAGTAAACACCAATGCAAAAGATAAAAAGATTCTTTTTCTCACCCAAATAACATTAAAATTTCCCATCCCAAAAAAACTCAATACCATATGAGTAAGATAATTTATCATATAATAAAACACTATGAAATCCATTACAAACTAGATATAATATCGATTTATACTCTAGAATCTCTCAATCTAGAAACCCCATGATTTATTCTATGTCAGAAGGGATTTCACCATCTCAGGATCAACTATGATACCTTATTCTAACAATGAGTGTATCAATAAAATAACTTCATGAATCCAAAATTCATATTTTTATTATGTTTCATAAAGTCACTAGTTTCTCAAAAATTCCAGAACATCTCTTAGATGACACACACGTTCCACCTCAGACTTAGAGAAAACATGGATTTCATCTAAAATGTCCCTTATGAATGTATCTAAATACTCATTGAATATATTGTTCATAAAATTATAAATATTATAGGAGTAGTGGATATAATAAAATAAATTAAAACAGACTCATCATGTCTATACCTACTCAAGGAGATGGTTTTTTGGATGTTATATTATTTATTCTCAACTACTGATTACCAGATTGAAGATCAATCTTCGATAACCAATTTAACTGACTCAAATTTTCAAATAAATCACAATACATGGGTATAGATCGTGTTCCTTAATGCAGATTGATTGGGTTTTTGGTAATTAACACAATGTAAATGTTCTCCATCATAATTCATGGGAAAGATAACATGTTTCATCCAAGGTGACACACTAAGGAATATGAATCCATCTCAAACAGATCTCCAAACTAATTCTTAAACTCTATCATTTACACTAGTGATAAGTGGAAAGATGGAATGGACACTACTTAAGTACCAGGAACTACATAAAAAGAAAAATAGACCTCCTTTATTTGTTGAAAACCAAGATGTATACAGCATAAATGGTGGGAAACTCGATGAAGACATGAGGGAGATCACCACTCAAGTAATGTTGATCTTCGTAAAAAAATATAACATTCATATTATATTCCCAAAGATCTCTATTGGAAGGTATACCTCTTCTCCTCCTAAGGTCACATACTCACTGAAATATATGACACACGCCATCAGGCATGAAAATGGAGCCCTATCAATGATAGCAGACAATCCATTCTTTATTGGAAATGAGACAATCCATCCCAAATAATAAATCAACAATTTTCATTTTGAGAACTAGAAAATCCCATGTATGAAAACTATCTAATAAAAATAAAACAAAATCAAGACAATAGAGATTGTGAACTCTCTTCAATCGCAGGGGTGTAGTAGTATCAAATATAGTATATTAAATATCTATAGGATGACTTAAAAGATTCACACAATGTGTTAATATAAAATAATGAGATAGAGGAGTATCAAATAGATTAGTCACTATATATCAATATGTAGTTATTGTACCTCTCAAAGTCAGTGTACATGTATATTCATTATCTATTGACTCTTCTAATATGTGGCGAATAATCATTAAATATACCTCTAGATGGAACCCCTATGTTCATATGATAAACTTTGTTAATGTATCCCAACCCACCAAACAAACCACATATCATTTGATCTGTTGGGAATATTCCTTTTGAGTGCCCTAGAATTACACAGTGGTAGATAATAAAAGGACCTCTGAAAGGGAACATAGGAGGTCAAGAGTTAGCCTAGTATAGAGAGCCACCATGAGACCCATAACACATCCCCTTAACTTTATGGGAACTCATTAAACATCCACTGGGAGAAAAAGTAACTCTTATCAACCATGAAATATCATCCATATCAAGATCAACCATCAATTACATGTCCATCACATCAGCATGAGAAATTTGAATTATCAAGAAAACGCAAGAACAAATATAAGATAAAATTACCCTAAAAAATAATAAAAAATAAATCATCTATTGGGATATAATATTTGTAATAAAAAACCTAGGCATATAAAAGATATTTTCAAACTTAGTCACGGTCATGTCGGCTTTCTCATGTTTGATAACATCATATCCCTAGACAGAAAAATATAATCTAAGTATAATTTATAATTCAAATGAACATTAAATACATTCTAATATATGTTATCATACTAATTTTCCATCAACAACATTTCCCACCATATCTAGTTATTTCTTTCCTTCTTGAAGGTGACATATCACACCATGATCTCCTCTTGAATCTCCAATAACTATAACAAAATCTCAATCCTACTCAACCAATCCTTATCTCCCAAAGGATTATTATAGACATTAAACACTTGTGGATTATGGAAAAAGAACTACTCAGAATGATGTTGAAAAAAAATCTTTTTGAGGTTCCATAACTAGAGACTAAATGATAATGGGTCTAACTGTATGTCCCATAGGTTGGACATCATGCAAAATAACCATAAATATATTCTTGTCAGGTGGAGTATTTTCTCAGTATTGTTTGTCAGCAGCATCCTCCTAGATCTTTTTCACACATCTTCTCAGAGGCATGAAGGTACACAACATCAGTTTGAAATAAATAATACACTAGAATATTACTCATACTAGTACTCAAACAAGATTTATAGGGAAATCAATAACATCGAAGAGATAAACAAGATTTATATTTCATCATATCCCAATCAGATGTTAGGAAATTGGTAGAAATAATCCTTAATGTTCCTTTCTGAAACTTCTATTTGTGACTTAAAGAACGTTAAGTTGAGTACATTCTAAGAACTCACTCACAACAACCTCATATTTCCTAAAATGATCTATTAAATGAATACTAATATGAAGGAAAGATTCTTAAAATGCACCTTTGAAACCAATTTATCCGGAACCATCCTTGATACCCTAGTTCCCTAATAAAAAAGCTGATCCTAACATGGCATGAATGGTGTTCCTGATCCCAATTGGTTGGAAACTAGCACCTAGAACCAAAAAACATAAATGAGGGATTCATTTTTCCAAAAATATATTCTATGATATTGATACATATTATTATTCTCAATGAATAATACCAAAGTTGATAGTTCAATGAAAACAAACAAGGGAAAAACCAATCTATACATCCTTAATATTCTTATAATCTCACAAGTTATAAAATATGATTCATAACTAACACAACTATCTATGTCAAAATGATAAACAATAACCACCACCTCCATTTGGCACCTTCACCACACTCAAACCTATCCTAAGGAAAACATAAAGAATCTAATGGAAAATGTAGGCTGTATGATAAAACACAAGTAGGGTCTCTCTATGTGTTCCATAATATGATTCAATAGTAAATAAAACAATTCATGAATAAAACATTATACAAAATATGCATGGATGTAAAATTTCATATTAAAAAATTACTTCCATTTCAAAAAAAATGGAAAAATTTTAATTAATGAGTAAATAAACATTTTATACAAACCAGTTTATATAAATATTTATAAATCATTTAAATAGTTCCACTATCATTTACATATATATACATATATAAAAATAATAAAAACAACAACAAGCATAGTCATATTCCATGAGGAATAATAGTTTATAGGAATATAAAAATAACATATCTCATATATTTGATCAAAGAACTATGAATACATGTCCCTCAACCTTTGTCCAAATATAACACTTCAATATCCCGTTGGGGGGAAGATCCATTGAACTAGGTTTTTATTATAGGTGTAAACATCCAATCCATTTATAGGGCATTGTCATCCTAGAGTGTTTGTCTTAAGTAACCCACTAACTAGAAAGGATTTAACGTTCTTAATTGAACATTAAAAAATGGGGAAATCAATTCAATACAATTTAAAATTAAATTTCCCAATTTCTAGTTTCAATAAGGAAATATCCATTTTAAAAAACAAAACATTGATATTTAGTCAATTCATGCTTTTTCCAAATATAACCAATCATAGGTTCTTATCAAATAAATTTCATGCAATTTTTTCAATATTAATTGAAAAATAAATTTTAGTAAATTCCATCAAAATCATATCACACCTTAATTTCCAATTTCTATTTGAATTTAGTGATTTCCCTCAAAATTCTATGCCAATAAAAATCTAACTTCAAATTCTAATCATATGGGATTTCTTAATTCAATTGAAACAAATTAAAATTATGTCATTCTATTTAATGGTTTATTAAATTGAAAATCTTACTGGAACTGTATGCCTTAAACACCAAGATCATGTATCAAAACACCAATAATGGGATTTTCTAATAAAGAACACTGACAATGGTAATCAATAAATCAAACCTAGACTTAGTATCCAAAATAGGAGTTCATATCTAAAAACATATGATGATCTAATAAATATTATGGAGGAAATAAGTGGATTATGTTGAAAATGAACATGAGAATATCACTTAAAACAGTAGTATTAAAAAAGTTTGGATAACATTCGATCCACCAAGGAAGGTGTTTAGAGGAGAAAAAATGGGTTCATGAGAGATATAAAAATATAGAAAATTTTGTAACCTACATTTATGGTTGAGTTGGTGATAAAATAAGAATGTTTAAATTTTTAAAATATTTTTTGGAATAAAAAGTTACTCGTTCTTGGGTAGTTCTGTCAGGCCACATGATTTGACAAAATTTGTGCCATAATCGTGAAGCCCTATAATGGGGTGCACAGTTCTTTATAAGTGGGAACATGGTTTATGAAACCTTTACCGAACCATAAAAATGCATAATTTTAGAATTTATTTATTTAACACAAGGTGGGCACACATTTTTGGAATACCATGCGCCAATGGTGCTTAACTTATAAAATTCCCAAATTTACAAATTGTCTCCCAAAATAACCTGAGACAAAACCCACTTAAGGAATAATAACAAATAAAGTTGATAATTAACTCAAAAAATACCAATTATTACATATCACTTCTCATATATATATATTCCTATTTTATAATGCATGTATTTAAAAAATTAATTTCCATGATATGTGATTTGTGTTCATTGATATAGAAGTTATCCGAGCATATATGATATATCATTGATGGAATTGATTATTTGATCATGATAATTATCTTTTATAGATATATTAATTAATATTTATAAAATATAGGTATATATAACTAGGATTAATCCGGGATTTTTACAAGGGGGATATGGTTCATTGTTATTGATAGCCACCTGAGAGAGTTTTTTTATAATCCATTAGTTTTTTTCAAATGAACTACTTTTGTTGTTATAAAAGTAGTCCACTATATATGTTCTGTTTTTATAATGTAATTTCATAAAATTAGACCTTGACATAAAATTATGAGGGGCCTTGGATAAGTATTATAAGATTCTCATGCAAGGGAGGATTGTCGATTCAATACAAGTTGTTGTTGGACATGATTTACCAGTCAACCTCTGTTAGATATTGTCTCTTGATACACCATTGGGGAATAAGGTAGATCATCTTCTGATATTATTTTGTTTTTATTTTGTAGTTTTTGGATATTTATATATCAATGGGATTTAATTATCCTTGAGATGAGTATCTTATATGTGATCTTTATTAATCATAGGCTCACTAGTAATTGGGAATGCATCAACTATTACTAGAGATGTATATCCTTTATTTCACCTAAGGGAGAGGATTTTGTTTTGACCACTGGGTGGGATGTTTGAGATTGAAAAATGGGACTATATATAACACATTTTAGATATATTATAGTATAGTTATATAGGTTGATTCTTTTAAAGGAGAAAATATTATCTTTTCATTCAATTGGTGGAAGACATGTATTATGATGTCTTTTCGGATTTATTTATACTACTACCTCTTGTGAGAGAAGTTTAAATTGGTATCAAAATAATTCCTTGTGAATAAAATATATCTATTTCCCCATATCATATAGTGCTAGCTGAGTATAAGTAAGTTGAGGTGAACTTTGATTATTTAGAGGGCACAAGATTTATCATACTGATCACATCACTCTAGGGTTCTCTAGTGTTGTTTTAAAAGAGTTTGGATAGAAAAAATTGGTGTTATATGAACTAAAAAACGATGAAATATTTCAATAAAAATAATTGATTCCAATTTCCAAGGATTGAGGACTTCTTTCACCAATTACAGGGATCTCAATGGTTCTCCAAAATTGAATTACTGTTAGGCATCCACTGGTTTCCTGTTAGAGATATGGATATTCCAAAAATATCATTAAGGAATTTATTCAAAATATATGGGAATATGTTCATTCAATATGAGTAGAAAAAATTCAATCATTGCTCATGTATCTCATGAATTGAATCTTTATTATGAACCACTACTCATTCAAGGTTGTATTTTTTGATGATAAAAACATATACTAAAAAATACTTGAAACACAGGAAATCAAACCTAATATTGTATTTATTACACATAATGATTATCATATTTATACAATTAATTCAATTTGACACTTTTAGATTCATGAGGTCAAATTCCAAAAACATAAATTTTTTAGTTAAGTATTTTAGGGTTCCCAGAGTTGGTACACACAACTATTTCTTGGGAACCTATTTAGAACATGAATGAGACCATTAGTATCTATGGGATTGTAGTTTATATTAGATTATTAATCAAAGACTTATCTCATTTAGAATCATCGATGGTGGGTATTATGAAGAATGGAGTGAAATTTTACTTGTATGAAATATGTGAGTAGGCCTTCCTACAGCTAAATAAGATATTCATAATATGGAAAGTTTTACCATTCTATAAAATAAGACTGGAATGAAAATATAATGTTATACCTTAGGTGTTGGGTTATGACATGTGTTAATTAATATAGATGATGTATTTTTTATGGTTCACAACAACACTGACCCCGTGAGTAGAACTACATAATGCATAACCAATAGTTTCCTACTATGGTGCAATCCTTGAATTATTGGAGACATTTTATGTTCTGTGAGAGGTTTCTTGTAACACAACCAAAAATTTCTCTAGATATATAATCTTTTTGTATGAACTCAATTTTATTAAGACATAGTGGGTGAAGTATAGGAATTTTTTTTCTAAAATATTTCATCTTCATTGAAAAATTATAATGTAGTTTCATATTCTCTTAGTTGGAATATACTAGAGATGAAGAAGGATAGAGTGAATAATTTGGTTGAAGAATGGTTTATAATGAGTTTGATGATGGAGTGTCTTGTGGATTCAATATATGATCATGGTTTGATAATCTTTTCACCTCTATTGATCGTCTTCTAATTGATTTACCATGTGAAATTTATCAATGAGTTATATCCCTTATGTAGTGATGTAGGAATGCTTGGAGGGTGACAATTCCATTCTACGGTGATCATAAATGTTATTGATGAGATCTAAACCCATGAGAGGATAGATGTTAAATATTACATGAGATTGAAACTGATGATACAAAATGATTATTAAAAATTATTAGTTCCTCCAACGTTAATAAATATGTACTATGAGATCTAATTTTGTTCTCGTGCAGCTTTTTGAAGGGGGAAATCACTAGTTTTGTTTTATAGTGCCTTACATGAAATTGTGTAATGGTCTATTCTTGTTTCCCTAGTGGTTTTCTTCATGAAATTATAGTAAATATATGGAATTTGGATGATGTGATGATGCATTTACTTATGGGGTTACCCATGACCCTATGTAGGTATGATTTTATTTGGGTTATGGTCGATCTATTAATGAGAGAATCTCATTTGTTTCCCATTCATGAGACCCTTTCAGTAGATGAGTTGGGTGGGTTTTTTTATAGAATATTATATGCCAAAATGGATATCCTATGACAATTATGTATTACTGAAATATGATTTTCATGGCATGGTTTTGGAATGGATTACAGCTGGATTTAAAGACTAATTTTATGTTGAGTATGTTGTATAATTTGTAGAATAATGGGAAGTTAGAGAGGACAATATAGATATATAAGAATATACATAGACCTTGAATCATAGAAATTAGTGGATAATGAGATAAGAAACTATCATCAATAGAGTTCATATGAAAAAATATTTCAAGGATTATATTCTTTTGGATCCTTTGGTGTCTCTCTATAGATAGTTGTTCCACTCGGTACAGTGTTGGAACAAGGTTCGTGAGGTTGTAGTTCCACGTATCATGAAAAATACCATTATGCTAGTATAGTATTTTATGAATTAGTTATGTAACAATAATATTTGGGAGTGATTTTATTCCTATCATAGGATATTACATTTATATTACACTATTGGTAATTGGGATTTCTTACAGGTGTCTCCTCAATTAGGGAATCATCTTCAATAGATGAAAGGCAAGAAGCTACCTCAATATGTGGGATCTTTTGAGATCACTAAACGTGTTGGAGTATTTTATTACCGATTAAACCTTTCAACGTTCCATTAATGCATGCATGACCTGTTCTATGAATATTGACATTAGAGGTGATTTCATGATCTTTTGTATATGGTGGATTATGAGGATTCTGATTTTGAAATATATTAGTATATTGTGGAGCACTCGGTACTCATCATTTATCAGAGTGACAAGGTGTTGAAGGGTAAGGTGGTGTCACTCATTTGAGTTATATAGTATCATGTATATATCCAAGAAGAGCTCTTGGAGAATGAATATAATGTACAAGATAAATGGCCTTAGATGTTTGTGAAATACCATTAGATGTACTTCTCCCGGGTGATAAATCGTTAGAGGGGGAGAATTTCAACATCCTGAATTTTTAAATGTTCATTAGATCCCATTTAGTTATCATTTTTAATACTATTAAGTAATAAATTATAAATTACTTATATATTTTTGTACTCTTGTATAGAGAATATTTTTTATGTATGAATAAATAAATTCTACCTTTACTTGAGATTTTTTTTGGGAGTTGTGTATAGGTAAATCGAAATTATTTTGGGTTTTGTAAGGGTAGGTTAGAGTTGTGAAAACGTATCTCTTAATTAAAATGTATTATGTAATTGTAATATAGGGATATATAATGGAATGTCCATGTGTGCGACCTATGAAGGTGTAGAAATACATACCAACATGTGACAACTATTAACTATATAATGGTAAACCCATATTTACCTAACAAAGATCCATTTTTACTATAAATGTAATTGAAACCCATTTTTTCATTTGTATTTTCCCATATCAAACCTAAAATATTTTTTTATGATTTTAATTATTTTATATCATGGGAAATAATTATTTTAACTCATTTACAATAATAACTCATATTATGGAAGATTTTAAATGCTTCTCATTCAATACATTCTTGAGTGACGAATAAACTAGTGTTTTTAATTTGGGTTGTCAATGTTTCAAAAACAAATTCCAATTTATATTATTAAAATTTGTAGAATCATTTCATATATAACCTAGATATTTTGTGAATTGTTTTTTCTAAATAAATTTATCTTTTGGATATTTTGAATTTTACATGAGACTGGAAATAGTTCATTATATATATTAAATAATGAATTCAGACATTCCATTCACCCGACACTAACTTTCCTTGTGATATACGCAATACATACTTGGGTTTCCCTATATGTAATAAAGACATGGATTGTTCTATGCACAACACCGACTTAGTGTATGTTACACATGTCAATAATTTTCTACAAAGTATCATATTATTAAAAAAAATTAAATGATATAATTATAACCTTTATATTTAATATAGTGATATTAATATTAAAAACATCATTTCAAATATTATTTATAATGTTTTTATATAAATAAAATATATTGATAATGAAATTTATAATTTTCAGTAAAGCCCCTATCTGTTTAAAAATATTGTGAACTACACTACAGGTCCTTCTATAAAATAATTAAATAAATTTTAGACACATATATACATTTAATATGATAAAATAAAAATAATTTTTGAATTAATAAGAAAAATTATCTATGGGTGATTTTTGTTTATTTTTCTGAGAAACATAATTTTTTATAAATAGAGATAAACTAATTTTTAGTTAAAACTGCATTTTCATTCAATTAGTTATCAATGTTAAATTATATTTTAATTTTATTTAAGGTAAAATTAGATCAATTATAAATATATTAATAAAATATAATCCATTAGAATCATTTTCACATTGAAATTTAATAAAAAAACTTAATATACAAATGAACTTCTTTCAACCATAAAAATACGTAATTTAATCCCATCTATTGGATTACATATAATCATACTTTTTCCTATTCAATGAACATAATTTTTTAAAAATTACATACACCATAATAATTATTATTAGATTTATATTCTCATAAAATTAAATAAAATTTAAACTAAAAATAATAGTAAAATTGATTATAAATAATCACATCGTGTAAGGACATTTTAAGTTTAATTAGGGAATAAACCTTAATCATAGGGGCCCAAATGACCTAGGAAATTTTCCTAAACCCATTTTATGGACATATTTTTTCCATAAACCATATATTATTTATTTATGTTATTTATGACTTTGTTTACCTTTGAACATGTGTACACCTACCTTGTTTTCAAAAATCCAAAGTGATCCCTTTTCCTTCCCTATAAACTTCAAAAACCAATCCCTCATATTAATACCTATTAAAATACTTATTATATTCCATTATCTACCCAATATAACTCTTAATGTTCATAAATTCCTCCGTAAAGCCTCCATTTTGGATGAATGACTTCCAAGGAATCCTTGTGGAACATACAAAAAGTACTTACCCGAATAAGAGGTAACACCTTCTCTCAAACTCATTTTTTTATTTTCCTTCTCCACCCCTACACTATATTTATTCAATTATTTTATAAAATAAATTCTCTTAAATATAATATGATTTTTATTCTAATTATTCTACCTGCACTTACAGACACCTCTATTTAATGGGTAACAAGCATAGTGTTTATGTGTATAATGATCTACCACCTCACAAAATGATGATTGTTCAACATTTCCTTACTCCTATCATGGTGGAAATTATGATTTATTCTCTATTTATATATGTAATATATTATATTTATTATTTATTTATTCTTATTTATTCCTTTTTTTAGAAAATAACTTTTTTTACGTTCAATTTTGTGTTAATATTATAATTTCTGTTGAGGAAGTGTGGACTATTTCCCCCTCAAAGTGATATTATATGTTCATACAATCTATGGATGGTATTAAGGATGTATTTAGTAAATAAATATGGTATATATTATATCATAAATATACTCTAATTTTTATATATATAGATATACATATATTTCATTTACTTTCATTTCTTTTAACATGACAATTAAACGGAAATAGAATTTATGTATATGTATGTCCTACTGTCTCAATTAACAGTGTATTCCATTTCATAATTATATATTATATAGAATATTATAATAAAAATGAAATGTTTATAATTAATATTTATATAAATTTTAAATTTATTTAAATCACTATATATGTATAAGTGACAAATATATAACAAATTCAGAAACATGTGATATATAAAGCAAATATTACCCAATGTGAAACATTAACATAATATGGTTAACAAGAGGGTAATATAAGGTTGTAATAAAAAAATATCTGTTATTTGATATAAAAATATGGTTCTATAAGGGATGTATAATAAGTTTGTATTTAATATATATGTGCTTTGAATGAGTATGACGCTAGTTAAGACATAACTTAAGGGGATTTCATCTCACATTTTCTTTATGTGAGAGACATGCTATGTTTTCTACTTGATAAATTTTTGTGGTGTATCTACTTCACATTATTTTATTATAGGTATCATATTGGTCAATTTTTGGGTATTCATATATCCATTTTATTATCTTTCTATCATGGGGTATATGATTCAAAATTTACCAAATTGGTAAATTAGTTTCGTCTCAATTTTCCATCGTTCAGATTCATGTATTTTTATGGACGTAAATTCTATTTCGAGGGTTATATGGATACATTTAACATTTCATATCATTAATTTAATTTCATACATGATATCATATGATTAATTTAATTTTTATTCTTCAAAGAGAGTATGATCACATGTTAACTAGTTATAAGATTGTATTAAGACAATCTCATCGCTTTTCGAGGTCATTTATGTTTATTATTCTTTTGATGAATATATTATTATAAAAATCACAAGAAAATTCACAATATTCATTATCATGAGGTTATTAATTAATTATTCGTATATTGGTACCATTTCATCCACTCTTTGGTACATCATATAGTTATGAAATCATTTTTCAGAATTCCTAACTTTACCCTCTCTTTAGTCGGAAATCTCTATTCCTTTGAAAGCATGTTTTCCAAAAAGGGCTTACTAGATTATTATACTATTATCCAATGATCATTAAAATAATTTTTTACCCTTTTTTCCTTTTTAATTTATTTTCAAAGGAATCCTCTAATCAATTTCAAAACAATCCATTTTTCTAAGATTGTTATCATGAAAAATGATTATACTTATTACCTCGTACGACATGTATAGATATATCCATAGACAATATTTAAAGATTTATTTTCATTTTTAATGGTTGAAAATTAAAAAAATGTTCAATGATATGGTTTTCAAAATGTTTTCTTGTTTTTTTATGTTATCATGGAAAAATATTTTCAATATTTTTTTGAGCTTCTTCCACAAGTTTTAAAGGAAAATGGTTTTCAAAATTATTTCAAGACTCATTTTTAAGTCGTAAAAGTAATTTAAATTAAATTTTTTACAAAAAAACCAACATTATAATATAGTTTTTCATGTAAAAATGGTTTTCAAATCATTCTCAGTCATTTTTTATAATTTTACAAAGTGTTTTCAAAGATGATGTTTTTTAGAATTTTTTGAATCTTGTCATATAATTTTTCAAGTAAAATGGATTGTAGAATGATCTGAAGTCTTAATTATTTGTTTTCCAGTTATTTTCTATGAAAATTATTTTCAAATTGGTTTATGGATTAAAAAGACTTTTCTCAAAGAAGAAAGGATATTTTCGTCAAGAAACATTCTTCAAACATATTTGAGAATTATTTTCCATCTATTATCACATATGTTGATTTTACTCATTCCATTATAGGAAATGATCCCATGTTTCCATTCATATTCATTCTAATAATGGGTTATTCTTAATGTCGTGGTCTTTATCATAACCTTTTCTATTTCATGGGTTATGTGTTTATGAAATATGTTTCTATTTCATGGGTTATATGTTTATGAAATCAGTTTCTCTTTCATGGGTTATGATTTATATGAAAGGGTTATCAAACATGTATCATTTTCCATTGGTTGTAATATATTTACATGTTTATGAATCCCATTTGATTTTATGGGTTATGGTATTACTGATTATGATTTTTTGAACTTTTATGTATTATTTCACTGTGATATGGGTGGGCATATATCTCCTACCAACACATTGGGTAAAGATTTATATATCATGATATAAACATGGATGACAAAATAAATGAACATAGTATATTATCCTATAGAACGAAATGGAATTGAAGTCAGTTTAGTAAAATAGATCTATAATGTAGTGTGAACATGATTCAGTAATATAGGGATGGAATGATGGATGAACTTGGTTTAGTAATGCAGGGCTATAACGGGAGTGAACCCGATTCGATAAATGACTTTTCCCACTATGATGGTCTCGAAAGAAATTCCTTGACTACTATAGATATCATTATACATGATTATGTTTCTTTCAAAATTCCATGTTTTATTACAATGATATTGATTCATGGATTATGTTAATTATTTTTTTATGATTTATGCCTTATAAAATATAAATATTTATGCCAGGATTCAAGTATATGATCTCTCATATGTACAGAATGATCTTATATATTCATGATCATGTTTTCATACCCTTAAACTCATGATTATACCTACATTCCTCCATTTTATAACCTTACTAAAAAATTTGAGCTTTACACCTTCTTATGTTTCTTTTCCAAATGTTATGAAGAAAGGTTTTAGGTAGAGTTACTGTAGGTGGAGATCATTATTGGAGATGTTGAAGATCTATCACTGAGATAAATGGTTTTTGTTCTATGTTTCCAAAACCACTAATCAATTATGGTCCTGAGAAATGTATTTTTGTAATGTGTTAAATATTCATATGAAATGATGTAATATCCATGTATTTCATTCCTGGGTCAATTTAAATGTTATCAATGGAAATTTTTCTTTTGCATTCGGAAAATAAGACAAGAACGTCATATTGAGAAAATGAGGAATATTTCTATGGATATGTCTATGGATTCCTCTTATGATAAGTATAAAGTGGAATTAAAATTTAAGAAAATGTCTAGGAATATTGGTGAAGGATATAGTATGCGCTTTCCTAGAAATACATCCTGTTATGGATACTACAAGTGGAGGTGGCTTTGGAACATATGTATCGAGTGGTAAAACCCCAAACAAGATGATATGGGCCTGACTCTGGGTAATCTTGTACATCAAAATGGGAATTTCTGCTTACATCATATGACAATCCCTGGGGATATGCTTTTGAGAATTCTAAAACACTTCACGAACCATAATAACGTATTTAAATATGATTTGGATATGAATAAACATAAAAAATCATAGGGTTTCATTGACTTAGAAAAATTTCATAATTTAGACATCTGATAAGTAAATCTTTTCTTGACTATGTACTTTTCTACCTTAAAATGTAATTCTCAAAATATGCTTCTAGTTTCATTAAATTTCGGGAACTGAAAAAAAAGATTAATGTTTAATGTTATGGATGATTTGATGAAGATTATCCAATTTTGATGATCACTATAGTGAATGATGTTTTGATCCTAACTAATTTTTTTTCACATAACACTACTAAAGAAGTGCACCTTAACCAACTCCAAAAATCACCCAGGAAGAGAAATAATGGGTTCACTGCAATGGAGACCATGGAGAAACTATTATATACTTTCCATTGGTTGATGAATTTATAAATAATCACATATGTTACATTCTTAGAGTAATAATAATATGTATTGACTTTAGAAAGAAGGAACCAAATCAAGTGACGACAATGTAAAGATGATGAAGTCATTTAACTCAATAGACAATAATATTAGCCTCCATAAGAAATCATTGATGGTTTAGTATTTTATTTATAAAAAATGGACATTATGAAACTCAATTTCACATGAGTAATGATCCTGAAGAGGATCAACAAATTGGTTTGACTAATGGTTACATTGCAGGTTATGAAGAGACTACAAATGAAATGCTATAGTAAATAGGTATTTTGATGAGGCATACTTATTAATGTCTTAAATATTAATTAATCTATGTTTTTATGTACATTAGATTCCAAAATCATGAAAGGTGAAATATATAAGGATCGTTCAGTTTATTTTTTTAATTATGTATTTACATGAACATGTTGAATGGATTATATGGAATATAAAAGTGATATAATGGAAAGATGAAGGGAATGGAAAACAAGTGATTAAGAAAAATATAAACCATAATTTGTACCTTATGTTATGATAATGTTGTATGGATATAGTTATATGGGATATGAATAAGTAAAGTGGGTGATGCAGGTTACCTTGTAACTAATTAAGGATGTGTTGACCAGTAGTTTAAGCGATCATGGATGGAGCTTAAATTTTTTCCTAATTATGGAATAATTCCAACATACATTAACAAACTAAAAATTCATGTTATAAAAAAGGTTTTATGTCAATTTACATTATTAACATGTTTAAATAGATTATATGATGAGGGTATTAACATATTTGGAATGTGATAACCAAGTGTTACATTGTGATATATGTGGGAATCAATGTTAACTTGATTTCATGACTATATTTTTAAAAGTTTTGGATTTTCATATCATTAAAAATTCATTAAAAGTTTTTGTGAAACTTTGGATGAGGTATTTATGTATTGATATTGTATTTAAAACCTTAGTTAAATTGCTATTTAGGGAATAACTTTATTTCAAGGATGTCCATATTTTTTATTTTGGAAATTATATTAGTATTTTTTTTCAAAAACTACATCATGTGAGTTGGGTGAAAACCAATCAAGTCCATCAAGGTTGTGGGTCTCTAACCCATGGTCTAATAATGTTAAAGTTTTTACACCTATAACTAGCCTACGTGATGTCATGGTTAATGTATAATTTTTTAAAATGATTAATTATTAATGATGAAACAATAGTGTTACTTTTCAAATTTATGGAAAAACATATTAACCATGTTGATTTTTAAGAAAAGTAAATCTTTTCATTATTTTATGGGTCATAAGATCTGGTATAATAGTATTTTAACTCTTTATGCATTAATGTTATTTTCTGGACATCCATTACATGATGTAATGGTTGAATTATAAATTGAAAAAACACAACTAAAGAATAAATTTTTGTATGTAGAAATATATCAAGTAACTATATTTCATTATATTCATTGCCAACAAAATAATTACTCAACATTTTAATAATGATCAAAATAAAATGTGTTTTTCTAATTCCTCAATTTTTGTGGAATAGATGGCCTTATAAATAATCACAGATTTATGAATTTTAGGCCCTCAACTTTTCATTATTCGTTCACTTTTTTTTATTGATGAGCTCAATATCACCCTATAAATATTTACAATTTTCCTATATGTCAAATCTTCACTCCCAACATATTTTCTCATATGTGGACACCATGTTTTATGTTACTTTGGATAACTAATATGGTTCCATATTTCCCTTTTTAAGGAAAGTTTTAGTATCCATTTTTTTGATGTGGGTTTATTTAAATGAAATATTCATTTATTGAACCTTTGATAACCCATTACAATTTCGAGGGATAAATTCATTTTAAGGGGGTAGAATGTAACACCACCTAGATTTTAAATATTATTACTTTTTTTTAATTAATTTAAATTTTTTAAATTTTTTATTTCACTTGAAATTGGAAATTGTTCTTTATATACGTAAATATATATATATATATATTAAAACACTAATTCAAAAATTCAATTGACATTGACCCAAATTGGATTTCACTATACATAATATTCACTATCCTTTTGATACAAACGATATCAACTTGGAATGTTCTACCTACAACATTGACTTGATTTATTTTACAGGAAACACTGAGTTTCGGCGAAGCACAATTTTATAAATTGTTTAAATGATATAATTATAACATATCCCTTAAACATAGTGATATAAATATTAATAAGTACTTTTAAAATATTTTTTATAATAGTTTTATATAAATAAAACATATTGACAATGAATGATGTAATCATTGCTAAAGTCCTTATATGTTTAAAAATACTATGAACTACTCTACATGTCCCTCTATAAAAAACAATAATAATAATTTTAGACACATATATAAATTTAAATTGATAATATTAACATTATTTTGGAATTTAAAATGCCTAAATTAGTTTTCGGGGAATTTTATGGTTTTTTTGAGAACAATGTTTTTTTCATTAATAGTGAAAACTACTGTTTTTAGCTAAAATTGTCATTTAATTTAATTAAATATTAATGTCAGATTATATTTTAAATTTGATTTATGTTCACAATAGATAAATTATAAATATATTAAAACAATTATAGTGTTTATAATCATTTTTAGTTTTAATTTAAATAAGTAATATGAATAATCATTTGAACTTTTTTTTCCTAAAAAACCAGTAACTTCATCCCATCTATGGGATTACGATTAATCTTAATTATTAAACTAATATGAATGGAATTTTAAAAAATAGTAATTAACCACTGTAATAATTATAATATTTTGAGACTAATAATATAAAATTAATTTTTCTCCAAAATTATTATTAAATGTAATTAAAATTAATCACAGGAGTCAATGTAAAATTTAGGTTAAATAGGGACTGACCATTAATCATAGTGGTAAATGACTTATAAAATTTTTGAAACTAATTTTATGGAAGTATTTATTCTATAGACCTTACTTTATGGATTTATTTTGGTTTTTTATCAATTTTTTTAGGTAATAACATGTGTACATATAACATGTTTTCAAAAAATCCAACTAATTACTTCCCCTTCCCAATAAAAGGCAACAATGTATTCCTCTTTATATTATATATAATAACTATTAGGATCAGCTACAATATTCCATATGTAATTCCAAACATCCCTACATTCCTCCTTAAAGCATCCCTTTGGGAATAAAGTCTTCCAAGCATGCCTTTTGGAACAATCCAAATGGAATTATCTGAATAAGAGGTAACACCTTATCTCAAGATCATTTCCACTATGTTCATTCACCACCCCTAAACATCATATATTCCATTATTTTATATTAATAAAATTGTCCTAAATAAACTTTTATTTTTCATTTTAAATATTCTACCTAAACACACACACACATTTATCTAATGGGTAACAAACTTACTATTAATATATTCGGCGAATTACCGCCTCACAGAATGATGATTGTTAAATTTATCAATACTTCCAATAATGTTTATAATTATGTTGGAAACTCTATTTATATATTTAATATATTAAATTTATTGAGTATTTACACTTCTTTACTCATTTTATGAACCCTAATTTTTTTTGCCTTCTATTTTGCATTAATATGATAATTTTATTTGAGGATGTGGGGACTACTACCCCCATGAAAGTGATGTAATTCAATAATACACTATACGGATTGTACTAAGTATGGTTCTATTTAAATTATAAGATATATATTATAACAAAATGATACTTTAATAATTATATATATATACTTATTATTATCTTTTATTTCAACATGAACTACTAGAAAACTGGACTTTAACAGTGCTTGATATATGCATTTATTAGCACTAAAAAAGTACTGATAATTTGAGAAAGGTGTAAGGACCAGGACATAAAACATTACATTATATTTAATTAAATGAATAATTATCATTATGGATATTTTTAGGTTTAGAGTTTTAGAGAATTTGGATATAAATACTACATATTAACTTAAAAATTACATTTACACACTACTACTCAGTATCCATTTTTTCATAAAATAAAAACTCATAAAAAGAAAAATGTTTAATTCCATGTTTTATATATCATGAGTTTTCCTTGATCCCATACTTGACCCAATTCATCTTTACGTCATGTGGAAAACATTTCAAAAACTTTGGATGAGCATAAAAGTCACAGTAAGGGTTATAAAATAAGGAAGGAAAACATTATCACATCATTAAATACAAATCAATGAAACCATACTTTTCAATTATAACATTCCTTACAATAACATATGATTATGAATTACACACACAAATCATAAATAATAAAGGTAACTTATGGAATTCAAAACATACTTACATTGTAGCTATCATATCTATATAGGGGGTCACATTTGGAATACCCATCATAGTATATTACCAAAATCTCTTAGTAGAATCATTAATGTTTACCTTCATCACGTTACCCAATGCACTGGAGAGCTATCTTAGGCTCACCATCAATAGGATTCTCACGGAACCACTTGTATTCGTAAAAAATGACAAATAACCATAAGAAATCCATAACACATAAAACAAGCATAAAGGAAAGATAACATTTCCACATTGAAATCACAATATATCATGTCAATATATTGCCATAATAAAGGCTTTATCAAACCATTTTCAAAACCATTTAAAAAATTTAATAAAGAGATTTTTTAATCAATGTGTCTCATACCACTTTGAAGATTTTAATGGAATTAGCATTTTAAAACATTAATTTCCAAATAAATAAATCCTAAAAACCATTTTGAAAACATGGTAATTGATGAGAAATATTTAGGAGAATAAAATTTTAAGACATTTAATATGATATTTTAGTTAAATAGTTTTTAAAAAAATGAGAGACGCTTGAATACAAATAATTGAAAAATAAAATTTAATAATAACTTTATAATATCATGAGAATAAATTGATTCATGATATAATATGTTATAGGAAACTATATGCACCATATAAGAGTGAATTAGTGCATAACAACAATGAAGTCTCAATGGAATGTAAATTGAGAAAAAATCCATTATAAAGAGGGTGTCCTTAGATTAAGGATAAATAAATTACATAATTATGTGTGATAAATATAAATACACTCAAGATGATTGGATATTCAGTGTAAATAAATTAGAGGAAATTCACACATGTTCTTTTTAAGACAAAACCAATGAATTGGATGTTTAACTCAATGAATAGAAATTGAGTTAAAATTACTCTTATGAAGTTCATATCGATGACTTGAGATTTTATCAATGAAGTAATTATGTATACCAAAAGTATATCCACTAAAAGAGGAGTGGAAATTACAACATAAAAAAACAAACAGTGTTTCCACACATAATCATATCATGACATAATTATGAATTTGAAAATTAACCCAAGGAATGAAATTTGGGTTAAAAGGTTCCCTTACCGATTTGGTAACTAACGAAACATACACTGAATAAAAGAAGTTTCATTCAAATTAGATTTAAATACGCATAAATTAATTTTTATTGCATAAAGATTACAAATCATTGGTAGTACATAAACCACACAAAAGGAAATAGTTGCAAATATAGCATTAATATCATAGGAATAAAAGGTGAGATGAAAATCCATTACCACGTTGAAATTAATTGAGTCGTATGACCAAAAGTTAATAAAAACAAAATGATTCACATAATAACATAAATATAAATATAATCATGATAATATATATCATATTGACGTTAAAAATACACCACATGCAATGAATAAGTGGTGAACAATTGAAATCTCGTGTAATTAGAAGTGAGATAATGAATCCCTTACCTCGTGTCCGACATGAATCGTTTGTTTCTTGTTCTTATTTAATAATAAAATAAAGTTAATTAATAATTTTTTAAGAACCATTTTCAAGTTTATTATTCCATTTATATCACTTATTACCATCTTATAAACATTATGTAATCATTTATGTTAATAACATTCGTTTTGTCGATATTTGGAACTTGAGTAAAAAATGGACTTCTTATAACTACAAGTTGTTCACATAGTCAAAAGAACATTATATAAAGAATGATAATCCTGATTTATATATCATATATATCATATATATCCAGTATATACATGTATTTATAATAGTTCATAAGATTTGGAGTTAAGAAATGAAATGCACCGTTCATGGAGACGGTAAGCCATACCTACGCATGAACGCTACTTTCATTTCTATTTCGTATTTTGATTAAATGAAAACATAATGATAAATATTTATATTATAACTCCAATATAATATCATATCTAATATCAATAAATCCATCCTTTATATGTCCCATGTATGGTATTAACGAGTCATATCACTTTGAGGGAGAGGTAGTCTGCAATTCCTCAAATGAAATTATCGTGTTTACCCATAATGGGAACAATAAAGGTATGATTTAAAAGAAAAATACAGAAGAATAAAGAAAAAATAAACATAATCTATATCATATATAAATACAGTTCCATCTTAATGGCCACCATGAAGGCGGTAGGATATAATCGAACAAACATCACTCCCTAAGGTGTTGGTTTACCATCCATAGAAACAGTATGTTCATCACCCATAAGATGGAGGTGTGTTTAAGTGTATTTCGAATACTCCTCATTACAACATCCTTGTATATTTAGGATAAGGGTGTTGTTATAAAATAAAGTAATAAAAAGAGTTTAGGGGTTAGAGAAGTAAAATAAAAGAAACGAATTTAGGAGAAATGTTTACCTTTAATTTGGGTAACATCATTTAGTTTGAACCAAAATGATTTCTTGAAGTGCCTTATGCCTAAGGTAAGGATTCTAGAAAGAGGAGAGGGATCATGAGAGCTAATTTCGGAAGGGATTGATGAGCCAAGATGCTTGAGAGGTGTGTGTAATTGGTTATAAGTGATGACTTTTTATAAGGGGGGGGAGGGTATCTTTAGGAAAATATGAAATAATATTTTATTATATAATGATATTTCGTTTATAATGGTCCAAAACAAATTAAAGTCAAAGATAAGAGGACTAATGGTCAAAATTAAGCCATCCAATAAAAATTGGATAGGTTTTGGATATTTTTTCGTACTTATAATCTTATTTATTTAAATCATTTATTAATGAGGTAAATACTACATCATTATTGTGTCATAAATAATATAATTTATTTGATGTCTAAAAATTATAAAAAAATACCATGATGTAGGAAATTATTTTATCTTACCAATTAATATTTATAGTCCAAAGGATATTTTATATAACACCTTGTAAAAATTATTTTACTAAAAGGTATTTATTTATTTTATTTTTTCCTTTACATTATGTTAATTAATCTAAAGTGTCATTAACCCTCCCATATGGCTCAATAGGGTCCCAAAATCGACCCAAATATGCTCAGCGTCGTAAATGACTCAAAAAATAAGGTTAGGACAAGTGTTACGGTAGTTTTGTAATTTTATAATATTATTTTTACCTTGAATTAAACTATTTACCTTTAACCGAGGTAAATAATAGTAAAAAGTAACTATTCACCAAAAATTATTTTCATCTTATTAACCATGTTTTACTTATTAATATAAACCATGTATGTCGGATTTTCTAAATTCAATTCATAGAAGTGGTAAAATATAATTTAATTGAAAATGATAGTTTTTTTAACTACTACTAAGTGGATTCCCTATTTATCAAAAATTGAGGTTTTTCAGAAAAATATCAAAATATCATACTAAGATATATTTGGTATTCCAAATTTAAAAAGGATGTCTATTTTATCAAATTAAAAACATATAATTTTCATTAATTAATTTAAAATTAATTCCCATTGTCAAAACAAATAGAGTCTTTTTTAAGAAACAATATCTATCAAAATATTGGCATTTATTTATGTCCAATTATAAAGTGAAATTAATTCCAATGACCACTACTAGAATAAATCATAAAAATACAATCTAATTACTATTTAAAACAATTAAAAATATAATATTATTACAGAAATAAATTAGATTAAAAAGTATATTAGAATTAAAATACATTATTTATCACTATTCATTAAAAAATGAATTTTATCAGAAAAATACCAAAATTTATCCCAAGGTAAATTTTAATGTTCTGATAATAAGGAAGTATTTAATTTTGTCAAATAAAAAATATAAAAGTGACCGAAACTATATTTAAGGAAGGTTCTCCATCAAAAGGTGGTAAATCAACCTCTTAAAGGAAGCTATGTTTAAAATTTGATTCATTCGCATTTTAAGCCTCTAAATTTTATTGGGTAAATGTAAAAATATTTACAAATCATATATAATCATTTTGTAGTTAGATCCATTCATTCCTTCCATTACAACGACTAGGTGTTAACTACCATTTAAAATAATAATATTATATTATTAGTGTGCAACGTAAGATTTCAATGAAACTCATTATTGCGTATCGGGTATGCCATCGAACATAGTGTCCCCTTAAAAGTAGAATTAATACTTAGTTCACAAATATTAATAAATATGAAAAATGTCTTGTTCTTTACTTACCTAGGATGTCATATCCTTCCCCCCTTTTGGTAATTTCATCCTTGAAATTTTAAAACTAGGCTTGGAAACTTCCTTAAAAGTCCCACATCGGAAAAGATTCAGTAAAACTACCACATTAATAGAAAGAAAGAAAAGTACAATGGTCACCAGATATAACCCGTACTAGGATTCCATGTAATAAAACATGGATATGGAAGAGAGAAAAAATGGTCAAGTTCTGATAGAGACTGATAGAAAACATGATTATGAGAATGTTAACAACCAGAAAATCACAAACTTATGACATGTTAAACGGTCTTTGATTACCCAGTAGGAAACGTAAACCAAAAACATTTTTCTATTACATTTGTTTCATAATTTTGAGGAATTAATTTACTGCATAGAATAAGAACATAAGGAAACATACTTACCTTCAAGTAGAGTTTCATCCTTTAATAATATTCAATAAAAAAATAATCATTTCTCGAATCAAATGAGTATTCAAATTGACATGGTCACACCACAAGCACATGAATCTTCATCTAGAAATTCACATAATCCAAAAAAAATAAATATATATTTCCATTATCTTTATACATCAACTAAAACCAAAATGGTTAGTATGAGATCATATAATCCCCAAAATGGATAATCCTTTGTAAAATGAAAAAGTACTCGTAATCTTCAAAATTTATCAAAAAATTCCCATATTTAAACCAAGTCCATTAAATAAACAACTGTCCATAAAATTATTCAAAAGTAATCCTAACTAAGATTGAAACCAAAATCTTATACGGATTTAATTACATAGTCTTCCAAGATAAATCTTATCATATATCTCCAAATAAAATCAGTTTCTCATAAAGTCTCATATTGAAAAATAATTAACCTAATCACATATTCTCCATTATAGGTTAATCATTTTCATAAAGAAACCAAATAATCATATGTCCACAATAAAAACACAGATTCTTCAAAACTAATATTTCAACCATAATTCTAAAATTGAAATCCAATAGTATTCTATCTTCCTTAGGAATATAGTGTTTACTCAAAAGAGATAATGTCTTCCACAAAAAACATTATCACTTAATCACAAAATCAATCTCCTATACTATGTATATCCATTTGATAAAACATAAGTTCCAAAAATTAAATTATTCATGTTCCATAAAATCATTTTACTTAAATAATAGGTCATACTAACCAGGGAATTCAAATAGGCCAGTGGTAAGTGATGCGCCCTTGTCGCCCTTAGGTTATGGGTTCAATACAAGTTAGCTTGCCGGATGTGACGGGTTGTCACCCATCCTATGGGTTGTCCTTTTTATAAAACTCAAAAATAACCCTAACATGTTTTATCCTCAGTGGTTTCTTTATACCTCTCTTTTTCATCCCAATTCACTATGATCTCAACATCTTAATTCGTGAAGTCTTATATATATTTTCTTTTCTTAATTTCACCTCCATATGATAAAATAAAAAGATTCCCATAATAATGAACATCATTCCTTGATCGTGGCGTCCACTTGGTTTCATCGTCATCTTGTTCACATAGGTAGAAGAACCGTGCATTTCAACAATGATTTAGAGATCCTTCCAATTCCATTTCTTATTCCATCCAAATACACCTTATACAACATTGTCATATGGTTGTTCATAGATAAACAGTTTTGGAAAATAATCATATACGACATATAATTACAAAACATCTAATAAAACATGATTTCTATAAAATAGTCGGACCGAATCTGAGTTGAAACATTCAATTAATGGGCCTATTCAAAAACCATAATTATGTAATGGGAGATTATATTGTAAAATCAAATATAAATAGGTTGCGTAAGGGTATCCATATTTAGCACCTTTTTCAAAATCATAATAAGCTTCAAAATCTAGTGATAAGGTAAAATATTTGAAAATGCCTTTACAATATTTACCTTTCTAGAAAATATTAGAATATTGTGAAAAAACGATTTGTCTAAATACAACCTATGATTCACGATGATAATGAGGTATAGTGGAGGTGTTTAATATCTAAAACAACAGCATTCCAGTGAGTTGTATGCTTGAAAACGTTTCACAATCATCTAAACATGACTTTGCAATAATTATTGCAATCATGTCATCAGGAAGAGATAGGAATGTCGATTGAGATCCTCCTACTTCCATTTTTAATATACATTCCTTGATTTGAAAAAGTTATAGAACAAGGATTTAACTGAAATAATAGACATAGGGACTAACCATGTGTCTAATTAAAACTCATAATCCCTAAAGTTGTCTAAACGGACCTCTAATACCAACTATAAGGACCCGACCATATAACATTACATAATATTGAATTAAATGAATAATTCTCATTAGTGATCTTTTTAGGTTTATTGTTTTATAGAATTTGGAGTTAACTATTACATATCAACTTGAAATTTACATGTACAGACTACTAATTAGTATCCATTTTTTGATAAAATAAAAACTCTTAAAAAGAAACATGTCTACTTCCATGTTTTAGACTGCATGACTTTTACTTCATCCCATCAATGACCCTATTAATCTTTAAAGCCTGTGGAAAACATTTCAAAAACATGGTATGAGCCTAAAAAAGCACAGTAAGGGTTATAAAATAAGGAAGGAAAACATTATCCCATCATTAAATACAAATAAATGAAATCATACTTTTCAATCATAACATACATTACGAAAACATATGATTTATGAATGGCATACACAAATCATAAATTATAAAGGTAGATTATGGAATTGATAACATACTTACATTGTAGCTACCACAGCTAAATAGGGGGTCACATTTGGAATATCCATAATTTTATATTCCTTAAATCTCTTAGGAGAAAGAATAATGCTTACCTCTATCACGTTACCCAATGCATTGGAGTTCTATATTGGGCTCACCCACCCTAGGTTTATCAAGGAACCACCCATATTCATATAAAATCCCCAATAACCATAACCAATCCATAAAACATAAAAAATAATAAAGTAAAGATAACATTTCCACATTGCAATCACAATACATCATTTCAAGATATTGACATAGTCATGGCTTTATCAATCCATTTTCAAAACCATTTAAAACATTTAATAAAGGGATTTTTGAATCAAAGTGTCCCATACCAAATTGAATATTTTAAATGAATTAACATTTTAAAACATTAATTTCCATATAAATAAATCCCAAAACTCATTTTGAGAACATTTACATTAATTAGAAATATTTAGAATAATAACTCTTAAAAAAATTTAAAATGATATTTTAGTTAAATAGTTTTTCAATAAAATGAGAGACGCTTGAATTCAAATAATTTAGGAATACAATTTAATAAGAAATTTATAATATCATGAGAATAAATGGATTAAAGATATAATATACCAAACGATAGTATATGCACCATATATGAGTGAATTGGCGCATAACAACAATGAAGTCTCAATGGAATTTAAATTGAGATGAAATCTCTAATAAATAGGGTATCCATAGATTAAAGAGAAATAAATTACATAATTATGTGTGAAAAATATAAATACAATCAATATGATTGGATATTTTGTGTAAATAAATCAGAGTAAATTCACACATGTTATTTTTAAGACACAACCAATGAATTGTATGTTTAACTCAATGAATAGAAATTGAGTTAAAATTACTCTTATCAAGTTCAGATTGATGACTTGAGAATTTATCAATGGAGTGATTATGTGTATCAAAAGTATATCCATACAAGGGGAGTGGAAATTACAACATAAATAAACAAATAGTGATTCCACACATATTCATAGCATAACATAATTAGGAATTAGGAGATTAACCCAAGGATTGAAATTTGTATTAAAAAGATCCCTTACCGATTTGGTATCTTACGAAACATACACCAAATGAAAGGAGGGTCATTAAAAGAAGATATAAATACCCATAAATGAATGTATATTACACAAAGATTATAAATCATGGGTAGTACATAAACCATAGAAAAGTAAATAGTTCCAAATATAGAATGAATCTCATGGGAATAAAACTTGAGATGAAAATCCCTTACCACATTGTAATCAATTGAGTCTTATTACCAAAAGTTAATTACCACCAAATGATTCATAGAATAACATGAATATAAATATAACCATGTTAATATATATCAAATGGCAGTACATAATAAACCACATGCAATGAATAAGTGGCGAACAACTGAAATCTCACGGAATTAGAAGTGAGATAACAAATCTATTACCTCGTGTCCTACTTGACTCGTTTGTTCCTAGTTATTCCTGGATAATAAAATAAAGTTAATTTATTCTTTCTTAAAAACTTTTTTCAGGTTTATTATTCCATTTCTATGATTTATTACCATGTTATAAACATTATATAATCATTTAAGTTAATAATGTTCGTTTTGTCGACATTTGGTACTTAAGTCAAAAATGGACTTCTTATAATTAAAAGTTATTCACATAGTAAAAAGTTCATTACATCCAGAATGATATTAATGATTTAGATGTCAAATATATCATATATATCCAGTATATACATGTATTTATAATAGTACATAACATTATTAGGTAAGAAATGAAATTCACTGTTCATGGAGACGGTAAGCCGTATGTACGCATGAACGCTACTTTCATTTCTATTTCATATTTTAATTGAATGAAAACTTTATGATAAATAGTTATATTATAACTCCAGTATAATATCATATATAATTTAAAAAACCCCATCCTTTATCTAACCCATGTATTGTATGAACGATTCATATCACGTTGAGCGGGCGGTAATCTGCACATCCTTAAATGAAATTACCGCGTTTACCCATAATGGAAACCATAAAGGTATGATTTAAAAGAAAAATACAAAAGCATAAAGAAAAAATAAACATAATCTATATCATATATAAATATAGTGTCATCTTAACAGCCACCATGATAAGTGGTAGGAGATAATAGAACAATCATCGTTTCATGAGGCGTTAATTTTCCATCCACAGAAACAGTACATTCATCACCCATTGGATGGAGGCGTGTGTAAGTGTAGTTAGAATCCACATCATAAAAACATCCTAGTATATTAAGGATATTGGTGTTGTTATAAAAAAATTAATAAAAAGTGTTTTGGGGTTGGATAAGTAAAATAAAAGAAAATAGTTTTAGAGAAACCATTACCTTTAATTTGGGTAACTCGTATTGGATTGAACCAAATAGATTTCGTGAAGTGCCTTCTGCCTAAGGTAAGTCTTATAAGAGGATGAGAGTGATATTGAGAGAATAGTTTTTAAGGGGTTGGAATATCCAAGTGGCCGGAAAGGTGTGTGGAATTTGTTAGAAGTGAGGGCTTTTTATAAGGGGGAGGAGGGGCTCTTTAGGAAAATGTGAAAATATTATTTTATTATATAATGATATTCGGTTTCTAAAGGTCCAAAAATAATTAAAGTCGAAGATAATATGACTATTGGTTGATATAAAATCATCCAATAAGAATTGGATAGGTTTTGGATATTTTTTTAATACTTATAATCTTATTTATTTAAATCATTTATTAATGAGGTAAATTCAAAATCATTATTGTGTCATAAATAATATAATTTATTGGATATCTAAAAATTATAAAAAACCATAATGTATGAAATAATTTAGCTTTAAAATTTATATTTATAGTCTAAATAGTAATATATATAACCCCTTGTAAAATTTAATTTACTAAAATTAATTTTTATGTCATTTTTGCCTTTACTTTAAGTTAATTAATCTAAAGTGTCATTATCACTCCAAAGTGGCTCAATGGGGTCCCACAATCGACCCAAAGATGCTCATCATTGTAAATAGCTCAAAACATAAGGGTAGGACAAGTATTAATGTAATATTTTAATATTATAATATAATTTTTACCTTGAATTACTCTATTTACATTTAACCGTGGTAAATAAAAGTAAAAAGGTACTATTCACAAAATTTTATTTTAATCTTATTGAACAACATTTTAATTATTAATATCAACCAGGTATGTCGGATTTTTTTAATTTAATTCATAGAAGCGGTAAAATTTCATTTAAATGAAAAGGCCCATTTTTTTAACTACAACTTAGTGGATTCACTATTCATCAAAAATTGATGTTTTTCAGAAAATTACCAAAAAATCAGCCTAAGCTATATTTGGTATTACAAATTCAAAAATGATGTATATTTTATCAAATTCAAAACATTTAATTTGCATTAATTAATTTAAAATTAATTCTTGTTGTCAAAACAATTTGCGTGTTTTTTAAGAAACAATATCTATCAAAAGATTGACACTTGTTTATGTCAAATTTCAAAGTCCAATTAATTCCAATGACCAATATTAGATTAAATGGTAAAAAAAATCTACTTAGAATATAAAACAAATTAAAAAGATAATCTAATCATAAAAATAAATTATATTAAAAATTATATATGAATTAAAATACAGTATTTTTCATTATTCATTAAAAAATGAATTTTATCATAAAAATACCAAAATTTTAACCAATGTAAATTTTAATGTTTCGATTCTAATGAAGAATTTTATTTTGTCAAATAGAACATATAAAAGTTAACAAAACTATATTTAAGGAAGGTTTTCCATTAATAGGCGGTAAATAAACCTTTTAAAGGAAATTATGTCCAAAATTAGATTCATTAAAATTTTAAGCCTCTAACTTTTATTGGATAAATATAAAAGTATTTAACAAACATATCTAATCATTTTGTAGTTAGTTCTATTCATTCCAGCAATTACAATGGCTAGGTGTTTACTACCATTTAAAATAATAATATTATATTATTAGTGTGTACTGTAAGATTTTAATGAAACCCATTATTGTGTATCAGGTATGGCATCGAACATAGTGTCCCCTTTACAGTATAATTAATATTTAGTTCAAAAATATTAATAAATATATAAAATGTCATGATCCTTATTTACCAGGGATGTTACACATGGTTAAAGTCCCGAAGCTTTTTCAAACCTAAAAAGGCCATGCTAAAGGACCCATTGAACAATGCTAAAAAATCTCAGTTAAATGTGTCTCTTAACACCTTTTTTTAGCACCATTTGGGGCCCCATTATCAGTTTTTTTTAGCATAGTTATAGGTGGACTTTAATAGCGCTAAAATCGCAATGATAAAGGACCCACTTATAAAGGGTGTATAATTTTTTTCTACACCCCACTCACCTCCTTCATCAGATCTTACCACCCCACAACATTATTTGTGCTTCCCCCACCACTTTATTAGTGTATTAGATAATCCCACTCTCTTGTACATGCCCATGTCTCTAGCGAGTTTTGATCCCTAGACCTCCATCATATATATCGATGCCATTTCAACTCCCCTATACAATTTTGATTAACATTTTTTGATATATTTAAATATTTATATATATTTAATTACATTTTTTATCCATATATATATATACATATATATATGTTTATATATAAATAAATATATTTTATTTGTATAAATTTTTAATTATTTATTTATAAAATTAATTTTTTATGTGTCAATACCTAATTAATATGTATATATTGTTATATATATTGTTATAAATTACATTACATTGTGTAAAATGACACAATTTCAAACCCATAATATTAATATTAATGTAATACTTGGGAATATATTCGTTCCCCACCATAAAGGGGAAATAAAACTACCTTAAATGAGCCAAAAAATCCATCGAATGTTAAAAAATTGGTGTACAACGACTAAGAACATAGATTTAGAGGAATTGTGGAAATTGTTTTCCATTGAAAATTGTAACAGAGGTTTACTTTCTACAATAAGGGTGTCGAGAATGTCGTAGGCTTTGATTTGATTTGTGGTATATCTAAAAATGACACTTGAATCAAAAGTTATGGTTGTTTAATATTTAAATTTTTTTACAAATTTTTTTATATCTTTTATTAATTTATTTATTTTTTATCTGAAAATTGTTATTAAATTATTATTGCATGATAATAAGAAGAAAAGTATTCATTAAAAATGTTTTTTTGGTTATTTTGTAAGTTATTTCCACTAAATAACGTAAATATTAAGTGTAAATTCAAATTTACCTTATCTAAACCATATTTTAAAAATTATATATCCATTTATTATCAATATAAATATATTTATATAATAATATATTAATAGTTTATTTGTAATTTAATTTTTGTTTTTGGAAATACACTTTTATCAGCACTTCTAAAAAAGTGCTCATAAAAGTGGGTCTTTTGTGAGTGCTTCTACAAAAGTTTTGACAACCCCATATTAGTGAATTTTTAAATTCACTGATAAAATAACCCATTAATAATGGATTTTTTAAAAGTTATGATAAAGTGTGTCCATTTACTAACCCTATTAAAAAGGAACTGCTAAAGGCCCCCATTAACAATGTGAAAAATCACTCTTAAAGACCCCATTTAACAGTGAATTTTTTAGAATTGCAAAAGGGGGTATTTAATAGTGTTCATAGATAGTGATATTAAAGGCCTAGAACTAGATAAACCTTGTTTTGTAGTAGTGATATCAATTAAACAGAAATAACATTCAAGCGTATGTACGATCTACTGTCTCCATGAACATTGTATTTTTGTTCATACATATATATTATATATATTATTATAATACACATAAATTGTATATAAATGATATTTATATCATTTTTTACTTGCATGAAATAATGATATAAGTATACGGTCCAAATATATAATAAATTAATACACATGTGATGAATAATGCTAATATTACCCAAAGTGAAACCTTTCTAAATGATGTTTACCAATGGGGTAATATAATGACTTAATCAAACCATATATTGAAATATATATAATAATATAGTATTTTGAAATAAATATAAAAAATGTATATTTATTATATAGTTGGTTTGCACGAGTACGAAGAGAGTAAATACATAAGGTATGTAGATTTCATGTCACATTTTATTTCCATGAGATACATGTTATTCTCACAACTCGTTCCTTTTTTATGGTGTATATAATACCCATCAATTTGTTCTATGTATTGTATGATTAAATTTATGGGTCTTCACATATTCATTTTTTATCACCCTTTCAGGGGTTCTATGTTTCTTAACATAACAAATCAGTAAAATTGTTTTCTCTCAATTTTCCTTCATTGAGACTCATGTTCTTTTATACACCTAAATTGTATTTTGAGGTTTATATACATCCATTTTACATGTTATATCATGAATTTAAATTATTTCATGATATTTTATGCTTCATTTATTTTCCAATTCATACATGGAAAGTATGATCCAAATTTTCGATGTTATAAGAGTTTATTGAGAAAATATCATCACTTTTGGAGATTATTTATGTTTATGCTTCTTTGATGAAATAATATGATCCATCTCTCAATAAAATTCAATAATTTTTTTCTCCTATGTTTATTGAAAATTTATTCATATGATGGTAATATTTCTTTCAGTCATTGGTACATAATATAGTTAAGAAAGTAGTTTTAATAATGCCCGACTTTTACTTCTCATCAGTCGGATGTCTAGGTTCTATAGAAATCATATTATCCAAAAATGTTTTCATTGAATATTATATAATTATATTATGATCATTGAAAGGAATTATTTCCCTTTCTTCTTTTCATAATGTTTTTAATGGAAAATTCTTATCTATTTCTGAATGAGGATTTTTTCTATCCTTTTTATCATGGAAAAAGAATATTCTTTTTACCTCATAAAACATGTACATATTTATCCACTATCAATAATTCATTATTTATTTTCATATCTAAAGGTTAGTTTCTAATAAAATATTTTTAAAATATATTTCCAAAGAAATGGTTATAAAATAAATTCATGATTCTTTTATATATTTTTTAGGAGGATAGTTTTCAAAATACTTTCATGCATCCTTTATATGTTTTCAAGTAAAATAGTTTTCAAAATGATTTCCAAACTAATTTATAAGATTTTAAAGTACATTAAAATAAACTTTTTCCAAAAAAAATCATGCTTTATTCATATGTTTTCATGTAAAAATGTTTTTTTAAACATTTTCAATCTATCATTATATGTTTTACAAGTTTTTTCAATGAAAAATGTTTGAAAAATGTTTGGAATATTAAATTATATGATTTTATGGAAAAGTTTTATCAAAATGGTGCTGAGTCTTATTTATAAATATTCAAGGTGATTCGTATTAAAATTAGTTTTAAATGGAAATATCCATATTTCAAAGAAGAAATCATATTTTCTTCAAGAAACATTTTTGTAAAATATTTCAAAATTATTATCAATCAAATATGTCATCCGTTTATGTTACTCATTATATTGTAGGAAATGAACTAATGGTTTTATTCCTTATCAGAATGTGTTATAATTAATTTCATGGCCTTTATAAAACCTATTTCTCTTTCAGATGTTATATTTTTATTAAATCAGTTTCTATTTCTTGGGTTATATATTTATTAAATTTGTTTATATTTCACTGGTAATGAATTTGTTGAAATGGTTATGAAACCTGTATCTTTTTCAACAGGTTATGATATGTTTACATGTTTATGATATATATTTAATTTCATGGGTTATGATATGATTATTTGTGATTTTGTTGCACATGTGTGTAGGATTTCACTATGTGATGGGTGGGACCTATATCTCCCTCTAGTACATTGGGTAAAGAAGTATTTATCATAAATTAGATATTGATAGAATGAGAAATGAACTCGATTCAATATTACATGGTAGGAATTAAAAATGAACTCAGTTCAGTAATATAGGGCATGAATTAGTGGTGAACATAGTTCAGCAATAAATGTCTGGAATGACGGATGAACTAGATTCAGTAATACATGCATCGAAAGGGGTACGAATCCAGTTCATTAAAGGACTTTTCCCACCAAGATGGTCTCTGAATTAATGAATTGAAAACTGCAGATAAAATTATATATTCTTATGTTTCTTCCACAAATCTATTTATTAATAATATGATATTCTTTCATGGATTATTTTATTTATTTCCTTAATATATGTTTTTTATGAACTTCCAATCTTAATGGTATGATTCATGTATATGATCTTTGATATGCATGGTATGATCTTATATTTTCATTGTCATTTTATCATACCGTTATGCTCTGGATTATTCTTACATATCTCCCTTGTTAACCCTTACTGAGATTTTTTTCTCACCCCTTTCTTATGATTCCTTTACCAATGTTATGTATAATGTTCTTAGATAGAAATAATGAAGGTCAAGATCTTTGTGAGATATGTTGATGATCACTCCCTAGAATAAAATATTTTGTTTCCGTGTTTCCAAATAAACAAACCCGTTATTGTCCTCTATCAGGTAATTATTTTAATGTATTGAATATTCATCTATAGTGATGTAATATAATTGTATATCAAACCTAGGAAGTTATATTGTTGTATTTTATTTTTTAAAATCATATTGACTCTGGTCTTTATTGAGCTTTATAATCCAGGATTAATAATGGTTCTCCTCCTTCAATTCTAGTTATTATTCAATTTACTCGTCATGTAAAAACCATATCATTATCTATCTCCTCAATTATTGAGTACATTCATTTTTAAGGGATAATGTATAGGTTTTTTTATTGGGAATATTCAAAAGAATTATTTTATAGATGATATTTTTGTTACTTTTCCTTATAAAACCTTTTTTTACATTAGTAATATTTTGGATGGAATTTTCTTTCCCTGTAGATTCCATTATATTATTTTTATCATCATATGTAATTTAATTTTACATGACTATAGGAAGATTTATTTTTCTTGTATGTGTGTGCATTTGATTCCTATAACACCATGATTGATGTTTGATCACATGTGTAGGTGTGTCTATCTGTATATTAGGGTGCCAGGTTAGATGCTAGATGAATTGTGTGTGGGAAAACATAGCCCGAGAGGCCCATGTTTGAATTTTATCATAGGTTTCTATATTTATACTGTTACCCATATATTTATGCAATAAATCTAGATATATGTGACTAGTATGGTGAATTCTTTTTCATGTGATGTATTTGGTATATTATAAGTGCTTCCAATTTTGTTGTTGGTAACATAGTCAATGGTGGACCCATCATGGATATGTCTCCTGTAAGAGTTGGCACCATAGAACGAATTGGTTTATCTTGGATTACATAGATATTTAATGTATTATTACATATTGTCCACTTTTCTGCATGACAATGATGTAATAATGTCCTAGAGTATTTGCTCTATTGATATGGTTATGGAAATTCCCCGCTATGAATAGTGCCTCGAAATGATATAAAAATATTCTTAAATATAGTTCTATGGTTGGATGAAATTATATGTTTGGACACATAGCATACAGACCGTCAGGTGTGAGTACTCATAAGCAGATGATACTTCTTCTCATGATGTTTGGACTTGGTAATCTCCAATATAAGAGATTATGAAAATAGACCCGCTAGTAGGAATTCTATATCTTTTGGTGTCATCAGAAAATTATATCTATGAGGTTGTGTAATGATCCTTATACTTTAAGATTATCATTAATACATGTCATGAATCGTGCACATTGATTTATGGATGAAGACTGTCACACCGACAATTGGTGAGAAGTAGGGTACATTGGGTGTGTCACGAGTGGCATATTATTAATAGATAAGTCGATGAATGATTTTTCCCTTCCATTTATGAAAGATGATATCTCGGCCATTTGATTGAAATAGAACCGTCATGAAAATTTCTATTTCCCTGTTGTAACTATGAGTTTTTTTAGGTAGTCAAAGAATAAAATATCAGGCATAAAAGTTGATGAAACTATCATGAAACCTACTTAAAGAGATATTGAGTCAAAGGGATTACATTACACATTGACAGTTTGTATATGTATATCGTTGTTGTTAATTTACATTCTTTCACTTGGGAGCCTTGACCCATTTCTAGACAGTACTCTTGGACTTTAGGCAAGCTTGCCTGATGCCAATGAGAACAAATCCTAGAGGGTCAGACACTAAGAGTTTTTGGTGGTATTTGTTAAATTCTATTAGAAACTAATTAATAAAATAAATATTATTATCAAGACTGTGGAATAATTTTATTCAAGTTAAAATGATGTCATAAATTTAATTAAATATATTTATTTATTTTATTGAACATTTAATAAATATATATTTACTAGTTTTAAATAAAATATTTATTTAATAGAATAAATTATTTATTTATTTTTCTAGTGTTCAATCAATGGAAGTGGAGTTTGAGTGGACTAAGGCTGGTCTGGTAGTAAAATAATTATTTGCAAGAAGGTAAATAATTATTTATCTAGTTGGAAAAAGATAAAATAATAATGACGCTTCTACTATTTTGTGACATGGAATTTTATTTATAATATTGTTTTGCACAAGTTGTCACAGCATAAATAATGACTCAGTATTATTATTTAGAGCATGGGTTTTTTCAAAGTTCATGAATTTATTTAATTGTTGTTATGAAATTAAATATTGTAACTGACGTTCCACTCATATAAATAGGCATGTGCGCCTATTGTACAAGACACCACATGACACCGAAAGCATGGTGAAATGATAATTGTTGATCCAAACAATCTCTCTCTCGAATTCTCTTCTTCCCCCTCTCAAGAACGATTGACATTCTTCATGGCTGAAGAGCAGGCACTCAAGAAGGACCGAACCAATACACTAGCTTCACCACACTAGCACCCAGAGAATGATAATTGTCGATTGGAGGCCATCATTGAATGTGTGGATCACCGCTAGAGGGATTCTAGTTTTTATCCTTACAAGAACAACGAGATAATCTATAAGGGCCATTCTGGATGATCAACATCATCAACAAAGAAAATACTGAAGATCCAAGTATTATTTTCTTAATGAAATTCATTAAATTATTTATAAAAATGATGTGAAAAATCTTATATAAAAGGTTTTTAGCCAATTCCATCATTATCTTAATCTTTGATTATATTCATTGGAGATTGGTATTCATCATTGTATTGATCCTGGAATAATCATTGATCTTGGTAAATATCAATGTTCGATCCTATCCCACCCACACTTCCGCTACGCTCGGATCCTTCAAGTGGTATCCAAGATGTTATATAGTAGTTTATAATTATTTTAATATTTCATTTATGATTTATGGATTTAATAATTTAGTCATTTCAGTTCAAGGTAATCATTATGAAAATATGAATCTCAAGATCTATTCCTCATCTTTTATTTATCATACACCTTATAGAAATGATCTATACTTTTAATTTTGATTAAAATTAAATAGAGGATCTCATCCAAAGGTTTCAAAGGTTCCTATCCATACACCTCTAGAACACATAGTCAGCATTCAGAAGTACATGCAGTGTAGTCAAGGTTCAATGCACCGGGTCTGGTCCGCCAAACCAAGTTGTGTCATTGGAGTTTTTTAAAAGTATTAATGACTCTGTGTTTTGACCAAGAGTAGGTGGAACACGGTTTCTGGAATACACGTTGTGTGGCCCAATGGACACGGTGTGTAGTCCCTTCGGGTTAGGGTTGGACCATGTACCTGTTACATGGCTTTCCCAGCTAGTGACCATGTAACGAGGAACAACACGACATGTGGCCCACTGGAGACTATGTGTACTGTGATTCTTTCTGAAGTACACTCACATTCAATTTCCCAGGGCGTGTACATCGGATGGATGGTTAAAAACAGCACACACCATGATGTTGGAACTACACATTGTGTACTTATCCAAATTACAGAGATTTATTAAAATTTATTGTTATAATATACAAACCCTTGATATGTGTACCATCGTGTGGGCGTAACGCAGAGGAACAACATGTTATAGTTTTCATATATATATTTTATTAATTTAACAACTTTGTAATGTTCATCTTTACTCATTGTGTTGTTATGAATAGGAATTCATTGGGTTGTATCCAAGGTACAAGTTACGTACAATGATAATTTTAAATGAAATTATTTGTTTAAAATTATGATGGATAAGAATCTCAAGGAAATTCAGGAAAGTGTTTATGATAAAAGGATTGATTAATTAAATATGATACATAAGTTATTCAAACATTATTTATCTTAAACATGAATGATTAATGAATTTAATGCAGGATTTATTTATGTGTAAAAATTATTGCATGTATGGGTGATCATGAGCAAGACCAAAACCATCGTATGTGGATGGTTTCTGTTAATTTAATTATTTGAATTAAATTTTTTGTCATACGAGCCTTCTACTAATTTATATAGAGGGAATGTGTGGCAAGGTTTCTTTTATATAAAACTCCCTTTTACCCTTCCCCTACATGTGAGGTAAAAAAAGGAATATGTAATGTATGAAACTACCAAGATAGTGGAGTCTATTCCAGCTAGAGCTGAGATGAAACCAATCCCCGGAGATACAAAGGTGGATAGGTGGAAGCTGTAAACCCAAACCCAAAATTTTCAACGTTTTTCTCCCCTACGTCAGGGTTCATTTATCAACTGCTAGATAAACTAACCATTAGAAATGATCATGATCTTTCAAATTAATTTATTTTATTTCTTGCAGTTGCATGGTTTTTCATTAAAGATGTTTTTTCATGATCACATAATTAATTAATTAAACAAGCATGCAATATGGAACTAAAATAAATTAGACTTATGTGTAAATGTTATCAAGACATGGTTATTCACTTAATTAAGTTCCATGTAATATTAAAAAGTGTTGGATAATAATAATAAGAAATTATTGCATAAGAGATAAAAATACCTCAAATAAAATATTAAGTCATACCAAGCCTTCTGTTACTTGATTAAGGGAAAACCTCAATAAAACTATGTGTTTGACCTACCCTTGTTGGGACACTTAATTTTATACATGAATCCCTTATTAAAGGATTTGGGTTAACACAACCCTATTAAATTAATAGGAGAAGCCCTTGATAGACTTTGTGTAATATTCGAGGGATGAGTTGAGGAAATCCAATGACATGATTTTAGGATTGGGGAGTCCAATCAACAGATCAAGGAGCTACAATCCCCAAGTTGGATAAGACCTACCTACCTAAATTTCTTCTAATAGCTTGAAAAACCCTTTTTGGGGTTATGTGAAGGGGAATATGGATTTTTTATACTAGAATGTCATAGTCACTGGGATTCTGAGATCAATGGTGGTGGCCATTTGGACATGATAAAATAGTGGGAGAATTAATAAAATTTACTATTTATCATAAAATGTAATCTAGAAAGTAATAATGATCTTCTCTTTTACGTTGTAGAATAAAAATTAAATGATCATAAACCAAAATATACCTATGATCAATTATTGATAATGAAAACATCCTCACATGCAGTAACTTCTAGGAATGGTATATATATCATCAGGTTATCCTACTCCATGAACAGAAGTCTTATGTACTGGTTTCAGCATTTCCTGATCTTCCTGCCAATGAAGTGAGTGATGAGTATTTTCTTATCTATGAAAAACATATTAAAGATGTGGTCACTATTAAATGTTTGATGTTATCATCAAATTCTAGTCAGATCATGAATTCTCATGAAAACATGGATGCTTATACCATGCTTGAGAAGCTTCATGGTCTTCACCAGGAGAGAGAAAGAGTGGAAAGCTTTGAGTCCTTTAAGGCACTCTTTTAGAGTATTCTTGGAAATGTTACCCTAGATGGGCCTCATATAGTCCAGCTCATTGGCCACATTGGGCGCCTGGAGGTTCTCAAGATTTAACTACCTAAATAATTGGTCACCAATCGTATTCTTGCAACAGTCCCTCGGTGCTTCTATAACTCTGTTTTCAATTTCAATATTCACAATATTGAGAAGTTTCTATATTATCTTCCTATCCTTATTACCCATGTTGACAAAGATCTGATGTTCCAAAAGTCTCATGTCTTTATAGTGAATAAGAGGAAAGTGAATGAGATGATATTTAAGCCCAAATGTTCTTCACGACCTTCCACAAAAAAGAATGATCATTAGGGAGGCAATGGAACATGAGGTTGTTTGTTTCTCATTTGGTAAGATGGTCCACTAGAAGAAGAACTACACCCAGCCTAAGAAGAAAGCATAAGCTTCATGTGAATTTGTTATCAAATTCAATCTATATATTTCTACAAATTGTTTATTAGATATATATTTTGGAGCTCACATATATATCGAAATACAAAAACCATGTAGACTAATCATGATTGATCGAGGTGATGTAGATCTACGAGCATCCAACGGAGCTAGAATTACTTTTGTTTATGTCAGCGACTACCACCTCACGTTTCAAACTAGGATGATATTGGTGTTAAAGGGTTTTTTATGTGCCTTATATAACCAAAAAAAGATTTTTTGTATCCAGACAGGATATGGATGGGTTTTTTTCATGTTTAAAAATCAATGTTTCTTCTTTTATAAAGATAGAATTCATTCTGGTCATGCACATTTATAAAATGGTCTTTATGTGATAAATTACCCAAACCAAGTAATGGAAATTGATGAAAAAATACATCACATGACTCATACCACACCATACTACGGCATCACTGGCTAGGTTATGTAAATGAGAAACTCTTGAAAAAGTTACATCAAGATGAATATTTTGATTTTTTTTTGAACTAAAACCACTTGGCATATTTCATGCATGTTTACAAGGACAAATGACCGAAGTCCCATTTGGTGGGAAAGGTGAATGTGAAAAATCATTTTCTAATAGGTTCATATTGATGTGTGTGGACAATTTCCAATTAAAATAAAGGGTGGGTTCTCATACTTCATAACCATTACATATGATTTTATTTTATATGGATATATCAATATAATGAGGTATAAGTTGGATTCCTTTGATAAGTTCAAGGAACACAAGAACGAAGTTGAGAACCAGCTTGGTTGGAAGATTAATAAACTCCTCTCAGACTGAGGTGGGGAATAACTTAATCAGGAATTCATTGATTACTTAAAAATGTTTGGGATCTTATCCCAACTCACTCCTCCTTACTCACCTCAATGGAATGGTGTAAGGAAAAGATGGAATCGCACCTTGATGGACTTGGTGAGATCAATGATGAGTCATGAAAGACTTCCATTACCCATGGGGGTATGTGTTATAATTAGTGACACGCATACTAAACCAAGTACCAACTAAATCAATAAATTGTATTCTATATGAGTTTTGGAGTGGAAGAAAACCCATGTTATTTAATTTTCATGTGTGGGTTTGCAAATCATTTGTTAAGGCCTCTTCAGAAAACAAACAAACACCCCATGGCAGAAAGTGTACCTTTATTGGATATCCCATGTAAACAATGGGATATTACCTATACAGCCCCTCAAAAAATGCTATAGTGTCCGAAATTCCATATTCCATGAGAGGGAGAACATCTCCAAAAGAGATAGTGGTAGAGACATAGACTTTGTTGAAGTATAGGCTTAAGGTTCAGAAGAGTTTGTACGGGAACAGATTCCACAATGCCTCGTTGAAGAAGAATTTGTTCTTGAGACCCAAGTACAACATTGGAGTATAAGAGAGGTTAGAAAAACATAGTGGTATATTTTTCTAGTTACCAAGGATGGTGACTCATTATTAGTTGATATAAATGATCATCTAACATACAAGGAAGCAGTAAGTGGAACATGAATTTCCAAGTGGAAAGAAGCCATGAATTTTGAAACAGATTCCATGTACCGAAACCAAGTATGGATTTTGGTAGATCCTCCAATTGATGTAAATCCTATTGGATGAAAATGTGTATTCAATAAGAAAGTAGACATGGAAGGAAAAGTTAGTACCTGTAAGGCATGAATGTTTGCAAAAGGGTTTAAACAGAATCAAGGAATTTCCTATGATGAAACATTTTCATGAGGTACACTGCTAAAATCCATCAGAAATCTACTTGACATTTGGCTTACCACGACTTTGAGATTTGTTAAATGGATTTAAAAATAGCATTCCTTAAGAAGAACCTTCAGAAAGATGTCTACATGAAACAACCTGAAGGGTTTGTGATGCCAAAGGATGCCAATAAGATATGAAATTTTTAGAAATACATTTATGTTTTAAAGAAAGCATCCAGGTCATGGAACATTTTTTTTGATGAATCCATAACAGAATTTAATTTTATCAAGAATGGTTGTGATACCTGTGTCTACAAACAGTTTACGGGGAGTGCAGTAATTTTCTTAATAGAATATTTTGATGACAAATTGCTTATTAAAAATGATATACTATAATTATAACCGTTAAGTCATGTTTGAATCAATGATTCTCCATGAATTATTTAGGTAAGATAACATATATTCATGTGATCAAGATCCATCATGATACATCAAAGAGATTGATAGGTCTATGTCAAAGTACATACAATGATAACATAATGAAGATATTCAGTTTGGAACAATCCTAGAGGGGATTGTTTATGTCATAACATGGGATTCATATTTCCATGAAAATGTGTCATCAGACACATGAAGAATGAAATATGATTTCAAGGAATCCATATGCATCAGCAATTAGGTCAGTCATGTAGGCCATGTTATGTACTAGGCTAGATATTGCCTACACATTGAGTGTTTTATACATATATCAAGCTGACCACGTCACCACAATAGGATTGTATCCAAGACTATCATAATGTATCTGAGGCATACTAAGGATATATTCCTGGTTTACGGAGGAGATGAGGAAATATTCATCAGAGGATATGAAGATGCTAGTTTTAAGACTGTTCAAGATGAAATGGAGTCGCAAATGAGATTCACCTTCACATTGAATGAAGGTGCAGTGAGTTGGAAGAGCTCAAAGCAGAGTGTGGTCATAGATTCTATAGAATATTATGAGTATATCACAGCTTCTTAGGCATCTGAAGAAGATGTTTGGATGGGATGATTTGTCCATAATCTAGATGAAATACCTAACAGTAATGATTCCATCACATTGTACTATGATAATACTGTCGCGGTGGCTCTCACAAAATATCCAAGGTCACATTAGCAGATGAAGAACATACTTCCAAATTATCATCTCTTGAGGGATTTTTCTTAAAGAGGTGATGTTTCAATGAGTAGTATTTCCACAGAAGGAAACATGGAGGACCCCTTGACTAAAGCCTTGACTCAGCAGAAACATGATCACCATGTGTGGTCTAGAATACTGAAAGTCGTAGGGAGTTGGCTCTAGTCCAAGTTGGAGTTTGTGAGCTTTGGTGTCCTAGAACCAACTGGTTTTACTTTGATTACATGGATATTTAATGTATTATTACATATTGTTCATTGTTCTACATGAATATGATATAATAATGTCTTATTGTATTGGTTTCATTAATAATATCATGGTAGTTCCCCGCTATGATGAGAACCTTGAAATGTTATAACAATTTTCTTAAATATAGTTCTCCAGTTGGATGTCATACTATGATGGGACACATATCATGTTGACTGTCAGGTGTGAGTACTCGTAAGTAGATGATACTTCCTCTCATGAAATTCATACTTGTTAATCTCCATGATAAATGATTATGAGAAGTGACGTGCTAGTAAGAATTCACAAGAATTGGTGTCATCATATATTTTTATCTTGGACTGTGTGTAATGATCCTTAGAATTTAATATTATCATTAATATGTGTCATGACTCACGCACATTGATTTACTGTTGAAAATTGTCACACATACATTTTCCTGGATGTAGGGTACATTTGGTGCATCACATATGGCATGTTATTAATGGATAAGTTGATGAATGATTGTTTCCCTTCCATTTAAGGAAGTTTATATCTTGGCGCCTAAATTAAAATAGATCATTCATTGAAAATTCATTGGATAGTGTGTAAGGATAATTTCATTTCTGGTAGTCAATGAATGACGTATCAAACATAAAATATGATGACACTGTCATGAAACCTGCTTGATGAGATATTGTGACAATGGGATTACAATACAAAATGAGCATTCATATGAGGATGTTGTTGTTTCGACTTTACGTTCTTTATCATGGGTTCCTTGAATGGTTTCTTGATAGTACTCTCAGAATTTAAGAAATCCCACCTAATACCACTGAGAATGAATCATATAGAGTCACACACTAAGTGTTTTTGGTGGTTTCAGTTATATTCTATTTGAATTTAATTAATTAAATAAATGATATTCTGTGGACCGTGGAATATTTTTATTCATGTTAAAATTATCGCATAAATTAAATAAAATTTATTTATTTATTTTATTGATAATTTAATAAATATTTATTAATAGTTTGTAAATAAAATTCTTATTTATGAGAATATATTATTTACTTATTTAATCTGGTGCTCAAAAAATGGATGTGGAGTTTGAGTGGACTAGGCAATTAAAATAATTTTTTTCAAGATTTTAAATATTTATTTAAATTGTTGGAACAAGTTAAAATAATAACGACGTTGCTATTAATTTTTTATGCACAACATTATTAATAATTCTATTTTTCACAAGTTGGTGCACCATAAATAATTATACGGTATTATTATTACGAGCATGGGTTTTCTCTATGTTCATTAATGTATTTTATTGCTATTATGTAATTAAATATGTTAATTTAAGTTCCATTCATATAAATAGACAATTATTCCTATTGTTCCAGACACCACTTGACACCACAAAAGTCATGAAATGGGGATTTTTGAGCTAGACAATTTCTATCTTGAATCCTCTTCTTCTCCCTCTTAGAACGAGGGACGTTCTATAAGTCCGAAGAACATGCAGAGTTGATCAAAGGCTATCAAGTCACATGTGGATCACCTATATAGGGATTCTAGTTTGGACCCTTACAAGCATAATGAGATAATCTAGAAAGGTCATTCAAGATGATCAACATCATCAATTAAGAAAATACCAAATATCCAGGTATAATTTTTATTATGAAATTATTTAAACTAATTATAAACATAATGGGAAAGATACTATATAATGGTTTTAGGCCTCTTCCTTCTTTATCTAAATCAATGATTATATTCCATGGAGACTGGCTTTCATCTTCATATTGATCCCAGTGTAATCATTGATCCTGGTAAAAATCCAATTTGGGTCTCATCCAACCCATGTTTCTGATGTGCTTGGAACCTTCATCTCCTTTGAGGGGGAGCATGTTCAGATGTTACATGTGACATGATAACAATATCGATTTAGATATCGGGCCATGATAGCCCTATGGCCTAACAGGGAGACATAAATTTCTATTCTGGTCTAACCTAATAAGTGAAAGTAGGATGTGATGGTCAATGGTGATATGATCTAGGATATGATGTTATAAAAATATTTCCTTGAAGCTTCATCCAAGTTAGTTTTGGGTATGATGTCTTTTTAACCTAACCCAAGATATTATTATAAGGATTAATAGCCTTATGGCATGACCCAAGACACTTTAACACTGTACATATTTTAGAGATTGTGTGGTGACCACATCGTCAACACTATTTCAGGATTTAGTGATGACTATATGTCCATATTAGATCCAATATAGGTAAGACAATGATTTTGTGGTGGCTAGGTTAGCGAATAGCTGCTAACAAGTGAAAAAACTAGCATAAAATCTTATTTCATTATAATATGAATGAAAAATAACACATTATATTTTTATATGGTTTATACCAACGTGTGTCACTATATCCTTGTTAGGATTAATAAAATCCAAATCATAATTATCCAAAGATAGTATAATGATGATATATTATGGAAGGTATCATACATGTCCACTCAAAATACTTCTATATTTCTTATTTCAACAAACAAATTTTCAATTAATAGGTTTATATTGGATCTCATATTTTTAAAATATTGAATAGGAAGGGATTATCATTAATTCACTATTTCCTTCTACTCCATTAATATATATGTTCCCCCCTTTTCTTCAAGATTTCATAGTATTAGATAATATATCTTTATATGATATAAATAATGTTTTTCAAATATTTCAGAGTACTCGGGTCTTCCTCAAAACATTAATACTGTAATTTTTTTCTTCTCATATTGTAATTTTTTATCTTACACTTAGAGAATATGTCGTGGTATTGAGGTAATTTTTAGAAATAATTTCTAAATATATATATATATATATATATTAAAATTTTAGAAAGGTAATTTTACCATTATATTTTAATTGGTATATGGTTATGAGATATATAGTCTTTGGATGTACAACAATTGTACATATACAACTATTGGGTATATAGATAACCATTCTGTAAAAGTGATTATTGGGATAAATTATTTCATAATGAGGTTAGAAGAATATAATTTTATACTAAAATAAAAAAATTATATATGACTATTATAATATTGTCTTTATATGGTCTGTATAAATAGAGGTAATCATATAATGAAATAAATATTAAAAGAAAGAAGTTATGGAATCAGCTGGTACAAATATTACGATTTAGAAACATTCATACAAGATTGGGATGGATGTTGTATCACTATGATTTTATCTTGACCAAGAAAATATTATATTAAAAAAGTGTGACATCAATGAAATCATATCCATGGGAAAATCGAATTCAAGAAAATCACAATAAGATTAGTGCTAGAAGAATCACAACCTATGACTACGACAATTTCGTATCTCACGCTCAGGGTTTCTGGATTTTTATTGAGGGTTTTTTTTTCAAAATAAGATAATATTTTATGAATATATAATTATTAATGTGATAAATAATATACCTATAATTTATTTTATAATTAGTATTACTATGAACATAATAAGTCATTATTGAAAAATGATTATTTGTATACATTATGTTTTTTATTAAACCTATTAAGTTTTAAGGATGATTTTAAATAAAATTTTATAATATATATAATAATTTGAATTATCATTAATGGAATGATAAATATATTATATGAATAAATAATGTGGTTATTTAATTTTTAAAAATATTTATTTTAAATACAATTGTTTTTTTATGTTTTATGATTTTTTAATTAAATTTTTTATTTTATCTATATTTGAAATATACATTAATAAAAATGTTTTCCCCTATAAAATTATAATGTAAATACCAATTAATAGGGTCTATATAATTTATTTAGAAAAATTAATCATAACAATATAAAATGGTATTGTTTACAATTATAGGAAAATTGAGATAAATTGTTGAAATAATGAGTACTATGATAAAATGCCTCTAAAAATAATCCCTAAAATTTGTGTGTTAAGTAATTCATAACAAATCTTCATAACTTTTGGTTTTTTGAGTCACATTCCTTGAAAAATTACATTCTTTATATATTAAGATTTATTTTTTAAGAAACTGAAACTCATCTATACAAGGACCTCTCCTCAACCCATTCCAAAAAGAACCTTTTTACCATTTTTAAATACATTATCAACCCAAATTCTATCCCAACCAAGTCGTTTTCACTTTTTTCGGTCTCTGGTGATAAATGTGTTAAGAATCCTTCTTTTTTATTTATTTTTTAATGGAATATTTCAATTATAAAATTAAATACTATCTTTTCCTTAATATTATCAATTATAATTCATTGTGAATATAATTTAATACATAAATAAAAAAGGAATAGAAAATGATTATTATTATACTTTTTTTTATATTAATATAAAAAACAAATTCATTCCCATTCATTAATTTTAGAAACATCTAATTTGGTCAGATGAACCACCCACATAAACCATACTAAAATAATTTCATCATTAATGATTTTCAATACAAATATATGAGTACGATTAGAAAAACAAAAATACCGGTAATGTATGGTATTAATGATAAAATTTTCTATTTTTAAAATAATTAAATGAAATTTCTTATTAAAAAATAAGAAATAAATAACATCTTCTATATGTCAAATAATAAATAATCAACAAATTATGAAAGATTATATTATACTGATAATTGAAACATTCATTATATAATCATGGGACCCGATAACCTAATAAAAAATATTTATATCCTTTATAATTTCATTGCTGAGGTGATGAACACATTATAACATATAATTTATTGATACTTCCATAAAAACAACTAAATAAAAATTTAAAAATACTAAGAAGAAACAATTTATATAAATTTTAAAATACTATTAAATCGGTAATAAAATAACATAACAAAGTGAAATTAATTGAAATAAGTATAAATAAGATTCTAAAATTGTTAAATAATTTTTAGAATTCATTATAATAATATTTTGATCAAATCTATGCAATTATGAATCTATGTTAAGGGGATTATTTACCAAATATTCTATTATTAAGATACACTCAATATTCTTTAATTATATTATTCTTTAATGGGTATATTATACCCATTTTACTATATCATATTTTATGTCTCCCTATTTTCCATGGAATTTAAATTCAGTTCACTTAATATCATTTCATATTATTGTTTGTCTCATAAAATACAAAATTACAAGAATATAACTTATTCTCTATATTTTGGTAATTTCCCTTCGATATCAATATTATTTATTACAAAAAATATTAGTTTTTGTTATTTTAAAAGATAAAATTAAATTTTATTATAGTTATATAATATTTATATTTAATATTTTTTGAAATAAAATTTTATAACACATTCATTGATATTTTTTCCTAAATTTTTTAAAAATACGATGAAAAGAATATCATTAAAAATCAATAGTATTTCATACCATTATCTCCATGATTCATCTAAATTACATTTATTTCTTTTTTAGTTCATTTATTAAGATGTTTTATCATTATAATAAATATTTTATAAATATTTTTCTACTGTTATGAAAATAAATTTGAATATGACTTATTACATTATTTATATTATAGTGGTACCAAGATGTTTTGAAAAATTATTTCATGTTATGTCTTCAATATTACTTTTTTTATCTATAGGATCTACCACACATAACTATTTATTATTTTTATTAATCCCCTTTATATTCTATTAAGATATATTTCATTTGAGTGATTTAATTTTTCTATAATCTAATCCACTTTTTAATTTACTTCCTAATTGATACCATAAAAAATGTAATGAATTTATCTTATATCCACGAGTTAATTGAGATTTGGAAAATTATTGAATTTATTAGGCATAAATCTATATGAATATATATATGTGTGTGATAAATGGGACCTAAATTACATATCTAACTAATGACACAGGTAATGAAAATATCTCATGTGATTTTATTTTATAGTACATGGGAAGAAATCCTAGTCCACTATTTTATGGGACATTTTTACCCATTATGATATGAAATTCGTTCACAAGTGATTTAAAATATGTTATGATTTTTTTTGTTATGCATGTTTCATAATTATATATTATGTAACCATATTTTAGTAATATTGAATTCTGGTTCAATAGTCTTATCCCATTGTATATGTTATTATTCTATGATAATCCCAGTTATAGTATTTTATTCCATTGCCTATTCTTATGTAAAAATTGCTTATGATCACATATTACAATTCATTATTCTTATTTAATTAGTCATTCATTTTTCATATGATCATTTTTCCCACATATTTATGATCTATTGATAAATCTATTATAAATCAATGATATTTTTCACCTAATTGAACATTTGATCTCAACATTTGGTTATGTTTCCCATATCCCTAGGTAATATTGAAAAATATAATATATGATATATTAGAGGAAATCTGGTTTAAAAAATCTAGATGAATTTTTTGGTGTACTATAAACTAATGTGATTATATTGCTAATACCCAATTTCACTAAACATTTAAATTTTGGGAGTTTGATTGAGATGTGTATTTTAATGTATAGATGTATAAAATTATCTAGAATACATGTATATTAGGTTTGACGCATCTCAATTTGTATGAGAGTAGGTAAGATTTAGTTTTATTAATTTTGTTAAGAGAAATTGGTGGATAAGATAAAAATCAACCTTAGTTAAACAATTATTACCAAAAAATGAACAAAACTTTTCATAATATAGAAAATCATATGATTAATTTTTCATATTTATACAATTATTTAGTATAATTTTGTTAGATATTTTTTTATTACTCAATTTTTTATAGAAACCCTAACAGACTTCCCAACCAAGGGATTTTGAGACATCACAGATATGATTTCCAATGGGAGACAGCCACAAAAGATTTACTAGTGGCATGAGGGAATGCAAGTTATTCAAAATGGGGGGAGGTTAAATTCATTTTACCATTTATAGGAGAATTGATTCATACTTTGGGCCAATATAATAGATTTATTTTGTATTCATGCTTCCTTTATTAATATCAATGTTTAAATAGTTACCCATTGGCCAACGATCTGATATAAACCATTAATTTTTGTAAAATTATATATACATCACAATTTTTCCATAAATGTGACAATTTTTACATATAATATAATATATCAATAAATGTGGCTGCTTATATGTACCGTAGGGTCTTTATCATTTTCTTGTTAGATGACTATGATATGTTTTAAACCCACAAAACTAGGAACTCTATAATTTTTCACCATCATGGAAGGTCGTATGTGTTGTGATGTTGGGAACTAGATATTATATAAGGATTCCTATGAATCAAAATTAATGCAGTTATAACTTTTGTTCATTGAAGTCACATAATGAAAAATGTTTTTCCCCATAAGGTTGTGTGAAAATAACCACAACACTACATTTTACGGTCATGTATCTATTATGAAGTGAAGTATATTTGGTGTCATTCATCTAGAACACAGTAATTATGAATAAGAAGATTCGATGAAATGGTCAATATGGGATTTATTGATGAGATACCCTTTATTATTCATCCAGTTTATTGTTATTAAAATAAGAAAGGGTATGGTTGTGTATCATGAAAAGTAGAAGACGTAAATAAGACTTTATACCACCCAGCCAAAGCTATTGGAATCTAGATGAGGAAAGAAGATTTGAACTATTTTTAGCTTGATCACAGTGGGATTCCCAAGATTATTTTTCATGTATGTGGGTAACAGAGCTAGGAGATAAGATATGTATAATGATGAATGATTTCATGGGATTTGAAAATATGGTGAAATTCTAATTTTCTTCCAGGATGTGTTTTAAATAATTAAAGGTAATTTCACATGGAATTTGATCTTAGTCAATTTTTCTTACCAGTTACCTCAATTGGAAATAAGATTTTAAACCTTGGAAAGTATTTTTATGGAAATACAAGTCATTCATATTTTTAAGGAAAGTTTAATTTTTAATCAATTATTATTAATTTATTTTCATGTTTTTTTGGTGATATAATTCAAAAATATGTGGATTTAGATTATGTCTCCTTAATAGAGTATATAAAGGGGGATTGTCCTAGGTGAGTCATAAAATCGCATTGAGGTATTAGGCAAGGGTCAAACCCTTTTATATTTCTTTTTATTTATCTATTTTTATTCCTTTTTATTTTATCCTTTTCATTTATTCTTTCCCCCATTTAACTTACTATGAATGACCCTTTGGGTTCTTTTTTGTAGCCAAATCAATGAGGGGGAGAGGGATATCAGTGGGAAATTTTATGTGATGTGGATCCACCAGTGGGTTGTCTAAGGGTTAGATCAGAGTGTGGTGTCTATGAGTGTATGATTTGGTTTTAATCGTTAGCAGTTTTCCACCAAGAATTTTGTCTATTTTGTTTATTTTATAAGAAATCCATATATTGTAATTGATTTTATGTTTTAAATCCATATTTTATAATTTTAGACCCATTGTGGGTCAATCTTTGGCTATGGGGTAGAAATCAGGTGTCTCGGGACGTTTTGATGGTTTTCTATTTTGGAGAACCCATGTGAATGATGTAATATTTTGAAAACACACACCATGTGTTTTCACTATTTAGGGAGGATTTCTTTATTGAAATACATGCTATTTACATGGGTGTACACACCATGTTGTGTGCTTCATGTGTGTGGCCATTTTTACACACATACACCCCATATGGGGTATGTGGGAAGACCATGTATGGGACACAAAACATATAGTTGTACATTGACAAGTAGAACTCATTTTCTTACCAATTGTGGTACATTTCTAGGATCCCCACATGGGAGTACACACTATGCACCAAGGTGACACTTTTTCTAGTAAGGATGTTTACATTCTATATGAGGGCGACGATAATTGGTAGGTACCCATGTGGGAATACATGGTGTGTCATGGGAATACATAATGTTTTATTTGGAAAAGTACATGTCATGTGGCATGGGTAATAGGATAAGGTAGGACATCTACATCTATATTCCATGTACAAAATGTATACAACATGTAGTTTTTCCGTCCATGACAGATATTTCTTATTTTCCACCTTGGATTAAGAATTGGACATAAGAGGAGTCCGTTCAATAAAGTTTTTTCTATAAACTACAATAGTTGAATCATTTTAGAATTTAGAGGCTTTCTGGATGGTGTTTTGATTTGGTTAGTTTTTCATTTGTATTTCAGGATGGTATTGTTTCAAAATAAAAATTTGGGAGTCATTTTGGGTTTTGAGTTCTATGTGAGTGTTTTGAGAAACAAAATCATGAATTGTGGACAGATTTCCAATTTTTTAGGTTCTTTCCAACTAATCCTATAAATCATGATTGAATTCAATCTCTAAGGAGATATTGTTTGATACTATGTTTTGAGACTAGTTTCTCAATGTTTGAGTAGTTTTATTTTATCTAATATATGTAAGGACCATAAATTTCCAATCCTTCGGGTTAGGATAATTCCTTTGGTTAGTGTTTATATCTATGTGTTTTTGTGTTACTGAGTTAAGTTTAAAGGATGGTTGAGTAAGCCCTTGTAAGCTAGTTTATAATTTAGTAATCAAAGGTTGTTGTAGTCGGTTGTTGATAATTACCATATTACATGTAATTATTTAGATTCTTATGTGCTTGAGTTGGTTCCCAATGATGGTATCTTGAAAAGGTTAAAGAAATACTAATATTTTTTCTAGTGTTTTTCCTACGTCTAATATTGTTTCGATGATCCATTGTGGAGGGTCTCATACTTTTTTGATTTTCATAAAGATTGTAGTGAATTACCATGTAAGTGGGATTGTAATTTTAGATTCCATTTATGAGATCTAGAAATCATGGATTAGTTACATACCACTGAGGGCCATATGGGACGTTTCATCACGTGGTATGTCCAATATTAATGGATGATCTAGAGAAACCCCTCGTTGAGTTCCAAACTCTTATTATGTATTTGCAGTCATTTTTTGATTTTTCTATAGGAATTCCCCAAGAGAATGTGTGTAATAGAGGATTCACCAATAAAATAAATTTTAATTAAAATCTATTTTATAAAAAAGTGATAAACCATCATGTTCAATAAAGGTAAAAAAATTAATAAAAATAACAAAATTATTAAAGGAAACCTATATACTATTGGATATGACCATCTAATAAATTTCCCTAGATAGATCGGTTACATTTTTATCAGGTTTGGTTTGATGATATCCTCAAACTGGTAGGGAAATTTTTTCCAACGTTTACAAGAACATTTCCATTGTTATCTTCTTCTCGTAAAAGCCTCTGATCAGAATTAAATGTTTCTGGATAATCTGAATTCCTTGTTCCATGGAGAAAACCCCCTGCATTAGCCTCCAATTAATTCTTTCATCATTCTCTCTAGAAGAATAAATGGTCACATCCTTCTCCAAAACTTGTTCTTCTGAGTGCATAAGAAGGACCCATGATTTACTCATGACCTCTAGACCTACAAAATGATGTGAACTAGCTAATATTTCTAATCAACCCTCCCCAATATCATTCTCCTTACCAGACATCCCCTCTTGTCCTTCCTAAGAATAAGGAAACACATTCATGTGATCCCCTTTACCCTCTCCCACTTTCCCTCCATTCATGTATTTAGTCAAATAATTTTCTGATGATTAATCCTTTGTGTCATTACACATTGGATTTCCTGATGAATGGGTTACAATTGTATTTGGGGGTGTTCGAGTAATCTATTCGGGGGCTTGGTTTTCCCCCTATAGAACTGGAATGTTCCCACTTAAGAGGTTCCCATGCATCCTTTTCCTTGATCTAGATCCAACCAAAGCCTCCATCTCAAATTTCAAACGTTGTTGGGAGTCCCCCTATCTATCACATGGTTCCTCATCATCTCGTAGTCCAACAGCAACTGGTTATCATTTCTATATTAGAATGATTTTTTCCATATTTTAGGATTCTCATTTTCCTTTCCTTCCTCACATAGAGTCGAGAATTGGTTATGAATTGAAATTTACTCAACCTCCATGATAATATAAGACATCTTCCAGCTCTGGGACACATCCACATTCATATTAGATATCTGAAACTCATTGAGAACCCCATCATCAACTTGAGTATCATGACCACCATGATTAGATAATTTTTTGGCCTATGAATAGTGAGCAATCCCTCAAGCCTTAACTACTTCAAAAAATGAGGGTGATTGGTCCACTCTATCTCCTTAGAAACTCTGATATCCTATAATAATCATCCGATGAAATTCTTCACTTTCAAGTCCTTATAATTCTAGTTACCACTCATCATGGCTGGGAGGGGATCCGAGTACTCTGATGGAGCTACCACCCCATGATAACTCCTGCACCCCCAGTGACATAGTGATAACTCATCACATAGAGGAGTGAACAAGGAATCGAGCATCGGCCATGACTCAAAGGAAAACTTCATTATGTATAAAAAATCCACACCAATAGAGATCCATACATAGTCAACTAGAGGATTAGAACCATCCATATCGACACATAAACACCGATAAATTGGATGAATCATAGAATCTATTATCTTAACCATGCACAGAAACAGATAAATCATATTCCCTAACACACGAAGAATTAATGGATTTTGAAAAGGAAGTGGAAGTTTGGGAAGTTTTACCAAAATAGCCATAATCAGATAATCACTCCACATGTGCAGATCGTATGACCAGTAGAGGAGGAATAAGTGGAAACTATAGTTAGAACGTGGAGTTGAAGACCACACAATAATCAAATCAGACTCTGAGGAATAACATATTATAATATGGAACTTGTAAATTAGTTTAAAAACCACCAAGTATCACAAATCCCAAACACTGGAGACGAATCAATCAAAACAATCCACCGATGGTCGGTGAAGTGAAAAACAACCAACGATGTTTAGAATAAAGAAGGTCGAGGCCTACCTAAACTCCTCCATCGATATTGAAAGCTATGGATACCCATTGAAAAGGTCAGGAACCATAGGGAAAATTTCAATTGCAGGGAAGGGTGGGAAAAGGGATTGGTTGGATAAGGGGAGGAATGGATAAGGGTGAGCTCAAGATGGAGGTGAAGGGATTCCCCCTCTCCTTTGATGGGTGATGGGTAGAAACATCCAATATAGCCAGTTAGGGAATCATACCACTAGCTATGGAATCGCTCTACTCACACTACCAATGAACCATTCATCGGTTCTCATGTTCAATGGAGGATTCTATAGTAGTATGTCTCATTGTGTTGTGAGCTTAGGGGAATCCTTGTGTTTTGGTATATCACTGATGTGAGGCTTTGGGAGCTCATGGTTTCTATTTTTTTGATGATATGATACAAGGTATTAAGCGAGGACTAGTGCATTGTAGTTGAGAGTATATAATAACACATTGTTTAGATATATTGATGGTTGGTTTGAGGTTCATTCATCCCACATTTGTTTGTCTTGTGGTCATTATCTTTGAGTAATTTTATACTCAGTAATATGGACTATGGTGGAGACCCATTGGATATCATGGAACAAGTGTTGTTGATGAGTTATGATTCAGGTATCTCCTATGTTGGTTGATATTGGTTAGATTGGATTATAAATATAATAGATAATATAGGTCACTAAACCCTTATAAATTATTTTTAAACACTTGATAGAGGTTTTATTTCAAGGATATAGTGGTCTATCAACTACTTGGGAGGGTTCTATATGATAGTGTATATGATTTTCTTGTGGGTAAATGGTATCTACTTGGATTGTGAATTAATTTGTCCCATATTTTTAGTATTTCTTCTGGTATAGTGTATATTATCGAGACCCAGTTTGGTGCCTGATTTGTTCTACATGATATTTGGGGAAAATGGCAGCCTAGACCTATAGTGTGGAGACATTTCTCATGCTTGATCCTTCCATTGGAGTCGTATATCCTAATATATGTTACTTTTGGCCATGGATGACTATAATTATTCCTTGGGGACAAAAATTCATTCATGTTACTTTAAATTTCATATATTTTTACTATTTATATCCATTGTACATGTCAGTTTTCTTGTGTATGGGTGAACCAGATTTTATAAATCCTATAGAGGGGACAGAGAGGGAGGATATTAGTATTGGTAAAAAACCGGTATCCTTGGATTGATATTTTCTTATATTTGTCCCCCTTGTTTTTATGGTACTTTCATACTAATGGTTCATAGTGCATGGAAAGGCTGGGAATATCACATATCAATGCGCTTTTTCTGACATAAGATTATATGTTCACCATTGAGTTGGCCAACTGAGAACTATTTCTCACCCACTAAACACGTACTTGAGTTTATGTTAAGAACTGATGTCTAATTATAGTTTGGGGGTACAAGTTTCACAGTATATGGGGTCAAGGCCTAGATTTTCATGATCAAGAGGAACCAATTGTGTGGATTCTGAGGATTGGATTTGTGCATCTCAATCATCGTGAATACTATTATGAGGTTAGGCTAGGGGTTGGATGTAGAGAATATTCTATTTATTTTCATTTTATAATTTCATTAATACCAATGGATCTGTGCGTTACCAGTTTTCTTATGATTATCATTATTGGGTTTTTTATTACTGCGTGCTACATTTCATTTATTACATCATGATTCTTTTTTAATTATTTTTTATGTGTACAATGATTTTCATACTTTTTTTTGAATGTAATTTTTTTCGACTATTATTATAACACCATGAGTTTTTGTGGACCATTTTTTTCAATAATTTAATTTTTTCATTTATATATTTCAATGCACTAAGACAAAAATTTCTTTCACACTAAATTGACTTGTTGTATGTTACACGCAACACTGAGTTGGCATACTATACACGCAATACTAATATTGATTTTTTTCAATATATAAAATAAATATGTTTGTATTAATAAATATGGAACACCAAAGGAATATTTTACTAAACCCAACACTAAGTTGTCTTGAATTACATGCAAAAGCGACCTTCTTCGATAGATTGAATTGTATGCAATACTGAGTATCACTAAACAACGATATATTATTATAATATTCTTATTTAATGGGATATAAAATATCCATTATGAATATTATTAGACACATTTTGAATTATATATGACATTAAAATTCATATTATTTATATTCTAGTACATGATATAAAAAAATGAAATTTTTCAAAAAAAAATAGTATTTTTCAAAAAAAATTGTTTTGTTGCTTTCTAATGATACAAAAATTTTAAATCTAGTCATTATTATTTTTTTATATTCTATTTGAAAAAATTACACATCTTATTTGGATTCAGGAAATAAAAAGTTACCTTGGATGAAATTTTGATATTTTTCTGATGAAATTCATATTTTAATGAATATTGAAAAAAAATTCATTAAAATTCAAAATTGTCATTTTCATCTAATTGTTTTATATAGTTAGATTATATTTTTAATTGGTTTCAAAATTTATTTGAGTTTTATTTTTATTTTTTTAATACAATGTTGATAATTGGATGAAATTTCACATTTATATTTAACATAAACCCATATCAATCTCTGGATGGATTTTACTTTACAAAAACTCATTTTCTTGTTTTGACAACGGGAATTAATATTAAATTAATTACTAAAATTTTTTAGTTTTGGAATTTTGTAAAAATTGAATATGTATTTGGAATCATTGGGTAGAAATTATGTTAATAAGTTACTTTTAATTTTTGGATATTATGAATAATTACTACGGTAATTTTTATTTACCATGGTTAATGGTAAATCTGGAAAATTAGGGAATCAAAAAATATGGTAATGATAATAAAATTACCCTAACACCAGATAATATCCAATTGTATGATTAAAAGTCTACCAATATCTTCTATGGGTCAGAATTAATTCATTTAATAGACATCTTTCCATGAAATTCATGTAATTATTATTAAAACAAAATAATTTGACAACATGCCATTGTCATATATCTTATAAATATAATAATTTTAATGAAGTGATAAACATGATAAAACATATAAAATAGTCTCTAGAAAGATAATTAATTTATCTAAAGAAGTTGAATTTATTTATAATTTTTATCGATTAAATAATTACAATTAATGCTGACACAATTGCAGTGTACAAATTATTTTTTAATAGAAATATCGAATAAATGGTTTTAGAAATATATAAAAAAATATAATATGATAAATTTCATGTGATCCACTAATTTTCTAGATTACAATGACAATTTAGGAGTGTATTAAATATATTTATTTTAAATTTATCGTATGTGTGGATTTTATTTAAAGTCAAATAAACTATTGTCAACATTGACACTATTGATATATTATAAAAATAACGTATTATTAAATTATTTAAAAATCACAAAAATATTTAGAATTTAGAAAGTGAAAATTATATATACTAAAATTTTATAATGTATCTAATTATGGAAAATTGACAACAGAGAAGTAAATATTTATTTCCATTTAATATTTAAAATATTATTCCCATAAATAAAATGTAATTGATTAAATAAAGATAAATACAATTGATAAGGTTAAAAATAAAATCACATCATTTATAAGTTTTATTGGTTGATATTATTTATGTCCATAATAATACTATATTCAAAATAAATCATTTTTATAGAATTATAAACATAAAATAAATTTATAATAAATTAATATTTCAAGAAATTCCAAAAGTGCCCCTCCTACCTCTTATAAAAGGAAAACATGTCTATCAATGTAATCACACCATTAAATCACTTTTTATCATCCAAATTCTAATAAAATATGTGTTAAAAATCCCTACTTTCCAACTAGAGGCTGCACTTTGAGAATAAATCCATCCTAGTGAGAGCTTTTGTGCAAATCAAAAGGAGATACTCGAAGAAGAGGTTATAGTTTTATCACCTCTTTCTACATTAATTTGTTCTTATAATTTATATTATTATTATTATCACATAATTTAGTAAACAATATAGTATATAATACATTGTGATATGTTAATATAATTATGAGACAATCTTGTACCTTTTTCTAACCATCCAACGAATAAAAATATCATCATTTGTGTGTATATATGGCATACAGTCTCTATGTTGTGGTATAATTTTTTATTCAACAACACTAAATTTAGATGTATGTAATAATGATTATAATGGATTTAAATAATTAATATGACATAATAATTATTCATTATAATTAATATATCATCCAATTCGATACTATTTAACCATTAAGTGAATAATATCGTTTCTCATGCATACGTCCGACATACCGTCTCTATGACATGATGGTTTTCACTCTCCACGTTAATCATTCAAGAATGATTATAAAGTATATATAATAAATAATAATGAAATATATGAAATAATAAATATTCTATATATATATATATATATTCTATTTACTTTATTCAATTAAATTCAATGTCGAAACAGAAACAATGTTCATGAGTAGGTACGACCTACCGTCTCCATGAATGGTGTAGTCTATTTCATTTATCGGTCTATTATATATATTTAAATACATAATATATGGAATATAATTCATGTTTTATATTATTTATGTCATTAAATAATGATATTTTTACTAACATCAATAATTAAAAATCCAAACACGTACAATAAATAAAACGATTTTTACCTAAAAAGTTCCATTAACATTGAATTGATCAGTGAACATGTAATATAATGTAATAAGTGAATCATCTATAATATCATAAATATTATTATGGATTTTTCTCAAGTTAATAATTTTTTTAAACCCACTATATAGGAGTTTTGCATACATGCGGAGCATATTAGACCTAAGGTAAGGGATAAATTTGCAATCTCATTGTTTTCTGAGATTGTTTATACATAAGTATTAACTCGTATATATTAATCATCAACATCCATGTTTCCTAAAAATAATTTATTATATATATTCTTGTACTTTATTTTAATGTAAATTTTACCCATTGGTGAATTTTTATTAAATGATACGGAATGATTCTTTCTTTCGTTTTCTATGTGATGTACTTTTTGAATTTTCCAGTAAAAGTACGAGGATAATGTTTTCTTTACGTATTTTACATGAATAGATTTTTAAGATTTTATTAAAACTTATTTAAATGAATCTTCACCTAAAAAATTTCTGTTTTACTTTCAACCAAAATATTATCTATTAAAATTACTTGTCATTTTCAAAAAAATAAAATATTTTTTAAAAACAATGGTTATTTTCCTCAAGAATTAAGTTCATGTGTTTTATCGAAATTATTTTCCATCTAAGATTACATAGGATTGTTTTTATATAACTATAATTACTTTTATTTTATTATATTTATTGAATAATTTTAATCCATTTACTTTATAAGGATAATTATTGAATGATGTTTACGAAACACATTTTTTTATTCCTTTGGTTTTTCTATGATGAATGAATTTTATTTTTGCTTTATATATATGAATAGTCACATTATGATATGGGGGGACCTATATATCCTTCCAAAGAATTAGTTAAGATATATATCTCATGAGATAAACAATATTGGAATGGTATGTAAATCTTTTTCACTAATACAAGGATGAAACGAAAAGTAAATCTTGTTCAGTAATACATGGCTGGAACAGAAAGTAAACCCAGTTTAGTAATGGACTTTGTCCACAATAATGGTCTTGGAAGTAAAGTATTGGATACTATATAATTAGTATTATTTTATTATTATTTTACCTAAATTACATATTTTATTCCAATTCTATTTTCTCATGGTTCATGATTCCATTATGATTTATTCCTTATAAAATTTGATGATTAATTTTACTACTCAATATTATGGTATATATTAAATGTGGAATTCATATTCAAAACATATTTTCATGAAGTTAAATTATTAGGTTTATTTTTTCTATGATATTTACCATTATTTCCCTTGGTGAGAATTTGAGATCTCCCCTTTTCATGTTTCCTTTTCCCCTGGATTTGAAGAAGTGTATTAATTAAGATATGTCAATAATGGGTTCTAGTTATGATGGATAAAGAATGAGATAATGTAGTTGTTTTATGAACCAGTTTTTTATGTTTTATAGTTTCCAAATGCACTAAACTAATATGGTTTTTGGGAATCTATTTGTGTCATTTATTATGTATTCCAAAAAAGTAATTCCATGTCCATGTACGTCTATCTTGGGTAGTCATAGTTGGTATCAGAGCGAATCTTTAGTCAAAATTTTGAATCTAAGATGTGAAATCATTAGTTAGATCCCTAGATATATTTTTAAGAACATGTCTAGGGATGTCCTAAGGATAAGTCAAGTATATGTAAAAATACTATAGTTTTTGTGATAATCATGAATAATCTTGGATTAAACCTAAGATATGTAAGATTGAAATATTATAATAATTTACATTACATAAGTGTTTTCAATCACTAATATGAATTTCTCACAATTTTATTTCTACTATTATTTAATATCCATAACTACATAGAACATGATTAACCATTGAATGTTTTAGATGTGGAAATTATTTGAATTATAATGATTTATTTCCTTAGTGTTAATATAATGTAGAGAATATTGAAGGTTGTATAAGTATTACTCATACAACTAATGTTAAAGAGATTATAAATCACTAGTGAAAGGTATGTGATGTTCTTCCAGTATTGTTTACATTAAACCTATAATGATTCATGTTGAGAAACCTTAAGACTTGATTCATATTATAGGAAAAATGAAGAAGATGGATCCTGAGAAAATGATTAAGAATAATGTTTGATTATTGAGGTGTATATGTTACAGAATTCAATAATTGTGCCATATGAATTAATAAATATTTAAGTGTTTTCAGTATATGTTTTTCCTTAAGGATTGGAAAGGATATTTTGAATAGTTATAAGGAGAGAAACAGGTGATTTAAGGGTAAGGTGATATACTTGGAGGAAAAAAATTTAAGGGAATGATAACCCTTAATATATCTCTTATGTTTAGATAATGATGTTTGGATAAATATATATTGTATTTGAATATGTAAATTGGATGATTCAAGTTTCCTGGGAACTAATTTTCTAGTTATTGACAAGTGGGTTATGATAACATGGATGATGGAAACAAATTTTTGGGACCATAGGAATATATCCAATAAATTTTGGAATAAGGATACATGAATGTCTTCAATAAGGTTATACAGTAATTTAGGTTATTACCATGACTCAAGATAATGCATGATTAAGTCATTAATATTTTTGGAACGTGACCAAAAATATATATCTTATGATATATGGGTGTTAATTGAAGGTATTCATATTTTTTTATGACATTTAATGTAAATGTTTTTTTGTATTGTGAGTTTGAAAATTTTTATTTTGGATAAGCCTAATGGTTGGAGTAGATTAAGTTGGAAATCTAATAGTATTTTTTAATGATAAAAATTTTTTAATATTATTTTTCAAATGTAATAGTGTAAAAAAGGATAACTCGGGGGATGAGTGAAAATCCATCACATCGGATAGGGCTATGGGAATTGAACCCACAACTGATGTGATATAGGCCTTTATTGCCTAGCCCTAAACTACAGGGAGTCCCTGGTTAGTACAAATTAGATTTATTTTATTTAAGTGTTATGATTGATGAAGTATAAGTCTATTTTTGGAACCATATATGATTAATATTAGAATAGATGGACTTCTGTATGTTTGATAACTTGTGTTAACCATTTTTTTGATAAAGACATATAGAATGACCTATCATTTTATTTATGGATCGCATGATCTTCTAACACTTCAAGAATGAAAGATTCAGCATCCTTTCATTGAATATGAGATGAAGTGGAAATTTCATAAGGCATGACAATCAATGAGAGTGTACTAAATACAAGTATGTAGTTCTTTTAATATTCGTCAACATTAGGAAATTGATCATTAAAACCAAAAATGTTATCATAATACTTCCATATCTAATAAATCAGATGGTCCCTTTAATCTTCTTTGATTTTTGGCTTTCTGGTTGTTATCTTTTTCCATAGCTAGTTCTCCATCATTATCCCTCAGAAATTGATAGTTCTGTTTCTCCTCTATATTGATTTTTTCACATCCCACCAATGTTAACCTATTTGGAAACCCAGTGATGGGTTACTTTTGGTAACCATTATGTTTATAACTTTCCTTTTTAAAATAATGTTTTAGTGTTTCATTTTGCGATTGTGATTCCATGAAAGAAACTCTAGATTAGTAAACATTTTATAACCCCAACGAATTTCAAGGAAGGAATTAATTTTAAGGGGTGTAGATTGTAAGCCTCCATGTTTTTATAGGACATTTTTTCAAATAAATTTAAATTATCATTTATATCTTATAAATCACTTATTGAAACGTTCTTTTCACACAAAACCGACTTGTTATATGTAACATGAAACATCGAGTTGGCGTACGATACATGAAACACTATGTATAGATTTTTTTCAATGTATAAAAGAACTATATTTTTATTTGGTTATACATAATAATAATGGAATGTTTCACTAAATTAAACACTTATTTGGCTTTCATCATATGCAAGAGCAGCCTTCCTCGATAGCTTTTGTTGTACACAATACCGAGTTTCACTAAACAACAATATATTTTTAAAATATTATTCTTTAATGGGATATAAATTAGACATTAAAAATGTTATTAACCACCTTTTTAATTTTATATAACATTAACATTCAAATTATTTATTTTCTAGAATGTGATATAATATCAAATTCAATTTTTCATATAAAAGAAGAATTTTTCAAAAAATGTAGTTTTGTCACCCTTTGATGGAGAAACAATTATCAATATAGTTTTTAGGACTTTTACATGTTCTATTTTTAAAATATAATGATCATATTTCGAAGCAATGCATCAATATTTACCTTGGGTGAAACATTGGTATTTTTTTATTGAAATTCATATTTTAAATAATAGTGAAAATTACTGGATTTTAATTCCAAAATTCCAATTTCATTTAATTTTTTTATATAATTATATTATCTTCTTAATTAACTTGATGTTTTAATTGGATTTTGTTTTTATTATTTAATCCAATTATTGAAATTTAATGTAATTTCACATTTAAATTGGACATAAAAACATATCAATCTTTTGATAGATTTTACATCTTAAAAACTCGCTTTCTGGTTTTGAAAATAGTTATTAATTTTAAATATATTATTACAACATTTTTGTTTTGAATTATTAAAACCGAACTCCATATTTGGAATCAGTGGGTCCAAATAATGATAATATGTTACTTTTTTTTATATTTTGAATATTAATGATGGTAATTTTTATTTACCAGGATTAATAGGAAATCTGGTAAACTAGGGTAACAAACAACCTGATATATATAATAAAATGATTATAACAACTACCAAAATCAAATTTGATGAATAAAATTCAACCCATATCACCTGATGGTCATTATAGATTAATTTAAGGGACTTTTTTTCATGAATTTGATGTAATTATTATTAAAACAAAAGACTTTTACAACATGTCACTCTCATATATATTATAAGTATAACAATTATAAGGAAGTGAAAAAACATCAAAAACCCTCAAACATAAATAGTCTCAAAAAATATAATTAAATTTTCTAAATCACGTAAATTTATTTATAATTTTCATATATATAATATTTACTATTAATGATGACACAATAGTGATGTAGAAATTATTTTTTTAAAAGAAAAAAATAATTAAATGGTTTTAAAAATATTATTAATACAATATGAACTAATTAATGTGATCCATAAATTTTTATAGTGACTATGACATGTAAATCGTGTATTAAATATTTTGGTTCGAATTTATCTTCTATGTGGGTATTATTTAAAGTAAAATAAATGAATACTGTCATGATTGACAATATTGATATTTTAAAAAAAATATGTAATATTCAATTATTTAATAATCATAATAATATTTAAAAATTACAAATTCAAAATTATATGGTCTAGAAATGCATAAATTATCCAATTACGGACAAATTATAACAGAAAAGTAAATACTTTGAACCATTTAATATTTAAAATATTATTACCCCTAATAAAATTAAATAGATTAAATAAGGATAAATTAAAATGATATGGTTTAGAATAAAATAAAAATATGTCTAAATTTTATTGGTTGAGAATAATTAATTCCAAAAACATCTTATCTTAGAACTAAAATAGTTTGGTAGCATTATAAAACGAAAATAGATTTATAATAAATTAATATTTCAATACATTCATAAAGTTCCCTCCTTTATATTTTAAAAGGAACCCAACTCTACCCACATACTCGCACATTTAAAGACCTTTTTCTCATTCAAAAACTAACACAATAATATCCAACCATCCACATCTCCCACCTAGAGTAAAAACTTTGGGACGAAATCTATCCTAGGGAGACCTTTTCTGAAAATAAAAAAGATATACTTAAGAAAGAGGTAATTGTTTTATCACCTCTTTAAAAATTAATTTCTTTTTATACTTCTTCTTATTAAGATGTTCCCATACATAAGTAATAAATCATGTATCATAATAATTATGAGATGTTATTATAATTATGGGACAACTATAAACCTCCTCTATCTATCCTATGAATAACAATATCACCATGCATGTGTACATACTGTTTACCATCTCAACATCGTGGTGTAATTAGTTATTCAACAATAATTAATTTGGATGGGTGTAATGATGATTATAATTGAGTTAAATAATGATTATAAAATATTAATTATTCACTATAATTAATATACCATCCAATTCCATACCATTTAACCGAAAAGTGAATGATATTGTCGCTCGTACATATGTACGACCTACCATCTCCATGTTAACTATTAAAGAATAATTATTACATATATATAATAAATAATCATGAAATATATGAAATTATAATTCCAATTAACTTATCTATATATATATTTTTTAATTTCTTCCATTCAATTCAATAAGAAAACAGAAACAATGTTTATGCATACATACGGCCTACTGTCTCCATGAATGGTGTATTCCATTTCATTTATGTATCTATTATATATATTTTTATAGTGAATATATATGATATATAAATCATTTTTAAATTATTGAAATAATTAAATCATGATCTATGTAATAATATCATGAATAAATAGTCGAAACACCAACAATAAATAAAACGATTATTACCCAAAACGTTGCATTAACATGGAATTGGTCAGTAAACGAGTAATATAAAGCCACAAGTGAATCATATATGACATAATAAATATTATTATGGGTTTTTACAAGTTAATAATATGTTTAAACCCACTATATTTAAGTTTCAGATATATATGAAGCATATCAGACCTAAGGCGATTGATAATTTCACAATATCATTACTTTCCAAGATTATTTTTATGTAAGTATTTACTATGATATATTTCTCATCCACATCAATATTACATGAATATGTAATATTATTTATATTCATATACTATTTTTTAAATTCAATTAATCATAATCTATAATTTTTCATGTTTATTTTCAAATAAATTATTTTCCGTTAATTTTTTTTTTGGAATTTTGAAAAAGAAAACAATTTTGAGAAAGAAAAGATATTTTCCTCAAGAAATAAGTTCACTAGTTTTATCAAAATTATTTTACATCTACGAAGATAAAAGGATATATTTATATCAATATTATTAATCTTATATGATTGTGTATAAGATGGAATTATTTTTATCCATTTACTTTATATGTATTATGATTGAGTGATTTTTAAGAAATCCCTTTTTTGTTCCTTGGGTTATGCTATGATGGATGGATTATGTTTTGGTGGAACATGTAAGAATTATTTAATTATGAGAATGGTGGGAAATATGTCCCCCTCCAAAGAAATGTGTAAATATTTATATCTCATGAGATAAACATGAATGGAATGACATGTTAAAACATATCAGTAATACAGGGATAGAGTGAAAGTTAAATCAGGTTTGGTAATGTATAGCAGGAACAACATTCAAAACCTGTTCAATAATGGACTTTTTCCACTATGATGGTCTCAGTAGCAATGCCTTGGCTACAATGGAAATCATATTATGTGCTTATTTTTTTTCCAAAATTCCTTGATTTATGCCAATGCTATTTTCTCATAGTTCATTATTACATTATTATTTATTCCATATGAACTACTAAGATTTATTTAATGACTCCAAATTTTGGTATATATTAAATATGGTATTTCTGTTCAAAAGTTATGTTCATGTTTTTAAATTCTTATGTATATGTTCTGTAAGATATTTTCCATTCTTACCCTTACTGATCATTTGATCTCACACCTTTTCATGTTTCATTCCCCCATGGTTTTGAAGAGGGGTATTAACTATGATGTGTCAGAAAGGGGTTCTAGATATGATGGATAAAGCAAAAGATGATGTAGATGTTTTATGAACCAGCTTTTTATGTTGTCATGTTTCCAAAGGCACTAAACTAATATGGTATTTGGGAATCTGTATGTATCATGTATTAATTATTATATAAAATTAATGTAATTTCCATGTACATATTGCTTGGGAAGTTAAAATTATTTCACTTTTTCAAAATTTTATAGTCTCTTCGATGTAAATTTTATACCCTCACATCTAGTTGAAATATTATATAGAATGGGGATGTGTGATTGGGGAATTATGGTGAGCCAGATCAAGTGATGTGACGAGTTGAAATGGGACATTTCATTACAAAATGGTATTAGATGATATTTGGTTTAATGATATAGGGAGTAGGTTGGTAGAATATCTCGTACTTGTTCAGAGAATTTCATGGATATCAGAAAAAAAAAAGAAAAAAAATTTGATTTGAATTCCATGTTTCACAGGGATGAGATTTTCCTTCATGGAATCCAGTATTATGGTTTAGGGATTTCAAATAGTCTGAAGCAGTTGAGATTGTGTAGTTATATTATATCTTGGTTATTGTATCCTAGACCATGGGAATGATTCCTTGTTCTTGTATCATTATAAATATGTCTGATTCTATATAAATATGTATGTATATGGTTTTTTATTGATGATAAAGGTTCATTTTTTTAATATATAAGAAACCACTCATACGATGTTTTTCATATATAATTATATTATAGTGTTGTACTCAAATCAAAAACACATATAGATTTTATTATCATAATATGAAATGTGGATTATGTGGAAAGAGGTTTTCTATTGATGGATATATTGTACCATTATCGAGATATTCTTGGAAACCATTAAATTCAATGTGGGATTTGAGTGAACTATTTGGTTCTCAAAGAAAATACAGATTCTTGAGGTATATATGGATTGGTATTGATATTCCATGATCTTTTGGTTCCCTTAAATTACCTGATATTTTATCGGGATAGATTTATTTCATTTTAAATGTTGTTTATAAGGTCATGTAGTGGTCCACATGTGCCTTTTATCACTAATGGATACATTTTGCATGGTTGTTATTCATTTTTGTGGAAATTAAGGTCTTCTATCACTAAGATGTTTTGAGTCATGAGAATTCAAGGTGTTTGAGATGTTGATAATTGGGAGTACTCTATACCTCTGGGAAGGCATGAGAGGGTAGGATTGGTTGTTCCATGTCCCTCCTCATTTTTAGTTTCTCCATAGGTAGTGCGTTTAGAGCATGGTTGGAAAATTGTGGATTTGGAATGAGGATTGAGTGAAGGGTGGTTATGTGCTTCATATTAGAATGAGGGAGAGGAATCATGGTAAGTGTTATTAGTAAAATTTACCTTGTTTGTTTAGTACTTTTTCCATATTATTAAAAGTTATATTTCTCTTTATGGACAAGTTAAACAGAAAATTTTTGTTGAAATTTTACCATATGCAACTAGATGTTATAGTCCTAATTTTGATTGGTATTTATTAATAAAGGTTACCTTTATTTGTGTAGGTGATCAGGTTTTATTCGTTATACCAAATCTATTCATTGAGTTTAGTGATAGATTTAGAGTGGTCCATATGTTTTTTTATTAGAAATAGATGAAATGATATAGAAAATCGTATGGTAGGGAACATATGATTAGTAAATGTTGAACATATATCATATTGGGAGAGAATTTGCGACACTATAATACTGTTCATTGGAAAATGAGATATCAGAAGTTGTTCTAGTTCATTTGGGAGATCATTGCTACTAGTTTTACACTAGGGATTCTATGGAGTTTGGAGAATTTGTTGTGGGCTGTTTGTGATGACCCACCTTATCATGTGTTGTTAAATTCATGGTAAAAGGTGCTAATTAAAGAATGTTCAGTGAGATTCATGGATCCCTTCTCTCCAGAAACCTCTACCTGACATACCCTTTTGGATGGAAGGGAACCCCAATAATCACTCTTGTCCACATCCTCTTCTTTCATGTATCCCATTTTCCCCATATAACCTTCTCCCTATCCAGTATGTTTTACTTTTAATGGGATGGTTCTTTTCATTGTGGGCATGAGTTGGTGTCTTCAATGTGGTTTTGTGAGTCTTTAATTGTATCCAAGGATACTAATATCTTATTATGTACTACTTTTTTTCTATCCAATCATTCTAGATCCCAAATCATGAATAGTTTTATGGATCTTATAGTTAGTGTGGGTTTTTGACAATGGAGTGATGTTTAGTTATTCATGTTCCCAGGTTTATTTTCCTTTTTTTGGTTAATTTTTGGCATTCATGTATCACTATCGAGGGATGATTTTTTTTCTTATTATTTACCTTTTTATGTTCTAATGATACAAACCCCATTTTGGTCTGATTTGGTGGGGATTATGGAATTTTTGGGATGAAAATTTGAAGGTTTCTGGAGTTGTTATGGACGGTTGTCCTCCTTTGATGATAGTCATTTCCATTTTTTCTTGCGGTCTGACTTTCTAGTGGTTCTTCATGGACAAAGACAGAGTAACAAGTGATTTATTGTTATTTATGGTATTTCTAGATAAATTTTTTTATGGTCCATGAAATGAAATGTTTTTTATTAAGGCCCTTGTCCACTCTGATCTCTTCTCTTACTTTACAATTCATATGGTACTCTCTGATTAAGACTAGCATAATGGACTCCAAATAGTTTTTGGGATGTAATACATGACCTGTTGATGGGGTTATAGGCTCATCCTCTATTGGTTGTTCTTCTTTTCTGGGATTCTTTCTATGATAATCTCCCGTGTGTTTATCCTGGCCCAACTATGGAAGGTAGATGTTGATGATTATATATTTTTAATTTTTGTGGTTCATTCTTGAATTTCTTGTTGGTGGAATTCTAAATCAGTGTTCATCTAGTTCCATAGTGACGATTATCTCATATTATTTTTCTATCAAGAGAAGTTGGTTCATTAGTGTTGTGGATGATGACACCATGTAATGATATTCGGGTGATAGTGACTGCAATAGTGATAGTGTGTAATGATTTTTGGTCAGAAGAGGAGGATTTAAATGATTTTTAGTGAGTTGGTAGAAGTGAATCTTATGTTATTCCTAATGCATGTGAGTTTCAGGATCTGTATTCCTAGAATGCGTCTGAAATTCAAATTACATCACCATCAATGGAATTTTCAATTCTGAATTCTGATACGTGGTTTGATGATTTGATTTGTGATTTTTGTACTCTATTGTGGTTTGAATAGTTCACACTAAAATAAAATTTTGTTTGAAAAATGAATATTATGGGAATTTTTAATTTTTCATCCTCAAATATTTTAAAAAAAAGTAAATTCACTAAAAATTTGATATTTTATAATTTTTCCAACAACTATACTTATCCCAAAATTTTATATTTACCCTAGGACAAGAGTTTGGTGGAAATATGTGTCATTTACATTTTCACATAAATTTTAATATTTAAATAATTAAATGTTAATGTATTCATTCATTTTCATTCCATTATATCCTGAAAAAAAGCACCAAATTAATATTATATCTCTTTAGTGGAGTCTAGAATTATATATTTTTTCGATAAGAGGAATAACACTATGTTAGGTTCTAGGGTCTGGTCCCATGTCGCTTTTCATTACATTATCTTTTTCATTTTTTTCTCCCCATTTTTTCCTTTTATATTATCCTTTTTACTCTATGTATTCCCATTAATTCCAATTAATACCATTGTTGTCATTTGAAAATAAAATAGGGAGTGTGATAAGACATAGAGGGAATGAAATGTGGAACCACTGTCAGTTCATCCAATACCTGGATAAGATCATGGTGGTTTTGTGTTGCGGATGTGATATGAATCATCGGTGACTTCCACCTGTAGGTAGGCATATTTTATATCATTACACATAAACCCAGATAGTATATTTAATTTTAGGCCTTATTTGGGTTATTGGGGATTCTTTCTAAGTTGATCAATGGTTTTTTGGAGAAATCTGGCATTGGTGTCATTTAAATGGTTTTTTATGGGAGAACCTTTTTTTACAATGGGTAGTTTAGAGAAAAACATATTTTTTTTATTTGGGTAAGACTATTTTTTAATACTACAATCCATGTAATAGGTTCTACCCAACATTTCATGTTCTTATAAGGGTCTATACAACTTCTCCACTAGACACCTCCAATTGGGTTAATGGAAATCCCTTGTCTGGCATGCAACCCATGTAGTTTCACATGACCTAGGGGAACACATGCCCCTTCCATGTGTGGTACATATCTATGAACCCTATGTGGGAGTACACACCATGAACAAGGGGAAAAATATTTATATGGTAGGGTAAACACTGAGTGGATTCTTTGGTAAATGGGATGGTGCAAATGTGGGAATACATAACATCTATCTGGAATACATGTCATCTAATTTGGAAACATACACCCCAAGTGGCCTGAAAAACATGACAAAAGAGGAAGGTGATGTGTGTACATATAGAACCCAAATTTAATGTCGTTTTTCATTTCATTAAATGAACTTTTTTTCAGGTTTTTATCCTTGGATCAAAGTTAGAATTAGGTGGAGTATAATTTCATGTTTTTCTTTCATATATCATGATGGTGGAATCATTTAAACCATTAGAGGCACTATGGATTTTGTGTTTCATAGGAGAGATTTTTAGGGGAATTTCATTTAGGATTGGTTTCATAATCTAAATGGGGGTTTGGTATTGAACCACAAGGCCCATGTGTGGGTTGTACGATTATTAGTTTTCATGTCATGTGAATTCAAGGACACTATTGTTTGAGGTTCATTTAGATGAATCTTATATGTGGGGATAAAGTTGTATCTATGAATAGGTCATCATTTATCTCTTTGTTATGAGACCTAATAATCAATCCTAGAGTATTTTAGGTTTATTTTATGGGTTGGAGGAATATTTCTTCATGGATCCATTAGGATGGGTTATAATCATTACGTGGAAGTTACATTCACATGTTGTGCAGTTTTTTAGATGAGCCTGAGGGACTCTTGAGGATGCCATTTTGTGGAAAACAAATTATTTAGTGATAATTGGTTGCAATAGTCAATAGTTGATAGTGCCAACGTCAAATTTAATTCTTCTTATTCCCTAATTAGAGATTCGGTACCCAAGGATTGGTTTTTTAGGGGAGACTAGTTGTGGATTATCATGCATAATCTTTTCCCTATGGATGGGATTTTACCATGTAGATATTGTGGAGGTTTCACTACTTTTGAGGTGGTTTTGAGCACCATTGTGAATGCACCTACCTAATGTCTAGTGCGTTTCAATTCCCTTTGGTTGTTTTCTTGATTTAAAACCCATTGGAGGAAAACGAGTTCTGTTTGGGATATTTCAAAACTCAGTGACTCCATTTATTTTAGATTATCAATGGAAAAACCTCATAGGGTTTCCTATAATTACATTATATTTTTCTCATTGGAGAAAGTCTCTAAAGGTTTTGATTGAGAGAATTCATGAAGAAAGAGATTCCACAGTAGAAAGTATCGTTTGTCATGATTTGAGAGGGTGCACTGAGATATGGTTTGTCCTTGATGTGGTTTATTGATACTCTATGGTGGTAGTTTGATGGATAATATGATATGTGGTGCTGAGATAGGAATCATGATTTTTGGATAATAATGGATTGAGGTTAAATGTTAAATTTATGGAAATTGGGTTCTAGATTGGATCATCTTACATTCAGTTATCCATTTTCCATGATATTTTTGGAAATTGTTTATCAAGATAGTAGTTTAGGGATTATACCCTTGGGTTATCTTGGATTAGTAATTTCCCCTTTGTTTTGATTTGTATCTCTCCTTTTTTATATGGTCATGTATTGATCGTATTGGGAAGATAATAGATGATTTCGATTAGTATACCACTCTAGTTGACTATTACGCCCAGGCTACACCAGCTCCGGGTTACATGAGTGGGTTCCATAGGACAATGTATCTATCTAGGCAATGGTATTATTGGATACATTGGGATAATGCATCTATTGGACCCATATTCATATGATTTACCCTATTATAGTTTTTACTTTTGGTTCCTCATTTTGATCCCAATTTTGTCTTGATGAAATTTTGTATATTATGGTTTCTCATACATGTAGAGTAGAGATCCATGACTAGTATAATTAGGCATTTATAGTCTAGAAACCTGATACATGATATTTTCTATCATGGATAGATATTTTTATTCTATGGGGAGTAGAATTAATGATGGTTACATTTATATTTCTGGTATCTTTTTTGTAGATCATTTTTATAAGCAATTTGTCTATTGGATGGGTTATCCATGTGTTATGAATACTCTTGAGGGGGTCAGAGTAGAGAGAGATTTTACTTTGGTGACAGACTAGAACATGTAGTTGGTTGTTTTCTTATTTTTTTCACCTTTTTTATGTATTTTATATTTTATTCCAACTATTGTAATTGTTCGTCTAGCCTAGTAATATAATATTTTAATTCCATTTCTATGATTTCAATTCATATGATCACCATTAGTGGTGGCCTACTGATATCTATTTTCACCCCCAATATGTTCACCATGATTTTCATGTATAAATTATATATGATTTCAAGAAAGAGAAAAGGATTCAATTTAGATGGAGTTAAGGCCTAATGTTTCTTGATTAAGTATAACAACTCAGGTTGAGTATCAGTATTGGGTTGTTGTAGCATGGGCTTCCTAGAGACTATGTATGTTTTTTGGCTCAGAGTTAGTAATAGAAAAAGTTTAATATATTATTTGTTTTTTTATATTATTATATAGTTAGATCAGTGGGATATTGGTTGTTTTATGTTTATAATTCTAGGGGATTGTATATCTTGGTTCTTTATTTCATTTATTATAACATTATTTTATTTATATTATTTTTTAAATGAACTTTTATATTTATCTTTTTGATTGAGGTTGGTTATTTTCCACAATTTTGGTACACTGAATTGGGGGTATAGACTCCCCATTGTACCTTTTAATCCCTTGTCACTAGTCAGTAGCATCTGGAGTATGTAATGGGGTGATTTATGCCTTATGGTTACAAAAATATGGTGATGTGTTAAGTTGACCCGTGCAGGTTCATTATAGTATGTTTGGGGATTACACATATAAATAAGACCACATATCTCCCTTATGTTATAATAGGTGCGATAATATAAGACTGAGTAGGGATTTCATCTGAGTTACCTTAATATTTTATCCTGTCTATTTTTATCTAGATAGGACAAATTCTTGTTTTGGATTACATTTGATAAAAGGATCAAGTAAGATGAATCCACGATCAATGTCGCAACATAATTCAAAAAACACTAACAATATTAGTTTCACATATCAATTTGAATATGTGGAAACCGATAGGGGAATCTTGACTCAAGGTATTTAGGTAAAGGGAATCCTATTTCAATTTCCATATAAGAGGGAAATATTGTTCATGGATGTTAGGATTATACCACAATGATGTTTCCAACATGTCATAATTGATAGTAATTAAAGACCACACTATTAGACTTTCATATTTTAACATCACAGAATAGAACATCACAATGAATTTGAAATTATTGAGTTACGTACTTTGTTGTATAGTTCGGTGTCATACCAAATGGGAATCTTGATTCATAATACATGATATAATAGGAGGCTGAGTAGGGGTGTTTCCTAACCTACCCCTGGACATATAACCATGTCAGTTACCTATGTGAATATAGAGATTTTGATCATAAATTTATTAATAGGAGGACTAGATATGGTTTACTCAAGATAGTGTTCCAGGTGAATTTTTTTTTGTTTTTCAAGATGTGTTTACCATCATGAAAGAATTTGGGAATCCAAGAGGTGTTTCTCGAATCAAATAATTTTGGAAAACAAGTATATTATCTCTTCATGAGGAATTTTGGGGACCTAATATGGGGTCTTTAAAATTTTTGCATATGTAGGACACCTTTGTGTTCTAAGTTCCCATTTTTTTAAAATGTCATTTGGGTAATTAAGAAGATAAGGAATAATTGGATCTTACAACTACTGGGAGGATCATATTTATTCATGCAAACCAAGGTAGGTTACCTGGGTGAATGTTGTTCTCATAGATGAGACCTAAGAACATGGGCCCCTGCATTTGAGACCATGAAAAATAGATTCTCTATAGTAGGCTTCCTATGTTTGAGTGTAACATCCCGGGTAAATGTAGAATAAGAGATTTTCATATTTATAAATATTTGTGAATTAAATATTAATTTTAAATTAAAAGGGTTGCTATGTTCGATAGTGTACCTGATACGCAGCAATGGGTTTCATTGAAAACTTACGTTGCACACTAATAATATAATTTTATTATTTTAAATAGAAGTTAACTCCTAATCGTTGTATTGGTGGGAATGAAAAAAAACAAAAATATTATTATTCATGTTTTTTAAATGTATTTACATTTATCCAATCGAAGTTAGAGGCTTAAAATAAGAAAAGAATTTGATTTTAAGAATAAATACTCTAATATTCCCTAAAAGGTCGATTTACCACCTTTTAATGGAGAACCCTCATTAAATCTAGTTTTTTCCACTTTAATACAATTTATTTTACCAAATAAAATCATTCTTCAGAATGGGGACATCAAATTTTACTTTGTGAAAATTTTTGGAATTTTTCTGATAATGTTCATTTTTTAATGAATAGTGAAAAATAATGTATTTTAATTAAAAATAGAGTTTTAATCTAATTTATATATATTAATAGATTATAATTTTAATTGGATTTAAAGTGAAATTAGAATATATTTTTACCATTTATTCCAATGTTGGCCATTAGAATTAATTTCACTTTGAATTTGGACGTAAACAAGTGTCAATCTTTTGATAGTTATTGTTTCTTAAAAACATGGTATTTGTTTTAACAAGAGGAATTAATTTTAAATTAATTAATACAACATCTACATCTGAAATTTGTAAAAATAGGCATCATTTTTTAATTTATAATATCAAATATAAGGTTAGGCTGAATTTTTGGTATTTTTCGGAAAAAACATCAATTTTTTTGATGAATATTGAATCCACTAAGTCATAGTTAAAAAACAAACCTTTTTCATTTAAATGAAATTTACCGATTCTGTGAATTCCATTTCAAAAATATGATATACATGGTTGTTATTAGTATGTAAAATTTAGTTTAATAAGATTAAAAATAATTGTTGGTGAATAGTAACTGTTGACTTTTATTTACCACGGTTAAAGGTAAATATGTTAATTCAAGGTAAAAATAATATTATAATAATTCAAAATTATATTAACACTTTTCCTAACCTTATTGGAAGAGTAATGGACGACCACGAGCATCTTTGGGCAGATTTTGGGATCCCATGGAGCCACTTATGAATGATAAAGACACTTTATTTTAATTTACTTAATGTAAAGGAAAAAATGACACAAATAAATAACTTTTAGAAAATTAATTTTTATATGGTGTTATATAAGTATAATTTTTTACTATAAATATTCATTGGAAATATAAAAATATTTCATACATAATGGTATTTTTCTTATAATTATTTATAGATTTAATAAATTAAATTATTTATGACACAATAATGATACAATGTTTACCTCATTAATAAATCATTTAAATAAATAGGATTATAAATATTACAATAACATCAAAAACCTATCCAATTCCTATTTTATGATATTATTTCAACCATGAGTCGTTTTATCTTCTACTATAATGATTTTTTGACCTTTAGAAACCGAATTTCATTATATAATAAATTAATATTTTCACACTTTCCTAAAGAGCCCCTCCTCCCCCTTTTAAAAGGAGAATAGTTATAACCAATTCCTCACAGCACTCAAGACTTTTGGCTTGTCCAACATCTTTCCAATTAATATCCCTACATCCTTCTATTTCCCATAGAAGCCATACCTTAGGCAGAAGGCACTTCAAAAAGTCCACTTGGTTCAAACCAAAGGGAGTAACCCAAATTAAAGTGAATGATTTCTCTTAACTTACTTTCTTTTATTTTAATTATCCAACCCCTAAAATCTTTTTATTCCATTATTTTATATGAAAATTAGTATCCTCAATATACTAGGATGTTATTATGATAATGATTTGAACTACACTTACACACACCTCCATCTAATTGGTGAAAACCATACTGTTTCTGTAGATGGAAAACTAACGCCTCATGAAACGATGATTATTAGATTATCTCCTAACACCTATCATGGTGGAAATTAAGATGACACTATATTTATATAATATATATATATATATTATTTTATGTTTTCTTTATGCTTCTTTATTTTTCTTTTATAGCATACCCATATGGTTTCCATTATGGGTAAACGCAATAATTTCACTTGAAGAAGTGCGGACTATCGCCAACTGAAACTGATATGACTCATTCATGGCATAAATGGGACGTATAAAGGATAGAGTTAATGATATTATATATGATATTATATATGATATTATAATGTAATTATAATATACCTATGTATCCTTATGTTTTAATTCCATTAAAATAAGAAATAGAAATGAAATAAGCGTTCCTCCTACGTACGACTTACCGTCACCATGAACGATGCATTTCATTTCATACCTCCAAAATATATGTACTATTATAAATATATATATATACTAGATATATATGATATATATGATATCTAAATAATGAATATCATTCTGGATATAATAGACTATTGACCACATGGACAACTTGTAAATATAAGGTGGTCATTTTTTACTCAAGTTCCAAATATCAACAAAACACCCATTACTAACATAAATTATTAAATAATGTTTATAACATGGTAATAATTAATATAAAAGGACTAATAAACTTGAAAATGGTTCTTAAGAATATATAAACTAACTTTAGTTTATTATTCATGATATTAAAGGACGATCGAGTCAAGTCGGACACGAGGTAAGGGACTTTGTATCAATCTCCTTTCATTGAGGCATATTTTCAATTATACAAAACTTTGTTTTATACAGTTTATAAACTCATTTTAATATTCCTTTTATTGAAGAGGAATATTTTTTTCAACAAATCTTTTTATTAAATGACAAAAATAATGTTTCTTTTAACGTAATTGGTGACGATGACCTTTTCTGCCGTTGTGAGTATTATTTGATCTTTGGATTCCTCAACAAGACATAATGTTTTTAAAAGAAAATATATACCATATAATATATTACATATTTTGGTATTGAAATTTTTTTGATAAAGGATTATTTTACGTTAATATATTTGAATGATATTTTATGATTGGAATATAGAAATGTTATCATTACTTAAAATTGTTTTTATATCTTATGATTTTATAATGGTATTTTGATATTTAACGGGTGGTTACGTGATAAATAAAATGACTGGTGGTGCCATAAAAACTAGGTTAGGTGGTTACGTTATAACCTCCAATGAATTGGGTATGGATGTCAGCCATATGTCTATTCCATTTTTTGATATTGTGGAAGTCGACCGTATGGTTATTCCATTTAAGTATGTTTATGTCCCAAGTTACCATTTTATGTTATGTGTTCTCTATATGGGTTTTATGGTAATATTTTGGTTACAAAAGGGTATGTAATGATCTTTTATTCATTTAATACTACTTACTACTTCATAAAGGTGAGAAGTATTACTTATGTTAAAGTATTCATGGTTTTATAGTTGTTTTGAAAAACTAACCGTTTTCTTTCTTTGTGTATCCCTTACTTAGCTTTTTATGCTCATCCCATGTTTATGAAATGTTTTTAATAGGATATAATGTGGAATAGGGTCATGGATGGGATCAAGGAAATTTCATGCTCTCTGAAACATGTAACTAGACATGAAACTTTTTTTCAAGAGTTTTTCTTTTGTGGAAAAAATGGAAACTGAGTACAAGTATCTACTTTGTAATATTTTGAGATGTAATAGTTATGTTTTAATTATCTAAAACATTAAACACGAAAAGATCCTCAATTTGAATTATTTTATTAATTCAAGATTATGTATGTTTTATGGATGGGTCATTATAGTTGGTATCATTGGTCGGTTTAGAAAACATTAAGAGTTAGCATATTATTAAATAAATGTCTATAAATTATGCTATGGTAATATTGATATGATATAGAATTTAAAGATTACCATATAGCTTCGCCTAAGATATTTTTGTCTTGATAATGGTTTTTCCTATAAGAAACATGGCAGTTGTGCAGTGAAGGCATACAGAGGGAAATGACCATCCAAATAAGAATCCTCAGATGGTCAGAATTAGAATTGAACAGTTTACAACAGTGATGGATAAGTTGAATATGTTGATAAATGGTTGTTTTGTTTATTGATGATATTTTGTTTTATTCAAAAAGTAAATAGGGGCATTAAAGTCATTTATGGGTTTTCTTGCAAACCTTAAACGAAAAGAAAATATTTGGGAAATTCCAGAACTAGGAGTTTTGGTTACAAAAAATTACTCTCGTAGGTCACATTGTTTCAAAAAAATTCATAACTGTTGATCCTACTAAAAAAAATTTGTTTAAGAATGGCCAAGACCCACAAATATAATCGAGATTCATAGTTTTCATGGTTTTAGGGTTTTTATTAGAGGTTTGTTGAGAATTTTTCACAGTTATCTAGTCCAATGAATACACTAAATCAAAAAGGTGTTAAGTTCATTTGGACAAAACAATGTGATGATTGTTATCTGGAATTGAATAGAATATTGGTGAATGATCCAGTTTTGGAACTGCCTTCCAAAGATGGTGAATTTGTTATCTACAATGATTCTTCATTGAAAAGACTTGGATGTGTCCTTATGCAGAATGATCAGGTAATTCTTTATGCTTCACGTCTGTTGAAAACACATGAGTTTAGTTATCCTAATCATGATTTGGAATTAGGTACTATTTTTTTCATTAAAAATTTAGAGGCATCATTTGTATGGAGTAAAATGTGAAATATATACTGACCACAAAAGTTTAAAATATATATTCACTCAAGAAATATTTGAACATGAGAAAAAGGAGATGGCTGGAATGAACCAAGGATTATGATTGCACAATCCATTACCATTCAGGAAAAGAAAATAAAGTGTATGATTATTTGAGTCAAAAAAGTAATGCATCATTAACTATGCTACATTTGGAACAAGATCCGTTGGTTTTTGATTTGATGAATTTTTGTATAGAAGTTGTTGGTGTAATAAATTCTACTGTATTGTTTCAAGTGTTAGTGAAATCATCTCTATCAGACAGAACTAAGAAATCATTGAAGGAAGACAGTGAGTTATAGAAAAAGGTAGAGTTGGATCAGAAGGGTATGTTACTTATATTTATAATTGATAATGATTGTGTTTTGATGTTTGGGAAGATATTATGTGTGCCTTTTGATTCACAGTTGAAGAATGAGTTGTTATGAAGAGTTCATAGTTACCCATTTTCAGTTCATCCTGGTAGTACTATGATGTATAGAGATCTTCAGGTGTATTACTGGTGGGATTTAATGAAAAGAGATATTTCTGATATTACTTTGAAGTGTTTGACTTGTCAGTAGGTTAAAGCCGAGATGCAGTTACCGAAAGAGATTTTTCAGTCTTTACCTGTGCCAGAGTGGAAATAGGAAAATATATCCATGGAATTCATTATGGAATTAACGAATACATATCGAGGTAATAATTCAATCTGGGTAATAGTTGATCGATTTAATAAATATGCTCATTTATTTCCTATTCATGTTACTTTCTCTCTAGATCAACTTGCTCAGTTGTATATTAAAGAGATATTCTGGTTGCATTGTGTTCCTCTCTCCATTGTATCTGATCATGATACCAGGTTTACTTCTAACTTTTATAAAGGCCTTCAGAAGTAGTTGGGTACAAAATTAAAATTTAGTACAACTTTTCATCCTCAATCAGATGGGTAGTCAGAGTGAACAATTCATACCTTGGAATATATGTTACGTGCTTGGTCGATGGATTATCACTGATGGTGGGACCAACATCTTTCTTTGGTTGAATTTTCTTATAATAATGGTTTCCATTCCAATATACAGATGGCTCCATTTGAGGCATTACATTGAATGTTTTTTCGAAATCCGTCTTTTGGGGATGAAGTAGGTGAAAGGAAGCTGATGGGACCAGAATTGGTAGAAGAGATGGCGGAAAACATTTAGTTTATTCCGAATAAATCGAGAACAGCTTAGAGTAGGCAGAAAATTTATGCGGATAACCAGAGTAATGATCTTTTTTTGAGGTAGGTGATCATGTCTTTCTCAGTGTTTCTCCACGGAAAAGTGTGATGCGTTTTGGTAAGAAGGTAAAGTTTATTCCAAGGTTCATTGGACCTTATGAAATCCTAGAGAAATATGGATCAGTTGCTTACAGAGTGGCTTTACCTCCATGTTTATCCTAGGTACTAATTTTTTTTAATGTTATGATGTTGAGAAAGTATATTCTAGATCCATCTGCTGTTTTGAGCCTAGAGGTAGTTCAGATGGAAGTGAATCCATCTTATGAGGAACAACCAGTCAAGATTCTTGACCATAAAGAGAAAGTGTTGTGGAATAATGTAATTCACCAGGTAAAGGTTTTGTGGAAAAACCATACGGTTAAAGAGGCAATGTGGGAATCTGAAAATGATATGAGGGATAGATACCCCCATTTATTTTGATAAGTGAATAAAAATTGTGAGGACGCAATTTCCCAAATGATGGAAGGAAATAACATCCCATGTAAATGAAGAATAAGGGATTTTCATATTTATTAGTATTTTTGAATTAAATATTATGTTTACTTCAAAAGGGTTTCTATGTTCGATAGCGTACCCGATACGCAGCAACGATTTTATCTGAAATCATACGTTGCACACTAATAATGTAATATTATTATTTTAAATGGAAGTTATCTCTTAGCCATTTTATTGGCAATAATGAATACAACTAACTAAAATATGATTATACATGTTTGTCAAATGTATTTACATTTATCCAGTAAAATTTAGAGGCTTAAAATAAAAAAAGAATATGATTTTAAGCATAAATACTCTAATATTCACTAAAAGGTCCATTTGCCACCTTTTAATGGATAACCCTCATCAAATCTAGTTTTGGTCACTTTAATAAATTCTAATTGACCAAATAAAATCCTTCTTTAGAATGGGGACATCAAAATTTATTTTGTGTAAATTTTTTGGAACTTTTCTGATAAATTCATTTTTAATGAATAGTAAAAAATATTGTATTTTAATTCAAAGTGGAGTTTTAATCTAATTAATTTATATTGTTAGATTATCTTTTCAATTGGTTTTAAAGTTTAATTAAAATATATTTTCACCATTTAGTCTAATGTTGGCCATTGGAATTAATTACACTTTGGATTTGGACATAAATAAGTGTCAATCTTTTGATAGTTATTGTTTCTTAAAAACACGCTATTTGTTTTAACAACGGGAATTAATTTTAAATTAATTAATGAAACTTCAATGTTTAGAATTTGGTAATATAGACATAATTTTTTAATTCTGAATATAAATTATATATTAGGCTGAATTTTTGGTATTTTTCTGAATAACATCAATTTTGAGGAATAGTGAATCCACTAAGTCGTAGTTAAAAACCTGACTTATTCATTTAAATAAAATTTTACCACTAATGTAATTTTAATTTCAAAAATCCAACATACGTGGTTGTTATTAGTAAGTATAATGTGGTTCAATGCGATTAAAATAATTTTTGGTGAATAGTAACTTTTGACTTTTATTTACCGTGGTTAAAGGTAAATAGGGCAATTCAAGGTAAAAAGAATATTATAATAATTAAAAATTACCTTAACACTTGTATTAACCTTATTGGATGATTAATGGCCGATCATGGACATGTTTGGGTCGATTTTGGGGACCCCATGGAGCCACTTATGAATGAAAATTACACTTTATTTTAATTAACATAATGTAAAGGGAAAATGACATAAACAAATATCCTTTAGTAAATTAATTTTTTTATGATGTCATATAAATTATATTTTTGACTATAAATATTCATTAAAAATCTAAAAAGACTTTCTACATAATGTTATTTTTTTATAATTTTTTAGACATCGAATAAATTAAATTATTTATGACACAACAATGATGCAGTGTTTACCTCATTAATATGTCATTTAAATAAATAAGATTATAAATATTTAAATAACATCCAAAACCTGTCCAATTTCTATTGGATGATATTATTTCGACCCTATGTCATCTTATATTCGATTCTAATGATTTTTTTACATTTAAAAACCGAATACCATTATATAATAAAATAATATTTTCACAATTTCATAAAGAGACCCTCCTCCCCCTTATAAAAAAGACCATTTATAACAAATTCGTCAAACCTCTGTAGCCTTTTGGCTCATCTAACCTATACATAATTATTCTCTCTACATCCCTCTCAGTCACCCAGAAGCCTTACCTTAGGTATAAGGTGTAACAGCCCGAGATTTTATGAAAAATATATTTTTTTTATTTCACTAATGTCTTGTGTTGTACGCTACACCAAAAGGAGCTTGCACAACACGCATCCTTGACTTGCCTTGCATTACACGCAATCGCGACCTTCCTCGATAGCGTGTGTAATACGCAATACCGAGTTTCACTAAACAATGATATGCTATTAAAATATTATTAAAACTACCCGTTATGAATAGTAATAACCACTTTTTAAAATTTTGTAAATCTTATTTTTCAAAATGAACTTCATTTTTGGATTCGGAGTATCGAATTTAGCCTAAGGTGAAATTTTGGTACTTTTCGGATAACTTTCATATTCTGATGAATAGTGAAAATTACTAATTTATAATTAAAAACAACTTTTTTAATCGAAATAATTAATAGTGATAAATTATTAATTTGAGTGGTTTTAAAGTATATTTAGAATATATTTTTACAATTTAATACAATTTTGGTCATTGGATGTAATTTCACATTTAAACCAGACGTAATCAAATGTCAATCTTTTGATAGATATTGTTTCTTAAAAACACGCTATTTGTGTTAACAGCAGGATTTAATTATAAATTTAATTAATGCAATTTCTATGTTATGAATTTGGTAAAATAGAATTCATTTTTGAATTCGGAATATGAAATATAGCTTAGGATGAAATTTTGGCATTATTCTGAAAAACATCAATTTTTGATGAATAGTGAAACTACTAAGTGGTAGGTTAAAAACTGAATTTTGTATAAAACTTAATTTTACCGCTTCTGTGAATGGAATTTCGAAAATCCGAGAGACACGGTTAATATCAAGGACTAAAATGTGGTTCAATGAGATGAAAATAATTTTTTGGTGAATAGTAACTTTTTACTTTTTTTACCGCGGTTAATAGTAAATAGGGTAACTAAGGGTAAATATGATATTACTATTACCCTAACACGTGTCCTAATCCTATCGGACAAGTGTATTTCGACCAAAAACAAACTTAGGAATAAAATATGACCATTTAGGCCCACTTGGGTTAGATTAGGACATTTATTATTAATTTATTTAAAGAAGGGTTAAAAGAGTTAAAATCAAAGTTTATTTACAAAAACATTTTTAATATGGGGTTATACATAAGATAAATTCGATTTTAAATATTCATTAGAAAGCTAAAAAGATTTCCTACATGATGGTATTTTATTTGTAATTTTTAGACATCAAATAATTTAATGTATTTATGACACAAAGATGATGCAGTAATTATCTTGTTAACGAAATATTGACATAATTGATGTTATAAACACCAAAATAAATGTAATTTGAGACTTTTTATGGATTCCACTAATTTTATAGGTTACTATGATATATTAGTTTTGATTTAATCAACTTGGTTCGAACATATAATTCTGTTATGACTTTCACAAAAATCATATATCAAATAGTGTCTAAATTGACACAAAATAGTTTTTAAATAAAATATTATATTATTAATTGTTATTTTATTCCTAAAAATCTAAGGTTCGGACAAATGACTTAGATAAGGATATATATGTTAATAATAAACAATTTGGGGTTCGTTTGGAATGTTATAGTAAGTTTATTAACCATATAGTGAAAGAAAACAAAAAGACACGGTAAATGTTAAATTATTTAACTTAGAGTTAAATCTAATTGATAAGGTTAAAATAATATCCTAAACTTGTCTAAATTCTATTGGATGATAGGATTTCGACCCATCCCCACTTTAGCTTCGAAATAAGACCCTTTGGAACCATTATAAACCGATTTTGACTTTAATATAAAATAATATTTTGAGATATTCCTAAGGTGCCCCTCTCCTCCCCTATAAAAGGACACCTCCTCCCCCTCCTCCTCACACCAATTTGAGCACTCAAGCTCGGCCAACCCCTGCCAAAATCTCTTCTCCACTTCCCTAGCAACATCCTAGAGGTTCTGGTTTTCCTCAAAGACCAATTCTAGTGCCCTAAGAAGAGGTCTCAAAGAGGCACTTCAAAGAAGAGGTAATTACCGTTACCAATTCTTTCATCTTTATTTCTTCTTCCACTTCTTCTTCTTAGGTTGTTTCATTATGAAGTAATAACATCAGTATCACTCATATACTGATATGTTATTATAAGTATGAAACAACCCTATTTCACCATCTATCCATCCTACGGAAAAAGAAATCACCGCGTGTGCGTACGTACGGAATACCGTCTCCACGCCGTGGTGTAATCTATTTTCCACCACCACCTTACATGGATGGGTATAATGGTGTAAAGAATAACTATACATAGTTATTACAACATCATATTGATTCTGATATATTGTATAATCCACTCCAATTCAGTTCAATATTTATGGAAATGATATCATCGCTCGTGCGTACGTACGGACTACCGTCTCCACGACGCGATGAGATTCATTCTCCATGTAAACCATTAAAGAATGATTATAAAGTATATATAAGAAATAATAATGAAATATATGACATTATAAAGCTACTGGATTTATGTATATATATATGTATGTCATCTACTTACTTCCATTTCAAGACAATAAGGAAAGTAAAACAGCGTTCATGCGTACGTACGGACTACCGTCTCCATGAACGGTGTTTTTCATTTTATTTATCTATATATTATATATATATATACTAAATATATATGATATATAAATCATATTTTATATTCTGGAAGTAAGTAAATCATGATATAAGTAATAATGATGTCAATAACAACAAGTCAAAACACCTAAGATAAATGAAACAATTTTACCCAAAACGCTTCTTTAACATGGAATTTACAAAAGAACGGGTAATATAATGTCATAAGAGAACCATATATGATATCATAACAATGAATATGATTCTGGAATAATTCAATAACATGATTTAAATCATTATACAGGAGGTTTGGACACTTACAAAGCAAGTCGGACATAAGGTAAGGGAAATATCACAATCTCATTTTTATCCGAGATTGTTTATTCGTAAGTATTTACTGGGGTGTATTTTATCATCCACATCCATGTTCCTTCAATATGTAATATTGTTTCCATCCACTTACAATAGTTTAAATCCAATTTTACTCTTCGGTGAGTTTTTAGTAAAGAATATGAAAGGAATCTTCTGTCGCTTTTTCATACGAGGTACTTTTTGACTTTTCCGACAAAAGTACGAAGAATGTTTTTTTTAACTTATACGGCACGAACGGATTTTTACGGTTTTATAAAGCCTTATTTTTATGAACCTTCCTCCAAAATATTTCATGACTATTTTCAATAAAATCTCTTTCTTTTAAAATTGTATGATGTTTTGTGAAAAGAAATTGATTTTGAAGAAGAAAGGATATTTTCCTCAAGAATTCATTTCAAGTGTTTTATCAAAATTATTTTCCATCTAAGATAATAAAGGGTTCTGTTTCTATCCATATTTTTACAATGATTTGACTATGTTGTGATGGAATTATGTTTATGAATTCCTTTATCTTATATGAATGGTTTTATGATGTCATGTTGTTTAAGAATCCCATTTTTATTACATGGGTTATGCAATGATGTATGATTTATGATTTTGTGGAACACATAAGAAAGGATTCATTAAGAGATGGGTGGGACCTATATCTCCCTCCAATGCATTGGGTAAAGATTTTATATCTCATGAGATAGACATGGCTGAAATGGTAGGTTATACCGGTTCAGTGAAACAGGACTGAAACGAGGGTTACTCGATTCAGAAAGGGACTTTGTCCACTAAGATAGTCTTGGCATTGAGTCTTGACTAACAAGAAATGATTATCTATGATTATGTGTGTATGCCACAAAGTTTCATGTTTTAGGTTATGATTATTGGGATTACATTTCACTTCTACAATTTATCCCATGTTATGATATTATGAGCTTTTTTGCAGGTTAAGATTTCCAAAAGCTATGTTCTTATATATATGATGTGGTTGATATTTCTTTTGTTTACCCTTACTGAGCATTTGAGCTCACCCTTTTATGTTTTCTTTTCCCCAGGATATAAAGAAAGGTTTTAGGTAAAAAAAAGGGGATGACCTTTATGGGAGATATTGAAGAACTTTCACCACGATTAGAAGATTACGTTCCGAGTTTCCAAAGACACTAAACTATTACGATCCTTTAGTGTGTGTTTTTGTTATGTACTAAGTATTCCGCAAAAGTAATGTAATGTCAATGTACGTCAGGCTTCGGGTCTCTACAGTTGGTATCAGAGGAAAGGTTTAGTCAACCTTTGGAAACTAGGATGCGAAAACGTTAGTGAGATCCCTAGAGATATTTCTAAGGTATGTCTAGGGATGCCCCTAAGGATAAGTATACGTATAGGATATAGTCCTAGAACTATGGTAACGATATTAGATTAAACCAAAGATGTTAGATATTTAAGTTACTCCCCCTTTATTATGATTTTTGACTCTCACACTATTCTTTTTGGGTTTTAGAAAACGGCTGGAATCAAGATGATTCACGATAATGGAGGATATGATGGACAATGGAATGATATTCTTCATAATGAAATGGGATTTGGAAGTCCAAACATCATTATTATGCCGAATCAGCAATCTCATAATATGATCAATAAAGTAAAATTTGGTAAGTTTCCTGACTCGGCTAATAAGAGAAAGATGGAGTTTCATGATGATCATAGAGGAAAGAAAGTTCAATTCCCATTATGTAAATCATGTGGGAAGAGGCATCAAGGAGAATGTTTCAAAGGAACTGGAAGATGCTTTGGGTGTGGAAAAGAAGGACACAAAGCAAGTAAGTGCAAAGGAAAAGGTTCAGTTAACACCATGGATGAGGATAATGGTATTGCTACGACATCAACAATGGTTAAATGTTTTAAATGTGGAATGTATGGGCATTATGCAAACCAATGCCCTAAGGGAAAGACTCATGAAGAGAATCAGTATGGTCATATGGGAAGTATTTATGTGGATGATAATGAAGAGACTACCAATGGTATGTGAGATGAAAGAATTGTTGAAGCTCGGTCAATGGTTTAAGAATGTAGTGGAATGATTACATGTTTATCATGTGTAATGTTGTATAAGTAATCTCATGGTACTATGGAATAAAGAGACATGTAAGGATTGTAACATTGTTGTCTGATTAATGTTACCAGTATCCATGAAAGGTTATTCAGATATTTTTTGGAATGAAGATGATATGCGCATAATGAAGGGATAAGGGGAAAATGAAATGTTTGACAGTATTCATGAGCTCATGATTGATATAAGGACTAAGTGATATCATGGTTTGAGTATATAGAATTCATAAGATTTCGGTATGTGAAAAGTGTTAACTTTTAACTGCATTCAAGTTTTCACTAAGGTTCAATGGGTATTCAAGAGAGTACAAGATTAAGGCCTTTAAATGTTTGGAATGTGACCAACAAGATATATCTTATGATATATGGGGATCAACGACAGTATTAAATCTCTGGTGATCGTTGTCACTATATTATGAGAGTGGACTGCAGTATTATGTATAAGCCTAAAGATTAGACTGGATTATGTTGGACATAAGTTAGTATTGTTTAAGGATAGAAGATTTTCGATATTATTGATGGGATGTTATAGTAACGTAGTTTTAGAAAAAGGGACATCCTGCAGGACGGGCGACAGCCCATCGCTTCGGACAAGGCTGTAGGAATCGAACCCACAACCAAAGTGCGACTGGCCTTTATCGCCTACCACTGGCCTACAGGAAGTCCCTGTTTAGTAGAAACTAGTTTTATTATATTAAGCAGTATGATATATGAAGTATAAGTCCATTTTAGGAACCATATATGATTAATCTCACTATAGATCGACTTATGCATATAATTTTGCTAACCTTTTGTTTGAAACAGATGGAATGACCCGTCATTCTATCACATGATCTGCTAACACTTCACGAATAACAAATTCAACTTCATTTATTTAAGAGATGAAGTGGAAATTGTTAAAGGCACGAACAACAGTGAGATTGTACCAAAATAAAGTAAGCATTTATTCTAATTCAAATTCTTTAACTTTAGGGAAATGATCTTGAAAACCAAAAATGTTTTCCTAGTTCTCTTATACCTGATGAATCAGATGGTACCTTATATCATCACAAATCTATAGATTTGTGATTACTGGCTTTTCCATAGCCATGTTCTCTACCACTCTCCATCAGAACATGATGGTTAGATTTCTCTTCCATATCCATATTTTCACCTATGTGGAAACCCAGTGATTAGTTTATTTGGGTAATCGTTACATTTCATACTTTAGTTTTTAAAGCCAAGTTTTGGTATTCCTTTTTACGATGTGGGTTTCTATTACAGAAACTTTCGAATAGTAAACCATTTATAACCCCGACGAATTTCGAGGGCGAAATTCATTTTAAGGGGGTTAGAATGTAACAGCCCGAGATTTTATGAAAAATATATTTTTTTTATTTCACTAATGTCTTGTGTTGTACGCTACACCAAAAGGAGCTTGCACAACACGCATCCTTGACTTGCCTTGCATTACACGCAATCGCGACCTTCCTCGATAGCGTGTGTAATACGCAATACCGAGTTTCACTAAACAACGATATGCTATTAAAATATTATTAAAACTACCCGTTATGAATAGTAATAACCACTTTTTAAAATTCTGTAAATCTTATTTTTCAAAATGAACTTCATTTTTGGATTCGGAGTATCGAATTTAGCCTAAGGTGAAATTTTGGTACTTTTCGGATAACTTTCATATTCTGATGAATAGTGAAAATTACTAATTTATAATTAAAAACAACTTTTTTAATCGAAATAATTAATAGTGATAAATTATTAATTTGAGTGGTTTTAAAGTATATTTAGAATATATTTTTACAATTTAATACAATTTTGGTCATTGGATGTAATTTCACATTTAAACCAGACGTAATCAAATGTCAATCTTTTGATAGATATTGTTTCTTAAAAACACGCTATTTGTGTTAACAGCAGGATTTAATAATAAATTTAATTAATGCAATTTCTATGTTATGAATTTGGTAAAATAGAATTCATTTTTGAATTCGGAATATGAAATATAGCTTAGGATGAAATTTTGGCATTATTCTGAAAAACATCAATTTTTGATGAATAGTGAAACTACTAAGTGGTAGGTTAAAAACTGAATTTTGTATAAAACTTAATTTTACCGCTTCTGTGAATGGAATTTCGAAAATCCGAGAGACACGGTTAATATCAAGGACTAAAATGTGGTTCAATGAGATGAAAATAATTTTTTTGGTGAATAGTAACTTTTTACTTTTTTTACCACGGTTAATAGTAAATAGGGTAACTAAGGGTAAATATGATATTACTATTACCCTAACACGTGTCCTAATCCTATCGGACAAGTGTATTTCGACCAAAAACAAACTTAGGAATAAAATATGACCATTTAGGCCCACTTGGGTTAGATTAGGACATTTATTATTAATTTATTTAAAGAAGGGTTAAAAGAGTTAAAATCAAAGTTTATTTACAAAAACATTTTTAATATGGGGTTATACATAAGATAAATTCGATTTTAAATATTCATTAGAAAGCTAAAAAGATTTCCTACATGATGGTATTTTATTTGTAATTTTTAGACATCAAATAATTTAATGTATTTATGACACAAAGATGATGCAGTAATTATCTTGTTAACGAAATATTGACATAATTGATGTTATAAACACCAAAATAAATGTAATTTGAGACTTTTTATGGATTCCACTAATTTTATAGGTTACTATGATATATTAGTTTTGATTTAATCAACTTGGTTCGAACATATAATTCTGTTATGACTTTCACAAAAATCATATATCAAATAGTGTCTAAATTGACACAAAATAGTTTTTAAATAAAATATTATATTATTAATTGTTATTTTATTCCTAAAAATCTAAGGTTCGGCCAAATGACTTAGATAAGGATATATATGTTAATAATAAACAATTTGGGGTTCGTTTGGAATGTTATAGTAAGTTTATTAACCATATAGTGAAAGAAAACAAAAAGACACGGTAAATGTTAAATTATTTAACTTAGAGTTAAATCTAATTGATAAGGTTAAAATAATATCCTAAACTTGTCTAAATTCTATTGGATGATAGGATTTCGACCCATCCCCACTTTAGCTTCGAAATAAGACCCTTTGGAACCATTATAAACCGATTTTGACTTTAATATAAAATAATATTTTGAGATATTCCTAAGGTGCCCCTCTTCTCCCCTATAAAAGGACACCTCCTCCCCCTCCTCCTCACACCAATTTGAGCACTCAAGCTCGGCCAACCCCTGCCAAAATCTCTTCTCCACTTCCCTAGAAACATCCTAGAGGTTCTGGTTTTCCTCAAAGACCAATTCTAGTGCCCTAAGAAGAGGTCTCAAAGAGGCACTTCAAAGAAGAGGTAATTACCGTTACCAATTCTTTCATCTTTATTTCTTCTTCCACTTCTTCTTCTTAGGTTGTTTCATTATGAAGTAATAACATCAGTATCACTCATATACTGATATGTTATTATAAGTATGAAACAACCCTATTTCACCATCTATCCATCCTACGGAAAAAGAAATCACCGCGTGTGCGTACGTACGGAATACCGTCTCCACGCCGTGGTGTAATCTATTTTCCACCACCACCTTACATGGATGGGTATAATGGTGTAAAGAATAACTATACATAGTTATTACAACATCATATTGATTTTGATATATTGTATAATCCACTCCAATTCAGTTCAATATTTATGGAAATGATATCATCGCTCGTGCGTACGTACGGACTACCGTCTCCACGACGCGATGAGATTCATTCTCCATGTAAACCATTAAAGAATGATTATAAAGTATATATAAGAAATAATAATGAAATATATGACATTATAAAGCTACTGGATTTATGTATATATATATGTATGTCATCTACTTACTTCCATTTCAAGACAATAAGGAAAGTAAAACAGCGTTCATGCGTACGTACGGACTACCGTCTCCATGAACGGTGTTTTTCATTTTATTTATCTATATATTATATATATATATACTAAATATATATGATATATAAATCATATTTTATATTCTGGAAGTAAGTAAATCATGATATAAGTAATAATGATGTCAATAACAACAAGTCAAAACACCTAAGATAAATGAAACAATTTTACCCAAAACGCTTCTTTAACATGGAATTTACAAAAGAACGGGTAATATAATGTCATAAGAGAACCATATATGATATCATAACAATGAATATGATTCTGGAATAATTCAATAAAATGATTTAAATCATTATACAGGAGGTTTGGACACTTACAAAGCAAGTCGGACATAAGGTAAGGGAAATATCACAATCTCATTTTTATCCGAGATTGTTTATTCGTAAGTATTTACTGGGGTGTATTTTATCATCCACATCCATGTTCCTTCAATATGTAATATTGTTTCCATCCACTTACAATAGTTTAAATCCAATTTTACTCTTCGGTGAGTTTTTAGTAAAGAATATGAAAGGAATCTTCTGTCGCTTTTTCATACGAGGTACTTTTTGACTTTTCCGACAAAAGTACGAAGAATGTTTTTTTTAACTTATACGGCACGAACGGATTTTTACGGTTTTATAAAGCCTTATTTTCATGAACCTTCCTCCAAAATATTTCATGACTATTTTCAATAAAATCTCTTTCTTTTAAAATTGTATGATGTTTTGTGAAAAGAAATTGATTTTGAAGAAGAAAGGATATTTTCCTCAAGAATTCATTTCAAGTGTTTTATCAAAATTATTTTCCATCTAAGATAATAAAGGGTTCTGTTTCTATCCATATTTTTACAATGATTTGACTATGTTGTGATGGAATTATGTTTATGAATTCCTTTATCTTATATGAATGGTTTTATGATGTCATGTTGTTTAAGAATCCCATTTTTATTACATGGGTTATGCAATGATGTATGATTTATGATTTTGTGGCACACATAAGAAAGGATTCATTAAGAGATGGGTGGTACCTATATCTCCCTCCAATGCATTGGGTAAAGATTTTATATCTCATGAGATAGACATGGCTGAAATGGTAGGTTATACCGGTTCAGTGAAACAGGACTGAAACGAGGGTTACTCGATTCAGAAAGGGACTTTGTCCACTAAGATAGTCTTGGCATTGAGTCTTGACTAACAAGAAATGATTATCTATGATTATGTGTGTATGCCACAAAGTTTCATGTTTTAGGTTATGATTATTGGGATTACATTTCACTTCTACAATTTATCCCATGTTATGATATTATGAGCTTTTTTGCAGGTTAAGATTTCCAAAAGCTATGTTCTTATATATATGATGTGGTTGATATTTCTTTTGTTTACCCTTACTGAGCATTTGAGCTCACCCTTTTATGTTTTCTTTTCCCCAGGATATAAAGAAAGGTTTTAGGTAAAAAAAAGGGGATGACCTTTATGGGAGATATTGAAGAACTTTCACCACGATTAGAATATTACGTTCCGAGTTTCCAAAGACACTAAACTATTACGATCCTTTAGTGTGTGTTTTTGTTATGTACTAAGTATTCCGCAAAAGTAATGTAATGTCAATGTACGTCAGGCTTCGGGTCTCTACATAAGGCACTTCAAGAAGTCCTTTGGGTTCAAACCAAAGGGAGTTGCCCAAATTAAAGGTAACAGTTTCTCTTAACTAGTTATCTTTTATTTTACTTCTCCAACCCATAAACTCTTTTTATTACCTTATTTTATAATAACCCAAATATCTTAATTATACTAGAATGTTTTTAGAAAAAGTATTTTAACTACACTTTCACACACCTCTATCTAATGGGTGAAAACATACTGTTTCTATGGATGACAAACTAAGACCTCACGAAATGATGATTGTTCGATTATATCATACCACCTATAATGTGGCCATTAAGATGAAACTATATTTATATATGATATATATTATTTTTATGTTTTATTTATGCTTCTGAATTTATCTTTTATTGCATACCTTTATGGTTTCCATTATGGGTAAACACGATAATTTCATTTGAGGAAATGCGAACTACCTCCCCCTCAAAGTGATATGACTCGTTCATGCCATACGTGGGACATATAAAAGATATGATAAATGATATTATATATGATATTATATTATAATTATAATATACCAATGTATCATTATGTTTTAATTCCATTAAAATATGTAATAGAAATGAAAGTAGCGTTCATGTGTATGTACGACTTACCGTCTCCATGAACAGTGCATTTCATTTCTTACCTGCAAATGATATGTACTGTTATAAATATATATATTCTGGATATATATTATATATATGATATCTAAATAATTAATATCATTCTGTATATAATGGATTATTGACCACATGGACAACTAGTAAATATAAGGTGTTCTTTTTTGACTCAAGTACCAAATATTGACAAAACAACCATTATTAACTTAAATGATTACATAATGATTATAACATGGTAATAATTTATATGAAATGAATAATAAACATGAAAAAGGTTCTTAATCAAGTAGAAATTAACTTTAGTTTATGATTCAAGAGATTAAAGAACGATCGAGTCAAGTCAGACACGAGGTAAGGGACTTCGTCTCCATCTCTTTTCATTGAGGCATATTATCATTTATACACAACATTCTTTTATACGATGTATAAACCCCTTTGACATTTAATTTTATTCAAAAGGAGTATTTTTTTTCTACAAAACGTTTTACTGTAGCAGTGGCAGAGTACTGTAGCAGCGGCGGGTACTGTGCAGTACTGTAGTAGCACGGGTACTGTAGCAGTACTATTCACAGAATAGGCTTTGGGCTATAAAATTGGGCCTACGGGTCATGTAATGGGCTAAATTCCCACTGGGCCATCGGTCTATGTAATGGGTCTCCCTCTACCCAGTTAAAGAGGTATTTTCTTTGCTTTAATAATAAATGAGGCTTCGGCCCCAACCTTTTAAAAAAATTGTGGAAATGTTATCAATCATTTAAATTGTTTTTATGTGTTATTATTTTATAGTGGTACTTGGACATTTGACGGGTGGTTACGTGATAAAACAAATAACGGGTGTTGTCTTGAAAACCATGATGGGTAGTTACATTATAACCACTAATGCATTGGGTATGGACATCATCCATATGGCTATTCCCTTAAGTGACATGTGTGGAAGTCGACCTTATGGTTATTCCATTTAAGTATGTGTATGTCCCAAGTTACCATTATATGTTATGTGTTATCAATATGGGTTTTATGGTAATATTTTTGTTACAAAAGGGTGATTAATGATCTTTTATTCATTGAAGAGTATTTACTACCTCATAAAGGTGAAAAGTATTACTTATGTTAAAGTATTCATGGTCTACATGTTGTTTTGAAAAACTAACAGTTTTCCTTCTTTGTTTATCCCTTACTAATATTTTTATGCTAATCCCATGTTTTTTAAATGTTTGTCAAAGGACATAATGTGGAATATGATCAAGGATGGGATCATGGAAAAGCCATGCTATCTAAAACAAGAAACTATACATGACACTTTTTTTCAAGAGTTTTTATTTTATGAAAAAAATTGGAAACTGAGTAAAAGTTTCTACTTTGTAATCTTTTGAGATGTAATAGTTATGTCCTAATTCCCTAAAACTCTAAACAAGAAAATATCCACAGTCTGATTTATTAACGTAATTCAAGATTATTTATGTTTTAAGGTCGGGTCTTTATAGTTGGTATCAGAGGTCGGTTTAGACAACCTTAAGAGTAAGGGTATTATCAAATAAATGTCCATAAATTAATTTATGGTAATATTGAATTGATATAGCATTTACAGATTTCCATATTGCTTCACCTAAGATATTTTTGTGTTTATAATGGTCATTCCTAGATGAAACGGAGAAGTTTTGCAGTGAAGGTATACAGAGGAAAATGACCATCCAAATAAGAATCCTCAAATAGTCATTATAAGAATTGACTGATGGCTAAGTTGAATCAGGTGATAAATGGTGGTTGTTTTTATTAATGATATTTTAGTTTATTCAAAGTGTAATGAGGAGAATGAAAGCCATTTAACTGTTATCTTTCAAACCATAAAAAAACTATATGGGAAATTCCGCAAGTGTGAGGTTTGGTTACAAAAAAAAAATTCAGTGGTCACATTGTTTCCAGAAATGGAATAACTATTGATCCTACTAAAACAAAAGTTGTTGAAGAATGTCCAAGACCCACAAATATAAACGAGATTCTTAGTTTTCATGGTTTTGCATGTTATTACTGGAGGTTTGTTGAGAATTTTCACTGTTATCTATTACAATGACTAAGTTAACTCGAAAAGGTGTTATGTTCATTTTGAAAAAAAAAATTGATGATTGTTTTCAGGAATTGAAAAGAAGATTGGTGAATGCTCCTGTTTTGGCACTGCCTTCCATGGATGGTGAAATTTCTATCTACCATGATGCTTCATTGAAAGGAATTGGATAGGTCCTTATTAAGAATGATCAGGTAATTGCTTATGTTTCACATCAGTTGAAAACTCATGAGTTAAATTATCCTACACATGATTTGGAATTAACTGTTGTTGTTTTTTCTTTAAAAATTTGGAGGAAGAATTTGTATGGAGTAAAATTTTAAATATATACTGACTAAAAATGTATATCATATATATTCACTTAGAATGAATTGAACATAAGATAGAGGAGATGGATTAAATTAATCAATGATTATGATTGCACGATCCATTAGCAACCAGGAAAAGCAAATAAAGTGGCTGATGCTTTGAGTTGAAAAAGTAATGTTTCATTATCCATGATACGTTTGGAATGAGATCCATTAGTTTTTGATGTGAATAATTTTGGCATAGAAGTTGTTGGTGTAAGAAATTATTCTATTATGTTTCAGGTGTCAGTGAAATCATCTCTATTAGACAGAACTAAGCAATTAGAGAAGGAAGATAGTGAGTTGCAGAAAAAGGTAGAGTTTGTTTAGAAGGATAAGTTGCATGAATTTAACATTGATAAGGATTATTTTTTGTGATTTTTGAAGAGATTATGTTTTCCTTGTGATTCACAGTTGAAGAATGATATGTTATATAAAGCTCATAGTTTCCCATTTTCAGTTCATCCTGGTAGCACTATGATATACTGTGAACTTTGGAAGTATTACTGGTGGGATGTAATGAAAAGAGATATTTCTAATTTTACTATGAAGTGGGTGAATTGTTAACAGGTTAATTCCGAGTGGTAGTTATAGAAAGGTATTCTTCAGTCTTTACCGAAGCTAGAGTAGAAATTGTAAAATATTTCCATGGACTTCATTGTGGGATTACCGAAGAAATCTCGATAAAATAATGAAATATGGGTTATAGTTGATTTATTGACTAAATCTACTAATTTCCTTCCTATTCGAGATACTTTGTCTCTAGATCAACTTGCTCGGCTATATGTTAAAAAGATAGTCAGGTTGCTTTGTGTTCCCCGCTCCATTATATCTGATCGTGATCCCGAGTTTACTTCTAACTTTTGTAAAACCCTTTAGAAGTTGTTGGGTACTAAATTAAATTTTAGTATAACTTTTTGTCCTCAATCAGATGGGCAGTCAAAAAAAACAATTCATACCTTAGAGGATATGTTACGTGCTTGCTCAATGGATTATTAGGGAAGATCGAACCAACAACTTTCTTTGGTTGAATTTTCTTATAATAACAATTTCTATTCTAGTATACAGATGGCTCCATTTGAGGCATTATATATAATGCAATGTCTAACCCCATCTTTTTAGGATGATGTATGTGAAAGGAAGCTAATGGGACAAGAATTGGTAGAAGAGATGGAAGAAAAAGTTTTGTTGATTATGAAGAACATCATAAAGGTTTAGAGTAGGTAGAAAAGTAATGCGGATAACCAGAGGAATGATCTTTCTTTTGAAGAAGGTGATCATGTCTTTCTCAATGTTTCTCCATGGAAAAGAGAGATGCATTTTTGTAAGAAGGGAATGTTGAGTCCAAGGTTCATTGGACTTTATGAAATCCTAGAGAAAGTTGGATCAGTTTCTTACATTGTGGCTTTACCTCCATATTTATACCTGGTACACAGTGTTTTTCATGTTCCATTGTTGAGAATGTATATGCCAGATCCATCTCATGTTTTGAGCCGAGAGGCAGTTTAGTTGGAACAGAATCTCTCTTATTAGGAACAACCAGTCCAGATTCTTGACCGTAGAGAGCAAGTGTTGCGGAATAATGTAATTCACTAGGCAATGGTTTTTTGGAAAAACCATATGGTTGAAGAGGCAATGTGGGAATCTGAAAATGCTATGAGGGATAAATACCCCCACTTATTTTGATATGTGAATAAAAATTGTGAGGTCATAATTTCCACAAGGGGGGAAGGATGTAACAATCCAGGTAAACTAAGAGTAATAGATTTTCATATTTATTAATATTTGTGAATTAAATATTAAATTTACTTTAAAATGGTTTCTATGTTTGATATCATACCTGATACGTAGCAAAGAGTTTCTTTGAAATCTTACATTGCACACTAATAATATAATTATTTTATTTTAAATGGAAATTAACTCCTAGCCATTATATTGGGAAGAATGAACACCAAAAACTAAAATATTATTATACATGATTTTAAAGCGTATTTACATTTATCCAATAATAGTTAGAGGCTAAAAATAAAAATAGAATTTGATTTTAAGCATAAATACTCTAATATTCACTAAAAGGTCGATTTACCACCTTTTAATGGCAAACCCTCTTTAAATATAGTTTTGGTCACCTTAATACATTTTATTTGACAAAATAATATCCTTCTTTAGAAATGGTACATCAAAATTAAATTTGTGTAAATTTTTGGAGTTTTTCTGATAAAGTTAATTTTTTAATGAATAGTGAAAAATATTGTATTTTAATTCAAACTAGAGCTTAAATTTAATTTATTTATATGGTTATATTATCTATTTAATTGTTTTTAAAGTGTAATTAGAATATATTTTTACCATTTAATCCAATTTTGGCCATTGTAATTAATTTCACTTTGAATTTGCACATAAACAAGTGTCAATCTTTTGATAGTTATTGATTTATAAAAACACGCTATTTGTTTTAACAATGAGATTTAATTTAAAATTAATTAATGAAACTTCAATGTTTATAATTTTGTAAAATATAAATCATTTATGAATTTGGAATATAAATATATCTTAGGCCGAATTTTTGGTATTTTTCTGAAAAACTTCAATTTTTAATGAATAGTGAATCCACTTAGTCGTAGTTAAAAAACAGACTTTTTCATTTAAATGAAATTTTACCATTTCAATGAATTGAATTTCAAAAATTTGACAAACATGGTTTTTATTAGTAAGTTAAATGTGTTTCAATAAAATGAAATTAATTATTGGTGAATAGTATGTTTTGACTTTTATTTACCACGATTAATTGTATATAGGGTAATTCAAGGAAAAAAGAATATTATAATTATTCATAATTTCCTTAACACTTGTCCTAACCTTATTGGACGAGTAATGGCCGACCATGGGCAGATTTGGGTCGATTTTGGGACCTCATGGAGCCACTTATGAATGATAATGACACGTTATTTTAATTAACTTAATGTAAAGTTAAAAATAACATAAACAAATATCTTTTAGTAAATTAATTTTTATATGGTGTTATATAAGTAATAATTTTAAATATAAATATTAATTGGAAATATAAAATGATTTCCTACTTCGTGGTTTTTTTTTTATAATACTTTAGACATTGAAAAAATTAAATTATTTATGACACATTAATGATGCAGTCTTTACATCATTAATAAATCATTTAAATAAATAAGATTATAAATATTAAAATAACATCTAAAATCTGTCCAATTACTATTTGATAATATTATAGTTACCATGAGTCATTTTATCTTCTACTATAACTATTTTTGGACCTTTAGAAACTGAATACCATTATATAATAAAATAATATTTTCACAATTTCCTAAAGAGCCCCTCCTCCCTTATAAAAGGAGGCCATTTCTAACAAATTCTTCACACCTCTCAAGCCTTTTGGATCATCCAAACTCTACCTAATTAAGCTCCCTTTGTCCCTCACATTCACCTATAATCCTTACCTTTGGCATAAGGCACTTGAAGAAGTCATTTTGGTTCAAACCAAAGGGTGTTACCCAAATAAAAGGTAACAATTTCTCTTAACTTCTTTTAATTTATTTTACTTCTCCAAGACCTAAAATCTTTTTATTTCATTATTTTATAACAAAAACAGTATCTTCAATATACTATGATGTTTTTTTGAGAATTATTCTAACTACACTTACACACATCTCCATCTAATGGGTTAAGAACATACTATTTTTGTGGATGGCAATCTAAAACGTCACGAAATGATGATTGTTTGATTATCTCCTACTACCTATCATGGTGGCCATTAAGATGAAATTATTTTTATATATGATATATATTATTTTTATGTTTTATTTATGCTTTTGTATTTTTCTTTTATCGCATACCTTTATGGTTTCTATTATGGGTAAACACGATAATTTCATTTAAGGAAGTGTGGAATACCACCCCCTCAAAGAGATATGACTCATTAATGCCATACATGGGTCATATAAAGGATATATATGATGATATTATATATGGTATTATATTTTAATAATAATATACCTATTTATCATTATGATTTAATTCCATTAAAATAAGAAATAGAAATAAAAGTAGAGTTCATGTGTACGTACGACTTACTGTCTCCATGAACAGTGCATTTCATTTCATACCTCAAAATGATATGAACTGTTATAATTTTATATATACTAGATATATATGATATATAAAATAACTAAATAGTTAACATTATTATGGATATAATGGAATATTGGCCACATGGACAACTTGTAAATATTAGGTCTTCATTTTTGAATTAAGTACCAAATGTCGACAAAACGACCATTATTAGCAAAAATGATTACATAATGTTTATAACATGGTAATGATTTATATAATAGAACTAATAAACTTGAAAAAGGTTATTAAGAAACTAGAAATTAACTTTAGTTTTTTATTCAGGAGATTAAAGAAAGATCGAGTCAAGTCGGACACAAGGTAAGGGACTTCGTCTCAATCTCCATTCTTTGAGGCATATTTTCATTTATACAAAAAATTCTTTTATAAGGTGTATAAACCCCTTTTAAGTTTTCTTTTATTCAAAAAGAATAGTTTTTCTACAAAGTGTTTTACTAAACAACAAAAATAATATTCGTTTTAAGGTAACTGGTGACAACAACCTTTTCGTCCGCCGTGAGTATTATTTGATATTTGGCATCCTCAACTAGCCATAATGTTTTTAAGAGAAAATAAATACCATATACTCTTTTACATATTTTGGAATTGAAAGTGGTTTTGATAAAGTATTCATCTATGTCAATATATTTTAATGATATTTTGTGATTGAATTATGGAAATGTTATCATTCCATTAAATTGTTTTTATGTGTTGTGATTTTATAATTGTACATGGAAATTTGATGGGTGGTAACATGATAAAAAAAATGAAGGGTGGTGCCATGAAAACCAAGATGGTTTGTTAAGTTATAACCTACAATGCATTGGGTATGGACGTCGGATGTATGGTTATTCCATTAAGTGATATGTGTGGAAGTCGGTCGTATGGTTATTCCATTTATTTATGTTTATTTCCCAAGATACCTTTATATGTTATGTGTTCTCTATATGGGTATTATGGTAATATTTTGGTTGAAAATTGGAATGTAATGATCTTTTATTCAGTGAATAGTGTTTACTACTTCATACCGGTGAAAAGTATTACTTACGTTAATTTATTTTTGTTTACTTGTTGTTTTGAAAAACAAATAATTTTCTTTCTTTATGTATCCCTTACAAAGCTTTTTATTCTCATCCCAAGTTTTTGAAATGTTTTTAACAGGACATAATTTGGAATAGGGTCAAGGATGGGATCAAGGAAAGTCATGTTGTCTAAAACATGGAACTATACATGACTATTTTTTTCAAGAGTTTTTATTTTTTGAAAAAATGGAAACTAAGTACAGGTGTGTACATTGAAATATTTTGAGATGTAATAGTTATGGCCTAATTCTCTACAACTCTAAACATGAAAAATCCTCAATGTGAATTATTAAATTAATTCATGATTATGTATGTTTTAAGGTCGGGTCTTTATAGTTGGTATCAAAGGTCAGTTTAGACAACCTTAAGAGTTAGGTTATTGTTAAATAAATGTCCATAAATTAATTTATGGTAATATTGAAATGATATAGAATTTACAGATTACCATATTTCTTCGCCTAATATATTTCTGTGTTGAGAATGGTTTTTCATAGATGAAACAGGGAAGTTGTGCAGTGATGGAATACAGAGGGAAATGACCTTCCAAATAAGAATCCTCAGACGGTCAAAATCAGAATTGAACAGTTTACTATATTGATTGATAAGTTGAATCAGTTGATGAATGGTGGTTGTGTTTATTGATGATATTTTGGTTTATTCAAAAAGTAAAGAGGGGAATGAAAGTATTTTAAGGGTTGTCTTGAAAACCTTAAACGAAAAGAAACTATTTGGGAAATTTAGGAAGTGTGAGTTTGGTTGACAAAAAATTTATTTCCTTGGTCACATTGTTTTAAAAAATGGAATAACTGTTGATCCTGCTTAAACAAAAGTTGTTAAAGATTAGTCAAGACCCAAAAATATAACCAAGATTCATAGTTTTCTTGGTCTGGAAGGTTATTACCAAAGTTTTGTTTATAATTTTCATGGTTATCTAGTCCAAAGACAATGTTAACTCGAAAAGGTGTTAAGTTCATTAGGAAAAAGAATCTTATGATTGTTATCAGTAATTGAAAAGAATATTGGTGAATTCTCCTGTTTTGGCACTGGCTTCCATACATTGTGAATTTTTTATCTATAGCGATTCTTCATTGAATGGACATGGCTATTTCCTTATGCGGAATTATCAGGTAATTTCATATGCTTCATGTCAGTTGAAAATTCATGAGTTAAATTACCCTACACATGATTTGGAATTAGCTGCTATTGTTTTTGCTCTAAAAATAGGGAGGAAACATTTGTATAGAGTAAAATGTGAAATATATACTGACCAAAAATGTTTACAGTATATGTTCACTCAAAAATAATTGAACATGATACAATGTAGATGGATTTAATTAATCAAGGATTATGATTGCACGATCCATTACCAACCGGGAAAAGAAAATAAAGTGGCCGATGAATTGAGTCAAAAAGTAATGTTTCATTAACCGTGCTACGTTTGGAACAAGATCCTTTTGTTTTTGATTTGATTAATTTTGGAATGGAAGTTGTTGGTGTAGGAAATTCTTCAGTTTTGTTTAAGGTGTTAGTGAAATCATCTATATTAGACAGCATTAAGCACGCACAGAAGGAAGACATTGAGTTGCCGAAAAAGGTAGAGTATGTTCAAAAGGGTAAGTTTCTTTAATTTAATGTTGATAATGACTGTGTTTTGAGGTTTGGGAAGAGATTTTGTGTGCCTTGAGAATTCATAGTTGAAGAATGAGTTTTAATGTGAAGCTTATAGTTCCTCATTTTCAGCTCATCCTGGTAGCACTAAGAATTAAAAATAACTTCGAGAGTATTACTAGTGGGATGTAATGAAAATAGATATTGCTGATTTTACTATGAATTGTTTGACGTGTCAGTGGGTTAAAGTAGAGTAGAAGTTACCGATAGGGGTTCATCAGTCTTTATCAATGCCAGAGTGAACGTGGGGAAATATATCCATGGACTTCATTGTGGGATTACCGAAGACATCTTGAGGTAATAATGAAATCTTGGTTATAGTTGATCGATTGACTAAATCTGCTAATTTCCTTCCTATTCGAGATACTTTGTCTCTAGATCAACTTTCTATGTTTTATGTTAAAGAGATATTCAGGTTTCTTGGGGTTCCCCTCTCCATTGTATCTAATCATGATCTCAGGTTTACTTCTAACTTTTGGAAAGGCATTCATAAGTCGATGGGTACTGAATTAAATTTTAGTACAACTTTTCATCCTCAATCAGATGGGAAGTCAAAATGGACAATTCAGACTATGGAGGATATTTTACGTACTAGCTCGATGGATTATCAGGGAAGTTGGGACCAACAACTTTCTTTGGTTTAAATTTTTTATAATAAATGTTTTCATTCTAGTATACATATGTATCCATGTGAGGCATTGTATGGAAAGCATTGTCAAACCCTATTTTTTTGGTTTGATGTATGTGAAAGGAAGTTTATGGGGCCATAATTGGTAGAAGATATGGTAGAGAAAATTCAGTTCATTTATAAGAACATGAGACCATCTCAGAGTTTGCAGAAAGGTTATGTGGATAATAGGAGGAAGGATCTTTATTTTGAGGTAGGTGATCATGTCTTACTCAAAGTATCTCTATGGAAAAGTGTGATGTGTTTTCGTAAGAAGGGAAAGTTGAGTCCATGGTTCATTGGACCTTATGAAATCCTAGGGAAAGTTGGATCATTTTCTTAAAGAGTGGCTTTACCTCCATGTTTATCCTTGGTACATAATGTATTTCATGTTTCGATGTTGGGAATGTTTGTGACAGATTCATCTCATGTTTTGAGCCCAGAGGTAGTTCAGTTGGAAGAGAATCTCTCTTATTAGGAACAACCAGTCCAGATTCTTGACCGTATAGAGAAAGTGTTGCAAAATAAAATAATTCACCAAGTTATTGTTTTGTGGAAAAACCATATTCTTGAAGAGACAACATGGGAATCATAAAATGCTATGAGGGATAAATACACCCACTAATTTTGACAAGTGAATAAAAATTATGAGGGCGTAATTTCCAAAAGGGGGGAAGGATGTAACGTTCTAGTTAAATGAAGAGTAATAAATTTTCATATTTATTAATATTTGTGAATTAAATATTAATTTTACTTTAAAAGGGTTTCTATGTTCGATAGCATACCCGATACACAGCAACGAGTTTCTTTGAAATCTTACGTTGCACACTAATAATATAATATTATTATTTTAAATAGAAGTTAACTCTTATCCATTATATTGGCGGTATTGAACACAACATACTAAAATATGATTATACATGTTTTCTAAATGTATTTACATTTATCCAATAAATGTTAGAGGCTTAAAATAAGTAAAGAATTCGATTTTAAGCATAAATAATATAATATTCACTAAAAGGTTGATTTACCACCTTTTAATGGTGAACCCTTTTTAAATATAGGTTGGTCACTTTAATACATTCTATTTGACAAAATAAAATCCTTCTTTAGAATGTGGGCATCAAAATTTATTTTCTGTAAATTTTTGGAATTTTTCTGATAATGTTAACTTTTTAATGAATAGCAAAAAATATTGTATTTTAATTCAAAACTGAGTTTTAATCTAATTTATTTATATTATAAGATTATATTTTTAATTAATTTAAAGTGTAATTAGAATATATTTTTACCATTTAATGCAATTTTGGCCATTGTAATAAATTTCACTTTGAACTTGGACATAAACAAGTGTCAATCTTTTGGTAGTTATTGTTTCTTAAAAACAAGCTATTTGTTTTAACAATGGAAATTAATTTTAAATTAATTAATGAAACTTCAATGTTTATAATTTGGTAAAATAGAAATCATTTTTGAATTCAGAATATTAAATATATTTTAGGCTGATGTTTTGAATTTTTCTGAAAAACTTCAATTTTTGATGAATAGTGAATCCACTAAGTCATAGTTCAAAAACTGAATTTTTCATTTAAATGAAATTTTACCATCTATGTGAATTGAATTTTGAAAATCCAACATACATGGTTGTTACTAGTACATAATATTTGGTTCAATAAGATGAAAATAATCTTTTGTGAATAGTAACGTTTGACTTTTTTCTGCTGTTAATGGTAAATAGGGTAATTCAAGGTAAAAAGAATATTATAATTAATTCAAATTACCATAACTATTGTCCTAACCTTAATGGATGAGTAATGGATGACCAGGGGAATCTTTGGGTCGATTTTGGGACCTAATGGAGCCACTTATGAATGATAAGGACACTTTATTTTAGTTAACATAATGTAAAGGAAAAAAATGACAGAAATAAATATCTTTTAGTAAATTAATTTTTAAATGGTGTTATATAAGTAAAAATTTTGACTATAAATACTCATTGGAAATCTAAAAATATTTCCTACATCATGGTATTTTTTTTTAATTTTTTAGACATTTAAAAAATTAAATTATTTATGACACAATAATGAAGTAGTGTTTACCTCATTAATAAATCATTTAAATAAATAAGATTATAAATATTAAAATAACATCCAAAACCTATCCAATTCCAATTGGATTATATTATTTAGGGAACGATTCATCTTATCTTCTACTCTAATAAATTTTGGACATTTATAAACTGAATATCATTATATAATAAAATAATATTTTAACACTTTCCTAAAGAGCCCCTCCTCCCCCTTATAAAATGAGACCATTTCAAACCAATTCCTCACACCTCTCAAGCCTTTTGGTTCATCCAAACTCTCCCCAATTAATCTCCATGCATCCTTTTATTTTACCTAGAATAATTACTTAAGGCATAAGTCACTTCAAGAAGTCTTTTCGGTTCAAACCAAATGGAGTTACCCAAATTAAAGGTAATGGTTTCTCTTAACTGTTTTTCTTTTATTTTACTTCCCCGACCCCTAATCTTTTTCTATTCACTTATTTTATAACAACATCAGTATCCTCAATATACTAGGATGTTGTTATGAGAATAATTAGAACTACACTAACACACACCTCTATCTAATGGGTGAAAAACAAACTATTTCTATGGATGGAAAACTAAAGCCTCACGAAACAATTATTGTTAGATTATCTCCTGTTGCCTATCATGGTGGCCATTAATATGACAATATATTTATAGATTATATATATTATTTTTATGTTTTCTTTATGCTTATGTATTTTTCTTTTATAGCATACCTTTATGGTTTCCATTATGGGTAACACGATAATTTCATTTGAGGAAGTGTAGACTACCGCCCCCTCAAAGTGATATGACTCATTCATGCCATACATGGGACGTATAAAGGATTGAGATAATTATATTATATATGATATTATACTGGAATTATTATATTCCTATTTATAATTATGATTTAATTCCATTTAAATAATAAATCGAAATGAAAGTAGCGTTCATGCGTACGTACGGCTTACTGTCTCCATGAACTGTGCATTTCATTTCTTACCTCCAAATGATATGTACTATTATAAATATATATTTAATGTATATATTTGAAATATATGATATCTAAAAAATTAATATCATTATGGATATAATGGACTATTGACCACATGTACAACTTGTAAATATAAGGTTTTCATTTTTGACTCAAGTACCAAATATCGATAAAACGACCATTATTAACTTAAATGATTACATAATGTTTATAACATGGTAATAATTGATATAAAAGGAAAAATAAACTTTAAAAGGGTTCTTAATCAAGTAGAAATTAACATTTGTTTATTATTTAGGATACTAATGAATGATCGAGTCAAGTCGAACATGAGGTAAGGGACTTCGTCTCAATCTCCTTTCATTGAGGCATATTTTCATTTATAAACAACTTTATTTTATACGGTGTATAAAACCTTTTGAATTTTACTTTTGTTCAAAAGTAATCTTTTTTTCTATAATTCATTTTACTAAATGACAAAATTAATGCTCCTTTTAACGTATGTGGTGAAAATTAATTTTTCCTCCGTCATGAGTATAATTTGATCATTGGATTCCTCAACAAGTTGTAATGTTTTTAAAAGAAAATAAATACCATATACTCTTTTATGTATTTTGGTATCAAAATTGGTTTTGAAAAAGTATTCTTTTAGATCAATATATATAAATTATATTTTGTGATTGTAATTGGAAGTTTTATCATTTTTTAAATTGTTTTTATGTGTTGTGATTTTATAATGGTACTTAGACATTTTATAGGTGGTTACGTGATAAAACAAATGACGGGTGGTGCCATGAAAACCAGGATGGGTGGTTACATTATAACCTCCAATGCATTGGGTATGGAATTCAGCCATATGGATATTCTATTTAGTTATATGTGTGGAAGTTGACCGAATGGTTATTCCATTTAAGTATGTTTATGTCCAAAGTTACCTTTACATGTTATGTGTTGTCTATATGGGTTTTATGGTAATATTTTGGTTACAAAAGGGTATGCAAAGATATTTTATTTAGTGAAGAGTATTTACTACTTCATAAAGGTGAAATGTATTACTTATGTTAAAGTATTCAAGGATTAATTGTTGTTTTGAAAAACAAACGATTTTCTTTATTTGTGTATACCTTACTGAGCTTTTTATGCTCATCCCAAGTTTTTGAAATGTTTTTCACAGGACATAATGTGGAATAGGGTCAAATATGGGATCTAGGAAAAGTCATGTTGTCTAAAACATGGAAGTAGAGATGACTCTTTTTTTCAAGAGTTTTTATTTTTATGAAATAAATGGAAACTGAGTACAAGTGTCTACATTGTAATCATTTGAGATTTAATATTTATGTCCTAATTCTCTAAAACACTAAACCTGAAAATATTCTCAATGTGAAATATTAACATAATTCAATATTATTAATTTTTAAGGTCGGGTCCTTATATTGAGATCTTCTCAAATTGGTTCTCCCATGTTTTAGTTCTCATGTCCGAAAATTGGATATATGAGTATTCTCTAGTTGGGATTCCCATGTGTAGATAATTTCCCCATTCTTGGGTTTATAGAGATATAGTATCTTCTCCATTCTATTGTGATCAATTAAATGGGTTCTCCCAAGTGGATTGTATAGTAAAGTACTATCCCTAGTAGGAAGCACTAGTTGATGTTCCTCTTTGGTTGGTATCCCTTGGAAATGTGTTTCCCAGATGGAGAACCTCCCAAATGACAAGGTCACGTGATACCATAATATTTTAATTATCTAGGAATATATGGTGTATTTGTGTCATAATAGTTAATATATTCCATAGTTTTGGATGTAGGATTCACATAATGTAAGTTTTAGTTTCTTAGAGGAATCTATGTTTTTTTGGTCTCCTCTAATTGAGTTCTTCGATTTATGAATTTAAAAATTGGGGAAAATGGGGTGTATTTATAGGCCTTCCCAAGGATCCTTTTGAATGGTATATTAAAATTATTTTTAGTGCATGTATGTCAATATGGAGAAAGGCATATGCATTCTATTGCTTTCACATAAGTGGATCTGGGTGCACCTGGGTGAATAGCCCTGGGTGTATAGTCACAGACCATAATAACAATGACCTAGGAACTCTATCCTAGGATAAAATAATATTTTTGAATAGGATTAGAGAAAATGGGTTGATTAATGATGTCATGTGAAGGAGACATAGCGACATCAATTTTGGGCATAAAAACCAGTGAACAAACTCAAATTTCATCATGATGAAGGCTTAAATTCAAATGGGAATAACATTTTATCCATTTATCAATTTTGGATCCACATCCACACAAATTGAAGTGTGTAAAGTATTATACACTCTGGTATATCAGTTTTTACCATAATTAACTATTTATTAAGGCCTAAATATGATATGAATACTAATTAAATGTGTTTTTATATACCATTGAATTTCTACCATGAATGGTTGAAACCCCTTTTTTACTCTTGGGGGGAGGTTCTCACCCCCACAACACTAGACTAGGTAATTATTTAAATAATAATCATTTTCTAATGTAATGATAAATTATGCATTCCATTGAGATACCATTTGGACATTCTTCAGGAATGAAGATGCATTCCTTCTCAATTTCAATTCACGTCATCCATGTGGGGACCATATTATGGGTTCCATGAAAAAGGGTACAACACACACTTTTCAATTACAACACTCACATTAAAAATTATTATATTATTAATTGAATAGAAATCACAGGAATCATGTAATCACAAATTAGATGAACAATTCCATGATATTTCCAATGATCAACTGAATAGGATGAGAGTTGGAATTAAATTTTTTTCTTTATGCTTACCCATATTTCTCATATTTTGAATTATAACTTGATCCATTCAAACTCCTTTATGTAAATAACATGGATCAACTTCTGAAAATAGTCACCATCCCATATTGGATAATTCAATCCCCTAATTCTTGTTCAATGGATTAACTCAATATAAAATATATTTTTTTCTTTAATTTTCACATAATGATAACTTGGTTATTTAGATTTATTTTGAGATGGTAAAATAAAACAATGGTGGGTTAAACAATAATTATTTATATGGAATTAATAATTTTCAATATATTTGTTTTTTATCTTATATATAGAGTAGTGAAAACCTCATGATCATTCTCAAAAGGTGATACCTAGATTAATTGAATTTTTTTATCACATTTATTTTTGTATTAAAATAATATAAAATATATTTATATAGTGGGGGTTTGAATAAAAAAATTCATATTCATATTAATATAAATAAATTAATAATTATATAAATAAAATTATGTAATGAATAAAATTCAAAAACATAGAATGAATTTATAATAATTATCATATATATGTAATTTTACATTTAAAAACATATCACTGTTATTATGAAAATAAATGTATTATTTTTTTATTCATTCAATAATAGAATCAACATAATTCTTCTCCCATATGTATTTCCTAAAAAATGAATATATTTCACAAAAAAACATGGACATGTAAGATAACCCCATCTTAAATTTAGTTAATCAATTACATTACCATAAATCATCAATGTGGTCTATCTTTAACGAATAATGGATTGAATTGATGATGTGGGGGAGAAAACCTGAACAATAAGAGAAGAATAAAGGAGTTAAAGAGTAAATAAATTGTTTATAATGAAATTAGTTTTACTATAATTGATTTCTAAAAATTAAAATAATAATATATAATAATAATAAATTTGAAATCCAAGATAACTATTTCTTCATCCATATAAAATCTATAATAAATAATCACTCCATAAAAAATAGAGGTGATATATCACGACATGATAATAGGAGAGATATTAATAATATAGTACACTTCAATTTCACTTAATTAATGAAAAATTACATAAAAAGAAAAAAACCAAAAAAAAAATTCCTTGAAAAAAAGAAATATAAATCCAATGTAACAAAAACATCAGTTTAAAATGAAGAAGATAAATAAATTTAATAATATAGTAATTAATTATATTTTTCGGTCCATGTTATAGGCCTTGGTTTTTGGTTTAATGAAAATTTATTCATTGAATATTAATCATTAAGATATAATTATCAAGAAAATCATTTCTAAATAAGAACTATGACAAGTAGTGTCTATATATATTTATTTTTCTAATTAATTTCATAGTATTTTTGGAAACATCATCTGGAATAAGTCACATTGAAATTATTCAGAAAAAACATAAGGAGTGATTGATATCAAAACACCATAAATTAATTACAATCTAGACAAGGAACTATTCCTACATGGAATTATATTTATTTTCCTTGTATTCAATATTTTTATAATAATTTTTATAATCATTTAAAATTTTATAACTTAAATTCATAGTAACTCAATCAACTTATACATTTTAGTTTAAAAATATAATATTATCCCTCACTTTTGTAGAGTGGAATGCATGTGCTCAATGATCAATTCACGGCTCAACCACTAGTTAGCTTCTCAACATTATGGTTTTTTAATTACAATCTATCTTTTTAATGTTATACCAATTTTAATATCAATTTTTTAGCTATGGGTTTTTATATATTAGTCAAGATATATAGAACATCAATAAAACTCATCCTCAAATTTATACATTCCTCAGTCTCAAAGATATATTAGGTCAAAAAATGGCCTAGTTATTCTTATTTATATATTTTATCCATATGAATAAAATCAGGATTATTTACTATCGGTGATTAATTGACTGCATGTGGATTTCATCCATTCACTAATGAATATATAACCTACTCCTCGTATAAATGAAAATGAATGAATATAATCGGGTTGCTCTACTCAACTACAATGATAAACAACCATTCCTTCAATCCATCTTTACAATACATATAAATCCATGAATAAAAGAAAATATCATATTTATCATTATTATTTTATTAAAAAAATAAGTTTTTAATACATCCCATAAAGGTTCCTAGAATATGAAATAATAAATCATGGTGGATCACCAATGATCAATAAAGGAAATCATATATCCTATGTTAGTCAAGAATTTTGCAACACACATCATATTATATAATCCATAAACTACATTAGTTTTTCATCTTGACATTGATTCATTGGTTGGTTCCTCTTTTCCAACTAGCTGATATATCTCACTTCATTTATTTTTGTGGTTTATCAACCAATTCATTGATTTTTTTCTTGACATAATTTTATATTTCATAAAAATACAAAACATCACAACTTTTTTTTATATTATATGGCATGGTTTCATTATTTATTATTCTTATACAATTAATATTTCAACTTAAAATTATTAATTCAAGGTACATAAAAATATAAATTATTCTAATATGACCTTGTCTAGAAAAATTATCCAAGATAGAAATTTTTTGACCTGAGACCCAATCATCACATACGAAATAAATAGATAGAATAGTACAATTTATTATTACACAAAAAAACATAATAAAATATACATTAGACTTTTAAAAATTCCTTAAACTATTTATTTTCTTCCTAATTCATTTTTATATAAACTTCTTCTCTATTCTAATGCAACTTCTATATTTATGTCCTGATGAAATTAAGCATATATAGATTGACTGAATCATAATTTATGTTACATGGCTACATATGGACTAAATTATTTTTGTGAATGTATCCTAAAAAATTCACCTACAATCCATGCATAAAAATTTATTTAAATTTAGATCTAAAAATCAATAAATAATTCCACATAATCATTTTTATAATAGAAATTCATTTTAAATCCAGATGAATTAATATATCTCCAACATTAATAAAAAAATCATTATTTTAATATTAACAATAATATTTTAATATGAAAATTTATATTGGAAAAAATTTTAAAATAATAAAATCAACAATTTAAAGTGAAATTATTTTATTAATTTAGTAAAAAAAATATGAATATTTATTGCAGCCAAGATAATAACATGAAATCATGGATTATAACACTATATTATAATTGAAAGAAACAATAAATTAAGAGTACATCAATAACACAACATATATTTTTCAATGTTTGAAAAAATCTACAACAAATTCATATTATCAAAAGTTGAATTGAATGTCCCATTGAATAAATAATTTAAAAAAATTTAAAATCATCATTACTTATTTATTTTTATCCCTTTTTAAAAATTTGGTAATTCCATTTCATTTCAGTATTCATGCTACACCAATTTATAATCAAACATACCTTAATATGTTTTTTTTTCTGCCCCTCTTAAAAGTTTAATTGTTTACGAATTATTATCTTCTTGAAAACATGTGAATATTCTATAAGAATTATTTATTTCTAATACATACAATCATTTGAGAAGATATAATGATAATAAAAATGAATTTTGAAATTATATATTTTTGAGTGAGATGGATAGTTGGTTAAGGTTAAAAAATATATTCTTGACATGGTTTTTGATATCACAAACAAAATTCAGGTACTAATAGTTTATGCACAATATGAATACTCCTCAACAAACAAACATATATTTCTTGCCTCTTAACTTTTTACATGGTTTTTATGGAATTTAACAAAATCATTTGATAACACAATAATATATTCATACTTATTTCTCATTGATATAATATTTTTTAACAAACATATTTTATAAATTGGGATAATAAAGAATTTATTTCAATTGGGTGACCTCACTAATGAATCATTATATATATAACCCAAAATTTCTTCAGTCCAATGCAATTCATTAATAGAAACATGGAAATTAATATCCATCCCCAAAAATTAATCTAATTACCTATAAATATATTTATTTAATTTGAATTGTTTAATGAGTTTTTTCTTTAAATAAAACACAACAATGGGAATCCATGTTCTATATGTCTTTATGAATGGTAAAATTTTTGGTGGAAATAATTTAATATAAATGGTCACATTAAACAAAACATTTACCTTTATTATTTTAACACCAATAATCTCTATGATTCTAAGAAAATAATTTATAGGTTCTTATACATTATTCAAACAAATTATCTTTTGAAATTTGGTATTAATATATTAACATTTACTTGTCTTCATAAATTACTCTATCAGGATACATAATAAAATTCATTATAGTATAATAGTAATCCATATCTTTTACATGTTATATTTTTTAAAAATTTATATTTGTTTGTTATTATATTATCTTCTTTATGTTTTGTTATATGTTTTAAACATATATTACTTTTGAATAATACAATGGTACCAGCACTTCTACCACTCATAGGGGGGCTGTAGTTCAACCACTGTGAATTTTCTGTCACATGTGTCCTACTCAAAGGTAGGTCCATAAATATTTCATGAAAAATGACGAAATAGTCTATGTATAATGCTTGTTTTTGTCAAATAGGGTGGTATTGGTCACCCACTAGGGCCATGTATAAGCCATTTATTTTAAATCATTGTTTAGGGAGATGATCCTCCAATAATAGCTCTTGGATTGGCTATAATGAGTTGTATGACATACTGCACCATTGAGCTTTTGTGTTTGTGATGTGGGACATGTTCTCATATTATTGTGCATCAGTTTTGAAAACATGGACATGATCTCAAATGTCAAATCCATTTGATCACAACAGTTAATTATTTATTTTATATCCCATTTGTTTTTCCTTCTATCATGTTTATCTCATTCAAAATATCATATCTACATTTTCATTTTCCATCCACCTATCTCCAGTTTGCTGAATATTATCACAGAAATTCCATCCATTCAAACCGAACATTTGAATCCAGGATAAGATTATCGAACTTGTATGGAATCTTTTATCTATCTATGATTGTTCAATAGATCTCAATAGTTATAGAACCTTTTAATTATAGTATCATGACATCCATATCATCCTTTCATTTTTTTTTCACAGCATGAACCCAATTTTTTTTCTTCTTCTTCTTCGTATGCTCTTAGTTGTTCAGATTTTTTCTATTAGTGGATAAAAATTGTATATAATTTGGTATGTTTAGAAGCCAATGAATGATTATTTTATAGAATTGGAATCCAATAGTATATCATATTCTACAGGTGGACTCTAATCGTAGTTCATCCCATCACTAGTTGATCTCCCGCTAGCTAGACATTGAAAGTGGTAGATCCCTGTTAAGGATTTGTTTTATTTATAAATAGTGGTTGTATCTTGTCTCATGCACCTCTTTGAATTATCATTTTTTATTATCCCCCAGATATAGGATAATCCCTTTATTTATAATGGGAGTAAAGTTAAATATTCCTCGTTATCTAATATTGGGTCAATCTAGTGGTAGATACAATGTTTTTCGGCCGTTGGACCTCTGCAACAATAGATACTTTGTTTTTATATTTGTAGGACCACTCTAATAGTACATACATTTTTTTTCTTCTGTTCAGCCTCTCCAATAGTAGTAACAATATTTTTCTACCATTGGGCCTCTCCAATGGTAAGTTCCCTATATTTCTACCATTCGACCCATCCAATTATAGATGCCAATTTTTTTTACATCTGGACATCCTATGGTAGATACTCTATTTCACTGGTAGCATAAATTTCTACCTCTCTCTATTTAAATGGTAAAACATTTTTTCATCCAATGTTAGTGAAATTAATTTTTCTAAAATTATAATTTGTATCATTTTAATTTGTGAAAAAATTTAAATTTTTTATCAACATTTTGGCGAGATTTTAATTATTTGTTGTGTTAAAATATTTGTAAGAAAAATATAATGTACATTAATACATGCATCGTATACATTCCAATGATGATATGTTTTAATGTATTTTTATTTTACAAAAACCAGTAAAATAATTCTTTTAATTGTAACTATTTTATAAATATAGATTATATATAGCTATTATACATAATAAGTTTATTTTATTATTTTATTATTTCGTGATTAAATATGGATCATGAATTCATTTTTAATATATATGCAGTGTATACTATCAAAGGAAATAGTCATATTATATTACCAATATGTTATAACATGTGGAATGTAGATATTTTATTTGTAGACTCTCCCATAGAGCATTGTTTAAATGGCCAGGGATGAATATTTTCAAGATGAAGTCAACGGATAAAAAACATCTTCTCAAATAATGAAATACACATACATGATAAAATTTATACTACTATGAATTGATCATGAAACATCTTTGACATATGTTAATTTGTTTTCATTAATAAAAATCATAATATTTTTCATATTCAACAAATTAAAGGATTAATGAACCTGATAGGAAATAAAATTAAATCATCATCTCAACTATTATTTTAATTGTTTCTATTATTTCTCTCATATAATTATTCCTACAATTTATATTCTCTATAGAGTTAGTTTAAGGTTTTCAAAGCCAAATTATATCTCGTTTGGTTATTACTCCCACCTAAAATGAAGGATGTGTTGTTCGAAAAAAAATGATTGTATGCTTTGACTGCATCAAAAGTTTGGGGTTATAACACAAATTTTTAAAAAGTTGTGTTTCATTTATTTTTAATTAATAGGTTTATCCCTCCCTTACAATAGTGAGGATATAAATAATACGAGTACCCTCACAGAGTTAAGGAGATTAGCAAGAGGACTAAGATTTCGGTGATCTAATAATCTATAAAAACATATTGTGTTATATATTTTCTATTTTTGTAGATATTTTAACACTATTGTAACTATAATAAAATATTAATTTGATAATATTTTGAGAATTTACTATTCACCCTCACCTCTAGTCACTACATCCCTACATAGTTATAAACAACTAGTATAAGTGCAGGTTCCTTTTTTGGATTTCTTTTTATTTGATTTTTTATATATTTTTTGAACTAACCATTAACCTAGACATCAATTTATAATGAAAGTATACAATTATATGTTATGGAGTGTTGGGAATTTGAGAATATTAATCCAATCAGACCAACTCTATTCAATGCAAGTGAAGGTGTTTAATTGAATGATAGAACTGAGAAATTTCATAAAATATATGTCTTGAATTTTGGGATATAATTTCAAAACCATATAAACATTCTATTTTATATTTAAAAAATACATAATGGTAAGAATTACATAAAATGTGTCTTAAATTAAAAATTTATAAATTAGTTATATTATTCTATACATAAAAAATATTTATTGTCATATTTCTTCCTTGATAACAACAAATATCATCGGAAGGAAATTAAATATCACCCATAAAAGAGCTGACAATTTTTAGAGACCCAAGATATGTATTTACAATGATTAGATTCCAAAGTTTATAATAAATAATAGTGAATGAAAAAATTATGTGTACAATAGATTTACCAAAGTAGTCAATTGTAGGGTTTCACATAGAGATACTATGGATAATTAATCTCCCAAAAAAATTTACATTGATCTATACCCATGTTATGAGATTCATAGAATGATGAAATTGATAAAAGTGAATCTTTTCATGAATATTCATTGGATTAGTCGATTGAATCACTCCTTTAATATGACAAAGAAATGAAGAATTAAAATAATGAAGACCATGTTAAAAGGAATGTTATAATATATAAATTTAATATGATTGTTAATGTTAATTTCTATAATTATATGTTTTTGAAAAGTTATAAGGATGAAATTAAAAATTTCACCAAAGGTGTTTACAAGTACATGATGTGAAATATAGGTTTTAATATGTTTCTTAGATGATATAATCAAATGGGAGGCATATAATAATATAAAAAAGGTAAATTTAGTAATAATGATGTTTCAAAATTATTATGATATAGGTGTAGGAGAAAGGGACATATAAAATTAGTCAATCCCAATTAATACAATATAGAAAAGAAACTAAATAAACGAAGTAGGAAAGAGAAGAATATCTTGTTGGAAGGAATAATTTTTATAGAGTATTAAAACTAAATTATTGATGGATATAAAAGAGGGAAATAATCTTCAAATAGGTGTTTTTTGGATATAAAATTAAATCTAGTACACTATGATTACAATTAAATTTCTGGTTATAAATATGATATTGAAAATGAAGTTAATAAATTAACTATTATAAATGAAAAATATTAATTTGACATTCTAGGAATGGTAGAACTGTACAAGAAAATGCAGTGATTATATAACAATATTAAATGAAAAAACTGGTTGTTACAATTTTAATAAATATATATTAAAAAGTTTGTAGCTTTTGAACTTCTAAATGTTAAATATGAGAATATGAGAAAAAAGTAATTCATCTCAAAAAATGATGAAATTAAATATAAAGAATTTAATTAGTTTATGGTGATTTGGATAAAATATTAAAGGAATGAATGAATCAGAAACAAAAAAATAAGAGATTGAAAAATTTTGGATCACAGTCAATTGTTAAAATATATGATGACCGGGAAATTATTCTAAAATATAATGAAAACCATAAAAGTAATATTAATGGATTAATGGAAACCCTGTTGATTTTTTAGGCCAATGGGTATTTGATAAGATAATGTCTATGAACAAACCTAAAAAATTAAAATAGGTTGTGGTTATAATAATTAGGTTCCTATGATTTGTAGAACTACTTTTTTTAATAAAAATGAGAATATTTAAAATGTTACTTGGTTTAGATATAACATGAAAAGTTAGTATGAAAATAGTTATTCCTTAATATGTACACATTATTGAGGCTATACTAACACTTTTAATTATTAAAACATGTCTTAGGGATTACCTTACAATAAATATCTCAAATAAGTTTGGGAACCTAAATTTTTTTCTATTAATCTAGTTTGTCCCAACATATTCTAGGTTTCCAAACAACTATATTCTTAATTTTATTTATAAGAATCTTTCCTGATAAATTCCAAATTTACTTAGTATATCAATAGTGTATGATCAAGGGACATTCTTGGTGATATCTCAAAAAATATATCTTTTATCTGTTTGGATGGTGGTACAATCAATTTTAGTGAAAACTCTAAAGGTATTGTTAATGTTTTTGGAAAAGTATAAATATTAACATCAATTGTAATGTATAAAGTACTATTTATTGAGGAATTAAAAAATTATTAGAATACCACATCTATTCGATGATGGTATGAGTGTAAAATTTGAACATAATAAATTAATTTTATCTTGATATAATATAGTTTATTTAATTATAATATATAAAAAAATATAAATTTTATTCTTATTGTATAACATACCTAGAAGAATGTAATATTCTTAATTTCATTAGATACATCTCACATTCTACGACATAGAAGGCTGGTACATTATCATCTTTGATAATTGTATAAGATAGATAAACATGAATATGTTTGGGAACATCAAAATGTTTGTGCCTTTATGTATTTTTTATGTGATTCCTATATAAATGTTAAGAAACCAATGATTCCTTTAGATCTATTGTTGTGGTTAATAGAACATTATTCCTATAACTACATCATTATTATTCATTTGGACCCCTATGAACTGCCATTTTAGCCTCTAAAAAATATTTCATTGTAATTGTAGATAATTTTTTTATATTTAAATGGACATTATTATATCATAAAAGTGAAAAATTTAACAAATTTGTTATATTATATAAGAATATCAAAAATAAAAAAATTATTAAATTTATTCAATTATAAGTTATAATGGAAGTTAATTTGTGAACATATAGTATAAAAAATCATATGAAACTAATAGATATATTCATATTCATTCTACACCTATAACACCCCAATATCATGGAGTTATATACAAGAAAAATAAAACTATTCAATAAAGTGAATGACCAATTCAAAGTGAATTCATCATGAGAAAATATATATTTTTTAAATCATTTAACACTTATTTTAGTTTCTTAAATATAGTTTTTATCAAACCATTTTTAATGAAAAATCAATTTAATTTTTTTTATAAAAAAAAATACCAAAATTGGATATTTTAATATTTTTAGTTGTCCACACTGTATTTTAAATACTAAATATTATCTATAAAAAATTCAATGTAAATGTGATGATGGTATATTTTTAGGATAATAAAATAAAATTAAAACTTATAGATTATATAATAAGAGAACAATGATAATATAATAATCTATGCACTTAAGATTCAAGGGAATTAATGAAAATATGTGTACTTATTATGTTGATAATGTTGAAGATTTTAAATAATTCAACATTGAAGAAGATAAACCTGAATGTGTTAATACAGAAGTTGAGGGGGACCATATATCATAAAATATGGCCCTACCATTTGGAATAAAATGTCACTCTTTATAAAATTATATATGAACTGTTCAATCAGGAATTAGAACTATAAATTTTGTTTTATATTTTTTTTCTAATTCTTCCTTTGTAAATGATTTTTTTCTTGTTAATACAAAAAATATTTGAAAGATGAAGACGAGAATAATTCCATTCATGATGAAATTTACTAGTTATATATCTAATTAAATTCTAGAATCCAGGTAAATTACCTAATGATAAACAATATATACGAAGAAAATGGATTTTTCGTAACAAATTGGTTGATTCTGGTATTATAGTTATAATTAATTCATTATTTCCTTTCCATAGTTATATTCAATATTATGTAATTTATTTTCATGATTCATTTTAACCAATTTTTATATTAGAATCTATTAATATTTTATTATCGTTAAATTGTTTTAACAAATATAATGTATTTTAATTTAATGTAAAAGGTTCATTTCAAAGTGGTGTAATTTTAGAATAGGGTTGTGTAATTTAACTTCTTGGTTTTTAGAATAATGAATTTCAGAATATGGTTTTCAATTTTTCTAAATCAATATTTGGTCTAAACCAAGATCCTCAAGCATGGTATAAATGACTAATAACATTATTAATTCAATTTTTCTCAAAAATATTTTTGATCAAAACATATTTTTCAAAAAGAGATTTAAATGTTATACTAATAATTAATATTTATATTGATTCTATTTTATTTGGTTTTAAAAATTATATACTTGTTCATGAGTTTTCAAATTTATAGAAAAATGAATTTGATACAGACATAATGTAAAAATTGACATTTCATCTTGGTTTGAAAATTTAATCAAAGGGAAGATAGTATTTTATTAAATAAAGCTTTGTATATAAAGAAAATATAAAATTTTTTGGGCTTGAATCATTGAAAAAATATTATAACCCTAATGGAAACTAATTCAAAATTGGATGTGGATTAATTTAGAAACATTTATAGTGATAATTTGTATAGAGGTATAATAGGAAGCCTTCGGTATCATACAACATCTAGATATAATGTTATGTTTTCTTTCCTTTTTGTTTTCTAGATATCTATACAAAAATTAATAAAGTATCCTTAATGATGTCAAAAGAGTTATTATTTATGTCAAAGGTACTATTTTAGATTATTTATTATATTCTAATGAAAATTTTGTCAATTAACTCTCTTAATCTCATTCAAAATATAGATGTAGTTGGATTTACTGGAAAAGAACTATAGGAATGTTCCATTTTGAGGAAAAATAATAATTTTTTGCAGCTCTATGAAAACAGTTTTATAACATTATCAATAGATGAGGATGAATATATTGAAGGACACAAATTCATTATTGTAATATTTGTGTTGTAATTTTTTTCAACATACATGTTTCATCAAAATTCAATTTTAGATTTATTTAATTAAGGAGTGTCATTCATTGAATAGGTCTTAAGAATTATAAATTTTGAATCAGATGTTTTTGTTTCAATAAGTAGTTTAATATGATGAAACAATATTTATTATGATTTTATAAATATTCATAATGACCAAAACATTGGTAAAAATATTTAAGATAATGCACATTTCTTATCAAATATGAGGTAGACCATAGGGTACTTTTTATAAATTAATATGTTAAATAAATTTGTTAAAGTGGATACAGATCTTGTTTTGATGATCATGGATGGTTTATCATCAAATAATTGATGAATTTAGTAGTTAAAAGAAATAATAAATAAGATGACCATGAAAAATATTTTTTTCCATTATTCTTTTTTGTGGAATTTTATTAAAGTATTTTTTTATTTAATTATTATGAAGAAAATATTTTTGGAATCACACCAAAAAAATGGTCTTAACCATTCCAGTTAGCCAAAGGGGGGAGTATATTCAATACATTGGTGGGAATCCATTCACATAAGCCATTCGGATGGCCTGAGTCAATGGAATTTCATAGTATTCATTTGGAGGCACATGGAGATGTTTGGAGCTATCATGAGGGGAAGCACAATGGTTTGAGATAGCACCAACATGGAGTGCTGAAAGAACAAATGGGGAGTCTAGACCAGTGGCCAATTGTGGCTAGCTAGCAATGCAATGTTTCTTATAAACCATGCATGGAATGAAACTTGATTCAATGTGGGATTCGATTTACGGGATTTATTATAGATCCATTTTAAAAAACATAGATATAACTAACACCTTTGATCTATTCAACTGGAGTCATCTGATCATTACCATGATCACCTTCTTCCTTGATCTGTTAGAGTAAATCCGCGTGTTATAGTTTCTTTATAACATAACATCCATAATATCTATAAAAACTTCCAAAAACCATATCAATATTCTTAAAATTATATGATGATAGAAAAATAATTAAATTATATTTTCACAGTTCAACGAATATCAATCCCATGAGAAATAATATGAAAAAAAGGAACATGTAGTGACCGTGATTTTTTGAATTCATGCAATATGTGAAGTAAGGTAGTACAAACATTCATATTGAATGTAATTATGTGTATAATCATCAGTGAATAGTATTATGGGAGTATGAAATATGAATTACTAAAGTAAATGATCATATAATGTGGAATAAACATGAGGTGTTCTATTTTTTAATGGGAATGTGTTTGTCCAGGTGAATAGAAACCCTACAATCAAGAAAAATATATGATTCTTGGGCATTCTCTTGAAAATAAAATAATGGATGAATAAAATAAAGAATACCATTAATTAAATTATACATTCAGGAGGAACATAAAATAAATATTTCATGATAAGTGTGACATTAGTTTTTGATATTGATTCTAGGGAATTATATTAGGATGAATCTTGCAGTGTATTGGGGAATCTGTAGTGGTTTTCTTTGATATTACAGTGAGATAAAGTGTAAGTGATATCTTCAATAGTTTAGAAGAGTATATATATTTTAATTTTATATATTTCCATTTATTAAATTTAATGGAAATTAAAGATTTTTTATTGTTTTGAGAAGGTTTATAAATAGTTAATTATAGTGTCTCAAATAGGAAGAATAATTTTTGTATTGTAGTGGAATCTTGATTACCGTGTGATCTTTTTTAGTGTGGCAGTGTGGAAAAAACTTCTAGGATTCTTGTGGTATTTTAATGTAAATAACATTATTTGGATACTATTATAATTAGGGAAAATTTTCATACCTAACCACCATGTTTTTAACTATGATACGTGAAAAAACCCACATGTAATTGTATGTTGATTTCTAGTGGAGAATATGTGATATAAAATATAACTAACATAGAAAGAACCTACTCACCTACATAATAAGAGAAACTTGTAAAAATAAAATTTATTGTGCTTAATTTTCATTATGCCTTGCATGTGTTATACTGTTTTTGGTAAATATGGATGATTCAGTCACTCTAACAAGTGAATATATATGGATTATTAAATATGTAAAAGTGAATAAATGAAAATAAGTAGAAAACATTGTGCACTAGTTTACCCCCTACCCCCTCTCAGTTTACCTACATGATCCACTAGTCACTTGAATTTCTATTAGTGTAAGGGTTTCATATCTAATTGGAACTACATTGTTATCCCTGTTTTTTGTATCAAACATATATCAAGTGCATATTTTAATTTTTATAACTAATATATTTTTCATAAATAGATAGTTCAGATATAATTTTTTTTCAGATATAATAATGAGTATTCTATAAAAAACATGAATAATATATTGAATAAAGATTCCAGAAAGATGAGGAAGAATTTAGAGAAAAATAGAGTTCACATAAAACTGAATATAGTGATAGTGGTTATCTATCAGCATCATCTATTAAATTTGTTGATAATGATCTTTTTTATGTGTATAGTTTATGTAGTGATCAAGAAGAATATAATGATTTGATAAGTGATTTTTATTTTCAATAAAATATTATATAATGAATGTTCCTACGAAGGTTTTCACTAACATATTTTCATTTATCAAGGTACTATGTAATGACAATTCTTAGATTGAAATAGAACATGATGATATGGATTAATCCATGGAAAATATTTTTCAAATATGTAAACTACTATGATAAATTATTGAATATAAATAAAAAAAATATTTCCCTTAGCATTTAACATTTAATCTATTTTGAATAAGAATTGCAATGAGATGTGTATAAGAAATAATTAACTGATCCATCCCTTATTGGGCTGATTCACACACTTGATGAATATCATAGAGCTAACGTGAGTATTACAGACTCTCATTTGTATGTAAAAGGCAAGGATGAGACATTAATCTTAGCTGAAGAATCAAAATTATAGTTTATATTTTAGTATAATGAATGATTCACTTTGACATAATGGGAATTACATAGGAATATTTGTGTGAGGGATGTGAATGACTTTCTCCATACAAAACAAATCCATTCATTAGAGAAACTACACATAAACACTAATCCTATTAATGAATCTCATATTGAAGTAAAATGAATTATAATTAAAGAGATTAATAATTCCCTAGTATAGGAAAATAAAATATGTGATGATCATGTTTAGAAAATGGAGAGTTAATTGGAATAAAATTTGAAATTTGTTGAGGATGATAAAAATTTTATCAACATGATGTGTCATGAAATAGAAGTTAATATGAAAAATCTAAATGAAAAAAAATTAATAATTCCCATACATATTGAGAAGATATAATGAAGTCTAATGAATACCAGAAGAACTCTCTAAATATAAAATATATTGAATTTTATTTCATGTTTATAAATTTGGATAACACCCACGTTGAATCTTCACAAAATTATATGATCATATAGGCTACCAAAACTGATTCTGAAAAGAGAATTACTTTTGAAAAAAATAATTCAAGTGTAAAGAATAGTTTCATATTACATAATGATAAATCTATTGTAGGAACTCTGAAAATGGTAACCCTTGGTCCCAATTTTTCTATTTTTTCTAATATTTTTTATCTGTATGTATAGTTCTAATAATATTTCTAGTCGAACATTGGTGAAGAATACTAATTAAAAATCAACTGTATCATTAAATGTAGATATGAAAAAGATAATTATTTCATATTCCCTACAAGGATCTCAAACAAAGTTTCTTGTTATCTAAAAGAAATGGTATTTTAAAACTAGCTAAGTTATAGAAAAGTAAAAGAAAGAAATATATGTTGTCTATCATTGGTGATATTTGAGATTTGGGCTTAAAACTATTTATCATTGTCATAATTTTTAAATGCATGATATTTATAGATGGCTAGTATTATAGGGTAGAATTTCTACTTTAATGAGAAATCCAACAATGTGAAAAAAATCCCAAATGAAATATATTATGTATATCTAGAATATATATGGGTTTTAAGATGAAATTTTTAGTTATTCATGCATAAGATCTAATTGTTATGATGAGTACTGGTATGAGCTAACTACGCTTTAGGCATATGATGATATGAAGATGAGACCAGATAAAATGAATAGTGAAATAACAAACGAGGAAAAGTATTCCTTAGGGTTAGAGAAAAAAGAGACAGTGAATAAAACATTAAAATAAGATACACCCAAGCAGAACGATCAAATACATGTCACACTAAATAAAATTTTCTTCTGCTATGGATGAAAAGAATATATAATGGACTTTTGCAAATATTTCATAAACCTTATTCTTGTGGAAGAAAGATAATGTAGAAGAAGAAATAAGTAACATAATCAAGATAAATGATTTCCTTGGTTCATGAAAATAAAGATGAAAATTAAATTTCATGAGAGTTTGTCTAAAAAAGTTACCCTATTATTTCTATATATTTGTGGGGAAAGTTAATAGTTTCAAGAAATATTAATAAAAAATAAATAAAAAGGTTGCCTATAAAAATAGAACTACTAAAGAACAAAGAAAACACACCATATAATTATTAATATAAAATGATACTAAAAAGAAAAATTCAATAGATAAGAAGAAGTTAGAACATGTATTAAAATAATGAGTAATAATATCGGTAAAATAATTGTAAATGGATAACATTTTAGATAAATAATAGAATAATGAGAGTGAACTACCTGTCGATGTGAAGAAGCATATTTCTTCTAAGATTAAGGATAAATAAATCAATAATTACACTCTTCCACATAATGTTAAAATTATATTTTGATAAAACTAGCAGGTATGGTGAGCTTTGATAAATATTGAGAAGAACTGAAAGGAGTTTCTGGGATGAGAAATAAATCACATCACTATTTCTCTAACTAAAAAATAATTTATGAACCACCTTATTCACATAAAAATTTCTGTGTAGATTCTTTTATTCTTCAAATTGGGGATAGGGATATATCCAATGTGAGTGATTAATATATGAGTTTTATGGAAATTTTATACAACATCTAGAATGATATCCATCATGGAGTTCATTGTTTTAGTTGCTGTGAAAATTGTACATTATATTCATTCAAGAATAAAACAAATCACGATGAAGAAGAAGGATGAATATCATCCCTCTAGGGAACGTATATATGAACAACTACAATAGTTTAATTATTCATCTTGTATCAATTTAATAATATATTTTTTGGAGAGAATGTTAACTAGTGATTTCAAAATATAAAATTTAATATTATATTTAAAAAAAAGTTATGTTCTCTTATCAATTAATGTATTATAATTTTGAGTTAGAATAGTAGTAAGTGATAATTTTATAAGAAAAGTAAAATGTATTCATTAGGGGGAATTATATTCCTGCATTTAAACTTTTTTAATTTATTTGTTGAGATGAATTCAGGATATTAATATAAAAATAATTTGAATAACAGATGAAATAATGTATAAATTTTGTAACAACATTCTAAAATTTTTATAAAGAGCATGAATGAATAGATTGACCACAATTTTTTTCTGCACCATGATAGATGATGTAGAAAAAGATATGATTAATTAGTGACCCATTTCATTAAGAAATGTCATGATATACTTCCCTCAAGGAGATTAATTTAATTTTTTCTTAAGTGGAATCATTATGAAATGAGATTATTTAAGGAGAGAATAATAATTGTTTTTATTGAATGAGATGAGTTGAACTCGTTCCCATATTTATATCTCATTCCTTCTTTTCAAGTTAGTAGGTGAAGAAAACAGATAATTTGAAGCTGAAATGGGTATTAACAACAAATATAAAGGGGGATATTGAAGAAACCATGTCGATTAAATTAAATTATTTTTCAAATATAATTTTTTGATGAAAATTAATTGTTATATCGATTTATTTATAAAGGTTGAATCATTTAATCATTTTTCATAATTATTATTTTTTAAATGGTTGTTTTTATTTTTGTAAGTTTATTTTGATTAATCATCATTATTGGTAATTATTTCATAATTATTATAAATTATCGAAACATGTTTAAATTTAAGGTGAATATTGAATTTTTTTTATCATATTTGAAGAAGTCCTTATACTATTGATTATCAATCAAGTACATGTAGAAATGTAGAAAATTTGAGATGGATCATGCTCTGTTGATAATGGATGTTTGTTCATCAAATTATTGATGAAATTTGGAGTTAAAAGAAAATACGAAATATAATGAAAAGGTAAAATATTTATTTTTCATGATGAGTTTTTAGAATAAGGTTTGAGTATTTTTCATTGATTCTTATAAGAGATTATTTTTTTTTAAGACAACCAAAAAAATGGACTCCACCACACCAACCGGCCAAATGGGGACTCATCCACTATTTAGGTGGACAAAAAATCCCCTAAGACATTCAGTATTTATGAGCTTAGGGACATGTATGGTGTGCCTGTAGAGGAATATAGAGGAAAGAGGAACCACTATGTGAGGAGGAGCATCATTGGTAGATAGTTTCGACATGGGGAGGTGCCATCACATATGGGAAGTCTGGACCAGTAACCAATTCTGGCTAGCTAGTGATGAAGTATTTCTTATAAAATTAGTGTGGAATGGAATTCATTTTGATGTAATAATTAATTTATATGATTTAATATTGCTCCATTTTAAAAACCATACATAACAATCACCATCAATTAATTCAATTAGATCTTTCCAACCATCATCGTGATCATCTTTTTCCATGATCCATCAGAGGAGATATGTTTTCTATGTTTTCTACATTCCACAATGTTGATGATGTCATGATGAACCCTCAAAACAATATCTCACCATTATGATGATTCAAATATGATCTAAATATAATGTAAATAAGTTTTTATGACTCAACAAATATCGAAACATTGAGTTAAAGTCTGAGGGAAAATTTATTTTTTGATGACAATGATTTTTTGAAGATATATAACGTGTGAATTAAGGAATTTTCTAGGTTTATGTAAGTGAAAGTGGTATAATAAATAAATTATAATAGTATACTACACACTATTCTTAGTCTACATGATCTATAATAGTGTATATGTGGTATAATAAAAATTTTGGTAGATCCATGATAAAAAAAAGAGAAAAAAGTGAAAGCATATTCTAGAAAGAGCAGTGGAATAATCAAAAATTTGGTTATACAACGCAGGTAGACTACACGCTATTCTTTTTCTACAATAGTGAGCTAATGTAGAAGTGGTATACAAAACAATTTAGAACATTATACTACAAAACATTCAAATAGTATTTTTGATTACATTAATTTGTATTTGAAAATTTTCATATATAGTGATCATGTGAAAAATCAGTTTTTTATATATACTCACAGAGGAAGATTTGTTTTTGTGTTGTAGTGTTATCTTGAAGTCTATGTGATCTTTCTTAGTGTTTGTATAAAACTCAATTTAGATTCCATTATAATTAAAAATGGATGGATTCTTTTAAAATGAACACTTTTCAGAGACCAGTATAATTTGGGAAATGGATCATACCTAACCCCCATGATTTTTATAATGATACATGGACAACACACTTTTATGTGTTTATTGATTTCTAGTGTGGAATTTATGTCTCAGGTCATCCTAAATAGAGCCAGGATATATTAACCAAACTCGAGGATGAACAATGTAAAAATATTGTCTGTTCTGATTCATTTAAAATATATCGTGCATGTGGTATTATTTTTATTTCAAATAGGGATGATTAATTCCCCCTAAGAAGTGCATATTTTCCTTTTATTATAGAAGGTAAAAGTAAAGAAAATAAAAATACTTAAAACGTATGTAAGTTGATTCACCCCACCCCCTCTTAGTGTACCTATATAATTCACTAGAAACATCATATATATCTACTTATAGTTGTATTTCAAATAGTTTGTGGATTACAGAAACACAATATTATTTTGATATCAATTTATAAAAAGTTCCTATTTTTTTTATAACTATAGCTCTATTCCAAATTCTAAAAAACACTCTTCAAAAATTACAAAAAAATACATAAATGATAGATTGAATTTAATAGGGGAGATGTAAATAATGGTGATATATGTATAGAATTTGTTCCTAAAGAGAAAAAAATAGTTGATATTTTCCCTAACCTTTAAGATTCAATTAAATTTCTGAAAATTAAATTTCAATTGAGTTTTCTGGAAGCATAACAAATCTACTTAATATAAGATACAATTCTGATAAAACATGTCACTATTTTTTAATATCATTGTACATGTGTTCAGTAATAAAAATTTAATGGTCTTTTTTATTCTACTCTAATTAATTCTAATTTGATCACATTTTTTTCTTTAATTCTGTAACATTTAATTATTATTTATGTTACTTCAATATTCTAATATATTTAAGATATTATGTTTTATAAAAGATTTAAACATGTTTAAAAATTTATTATTACTACCCTTTTTGATAAATTTCAAAAATTGGGGTGAATGTTTTTGAATATTTAATGATTCATTTTGAAATTTTTTGGAAATAATAATATTATTTTTGTTTTTTAATTTAAAAAATGGTGATATTTTTTGTAATTGGATATTAATAATTTAACATTTCCTTATATTGAGAAATTACCTTATCACAAAATTTAATGACATTCAATATTGTTTATAAATAATTTATCTCTTTGACACGCTGTTACTTTTTTAATTTATATTTTGTTGTGATTATTTTATATTCTCTATAATTTCTTGATAAGCGTTATAAAAATATAGTCCTTATAAGCATACCCCTTGGACCAGATTTTATTTCCACTCATAGGGAGACCTAGAGGTCAATACCCATGGGAGTTCCAGCTCATGTGGCCTTCTTAGAAGTAAGGTTGTGCATTGTTCTTGCAAAGGTCAATTGTGCCCATGTATAAGGCTCGCGGTTGGCGCATCAGGTGGGATCAGTCTCTCAATGAGAACATTTTTAAGTCTCATATGTTACATAGCGGGTTGTGGATGATGATACCCCAAAGATAGCTTATGGAGTGTATGTCATTATTGGTATGATATACCACACATTTGACTTGTTGCAATTCCAATGTGCTTTTCAGTATCTTATTAATATTCATCTATTTTAAAAACAGGTACCTAATATCGACCGTTTGATCTAATTGATCTCATACATTACTTATTTGTGGAATCTCATATGTATTGTTCTGTCTCTTATGCTTCATCAATTCTAAATATCAAATTTTCTTCTTCATCAGCATTCCACATATCTGAAGTATGTCGTTGGTTGTCAAAGACACACCTACCAATCAAAACAATCTTATCAATCCATACCAATATTCTTTATGTTTTCTAATATATCATTTACATCAATGGATGTCCACTAGTTCTAAATAGTTAATGATCCTATTCATTAGTGTCGCATGACACCTATCTCATCTTTTCACTATGGTTGTCACGACCTGAACATCAAAAATATTCATGCTATTTTTTTCATGATACCATTTTGTTGATATGTTTTCTATCATTAGAAGCCAATGGTTGATAAGTTTCTACCATTATACACCAATGGTAGATCATTATCTACAATTTTATTCCCATTTTAGTTCATCTGATATTGTTGGACTCCAATGGTAGTACATTTTTTCTCTTATAAATCTCTTACTGGTTGGAAAACGATAGTGGAATATCCCTTTCAAATATTCTTTATGTCTAGTATCTCAATGGTAGAAGTACGTTATCTATTTAATTTCCATTAATTTATCTTATATTATTATAAATACCATGTTTTTCAGACTCATGAAGTCATGCCTTACTTTATTACATTGAAAAGCGTAAAAGATGTGAATCTCAAAGGACCAATCAGTTTAGCATATTTTGAATGATATTACAAAAATGAAACATTAATTACAATTTATTGTATATAATAAAATCTTATAAATTCATTTAGATGAAAATTAATATATTATATTATCTCTAAATTCAAATCATAACAATATTTTTAACATCATTGGGTAAAATAAAACTTGAGAAATGGGTGAGTTGATATGCTCGGTAAGGGTATACATAAAGTGGAAGCTATGATAATCAAGAATAAATGATTTGTAAGGTTAAATAAATAAAACACATTCTATTTAGACAATAAATTTAGTATACTTTTGACGAATAAAATATGATCATGTATTACCATATAAATAATTCACATGATCTATAAAAAATAACCATGGATATTCTACTAGTTGAATAAGGACATGGAAATCTATGTCTAATATCATAATGAAGGAATGCATAATAAAAACCCTCTAAAATATACCATAAAGGCCTTGTACAATGATTCTACCTAAATGGCTAAGTCGTTGATCAAAACCTTGTATAGTTTGTCTCCTGAGACCTAACAATGAATTGAGATACAATAACATGCCTCATCCATCACATACTAAGTCCAATGAAATCCTCATATTAAAGGGGTGAAACATAATAAACATATACATTTCTATTGAATCTATCATATGAAATGTACATAAAATTCCTGAATCAATAAACATAATCCTAGATAAACCAATGTTATATGATTAATGGTTTCAAAATAGCTCATGCATAGTCAAATAGATCATAAAAAATCAGTAAAATATTTTAGAAGGTATAATAAATGATCAACCTCAATTAATAATATGATCCATTAAAGGGTGTTTAAATATATTAAAATTATCTAATAAAATCATTGAAAATTTCTTTAGAGAAATACCACTTTACAATGAAATCATTTATATACAAATATGTACATTGAGAAAAGAACTCGTTTTCATTGAAAATAAGCTTTTATTCATGTAATAGATTCCTAAAGACATTAAAGATTCATAAAATTTGTAACTCCCTTTTATGAAATTTTTTTTTTAAAAAATTCCTTAAAAATTTTTAAAAAATAAACATTTAAAGGATTATATTTAAAAGAAATTGTGAATGTTAAACAAATTAATCGCTTGTCTTTATCAACTATATATCCGAAATAAGAAAGTTAAAATTCAACATAAGATAATGAAAAGTACATTAAAACATAATCATTGTGTGAAATAATAAATGGATAGTTATTCTAACCCAATGAATAAAAATTAGGTTAAAAATTTCCACATCACATTATAAACAGTCGAACTGTATGGCCCATGAAATTATTTATCATTAAATTAAATATTTAATACCAGAAATAAAAACGAATTCCTAGTCTGATTTATTAATGGGTAATATAGATACACAAAACACATAAAATTAGTGTTGAATATAGAAAATCTCCTTGAAAAAATTGGTATGAGAAACCCTTATTACATGTAATCAATACAATAGTATGCCCCAATAAAATTTATTATCATTAAATGAAACACTAAATACCATGCAGATAGAGAGATTATTGATATGATATTTCAAATGATAATTATACATCCAAAAATCCCAAAAAAAATCAGGTAATAAAGAATATGTCAATAAAATAAAAGTGAGACGGGAGACACCTTACATTTGGTCCAAAAGCGCTCTTCACTTGTATATAATGTCCCCTGGAAAATTGTCTCCTTGTGAACATCCTTAAAAACATGGATTTAGTATTTTGGAAATACCAACAGGTCATGGATGTGTGGGAGAATCTTTGGAAGGGAATTGGGAATACATTAGAACGGTTCCATGGATTAGAAGTTGTATGGTAAAGAAAAGGTGATAGGTTCAATTTATTGGGGGAGAGGGGTATTTTTTGGAATATTTTATTCATTTATCTATTATGTATGATCAAGACTACCAATAATGTTTATTCTCACGAGAAAATAAAGTACCTAGATAATGTGACTTGTTACTAATGGCTGATTATATCATCCATACATCATCTAAGACTCAAAAATACATTTATTTTCTTATAATGATAAATAACATAAATTAATGTATATCACTATTTTCCAAAAATTCAACTATGTTAGAAAAATCCCATAAAATAACCCAAGAATTTTTTTGACATGTAATCCTAAAAAATAACCTCTATTTTGTGGAAATAATATTATAAATAAGGGAAAAAATTTAAATAAATTAATCATTTATTTGAAACATACAAATTTTGATATTATAATCGGCTTTAGGACACATTTTATAATTATATATGGTCTCATAAAATTATCATATAATAATAATTCATAAAATTATAAATTTAATTCATTATTTTTTTAAAAAAAATATTATTTAAAAAATTTATATTAATTATAATTTTTTAAATATACATTTATGTTTAAAAAAATTCCAACACATAATTTATCATTTTTAAAATATTTATTATTTGGTCCATGACATAAATATATCATATTATTAATTAATTGGATAAATAAACATTAATTATAAATTCATAGGTTATTTAATATTTATAGTAGAGATATTACTATTCTTAATAGCCACATTACCATTCAAATGATTATTTTAATATTTTACAATACATCACAATTATTAAAATCTTTGTGTGAAACATAGGTTGTCAAATATGTTGAATTTAAAAGAGACATATAGAAAAATATTGAGGAGTTAAATTCTACTTACTGTAAATAAATTAAATCCTTACTATTTAAACTTTTTTATTGCAATCATAGTGTTGTCATTTTAGAATACCCTTATAGAAATCCCACATCTTAAAATGTTATGCCACAACCCTAATTACCTAGAGTTATTGCATTGTTACATATCATGGGAATGATCACAAGTGATCAAGTCCTGAATGACCGTTTAGTTTAGTAGCCCTGTAAGTACTAGATACAAACCTAAGTTTTACATTACATCATGAAATAAATAAAAACAACATTGTATCCTCTTTGAACAAACTCATATCCCATAGCCTATTCCTACATGTTAATCATGATATACTTCTTCACATCCAAGGAAAAATAAAACAAAGAATGGGGTGAGCTCATATTGTCAATAAGTATAACATATAGTAGAACCTTTAATAAATAAGAATAAATATATAAGGAAGTTAGTATTACTAAAACACAATACTTTTAAACAAAAATTTCAGTATAATATGGAAAATATAATTAAAAAATGACATTAATTATTCACATGGATATTCTACAAGTCAAAAAATAGCATGTAATATCAATATATAATTTCTTAATGATAGAATGAATAATGACATACATCATAACACATAGTAAAGGTGTAGTTCCATGACAAAAAATAAGATTTTTTCAAGACCTTGTGCCAATACACTAGTTTGTCTCATGAGACCTACTAATGCTCATCTTAAAACTAGCATGCAAAATGTCAATACTTAAACCATGAATGGAAATAAAATAACACATCCACAGTCAAAAATAACTCATTAAATACAATATGGAAGATTGTATTATAATAAATAATCCTCAATGAAGAATAAAATTCAATTAAGGATATTTACATAGATAAAAATAGTTAGTAAATCTATTCGATAGAAATATCCCATTTTTATTGAAGACATTTAAAAGTCACACTATTTATCAAAGATGTCATTTAAAAGAGATTTTTCAATAAAAGTGTCAAATACATCTTTGAAAAATTTTAAATGAATTTTAATTTCAAAACAATAATGTACATATAAATAAATACATAAAACCATTTTTTAAATATGGACATTAATGAGAAAGATTTAGAACAATAAATATTTAAATCACTTAAAATGATATTTTAGTTAAAGAGTTCCTAACTAAACTAGAGACGATTGAAGACAAATAATTGAGGAATAACACTAATCAAAACATTATAATATCATGAGAATAAAAGTATTAATGATATAATATGTCGAAGGATAGTATATACACCATATAAAAGTGAATTGGTACATAATGAAAAAGATGTCTCAATTCAAATTAAATATAGACAAAATACCTAATAAAGACTATATCCTTATATTAAGGATAAATCAACAAAATAATTATTTTTGACAAATATAAATACACTCAATATAATTGGATATTCGTTGTAAATAAATGAGAGTAAATTCACACATATTCTTGTAAAAAACAAATGACTTGGATGTTTATTTCAATTAATGGAAATTGAGTTAAGATTACCCTTAAGAAGTCCATATCAATGGAATGAGAATATATCAATGGAGTTATTATGTGTATAAAACGTATATCCACAAAAAGGGGAGTGGAAATTACTACATAAGTAATAAATAGTTATTCCACACATATTCTTGGAGTAAAATAATCAGTGAAGATAGCATAAAGCCTAATGATTGGAAATTGAAATTTGAAATTCCCCTACTGATTTTATAACATAAAACACATACACCCCATGAAAGAAATATCATACAATTAATATGTAAATATCCATAAATTAAATAATATTACACCAAGAATACAATCATGGGTAGTACAAACACCACACAAAATGAAACAGTTGCAAATATAGCATGAATCTCACGGGAATAAAAATTGAGAAGAAAAACTGTTACCTTGTACTTTTTCTTTGTTGATGGTACTTTAACCTACAGTATAATGGGGAAATAATTGTTATTAAATTATAAAATAACCATATATATAAATTTGATATTGTATATGATATTTTAATATTTCTTTTTTTACCATATTTCAGTAGTATCATTGTTCTGTGTGTTAACTGATTTGTTTTTCTCTATATGTTTTATTATGTAAGTCATGTTTGTAATGGATATGATGTATTTGATTTGAATCCAAAATGATATTATGTTCTTAAATATTATTTTTTTATTCATAAAATGATTTTTATTCATTAATGGTTACGATGGGGTATGAATCTCATCGCGTTCGTGGAGACGGTAATCCGTACGTACTCATGAGCGACAATACCATTCTATTGATGGTGAAATCGTATGTAATTGGATGGTATATCATATATAAAGAATCATTAACATGTTATATCTAATATTTACATCAATTATACTCTTTATTATACCCGGAAAAATAATTAAGTGTTTAATAACAAAGTACACCATGACGTGGAGACGGTAAGCCGTACCTATGGATGTATGGTGACTTTGTCATTAATATGATTGATAGACTAATGAATATGGTTGTACCATATTTACAATAATATAAAATTATGTATAAGGTACTGGAATTATTATTTTTGTATGGAAAAATCAAATAAAGAAGAATTGGAAGAAGAAAACAACATTGAAAGAGGTGATGAAATAATTGCCTCTTCTTCGGGTTCTTCCATTTGATTTGATCAAAACGACCCCTTAAGTCTGTTTTCTGATTAAATTAAGGCACCTAGGTTGATTTGAGGGTAGTTGGGAGGATATTTGGGAAGGAGTTGGTTGAGCCAAATGCCTTTGAAAGTGTGATTTTTAGAGAAGGGGAAGTACCCTTTTATAAGAGAGGTGAGGGTCACTTTTGGAAAAGTGTGAAATATTATTTTATTATACAGTAATATTCAGTTTATAATGGCTAAATAAGATTTATTTCAAGGATAAGTTTGGGCTGGGTCACAAATCTCTCAACTGATAGGTGTTAGATAGGTTTATGTCACCATATTAGCCTAATCGTTTGGATTAAACACTTAGTTAAATAGGTTAACTTTTACCATATATTCTTGTATTATTATAATAAATGGTTAATAAGATTACTATAAATATCCAAGAAAATCACATGTGGTTTATTATTGATATATATAACCTTATCTAAGTTCTTTTTCTGAACCTTATAATTTTTGAAATATTATATCAATTAATAATATAGAATTTGTTTTAAAAACTCATTTATGTCAATTTTGACACTATTTAGTACTTGGTTTTTGTGAAAGTAATAACAACATTATAACATAAAAAAATATTTAATCAAACCTGAAATTTTATATTAACCTATAAAATTCATGGAATACCTCAAAAGTCTCTATATACAATTATATTAGTATTTATAATATCAATTAGTTTAATTATTCATTAATATGGTAAATAATGCATCATCATTGTGTCATAAAAAAATTTAATTATCTAATGTATGAAATTTATAAATAAACTACCATTAAGTAGGAAATATTTTCATATTTCTAAGGAATATTTATAGTCTAATTTATCTGATATCTACCCCTATATTAAAAATATTTTACTTATGAAAATTTTAAATTAACACTTTTAACTCTTCTTTAAATAAAATAATAATAAATGTACTAATCTAATCAATGTTGTTCAAATAGGATCATATTTTATTACTAAGGTTGATTTTGGTCAGAAAAAATTATCTAATAGAATTAGGACATGTGTTAGGGTAATTATAATATCATTTTTACCTATAATAACCCTTTTTACTTTTAACTATGGTAAATAGAACTCAAAAGTTAATGTTCACCAAAAAAAATTCATCCTATTTAAACACATTTAACTTACTAATGTAAACCATGTCTCTCATATTTTATAAAATCAATTCACATAATTGGTGAAATTATGTTTTATGAAAATTTGTAAATGTGCCTAGAAGGTGGGTAAACGACGTTAAAATGTCCAATAAATTTTTATACAAATAATTTTATTATAAAATGACTGTAATGAATTACATTGAACTTATATAGGTATTTTGTATCTATTATCACCGAAAATAATTCTAAATAAAATAAATAATTATTTAAATAAAAATTAGGTTTTAAACAATAACGCAGTGTTCTTCACTATTCATCAAAAATTGAAGGTTTTCAAAAACATAGAAAAAATTCACCCTAAGTAAATTTTGATATTTAAAAATAAAAAAATATTTCTATTTTAAAAAAATAAATACATATAAGTTGTTTTAATTAATTTAAAAAAATATTCTCATTGTAAAAAACTAAAAAGCTGGTTTTTGAGAAATAAAAACTATAAAAAGATTGATATGTGTTTATGTCCAATTTAAATGTAACATGTCATGACCCGTCCTCGGGGCCCGTGCCGTGACTACCCCATGCCTGCCTTCCATAGGCCAGGGGCTGGCGGCTAGCACCAAAGGCGTAAATCCCGATAACTGGGAAGGCATTTCCTTTATAAAAGTAACAAAACACCATAGAGTACAAGCGGAAGTAAAACACCAAGTACAAAAAAAAAGAAGTGTTGAAAAGTAAATGGCCCAGAATATAAACCCAAACGAAAGAATAGCTACAACTGAAATAAAGTACAATAAGGAAATCAGCTGGATGAAAGGAAGCAGCTCCTGGGTCTCCCTCCTCGGATCCTACCTAACTGGTAGGTACAGATAGCGCAGCTCTTGGATCGTCCACCGCGGATCCTACCTGAAGGGTAGGTACAGATAGCCTCTACAACGCTCTCGCCTGTCGACCTCCTCCTAGCATCACCTCATTGTGATTTCCACCACTGGGTACTATCTCGTCGTGAGGTCCACCTCCGAGTACCGTCCAGTCCTCGAACACTCGGCCTCTGTCTGCGTTGTCCGTCGTCGGCAACCAACACAAGGAGGTGCGGGCATAGCTCGTGCAGGGGTGAGTATAACGATACTCAGTAGGGACCCTGAGACCCTCAAGGTCTCACTAAATCCAACAAGGATAACCACAAGAAGATCCCAACATATAACCTCTACTTAGGTATAATCTCATACTTATACCCAAGTTATCAAGTAACCCATCTCAATCATGAGGAAACACATAGATTTATAAAATCAACGGATAACCACTACTAGGTATATGCCCATACATATACCTGAGTTATCAAGTAACCCATCTCAATCATGAGGCAACACATAGATCATAGGCTCAGCTCAACCACGATCTTATTCATGACATCGAAACCACGGCTGCTGGAGAACTCCTCCTCTGTCGAGTACAGAGGGCCCGCCGCTACACCCAAGTGTGCCGAACTCCTCCTCTGTTGAGTACAGAGGGTCTGCCACTACAACCAAGCGTGTCGAACTCCTTGGAATTCTGTAGTACTCCACCTGTCGAGTACTGTGGGCCTGCTGCTTCAACCATGCGCTTCCCACCATGGGTCTGCTGCTACAACCAAGAGCTCCCCCTCATATGTTCTAGAGGTACTCTTTCTGTTGAGTACCGCGGGTCTCCCGCTACAACCAAGCGCTCCTCCACCATGGGTCTACCGCTACAACCAAGTGCTCCCCCTCACAACCTGCAGATGTACTCCTTCTATTGAGTACCACGGGTCTGCCGCTACAACCAAGTGCTCCTCCGCCGTGGGTCTGCTGCTACAACAAAACGCTCCCCACTGGGCTATCTGAAACACACCGAGTCGATAGGTCAATAGTCGTCAAGTCTCAGCCAGCTACTAGGTCTCTGCACTCTGCTATCTCTTCACTGGGAGGGTTTGCTCCATGAGCTACAGGTTGATACTCCAAGTATCACAAGGTTCCTCAAAGAAATATCTAAAAGTACCACCTCATCATAAGAGTCTCATCACAACAGATGGCGCGTCAATCGGACGCTCGGTCTGTGTGTTATTAGCCTTTTCGTCCTAGGGGCCCGGTTGGTTTCGTGTGCGAGCCAACCCAGTCATATCTCTATTGTATCCCGAACTCTCATAGGGTATGCTCATAGTAATTGTTTCCCAACGAGATCACCAACGCTGCTGACGGTTCGTCAAACGGACGTCTGGTCTGAAAGTTATCAGCTTTTCCGTTCCAGGGTCCCGGTTGGATTTTGGGTACAATCCAATCCAGACATTATCCAACTACATCCAAACCTCAGGCGAAGTATTCCAAATTTTCTGTCTCATCAAGAGGAATTCAACTAAGTCGACGACACGTCAATCGGACGTCCGGAGCTCAAGATATAGGCGTCTCCGCTCCGAGGGTCCGGTTGGTTTCGTATCCGAACCAACCCGGCCGAACCCAAAGTTCTCCGAAACCTTGTGTGTAATATACCAAAACGCCCGCCTCGATCCAAGGATCTCTACGCAACTGACGGTGCGTCGATCAGAGGTCTGTAGCCCAAGATATGGGCAAAAGACTGAAAGTGATCCGAAAATGGGGGGTTTGGGCCCGGTCTGACCCGGCCCAACCCCCCCCCCCCCCCCCCCTGGGTCGGCCCGAACCGGGTCCGGTTCTGACCCGGTAGGGCGCGACCCGGCCCAGCCTGGTCCACCCAAACCGGCCCGTCTCAGCCAGGTGGCTCGCTGGCTTGGCCAGCGAGCTGGCGCTCCGCGGACGCGGCGTGCGCCATGTCCCCCTGGATCCCGCGCGGCCGTGGGATCCACCTGCTCGCCGCTGCAGGGGTTTCTCCAGGCGGCGCGCCGGGGTGCGGCCGCGCTGGCGACCCGCGCCGCCGGTGGTGTCAGCGGGCCACCGGAGTTGCTCTGGTGGTCTGTTTTCAATTCTGTCTGCGCCGATGCTCATCCCGGGTCCCGTTCTTCAGTGCGGAAACATCAAATCGTCTCTGCAGCCCGTTCCGTAAATGCCCATCGATCCGCACGTCAAAAGAACAAACTACGGAGTCTTCCGTTCGCTTTCGCGGTCCCAATTTCGACCACACTTTCGTTCGGCCTCGACGGCGCGGCGCAACGGTGCCACGCATCCTTGCCGCATCCCTCCAGGTTCCCGCGTGGTGTCGTCGCACCATGCCGCCATCTTCCGAACCGCAACAACACAACAACAAAGGGGGAGGAGGTTCGGCCGTGTTCGTGCGGTCGGACCTCCTCCCGTTAAGATGATAACAAGCGGCCCAAAAAAAATAATATGAGGAACGAAAAAAGATGTTTCACGAACAAGAACCAATAAACCCCTACCTCAACGTTGTCGTCGAACGTGAGTTCGTCGCGAAAATAACCGTCGCGAAAGAACAGGATCGTCGTGTCGCGGAAGGGGCATCTCGGAAGAAGCATCTTTTCCGTCGCGGAACACGGCGTTACGTAGTCAACCTTCTAGGATTTGGCATTCTTCATCAGAGATCGGTGCGTTCTTCGCTTTCTTCGCGTTCTTCGTGTTCTTCGTCGAAGAAGAACGCTTTCCTCCAAATTCTCCCCACGCAACAAGTTCCAATAGAAAATAAAATAACAGTAGTCTTATTTTATTGACGCACAAGCCAACCCTTTAAAAAAATTCAAAAAGGAAACGAAACGAACAATTAATTCGATGAATTAATTGTAATGATTTAACCGCCCAAATTAATGAGGCGTTTCTTAACGAAAATAAACGCACGGTTGACTTTATTAAAAAAAAAAGGGGGTGCGGGTGCGTTACATAGAGGGAATGAAATGGTGGGGCTCGTGCGGGCCCCACCTCACAAATATCCTACCAAGTGCGTATGATATTTTGGGTCCCATCTTAACCGCTTAACTTAGGTTAAGCCTGCTTTAAGTAAAATAAAATAAAAAATGTCCCACCACTTTTATTTTATTCCATAACTTAACCCCAAAGATTAAAAACCACACCAGAGAAAACACAACTCCGGAAAAGGTGTTTCTAAGCAATGATCAGCACTTCGATTCCATTGGTGCCCTCAGAATTCGATTCTGAGCACCGGTTCAAAAGTTAGAAAAACCCGCTCATCCGTTCACTGAACATACCCGAGCCAAACTTCGGAAAATGATTCTGGGCACACCGGGCCTCAGAATCAGGTGCCGTCAGAAACCGCGCTCTTGTAAAATTCCAAAGAAAATTAAGAAAAAAAATTTCATGAATTTTACGGGTCTCTAAATTACACCCACCTCAGGGATTTACGTCCCCGTAAAGATACATCATAAACTAGGGAAACAAAAGTGGGTACTGAGCACACATCTGAGCCTTCTGCTCCCCTGTGCTCTCTTGGAGGTTCCCGTGATGCCAAAAAAATCACACAAGGGTAATCGACTGTCCCCGTAGGACCCGCTCCTATCGTTCCTCAACCTCTACCGGAACCTACGCAAAAGTCGCCCCATCGTCAGAGTCCGACTCCCCATGGTCGATGACATGCGTCGGGTTGTACTTGTATCTCCTCAACTGAGATACGTGTAAGAAGTCGTGTACCCGGTGCAACTGAGGTGGATGGGTCAAGCGGTAAACCACCTCGCCTACCCCGTTGAGGACCTAGAAGGCTCCAATTGAAGCGCGGAGACCACTTGCCGCACCGGCCAAAACTCTGTAACTCCAGTAGAGGTGAGACCCGTAGGAAAAACGTGGTCGCCATCCTCGAACTCTAGTGGCCTCCGCCTCTTGATAGCATAAGTCCTTTGTTGGCTTTGAGCTGTCATCATCCACTCCCGGATGACTTGGACCTATTCAGGTCCTACAAGAGCTTTTAGGATTTCTTCATTTTCGATAAGAGAAATCTGGTCTCATCCCCTGGATGAACCATGTTCTTCGCCTAATACAGTCAATCCCGACATAGATGATACTAATCCAAACCAAGGATGACGTCATAAGGCATTGACACTACTACCAAGAGATCCGACCGTTACTCTCGCCTCCAAGGGTTCAGTCACACTGTCGGCATCAGTGTGTGGTAACTGGGTCTCCTCCAGTAGGTATCAAAAAAATGAGGGTCAAGTCAATAGTTTTTAAACTGGAACATCTTAGTAACAACAAAAAGAGAGGACAACAAAGTAAATGCCATAAGGAAAAATGTCTTTTATTACTGCAGCTCAAGTAAAAAAGACACAAAGCATCTACAAACAAACATCAACAAAGCTAGAAGCAACATAAACAAAAATCTACACGTCTAGAGCTAGTCCCACTCCTGTCCATCTGCTCCCAGGGATCTATGATCGTAGGCCTCAGCTGTCTGAAGCTGAGATCTTCCCTTTCCACCTGTTCCCTGCGGTCGGGGTGGACCCCCTGGTGGTGGTGGTGGCAACACCTTGAAACGTCGTCCACCTCCAGCTGCACGGCCAGCTCCCCTACTGCGGTCTCCTGCTCCATGCGGTCTGCCTCGATCGAATCTCTGCCTCTGCCCGGGAGGTCCTTCGTTCATCTGCTGGTCATCTTTATGGAGGGTCGGACAGTCACGAGCCATGTGAAAAATCCCGCCGAAGGAGTAACACTGCATGTGCATGGTAAGTCGTTCTCAACCCAGGGTGCCTCGCACAAACGATCATGTGTCATGCGGTCGACCACCTGTAGGTCTGGTTTTCTTGAACCTATGCCTCATCTGTCTACTGCCTACTGCAGAAGACTCTGTCGCATGCCGGCTAGTGGTGGGTCCTACTGCTGGAGACTGATCAGCAAGGAAACTCTCCACTAATAGGGCTCGCTCCAACAACCCTGTCTGTGTCGGAAAGCTGTGAGAAACAAATGAAGCTTTGATCTCTTGCCTGAGCCTCTGCTCGAAGGTTAGGGCCCTGAAGAATGGGTCTTGTACCATGTCCGTGGAATAGCGTGAGAGATCGGTAATCCTCGCCGCGTACTGGACTACTGTCATGCTGCCCTGTCGCAGCTGTAGTATCTCTTGGATGCGCACCGCTCGGAGGGTGGCTGGGACAAACTCTGAGTGAAAAAGGCTCTCAAAGTCCGTCCAAAGGAGAGATACCTCATTGTTCACCTGCAGCATCGAGCTCCACCATCTGCTTACTATTGCGTGCAGGAGGCTCACTGCAAGGACCACCATAAGGCCAGTTGGTGTCCCTACCAAACGGAAAACTCGTACAACTGCCTCTAGCCAATCCTCTCCTGCCTGAGGGTCCGTCTCCCCACGGAACCTGGGCGGTCGCTCACACTGAAAATCGTGCAGTGCACTAAGGCGATGTGCACCGTCAGCGGCTGGGGCTGGTAGCATCGGTGGCTCGGCGGGTAGAGGTACCGCCAGTGCCTATGCTGTCAAAGGGCCCTGTACCGAGGCCTCGTCGCTCGGTGGGCTGTCGCCCCGCACAACGCTTGGAACCCTAGAAGGTTGTCGTCGTGGGGCCATCCTGAATGAGACAGGTGCGCCACAGTCAGAACAGTATACCTGGTGAGCTGACACAAAGTAATCACAGAGAAAACATGAAACACACATGCAATCAATGTTTTCGTGCATTAAGTCAGAAATCAGAAGTCAGGGTCCTGGTGTTTGGATACATCGGCTGCCGCACCAACACTGGACTCCCTGGACTGATAACCGCACTCAATACTCTCAACACTATTGCTTCACATAGAAAAAGATCAGAGTCCTGAGTTTTGCAGTAGAACTGAACTCCTCTGATACCAATTTGTCACGACCCATCCTCGGGGCCCGTGTCGTGAATACCCCAAGCCCACCTTCCATAGGCCAGGGGCTGGCGACTAGAACCAAAGGCGTAAATCCCGATAATTGGTAAGGCATTACCTTTATAAAAGTAACAAAACACCACAGAGTACAAGAAGAAGTAAAACACCAAGTACAAAAAAAAGAAGTGCAGAAAAGTAAATGGGCCACAATACAAACCCAAACGAAAGAACAGCTTCAACTGAAAGAAAGTACAACAAGGACAACAGCTGGAAGAAAGGAAGCAGCTCCTGGGTCGCCCTCCTCGGATCCTACATGAATGGTAGGTATAGATAGTGCAGCTCCTGGATCATCCACCACGGATCCTACCTGAAGGGTAGGTACAGATAGCCTCTACAACTCTCTCGCTCGTCGACCTCCTTCGAGCGTCGCCTCTTCGTGATGTCCACCACCGGGTACTGTCTCGTCGTGATGTCCACCTCCGAGTACCGACCAGTCCTTGAACACTCGGCCTCTATCTGCGCTGTCCGTCGTCTGCAACCAACACAATGAGGTGCGGGCATAGCCCGTATAGGGGTGAGTATAACGATACTCAGTAGGGACCCCGAGACCCTCAAGGTCTCACTAAATCCAAAAAATATAACCACAAGAAGATCCAAACATATAACCTCTACTTAGGTATAAGCTCATACATATACCCAAGTCATCAAGTAACTCATCTCAATCACGAGGAAACACATAGATTTATGAAATCAACGGATAACCACTACCTGTTATATGCCCATACATATACCTAAGTTATCAAGAGACCCATCTCAATCATGAGGCAACACATAGATCATATGCTCAGCTCAACCAGGATCTTATTCATGACGTCGAAACCACGACTGCTGCAGAACTCCTCCTCTGTCGAGTACAGAGGGCCCGCCGCTACACCCAAGCGCGTCGAACTCCTCCATTGTCGAGTACAGAGGGCCTGCCGCTATAACCAAGTGTGCCGAACTCCTCCTCTATTGAGTACAAAGGGCTTGACGCTATAACCAAGCACGCCGAACTCCTTGGAATGTTGTAGTACTCCACATGTCGAGTACTATGGGCCTGCTGCTACAACCATGCGCTTCCCACCATGGGTCTGCCGTTACAACCAAGCGCTCCCCCTCATAGGTTCTAGAGGTACTCCTTCTATTGAGTACCGTGGGTCTGCCACTACAACCAAGAGCTCCTCCGCCGTGGGTCTGCCGCTACAACCAAGAGCTCCCCCTCACAGACTCCAGAGGTACTCCTTCTGTTGAGTACCGTGGGTCTGCCGCTACAACCAAGCACTCCTCTGCCATGGGTCTGCTACTACAACCAAGCGCTCCCCACTGGGCTATCTGAAACACACCGAGTCGATAGGTCAACAGTCCTCAAGTCTCATCCAGCTACTAGGTCTCTCCACTCTGCTAGCTCGTCACCGGGAGGGTCTTCTCCAAGAGCTATAGGTCGATACTCCAAGTATCACAAGGTTCCACAAATAAGTATCTAATAGTACCGCCTCATTAAAGGAGTCTCATCACTACAGACGGCGTGTCAATCGGACGCCTGGTCTGTGTGTTATTATCCTTTTTATCCCAGGGGCCCGGTTGGTTTCGTCTGCGAACCAACCCGGTCATATCTCTACTGTACCCCGAACTCTCATAGGGTATTTGTAGACGCCGGAAAAGTCCGTTGTTCCCAAACGAATCTCCGGATGCGGAAAGAGAGGTCATATTTGGAGTCAGAAGCATGTTCCGGAGGGCCCGGAGAACTTGCGCGGAATTTTGGAGACTCGCGCGCAATGTTGAAGTCAGGCGTGCAAACCTCCCGGGATGCGCGCAATGCGCTGTGCCGGCGCGCAATTTTGCGTGCCCGATGCCCGCGCGACTCCCTTGCGTGCCGGGTCCGATTCCGCGCCCGCGAAGGTAATTCCGCGCCCGCGAACCGGATTCCGCGCCAGGGGTTGCCTATAAATATAAGGCGACCCCCGACGTTTTAAAGGTTGCCGGAATTCGAAGAGTCGCTCGTTCGCGCAATCCAACCCCTTCCGCGCGCAATGTCGATCTTCAAGTAACCTCTTTTCTTTCGCGCAATAAAGCCTTGGGGTTCGCCTTCGCGTGCAATCCCCTTGGCTCCTTTCCTTTGAAACAATTCTTAACCCAAAGGCTTTCACGCGCAAAAGAAGCCTCTCGCGCGCAATTGCCCCTGGGTGCGCGCAATCCAGCCCGATTGCGCGCACCCCCCCCCCCTTTTAAAGTGGCCATTCATTAAAGAATGAGTCGTTGCCCCCGCGCGCTATCCGAAGCCCGGTGCGCGCAATCTCAATCATCTGCACGCAAAGCACTGGCCCAATTGCGCGCCAGCCTGCCCATTTGCGCGCCGACCCGCGGTATTGCGCGCCAAGCTTCTCTTTTGCGCGCAATCCGCCAGGGTCGATCCCTTTGACCCCCTGAGGGTACCCGCCTGCGTGGCGCCCGATGATCTTCATCCTGGGTGCCCGCACCGTGCGTTGTCTTCCCGTGCGGCCCTCCAGGCTCGCGCGAAGTGACACGGACCTATCGGCGGCTTCCATGTCCCACACGACGTTAAACTGCATTCGTCCGAGCTACAAGACGTTAAACTGTTCAGCATTCGTCCGAGCTACAAGACGTTAAACTGTTCAGCATTCGTCCGAGCTACAAGACGTTAAACTGTTCAGCATTCGTCCGAGCTACAAGACGTTAAACTGTTCAGCATTCGTCTGAGCTACAAGACGTTAAACTGTTCAGCATTCGTCCGAGCTACAAGACGTTAAACTGTTCAGCATTCGTCCGAGCTACAAGACGTTAAACTGTTCAGCATTCTTCCTGCACGACGTTAAACTGTAATTCGTCCTGCATGACGCTAAACTGCACCTCGTCTGCGCTGCAAGATGTTAAACTGCCAAGCATCTTTGTCCTCAACACACGACGTTAAACTGTACTTCGTCCGGCAAGACGTTAAACCGTCCGCTTCACCCGATCTCGTGCCCTGCACGCAGGGTCCCCCCGGTTTGGATGTGGCCCCCACCCGCTCGTCTCTGCAGGGATGTCGGGATTGGAGTGGCATTCGCCCACGGGGGTAGAGTGTTACAAACAGAACGAACTACGTGGACTTTGATCCCTGTCTCCTAAACAGGGTACGTAGGAAGCCTCCCAGAGGTTCAAGCCCACCACCTGGTCATCCCGGTCGTATTCACGTCGGTTCGTCCATCCGTGGACCCCTCCCGGGTTCACATTCGCGTCGATTCACCTATGAATCCGCTCTTGTGGGGGACTGCACATGTGTATCTCCATTGCACTTCCCCACTGCCTTTTTCTATTTCTCCCTCCAACGTCCAGCATGACGTGAAACTGTGATCCACCCGGCCGTTCCATCCCCCTCTGTGCGAGGCGGTTCGGTTCAATCCTTTTTCAGGCAGCCTCGACCTCCTTGTGAGTCGGCTTGCCAACGTCCAGCATGACGTAAAACTGTGATCCATCCGGCCGTCCCATCCCCCTCTGTGCGAGGTGGTTCGGTTCAATCCTTTTCCAGGTAGCCTCGACCTCCTTGTGAGTCGGCTTGCCAACGTCCAGCATGACGTAAAACTGTGATCCATCCGGCCGTCCCATCCCCCTCTAGGCGAGGTGGTTCGGTTCAATCCTTTTCTAGGTAGCCTCGACCTCCTTGTGAGTCGGCTTGCCAACGTCCAGCATGACATAAAACTGTGATCCATCCGGCCGTCTCATACCCCTCTGTGCGAGGTGGTTCGGTTCAATCCTTTTCCAGGTAGCCTCGACCTCCTTGTGAGTCGGCTTGCCAACGTCCAGCATGACATAAAACTCTGATCCACCCGGCCGTTCCATCCCCCTCTGTGCGAGGTGGTTTAGTTCAATCCTTTTCCAAGTAGCCTCGACCTCCTTGTGATTCGGCTTTCCAACGTCCATCATGACGTAAAACTGTGATCCATTCGGCCGTCCCATCCCCCTCTGTGCGAGGTGGTTCGGTTCAATCCTCCACCCGGCGGCCTCGATATCTTCGTGAGTCGGCTTGCCAACGTCCAGCATGACGTGAAACTGTGATCCACCCGGCCGTTCCATCCCCCTCTGTGCGAGGTGGTTCGGTTCAATCCTCCGCCTGGCGGCCTCGACCTCTTCGTGAGTCGGCTTGCCGATGTCCAGCATGACGTTAAACTGTATATCTGAACTACGCTAACTTTGATCCGCGCTAACGCGCGGTACGTAGGAAGCCCCTATGGGGTCCAAGCTCTTCACTCCGTCATCCATCCTGATCCTTACCCGGGCCGCCACATCCCGGTGGGGTCATGCCATTTCATTCCACTCCACTTCACTCGGGAAGCCACCCATGTGCTGGCCCCAGCGTCGGAAGTTCCCCGCAAGGGGTTCTGTCATCTGATCCACTCCTCGTGTTGATCAGTCCGATGCCGTCCCCGCTGGACGTTAAACTCGCGGCATACCCCGTGTTAAACATGGGAAGCTGAGGAAAACCTCAGGTAACACAGTTCCCCGCACCCAGCGCGGGATGCCTCAGGCCATCACGCCTTCGAGAAGCCCTATTAGGGACGGAAGGCAGACATGCAGAGCCGCAGTGTTAAGACACGCCCCCAACACCCAGAGCGACCCGGTCTCCTCACCGCAGGTTGCTGCCCCGACCAGACTCCTTGGAGTGTCCGGGCGGAAGCAGCGTAATTAACCGGTGTCCATGGAGACATGGCGCCGGGAACGAGATTCACGAGCACGTCTTAAATCTATGAGGGAGACCCGGATTAGGCGACGAGTTCCGAGGAGACGTCCACGGAAGGAGGAGCCGACATCCCATCATCCCGGTTTCGATCAAGGAGCAGATGCCCCTGAATAAGGGACAGATGTCACCCGCCTTTGGAAAGCGGGACTGCGGGGCCACAAGCCGCGCGCCTATCCCCTCGGGTCGACGGGCGCACGCGCGAACGCGTCCTGGCGGAACAGCATCGGAACAGAAACCCGACGCACATCCACACCGAAACAGAAAAATGGTGAACCTGACGTGAATCTCTTCTCCTCAATACGAAGACCGATAGCTTTCAGAGGTGTTGGAAGATCAGCATGCTGCTCGACCGAGCATTGAACACCGGGGCACGGAACCCGCCAGGGGCTGGGGAAGGGAAATCGGGCACTCCGTCTCACGACGTCGATGGCCTGGGTTCCCCCCCACTTTTTTCCCCCAGAGATGGGGATCCCTCCTCGGATATGCCCAGTGGTGAATGATTCGTCCGATGAAAGTGTTGGGTACGCTTCAGTTAATACCGTTGAGCTGGTAAATCCATTTTCGGTTCCCGGCGTTGAAGAACACCAGGTGGACCTCCCTAGTGTCCCCAGTCGTCGCCACCACCGGAGGAACCGCAACAACAGGAGTCGCTGGGGCACGACAGTTGGTACCTCCAGCCAGGACGTGCACGCCACTGAGACTAGGTAGCAGGCTCAAAACCGAGCTCAGCATGCGCAGCCCCCCCATCCGGGGATGACGGATTCGCCTCCACCACTGTTTGTGGTGTGGGACCAGGCAGAACCGCCTCAGCCGCGTCGCGATCAGCTCCGCCCTGCCACGAGTCCATCCCGGCCTCCTGACCCCAGTACGGTGACTACTTCCGGGGCTTCAACCAATGAACAGCAAGATGCGCCACGTACCAGCCGGCCGCCGGTTCAACCGGCAAGGCCCATCATGCCTCCAACCGCAGAGCAACCTCCTACAACCAGGGGCTCGCGCTTGGAAAAAAAGTATGATGTCCTGAAGCACTTGGCCGACATCCCAGCAAGGCTCTCCATCCTTGAGGCTCTGCGCATGTCACCTGAGATGCGTGAGGCACTCGCTGAAGCCCTGAAGAGCCCCCTCCAGTTTGAGACAGAGGTTGCGGCTGCAGAGGCCTTTCACGCCGAAATGATCGAGGATGCCGAATGTCAGGCAGTTATCTCGTTCTCTGGTAAGGATGAAGACCCTCCTATACAGGGACACATTCGTCCGTTGTATGTTACTGGCCAGTTCAATGGCCTTGAAGTCTGGCGCTGTCTTGTCGACACGGGGTCCGGGATTAACCTAATTCCCACTCGGACGCTCCGGAGATTGGGGTTGTCTGAGGATGACTTTATTCCCTCCGACCTCAGGATCCAGGGGTACGACCGCACCGAGCAAACTCCAGTCGGCAAGATACGTTTGAAGACCCAGTTCGGTGACTTGGTTGCCAACACCGAATTCATGGTGGTCTCTCAGGACACTGCGTATAACGCATTGATGGGCAGGCCATGGCTCCACCTTCATGCGGCGGTTCCCTCATCATACCACCAATGCCTTAAATACTCCCTTAACGGTCGAGTAGGCATGCTTCAAGGAGATGCCTCTCCTTTTGCCTCATGTGAAGCCCGCTATCTGGACGCGGACTATTACAAGAGCAAGGATAAGCAGATCCTGGTAGGTGAGGTCGAGCCTGTCGCTGTTGCAAGTGATCCCTGGGCAAGTTTGGATGACGCTTACGTCCTCCCGGTCCATCGGTTGGACGTAGCCATGGTCTCGACGGCCTGTGAGTCTCCCGATGAGATGACCCCGACCGCCCATGCCAGCACCAGCGGCCCAGCAGGATCTGGTAGCCCCAATGCAGTTTCCAACGCAGTCTCTCCCATGGACGATCCCTCCCCAAGTGGAGAGGACGTGGAAGATGCACCCCCAGCCTTTGAGGAGGGCGTCTCCGCCACGGTCGATGAGTTAGTACAGGTGAACCTTGGAACCGAAGAAGATCCAAGACCCACATTGGTCAGTGCCGCCATGCCCTCTGAGGAGCGGCAGCAGTACGTGGACTTTCTCAGGCAGCACCGTGATGTGTTCGCTTGGGGCTATGACGAGATGTCGGGGCTAGATCCTCAGGTAGCCATCCACCGCCTTGGTATCCCGGCGAACCATCGCGGGTTCAAGCAGCCTCCCAGAAAGATGCACCCATTCCACGGTGCCATGGTTGAGGCCGAAGTGGACAAGCTTATCAAAGCCAACTTCGTGAGGGAAGTTCAGTACCCCAAATGGCTGGCCAACATTGTGCCGGTCAGGAAGAAGAACGGGAAGATCAGAGTCTGCATCGACTTCCGCGATCTCAACCGCCACTGTCCGAAGGATGATTTTCCCCTTCCGGTGACAGAGCTGTTGATTGACGCCACGGCAGGGTTCCAAGCCCTCTCCTTCATGGATGGATACTCTGGATACAACCAAATCCGGATGGCCCCTGAGGATGAGGAGTTCACTGCCTTCAGGGGCCCCCAAGGTATCTTTTGTTACCAGGTCATGCCCTTCGGCCTGAAGAATGCAGGTGCCACCTATCAATGGGAGATGCACCGCATATTCAAGCCAATCCTCGGCACACTGGTGGAATGCTACGTCGACGACTTGGTAGTCAAATCGCGCCAGCGTCAGGACCATCTCAAAGATCTTGAGAAAGTGTTCGGCTTCTTCCGGTCTCGCTGCCTGAAGATGAACCCGTTGAAGTGTGCCTTTGGGGTCACCTCCGGAAAGTTCCTTGGATTTGTGGTAAGATACCGGGGTATTGAGATCGACCCAGAGAAGATCAGGGTGATTAGCCAGATGCCTCCCCCAGGTAACATCCGGGAACTGCAAGGGTTCCAAGGCCACTTAGCCTATATACTCCGATTCATCGCGAATCTGGCCGGCAAGTGTAATCCCTTTTCTCGGCTCATGAAGAAAGGTGCCACTTATGTATGGGATAAAGAGTGTCAGACCGCTTTCGAGGAAATCAAGCAGTACCTTCTTCAACCTCCGGTTCTGATGCCGCCTGTATCCGGGAAGCCACTGGTCCTCTATGTGACCGCCCTGGAACGGTCCCTTGGTGCCCTTCTCGCCCAGAAGAACAACGAGGGAACAAAGAATAGCCTCTATTACCTCAGTCGCATGCTCCTCGATGCAGAAGTTAGGTATTCCCCCATCGAGAAGAGCTGTCTGGCGCTCGTATTTGCCGTACAGAAATTACGACACTACTTGCAGCACCATGAGGTACAGTTGGTTTCTCGGGTAGACCCGTTGAAGTATATCCTGAGCCGGCCTATGTTGACTGGCCGTCTAGCGCGGTGGGCTGTGATTCTCCAGCAGTTCGACATCAGGTATGTGTCTCAGAAGGCCATCAAAGGGCAAGCATTGGCAGACTTTCTGGATTCTCACCCAACATCCGCGGATCAGCCGCTGGATCTAGGCTTTCCTGATGAGGTCGTCCTCTCGGTCGATCATGCCGATCCATGCTGGCAGATGCACTTTGACGGTGCCTCCCGGAGCCCCACCGGTAGAAGACTTGATAATCCTAAGCTCAACAGAGTGGGCTTGGGTATCGTCTTCATTACCCCGGAGCAAGCCATGCTGCCATACTCTTTCCTGTTGTCAGAGGGCTGTACCAACAATGAGGCGGAATACCATGCCCTCATCACCGGCCTCGAGTTGGCTCTCGAGATCGACGTGCCCCATCTGTGTGTGAAAGGGGACTCCGAGCTGGTCGTTAAGCAGATCAATGGCGACTATGTTGTCAGGAAGCCGGAACTTGTGCCGTTGCTGGAGTGCACCCTCCTTCTGATGGCCCGGTTCCCTTCTCGGCCAGAAATTGTCCATATTCCCCGGTCGCAGAATGGTCGAGCAGATGCCTCGGCCAGCCTTGCTGTGTCACTTGCAGAGCCTGAACAGGACAACCTGATCGTCTGCGTGACGCACCGCAGGCTCATCGCTCCCGTTATCCCGGAGGGAGATCGCGACCCGTCGGTAAGTAATCTCACCACGGTTGCCCCTATGCCCGGAGCCCCGAGTACCCCAGATATGGAAGTCGAATCAGCCCCTGATTGGAGGGCGCCTTTGGTTGAGTACCTCCAACATGGCATTCTCCCATCGGATCGAGCCGAGCGCGAGCGAGTTCGACGCTGCGCATCGCAGTTTGTCCTCCAGAGCAGTCCCGGCCTGGAGCATATCCTCTACAGACGCGGATTTGATGGTGTTCTCCTCCGTTGCCTTCAGGGGTTTGAGATCCCATGAGTCATGCAAGAGGTTCATGCTGGTTCATGCGGTGCCCATCAGACTGGGCCGAAGCTGTCCCACCAGATTCGGAGGTTGGGATACTTCTGGCCCTCCATGATCCATGACTGCATCGAGTATGCCAGGAGGTTCCATGCGTGCCAGGTTCATGCGAACTTTGTGCATCGGCCGCCGGAGCCTCTTCATACCACCAGGTATTCTTGGCCCTTTGCAGTCTGGGGGATGGACGTCGTAGGACCTTACCCGCCGGCGACGGCTCGCCAGTGCCGGTTCATTCTGACCGCCACGGACTTCTTCTCCAAATGGGCAGAGGCGATTCCACTCAGAGAGGTCAAATCCTGTTCGATCGCTGACTTCGTGACCTCCAACATCATTTATCGATTTGGAGTGCCTCACGCTATCCTTACGGATAACGGAGCCAATTTCTGAGCAGCCGAGTTGAAGAAGTTGTACGCCAAGTACAACATTCGCTCGAACCATACATCTCGCTATCATGCGCAAGCGAATGGACAGATTGAGGCGTTTAACAAGACCCTCTCTAACATTCTTCAAAATATGGTTGGTCAGAACAAAAAGAGTTGGCCGGACAAGCTCCCCAACGCCCTCTGGGCTTATCGGATGACGACTCGCAATTCCACCCAGATGACCTATTATTCCCTGGTGTATGGAGCTGAGGCCGTCCTGCCCATCGAGATCCAGTTACCATCCTTGCGCACTGCGGTCTACGACCAGCAAGCGCCGGACAGAGCTTCTGAAGCCCGTCTAGTCGAGTTGGAAGCACTGGATGAGAATAGACTTCGCGCTTTGCACAACTTAGAGAGGCATCAAAGCAGAATGGCTCGAGCTTTCAATAAGAAGGTTCGCCTTCGCTCCTTCCTGCAGGGTGACCTAGTGCTGGCCCTAAGAGCGCCAATGATCCCCGGAAGGAAGCCACCCAAGTTGGAGCCCAAGTGGGAGGGGCCTCTTGTCGTCCACAAAGTCTATCCCAATGGCGGGTACTCCCTAGCGACTATGGATGGTGAGCGTGTCTCTCCTCCCACCAACGCTAGGTTCCTCAAGCAGTACTTTGTCTGAGTGTACCACGTCCAAGCTTCACGACGTTAAACTGCCTAGCATATCGTCCAAGCTACAAGACGTTAAACTGTTCAGCATTCGTCCAACATGACGTTAAACTGTACCACGTCCAAGCTGCACGACGTTAAACTGCCTAGCATATCGTCCAAGCTACAAGACGTTAAACTGTTCAGCATTCGTCCAACATGACGTTAAACTGTACCACGTCCGCGCTGGAAGACGCTAAACTGCCAAGCATCTTCGTCCTGCATGACGCTAAACTGCACCACGTCCGAGCTACAAGACGTTAAACTGTTCAGCATTCGTCCCGCATGACGCTAAACTGCACCTCAAGAACTACATGCGGTTTGATTCCCATCCTTATGGGATACGTAGGACCGCCTGAACATTCATATTTCAGGTCCAGCCCCATTTTCCGAGAATCTCTATCCCGCATTGGGCCTCTGGCCCAAGTTTCCCTCCTTTTTGTGCGAGGCGTATGACGTGAGCGGTGGATTATGTCCCCATTCACGTTGGTCTACTGGCCGCGCTGTACGCCTCCCCCGTGTGTGGGACTACCTCACACCCATCTTCGTCCTGCATGACGTTAAACTGCCTCTCAAGAACTACGTACGGCTTGATTCCCATCCTTATGGGATACGTAGGACCGCCTGGACACCTGTGTTTCAGGTCCAGCCCCGTCTCTTGGTTGATCATGGGGATCTGTCGTCTTTTTTTTCTCTCAGGGTGAGTCCTCCGACCCTTTCTGGTGATCTGTTAACATGTTTTGGGTACTTCGGTCTATGACCCGTAGTGTCGGATTCAATCCCGACAAGTCATGTGTTGCTTGTCAGGCCTTTCGCTTCCTCTTGTTTGAGCCTTCACTCAAAGGGATCCTCGTTAGCGGTTTGGGTACGATGCCTCAGTGCTCTCCTACCGCTCCGGGTCGATTTACCGGCGGGTCCTGGGCCGCAAATCGATATGTGTCCTGCGCTTGAGCGGTTGATGCTCGTTTGCTTGTCCCATTCTAGGCTGACGCGATCGGATGTTGTGCTACGAATATGGTCAGCGACATCCTTGATCACCATGTCGGCTCTTTCAGGCTCTGAACATTGGTTGTGCAGTCCTCATCACACTCCGCCTCTATGCGTTGTAGTAGAATCTCGATACTCTCTTCATAACTGACCTGTAGTACACCTTTACACGTTAGGCAGGCCAACCAGGGTAATGGTGTCTTTCGAGGCTCCCGCGATCTGAGCACCAAGGATATATGCTGATGTCCTCCCTAAAGGCCATGTGTAGCTGCACCCTCATCCCCATAAGGAGGAAGGAGTCGCCCGAAAAATCGCGTTCTGGGCCCAGTATAGCTGGAGGCTAGCATCTCTGCCCCTCGGGTGATGGACATACGCAGGCCCCTATCCCAGGATCCTTCTCCTGGAATCGTGCGTGACCACAGGGCTGGGTATGTTCCCACCTCCGCTGAGTCCGCCGTATCGTGATAAGCGGATTCCTCCATGGTCCGAACCACACGACCTTAAACTGTGTTGTCGGGTCCTACCACACGACCGTAAACTGTGATCGTCTTGGCCGCCCGACGAGAAACGGCACTGCATCGTGATGTTCTCCTCAGGGGTCACTCACGTTGGCGCTGGTTAATAACCACATCATTTATCAATGCCTTTCACGGCTTGATTATTGTGGCGACGCCAGGGATTTCTTAATCACGGGCATGTCGCTGCACAAAGAAAAACCATCCACCATTAAGGACAAACAAGAAATATCAAATACCGCTTCTTCTGTGTGCGAGGGTCAGACCCGCACCCCTCCCTGCGTTGGTGCCCGATTGTGTTGCTCCGCGCTTCCAGAACTACGTGTGGCTTGATTCCCATCCTTATGGGATACGTAGGAACGCCCGGATGTTTGAAACTTCAGGTCCAGCCCCCCACCTCTTAGAGATTCCCCCTTATCTGGGGAATCCGCCGCCTTCGGGTCAGCCTCAAGGCGTGTCCCTCGACCCCTTGCAGTGGTCCACCGGTGTAAAGAGTACTCTGGTTTATTGCCAGGAGGGTTAGGTTCAGCTTGGTTAGGTTCCTTCCATTTTCAGGCTTCGTGCTCCCTTTCATTCGGACCCATCGCCTACGCCCTGGGTGGAGCCCCCGTGAACGGTCTGGACACAATGCCTCAGTGCTCTCCCACCAACTCGGGCTGGTACCCCCAAGGGCCTCGGGCAGCAAATCGATATGAATCCTGCGCTTGAGCGGTTGATGCTCGTTTGCTGCCTCATTTCATCAACGGTCAGTGCGATATTGATGCTGCTTTTCCGCCACGGTCGGCAGTACTCCCATATCGTTACGCCGGTGCCCCCAGTCCTTGAGTGAATGGCCGCATGATTCACATTACATTTTCCACCTCCCATTCTGACCAGGCGAAACCTCGACACTCTTGACGCTATCCCTCAGTGCGTCTTCGCATATCCAGGGGATAGGACCACGATGTGGCGTACTTTGAGGTTCTTATGGTCCGAGCTCTAAGACTTTAAACTAAGATCTGCCCCTATGGTCCGATCTCTAAGACCTTAAACTAAGATATGCTCCTATGGTCCAAGCTCTACGACCTTAAACTAAGATCTCCCCAATCGGGGTTCTACGTCCTGCATGACGTTAAACTGCACTTTCACAACTACGTGTGGCTTGATCTCCAGCCTGATGGAGTACGTAGGAACGCCCGGGCATCTCGACTCGGGTCCAGCCTCAGGGATCGCTATGTCCCGCCCCTCCTCGTCGCCGGCCGTCTGGCCTGGCTTCTGGTAGAGTGGTGCAGTTGTGATACTCCCCGATCCAGCTCGGGATGCCCCATTGCAATGATGGGAAGCGACAGTTTCCTCGTCAAAGAGGTTCTGTCTGAGAATTGGGGTGATTCATGACCAGATTAGTGCATCCGCCTAATATGCTTTCCCCATGGTGGCGCAATTTTGAGAGCGTTGGATTCTGTCCGAACAAGTCATCACTTCGCCCCACGCTTCGCATGCCCTGTTGATCTGGATTTCCACCCTTGTGCCTGAAGGAACCCCCAAAGCGGCATTGATGATGACATGTGATCCGCCTCCAGCAATATGAATAATGACCTTCGGTCCGTCTATTGCAGTAGTATGGTCGATTGATCCATTGTCCGCTTGCCGTCTTGGGCATTTCCTAGAAGGCCGACCGTCGTGGATTTCTGAATTCGGGACACACGATTCACCCTTTCTCATTTTCCTATGTTCGGATAAAATCTCAATGCCCCTAGCGTTGTCCCGCTCATGTGTCGGAACAAGTTGGGGGGATGATACATTGATTAGGCTTGAGGTCTCCTTTCCTAGGAATGACCTCCCTCTTTTCTTTGGAAATCCAGGCCCAATTACGGATGCCTGAAGCTTGGTTAACGCTCCCGCGAGACAATGAATTGTGTTTGAGCATGTTAAGCCAAAAGATGCAGATAAATATATTGGTTCATACAAATGGATCGAAATATTGAGTAGCGGAAGCAAATGTTCTGGGAGTGGAAAAAACAAAGCCCCTAGGGATTAGCGTGCTGGATAAGTCTTTCTAACGCCGCTACCCTTTGGCTGGCGGCCTCCAGAGCTGCTTCTCGCTCTCTGCGTGCCCTCTCCTCGTCGGCGGTCGCAGCACGCAGTTCGTCGATTCTGGCCTGTGCACGCTCCCGCTCGACTTGAAGTGTGACCATCTGTTGGCCCGCCTCTATCAGCTGTACCTGGGCGTCGATCAGCTGGGCCGTTAGTTGCTCCACAAGCTCAGTGCACGCTGCGACGAAGGCCTCCTTCTCTGCCGCCTGCCCTTCGAGGCGCCGGACTTCCTGCTCCGCCGCGAGGAGCGCCCGCGCGTTCTCCGACACGTCCTGACATTGTGCGACGTCGGCACGCTGGCGGCTCTCGCGCATCTTTTCGGCCATGAAGTCACGGACCGTCAGATGGAGGCGTTGAGCATCAGCTCCCCCGGCACACAGGAAGCGCAGCCAGGTTTGGAGTGATCCCATGCGCCCCAGCCACTCCGATGGGTCTCGCTTGAGGAAGCGCTGGATGCACTTCCACCCCCTACGGCGCGTTATCCGGCTCTCCTCGACCGCCTCCGCGTCCGATTCGTCCATCTCCTCGGGGTCGGCAGGCCGGTAGGCAGGGAAGGCAGCCAGCAGGTCTGCTGCAGGGTCTGCCCCTGGGATGTCCTCACGGGGGATAGGTTCCCCAACATCTGGGCGACCTTCTTCTCTCACCCCAGCGGCGTCGACACCCTCGTCAGCCCCCGACCTCTCTCCGATGTCAGCACCGCCGGCGTCCGCAGCCCCCTGATCAGCAGTTGGTGGGGCCGGCTCGGTGTGGGAAGTCTGTTCCGGAGCAGGCGGCATGTCTGCCACCGGTCCACTCGTGGATGGCCCGGGTTCGGCAGCCCGACGAGCCTCCAGTGTTGAGATTACTGTGCAAGGCATGCCGCGGTTAATCACGGGTCGTCAACGGCAAGCACCAGTAGTAAAGTAAGGAGACTTACGGGAATTCAGAGCGTCATCTTCCGCTATCCCGGCCGCCGCAGGAGCAATTGCAGCAGGGGACCCTTCCGCGCTTGTCAATTCAATGATGAGTGTCTGGCCCCCGCCTTGTCCTACTGGAGCCTCTCCTACTCCTACTGAGGATGCCTGGCCGACATCCACGCACTCCTGAGAAAGGTGGAGAAATGGGTTAGAAGCTGCATAAGAGAATGAATGAAGCATGTTGAGTAGGGATAGAAGCGGACCTCGAGGAGCTCAGTAATATCAATATTGCCAGAGCCAGCCACCTCGCCGCTCTCCCGCGGGCTCCCCTGATGGGACCTTCCCTCGGAGCCTTCATCCTCCCCCGTCTCCTCCTCTTCCTCGGAGTCGTCGTTACTGTCATCTTCCTCCGGCGGCATCTGTTCTGGAGCAGGCTCTAGACCGAGCATCACCTTCACCAGAAGGGATGGCTCCGCACGCTGACCACGTTGGCGCGCGTACTCGTCCATGGCCGTCAGATACGCATACTGCCGGTTGAAGTTCACCCTGTCGGCGATCTGGAGGCGCCCGACCTCTGGCAGATGGATTCCTTCTCTGAGTATCTTTCGCCAGATGGCTTCGGTCCTCAGTGACTGCCGCAGGGTCATCCAGGCCGACCACAGCGCCGGGAAGACTGCATCGTGGGAGGGTTCGAGCAGACGCCTTACCTGCTTCCCGGGCCGCTCCCCGACCGCCGCATGTGCCCCCTCTCCGGGCGCTGAAGTCGTGGCGGCAGCTTGGGATGTGCCCGCCGCCGAAGTCCCTGCCCGCGCCGGCTCCGCTGCTTGGCGCGCCTCCGTTCTCCCCCGTGTGGCGGCGCTTCGCCTCCTTCCTTGACGCCCGGTCTCCGCACGGGTGACCTCGAGCCGCCGAACTAGCTTCCGTAGAAGCCCCTCAGGGTACGCGATGGCCCAATGTTCGGCGTACTCGGTTGCCAAGCCTGCGTCGACCCCGGTAGGAGGAAGAGTGATGACCTCTCCAGAGCCGAAAGCGGCGAACATCAGCCACATCTGGCGAAGGACGCCAGGGTTCGTCTCCTCCCGGACAGCAGTGAATACCCTCTTCGGCATCCGTTGAAGGCACCCGAACTGCCTGGCGAACCGGGCTGGCACGTAGGGCTCGCAGATCACCTTCCCGTCGATCCGAGCCACGAGCACCCTGCCTCGCATGTTCAGGAAGTACTCGTGCTGCTCCAGCGGACCCTACCCGTTGTCGATCATCTGGCCAATGGGAGTGGAGAACGGGCTGAAGTTGAAATTGGCGTGATTGCCAATCCGAATCCTCACGCCCTCCTCATTTAGGGTCATCGGAGCGACCCCCGCAATGTTCAACAGGGAGGGTCGCAGGCCGTTGCCCGGAGTAATGATGGCGTTCGGAAACGTGTACCCACCAAGGTGAGCAGCCACCCAGCCGTGGAAGAATTGAAAGGGCCCACAGATCCTTCGTAGTGACCCCCCTCGCGAGATGCGTCCCAGGATGGCGTACAGCTTAGCCAGCACCGGGACCCCGAAGTTGTATCTTTTGTTGGCAGCCATGGAGCCCGCCATCGCCAGTGTCGCCGGGCGGACACCCATTCTCGCATCCCGCACTGGCAGGAGCCACCCACTCAGAAAGGCGGCCAGGAACGCCGCGTACCGGACATTTGGGTCCCGGGCCTCGATGACGCGGTACCCCCATGAGCAGTAGTCGCCCGTCTCCAGGACCCGCCAGTACGACCCGTTCCGGCTCCTCTGAGCCGTGGTCGGGCACCGCTTCCCCCTGCCTGGCATCTTGATCGCCGGGTCATGCTCCAAGAACTGGCCGAACCACTCCTTATAGGCTATGTCCTTCTGGAAGTCCTTGATCCCGAGCCGCTGCGTATCCGGGTCAAGTAGATGCCATGTCAGAATGGGAGTCCGTGACCTGTCTTCCCAGGTGTTCTTCGGAGGCAGGAACTCATCGTACTGGTAACCCTCCAGCGGGATACCTCTGATGCAGTGGATGTCCCAGAGACCGATGCCGACCTCCCCATGGTGAAGATGGAAGGTGTTGGTATCCGGGGACCAGCGGGTGAACAGCTCCGGCCCGAGCTCGGACTGCTGGTAGAAGTGGAACTGCGACGTCCACACCGCCTCAAACAGGCCGATGTACCGCAGCTCCTCGGCGAAGTGATCGCAAGTGTGGCGTACCCAGAACGCCCAGGCCCACTCACTGGTGAAATTGCCCCCAGATCGCAAGTCCCAGTCCTTCAGCCAGCCCTTGGTGTCGTCGGTGACACTCTGGCGATATATGCTCGAGTAGAGGGCTGGAGAGTTCTCCGCAGTAGGCTCACTTCCGACGATGGTTCGCGTCCTCGGGTTCAGGACATAGACATCTAAGTGCCTGGTCTCCCTGGCAGGATGCCCATTGTTGGTGATGTTATAGCGGGGAAGCTCGTCCTCCCGAGTCACCCAGGTCCGTGGCGCATCAACCTCGAACCCTGGCACCAGAACCTCATCTAGGATGCCAAAGTTCCAGAGCGGCAGGTTGTCCGACAGCGGATATGTCTTCTGGGCCAGCGTCAGCAAGTCGAACAAGGATTGATTGTTGGAAACAATCTCCTTGGCTCCGTAGACCTCCTCATTCGTCGCCATCTCAGCTCTGCGGGTGGCGGCATCCCCCTCATTTCCTTGATTCGCGGCCATCTCAGAGGCTCCGGGAGTCGTGCGGGTTAAGGGATGAAGCGTGCGGAATCGGAAGAGGCTGGTAGAGAAGTTTAAGAGTTGGCGCGCAATCCTAGTGGACGGCGCGCAATCGGGAAGTCCGTCGCGAAAAACCCCGGGTGTTCGCGCAAAAGCAGGCCGAAATCCGGAAGGTTTGCGCGACGAATGGGTGAATTCCGCGCCGGAAAGGGCAATTTCGCGCACGAGAGCTCGAATGCTTATCGCGCGGAAGGCCGGTGTACGGTGCGGGGGACCCAGGGCCCCTATTTATAGGCGAGGCCGGGTGTCCGCGCTGCGCGGAAAGCGTTTTGCGCGACTGAGACAGCGAATTTCGCGCCCGACGCCCTTTTTTGCGCGCCACAGTCCCGCGCCACCCAGGACTTCGGAATTCCGGTGTCTCCCTCGAAACCCGATCGTTGCGACCTCTCGCCGATCAGATTCCGAGGGGGGGCTTTTGTAGACGCCGGAAAAGTCTGTTGTTCCCAAACGAAGCTCCGGATGCAGAAAGCGAGGTCATATTTGGAGTCAGAAGCATGTTCCGGAGGGCCCGGAGGACTTGCGCGGAATTTTGGAGACCCGCGCGCAATGTTGAAGTCAGGCGCGCAAACCTCCCAGGATGCGCGCAATGCGCTGTGCCGGCACGCAATTTTGCGCGCCCGATGCCCGCGCGACTCCCTTGCGCGCCGGGTCCGATTCCGCGCCCGCGAACCGGATTCCGCGCCAGGGGTTGCCTATAAATATAAGGTGACCCCCGACGTTTTAAAGGTTGCCGGAATTCGAAGAGTCGCTCGTTCGCGCAATCCAACCCCTTCCGCGCGCAATGCCGATCTTCAGGTAACCTCTTTTCTTTCGCGCAATAAAGCCTTGGGGTTCTCCTTCGCGCGCAATCCCCTTGGCTCCGTTCCTTTGAAACAATTCTTAACCCAAAGGCTTTCGCGCGCAAAAGAACCCCTCGCACGCAATTGCCCCCGGGTGCGCGCAATCCAGCCCGATTGCGCGCACCCCCCCTTTTAAAATGGCCATTCATTAAAGAGTGATCCGTTGCCCCCGCGCGCTATCCGAAGCCCGGTGCGCGCAATCTCAATCATCTGCGCGCAAAGCGCTGGCCCAATTGCGCGCCAGCCTGCCCATTTGCGCGTCGACCCGCGGTATTGCGCGCCAAGCTTCTCTTTTGCGCGCAATCCGCCAGGGTCGATCCCTTTGACCCCCTGAGGGTACCCGCCTGCGTGGCGCCCGATGATCTTCATCCTGGGTGCCCGCACCGTGCGTTGTCTTCCCGTGCGGCCCTCCAGGCTCGCGCAAAGTGACACGGACCTATCAGTGGCTTCCATGTCCCGCACGACGTTAAACTGCATTCGTCCGAGCTACAAGACGTTAAACTGTTCAGCATTCGTCCGAGCTACAAGACGTTAAACTGTTCAGCATTCGTCCGAGCTACAAGACGTTAAACTGTTCAGCATTCGTCCGAGCTACAAGACATTAAACTGTTCAGCATTCATCCGAGCTACAAGACGTTAAACTGTTCAGCATTCGTCCGAGCTACAAGACGTTAAACTGTTCAGCATTCGTCATGCACGACGTTAAACTGTAATTCGTCCTGCATGACGCTAAACTGCACCTCGTCCGCGCTGCAAGACGTTAAACTGCCAAGCATCTTCGTCCTCAACACACGACGTTAAACTGTACTTCATCCGGCAAGACGTTAAACCGTCTGCTTCACCCGATCCCGTGCCCTGCACGCAGGGTCCCCCCGGTTTGGATGTGGCCCCCACCCGCTCGTCTCTGCAGGGATTTCGGGATTGGAGTGGCCTTCGCCCACGGGGGTAGAGTGTTACAAACAGAACGAACTACGTGGACTTTGATCCCTGTCTCCTAAACAGGGTACGTAGGAAACCTCCCAGAGGTTCAAGCCCACCACATGGTCGTCCCGGTCGTATTCACGTCGGTTCGTCCATCCTTGGACCCCTCCCGGGTTCACATTCGCGTCGATTCACCTATGAATCCGCTCTTATGGGGGACTGCACATGTGTATCTCCATTGCACTTCCCCACTGCCTTTTTCTATTTCTCCCTCCAACGTCCAGCATGACGTGAAACTGTGATCCACCCGGCCGTTCCATCCCCCTCTGTGCGAGGTGGTTCGGTTCAATCCTTTTTCAGGCAGCCTCGACCTCCTTGTGAGTCGGCTTGCCAACGTCTAGCATGACGTAAAACTGTGATCCATTCGGCCGTCCCATCCCCCTCTGTGCGAGGTGGTTCGGTTCAATCCTTTTATAGGTAGCCTCGACCTCCTTGTGAGTCGGCTTGCCAACGTCCAGCATGACGTAAAACTGTGATCCATCTGGCCGTCCCATCCCCCTCTGTGCGAGGTGGTTCGGTTCAATCCTTTTCCAGGTAGCCTCGACCTCCTTGTGAGTCGGCTTGCCAACGTCTAGCATGACGTAAAACTGTGATCCATCCGGCCGTCCCATCCCCCTCTCTGCGAGGTGGTTCGGTTCAATCCTTTTCCAGGTAGCCTCGACCTCCTTGTGAGTCGGCTTGCCAACGTCCAGCAAGACGTAAAACTATGATCCACCCGGCCGTTCCATCCCCCTCTGTGCGAGGTGGTTCAGTTCAATCCTTTTACAGGTAGCCTCGACCTCCTTGTGAGTTGGCTTGCCAACGTCCAGCATGACGTAAAACTGTGATCCATCCGGCCGTCCCATCCCCCTCTGTGCGAGGTGGTTCGGTTCAATCCTCCACCCGGCGGCCTCGATCTCTTCGTGAGTCGGCTTGCCAACGTCTAGCACGACATGAAACTGTGATCCACCCGGCCGTTCCATCCCCCTCTGTGCGAGGTGGTTCGGTTCAATCCTCCGCCCGGCGGCCTCGACCTCTTCGTGAGTCGGCTTGCCGATGTCCAGCATGACGTTAAACTGTATATCCGAACTACGCTGACTTTGATCCGCGCTAACGCGCGGTACGTAGGAAGCCCCTATGGGGTCCAAGCTCTTCACTCCGTCATCCATCCTGATCCTTACCCGGGCCGCCACATCCCGGTGGGGTCATGCCATTTCATTCCACTCCACTTCACTCGGGAAGCCGCCCATGTGCTGGCCCCAGCGTCGGAAGTTCCCCGCAAGGGGTTCTTTCATCTGATCCACTCCTCGTGTTGATCAGTCCGATGCCGTCCCCGCTGGACGTTAAACTCGCGGCATACCCCGTGTTAAACATGGGAAGCTGAGGAAAACCTCAGGTAACACAGTTCCCCGCACCCAGCGCGGGATGCCTCAGGCCATCACGCCTTCGAGAAGCCCTATTAGGGACGGAAGGCAGACATGCAGAGCCGCAGTGTTAAGACACGCCCCCAACACCCAGAGCGACCCGGTCTCCTCACCGCAGGTTGCTTCCCTGACCAGACTCCTTGGAGTGTCCGGGCGGAAGTAGCGTAATTAACCGGTGTCCATGGAGACATGGCGCCGGGAACGAGATTCACGAGCACGTCTTAAATCTATGAGGGAGACCCGGATTAGGCGACGAGTTCCGAGGAGACGTCCACAGAAGGAGGAGCCGACATCCCATCATCCCGGTTTCGATCAAGGAGCAGACGCCCCTGAATAAGAGACGGATGCCGCCCGCCTTTGGAAAGCGGGACTGCGGGGCCACAAGCCGTGCGCCTATCCCCTCGGGTCGACGAGCGCACGCGCGAACGCGTCCTGGCGGAACAGCGTCGGAACAGAAACCCAACGCACATCCGCACCGAAACAGTATTCTCATAGGAACCGTTTCCCAATGAGATCACCAACGCCGCTGACGGTTCGTCAAACCGACGTCTAGTTTGATAGTTATCAGCCTTTCCGTTCTAGGGGCCCGGTTGGATTTCGGGTACAATCAAATCCGGCCATTATCCAACTACATCCAAACCTCAGAAGAAGTATTTAAAAAGTTCTGTCTCATCAAAATTAATTGAGCGATGTCGACGGCACGTCAATCGGACATCCGGAGCTCAAGATATAGGTGTTTCCGCTCCGAGGGTCCAGTTGGTTTCGTATCCGAACCAACCCGGCCGAACCCAATGTTCTCCAAAACCTTCGGTGTAATATACCGGTCCGTCTCGATCCAAGGATTGCTACGGAACTGACGGTGCGTCGATCGAAGGTCGGTATCCCAGGATATGGGAAAAATACCGAAAGTGATCTGAAAATGGGGGTCTGGGCCCGGTCTGACCTGGCCCAACCCCCCCTGGGTCTGCCCAAACCGGCAGGGCATGACCCGGCCGAGCCGGGCGTGGCCCGGCTCGGCCTGCGAGCTAGTGCTCCGTGGACGCGGCGCGCGCTGCATCCCCCTAGATCCCGCACAGCCGCGGGATCTACCCGCTCGCCGCCGTGGCTTCAGCCGCGGTGGTTTCTCCAGACAGCACGCCGGGGCGCCGCCGCCTCCGGCCACCGGCGCCATCGCGCCGCCGGTGGTGTCTGCGGGCCACCGGAGTTGCTCCGGTGGTCCGTTTTCAATTCCGTCTGTGCCGATGCTCATCCTGGGTCCTGTTCTTCACTGCGGAAACATCAAATCATCTCTGCGGCCCGTTCCGTCAATGCCCGTCGATCCGCACGTCAAAATAAAAAACTGCGGAGTCTTCCGTTCGCCTTCGCGGTCCCAATTACAACCACACTTTCGTTCGTCCTCGACGGCGCCGCGCATCCTTGCTGCATCCCTCCAGGTTCCCGCGCGGTGTCATCACACCATGCCGCCATTTTCCGAACCGCAACAACACAACAAGAAAGGGGGAGGAGGGTCGGCCGTGTTCGTGCGGTCCGACCTCCCCCCATTAAGATGATAACAAGCGGCCCAAAAAAATATAAGACAAGGAACGAAAAAGGATGTTTCACGAATAAGAAGCAATAAACCCCAACCTCAACGTTGTCGTTGAACGTGAGTTCGTCGTGGAAATAACTTTCGCGAAGGAATGATATCGTCGCGTCGCGGAAGGGGTGTCGCGGAAGAAGTGTCGTTGTTGTCGCGGAACACGATGTTGCGTAGTCAACCTCCGAGGATTTGGCGTTCTTTGTCGGAGATCGGTGCATTTTCGCATTCTTCGCGTTCTTCACATTCTTCGTCGAAGAAGAACGCTTTCTTCCAAATTCTCTCCACGCAACAAGTTACAACAGAAAATAAAATAAGAGTAGTCTTATTTTATTGACGCACAAGCCAACCCTTTAAAAAAATTCAAAAAGGAAACGAAACGAACAATTAATTCGATTAATTAATTGTAATGATTTAACCGCCCAAATTAATGAGGTGTTTCTTAACCAAAATAAACGCACGGTTGACTTTATTAAAAATAAGGGGTGCGGGTGCGTTACTTAAAGGGAAAGAAACAGTGGGGCTCATACCCCCCCCCCCCCCGCCCTCACAAATACCCTACCAAGTGGGTAGGATATTGTGGGTCCCATCTTAACCGCTTAACTTAGGTTAAGCCTACTTAAAGTAAAATAACATAAAAAAGTCGCACCACTTTTATTTTATTCTTTAACTTAACCACAAAGATTAAAAACCACACCCGAGCAAACACATCTCTAGAAAAGGTTTTTCTAACCAATTACCGGCGCTGCGATTCCATCAGTGCCCTCATAATTCGATTCCGAGCACCAATTCAAAAGTTAGAAAAACCCGCTTGTCCGTTCACTGAACATACCCGAGCCAAGCTTCGGATAATGATTCCGGGCACACCGGGCCTTGTAATCAGGTTCCGTCAGAAACCGCACTCTTGTAAAATTCCAAAGAAAATTAAGAAAAAACATTTCGTGAATTTTACGAGTCTTTACATAACATTTTTTCCAATAACAAACATTGGATTAAATGATAAAAATATAATTTAAATATACTTCAAAACCATTCAAATTTATAATTTAGAACTATAAATTATTTTTATTAAAAAACTAGATTTCAATTAAAATTTATTATTTTTCTATATTCATCAAAATGTGAATGTTATCAGAAAACAACTAAAAAAATTATCCAAACTAAATTTTTATATCCCTCTATTAAATAATAATTTAATTTTATAAAATTTAATATATAAATGTGTCAAGTATTATATTTACAAAGGGTTCACCATTAAAAGGCGGAATAAATTCAATTTTTTTAAAAATACTTTTTTATCTGAAAATTTGAATTTGTCCATATATTATGTCTAAGAAACAACAAATATGATTGTTAAAATTATATGGGATATATAAAAAATTTAAAATGTGGTTATTAATATTCATAACCACTTTCTAAAGGACTATTTTGATAGGTTGTGTTGCGCTTGAACTCGTTGTTGCGTACATCACACGATATTGTATTATTCAAAGAAGATAATATCGTGTAATCTTAGGGTGTTAAATTCTTCCCTCCATCAATAAATTGAATCCTTGTAATTTGAAATTGTTCTTTGAAAATAAAAGTATATAAAAATAGAAAATACCATTGTGGAAAACCCACATTAGAAGTAGGGTTAATAAATTTTAGTCTTGATAAGAGGGAAAGAGAAATGAAAAAGTCAGCACCAAATTAGGATTGAAAATAAGAGAACATTAGTGGTAATTATAATTGGAGGGAAAACCTAAATATTTATAGGGAGTGATTGAGGTCATCAATCACAAAAAATTGAATGGAAAATTTAAGACCTCAAAGCCATAAAACAATGATGAGTAATTTAAGGTATTGAGATAATTCATTTTTGGGTTTATGATCCTTTCCTTAAGGTTTTAGAATAAATTACTACACAGAATAAGAAAAACAATACGTGATAAGTAGAGTTCCATCTAATAACTAATTTCTACCACAAACACATCTTTCACTCCAAACGATGGGTATTCAAGATGACCTGGTAACACCTAAAATGCTAGAATCAACTTACAGAGAATCACATAATCCCCAAAGGATGAACTATATATTTACCTTGTCTTCAGAGATTATCCAAAATAAAAATGGTTAGTATATGGTCAAATGATCCCAAAAAAGGATTATCCTTTAAAGAATGAAATATTAATCTTAATTTCTAAAATTAAACTAATGAAACCCAAAGATCAATAAATACCATTCAATAAACTATTGTACTTAAAATCCTTCAATATAATCCAAAACTTGATTGAAACCCAAAAGTCAGAATAATTTGATTACGTAGTCTTCCACCCGAAATTGTATCTCCCAATAACATCGACTACTATTAAAGTCACATACATAAATGTAATAACCTAATCACATATTCTCTATGATAGGTTAATAATTTCCATATATAACCTAAATCTCTATAAATCCACAATAAAAACATAGATAAAAATCCACCAGTACTCCTCAAATGAAATACTATAGTATTCTATTTTCAAAATACATATAGTGTTCCTAGCAGAGCGAATGTGTTCCAAAAATAACATTTATCACTTAATCATCAAATCATTTTCCTACACTAAGGATATCCGTTTTATAAACTTAAGATCCCAAATCAACAAATAATTGATTAATAAAATCATTTATCTAAAAAAAATAGTCACACTAACGAGGGACTTTATGTAGTCCAATGTTTGGTGATAAATCCCAATCGCACTTTGGTTGTGGGTTTGATTCCCACATCTGTGTCCGATGCGACGGGTTTTCACAGGGTCTTCTTGTTGTACATTTTGAAAAAATATATTTTATAACATTCCCAAAATGTGATAAATTCCTCAGAAAAACAATAACATAATTTAACCACAAATGGTATCTCATACCTCACATTTTCATCCAAACAAATTAATATCTTGGAATTGCCTCGAATTCAAGGATCATATAAACCCAAATAGTCATTTATAATTATATCCACAAAAGAATATATAAATCTTTCTCAAATAGTATTTTCACATAACAAAATGCAGGGTTACACATACAGGAGAAATTTCATAAAAGTAATCTCAACAACAATGTGTACTAATACATTTAATCATTTCAACCTCCATTTATTTCCACATAGGTGATTCCTAGACAAAGAGGTTATGCTATATAATTAGGTGTTGACTCATGTAATGCTTAGGTCCCATAAATTTATGGAAAATGAATGTAAATGGATTCATGGGATCATTGTTATTTTCTTCCAATGCACTATTCATTTTTCCTCGACAATTATTTAATTTTGGTCTTTCATTCCCAAACATAAATCATTTATTTTTTCCATTGACACACTTTCCTAGGAGTCTCCTTCCATATTTCCATCCTGATGGAAATCAAGATTTATTTTCTCCGTGGTCTCCATTGTTGAACCTCTTATCATTCACTACGTTTCTCTTCATTATTGAGTCATGGAGTTGGTTAATATATATGTTTTTGATAATATTTTTTTGAAAAATTGATTCAGCATAAACAAGCTATCTTTTACACCTATGAAAAATCCATTTCATCACTCATTTCCACCACCATTCCCACCTTTTACATCATGTTCAATGTTACTATGACTTCCTTGGAATTAAGACATTTACTAAAACCATAACACATTGTGTGAGTAATAATGGTCATAAAATCATTTAGAGAACATCATGACACATTATTTTCAATCTCAAACACCTTAAAAGTAACCGAAGTTATTTATTCGCATCTTATATTAAAATCATTCAAATCAGTCTGTAAATAAAATGTAAATTATCCTAAGAATATCCCCCAGGAGTGTCATAACTAAGAGTGCAGCAAGGCCCATTTTCGTGCACCAGTTCTCGTTCGAGTCTATCTCTATGTGGTGTTTTTGGGTTTTACCCCTAGGTAAATATGTTCCAGAGCCACCTCTACCTACTCTCATCCAAGAAGGGATATATTTCTTGGAAAACCCACATAATATTTACATTACAAAAAAAAAATTAGATGTTATTCTATACTAAGCCCCAAATTATATCTTATGTTAATGTTCTCTTATCATAGTTTTTATAAATCTAGTTTCCAAGGTTTGTACTAAAATTCCTCTAACACAAACTATAATGCCCCAACTCTAATTACCCATATTCTATGAATTATTAAAAATGATTGGAATGATTACAAGATATCATGTCCTAAATGGCCGATTAGTTTTGTATCCATGGAAGTACTAGATACATACATAAGTTTTACATTACGTTATGAAATAAATAAAAACAAAATTGTATCCTCTTTGAACAAACATGTATCCCCTAGCCTATTCCTGCAATATAATCCTGATATACTTTTTCACATCCTAGGATAAACAAATAATAAAAAGGGGTGAGATAAAATGCTCAGTAGGGATAAAGATATATAGGAATAATTTCTAAATAAGAAGAAACATTAAAGGCAATGTATTAGAATAAAACAAAAGCCTTTTAAACATAAATTTTTGCATAATATGTCAAATATAAATCAAATAATTCAATTTACTTATTCACATGGATATTATACTAGTCTAATAATCCCATGTAATATCAGTACCTAATTTCATAATGATGGAATGCATATTTTTGAACATCATAACCACGTAGTCAAGTCCTCATTCCTAGACTACAAATAAGATTTCTTCAAGGCCATGTGCCAAGACACTAGTTTTTCGCATGAGACCTATGAATGCATCAAGGAGTTATAGCAGGCTCCACCTATCACCTACTAAGTCCAATGCATTCCTCATATGAAATGGGTGAAACATAATCTAAACATTCCTATTAAAACTACTATACGAAATTTCAATAATTTAACCATTAATGGCATAAAAATAGCACATCCATAGTCAAACATAACTCATTCAATAAAATATAGAATATTTTATTATAATAAATCATCCTCAGTGAAGAATAAAATAAAATGAAAGATATTTACATAGATGAAAATAGTCAGTAAAATAGTTTGAGATAAATATCCCCTTTTTCTTGAAAAATTTTAAAGTCACACTATTTATCAAATAAGTCGATTAAAAGAGATTTTTGAATCAAATTTTCCAAAACCACTTTGAAACGTTTGAATGGAATTTTAATTTCAAAAAATTCATTTACATATAAATAAATACTTAATACTATTTTTAAAACATGGAAATTAATGAGAATAATTTAGAAGAATAAATATTTAGAACATTTAAAATGATATTTTAGTTAAAGAGTTCATAACCAAATTAGAGACGCTTGAGTACACATAATTGAAGAATACCATTAATCAAAACATTATTATATCATGAAAATAAAAGTATTAATGATATAATATGTCAAAGGACAGTATATATAGCATATAAAAGTGAATTGGTACATAACGACAAAGTGGTCTGATCGGAAAGTAAATTGAGAGGAAATCCCTTATAAAGACTGTATCCTAGGATAAAGGATAAATAAGTGAAATAATTATGTGTGAAAAATATAAATACACTCATTATAATTGGATATTCATTTTAAATAAATCAGTTCAAATTCACACATATTCTTGTGAAATCAAAACCAATGACTTGGATTTTTAACTCAATTAATAGAAAATTAAGTTAAGATTACCCTTAACACGTTCATAACAATTTCATGACAATTTATCAATGTAGTGATTATATGTATCAAAATTATATCCATAGAAAGGGTAGTAAAAATTACTACATATGTAATTAATAGTTATTCCACACATAAAATTGGAGTAAAATAATCAATGATGTTGGCGTAAAGCCAAATGAGTCGAAATTGAAATTTGAAATTCCCTTACAGATTTGGTAACTTATGAAACATAAAAACCATGAATGAAGGATCATAAAATAAAGATTTAAATACCCATAAATTAAAGTACATTACACAAAAAATACAATCATGGGTTGTACATACACCACACAAAAGGAAATAGTGGAAGATATAGAATGAATCCCACGTGAATAAAAAGTGATATGAAAACCCCTTACATTGTACTTTTCCTTAGTTGAGGGTATGTTAACCTCCTATATAATTTATATATAATTTTAATTAAAATTATACCAATATATATATATATATATGATATCAGATATAATATATTAATATTGTTTTGTTTTCAATATTTCAGTAGTATTATTATTTTAGGTGTCAACTTATTTGTTTTTCATTATATGTTCCATTACACAAGTCATGTTTTTTATGGATAGGATGTATTTGATTTGTATCCAGAATTATATTATGTTCTTAAACATTGTTTTTTTAATAATAAAATGATATTTATTCTTGAATGGTTACAATGGGGAATGAATCTCATCATGTTCGTGGAGATGGTAATCCATACATACACACGAGCGATAATAGCAATCTATTGAAGGTGAAATCGTATGTAATTGGATGGTATATTATATATACAGAATAATTAACATGTTATATTAATTATTTACTTCGATTATACTCATTATTATACCCATCCAAATAAATATGTGTTGAATAACAAACTACACCACGACGTGGGTACGGTATGTTGTACGTACAAACGTTTGGTGACATTGTTATTCATATGACAGATAGAATAATGAATACGGTTATACAATATTTATAATACCATCATAGTATGTATACTGTACTGGATTTATTATTTTGGTATGGAAACAAAAAATAAAGATGAATTAGAATAAGAAAAGAACCTTGAAAGAGGTGATGATATAATTATCCATCCAAATTAAATTTCTATTAAAGCAAAGCCATTTTAAGGGAAAATGGTAAAACATTGTTCTAAAAAAGTAAATAACTAGGTACTGAAGGAACTAACAAAATGATTAAAAACCAGGATAAGATTACTTGACTCAGATACTCGATAAAGCTCCCAGTGCAGCGTGCCAACCTAGGTTTCTGGATCCTCTCTGAGTAGTTCTTCATGGTGAGTGATCATCCTTTCCATTATCTGAATAAACTCTTCTATGTTGATTTTACTCTGATTGTATCCCATGTCCAGTATGTGGTCTTGTTTATCAATCCAAATTTCTTTCTCCTCGTTAGCATTAACTTGCATCCGACGTTCATATGGATGTTGGGAGGATATTTTAGTAGGGGATGGTCGTGCCAAATGGCTTTTGGAGTGTGATTTTGAGACAAGGGGAAGTGTCCTTTTATAAGATATGTGAGGGTCACCTTAGAAAAATCTTGAAATATTATTTTATTATACAATCATATTCGGTTTATAATGTCTCCAAGGGAATTTATTTCAAGGATAAGGGGGATATGGTTTGGAAAAATTTCAACCAATAGGTTTAAGAGAGGTTTATCTCACCATATTAACCTTATCATTTAGAATTAACTCTTAGTTAAATAGTTTAACTTTTACCATGTATTCCTGTATTATTATAATAAATGATTAATAAACGTACTATAAAAAGATGAGAGAATCACACATGGTTCATTATTGATATATCTAACCTTATCTATGTCCTTTGGAAAAACCCTAGATATTTATAAATATTATATCGATTAATAATATAGTATTTATTTTAAAAACGCATTTATGTCAATGTGGACAATATTTATTATTTGGTTCTTAAGAATGTCATAAGAACTTTATAACTTCAAAGAAAATTTATTTAATTGATCGTAAAATTTCATATTACCCAAGAAAATTCGTATAATAGGTAAATTGTCTCAATTTACAATTATATTAATATTAATAATATCAATTATTTTAATCATTCATTAATAAGGAAATTAATGCATCATCACTGTGTCATAAATAAATTTAATTATTTAATGTCTACAAATTATAAATAAAATACCATTATGTTGAAATAATTTTTAAATTTTAAATAAATATTTATAGTCTAATTTCCTTATGTATAACCATATATAAAAAATGTTTTAGTTATGAAAATTTGAATTTATCAATTTTGACACTTCTTTAAATAAAATATTAATAAATTTCTTAATCTAATTCATGTGGGTCAAAGAGGATCATATTTTATTCCTAAGGTTGATTTTGTTTGAAAAACACTTATACAATAGAATTACGACTTTTGTAAGGGTAATTATAATATCATTTTTAACATAAATTACCCTATTTACTTTTAACCGTGGTAAATAAAAATCAAAGGTTACTATTCACAAATAATTATTTTCATCCAATTGAATAACATTTTACTAACTTATTTCAACTGTTCTGATCATATTTTTTAAATTCAATTCACATAAGTGGATAAATTACATTTTATGCAAATTTACAAATGTGCCTAAAAGGTGGGTAAACAACGTTAATTGTTAAATAAAATTTTATACAGCTAATTTTATTACAAAATGACTCCAATAAATTACATTGAAATTTTATAGGTATTATGTATCTATTTTGACCTAAAATAAATTTAAATAAAATAAATAATTATTTAAATAAAAATTCGGTTTTAAACAATAATGCAGCATTTTTCACTATTCATCAAAAATTGAATGTTTTCTAAAAAATACAAAAAATTAAACCTAATCTAATTTTGGAATTCCAAATTCAATAATGATGTATATTTTAACACATTAAAAACATATAAGTTGTATTAATTAATTTAAAAAAATATTCCCATTGTCAAAACCAAAATGTGAGTTTTTGAGATGTAAAAACTATCCAAAGATTGATATGTGTTTATGTCCAATTTAAATGTAAAATTACTTTCAATAACCAGTGTTGGATTAAATGATAAAAATATAATTTAATTATACTTTAAAACCATTAAAGTGTATAATTTAACACTATAAATTTGTTTGATTAAAAAATTTGTTCCCAATTAAAATTTAGTATTTGCCAATATTCATCAAAATATAAAATTTATCAGAAATTCACCAAAAATTTATACACACTGTATTTTTATGTCCCTATTCTAGAGAATAATTTAATTTCATAAAATCAAGTATATTAAAGTGTCAAATATTGTATTTATAAAGGGTTCTCCAGTAAAAGACTGAAAAAAACATTTTTTGGAAAAAACGTTTTTTGTCTGAAAATAGAATTTTTCTTTATACTATATCCCCAAAACACAAATGATGAATGTTAAAATTATATATTATATATATATAATTCAAAATGTGGTTATTACTATTTATAACCTCTTTCTAAATGGCTAGTTTGATAGGTTGTGGTGCGCATGAACTTGGTGTTTTGTAAATCGCATGCTATTATATTATTCGAAGAGAAGCATATCGTGGATGTTTGGGCTGTTACATAAAACATCCTATTAAATAATAGGTAAGGGAAAATGTGATTGTCAAAATAGAATAAGGCTTACCAATATGAGAATATCAGTGGGAATTTAAAACATTGGAATGTAAAATAATATATAATTATCAATATGTTATGGAGATTGAGAGAGAACATGTTCATTATAATGTATAGCACCAAAAACAATTAATTTTTTATCGATTAAAATACCACTGAATTCCTAGTAATAAAATTAAAGAGATAATATTTTTTAAAAAATAATTTTCCTAGAGTTGATTGATTATTTTACTATATAGATAAGAACATGGGAGAATAATCAAACCATATTTAATTCAATTTCATAACGATAATCTCATTCTTTGGTTGTTCATAGATCTATTTCCACATCGTTTCATAGAAAACAATTGGATATTAAAGGTGAATTATTTTCCCTCAAAAACGTTTATCAAACTATTTATAATCCATTACATTGACCTTTAAATGGTTACTGATACAAAACTTTATATCACCTGATATGAAATATAATAAATCATAAATTAAACTGAAACAGTAATATTCAAAATTAAACATAGTCCATTTCATAATTAGTTTCCTTATGACTCATTAATAATAATTTTTTTCAAATTAAAATCCAAGTATTTCGAATGATGGTCACTAAATTTACAAAATCATCTTTATATAAGATTCCCCCAAATAATTTTGATCTTCTTGTGACATAATAATTACATTAATACCTTAATCTCATTAAAAAATTATTAAATATTAATTCCTTTAAGAGTAAAATCTATGGTTGTTGAGTAAATTCCTTAAATAAAAAAATGTAATAATTCTTGCATAATATAGACTATCAAATCACTAACCACATTCATGTTCATTAATACTATCAAATAAACATATATATATATATATTATCGAAATTCATCACATATTTATGGTTATATTTCCCATGATAGCAGTTTTCAAAATAGATCAATTTACAAATGAATCACTTCTATTTATTACTAGTGTTATCCATAACAAGATTCCAATTCATTAAAAAAGATTTACTATAATATAATTCTCATATGCTTCATGATTTTTATTACTAGAGTATTATTTTAGAAATAATCAAATAACATAACTATTGAATTTAAACAGAACATTGTTAATCAATCCTCTTCATTTGTGGTAGTAGAATAAGCATTACTATGAACCATTATCCTCTTAAGGTATAATCCATTGATTGTAACGACCCAAACGTCTATTAACAAAAATTTATCTTGATCTAATTAAATTTCTTATTATGTAAGATGATTATATTACATATGTAATTCCTTGGTTTTATGTTTTTTTATTTTAAAATACTGTTAATAATTGTTATTATTTCTAATATAAATTTTGAACAGTGATCACATTATTAGTATGAATATAGGGATCTCACAAATCTGATTTACATAGACAAAGGAAGTGATGGCCTCATCTAGTATAATTGATCTATAAAAAGCCCATTTGATGGAGCTTGTAAAGGATGTGGCATCATTGAGCTTCTCTCTAGACCAATCCCAATCAGAGCTTTTAGACATTAAGCTCGAACAGAACCACCTATGGGAGAAGTAGATGTTGATAGATATTATCACCCAAGTGATGTTATATGACCAACCCCAAGAGTTTGTCACCATTTCCTACCTTACCCTTTAGTCTTATGAGGGTGTTATAAGGGTTTATTTAACAAAACCCAAGTAATATGATTTTGTACATTATTTTTGTATAGAGAATATACATTTATTTTATTATTGTTAATTTGTAAAAAGTTTTTAAAGAAAAAAATAGTATTTTTTTAGTTAAAATTCAATTAAGAAATCAATTTTGATAAATTAAATGATTGTTTTGAAATAAATAATATTTTAATAAAATGTTTTTGTGAAATTAATTTTTATTAAATATATATTATCTTATAGTTTTTATGAATACAATTTTAATTTTTATTAAGGTTTGAAATCTATTATTGTCAAAACCCATGAATTTTCAATAAATGTGGGTTTTTATTATAACACAAACAAATAAAATATTTAGAAAATTATTTTGATAAAATTAATATTAATTTTGGAATCAGGAAGTCGAAATTATCCAATGGTGAATTTTTTATAATTTTCTGTGACCATCAAATTTTTTGGTAAAAATTAAATACTGTTTGTATATATAATGTGTTTTATGACTTCATAATGAACCAATAGTGATATAATAAAATACAATAAATAATATTTTAAGAAAATATATGTTTTAACATTAAAATAATTTTATTTTAGGTGTTTTTTATTTATTTTAAAAAACATTAGTGGACCCTCCAAGACTTATAAAACATGGTTACTTTTGAAATTAATTTCCTTCATAGTGTGACTCACCTCCACAAATCAAGCCTAATATTTTTGGATGTTCGGCCATTGTCCTTATAAAATAATGTCTTCCACTCCCATTTTTTAAATTCCAGGGGAAAAACCATTGACTGGTTATTTGTTATTATTATTTCAATGTGTGGTGTCCAAAACCTAAATAATAATGATTTCTCTCTATTTTCCAATATAAACCCACCCAATCTCTTACTTACTCTTCACTAAAATCTGGTTTAAGTTGACTAAACTATTAACTCCTCCCTATATAACCCCCCTAATTCACCCCAATCTCCTCAGAAGCCTCTCTTAAGCCTCTCTCATGCCTTTGGGATCATACTTTCAAGTAAGGGATTTCTTCCATTCTCATTTTTTTCCAATTATCTTTACGTTTTTATTCCATTTTATTTTCAATTAAAAATTTTAGGGTATGATGTAGTACCTCCCACATACATCCCTCTTTATGTTTAAATGATGATACACCCCTTTCTGTCTCATTAATTCCTCCCTTTTACACTTGTTACCATGTTGAAATTCTGTAAGGAATTTCTTTCACGTTGTTTAAATTCAAGTAATTATTTGGTATTATGAATCTACATTGCATTAATTATGATGTAAAATGTATCTATATTACCAAGTTACATTCCAGTTCATATACATATGAGAAAAATAATTTCTCTCTCATCAAATATTTTTATGAATTCTTATGTTAGGGAAATATCCAGCCGAAATTGCATAGCAATTTTCCAATGCAAAGTCAATGTGTAGTGAATACTATGAATGTTTCTCTATCAAGGGTATTCACTTTTATTTCAATTTACTTATTGATTATAGAGTTTCATGTATGATTTATAAATTCCTTTATCATGTATTAAATGATGATGTTAAATGATTCCATGTTGTATGATTTATGTGGGATACTTATGCATGAAATGAAGTGATTAGGAAGGGTGTGCAGTGATAGTGTTCCAATGCATTGGGTAAAGATTGGTGTCATCATACGTCAATTGAAATGTGGGATTATTAATGATAATTCATGTTAAATGAGAGTTTACTCTTTCTCCATATGTAGTGACCATTGGCTCATGCTAATACCATGTTATGTTTTGTTTCCACATTTCCATGTTATGATCATTCCTTTATGTTCGTGTTTCTATTATGATACATTGATATGCATATTTCCTAACATGTATTGTATTCTTAATTTTATTCCTTTTTACTCTCTTACTGGTATTCATTTTTCACCTTTTATTATGAATGTCATTAGGTTATCCTGTTCAGTGCTATGTACGAAAGAATGATGTGGTCATGTAAAAGATTATTTCAACAAGATGTTGTGTTTTATGTTTTATGTTTTATGTTTTTATGTAATTTTCCTAAGCCCCAAATACACTAGACCTCCCGATCATCTATGTTGTATCATGTGAAGGTTTTATGTACTAAATTATCTTTATGTTTAAAATAAATAGAAGGGTTGTTATTGTTGGTATTAGAAGAAATGGTTAATTATTTTTGGGATTATTAGTAGAAAAACATTGTGAAAGACTTATAGATAAGAATAAGTATAATAAAAACATTCCTAGGTTTTGGTGAATATTGGGTAATTAGTTTATCAAGAAAATCCATCCATGTCTGCATACGAGCAGCTAGAGGTGACTCTAGCATAGATGTTCTTAGGATTGAAAAATATGACAAGGAGTTTCATGATTGACCTCAGTTATCCCAGTACACAACAATGGGCCTTTCATCACTCTTGGTTATGACACTCTCTAGGGATATGCTTTGGTAAATTCACAATCTTAGTATGAACCATTTTTTAGGGAATAAATAATATTCCCCTAAGAATATGTGTTGGTAATTAGATCATGGATAACATAGATTCAAGCCTATTAATTCATAAGTTATGGAATTAAAAGTAATGTATAGGTTTTTTCACTGGATTACCCTTTTTTACTTAATAGTTATTTCCCTAAGTTGTTTGGGATTAAGTAAATAAGTAGAACCAGAATAAAAAAAGTGAAAGCTAGGGTCATTGCCCATCGTTCTACGCATCCTTTTGTATTCCAAAAGATTAGTAGAACACTTCCAACACCACCAAAAATCATATATGTAAAGTTGTCGATGAGTACAAAAAATGGGGAAATCATTGAATCCCATGAATATAACTCCAACCCTGTCATAATGTTTGTCTTGAAATTCCTGGAGAACCTCTTCATACTACCTCTGGTGGAATTTTATGCAATTCTCGAAATGGATTGGATTACCTTATATAGAGCCAACATAAATATCTGTGAGAGGGAAATCACTATCCATATGGGAAATCAACCCTGATTCTATAAAAGTGTCGGGAGAAAGATGAATCTTTTTTAGCACCATCATATCAAGCTTGGAAATTACTGCCCTATGAGAACGCATATCTAGCATAGATGATTGAGTCTATGGAAGCAACAATCCTTGAAGACATGCCTATAGTGAGGGAATTATCTGAAGTGTTTCCCGATGAATTTCCTAGTCTTAATCCAAGATATGATGTTGAATTATCAATTGACCTTATACTTGGGGCATTTCTAGTATCCAAGACTCATTCTAGAATGGATATTGTAGAGCTTGAGGAGCTGGGGAAACAACGACATGAGAACCTGGATAAAGGGTTTATATTCCCAAGTTCTTTACCATGGGGTTTACCAATACTGTTCGTCAAGAAAAAGGATGGTTCAATGCGCCTTTTCATTGATTATAATGAGAATTAGAACATCATGATAAAGAAAGAGTATCCTCTTCCACGAATTTATGACTTGATCGATCAGCAACGTGGAGCACAATAATTCTATAAGGTGGATTTTTTCAGTATATTACCATGTAAGGTTGAAGGAAGAGGATATCCTGAAGACTAATTTTTGTACAAGATATGGGCACTATGAATTCATAGTAATGCCTTTGGATTAAATAATTCTCCAGAAATCATCATGGAATTGATGAATAGAGACTTTATATATTACCTTGAAATATTAGTGTTAGTATTTATAGATGATATTCTAATATACTTCAAAACTAAGTAGGACCATGAAAATAATCTAAGAACAGTACTAGATACCTTGTGAATGGTTAAGTTCTATGCAAAGTACATCATGTGTGAGTTATAGTTGAAGGAGGTCTCATTCATGGGACATATCATCACAAGCAATGTGAAATCTTTGGATCCTTCCAAGAGATCTACAATTGAGGGATGGTCAAGGAAAACATTGATAACAGATATCTATAGTTTCCTGGGGTTACCTAGATATTATCTCCGATTTTTGAGAAATTTCACATGAATTTAAAACCCTCTTACTAAGCTAACTCGGATGGGAGTAAAGTTTTCTGGGAGTGAGGAATGAGAATAATGATTCCAAAAGATGAATGGGATGCTTATCACTATGCCTGCTCTCACAATACCTATAAGAGGATAACTTTTTTGGGTATTTAGTGAAGCTTCTAAGAAGTTCATGAGTTGTGTGTTGATTAAAAATGACAAATTCATTGCATATGATTCACAAAAATTCATTGTTCATGTGAAAAACTATCTAACACATGATCTAGAGTAGGCTAGAGAAATCCTTGTTTTAAATATTTGGCAGCATTACCTTTAGGGGGAGAAGTGTGAAATATATACGGATAACAAAATCCTCAATTATATATTCTCCTAGAAAGTGTTGAACATGCTCCAAAGAATATGGTTATAGAATTTCAACGATTATGACTACTCATCCAATACCACCCTAGGAAATTGAACGAGGTAGAGAATGCTCTAAGTAGAAAAAACCCTATGATTCTATCATTGATGAGAATTTAAAGGGATCAAATCATCATAGATTTGATGAAGATGGACATAGGAATAACAAAGAAGGGAACATCATCAATCCATTCACAAATTATTTCTCAACTCTCTCTTTTGGAAAGGTTAAAGGTTGCTCAAAATGATGATGTGGCAATTCAATAGACGTTGGAAACTATGAGAAAAGGGAAATCCTCGGTGTTCAATATTAATGAATAAGGAATTATGAGACTAGGGACAGGTCAATGTGTTCCATCAGGCATAGATTTAAAGAAGTAACTTTTGGATGATGCACATTGTTAAAATATCTCCATTAACCCAGAAAACAAATTGATGTATCTTGATATCCAAGAGCATTATTGGTTGGATAACATGAAGATGGAGATCATTGAGTATTCATCAATGTTCCTGGTATTTCAACAAGTGAAGGCTGAGAGGCATAAGTCTTAGAGGATAATGGAACCATTTCCCATACCATCATGGAAATGGGAGAACATCACCATGGACATTGTCACCGTACATCCGAAGACATCCAAAGGAAACAATTATATCTGTGTTATTGTGGATCATCTTATAAATACTGCACAACTCATTGCAATTCAAGAGGCTTTCTCATCAGATAAACTAGAACGGATATACATCAGATATTTGGTAAGTCTGCATGGAGTAACACAATAGATTTTATCTGATCAAGATCCAAGATTCACCTCTATGTTCTGGAAGAGTATTCAACAAGCTATGGATACCGAGCTAAACTTAAGTATGACTATTCATCCTCAAACTGATGGCTTACCTGAGAGGACTATCCAAACAGTTGATGACATGTTGAGAGCATGATCAATGGACTTCAATGAATGATGAGATCAACATATTCCCCTAGTTGAGTTCTCTTACAACAAAAGTTTCTACTCAAGAATCCATATGGATCCTTATTAATCCTTGTATGGGAAGAGCATCTGAACACCAGAATGTTGGGATGATATTGGGGAGTGGAAAATACTAGGTCCCAAAATGGTTGATGAAATTGTGGTGAAGGGTAAGACCATCCAGCAACATATTTAAGCTGCTCATATTCAACAAAAGATATATACTGATCATCGACGATGATACCTATTGTTTTATGTCTGAGACATGGTATTCCCCTACATATCACTATGGAATAGAAATCTGAGATTTTGGAATATGGTAAAGCTTATTCCAAGGTACATCGGCCATTTTGAGATCCTTGATCACATTGGAGCAGTGACCTATCGAGTAGTACTCCCACCAAAACTATTTCAAATAAATTATGTATTCCATGTATCACTCAAGAGGAAGTACATACATGACCCATTGCATGTACTCAATCCAGAGGTGGTACCATTAGATAATGACCTCTCTTATGAAGAGAATCTGGTGAATATCTTAGATCATTGGGATAATTTTATACGAAATAATACAATGCCCCTCTTCAAGATGTTATGGAGAAACCAAAAGTGTTAAGAAGAAATTTTGGAATAGGACGAAGTGCTGAAGCAGTGTTACCCACATCTGTTTTAGTGTGGGGAATGAAACTTTTGAGGAAGAAATTTTTTAAGGGGGGTGATTGTAAAAAACCAAAATTTTATTGATGAAAATTTATCATCTTCTAATAAAATGTCTTATTATGTAAGATGGTGATATAACATAAGAAACTTCCTTGGTTTTGTGTTTTTGGATTTTAAAATACCTTTAAAAATTGTGAACGTTTCTAAAATATCCATTGAACACTGATCACATAATTAGTATAAATATAGGGCTTTAACAAATCGAATTTACTCAGACAAAGCAAGTGATGTCCTCATCTAGTAGAATTGCTCCATAAAAAGCCCATTTTTTATAGCTTGGAAAAGAGGTAGTGTAATTTTAATTTTTTCATTACCAATACCATGTTGATCTTCAACACGTTACACTTGAACAAAACCTCCAATGGAAGAAGTGTAAGTTGATAGAGATTACCACCCCTACTTTTTTATCTGAGCCACCATAGGAGTTTATCACCATCACACACATTACCCTTTGGCCTTATGCGGGAGTTATAATGGGTTATGTAACAAGACCCTAGCACTATTATTATGTACATTATTTTTTATAAAAAATATATATTCATTTTATTACTGTTACTTTGTATATATTTTTTAATGTAAAAAATAAAATTTTTAGTTAATATTCAATTATTAAATCTACTTTTATGAATTAATGGTTTTTTTAATTAAATAAAATTTTGATAAAATATTATTACTGAATTAATTTTTACTAAATATAAAGGATCGTATATTTTTTATGAATAAAATTGAAACTTTTATTAAGGTTTGAATGCAATTATTTTCAAAACCCATGAATTTTTGATAAATGTTGTTTTTTATGTTGAATGTAAAAAATCACATATATAGGAAATTATTTAGATAAAATTAATATTATTTTGGGAATCAGGATGATAAAATTTTCCAATGCGGAATTTTTCATAATTTTTTGAGACCGTCATATTTTTGGGTAAAAATTAAGTACTTCTTAAATAAATAATGTGTTTTATGACATCATAATGAACCAATAGTGATGTAATAAAATACTATAAATTCTATTTTCATAAAATATATGTTTTAAAATTAAAATAATTTTATTTTGGGTTTGTTTGATTTATTTTACAAAGCTTTAATGGACCCTCCATGACTTATAAAACATTTTAACTTTTCAAATTAATTTCCATGGGAGTGTCACTCACCTCCACCTAAGAAAGCCTAATATTTTAAAAAAATTTGACATTGGAATTATAAAATCATATTTTCCACTCCTATTTTGCAAAACCCATGGGCCAAAACCATGGGTTGGTTTGTGGTTTTACTGAGTTTAATGTGTGGTGTCCAAAACCAAAATAATAAAGGATTCTGTCTCTTTTCCTATATAAACCCATACGTGCTCCCACTTCCTCTTTAATAAATTCCTTTTTAGGTAAAATAATCTCTACCCTACTCTATCTATAATCTTCTAATTGTGCACCATTCTCCCAAGAAGCCTCTCTCAAGCCTCTCACAAGCTTTTGGGATCACACTTCCATGTAAGGGATTTCTTCCTTTCTTATTTTTTTTCCAAATTTAATTATGTTCTTATTTCCTTTTATATTAAATTAAAAATGTTAGGGTATGGTTTAGAACCCCACCCATACAGCACTATTATGTTTTAATGACGATATACCCCTTTATCTCCAATAAATTCCTCTCATTTACATTTGTTATCACGCTGAAATTTCGTAATGAATTTCTCTCTCCTCATTTACATTCAATAAATTATTTTATATTATGAATCTAAATTCCATTAAATATTTTGGGAAATGTATCTATATGAACCCCTTACTATCAATTTCATGTAAATATGATGATACACCCCTTTCACTCTCATCACCCAATTTAATGAATTCTTATGTCATGTCGCTATGCTGTCGAAATAGCATCGCGATTTTTCAATCCAATGTGATTAGGTAGGGAATACCATGATCGTTTATATATCAGGGGTATTCAACTTTATTCAAATTTACTTATTAATAATAGAGTTTCATGTATGAATTACGCATTCTTTTATCTTGTAATAAATGATGATGATTAATGATTCCATGTAGTATGATCCAGGTGGCACACTTATGCATGAAAGGGAATGATTAAGAAGGGTGCGCCCTGATAGCACGCCAATGCATTGGGTAAATATTAGTATCATGATTCTTTGATTTCAATGAGGTTGTACTCATTCTAATTAAAGTGAAATGTTTTTTTACTCATTATCCATGTGCAATAATCCCATGATCATTCTAATACCATGTTATGTGTTGTTGCCAAATTTCAATGTTATGATCATTCCTTTATGTTAATGTTTCTATTTTTATACATTGATATTACTATTACCTAACATGTATTTTATTATTCATGTTATGTCTTTTTACTCCCTTACTAGGATTTTTAGTTCTCCCTCTTGAAATTCATGTTCTCTGGTTATCCCATGCAAATCTATGTATGAATGATCGATGTGGTCATGTAAAAGAATATTTCAATAAGATATTTAGTTTTATGTTTTAATTTCATATTTATGGTTCCTAATCCACAAATACATTGTACCTTCTTATCTTCTATGTTGTATCAGGTGATTGTTTTATGTAATAAATTAATTTTATGTGTAAAATAAAGAGCAGGGTTGTTATATTTATTCTCAGGTCATTTATTTTCATAGTGGACCATATATTTGTCATTCAATCAATTCACATTGGAAACATTTTTCTTACCATTTCATTCACAATCACCTTATCCTTTCACTCCACACATGTAACAATATCCACTTAATTTTATATATGTAACATGTTTTTTATTCCAGCATTTTCACATGTAAGAAAAATATTATTTATATTATTTACTTTAGCCAACATTTTCCTAGCTGTACGCTTGTAATCGTGCATAACACCCAAGCCATAAAACAAAGATAATTATTTTTTTGTCTCATTATCATATGAAACTATGTCTTATATGATGATAATGTTTGGGAGACTTTCTCCCTTTTGAATATGAGCAACAGTCCATGAATGAAATGATACTTATTACTCTATGTATCATATAAATTGATGAGGTTTACATTCCTTCTCAAAAATAATTTCAAGATGGAGAAGTAAAAAATAATTTTTATATTCATTATGTATGTTCAAAAAATTAGGGAAATAACTAAAATAAATTGAAAATGGCATGTATATAAAATGATATATTCATAATCATGGGTTCTTTTGATTATATTATATACATATCCTAAAAGTTAATCCTAGGTTTCTGTCTTCTGATATATTCTTTCCAAAAACTAATTCCCAGGGTTTCTACTAAAATTTCTATAAAACCAATTTTAATGTCCCCTCCCTCAATTTCACAGATCCAATGCCCTAATTTATTACATTTTAATAAATACAAGATTCGAATACCAAAGGACAGACCTGTTTAACAGTTTTTGAAACCAAATTACATACATGAATAAAGAATTAGAATATATAATATAAAATAAAACATATTGAATCCTTTGAAAAATCCAATAATATTATATATTAACTATAAATATCAGTCATAATAAACTTGTTAACATTCTGGTGAACAAACAAACCATATGAAAGAGGTCAACTTGGAAGCTCAGTATGGTCATACATAAAGTGGAGAGTATCATAAAAAATGGAAAACTATTATGAAAATTTAAATAACTAAAACATATATAATTTAATAAATAACGTGAAACTAATATGGTAGAATATATTATTATCAAATTATATAATATAAATAATTTACATGAGCTTGAAAACATAACCATGGATATTATACTAGTATAAAAATAACCTAGAAATTAATTTCAAATATCATAAAATTGGAATGAAAAATTAGGGACATCTAAAACATACCATGATCACCCAGGACATGAAGTATACATAAATTGGTAAGGCCTTGGAAAAAACATGGTCTAGTTTTTCTCATGAGATATACTGATGCTTTTAGGGGCAATAGTATACCCCAAACATAACTTACTAAGTCCAATTCATTCATCATATTAAATGGGGGGAACATAATCAACATATATAATAATATTGAAAATAGAATATGAAATGTTAGTAAATGTCACCATTCAAAACATATAATCATAATCCATTCAGTGTCATTTGATTAACGGTATCAAAGTAAAACATCCATAGTTAAACTGATAAAAAAACAACTCAATAAAATATGGTAGATTATTTTATAATATATCTACCTCAATTAAGAATAAGATGTAACAATGGGTGTTGATGGATATTAAAGTACTCTAATAAAATATTTGATAAATTCATGAATGAAATGCAATTTTATAGTGAAATAATTTATTTAAAAAGACATGAAATTATAGAGGAAAACTTTTTCATGGAAAATAACCTTGTGAAATTGTAACGGATTCCTAAATAAATTAAGGTTCCATTGAAGTGGAATAAAAACTAATGTTTTATAAGTGTTAAAAATCTGTTTAAATTTTAAATAAAGATACATATAAAATATTATTTTTATAAGAAAGTGTGAGAATTAACTAAATGAATCGATTGATTGTATTAATTATAAATCCAATTAAAATTAGTTGAAATAAAATATAAAATAATAAAATGTTTTTTGACACATAATAATAGATTTACATAATCAATAGAGTATAATTTTTACTCAAATAATGGAAATTTAGTTATGAATTCCCTTAACACTTTGTTAAAAGTTGAACCGTATTCCCTATAAAATAAATGATCATCAAATGAAACATTTAATACCATATAGAAAAAGAAAATAATTTTATCACATATCAAATAGAAATATAGATACACCACACAAAAGAAATAAATGGTGAATAAAGAATATCTCATAGAAATTAAATTGAGGTTATAAACCCTCACCACTAGTAATCAATCAAATCATATGCCACATAAAATTAATAACCATCAAATGAAAAATTTAATACCATGAAGATAAAGAGTTAAACGACATGATTTACAAAATAGGATGTATAAATATAGCACACAGAATAAAAATGCAGTGAATATGGATTATATCATAGAATTAATTGTGAAATGAGAAACCCCTTAAATTATATCAGAAAGAATTCTACATTTGTGCCTAATGTCCTCTTGAATATAATATCCATGGTAACCTACTTAAAAAACAAATATGTTTTATGTTGGTAACACTAGACCTGATATGTTTCATTTAATTATATTTATTATATGCAAACCATAATAATAATAATAAAACTAATTTAATTGTGAAATAAATTCTCACACCCCAGTTTTATTATCATATCTGTATGCATTACGGACAACTGATCACTCACGACATGTGACCTTGCATGTAAAAGTGTATGTTGCACAATTATGAGCATCAATAAAATGCTCCCCCTTATAATTAGATTCATTTTCATGGGAATTATATAGTTGTAATGTAAATTTAGTGCACTTTTTGCGTATCTAAATGATGATGGATTCATCCTTTACTGTGAAATCAGTGAATAGGTCAACTACAAATTATATTGTGTCATCTAATTTTCATCCATTCATGATGTTCTTGTTATTACATTTCCTTGATATTATGAAAATCACCAAGGATAACCATCATTTTCATATCATCAAGTAGACCTGAATGTCTGTATTTGGATATATGTTTCATGAAGTGCTGAATATTACCCACTAACTTGACATCCCTTACTAATAAATCTATTCCAGTTATATTGAGAACTCTTGATGTGTAGAGGGATCATCTAGGTGATAGATATGTCCTCAAAATGAGTATGTTGCAGTTATGTTGAAATCATGTAGAGAATGATCAGGTCATGTATTGGGCCTCACAAAAATTTCCATGTGATTTTGTTTAGATTCTTTTAACACATTCCATCATTCACTTTAGTTTAAGGTCATTTAGTTCATAACATCTATTACATTAGTTTAAGGTATTTTATTTCAGACCATCTATTGCTTTATTTAACGTTCTTTTATCTCAGAACATCTTTTTATTTAGTTTAGGGTATTTTAGGTTGGACCATCTATTTCATTATTTTATGGAATTTTATCTCAGACCATTTGTTTCTTTAGTTTATGACTCTTTATCTTGGACAATATATCACTTCAGTTTATGATCTTTTAGTTCAGACCATCTATCGCTTTGGTTGAATATATTTTTTCTCAGACAGAATGTCACTTTAGGTTATGTTATTTTATCTCAGAACATATTTTAAATTAATTTAAGGACTTTTAGCATGGATCATCTGTTTCTTTATTTTATGTGTTTTACCTCAGAGCATCTTTTTCTTTAGTTTAAGGTCCTTTAGCTCAGACCATGTGTTTATATAGTTTAATTTTTCTTATCTTGGACCGTCTATTGCTTTAGTTTATGATATTCTAGCTTATAACATCTATTGATTTAGTTAAAGAACATTTTGGCCGGACCATTTGTCACTTTAGTTTAATGTCTTTTAGCTCATACCATCTGTCACATTAGTTTACAATCTTTTATATCATACCATATGTCACATTAGTTTATAGAATTTTTCCTTGGAAAATCTATTTCATTATTTTATGGACATTAAACTCCAGGAATCTATTTATTTATTTTACATTATTTTAGCTCATACCATCACTTTCTTCAGTTTAATGTATTTAACATGGACCATATATTTATTTAGTTTAAGGTCTTTTGGCTCTAAATATCGATTTCATTAGTTTAGGATCTTTTATAATATATTATCTTTTTCTTTAGTTTACAGAATTTTAGCATGTGCCGTCTACTACTTTAGATTACGACATTTTATCTCAGATGAAATGAAAATTTAGTTTAAGTTCTTCTAGCTCAGATAGTATATTTCTTTAGTCTAAGGTCTTTTTGTTCAGTCCATCAGTCGATTTAGATTAAGGTATTTTAGCCTCTCCATCTATTTCATTAGTTTATTTTATTTTAGCTCAAACCAACTGTTTCTTTATTTTAATTTCTTTTAGATCATACCATATATATGTTTAGTTTATGGTCTCTTTTCATGGACCATATGTTTCTTCCATTTATGGTATTTCATCTTAGACAGTCTATCACTTTAGTTTATGGTATTTTATCTCAACCCATCCTCCACTTTAGTTTAATGTATTTTAGATTAGACAATTTTTTTCTCTAGATTAAGGTATTTTAGCTCAGGCCATCTGCCACATTATTTTAAGGTCTTTTAGCTTGGACGAACTGTCACTTTAGTTTAAGGTCTTTTATCAAGTACCATACATTTCATTAGTTTAAGGTATTTTATCTCAGACCCTATGATCATTGGATATTATGAAAACGAGCCATGAATGGCCTAGATATTCCTTAGGTATTGGATACTACCACAGTTTTGATGAGTATCATGAGGATCAAAATTTCCTTCTTGCAAAGTGACATGTCTGGTTGACAACCATAGGTGAATATGAAAGATCCATTAACAAGTATGCATAATCTTGAAAATGGTTCTTGAAGACGGGCATCTTTTCCATGGTATATGGAATTTTTATGGTGGTAATATTAATGATTTTGGAATAAAAGGGATACCTATCCTACCTGGATAGATAGATTATATATTATGTAAATAATGAAAGAAAAAGTTTTCTTCAAAGAATATGGGATGGTACAGACATACTGGGTATGTCTCCTGAAATTTTGGAATATCAAGTTCTGCAATGGCATTTCAAAGGCATGCATGGATTGAAGATCCATTCTGGAATAGAGAATATTACTTTAGTTGGTGTGGAAGGGCCCTTATCCATTTGTAAAATTCCAAGAGACCGTTGATCACCACTTCAATTTGAGGTCTAGAAATGATTTGTGAATACTCAAATTTCTTAATGATGATGATGGCTATGGGACGAAGGTTTTCTTGGACAAGTTATGGACCTCTAAGTCAGCTATCTTTTAATGTGAAGCTCGAGATCTATGTCATGTGGTTTTGAATCACGAGATGTTGGACATCAATGGTTAGGCAATAAAGTGTCATTGTCCGTCCTTGAGTAAGGGAATGAAAAAAAGTGATGTACCATTGAGGATATTTATTCCTCTTATATTGTTTGGAGAAAGGACAATAAATCTTGATCCAGAATCCTCGAGCCTAAAAAATGATATGGGGAATTTATTCAAGGATATTTTTATAAAATTTCATATTTATAGAGATTCCATGATGATGTCAATGCTCATGAGAATATGAATTTACTTTATCATAGTGATGCATTTGGTTTAAAACCATAGACACATATACAGGAGCCATGGTAATGTATTAATAGACATCAAACAGTCACTTGATGTTGGATATCCATTACAATGGATTTGGAAGGTTATGGTGATTCATGAAACCCAACTCATGATGCATGTCTTTCCGAAGATAAAAAATGTGAGGGATTGAGTAATATAAAAGTTATGTAACTGCATAGAGAACATATTCTCGTATTGAGGAGATGTGACAAACACTACCCTATATTTTTCGTAGATTGATGTGTCTATCCACCATATAATGGATTTTTCTAGGGTTATATACCCTATGATTTTTATGGATCTTATGTTTATACCCTAATTGATTTCCTAAACTCTAATAATAAGTAGTTTTTTAGTTGAATACTCAAATTTTTATTAGGTCTCACTTTTGGGGTTTTCATCCAAATGAGTTTTGTGTCCCTTTGTTTTATCACTTTAATGTCTTGTGTGTAGGAATATTATGGGATAGAGTATAAGTTTGTATATCTTTTACAAAAGAACTTATAGTTTTGGGTCACAAAATTCATTAAAATAGTATGTAAGATGTAATATAAGAGCCTTTTTTGGATACCCATGTTCAATAGTAGTCCAACATCTTTCTAATATATGGGTTAAGATATCTTAAATAATGGATTGATTTTCTCAGGTGACGGGTAATGATGTAAGACATTCATACAAGGAGTTATTCAGACATGATGAGGTGTTGAGTGCTACCATGATGATGTTGGGGCTCACGATAATTATAGTGTCCATTATCAGAGTGACACATCTGGTGATGTCTATAGGTTCATTTGAAGGATCCATGGGAATGTATGAATGATCAAGCTAAGGGTCCATGAATCAGGATATCATTTCAAAGGGCCATGGAAGGTTTATGGTGTCCTGGGATTCTCAAGACATGAAGTGTGGTATATGGGGTTAATTTTCTCTTAAATAATAGAGGAGTACCCCATAATATAGTTGACCTAGGAAAGTCTCTTTTGTTCATTTGATATGTAATGAAAAATGGGTGATGGTATTCATTTTTTATTGTAATGTGATGGGGACATTCGTGTCAATGCAGTTTAATGTAACGAGTTAAGGATTTATTTCTATGCAGTTTAACTTATTAAGGTAAAGACATATGTGAGACGTTAGGAAAAAATGGAAATTTCATGGTTTGGTCTAATGATGGTGACTTGGAATAACTGCATATCTCATGAAAATGAGAATCAATCCACACCTAATTTATGGAATTCCATGTAGTTAAATGTCTTGTGGTGAAGACGATGAAGTCCAGATTAATATTTTCTTGTAGGGACCTATGTGGATGGTTTAGGATCATGTAGTTTGGACCATATGTTTAAGATCCTAATGTTAATACATTTAGTGTGGTGTCATGATGAAATATGACGTGAATGAGGATCAAATATGTATCCACCAAACCATGCACCCTTCCAGGAAAACTAAGGGAAAGGGGCCAAAAAGGGTTATACCTATGGCTGGACCTGAGGATGAAATGTTTGGGCATCACTATATATGTCAAGAGGATTTTAATCAATCCAAACCTCATTTTGAGAGTTTTATTATTTTTAACATCATGCGGTAAGGATGAATGTGCCATCATTAATTGATTGGGTAATTGCGGATGGGATTGAGAGTTGATGATTGGGAATCAGTAAATATCTAATAAGGATGAGAATCATGCAACATGTAGTTCTTGGAGAACCATGTTGTTTAATGTGATGCAGTAAGGACCCTTGGTGTGCCTATTATGGTCTATAATTTAGGACCTCAATGGACAAGTCATGCACCTTTATAGCTTTCTTTATATTTTTAGATCTTTGCTGCAATTCTTAATCTAATCTGAACTATGATTAGTCTGAGAAACAAGGAACGAAACAGATATTTCAACACTTCAGAGATATAAAAGGGATATGAAAAAGGTATTACATACCATGTTGTGTCTAAAACATGACATATAACAAATATGTACCTATATATCACTTTTTAAATGGGAAACAAGACATACATATTTCTAGAGTGGTCGTGTTGTCTAATGTCATGTGTTGAGGACGATCCACAATACAGTTCAACATCATGTGGTTAGGAAACACTTGCACAGTTTAACATCATGTAATCAGGATGAGACATACCATGATTTTTAACATAATTCAGTCGTGATGTTTCATGGGACAAACACCAATGTGGATACCCAATTGAAGGTAGAATAGAAAATTATTTCAGCAGAATCTGGCGTTGGGGGTGGTGTGACATGCTCCCCATCCATGGTGGCCAGAAAATAGGCTCCATTATAATATATGATATGTATGATGTAAGGTCCTTCACATATGGGCTCCAATTTATAAGGATTATTCCCTAATATCATTTGGGATTTGAGGGCCAACACCAGTTTTCCTTGGAGAATTGAATGGAGATAAACCTTTTTATTGAAGGCTCAGGTTATCCATTTCTAGTGGACCACAATGATGTGCAGTGTGCACAACCTTTTCTCATCTAACCATTCCAAATCGTCCAGCTACTTTTTTGATTTTTCATCATCAAATAGCTATTTTCAAATGGCTATTCAAATTAAGGGAAGTTGAACCTCTATGGGTAACAATTCCTTAGTCTCGTACACTTGTGAGTATGGTGTTTCATGTGTAGCATTACATGTGGTGGTATGGTAGGCCCATAAAGCATATAAGAGTTTGTCAAGATAAGAATTATTATATATTCTCACCATATTCTATAGTATATTTGATATACTCTTATTTAATGCCTCCATCTGTCTATTTTTTTCTACATGATAGTGATATGTGTCATTTTAATTGGTGTTGTAATCGTGGTAAATCTTCTTAAACTCTATGATATACTCTTATTTAAGGCTTATATCTATCTATTTTTTTCTACATGATAGTGATATGTGTCATTTTAATCATTATTGTAAAAGTGGTAAATCTTCTTCAACTCTGTGGAATAAATTTTTTTCCTTTTATTTCAATATTGTGTGATAAACTCCAAACATAATTATGATATGGGATTTGTTGAAGTTGATGATATTCTTCATCCTGACATCCTTGAGAGTATAGACTCGCCCCAATAAGAAACATATTTAGTAGTAGTAAGGATTTACATAAACAGATTAGCTACATTTTGGGGATATAGCCCCACAACATCAATCCCCCAAAAATGAATGGACTTGAATATCTGAATGAGTGAAGAAATTATGGGGGCTGATGGATGAAGTTTTCATGATTCTAGATTGCAAGATTTTTTTAAGTGGATTGTACACAGTCGTCTACCATGGTTTTCCACTAATATCCCAACCTCCTGATTTTATGGAAGATCTTGGTTCCAAGTTGATGAGCACCACAAGAGCCTGTGTGGATTTCTTCCTTGATGGTTGGAGCTTCTCCTTCTACTATGAAGTTAAAGAGAATTCCATAAACATCACATTTTTAGTGAACTTTTTTCTCATTTGGTCCACCCTATAGGGTAAAGTTTACTACCCTTTGGGATATCTATTACCTTACAGAATAATCCTTTAGGAGAGTCCCATTCCAATGATATCCAACTATAGGTTCCATCCCTCGAGTGGTGGTCAATGGTTCATCACACACTGGGGTGGTGTTGACCTGATTTATTTCTTCCATATCACATACAATTGATGATACTATTATTCAATGTGTGATATGGAAGGCTTATTCATTTTGAACAGGGTCGACGAAGAAAGTGGTTGTGTTAGCTAGTGTGTCAGCATGAGAATTCTTTGATCAAGGAACATAATATAGTGTGGGATCAAGGGGAATTATTCTATCAATCCCCTAGCATTTCCATATAGAGGGGCTAATTCCTCCTTTTTCATGGAATATTCACCATTTATATTCTTTATCACCAACTACAAATCCCCTATGATGTCCAAGTAGGCTATGTGCAGCTGTAAGGCTTGTTCCAATCCAATGATGAGTTATTGGTACTTCACATCATTACTTATGGAGCCTTCAGACAATGAGAATGATTATGGAAAACAACTTTATCATGTGATACAAATGAATTCCATAGACAAACACAATTGAGATTCATGTTTTCCATCTTTATTCTGAAAAGAATCTTGGAGGTGCCATCAATGTACATAACCCATATCTGTGGAGTTTCATAGGAATAAAATACCTCTTCATTTGGGAGCTTGGTGTCCTCATGTATATTTTCTAGTTTATAATGGGTTGGGAAGAAATCATCCATGGATTTCCCTTTCAATGAATTTTGAGATATAAAATCAATGTCATATTGTTGTAGCATTTCCTCCCATTGTCCAAATCACCCAGTCAATATAGGTTAGCAAAGGGCGTACATGAGAGGTTTAGTGTGAGAGACTAGTTGGACTTCATGGTGCTTCATGTATTGACTCACCTTTTCCATTGTAAAGATGAGTGAAAGGATGTTCATTTAAATATCATAATATCTCGTCTTAGCACCAATCGTTTTCTAGATGTGGAAATGGAGATTATTATCTCTTCTCGCATCTTTCCATTATGTGAGGAGGGCTCCCAAAGAACATTACAGGGTGGCCACATATAATATTATTTTCCTCCCTTACTTCAAAGTAATTAAAACCGATGGGTGTAGCAAGTAATGTGTGACACATTAGAAGGATTTTTTACATTAATTTTCCCATTATTAAGCATGTACCTTCTCATTTAGACTCATAGAGGGATATATATTCCATCTAGGTTGGCTATAAATCACTGAATTTAGGAAAGGTTCCCTTGTATTCCACACAGTTCATTCATATTTCTAGGGGAAACATTTCAAGAATTTTACTAGTCTTCTATGGGTCTACTAGAGGGCTTGATGTCATACCACAATTACGAGAAACCTATTTTTTTCACCCTAGAAGAACACATTATAATATTCCTTTTTACACTATGTTGTCACAGCATTTCGAAGATTTTTCAGAGGTAAGTGAGGTCATCACATCACTTATGAGATTTAATGACCTAGTCATTGAATTAAGACTAAATTATCCTCCACAGAACTGGCTTAAATATGAGATGCATGGGGAAATGATATGTCTGGGATCACATTATTTAATCCATATGGAATGACCTAGTAGAAGAAGATCCCATGAGGAACTCTAAAGGTATTGTATTTTTTATCATCATGGGCTATCATGATTTAATTGTAACCTGAGTACCCAACCCTATTGTAAGGTTCCTAGATGCCTAGAGTTACATCAATCAAAAATTCTGTGATAAGAAATGGGAAATCGTAATTTGATAAATTTCAATTAAGGTATATGAAGTCAATTCATAACCTATTCTAAATTTTCTTCTTCTTGAAAGGGACTATGTTGGAAATCCATCTAATGTATTTTAATTCTTTAACAAGGATGGAATTGATCAATTTTTCAACTTTATCCACTACATTAGAGGTGTGAAATGGATGCATTATACATTTTTTCTATTTGAGGCTTCAATAATCATCAGGAAGTCAGAGATGGTGCATTGAAGCAACTAGATTTAGTCCGGTAACTTCTATATTGTTCAGAGAAAACACATATCAGTGATGATTTATAAATGAAATGTATATCTATTTCTCATTAGGGGGCATGGTAGTTCAAATTAGAGTAGGTCGTGGATCTTATTTGGACCCAAGTTTTATATTCCTGAGATCATCTATGGTGCATGAAACACCTTACTCGAATGCTAGAGGGTAATTCCTAGGATCTTACTCGCCTTCCTCAATTTTTGAGTCTATGGAATCATATTTGGGTGAGTATGGGATCGTGGGGGGACTCTCCATCACTGTCACTATTACGGAGTCCATGAGAGGAAACATCATCATCCCCTTCCATTTGAAATGATACATAGATATGCTAGAGTAAATTTTTTTCTAAGGAAATGTGAGGCATGGAACTGAATAATTGGATCTTTTATTTCGTCTATTTTATGGAGAGAACATAATCATCATCGATCATGCTCCACAAATTTTTCGGGCCAATCCCTAATCCATTGGAAGATAAAACATATATGTCATCATCATCCATTGGTTTCTTACCTAGATACTTATCCAAATTTTCTTCATCATATGTGGCTCTGAAGTCATGAAGGTGGATCTATCACCATGTAGTATGTTGAGCATTCCGTTATTGGGGTACTTCAGACACCAAAGGAATGATTAATATATCAGCATCTGGTTATGAATCATGGGCCTTATGAGTAGGATATTATATGTGGTGTCTTTAGGGAATAACCTGAACATACCATCATATGTGAGCTTCCAAAATCAGGTCTCATGGATAATTTTGCAGAGAGGTGTCTGCCAACACTTATCATTCCCCTGAATGGTCACTTTTGGGGGTGATAAGTCCCCTTCTCAATACCCCAAACGTCAGAGAGTTCATGTTGGGATGTAATTGATCCTAGATCCATTTTCGACCAGAACACTTGGAAGAAGACGTTATTGAATATAACTGATATTTACATTGTTTGGGAGTTCCCTAGTATGGCCTCCTCTTTGTCATGATGAGTGAATGAGATGGATACATGACATCATAAGGACATAGCCTCCACTCAATAGACCTCGACTACAGTGAATTCTCTCTCAAATTATTATGGGAACAATAGGGCTTCAACAAGTACCTCCCTAAGTACTTTTTAAATATTAATCACATCAAGAATTGGGATCTTTGTTGTGACCACATCTAGCTATTTCAGAACATCATAATTTTATGCCAGAGGTATGTGATTCCCGATGTGGGTCTTCTCCTTATCATGAAGCTCAGGGTATAGAGAATGAGGCCTAGGAGATGAAGAAGCATAGGTAGATATACCTAGAGCTTTTGCAGATGATGAGGGGGTATCTACTTCTAATGGTGAAGGTTTTATAAGCCTTCCCCACTGTCTGGGATGATTAAATTGAACCCCCCCAAAGCATTCATGCAAGATTTTTATATGTGGATGAATGTTGGAGGGCTCTATGAAACCTTTTTGCCTTTTCAGAGCCTGTTGGAGTGCATTCCCATGATCCTCAGCTGCATATATACCCTCTGTTGGGATATGAATAGAATATTGATTCTGACCATGTCTGTGATGTCCCATGTATTTTTGGATTCGACAGATGAGGCCTCCCGTTCTCCAATTAAATGCAGAAAAACCATATTCGGGGAATACTCATAGAAAAGAATGGGGTTTTCATGTGTATTTTTTTGAAATAATGAAAGCAATATTCCTTTTCCAATGAGGATTCTATTTGGTGGGATGGTTCCTATGCTAAAAAAATTGAAGGGATAAAATATTCAAGATTTAGGGATTTAATTGGAGTAGAATATGACTCTTCCTCATCTGTATCATCACTCTTCTGATGCTCACTCTCACCCTTAGAAGGCACATATGATGTCCCATTCATGGGTGGTGGAGTTATTGATATTTTTGAAAACTGTGGTTTCAAAAATCAATGAGCTCGATCAACTATTTTTTGAGTCATCCGGTTGTCAAAAAATTTCATTCACCCAGATGTAACGTTTTTTTAACCTTCATCTTCTTCGAATCGGAGGACGATTATGAAATCCACTTTATCTAGAGAATTTTTTAGCTTTTCTTATTCAAAGGTGACCATTCCAGGAAGGAAATCCTTGAAGATAAATAAATTCTGGTTATTATGGCCTAGGATTCTACATAATGAGATATAATCAGGTCTATAAGCAATGATGAATTCATTAGGCCTCCTGGTATGTTGAAGAAATACCATGTTATTATCCATGGATACTAAGAAATATCTTGGTTGTGTTTTCTTTGAATGGATTACACTTTATTCATCCATACCTCAAATCCCAGGCAACCCTTATTTCTCCGTACATCTGGAAAATGACAATTATGTGGTTGTCGCAGCTCAACTAGAGGTGTAGGGTGATTCTCAAAATTCCTAGGTTCTTGGATGGGAATTGTTATAGGCTTGAGAGAGATAGATTCAGCTTCTACTCTACCTAGATTTTTTCCCTGTTTCATGTCCATGATTCGGGACATGGAATTATTCTGTTGAATGCCCTATTCATGACATTGTTCTATTCTAGAAAACATCATAACCTACCTAGATATATCCTAGGGATTAAGGGAGTCTGCAAATCATCCTTAATATTTTTAGTATAGATTTCTTGTAGTTTTTTTATGAGAGGGTGATGATGAGAGAATATGTGAAACACTTCCATTTTTTAATTTAAATCTTACACCCTCTCATTCTCCTTTTTCTTGTAGTTTTACTGGTTGGAGACCTCCATTTTTTAAAGTGTCTAATGGAACTAATAAATCAAATGACGATGAAGGTATTCTCATCCTATGACAGATCCTGCTAGTAGACTGTTGTACCAAATATATGTTAGCCATGTCTGATTTTGTATGAAACACCTCGTCTTTGTTGCCTCTTATAGATATCGGGGTCCCATCATCATCTGATGCCAGGATACAAAGTGTGGAAGATGCTTTTTGGGATCACCTACACCATAGAAGGTATAAAAGGTAGGGTTTATGAAGTTTGGTGGAGGTGGGGTTTCATCCACCCTTTCAGGAATTGGATTCCTTTTAGGTCTCATAGGATAATTTCAACCCTCAATGGATTCCATCATATTATCACAGGATTTGATGGTAGTATGTATAAATGGGGGAAAATATGCTTGAGCTTCCTCCCATTCATAGACAGTGGGTTGGGGATGATGAGGTGGTCAGGCTTCCATCTCCCACTGATCCTCAAATATTTTTATGATAGAATGATTACCCTTGTAAGGGAGATGTTAATTCCATAATGGAGGGAAGAATAAATCATTTTTGGTTTCCTCATTTATATTGATTGGTTGTCTAGATTTGGAACCAATCTGATGCATGGAAATCGTTCTTTCTAGTTGATCAGCCACGAGAGGGAAAATATTTGTCTCATGCTTGGGACGATACTCATTGGATATATTTTCATTTATTATCTCATCATTGAGTTGTTATATAGCTCATATTGCACTCTCATTTAATTATAACTATTCTTACATGGGTGGAAAGTAATATGTTGTAGAATCTTTCCCTTTATCTTTTCCAATATTCCACCAAGGAGGTGGAAACTCGACATTTGGCAATGTAAAATTTTGAAGCCTTCTTTTATTATGGGTGTGAAAAACCCAATTAGTGCATCCTAATTACCCTTATATTGGGGTATGTTTTCTGTGTTGTGTCCATATGCACCTGAATTTTGATCAATTTCATCCAATGTTAATAGTGACGACGTTTAGAGAGGTATATTGGGAAACAGTGGTCTCTCTATTGCTTTCCGTGCAAAAATCTGATTTTTCAAGGCATCCATCAGGGTTGTTATTTGAATAATTTTCCTTATTGGTCCATTTTGTCTTGTGATACTAGAGGGGTATTATTTTCTTTTTCTGTGTGGTATTCTCCTCTTAGTTTATGAACAATGAACTTTAGGGAGTTTTTGGTCATGATTACCGAGTGAGCCCCTACCAACAGAGTTTGGTCCTGTAGTGGGGGGAAACTAGTGGGGAACCGGCCATTTATTACCTCCTTGCAACCTAGAGAATATTAATTCCTACTATCTTATTGATGATTATGAAAATTCCCCCTGCCCTGTGTGGTGGGGGACAATTCGGGTCATCATTAGTATCGATTGGTCCTGTTGTTGATGATCCAATGACTCCAGTCGAGGAGTTGATGATTCTTGGGATAAACATATATATATAAATTACCCATATCTAGTGGAATGTGGATTGTTTATTTTCACCACCAATGATTCCAAGGTACATATAAGTAAAAATAATCCCGAGGATGGTAATTGAGACATAAATGCACCTTGAATATTAGGGTGGGGTTCAGCTGTGACTACTAATGGTATGTCCTGAATCCTTTTGGGAATTGATGACCTAAGGGGTGGAGGTAGAGTTAGATATTCTCCTATACTGGGGGGAGAGTCCATTCCTAGAAATCTACTATGGTAGATACTATTGTGGCCTATGTGATGTGGCGTAACTTTCTCGATTGGGAGATGGGGGATATGGGAGCCCATGATAAGGATTGTTCTTTACAAGATGGTGTTTCGGTTACCATAACATTGATCTATCTACTCATAACATCCATATATTAACATTAGGGGACCAGTTAAGAGTCCTATTATCTATCCTCCCTCCCCATCCACGGTCTCTGGGCTCCATTGGAGTGGGTTCATTCTATTGTAGTGACCATCTTGCACGAGCGTTACCTGGTCCCATGATTTTTCTAGAGGATATAACATTGCATGATGCCATATTTGAGGGGCCCAACTATTATAGGGGAGTGAAAAAAGTGTAATTATCTATATTTCCCAATCCTAAATTGTGAATTCTTGATATGGATTCATAAATTTTATATCAAAGGGTCATGAAGAAATGGTGGAAAGTGTATTGACAATTTGAGCTAGGCTTTTCTGTTTTTGGATCTAAGGTCATGGACATATTAGCTAGTTTGAGCTGGAAATAGAATGTCCTAATTTTCTATAGGTGAAACTACTATCCTAGATAAGGGATATACAATACCTTTGATCGCTAATTAGTAGTTTACATATTCTAGCATATATATGGAATGCACTCCTTTTTTAGATTGTCTAGGATCTCATATCTAGAAGTAGTGGGGGTCCATAACATGATGGGGAGGTTATTTATGGATAACTATATTCATATGTCAATATCAGCCTCCTACTCATCAGACTTAAATGCCTCCATATTGTCAGACCATAGAAGTTGTCTCAGATGATCACATACTAACGAGAGTGAAGTATTGCTAGATGTTTATGGGGGAACCATATACAACTGAACCTTCTGTTTTGAGAACCTCTCTATACAAAGGTGTTGAGGTTTAGTTCACCTCTCTATATGAATGTTTGTGGAAAAAGAAATGATTTCCCATTCCCATAAGAGATATCATCATGGGGAGGTTGACAATAGTGTATTTCATGAGTAGATTCCATGTGAGACATTTCCACACTACCAATAGGAAGAATATTGTTGTAATGAACGACCTCAATGTTCAATTCGATAAAGGAGACGATGTGACCATTTGGTATTGATAATATGTATTGAACAACCTCAAGGACACTAGAATTGAGAAATGAGGAATATGATCCAAGTTCTATTCCATGGTTATAATATGCTGACCTACCACTCTTGATTTTTAAGGGATATCAACATATAGTATGATGGTTTCCAGAACATATATATATCAGTTAGGTGATATGGATGTATGGAAGCACTTCGGAGTAGAATTTGGAATAAACCGATATGATATCTCATTATTGACAAGGACATGAGCCTATCCTGAGGAATTTGCCTCTCTCACTTGGTGATCCACATCCAAGACGAAAGTATGACCCTGGTCATGAGCCTTTGTAATATTCCTTTAGTCTTTCTTGGAAGGAGCATGATCCTATCCTGAGGTTTATCCAACTCTCACCTGGTGAGCCCCCATTTGAATTAGAGTATGATCTTGGTATGAATATGGATCTCCTGTCTAAATATACCAACAGCCGACGGAAAGGGATAAGGGATATAATCCTCTTATAGTATTTCCATAGAATGATGTTGTAGTCATTCACTGAAAGATGTACGCATATGTAAATTTATTTAGTGATCTATCAGTGTATACTAATAAGACTCACTGATATGAATATGAAACTATCCTGGTGAATGTTCCCCTATCACATTGTTAACCTTGACCATAAATGGGATAAATGCCTGATCCTGGGCCTTGGGATTATTCATCCATGATTTTTCGTAGTCATGTTCCGCAGTAATGAGGAATGTTTTGCTCTATCCTAGTTGTTCTTGGTTGTAATGGGAGTATATGACTGATCCAATGTCTCACCCTTCATTAGAATATTCTTATAATCTTCCTCAGTTGGATAAATAATGTCATATTTCTCTGGTACAACCACTTGGTAATGATGATCAGAGTGTTGAGTTGTCCTGACTATAGGTATCGTAGTATCCACCTGTCCATTTTTCTATAACATCATTGGAATATGTCAAAGGAGATCTTAAACTATTCCTAATGTATATCGGCATTTTAGAAAATTATGTGCATAGATATAATCCTTCATGTTTTCTATCTACATTATCCATTGTCAGAGGTATTCGATCTAATTAGGGATATGTGACCACTTTTATCCTCCTCATGCCATCGAAGTATGCCAATGGGGTTCGGGTATGAGGGTATAGTATGAGCCTAGACCATTCCTACAGTAGGAATATGACCACAAATATGTTTTTAGTGATAAGGGTTATTAGCCTCATTGTTAGTCCTTTCCATAGTATGTCGACATGCATTTTTAGCAGGATCTGGTTTATGATCCCTCTCCTGGATAGTTGCGGGAATATGCCTGTTGAATCATTTTGAGTCAATAGATATATGATCTTGCTTACTGGTTATTGTCAAAGTGTGCTGGTTGAAATCATCGATGGGCGAGGTAAAATGTCCCATCTCCAAAATATACAATTCCCCCTCCTCTGATGAGACTTCATTGGTTCTCTTTAATGGGCATCAGAGGAGGCTCTGTGTCGAACGCTACCACCAGTGGCAGAGTAATGGGTACCAGTGGGATGATTCTAGCGATGATGGTCATTATGTTCCCTCGATAGTAGCACTCCGACAGAAAGGGACCCATATTGTTATTATTGGATCACCTTTATCAGATATGGATGTCGGCGGTGTTCGTGCTATGAGGATAAGCTCTTAAAGTGGTTGAAGGTAGCAATGGAGGATATCAGTATAGTAGCAGTTTTCACCTTGTGATTTAGACTCACCGGCTGCCATGCTTGAAGGATCTCAGAGATATATTACATAGATGGTATTTTACTATATCACCTGGATCATAATATTCACTAACTACAATTTTCATTGTCTATTAGGTTATATCTCTTTATTACTTGTTGGGGTCACATTTGCATATAAGGTACTGGAACAAGTGTTGGATGGGGAAGAAAATTCCTCAGGATGGGATACTACAATCATAAAAACAACAAGGATCAAGGTTACTGATTAGTGCTATATCTTAGGCAGAAATATTCCTAATCAGATATGTATGGTTATCACAGTTGTATTCTATTCCATTTCTAGCCATTCTGCTCATGTGGACTTGTCAGTGTGAGGATGTATATACTACAATCTCTGTTTATACTGGTCTTGCAACATTCTTATTACAAAAATATGGTTTTAAAAACATTGTGGCCTAATAGATTCATTTCTATCCTCTTAGAGTTGTTTGTATATAGGGGGAATCAACATGGCATGATGGATTGTAACCCAATCATTCTATATTATAGAAGTTCACATCTGGTGCACCATTTTTGTTTCATTGGGTCTTGATGTGGAATGTGGGATGAGAATCCATTTTATGGTTTGATTTAGGGGTAATCTATGGACTCATTAAATCATGCACATCGAGTTTTCCATATGTTATGCCTTCCCTATAATCTCCTAATGGTTCCCTTATCCATAGATGGCTATAGAAAATCTTTCCAAAGGCTAGCGTTCATCTGTGTTTTTAGTCCGACTAACTCTTAGGGACATGCATAGGTGTATATGATGGGAGGATGAGCTCATCACACCCCTTTGGGGGGAGTTTTTTTCATACATCGGGACACTCTTATAGATTTAAGAAACATTTGTGAATCTCTTCCTAATCCCGATATCGGATAGGTTACCCAAATGAAATAAATTTGGGTGATTTATATATTAAATAAAAATAAAGGGGATCTCTCTTGTGAATCCATAAATATATATCAGAGGTTATCCATCATATTCTTTTAATGGTTGGCTACTTATAAGCTAAAGACATATAACCATGGGTTTCAAAACACGCTTCTATGTAAGGAAGTGGTCAATATCTTGAGGAGGGGATTGATTCTTTATGTGGAATCCTACGTATCCAGATTATTGTAGGAATCAAAACCCACATAGTGAATTCATGTCCTTAGGACTTGACCCCAGGTATATAACCTTGTATAAGGGGTGTACATACTATTTCCCTAGTTAATATACATTCATGATTCTCAATGAGGTGTTCATTGTGCCCCCCTTATCCCATGTGGGATATGGTCAGTGTGAGGAACAAGGGGTTAGTATATGATCATTCTCATGACATGTAGATATGGATCTTGGGTGTCGGAATAGTCCTTTGGGTGTTAGGTATAGAGCTCAGGCGTTATGAAGGATTCCTATGTATCTTGAGAATGTTAAGAATCAGAGTCATCATAGTTCAGTTTGTATCAGGGGATTACATAATGAGGCTACCCTGGATGATCAATATAGAACTTAGACCTTATAGAGAGGTGGCCTACACATACTATGTATGGTATGAATCAGATTTTTCGTAGTGAAAATTATGTTGGGACATAAACATTTTAGTTTTCTTGTACCATTGTGAAGGTCTACAGTTTAGGTTTCAAGATCATTTAAATTCCCTAGGACCATGTGGTCAATACTCATTGTGGGAAACTAGGTATAACAAATTATCAATGTAATTGTTTTGAGTAAGGCCTTAAGATACTAGGATTTCCCAGTATTTTCAATATAGAGCTTGAACCATGAATAGAGGTAGCCTACAAGTCTTAGATATGGCATGATTAAGAGTCTTCATGGTTTCAATTATGTCAGGACGTAAACATTGAGAATACCCTATTGGTTACGGCTGACATGCCAAGGATGGGATATATTATCCAGTACTAGGATTCCCTATTGACATATCATTCTTTTTGAGAGGGCGTCACATTACCTAGTTGGCATGTCCTAAAAGTCATCACCTAACCTGGATCGAAATAGATTGATGGTGCCGCTTGAGAAAGTGTTTGATAGTATGAGGGGTTACACAAGTCTTGGTTGAAACCTCTAAGAGAGATCGTGAGACCTAGCCGACATGTCTAGAGGTCATCATGATTCTTTGTTAGCTTACCCAGTGGTTGTCACAAAATCTTTGTTATCTAGTATAAATGCTTTTGTGAGACACAGATGAATTGATCGAGCAGCATTATATGATTTTTGAAATGTTTCTGAGGGATGTTGTGAGTCCAGGTTGATAGACCCATAGGGTTCATGAGATCCCAGTGGCTCCCATGGGAGAACCACATGAATTTTTATATCATGTTTGGAGTGTTATGCATGTCCCAGATAGTACATTGGATGACTGTCATGAGATCTAGGTGACATTCCTTATTTATATCATATGTCATTAGATTATTTATTTGAATCACATGAAGGCCAAAAGGCAAGTATTTTTCTTATGTCCACCAATTTTAACCTCAACCATTTCCATCCCATCTTGGATGGCTTGGTATTATTGAGTGTCAATTTTTCATGAGTTTTTCATGATACAATAACCCACAATAGGTCCTTTGTGTAATCTATGGAAGAAACCCCAATGTGCTATATGTATAGAGCATGAACACTCTTCCTAGTAGTATATTAGCTGACATAAATCTATCCAGTCGTGTGATCTCTCTATGAAGTCCATAGGGGTCGAGAGTCAAATCATGCATTATCTATTCATCTGGTGTATTATCAATCAATAATAACACCTTCTTTGTGTTCCGTTGGGGAATTTAGAGGCATTTCTACCCCTGATACTCTATGGCTTCTGTAGCTTATCTGGTGCGATTTAATGATTGAGTCTTAGAAGGGGCATGGCACCACACATCTTTGCATGTCTCTGCCACAAACTCCTCTAAGTGAGTCACCGGATTTATAGCGATCTCAAGAATCTTCCATCAATGATTCTCTTATCAAATTATTTATAATTATTTAAGACTTATTTGATCAAGATGTTGTTGCAAAGGACCACCTTGATGTTCTTCTGACATGTTTGACGGCCTTCATAATATCTATTTGCACGTTGAAATACACTCATGAGACCTTGGGTGACATTACTTAGGGTCTCATAGGTCTATGTAGCGGGAGATATGGGTGCTTAAATTTCCTTCCAACAATCGAGAATACCACTCACCTACTCCTTTTTAATTTCCTTGGTTTTATATGAAAATGGATGGAATCCATGTGAGATTTCATGAGTGTTGTTGATTGTATTTATTCTATTTTTCGGTGATGAATCTTGTGATCAACATGGGTCATATGGGGGTGCATGATAATTCCATGGAAAATCTATTTGTTCATACTTTGAGCAACACGAAGGTTACATTGGTGCTTTGTATAGTGAGGATGACAAGACAATGGACTCTCGAGAAGCGAGACAAACATGTCAACGAGGACCCATGGTGTCTTGCGGGATTCCATGAGCATGTCACGTGTCCTTCACTGACCAGTAAAACATATTGTGTCTCCCTTTATATATCTTCAATATTATTTTAAAATGGTAAAGCATTATATTATTTTTCATGATCAATGTCTAGTATTTTAACTTAGTTTTTGTATGATTCCACACGTGACCGATATGGGTCATATGAGGAGTGCATAAGCATGTCAGGTTAAAATTCATCCATCTATCCCCTAGGTCACATGGGGTTTCCTATACATGAAGGAGGACTTCCATTCGGTGTGTCTGATAAACCAATGGGTTTTTGTGTGGTGAGATAGACATGTCACTAAGTAATTGCAGCATCTCATGGATTTCTCGGGGTGCACGTCACATGTCTCACAGGGACCCCAGACCACTCTCTCCTATACCAATTTATCTAATAGATTATATGTGATGAGGGATCAAAGTTCTTTCTTGTTGGATAAAATATAATCAAGGGATTTAATTGTTCCAAATGATTAATTTGTGAATGATAATTGCGACCACTAGGGGTCTATCTCTTTGAATTTCATCACTTTGTATTTTAGATGGATTTTATATGGTTTGTTTGGTACATTACAATGACAAACCATGAATCCTGGGGGCTCTCATTCACCTACATTTTATTGTGTCACATGATCAATATGGGATCCTAAGATTTTGTGTGTTACTTTTCTTGGTCAGTCACTGAGTTTTCTTATAGAGCATCGTGCTATCAATGATGGATCTTGAGATAGCTTGCATACATTTCTAGGGACATTTTCTGTATTTTACATTGATTATCTGCATGTATATTCACGGGTCCTGTGAAGACATAAAAATATCATCATTGTTAGCTTCTTCACTCACATTTTTTCTGTCATGTATTCAATTATCGAATACTTATCCTCTCCACATGATGATATCTATCACTAGATAAATATTCTCATGCCCACCTGAATATTTCAGGTGCGTTTTGTGGAATTCCATTGGATTGACATAGTGCATCAAGCCATGAATATTATTCATGTTTTAATTTCATGGAACATAAAATAAATTCATTTAAGACATTGATCATAACTATAATCTGAATCGTTATCCACAATTCCCCACATAACTAAGTATGAAGTTATTTAATCTTATTATGGGCGGATGCAAAATCATGATATGTGATCACTTATATGTTTGGATGATTGTGTAGGGGAACTCTTAGCCCTATATTTACTATAGTATGAAATATGCATCCTATTAAACCCCTTAAAAAGATACGGTAGGTTATGCCACTTCCGTTCACAAAAGTGTTCACTCGGTGCCAATACCTTTTGCAAGAGTGGTCACATGGTGTCATTTCCTTCACATGAGGGGATGTGCAGGGCCCTATCTATTCAAAAGATACCAATAATGTAGTCTCGCATTTACTTCATCATGTACCCCTAAGTGGTATTTTTATGCTCTACCTCACATGGAGAGAAAGATATCTCTTTCTAGTATTTATAGATGAAATCTCGTTCAACATTCATACATCTGAGAAAAGCGGCATGTCAAAAAACTAGGGTCTGGTTCTTATAAAATCCGATGATTATGGGAAATAGACTCATCCTTAAATGATTCTATAGACATATTTATCTATTCAAATACTTCCATATACATGAGATGAGTGATAATTTCCACACCATTCATGAATATGGGAATCCTAATGTATTTAATCCTTGGAAATGGTTTAAAAAATGGAGTCTATGGAATTCACGAGTCCCTCCAAATCAACCATGGAAGAGGAGGTCACATGGTGTGTGGATTAATCTCCCTATGATGGCCTCTAATGTTATTTTTTGGGATTATGGAGTTTCATCATTAGTATTAATGATGCATTATATCCATTCCATCTGCAATACATGAATTGAAACCCTACCATAGGGAGGTTGGAGGATCCCATTTGTAGTGCCACTTATCCCTCACGTGTTGCTCCAATTTTTAGGAGAATGAGTATTTCAGCCTGATTTGTTTCATTTTAATATCATTATTATATGTAAAACATAATAATAATAATAATAATAATAATAATAATCCGTTAATTTTAAAATAAATTTTTACACCCCAAGAATTATTATCATTTTTATATGCATTATGGTCTTATAATCACTCACAACATGCGCCCTTCCATGGAAAATATTTCACTATAAAATTAAGAGAATCAAGAGATATATTTTTTTAATGTATATCTAGTGATAATTCCACTAAATTTTTTATAAAGTGATATTTATTGTAAGAAAATCCACAATAACCCATGTAGCTATGTTTCCTATGGATGAATTTTGAAGCCCAGTGACTAAGTGAATGGTTATTTTTTCGTATTTCATATGGGTATAGGTAATAATTGCATAATCCACACAATATTTTTCCTTTAATACCTAAAATTTTGACATACCAAGAATATTAATAAACATTCATTGATACCATTATTCAAATTGTCCCACCAATAGTTTTATCGGAGACCTCGATACCAATTTTTTCTCCCTGGGTAAAAATGGATTGTTGATCTTTGTGCATCACTCATAAGAAGAAGCATTATCTCTGGAATAGATGTTACCCATGGTCATAACCGAAATACTAAAACTCCACCCTCATTAATTTTTAACTTTGAGTATATCACAATTTTCATGGATTCCTCCTTCTTCTGAATTTCCACTTCGTGTCTTTGATAAAAAAAATTCTCTACGAGGGATGATTGGGAAATTATTTCACAGATGGTTGAGTAATCATTTTAGAAATGATTGATGGTGGAACTTATTTAATGATTCCCATGAACTTAATTTGAAAATATAGCTAGATTTGATCCTCTTAAATTCCCATGATTGATAATATTGCAGGATCCTTTATACTTGTAGTATCCACCACATCTTTTCATTAGAAAGATAGTAATGGATTGAGAATTCATAATCATTGATTAGATAAAACCAAATTCACTGGTTCATATTAAGCTCCATCTATGTGAATATATAAATGAGGTTCTCATGATCATTATATATTTCATAGTACTCCCATAGAGAAGATGCATCTATATTTTCAATGAAAATATCATAGTGACCAACACAAGATCATGTGTGGGATTGTTTTCCTCAGTAATTTTCAATATCCTTGAGGTATATGGTATCAATTTATCATTTTTTAGTAGTACACAACCTATTCCCTTATTTTAATCATATCTTAATACCAAAAATAATTTCCCCCCTTTTCGTTAGTATGAGTACTAGTGATGTGATAATCTTATTTTTAAAATCATTAATGCATTCTTCATCTTTACATCTCTAGAAAATATTTTTTTTCTCTCTATGATAGCTTGGTTAGTGGGTTTAAAAATCATGGTAATTTCATCACAAATCATCGATAATACCCAGCTAAATGAAGGAAACTATGTATCTTTGTTACCGATGTTGTCTAGGGCCACTCTTTGATTACCTTTGTTTTGGATGTGTCAACAGAAATTCCCTTTCTGGTGATAACAAGCCAAGTTAATTATACTTCCCCCATACAAATAACATATTTATTGTACTTTGAATAATTTTTCCCACCTCACAATTTATTTAGAATAGTATTCAAATGATACTCATGTTCCTCCTTACTCATGGAGTATATTATAATATCATCTACAAAGGCTACAAAAAAATTTAAGGTAATCTCTAAAGACTTAATCTATTAAGTCCGTGAAATTTTTTTTTGACTAATTATTAATTATAATTAGAATCACTATGAACTCATAATTTCCATACATCATTCAACATATTATCTTGAGAATATCATCATTCGTCAATTTTAATTGGTTGTACCTAGACTGAGGGTCCACCATAGACACATATTTGGAGAAATGTTGTTGATCGAACAATTCATCTATCCATTAAAGGGGATAATTATTATTTATCATTATTTTTTATCACATTAAAATCAATGTTGAGGAAAATTTATCCATCCTTGTTCTAGATGAAGAAGAATGACTCACCCTATGGTGTATCACTTGGGAATCTAAAACACATTTCTTTGTACTCTTGTAACTGTTTATTCTGTTATTTTGACTCAATAGTTGGCAATTTATAAGGGTCTATTAATATAGGTAAATATCTAGGAATATGTACAATCAAGATATCTACCTCTTAATCATGTAGAAGACTAGGAAATTATTCTAGTAACACAACAGCGTAGTCTCTTAAAATGGGAATTTACTCGACCATGATTCTCTACATTATCTCAATCATCTGATATTGATATTATTTATCATAAAGTAATACTATCCACACTTGATATGATGATTTTGTAGGAGTTTATTCCACAAGAATTCGAGGATTCCTTCGGATGTGAATAGTGATATCCCATTCCCAAAATATGTTGTTTTCATTGTATAAAGATTCCCAATATATGCTCAATATAGCATCAAATTCCATCAATGAAAGTAAGAAATTATTTTTTGGGTGATTCAGTGCACAAAGATTATCCAGGGATGAGTTATATACTTTTGATTTAAAAATTTATCCTTTTTATATGCTCATAATAACTAAACCTCAATATTCTAATGTGGATTTATAACAGTTCAACTAAACTAGCATGATATTAAAGAATTCATGGAATCAGAATCAAATAGTATGTTCTATATTGTTGAATTGATAACCAGAGTACCTATCACCACATCATTTTTAGGCTCAACATCAACATTAGTAATGGAATAATATTAACCTTTCTCCTATGGTTTTTGTGGATGATGATGTTTACTTCCCTCACAGATTCATGGTTACTTTCACTGGCTTTTATAGTTCCCATACTCCTTAAAATTGAAGACTTGGACCATGGGTGGTTCTCCCAATTCCACCATCACATTGGCATGATTACTCAAGTCTCTATGAAATTTATAATCTTGGTGGCCATCCCTCCCACATTTTAAGAATTTCCAAATCCCATTGAAGAAATTCCAATTATTCTTCAAACAATATTTTTTAATGTGAATGGTGGAGTTCTCTTTCAATCATTATCATTAAATCCTGCTACTTGAAAATAAATAAATTTTTTAATATGTCTATATCCATTGGACCAATCTCCATAATCCATCTCCACATTGATATCACTTTGAAAATATTCTCCATAACTCCCAAATTCTTGATTTATAGATCCTTTCGAATATGTGGTTATAATTAAATAATTAATCAATATATTTTTATATCACTTTTCATAATAAAAAATAAATCATGACTTGATAGACATGTGAAATTTTATTCATAAGCCATGAAAGATTCATATTCATATATCTACATCTATATAAATTCTCTCTTGATATCTATACAAATAATTCATGTGAAATACTTGTTAAGAAACATTTTCTTATTGTATTCCTACTCCAAATATTCAATTTCATCCTTCGTCTTGGGGTTCTTAATAAATGTCCACCATTAATCAAACATTACATATAAATTATTGAAATCAAGTGTCATCTTATACATCTCATATTTGTTATTAATAGAATAGATATTCTCCATTGAGTTGACCCATTATTTTATGACTGGTGGAAGTGAAAATCCACTAAATGTTGGTGGTCATTGCGATATAAAATAATTGATTTCTAATTTCTCATTCTTAGGAGAAGGAGGATGTTCCACATTATTTAGGATATTTTTCATAGCCGGGGATAGAAAGGTAAGAATTAGTTTCCAACCCTTTCCTCACAGGCACTCCCGCCTGGGCCCTCATCGGCGATTCTCACTGATGGGTTCCTTGTACACCTCATTCCAGGTTTGCAGTGGTGGGTTACATTCATCAATTCTTCATATATGTCTACTCTTTTTTCAAAATTGGATGAAGTAATTATTTTTCCTCCCTTCCATGGATTCTTTCTTTGAACTCATCGCCTAATCTAGGTCTCCGTCATGGATTGATATGTTGTTTTTGAACCTCATTCTCAGTTTCATATCTTAGTGGATGCCTATTAATTATAGTGCTTCTATCAGGACATTTCAAAGGGTCATGTCAGGGTAGAAACCTTCGGTCAAGAGAGTTGTCATGTTGGGTATTGATGGCACGTTTGGATGCTGAAACACTAGAACCCCTATATTCTTCCTTGCCAAAAGAATTATCAAGGGTTCAGAAACCTAAGGCTTCCCACATCGATAGTGAGGTATCTTATGCCATAGGCATATCTCTGAGGTTTTACTCAACTTACCATGATTGACACTAGGTATTCCATGAGTTTAACATATTTTGGAGACAGATCAAACTAATTTAAGAACTCGTGAAGGTGAATCATATAGGTGAATCCCTAGAATAAATCCCCTATATGTTTTATCGAATGGGTGGATCTGAATGACCAATGAGAGGACATGATAGTGGCGTGATCCATAATGTGAATATGTCACACTGTGACGGAGAATCTAGACACCAATAGGGGGATGATCATTGAAATTTAACCCCATAATGGGGGACACCAAGGTGTTCCATTATATGGGATTGAACCTCCGGGAGGATTTCAATTACCCTAGAAAAATATAGGGATCAAAACACACATTGTTCGAACATGTGATTTGGGGATTACACATGAATTACATCCCATAGAAAGTGGGTCACTCTTGGTTGGAGGAATTTGAATTTTGTAAGGATTGTGAATGGTTAGCTACATGGGTGAAGCTGGAATTAGCTCTATTGTGGATGGCATGATATCACTGTGATGTAGAGACTAGGGTAAAATCAAGATGGATATGGATGAAGTGGTTGTGGTATGGATGTAGTATAGAAAGTGATGGGATTGAAAATCATTGATTCTTAATATCTACCCTAATAGAAGGGAATCAATGTCCACATAGTTTGGTAAGTGGAGCAGTGAGTCTCTTAAGGAGGTAGAATGTGAGAAATAATGATTGGGTAGGGAAATGAAGGAAAAAAAGAACCTCCATCTTAGGGCATGACGCTCCCCATACATAACAACATAGGGAAAAGGTAAGGATGAATATGGATGATGGAATTACACCATAGAGAGGCTTCCCACATACATTTTTTGGAATAGATGGATCAAATTCACCATAGTTTAGCATGGAGGCATTGAATTAGGGTGTACATATGGACCGTAACCCAGTGACGTGATAGGGTCATATACATGGTTAGTGGTATATCACACAACAATCACTCTTGGCTGGATGGATATGAATTGTGTAGGGATTGTGCATGGTTACCTTCCTATACATATGAATTAGAACAACATAGGGGGTGGATCCATGAGATGTGTCTAAAGAAGGGAAGATGTGACATTATGATGGTACATCCTTAAGAGGGAGTACCATAGTTTACCATTGGTTGAAATTTTACCTCAAAGTGGCTTCATATTTACCCCATAGGAATCAAAAACCCACATAGTTTGGAGTATGAAGTTTTATGTCATGAATGACAAGTGAACTGATGTTAAATAGGTGGAAATCATGTTGTAGGTGTGATTAACTTGATCCAAAAAGAAGCTTCCCACATACCCTACTTAGAAGGTAGGTATCAAAGTCCACATATTTCAGTGGATTCCATTTAATGTCATGCAGGAGGAGGGGAATGGGGAATAGACATGGTTTTCGGCCCAAGGAGGATGTCATGGTAACTGATATACTCTATAATCAAGTGAGTCATCCTTAGTGTGGGAAATAAGAAAAAATAGTAAACCGGATGATCATGTTGTGACTAGTGTGACATAATGGATGGTGTAGGTCTTATGCATGGTTAATATCCCAGGTTCATAAAGATTTGGTCTTACACAAGAAGGGAGTCCTGAATATGTGATTCAGGGCTGACGTGGAGTTTGGTTGAGGTGAAAATGGTGAAAATACCAAAGGGAGAGACAGACGAGAGGGAACTAGTGCCTTTCCAATATCTATTCTACTCAAACTTTCCACTCATGCAACAATCATAGTTTAAATTCATGTGTTGAGAAAATTGATTCTTAGTAATTTAACATCATGAACCTTGTATAATGAGGATTCTCTTCTCATACCTTGGACATACATGACTTCTAAAAACCCTCACATATGGAAGGTAAAGAACCAACATTTCTCAATGGGAGTGAGTTGTAGGAGTGCTCAACTGAGGGATCAATGTTAGTGTATCACTTCAAAGAATCAATAGTTGTTAGAATACCTATGGGAGGAATCATAATTCTGGGAACCACAATATGAAACACCACTCACGGAACCGTGAAAACACATTGCTCAAACCTAGAGGGTCATGTGAGAAAAGGGGTTTCATGAATCCAAGGTTCTTAAAAATAGGATCATGGTGAACGATGTGTGATTCTCAAAGGAAGTGTGCTTCAAAATGGAAATATGATTTTCAAAGGAAGGATATTCCCAGAGCATTAACTTACATTATAAAAGATCTTATTATCTGAATATTTCTCTTGGACAGGTTATTTCATTGAGGAGCCTTCAGAAACCTAAAGGGGATCCCTCCTTCATAAAGGCATGATGCATTCACGAAAGGATTCCCTACATGTAGGGTCTATGAATGACATAGGAATGTACAGTTCTCAATCATCAAGTACCACGGTGGATCCATTTTTCTCTCTGGTTCTACATGATCGACGGAATCCTAAAATGGGATCATGGAAGGTTAATAGACATGGTGACAATAGTTATGAGGGTGTGTGAGCTGAATATTTGTATGCATTGGGTTTTTTGATGGTTTTGATTCTTTCTACGAAGGAAAAAAAGTGACGTTGTGAAGCTGTAGGGCATCTGTCAGATGCAATAAAACTATAAAAGGTATCATAAACATCTTTCATGGTCATGGTGGAAAGGTACTCGCATTTCTCGTCCTGATGAAATGATACACCTCAAAGTTTCCATGTGTCAGCATACTCGGTCAGACTTTCAAATGTGTCATTAACCTTATTTATGGTTGTGGAGGGAATGGGACTCCATGAATGATCATTGAAAAACAGAATCCTTTAATGAATATTAATTTATTTTTAGGCCATTTCATTCTATGTAATTATCAAACTGGACTTGAAATTTTCCATGCAATTAGTATCATGATTTATGGTTCGAATTAATTCCACCCTTGGAATAAAGACAAAGGGAAAAGGAAAGTCATATTCTAAGGGAAATTACCGGAAATAAAACTCATCATATAATGAAGGTGGATCATGATTCATGATGGGTACCCCACTTCATGAAGCTTTGACAGGATAAGGTCAATGCGAAGCTCAGACAATGGTCACTATAGAGATCTGGTAGGACACCTATAAATATTTCATGTGGGGCCATCATTCATAGTATATTTCTGTGATTGTTTGATCTAAAGACCACGTAAACATGTCTTCATGAACTGGGTTTCTCGATCCTTTTATCTATGGATTCTTTCCAGCGAACTAGTGAATAGCTATACTTTAATCCTTTTCAATGAATGCCAAGGATAGTTGTTCACTATAAACTTCTCCTTTATGATTGATTAGCGCGATAGGGCATTGTGATGGATCTTCTCAAATACACTAAAAAAATTCTCAATGTTTGGGGCGGATTGATTCTTAATTAGATGCTTGAGAGTTTCTGGCTAATACCTCCCATAGGGAAAAATGGTGAATATTATATTTATAAGGGAATATACTTAGTTATTCCGACCATGAATAATTGATGGACTTGCATATAGATAGTCTGATGTAATACTCATTCTGCAATATGTTTCAACAATGATTCCTTAGCTTTTTGGATGAAACCCTTATTCTAGAGAAAATAAGGGATGATTCGGCCTACTAGTGAAGGGGAACATAGGGAAAACATCGGTAGTATTGAGAAGCTGATGGCCATAACAAGATGTACCATTCCCCTATAACAGAACAATTCATGCACCTTAATTTCAAACAAAATTACAGAAAGGTGTTGGAAGAAGAAACATTCCCAATGAAATAAAAACCAATAAACAATACAGGGCTTGGGAACCCAGAGAATGGGTTGAAAGATAGGTGTGATCTACACTATAGAATAATATTCATGGAGATGTGGGCCTTAGCCTAGTGGGAGTGCATTTCTTCTGTAGAATTCAAAATAGTGATGAGACATGTAGCCTTGTAAGAAGCAACAAGGGCTTCCCAATTCCATGTATTTCAACCAAAGGAAATCATAATGGATCTACTAAGCCAGTTTTCCCCAGATACTAACAAATTTCCCCTACATCACAAGGAGGTTTGTATCATCCTTTTGGTCCTCTATAATATTTTGTGAATCTCGATCCAAGGGGAAATTTATGAAGAGTTCAACTTCGCTTTGAATGCACGAGAAGATGCAGAACAAGGTCCCCTCTGTAAAATTCATTTCTAAATCTAGTGATGGGATTGAATAATGAATATTTGACAACCATGGATGTCCGCTTTAAGAAATGGTATGAATATTTCATGAATTTTACAATGTATAAACTACTTATGAGGCCCTAAACCTATCCAAGGGTTTCACAGTGAGGCAGAGAAAGATCCTACATGAGAATCTTAGAGGATAGGCAATAGAAAATGTGGGGATATATAATCAAAGAGAAGTAGTATTCAATAGTCATGATGTATGTATTCATATCTATGTTGATCTATGGATGGATTCTGCCTGTGACTGATGCACACATTTGGGCATGACCTACCACATTCATCGTGGATGTGTTTTTCGCCTTTGGGAAACAAATCTAAATGGGGAATGTAGTGCAGGTGAATTTGTCCATGTTGCATCATCAAATCAGTGAGGGTAATAAGCTACTACATGTTTGTGGGGAATTCCCCTTATATAGGTAGGTTTCATTGCACAAGTGTGGTTAGGAATACCTAAAACCCATATTTCCTTCAAGAACATGTTTTATACTAGAACTTTAGTATATTTTAGGGAGTTTCCTGCTAATTATGGGTCTCATGGAAAAAATAAACAAGATGGGGAATTCATACCAATTAATTTTCCATATATTCCCACTACTAATGAGGGTATTCACTGAAAATGAAAAAAAAACATCATAATGAAGTCTTCATACCTACTATCCTTTTATGGTGAAGATATTGTGGTGCAGGTGGACTACTAACTGATATGTGAAGAAAACACTCCACACTGATGTGCAAAGTAGTTCAAATGTATTCATAGGTTGACCTTGAGGGAGTATTTGGGGGTTCATCATGAGGAAAACCCTTTCGTGATGAGGCACCTTTGGCTGATGTTCCCCTGGGAATATAGGAATATGTAGAATGAGAAGGCTCCACAACTGTTAAATTTGGTCTAATTAACAAGTTTGCATAGAGTCGGGTAGAATGCTGAAGGATCCAACAATATGGAACAAAAAATGATCAGTTTCTACACCTCGAAGCCAATGTCAGGCAGTAGCAAGAGGACATCATGAGGGTGGTGCCGATGTGTCTCACAGTGAAGAGACTATGAGCTAATGGGTGTCAGACCATGAACCAGCACTGGCTAGAGGTTAAGAGTGGGAGGTGGTAGTACCATCCATAACGACTCTCACCACGATGACCTAGGAGATAAAGGAATCATCCAGGGGATTTCCCAAGATGTCTCCTCAGGCTCCGAGGAAGTATCTATGCCATGTGGTGCCTCCTCATAATGTTTTTTATCTAGATGTTTAGAAATAATTGGAAACTTATAGATAGGTCCTCAACATTGAAAACCTATCGTAAAACCAAAACTATTTTGGGATAAATTTGACGATAATTGGCTTTGTAAAAATGGCTTCAATGAATCCTAGTCTATGGGGAGAAAGTTTTTGAAAGAATTAGATGATATGGTGCACCTTGATTCATTATGCAACCCATGAAAAATCAGGCGTGCGTGATATCACTACCACAAAAACAGTTCTTCCTGGCGCCAAACTTTATCAGCGCTAACGAAAAAGCGCAAATAAAGGGGGTACCTTTATCAGCGCTAAAAATAGGCTGATAAAGGGTACCTTTATCAGTGCAAAAAAAGCACTGATAAAGGTACCCCTTTATCAGTGCCATTTTAGCGATGATATAGCTACCCCCTTTATCAGTGCTTTTTTTAGTAGCACTGAAAAAGGGGGCCTTTATCAGCGCTTTTTTTAATAGTGCGGGTAAAGGGTAGACATCAAAAAAAATTAATTAAAAATAATATATAAAAATATAAAAATAGTTATATTGATATAAATATAATATATAATATACAAATATATTTTAGATAAGTATAAATAAACATTTACACTTAATATACTTAATATATAAGATATTTAGTGAAAATGTATTATAAAAAAATAAAAATAAAAATATTTTTAATTTATAATTTTCTAATTATTATTGATTAATAGTCATTTAATAACAATTTGAAGACAAAAAAATTAAAAAAATTAAAAAAAGTTCCAAAATATGTTGAAAATGCAACTCGACCTTCAAACTACCATAACTTTTGATCCGGGTGTCCGTTTTTTCCCTACCACATTTCAAATCAAATCCTACAATGAGATCTACACCGCTGTGACCCCGGGGTACCCTAGTAAAGGTTTTTTCAAGGCCAAAATAGGGCCATATTTTCTCCAAAACTGAGTTTTAAGTCGGGGTACCCCGATTTTTTAACATTTTGTGGATTTTCAGCCTCGTTTAAGGGGGTATTATTGTATTTTTTTTGTGGGGACTGAATTTATTCCAAGGTATTACACTCATATTGATATTATGCCTTTGAAGTTTTATCATTTTTTATAATGCACTGAAACATATAATCAAATATATAACAATATATACATATTTTTTATATATTCACACATAAAAATTTAATTATAAATATAAATAATAAAATATATTTACATATAAAATATATTAGCTTTATCTAAATAATAACTAAAATCTATTTTATTTAAAATACTAATATATAAATATTTATATACCTATATATTAATCTAACTATATATACATATTAATATAACTACATATATATATTGACATAACTATAAATATATATATTAATATCACTATAAATATACATATTGATATAACTATATATATATATTAATAGGACTATATATATATAATATAATTATATATATATATTAATATAAATAATTATTACTATAATAATAAATATAACTATATATATATAAATAGATATATCATTAATTGGAGAACAAATCAACATAGGGGAGGGGCAAAGGCTTCAGGAATGCAGGGTGGCGGTCTTGAGATAAAATCATAGTGGAAGCAGGTACGCGTGCGCATGGGTGAATCTGTGGGCTAGAGTTGATAAAGGGTGCAGGATAGCACTGATAAAGGGTGGAGGGGTGCGTTTGGGTGCTGGAGGAGGTGGAAAAGCGCTGTAAAAGCGTGGCTCAAGCGCTATAAACCCCCCGATTGGCAGGATTTTTTTAAATTTTATTTTTATTTTTATTTTTTTAACCTTTATCAGCACTAAAAAATCCCTGAAAAATGGTCTCCTTTATCAGCCCTAAAAAGAAATCGCTGATAAAAGGACCCTTTTATCAGCGCTTTGTTTTAGCACTGATAAAGGACCCCTTTTATCAGCGCTTTTTTTAGCACTGATAAACGGGTGATATATCAGCGCTTTTTGGAGCGCTGATAAAGGGGACCCCCCTTTATCTTCACCGGCTTTAACAGCACTTTTCTAGCACTGTTAAAGTCCATTTTTAGCACTGATAAAAGGGGTATTTGTAGTATGTTGGGAACAACTCCCCCAATGTTGTTGGTGGCTCAGGATGTAGAATGCTTCCCCTTGTCTAAAAACTCAGATGGATCTTAGGGGAAGATCTCAGAGAGGAGAATCCTTGCACGGATGATTAGAAAATAGATTCTAATGAAGGATCTCTAGAAGAAGGTGTTATCATGATTTAGAGATTCTCTCGGTTGACTCACTCTAGCTCTTGAAGTAAGACCTAACTCGTCCCCATATTCCATAATTTCTCTCACATCTCATCTTTGATTCTCAAATGACATCTCTTTCTGTTAGAGTATCTTTTGTATTGTTCTTCTACTGATAAGGATGAAGTCATGATGGGTGTGGAGGACCATGTACAAGACCCACGTCATGGGAAATATTATTTGTAGAGTCTAGAAACATTTGGGAGGTAAGGGAGACATATCTAGAACCTTTAAAACACACAATCATACATGGGGGCCCATTCCCTGGTCTCCTAGTGATAAAATATTAGAGAAGATAGTATGAGTATCCATCATGTTAACAATTTAAGCTTCTTTATTCATAGATCCATACATTTTTATGCTTAATCAAAATGGAAAAAATAACCCATATCTGATCTGTACTCATAGTTGTATGTATTTTGCTAGTGTAGATGGATAGAAGACCCAAAATCCATTTCCTAAGATGGATTCCAATGCCTATGGAGCAAGGTATCCAAGCTAACCAAGAAATGTTTACTAACGAGAAATCAATTTTTATTGTAGGGGTGCCACTAGTGTAGTGGACCCTTGAGTTGGCTGGTGAAACATCAGAAAAATAGAATCAAGTAGTGAAGACTAGCTTGATGATGCGAAGCTCAACACTTCAGACACGATTCCCTTTGAATATTCTTCCAGTGATGTCTTGGATTCCTTCCTAGAAAATTAACCCACTGATCTCTTGTAGCTAGATGAATATGATTTTGATGCAGTCAAGGACAGTCAGAGGACCCAACGCCGGGCATGGAAGCTAACTAGACACCTACTCGAAATAGCTCTCAAACTAGATTGGATTAGTTATATTGGGTCACATCACCCTTGGATGTGTGTTGTTTGTACTGGTGGGGTGTATGCATGATATTTTAACATGTTGATCGAGGAAAACCTTGCTGAGAAGGCGCATGATAGTAGTCAGCACTTGAATGTTTCTTGGTACCAGAAGTAGTTTGAAAACATCCAAAAGATCCATGAAGCTGAGCATGTATTCTAACACCTTGATGTTCACATAAATGATTGTTCCACATCCATCACCAATTGTTTAGTGCTTGTTGAGATACTTAAGGTCCAACTAGAAGAATCCTAGGAGTAGCTAACCCAAGCTTGTCATCAACTGGCCGAACTCCGAGATCAGTAGGATCAAATAAATATCCTGGCTAATGATCTAGGATCTATGGGTTTTGATGATGAGAGGTAGATCATGAGATGGAATGAATCTCTGGATTTCAAACATTAGAGAGTAGAGAAATTTAAGTGTTTTATTGAAGGATAAGATTCATAAGGTTTGTGTTTTAGCCAAACTCAAGAAACCTACTTTCCCTACCTAAATTTTTCTAATTTAAACTATTTTCCTAGATATATCTTCTTCTTCATTCCATTACTGATTCTCTATCACATCTTGGAAACAACTCATGATCAATCCCTATGCTCTAGTTGGTCATTCTAGGTGTGAGAAATAAGGGGAAACCACATAACCATTCTGTTTGTATGAGAGTGTTAGTTACTCATCAAATTCCTCGGCTTTTCTATTGGTGACTAACCAACTAGAGTATTTTGGATGAGGGAGGATATGAATGGGAAATAGGGATCCCAAAATAGCTGACTTACCTTTCCAAACATGCTCAAGTACATGATCATGATAACACCAAGAGCGTTATAACCAATACAAATAAAGGAGAATATGGAATATGAATCACAATTCCCAGAATTCAGAACATAGTGATGATGAAACACCAATATGAGATAACTTCTATGTATATTAAAAATATTTTACTCATTCCATTACCATATAATGGGAACAAAAAAAATAGGGGTGATATGCTGGCTGGATTCGAAAACACGAGTCAAAAATTAAAACGTCATCTAATGTCCAGTGGAATGTAGGTCCAAAATAGTATGTGAGAAAAATGCATGATCCCAATGTTGTTTGGGAGTGATTTATATGTGAAAGAGGATAAGAATCCAAATAAATGGCAAACAATGCATCAAGATTCAGTGACTGAATGTCCAAAAAATATTCCAACACTATTGATACGTGGACTCCATGACGAGGGCATATTAGTGTGAGAGTATTGGTCTGAATCAGGATCAAACCTACTTCTAGAAGAGACCTCTCTAGTAAGAACCTTGTATGGATCGAAGTATCTAATCATATAAATAAGGACAATAGGAATGTATTTTTAATGTTGTATGGTAAGTATGATGTATGGAATAGTTTTTTATCCTATGAACAAGACGTTTCGCACATTTTAAGGTTATATTGCCTCGACCCTATCGAACTTTTTAAATTCATATTTCATGTACTACGATGTCCGTTACTAAAATACATTCATATAATATAGGGATAAAATTCAACCTGAATGATCAAATAAAGGAATGTTCACCATTCAAATACTGAGGGAAATATGGGAAAGGGGCATATATGAAACGGTGAGGGTTATAGCCCAATATGAATGTTAGATAATGATACTTATTTCCATACCACATACCCAAGTGAAACTCATTGTTTTATGGTGGTAGGTTTTGGACCATAAATAAGGACAATGGTCTAGTGAGGTTAGTGAACATGTGGCTAGGACTAAGAAAAAATGTATGGGGATTCATATGTATCCCATATAGTTTAGAATCAAGCCATACATTGTTATTGAATTCGGTTCACTTTAATGTCATCTATTAAGGATGATGTTGATCGGCCTGAACAAGGTAAATAATGTCCTTGATGGACCCAAGGACAGTAATTTGAGCATCACTACATACCCCCAAAGGATGGGAATCAATCCACGTGTAGTTCTTAAAGGTTTACTTAAACATATAGGTATGACCAATACACAAATAGAATAGGCATTGGATCTTTCTTATTTATTGTTTTTATCATATTTTTTATCATATTTTTCCTTTTTTTTAATAGCCATACTAGGAAAAAAGACATTAGTGCTTATATATGAATAAATTCATCTCTTGGTCCTAATAGGTGGCATGGTGGATGAAAAATTCCAAAGGAAATGACCTGTCAAGGGAGAACACCATAATGCTGCATGATTTTTCATTGTACAGCTAGGGCGATGAATCAATAGTTTGAAGTCATTTGATAGGACCAGTCCATGCATTTTAAAATCATGCAATAAGGATAAAATAATTTAATGTAATGTGGGATGGGGCATCTCAATTTAAATTCAAATTTCATAGATGAAAGTGATATTAGATTAATCTCATTGAAGTCAGACCATAATATTTGGAAACATTTTTTGTGGTATGACCTAACAAAAACTCCTAAGCCCACGTGAGTCATACCCGATGTGGGAAAAAATGAATGATTTTAGGATTTCCCATCATAAGGGAGCACAAAACAGTGGAATGATATGATTTCTGGTAATGTCTTGACCATGCAAAAATTTCTACTCAATTTGTGTGAATGCATGGAGGGTTGAAATGGGGGATGTTGGAGATCCAGATGAACCTGATGGGATTATGAATAATTGAATTAAAACATTCAAAATTAGGGACACAATGGTGGTAGTGTAACGATGGAGGACAACTACTAACAAAATTTGAGATAAAAATCCATATCACGTGACATGGAATGGGGAAAAATGAAGTTCGACTACTGACCATATTTGAAAATCCAAACTTATCTCAAAAATGACATCCATAATCATCTAGGGTGTTGTCCCATGATGGTAGCCAAGCCATAATCCTGAGCATCGATACCATTAGGGGTCCCATAAGATGGGAAAGATTGTGGAGACCAAAAAATGTAATGTTTGAAGTGTGGAAGTGGAATTGAAAGAATATTCCTATAAAATACAACATTCCAAGTCTCTAATAACCATACATTCAAACTTGGTGTTGTCGAACATCCATAGGTGGGATCAATTATGTCTCCCATACAATGAGTTGTTTTGAATAGTTAATATGTCATGTTCCTCAGACCGAGATCCCCTAGTATAAGGTTACATAGTGCGGAAAAAACATGCCAAATTTAACATGATGTGATGAGGATGAATATTTCATTGAATTTATCATAATGTGATTAGGACATTCATAATCTTAGAGCATAAATGTGAATTGAGGTAAATCACCTGACAAGAATGAAGACCAATGTGATCCACACCACACCGCACATTCTCGAAGGGGAACCTAGGCCCAAAGGGCCAATATTTTGAATTTATGATTCTGTGGCTGGACCTAGGGACACAATACCAAGACATCACTACATTTCCTATGAGTTCAGGAATCAAGACACACAGATCATGAATCCAATGTAGTTTAACATATGGTGGTAATGATGAAGGATAGGATAAGTTCACCCAAGGGAGGTACATGCTGAGGATTTTTTAAACATGATGTGAATGGGAACAAAAGATGTTTCAACAGCACCACATACATCAAAGAGAAAACTAAAATTATTTGCTGCTATACCACATAAGAATGGTCTAGGACTTCATACTTACTTAATAAGGATGGTAATCAAGACACACATAGTTCTGGGGGTTAGATAAATAGATGTCCAATTCCAAAAGGGGTGATATCGTCTCAAGTGTGAGAATTTTGATTGTTACATTTTATCTTTTCATGTGAATAAGAAACTAATAATATTACTTTAAGATCACATTGTTCAAACCGTTTAATGGGGAGACTTGTAGTGTAGTACCTTGAAGTGTCTTTGTATGAATGGGGACTAAGAATATCCCTACCTCACAACACACTCCTGAGGGAGAACCCATAAAATGTTTGTAGTTGTAATGCTTGGACATGGATTCTCATTTTAAAGTCATGTGCTCCACATGTAGGATCCCAATTTAAGTTCATGGGATTTTGACCACAAGAAGGGAGGTGTGTAGTTCTTCCATTCATCTAGAAATTCTACGAAGACCCATAAGCACAAGTGAGAATTTTTTTTGTGGAAAACAATAGGAAAATAGTGTTTTAACAACAGATGGAAACACATATCTAGGTAATGGATATGTCAGTTCAAGGGTTTCCTGTAGATGTTGATCATCCTACTAACCACATAGTGGTGCACGAATGGGAAACGCAATGGGTGTTGAATACATATAAGGACATAAGGATATGGAAGGATATGTAAATCAAAGTGTCTGATATTTTGTACACAATGTGGATAGGCTAACAATGGAAGATAAATTTTGACCAAGATCTAATCACAAAATTCATATCATAAATTCAAAAATGGGGAAAAATGAGGTTTGACTACATACCATTTTCAAAAAGTATGACCAATCTCAAAAAGTTCACCTTGAATCTTCTGGGGTGTTTGATCATGATAGTAGGTAATAAAAAAGGATGAGGATCCATACCATTAGGGGGTCCCTTCAGATGTGAAAGATGACGGGGAACCAAATAATGGTACATGTGAATCATGTAGATAGAAATAAAGAATTTCTATGTAGAATCCAACACTCCGGGTCCAACGCCACAACGTAATTAACTGCATTATTGAGGCATACCCTGTAGAGGGATGTATACCCCTCCTCAAGGGAAAAGCCTCAATATTTCACTAGAACATGGAATGAAAATTGGCCAATATGAAAGAATGTGGATAATTGATAGAATAAGGATAATAAAATAGGGGATGTACCTGATGAAAAAATGTAATGGACTTCCAATGTGTCCTATAAGATGGGAATTCATCCATACGTAGTTCTTGCTTTTTATATAGTTTATCATAATGTGTTATGGATGTAGAGAATGAGGAATATTCTAGGGGAAGGTACCCAGTGAAATACTTAAATCCCAACATGAATGAAAACCAACTAGATCTCAACCATGCCACATACTCCTTGGATGAATCTATGATAAGAGGCTAGAAAGGAAATGACTTCTCATTGGAGGACAACGAGGCACTACAATGTTTATCATCATAACAAATCATGAAAATACTATTTAATATCATGTTGGATGGAGTAGTTTAACATCTTCGAGGAAACTTTCGTGCAGTTTAACATCTTATGGGTGGACAAAAGGATAGTTTAAATTCACTTGGTACAGGGCAGTTTTGAATCAGAAAATAAAATGTCATGTAGTTCAAAGTTATATGGGAGGAAGAAATAGATCAAAATTTAAGGTTGTAGAACTCTAACCATAAGGTGGAAACTACCCACATAGGGTATGTATGGTGGTGTTATAAAATAACATGACGTGAAAGAGAACTAAGGAGGTCTCAGAACCATACAACACACTCCATAGAACAGCCAAGGCCAGGGGGGTGAAAATATTAAATGGTGGTTCTATAGTCATCCCTGGAGACAAAATTTATAGGAATCACAACATATCCTATGAGGGATAGAATCAAGACACACATTGTTTATGAATATTATGTAGTTTAACAGCATAAAATATGATGGTGTTTAGTTTAATGTCATGAGGAATGATGGTGTTGGGTAGTTTTACATCATGGGGAGGCATAATTCACTCTCCATCTAGAGGGACCAAATGGTACACACCATTGGGGTAAACCTTTTGAATGATATAGGGACCTTCCCATTTGGGCTTCGACTTTGGGGGCTTCCTACCAGGCATCATCAGCGACCTTAGATCCAATACTGTGTCATCATGATGGAAGGAGAAGAGACAAAAATTGACATACAAATCCTTGGATATAATATTCTAATGACTCAATAGATTGAGTAAGGCATAAATCCTATTCTCATAGAGGTATTCCAACTCATATAGAGAGACTTATACTACATGGTGGGATATCTATTGATCTTTTAAAACTATGTGGAGTGATGCAAATTGGATCTCAATGTGTATGACTAACTATGTCTTATACACCAGGGAATGAAATGTCACAGGGGTGGATTTTTGAGTCATTATCTGATTTTACAAGAGAGCATTGTGGAGCTTTTCTATATAAATTTTCTTGTTTTGACTAACCCTATTTTGTAGAGTTTTAGAGTGTTTTCTATCTAATTACCCAATCTATCCATTTCTAGTTGCATGGTAGTGGGAATACGATTGGACCAGATGCTATACATGGCATACAATTTCATTTGTTCATCTACTCATAAGTTGGTACTATTATAGGCTAGAATAGTGTGAGGGAATCCAAATCAGTATATGATATTAGAAATCACTAACTTGATGATACAATGGGCCTTGACTTCCATAAGTGGAATCACATATTCACACTTGGCAATGAAATCTATTGAGATTAAAATGAACATTCATTTGGGATCTTTCACTTATTGATATGGTCCCATGACATCGATTCCCCAGACTCTAATAGACCAAGAATACAGGGAAGTATGAAGGGTCTTGGTGGTCAATGAAAAATTATGGCATGGATCTGACTTGAATGGAACCTCTTAGAAAACATGATGTTGTCATGCACCATGGTAGGGCAAAAGTATCCCAACCACCAAATCTAGTGAGAGAGTTTTAACCCTGTCTGATGGGATCCACATTGTAACACCCCGTGATTTTATGAAAAATATTCTTTTTAATTTCACTAATGTCTTGTGTTGTACGCTACACCCAAATGAGCTTGCACAACATGCATCCTTGATTTGCCTTGCAATCGCGACCTTCCTCGATAGCGTGTGTAGTACGCAATACCGAGTTTCACTAAACAACGATATGCTATTAAAATATTATTAAAACTAGCTGTTATGAATAGTAATAACCAATTTTTGAAATTTTGTAAATTTTATTTTTCAAAATGGACTTCATTTTTGGATTCGGAATATCGAAATTAGCCTAGGGTGAAATTTTGGTATTTTTCTGAAAACTTTCAATTTTTGATGAATAGTGAAACCACTAAGTGGTAGGTTAAAAACCGAATTTTGCATAAAACTTAATTTTACCGCTTCTGTGAATTGAATTTCAAAAATCCGACAGACACGGTTGATATCAGTAAGTAAAATGTGGTTCAATGAGATAAAAATAATTTTTTGGTTAATAGTAACTTTTTACTTTTTTTACCGCGGTTAATAGTAAATAGGGTAACTAAGGGTAAAAATGATATTACTATTACCCTAACACATGTCCTAATTCTATTGGATAAGTGTAATTCGACCAAAAACAACCTTATGAATATAATATGACCATTTAGGTCCACTTGGATTAGATTATGACATTTAATATTATTTTATTTAATGAATAGTTAAAATAGTTAATATCAAAGTTTAATAACTAAAACATTTTTAATATGGGGTTATACATAAGATAAATTCGACTATAAATATTAATTATAAATATAAAAAGATTTCATACATAATGATAATTTATTTATAATTTTTAGACTTTAAATAAATTAATTTATTTATGACACAACGATGATGCAGTAATTACCCTTTTAAGAAAATGTTAACATAATTGATGTTATAAATGCTCAAATAAATGTAATTTGAGACTTTTTATGAATTCCACTAATTTTCTAGCTTACTATAATATATTAGTGTTGATTTAAGAAACATTGTTTGAACATATAATTCTGTTATGACTTTCACAAAAATCATATATCAAATAGTGTCAAAATTGACACAAAATAGTTTTTAAATAAAATAAAATATTATTAATTGTTATTTTATTCCTAAAAATCTAAGGTTCGGCCAAATGACTTAGATAAGGATATATATATTAATAATAAACAACTTGGGGTTCGTTTTTCATGTTATAGTAAGTGTATTAACCATATAGTGTAAGAAAACAAAAAGTCACGGTAAAAGTTAAATTATTTAACTTAGAGTTTAATCTAATTGATAAGGTTAAAATAATAACCTAAACTTGTATAAATCCTATTGGTTGATATTTTTTAGACACATACCCACTTTAACTTCGAAATAAGACCCTTTGGAACCATTATAAACCGATTTTGACTTTAATATCAAATAATATTTTGAGATATTTCTAAGGTGCCCCTCTCCTCCCTTATAAAAGGGCACCTCCTCCCCCTCGTCCTCACACCAATTTGAGCACTCAAGCTCGGCCAACCCCTGCCAAAATCCCTTCTCCACTTCCCTAGAATAATACTAGAGGTCCTGGTCTTCTTCAAAGACCAATCTTAGTTCCCTAAGTGGAGTATACAAAGAGGCGTTTCAAAGAAGAGGTAATATCCATTACCGATCTTTTCAATTTCATTCTTCTTCAACTTCTTCTTCTTTAGTTGCTTCATGATAAAGTAATAACATCAGTTTTACTTAAATACTGATATGTTATTATAAATATGAAACAACCCTATTTCACCATCTATCCATCCTATGGAAAAAGAAATCATTGCGCGTGCGTACGTACGGAATACCGTCTCCACGCCGTGGTGTAATCTATTTTCCACCACCACCTTACTTGGATGGGTATAATGGTGTAAATAATGACTATATATGACTATTATAAAGTGATATTGATTCTTAAATAGTATACATACACTCCAATACAGTCCCACTATCATGAGAACAATATCATCGCTCGTGCATACGTACGGACTACCGTCTCCACGACGCGATGAGATTCATTCTCCACTTTAACCATTCATGAATGATTAAAAAGTATATATAATAATTAATCATGAAATATATGACATGGTAAATCTACTGGATTTATGTATATATATATTTCATCTACTTACTTCTATTCAAGACAATAAGGAAAGGAAAACAGCGTTCATGCGTACGTACGGACTACCGTCTCCATGAACGGTGTGTTTCATTTCATTTATCTATCTATTATATATATATATATACTGAATATATATGATATATAAATCATATTTTATATTCTGGAAGTAAGTAAATCATGATATAAGTAATAATAATGTCAAGAACAACAAGTCCAAACACCTACGATAAATGAAACAATTTTACCCAAAACGCTCTTTAACATGGAATTTACAAAAGAACGGGTAATATAAAGTCATAAGTGAACCATATATGATATCATAACAATGAATATGATTCTGTAATAAGTAAATGACATTATTTAAATCATTATACAGGAGGTTCGGACACTTACGAAGCAAATCGAACCTAAGGTAAGGGAAATATCACAATCCAACTTTTATCCGAGATTGTTTTTACTTTGGTAATTACTAGGGTGTATTTTATTATCCAAATCCATGTTCCCTAAATGTGTAATATTATTTCCATCCTTCTACAATAGTTTATATCCAATTTTACCCTTCGGTAAGTTTTTTGTAAAAGATATGAAAGGAATCTTTTGTCGTTTTTCGTACGAGGTACTTTTTGACTTTTCCGACAAAAGTACGAAGAATGTTTTTTTTAACTTATACGGAAAGAATGGATTTTTAAAACATTATTTCCAAGAAGCTTCCTTTAAAAGTTTTCAAGTTTATTTTTAATCAACTTTATTTAGTTTAAAATTGTATGACATGATAAGAAAGGAAAAGTATTTTTGAAGTAGAAAGGATATTTTCCTCAAGAATGGAGTTCAAATGTTTTATCAAAATTATTTTCCATCTAAGATAATATAGGGTTATGTTTTTATCCCTATTATTACATTGATTTGATTATGTTTTGATGAAATTATTTTTATGAAGTCATTTACCTTATATGATTTGTTTTATGATGTCATGATATTTCAAGAATTCCATTTTTATTACATGGGTTATGCAATGATGTATGATTTATGATTTTGTGGCACACATAAGAAAGGATTCATTATAAGATGGGTGGGACCTATATCTCCCTCCAATGCATTGGGTAAAGATTTTATATCTCATGAGATAGACATGGCTGGAATGGTAGGTTATACCGGTTCAGTGAAACAGGACTGAAACGAGGGTGACTCGGTTCAAAAGGGGACTTTATCCACTAAGATAGTCTTGGAAATGAGTCTTGACTAACAAGAAATGACTCTCTATTATTATGTGTGTATGCCACAATGTTTCATGTTTTAAGTTATGATTATTGTGATTACATTTCACTACCATGATTTATCCCATGTTAAGAAATTATGCTCTCTTTTGCAGGTTAAGATTTTCAAAATGTTATGTTCTTATGATGTGATTGGTATTTCTTTTGTTTACCCTTACTGAGCATTTGAGCTCACCCTTTTATGTTTTCCTTTCCCCAGGATATAAAGAAAGGTTTTAGGTATAAAAAAAGGAATATCTTTATGGGAGATGTTGAAGATCTTTCACCAGGATTAGAAGATTATATTCCGAGTTTCCAAAGACACTAAACTATTACGATCCTTGTGTGTGTGTTTTTGTTATGTACTAAGTATTCCGCAAATGTAATGTAATGTCCATGTACGTCAAGCTTCGGGTCTCTACAGTTGGTATCAGAGGAAAGTTTTAGTCAACCTTTGGAAACTAGGATGTGAGAACGTTAGTGAGATCCCTAGAGATATTTCTAAGGTATGTCTAGGGATGTCCCTAAGGATAAGTATGCGTATAGGATATAGTCCTAGAACTATGGTAACGATATTAGATTAAACCAAAGATGTTAGATATTGATGTTACTCCCCCTTTATTATGACTTTTTCCTCTCACACTATTCTTTTTGGGTTTTAGAAAATGGCTGGAAACAAGATGATTCATGATAATGGAGGATATGATGGACAATGGAATGATATTCTTCATGAGAAACCAAATGAAATGGGATTTGGAAGTCCAAACATCATTATTATGCCGAATCATCAATCTCATAATATGATCAATAAGATAAAATTTGGTAAGTTTCCTGACTCGGCTAATAAGAGAAAGATGGAGTTTCATGATGATCATAGAGGAAAGATAGTTCAATTTCCCCTATGTAAATCATGTGGGAAGAGGCATCAAGGAGAATGTTTCAAAGGAACTGGAAGATGCTTTGGGTGTGGAAAAGAATGACATAAAGCCAGTAAGTGCAAAGGAAAAGGTTCAGTTAACACCATGGATGAGGATAATGGTATTGCTACAACATCAATAATGGTTAAATGTTTTAAATGTGGAACTTACAGGCATTATGCAAACCAATTCCCTAAAAGAAAGTCTCATGAAGAGAATCAGTATGGTCGTATGGGTAGTATTTATGTGGATGATGATGAAGAGACTACAAATGATATGTGAGATGAAAGAATTGTTGAAGCTCAGTCAATGGTTTAAGAATGTAGTGGAATGATTACATGTTTATCATGTGTAATGTTGTATAAGTAATCTCATGCTACTATGGAATAAAGAGACATCTATGGATTGTTACACTATTGTCTTTCCTTGAGTTTTGAAAGTGTATGATTAATGTTGCCAGTATCCATGAAAGGTTATTCAGATATTTTTGGAATGTAGATGATATGCGCATAATGAAGGGATAAGGAAAAAAATTAAATGTTTGATAGTATTCATGAGCTCATGACTGATATAAGGAGAAGGTTATATCATGGTTTGAGTATATAGAATTTTTGGATTTTGGTATGTGGAAAGATTTAACTTTTGTCAGCATTCATGTTTTCACTAAGGTTCAATGGGTATTCATTCTTTAAGAGAATACATGATTAAGGTATTCACATGTTTGTAATTTGACCAACAAGATATATCTTATGATATATGGGGGATAAATGATGGCATTCACGTGATTGTTCTATGACATTTCAAGTAATCATTTTCTTTATACTATGAGCTTGGACCGAAGTATTTTAGTTAAGCCTAAAGATTATAATGGATTATGTTGGACATAAGTTAGGATAAAATGTTTTTCGATATTATTTATGGGATGTTATAGTAATATAGCTTTAGAAAAAGGACAACCTGCAGGACGGGCGACAGCCCATCGCGTCGGACAAGGCTGTGGGAATCGAACCCGCAACCGAAGTGCGACTGGCCTTTATCGCCTACCACTGGCCTACAGGAAGTCCCTATTTAGTAGAAACTAGTTTTATTATATTAACCAGTATGATATATGAAGTATAAGTCCATTTTAGGAACCATATATGATTAATCTCACTATAGAATGACTTATGTATATTTAATAACTTTTTCTAACCTTTTGTTTGAGACAGATGGAATGAACCGTCATTCTATCACATGATCTGCTAACACTTCACGAATAACAAATTCAACTTCATTTATTTAAGAGATGAAATAGAAATTGTTCAAGGCATGAACAACAGTGAGATTGTACCAAAATAAAGTAAGTATTTATTCTAATTCAAATTCTTTAACTTTAGGGAAATGATCTTGAAAACCAAAAATGTTGTCCTAGTGCTCTTATATCTGATTAATCAGATGGTACCTAAGATCGTCACAGATTTATGGATTGGTGATTGTTGGATTTTCCATATCCATGTTCTCTACCACTCTCCCTCAGAACATGATGGTTAGATTTTTCTTCCATATCCATATTTTCACCTATGTGGAAACCGAGTGATTAGTTTATTTGGGTAATCGTTACGTTTCATAATTTTGTTTTTAAAGATTGGTTTTGGTATTCCTTTTTACGATGTGGGTTTCTATTAACGAAACTTTCGAATAGTAAACCATTTATAACCCCGACGAATTTCGAGGGCGAAATTCATTTTAAGGGGGGTAGAATGTAACACCCCGAGATTTTATGAAAAATATTCTTTTTAATTTCATTAATGTCTTGTGTTGTACGCTACACCAAAAGGAGCTTGCACAACACACATCCTTGACTTGCCTTGTATTACATGCAATCGCGACCTTCCTCGATAGCGTGTGTAGTACGCAGTACCGAGTTTCACTAAACAAAGATATGCTATTAAAATATTATTAAAACTAGCTGTTATGAATAGTAATAACCACTTTTTGAAATTTTGTAAATTTTATTTTTCAAAATAAACTTCATTTTTGGATTCGGAATATCAAAATTAGCCTAGGGTGAAATTTTGGTATTTTTCTGAAAACTTTCAATTTTTGATGAATAGTGAAACCACTAAGTGGTATGTTAAAAACTGAATTTTGCATAAAACTTAATTTTAACGCTTCTGTGAATGGAATTTCAAAAATCCGACAGACACAGTTGATATCAGTAAGTAAAATGTGGTTCAATGAGATAAAAATAATTTTTTGGTGAATAGTAACTTTTTACTTTTTTTACCGCGGTTAATAGTAAATAGGGTAACTAAGGGTAAAAATTATATTACTATTACCCTAACACATGTAATAATTCTATTAGATAAGTGTAATTCTACCAAAAACAACCTTATGAATATAATATGACCATTTAGGTCCACTTGGATTAGATTATGACATTTAATATTATTTTATTTAATGAATAGTTAAATAGTTAAAATCAAAGATTAATAACTAAAACATTTTAAATATGGGGTTATACATAAGATAAATTCGACTATAAATATTTATTAGAAAGATAAAACGATTTCCTACATAATTATATTTTATTTATAATTTTTAGACTTTAAATAATTTAATTTATTTATGATACAACGATGATGCAGTAATTACCCTTTTAAGAAAATGTTAACATAATTGATGTTATAAATGCTCAAATAAATGTAATTTGAGACTCTTTATGAATTCCACTAATTTTATAGGTTACTATGATATATTAGTGTTGATTTAATCAACTTTTATTGAACATATAATTCTGTTATGACTTTCACAAAAATCATATATCAAATAGTGTCAAAATTGACACCAAATAGTTTTTAAATCAAATATTATATTATTAATTGTTATTTTATTCCTCAAAATCTAAGGTTCGGACAAATGACTTAGATAAGGATATATATATTAATAATAAACAACTTGGGGTTCGTTTGGAAAGTTATAATAAGTGTATTAACCATATAGTGTAAGAAAACAAAAAGTCACGGTAAAAGTTAAATTATTTAACTTAGAGTTAAATCTAATTGATAAGGTTACAATAATAACCTAAACTTGTCTAAATACTATTGGTTGATAGGATTTAGACCCATCCCCACTTTAACTTCGAAATAAGACCCTTTGGAACCATTATAAACCTATTTTGACTTTAATATAAAATAATATTTTGAGATATTCCTAAGGTGCCCCTCTCCTCCCTTATAAAAGGGCACCTCCTCCCCCTACTCCTCACACCAATTTGAGCACTCAAGCTCGGCCAACCCCTGCCAAAATCCCTTCTCCACTTCCCTAGATTAATACTATAGGTCCTGGTCTTCTTCAAAGACCAATCTTAGTTCTCTAAGTGGAGGATTCAAAGAGGCGTTTCAAAGAAGAGGTAATATCCATTACCGATCTTTTCAATTTCTTTATTCTTAAACATCTTCTTCTTTATTTGTTTCATGATAAAGTAATAACATAATTATTACTTAAATACTTATATGTTATTTTAAATATTAAACAACCCTATTTCACCATCTATCCATCCTACGGAAAAAGAAATCACCGCGCGTGCGTACGTACGGAATACCGTCTCCACACCGTGGTGTAATCTATTTTCCACCACCACCTTACTTGGATGGGTATAATGGTGTAAATAATGACTATATATGACTATTATAAAGTGATATTGATTCTGAAATAGTATAAATACACTCCAATACAGTCCCACGATCTTGAGAAGGATATCATCGCTCGTGCGTACGTACGGACTACCGTCTCCACGACGTGATGAGATTCATCCTTCACTTTAACCATTCATGAATGATTATAAAGTATATATAATAAGTAATCATGAAATATATGACATGGTAAATCTACTGGATTTATTTATATATATATGTCATCTACTTACTTCCATTCAATACAATAAGGAAAGGAAAACAGCGTTCATGCGTACGTACGGACTACCATCTCCATGAACGGTGTGTTTCATTTCATTTATCTATCTATTATATATATATATATATATATATATACTGAATATATATGATATATAAATCATATTCTATATTCTGGAAGTAAGTAAATAATGATATAAGTAATAATAATGTCAAGAACAACAAGTCCAAACACCTACGATAAATGAAACAATTTTACCCAAAACGCTCTTTAACATGGAATTTACAAAAGAACGGGTAATATAAAGTCATAAGTGAACCATATATGATATCATAACAATGAATATGATTCTTTAATATGTAAATGACATTATTTAAATCATTATACAGGAGGTTCAGACACTTACGAAGCAAATCGGACCTAAGGTAAGGGAAATATCACAATCTCACTTTTATCCGAGATTGTTTTTACTTTGGTAATTACTGGGGTGTATTTTATTATCCACATCCATGTTACCTAAATGAGTAATATTATTTCCATCCTTCTAAAATAGTTTATATCCAATTTCACCCTTCGTTAAGTTTTTTGTAAATGATATGAAAGGAATCTTTTGTCGTTTTCCGTACGAGGTACTTTTTTACTTTTCCGACAAAAGTACGAAGAATGTTTTTTTTAACTTATACGGCAAGAATGGATTTTTAAAACATTATTTCCATGAAGATTCCTTTACAATTTTTCAAGTTTATTTTTAATCAACTTCTTTTAGTTTAAAATTGTATGACATGTTAAGAAAGGAAAAGTATTTTTGAAGTATAAAGGATATTTTCCTCAAGAATGGAGTTCAAATGGTTTATCAAAATTATTTTCCATCTAAGATAATATAGGGTTCTGTTTTTATCCCTATTATTACATTGATTTGATTATGTTTTGAGGAAATTATTTTTATGAAGTCATTTACCTTATATGATTTGTTTTATGATGTCATGATGTTTCAATAATTCCATTTTTTTTACATGGGTTATGCAATGATGTATGATTTATGATTTTGTGGCACACATAAGAAAGGATTCATTATAAGATGGGTGGGACCTATATCTCCCTACAATGAATTGGTTAAAGATTTTATATCTCATGAGATAGACATGGCTGGAATGGTAGGTTATACCAGTTCAGTGAAACAGGACTGAAACGAGGGTGACTCGGTTCAGAAAGGGACTTTGTCCACTAAGATAGTCTTGGAAATGAGTCTTGACTAGCAAGAAATGATTCTCTATGATTATGTGTGTATGCCACAATGTTTCATGTTTTAAGTTATGATTATTGTGATTACATTTCACTGCCATGATTTATCCCATGTTAAGAAATTATGCTCTCTTTTGCTGGTTAAGATTTTCAGAATGTTATGTTCTTATGATGTGATTGGTATTTCTTTTGTTTACCCTTACTGAGCATTTGAGCTCAACCTTTTATGTTTTCCTTTCCCCAGGATATAAAGAAAGGTTTTAGGTATAAAAAAAGGAAGATATTTATGGTAGATGTTGAAGATCTTTCACCAGGATTAGAAGATTATATTCCGAGTTTCCAAAGACACTAAACTATTACGATCCTTGTGTGTGTGTTTTTGTTATGTACTAAGTATTCCGCAAATGTAATGTAATGTCCATGTACGTCAAGCTTCGGGTCTCTACAAACATGGACCAACATGAACTAATTTCATAAAATGGGGAATCTAGTATCCCTAGAAAATGGAGGATAATTCCATCAAAAACTATTTTTAGGGGATATTTTCAATCATAGGACCTATCTGGATGGTGAAATGTGATGCACATCAATAAATTCAATCACGTTCATCTAATTCTGTCAGGAGATTACCGTGCTGAAAATACTTGATGAAGGGTGTTGTCCAATCAAGGGATTATTTTGTTGTGTAAGGGGGATCAAGAGGTTATTGTGTGGAAGATACGATGGAATGGTGACATACTTGCTGTTTATCATCATCGTCCAGGGAGATCGGGGTTATGAACCTTCGATGCACCACATGGAAAAATAAATATTTATAGTCATGTTCTATGATGGAATCTCTTAAACTAGCCAGGGTATTAGCTTGACCATTCCATGACCGAATGTAACACCCCAATATTTCATAGTATATTATTTTTTCAAAGTAATTAAATAACATGAACTACAGGCAACACCGAGTTTAAGCGCACTGTTACCTACCAAACTAGCCGTTATAAATATTAATACCCACTTTTTGAAATTTAATAAATTTTATCTTTCAAAATGGACTTTATTTTTGGATTAGTAATATCAAAATTAGCTTAGGGTGAATTTTTGTTATTTTTTTGAAAAATTTCTATTTTTGATGAATAGTGAAAAACACTGAGTTATAGTTTAAAACCGAATTTTTATTTAAATAATTATTTATTTTATTTTAATTTTTTTAGGATAAAATAGACACATAATACCTATATAATTTCAATGTAATTCATTATAGTCACTTTATAATAATTATATATATATATAAATTTTATTGAACTTTTCACTATCTATTACCCATCTCTTAGGAGAATTTGCAAATTCACATAAAACATAATTTTACCATTTCTGTGAGTGGAATTTTGAAAATCCAAGAGAAAAGGTTAATAACAAGGAGTAAAATGTGGTTCCATAAGATAAAAATAATTTTTGGTGAAAAATAACTTTTTACTTTTATTTACCACGGTTAATATTAAATAAGGTAATTAACGGTAAAAATGATACTAATATTACCGTACAAAAGTCCTAATTCTGTTGTAAAAGTGTATATCGACCAAATACAACCTTAGTAAAAAAATATTATCATTTAGGCCCACTTGGATTAGATTAGGACATTTATTATTATTTAATTCAAAGTATAGTTAAAAGAGTTAATATCAATGTTGAATAACTAAAACATTTTAATATAGTGTTATACATAAGATAAATTAGATTATAGATATTAATTAGAAATATAAAATTATTTCTTACGTAATGGTATTTTATTTATAATTTTGAGACATTAAATAATTTAATTTAATTATGACACAATGATGATGCAGTAATTACCGTATTAATGAAATATTAAGATAATTGATATTATAAAGACACAATTAAATGTGATTTCATACTATTTATGAATTAAAATAATTTTCTAGGTTAATATAAAATATTATTATTAGTTATATGAATATTTCAGGAAGTAATAATGATTTTATGAATTTATCAAAAAAAAAATACCCAATAGTGTCAAAATTGACATAAAAGAGTTTTTAAAATGAATATTATATTTTTTATTGATATTCTATTCATAAAAATATACGTTTAGGCCAAAGGACTTATATCATGATAGGTGTATAATTAATGTACCACTTGGGGGTTCTATTGTAAGATTATAGTAAGTTTATTAACCCAATAATATAAAAATACAAAGAGGCATGGTAAATGTCAAACTAATTAACTCATAGGTAAAACTAAAAGATAAGGTTAATAAAGTGTGCCAAACCTATCTAAAACCTTTTGGTTGAGTGGATTTAGACCCATACCCACCTTATCCTCTAAATAAATCAAATTGGGGTCATTATAAAACGATTATGAATTTATTATAAAATAATATTTTATGTTTTTCGTAAGGTTCCCCTCACCCCTCTTATAAAAGGGAACTCCCCCTTCACTCTAATTCACACCATCTACGCCATTTGGCTTGGCCAACCCCTACCCAAATACCCTATAAACTATCATCCCTTCAACCTAGAGGCATTATTTTGATCATAAATCCAACCTATGGAGCCTTTTTTATCAAATAAAAACAAATACCCCGAAGAAGAGGTAAGGATTTCACCACCCTCTTTCAAGTTTCTTTCTTCTTCCACATCCTTTTTCTTTTTTGTTTCCATTATAAAATAATAAATCCATGATATTCTATATACTGTGATGTTATTATAATTATGGTACAACCAAATTCAATATTCTATCCACCCTTTGAATGACATGTCACCATATGTGCGTATGTATGTCTTACCGTCTCCACATCGTGGTGTAACTGCTATTCAATACATTATTATTTGGATGCGTATAATAATGATGTGTATTTTATGTAAATAATAAATATAAAATGATAACGATTCAGTATATATGATATACCATCCAATTATATATTACATTAATATCAAAAGAATGATATTTTTTCTCATGCGTACGTACGGATTACCATCTCCATGACGCGATGAGATTCATTTCCAAGTTCCCCATTCATCGATGATTATAAAAATATATATTACTAATAAGTATGTAATATATTAAATAATAATGATACTAGAGATGTATATATTTATATATATATATATTTATTTATTTATGTACTTAGATATATCTTATTCACTTACTTACTTTCAATACTATATGAAAACGGAAACATCGTTTATGCGTATGTACGGACTATCGTCTCCTAAACGGTGTTTTATATTTCATATATATGACTATTATACATATTTATATTCAAAATATATATTATATATAAATAATATTTTATATTCAGGAAGTATTTAAATCATGATCTAAGTTATACAATCAAGATTAACAAGTTAATACACGTACGATAAAGAAAGCAATTATTACCCGAAATATTAATATAACATGGAAATTATTATTAAATGGGTTGTATAAAGTCATAAATGAATAATTTATGATATAATATATATAAATATGGTTCTGGTATAATTAAGTAACATACTATAGTCTTCATACATGAGGTTAAATTTACCCTCGTCTAAAGGAAAGTGCAAGGTAAGGGGTTTTCATCTCACTCCTTATTCCCGAGAAATTCGTGCCACATTTCCACTATTACCTTTTGTGTGGTGTATGTACTACCAATAATTGTATTCTTTGTGTAATAAACTTTAATTTTTGTGTATTTACATATTCATTTTATGATATCTCTTTCATGGGGTGTATGTTTCGTATGTTACCAAATTGGTAAAGGTGTATTTCACAATCTCTTCATTATCCGAGGTTGTTTATACGCAATTATCTACTGGGACCTCTTTATCATCCACATACATGTTTCTTATAAATGTATTTAGAATAATTCTTACTATTTTATAGAATATGGGTTAAATTCATTTATACCCTTGTTTGACTTTTTATAAGATGTTTATAAAGGAATCTTTCCGTCATTTTCCAAATAATGTTTTTAACCTTTTTGACAAAATTAAGGTAAGAATGTCTTTTTATTAACTTATAAAGTGGGTACGGATATTTTCCACTGTTATAAAATCGTCGAAGCATCCCTTACATTCTTATAATAATACTTTCAAAGTAAATGTTTTCTTTTAAAATTATGTTACTTTAAAATGATTTCAAAAAAACAGATATTTCTCTAAAAAAGTTTTGATTTCATTTATTTCAACATCCTTTGAAGGTTTTTAAGCTTATTTGAAGTTGATTTATTATGATACTAAACTTCCATATTTTATTAATGTTTTTGTGATATATTTGACTGTGGATGTGTTATTTTTATACAATTCATGGTTTATGGAGAAAGTATTGACATTTCGTATGCTAGTTTTCATACGAATGTTAATGTTATCTTTAAACATGTTCATATGTGGAATGCATTGGACCTTATAAGCGATGGGCGGAGACCGCTATGGCTTCTCGATGCATCGGTAGGTCTCATGAGACAAATTAATGTCTTGGCACAAGGCCTTGAAAAAATATTATTTGTATTTTTTGCACAGGTCCTTGACAATGTGGTTATGATAGTCTGTCATTATGAATTTCATCATTATAAAAGTGGTTAGTGATATTTCATGTGATTATTCGACTAGTAGAATATCCATGATTATAAGTAAATGTAATTACTTAATTTAATTTTTTTCTATATTATTCTAAATCTCAATTTTAAAAGGCTTTTGTTTTAGTTATACATTGCCTTAAACGTTTATGCTTATTTATGAAAGTTTCCACGGTATTGTTATCCTTACTGAGCATTTGAGATCACCTATTTCTATGATTTATTTTTTCAAGGATTCCAAGAAGTGTTTTGTGATTGATATGTAGGGTTAGCCAAGGGAATAGTGGCGTTCATAAAGTATTATTTATGTTTTTTGTATATTATAAAGTGTAATGTAACATTCATGTATGTAGTCTATTTTCCAATACTGTTAAACCGATCGGCCCTTCGGGACTAGATTCCTTGTAATCATGCAAATGTATTAAAATTATGCACCGATTGTGGGTAATTGGGGTCGGGGAATTATAGTTGGTATCAAAAGATTTTTAGCAATAACCTTGGAATCTAAATTTAGATAAACTATTATTAGAGCAGGTATCCCTAAGATAGACTTTGCGGATTAGTATAGAAGAACATCCAAGACTTTTGGTATTGTAGAGATTTTGTGAGTTTTCCAAGAAATACATCCCTATCTGAATTCTTGTAGGTAGAGGCGGCTCTGGCACATATGTACGTAGAGGTAAAACCTGAAAACACCGCTTTGAGCTGGACTCAAATGGGAACTGGTGCACGAAAATGGGCCTTGCTACACTCTTGGTTATGACACTCCCGGGGAATATGATTAGGATAATTCACATTTTCTATAAAAACCATTATGAGGGGCTTATGAGTATATACTTCCTCAATGAAAACATTTTTATGATTATGGATTATGTCCATAAACTATTCAATTTATGCTATGTGTTTTAGAAGTTTGGATTTATGTATTGTGATTCATAAACTAATCTAGTGTTTTCCATTGTATAGAAATGGTGCCCAGTATAAAGAATGTGAACTCCAACAATACGTATGATCCAAAGAGTAAGAAGGATCATATCATTCACGGTATTAAGCCAACATTTAGAATGTAAATTTCCTCCCATGTATTCTCAACATATGATGAAATAGTATCATGTGTTAATAAGATATGTAAATAATTCTATGAGTCCTATGGATTTGAAGGGAAGAAAGAGAAGAAAAGGATGGATGAGAGAAAGTTGGATAAAGGGAAGATGGAAAAGAAGAATTTTCCCATATGTGATAACTATGGGAAGAAACACCCTGGAACTTTCCTAAAGGGAATGGGAGTTTGTTATATGTGTGGAGAAAAGGGACACCAAGTACGTGACTGCATGGGTCATAAAAAGTTTCCAAATGTACAATGTTTCGTCTGTAAAGAGTTGGGACACTACGTGAACCAATGTCCAAATCATCAGAGTATGCCCCAAATGATGCTATTGGATAATAGTCAAGTTATGATACTAACACAGATGAGGAGGAATGTTTAGAATTTGTATGTTGTTATTAGAGAATTATGTCATTTGAGTGTTGTATCAACAATGTACTAGTTATAATAATTATGGAGTATATAAGGATTGTACTACATTAATATTTCATTAAGGACTTGAGATTGTGTGGATCCAAGAAATGTGACTCAATAGCAGGATAACTTTTTGGAAAATATTTGGTTGAGATAAAGATAAACCAAAATATGGTTCTAATACCGAGGTAGTGATTTTGGAATAATACATGATTGATTTGGATTTATTATATTGGATATTCTTGACTACCTTAAAACTGATTAATGATTTGTATATTCCATCATTGTTAGAGTTTAAAACATTTCTGGATAGAAGGAGTATATCCATTATTCTATAAGGAATAAGGTATCATGAATGTAATCAATAAGGTTTTATGGTAATTCAGGATGTTGCAGTGTTTTAAAAGAATACATGATTAAGGTGTTCACATGTTATTACGTGGAAAAAGCATCTTAAGTGAGTTTACCTTCCATATAAATTTTGGACTGTGAGTTTGGAAAGAATTATTTTGGATAAATCTAGTTTGAGATTATTTTTGGATTGCTATAAAAGGACAACCCGAAGGTCGGGCGGTAACCCGTTGCGTACGGCAAGGCCAAGAGACTTGAATCTGTAACTGAAGGGAGACAACAGTGTATCACCTATCACTAACCCACGTGATGTCTAGGATTGAATAATGTAGTTTTTTAAAGGGTCTGGTAGATGAATTATAAATTCATTTTTTTGGAACCCTATACGAATAGGATAAATAGAATATTTCTTTTAAGTTTTATTATCTTTTATAGTGAAAGATGCGTTTGTGGTAGAAATTAGTTAAGGATGGAAATCTACTTGACAAGTATACATTTTTTTCTTCTCTTATTCTATGAAGAAATAAATTCCTAAACTTTAGGTAAGTAATCTTTACCAAAATTTTGTTATCCTAATACCTTACATTTTTTTGAACTGATGGTATTTTAAATCATCATTGATCGGTGGCTTTGAGGACCACAATTGTACAATTGATTGTGATTGATGACCTCAATCACTCCTTATAAATATTTACTTTTTCCCTCCAATTATCTGTCTCTAATTTCCACCAATGTTCTTCTAATAAAGATCATAATTTGGTGGTGACTTTTTCATTCCCATTTTCCTCTTATTAAGACTAAATTTTATTAACCCAATTTCCGATGCCGGTTTTCCCACAATGGTATTTTCTATTTTCATCCTTTTATTTTCGAAGAACAATTTTAAATTTCGAGGATGCAATTTATTGAAGGAGGAAAGAATGTAACACCCCAAGATTTCATAGTACATTATTTTTTCAAAGTAATTTAATAACATGCACTACAGGCAACACCGAGTTCAAGCGCACCATAACTTACCAAACTAGCTGTTATGAATAGCAATACCCACTTTTTAAAATTTTATAAATTTTAACATTCAAAATGGACTTCATTTTTAGATTCAGAAAATAAAAATTAGCTTAGGGTGAATTTTTGGTATTTTTCTGAAAACTTTCAATTTTTGATGAATAGTGAAAAACACTGAGTTATAGTTTAAAACCAAATTTTTATTTAAATAATTATTTATTTTATTTAAATTTATTTTAGATAAAAATAGATACATAATACCTATATAATATCAATGTAATTCATTGTATTTAGTTTATAATAATTTTACATATATAAAAATTTTATTGAACTTTTCACCGTCTTTTACTCATCTCCTAGGAAAATTTGCAAATTCACATAAAACTTAATTTTACCGCTTCTGTGAGTGGAATTTCAAAAATCCAAGAGACACAGTTAATATCAAGGAGTAAAATGTGGTTCAATAAGATATAAATAATTTTTGGTGAATAGTAACTTTTTACTTTTATTTACCACGGTTAAAAGTAAATTGGGTAATTATGGGTAAAAATGATATTAATATTACTCTCAAACACGTCCTATTGTATTCGACAAGTGTATCTCGACCAAAAAAAACCTTGGGAATAAAATATTATCATTTAGGTCCACGTGGATTATATGAGGACATTTATTATTATTTAATTCAAAGAAGAGTTAAAAGTGTTAAAATCAACTTTTAATAACTAAAACATTTTTAATATATGGTTATACATAAGATAAATTCAACTATAAATATTCATTAGAAATAAAAAAATATTTCCTACATAATGGTATTTTATTTATAAATTTTAGAAATTAAATAATTTAATATATTTATGACACAGTTATGATGCAGTAATTACCGTATTAATAAAAGATTGAGATAATTGATATTATAAATACCCAAAATAATGTAATTTGAGACTTTTTATGAATTACAATAATTTTCATGGTTAATATGACATATTAGGATTGGTTATATGACTTTTTTTGAAGTAATAATGCTTTATGAATTTATCAAAAACAAAATACCCAATAGTGTCAAAATTGACATAAAAGAGTTTTGAAAACAAATATTATATTATTAATTGATATTTTATTCCACAAATTCTACGGTTTGGCCAAAGGACTTATATCATGATATTTTTATAATTAATGGACCACTTGGGGGTCGATTGGAGGTTTATAGTATGTTTATTAATCATAAAATATAAAAATACAAAGAGGTATGGTAAATGTCAAACTAATTAACTAAGAGTTAAAACTAAAAGATAATGTTAATAAAGTAACCCAAACCTATATAAAACATATTGGTTGAGTGGATTTTGACCCATCCCAACCTTATCCTTTAAATAAATCAATTTTAGCCATTATAAACCGAATATGAATTTATTATAAAATAATATTTTATGTTTTTCCTAAGGTGCCCCTCACCCCTCTTATAAAAGGTTACTCCCCCTTCACTCTAATTCACAACATCTAAGCCTTTTTAATCTGAAAAACCCAGCCCAAATACCCTCTCAACTATCCTCCCTTAAACATAGTTTCCTTTTCTTGATTAGAAAGCCAACCTATAGAGCCCTTTTGATCAAATCAATAGGAAGAACCTGAAGAAGAGGTAATGATTTCACCACCCTCTTTCAAGTTCCTTTATTCTACCACTTCCTTTTCTTTGTTGTTTCCATTATAAAATAATAAATTTGGTATCTTCTATATAATGTGATGTTATTATAATTATCGTACAACTAAATTCATTATTTTATCCACCATTTGAATGACATGTCACCATACGTGTGTACGTACGGTTTACCGTCTCCAAATTGTAGTGTAATTGTTATTCAATACATTATTATTTGGATGAGTATAATAATGATGTGTATTTGATGAAATAATAAATATAACATGATAAGGATTCTGTATATATGATATACCATCCCATTATATATTATTTTAATATCAAAAGAATGATATTTTCGCTCATGTGTACGTACGGATTACCGTCACCACGACGCGATGAGATTAATTTCCAAGTTCACCATTCATCGACAATTATAAAAAAAAAATATTACTAATAAGTATGTAATATATGACATAATAATGCTAATGGAGATATATATATTTATATACATAAGTATTTATGTACTTACATATATCATATTCACTTACTTCCATTCAATACTATATGAAAACGGAAACAACGTTTATGCGTACGTACGGACTACCATCTCCATAAACGTTGTTTTCCATTTCATATATATGTCTATTATACATATTTATATTCTAAATATATATGATATATAAATCATGTTTTATATTCTGGAATTATTTAAATGATGATCTATGTGATACAATCAAGAGTAACATGCTAAAACACGTACGATAAAGAAGGCAATTATTACCCGAAATATCAATATAACATGGAAATTATTATTAAATGGGTAGTATAAAGTATTAAATGAATAATGTATGATATCATAAATATTAACATGGTTCTGTTATAATTAAATAACATACTATAGTCCTCATACTGGAGGTTAAACGTACACTCGACTAAAGGAAATTGCAAGGTAAGGGGTTTTCATCTCACTCCATATTCTCATGAGCTTCATGCCATATTGCCACTATTACCTTTTGTGTGGTGTATGTACTACCCATAATTGTATTCTTTCAGTAATACACTTTAATTTATGTGTATTTATATATTCATTGTTCGATATCTTTTTCATGGGGTGTATGTTTCGTAAGTTACCAAATTAGTAAGGGTTTATTTCACAATCTCTTCGTTATCCGAGGTTGTTTATATGTAATTATCTACTGGGTCCTCTTTATCATCCTCATTCATTTTTGTTAAAAATTTATTTCAAATCATTCTTAATATTTAATAGACTATGGGTTAAATTCATTTATACACTTGTTTGACTTTTTATAAGATGTTTATAAAGTAATCTTTCCGTCGTTTTCCAAATAAGGTCCTTTTTAACCTTTTCGACAAAATTAAAGTAAGAATGTCTTTTTTTAACTTATACGGCAGGTGCATCTATTTTCCACCATTATAAAATCGTCGAAGATTACCTTACAAGATTATAATAATATTTTCAAAGTAAATGTTTTCTTTTATAATTATGTGACTTTTACATGATTTAAAAAAATAGATATTTCTCTAAAATAGTTTTGACTTCATCTTTGTCAACATCCTTTGATGGATTTTAATCTTATTTGATGTTGATTTAGTATGATACAAAACATCAATATTGTATTGAAGTTTTTGTGATATGTTTGACTATCGATCTGTTATTTTTATAAATTCATGGTTTATGGAAAATGTATTGAAATTTCGTATGCTAGTTCTAATACGAATGTTTATGTTATGTTTAAACCTATTCATATGAGGAATTCATTGGAATTAATAAGTGACGAGTGGAGCCCGCTATAGCTCCTCGATGCATCGGTAGGTATCATGATACAAACTAGTGTCTTCCCATAAGGCCTTGACAAAATCTTTTTTGTATTCTTGGCACAAGGCCTTGAATGTGTGGTTATGATAGTCTGGCATTATGCATTCCATCATTATGAAAGTGGTTAGTGATATTGCATGTGATTATTCGACTATTAGAATATACATGTGAATAATTAAATGGAATTACTTCATTTTATTTTTTCCAAGTTATGTTGAAGTTCATGTTTAAAAGGCTTTTGTTTTAGTAATACATTTCCTTAAATGTTTATTCTTATTTATGAAATTTTTCTCTGTATTGTTATCCTTACTGAGCATTTGAGCTCACCCCTTTATATGTTTTATTTTTCCCATGATTCCAAGAAGTGTATTGTGATTGATATTTAGGGTTAAGCCAAGGGAATAATGGAATTCATAAAGGATTATTTATGTTGTTTTGTATGTTATAAAGTGTAATGTAACATTAATGTATGTAATCTATTTTCCAGGACTGCTAAACTGATCGGTCCTTTGGGACTTGATTCATTGTAATCATGCCAATGTATAAAAATAATGCACCGACTCTGGGTAACTGGGGTCGGTGCGTTACACCGAGGAAGGTGAATAACCTCTAGTTGAGAAGGGAAAATGGGCCAACAATTGGAAACCACGCTCTAAAAGATGCATTTGCTACGGATTTCTAACAACATAGTCATCATTGATCTTCTTTATGACTAGCACAAAGTACACCACCACATATAGTTAGGGAACATCAATCACGAGATCCAACTCGAGACTAGTGATGAGAGACTTATACTCCAACTCGTTTTTTGGTGCATCCTTCTGACAACAAGAATGAATATGGAATGATAACGTATGTAGGGGTAATAAAGATGATACCCATGCCTACTCTATTGACTTGGGAATCATTTCTTCTTCATCCAGTTGGGCTTCTTGAGGCACCATAAAAGTGTATATACCAATATGGAATGGCTTCATCCACCAATAGGATGACCTCATCTAGAAATTCCAGATTCAAGGAATGATTGGTTTGAGTCAAATGGGCAGCCATAAAATCTTCCTGTGCCTGATCCTTAGTGGTATTCTGTGTGAATAACCTGGTGGAAAACTTCTAAAGGATCCCTAACCAACAATCTAAGTGTCCTATCAACTTGGGGATGTAAATAATATACTTTAGTAGATCCACACGGGACACTAGATGTATCTCATGATGTTGAAAGTAATGCCACAACTTCTTCACTCTGAAAACTAGCATGAGGCAGTTCTTCTAGACATAATAATATTTGATCTCTGTATCGAGGATCATTCGACTGATATAGTAAAAAAATTTATCTGACCCTTCAGTTTTATTCTAGGTGTGAAGGTCACTGAGGGATTGTCCAAGGGTGTCTACATAAAGGACCAATGGCCTTCTAAATATGGGTGGCATAATAATCCGAGGATGTAGGGGATACAAGACAATTTTACCAAAATTGGACTTACACTCTTCATACCATTAGTAGATGACACATTTCATCATGAGTCTATAAAAGGGATTATATTTACTGGCCATATATGTAATAAATCAGATTATATAGGCTATGTGGCCTTAAAAACCCCAGAGCTCACAAACATTGCTCGTAGGAGGAACCTAAATGATGTCCATGATATTCTATGGGTCAATTTTAATGCCTATATATCTCACAACGAATCTAAGAAAACTACCATAGGGGAACCCGAAGGCACACTTCAAGGAGCTCATCTTCAGGGCGTAGGAGAAGTTGAAGTTGAACACTTTCTCAAGATATCTAAGATAGTACTGACACTGGATGGATTTGACAACCCGATCATCTATATAGAATACCACTAGCATCCCATGGATCAGGGTCCATATGTTGTGCATAACATGATGATAAGTGCCTCCAACATTCTTCAAACTTAAGGTTATCACCTAATTGAAGTATGTACCATGTGGTTCCTTTAAGGTGGTGGACTCCTCATCTTCTAGGGCCTTTCATATCGGATTATAGCCGAAATACCCTTCCATGATGGATACAGCTTTAAATCTAGTATTGGAATCAATCATCATCTATGTCATAAGAAGTGGAAAACCATCCTTCAGACGATGACTGTTAGGGTCACAGAAGTCAATGGAGACTTTGATCTTATTATTCTTCTTCTAAATTTTCGTGATATTATCCAACAATCTAGGTAAATGTACTCCCCTGAATATGTTGTAATTGATATGCTTATAAACATCATCCTTGACCATGGCACTGTGAGAGGGGTGAATTTTCCTGGGAGGCTACTTGAACCCATGATGACTTTTTGGGAGGCCAATGTGGTGAACAATGACATGAAGGTCTAGTCCTAACATCTCATCATAACTCCATGTGAATAAATCATGATGTTGTTTCAGGAAATCAACATACTACATCCATTCTAAAGTAGACTTACCTATGTTTATTAGGGTTGTCCTTGGGTTGGACTTTATACCTATAAATCTTAATCCAATTGTCTTTATTAAAAGCGAGTAAAAACAAATAAGCAAACACAAAATAAGCAATAAAGACCTCTCCCCTCCCCCCATTATCCCATACCTACCTATGGATGCCTAAAATAATGTAGTTTGAGTGCATCCCCATTAATATATTTGATCCCCTCATCCTTGATGATGGGTGCATTGTGAAGGTACACCTCAACCGTGCTGAAAACATCCACTGAAGCCATATAGTCTGCATCCTTGTTCCCCTACCTATAGGAATGAAGCACCTGAGTATTGATATTAAGTAACATTATACAATTTTTGATAACATAACAAATCTACCATGGCACGTCTCTGTAACCTTTCAATGCATTGTGTACAATCATAGAGTCTGTCTCCACCTCAAAATGTTCTAACCCTTTTTTCCTAGATAACATAAGACCCATATGCATCGATGCTGCCTCCGCTTGATGGGAATTCCCCTGACCAAATGTAGATGATAACGCCAAGTAGACCGATCCATTGCTATCTCAAATGAACCGTCCTCCTTTTGCAAACCCCATCACACAAGAACCATCTATGTTCATCTTAAATCTCGCTGCATGTACCAACCAGCAGACCCATTCAACCCTTCTGATCCTAGATGTAGAGACCTCTCCACCACCTACCTGAAATCTTTTCATAGAAGGAAAATTCTTCCACGCTATAACATACATATTCAAATCAATCTATAAATTTATAGCCCATGTGATGATAGTCTAGATTGTCACTGGAACTCCATCATGCCTCGATCTGTTATGTGCCTTCCATAGACACCAGCACCCTGCATGCATCACCAACGATCGCACTGCTCCCTCATTACCCCCTCCCCTATGCCTTGGAACCATCTGTCAACAAAGGTACAGATATCCACATCTTTGGTGAGAAATGATGTGAATTCACAAAGAACCTTCCACACTTCACTGGCCTATTCGCTACCAAAAAACAGATGTGAAATTGACTACTACATGTGGACAGTACAACACACACATCGGGACGCCATATGAATACCACACCTACAGATATTTTCGTCAGTCGGGAGTGCTCTGTTCCACATCCTCCATGTGAGGAAATTATACTTGGTGGAAATATTTTTCACCCAAATGATCTCATCCCACTAATCATTTTGAGCCTGGGCTTGAGTGATGTGATTGAAATATTTGGACGAGAATCGTCCTAATGAAGAGGCGGTGAAGGTGCACATGTCATCCTCTTCGTTGACCTTAATGAGATGGAAAGTCTCCTACTGCTACTTATCCAACTCTATTTCAATAAACGTGGGGAACCACCTCGCTTCCCCGAAGGTGATCTCAGGTACCAAAAACCCTGGGAACCTGAGAATTGAACCTCATGAGTTCTGATTCTAGAAAGAGACTTCGCATTTACCCACAATCCATTAGGAAAAGGGATAGAGAAAAGAAATAACGGGGCCAACCATTATCCATAGCGAGGTACAATGTCCCTGCTCAGGATCCTGAAGCCATGATGCATACCTGTGCGTGGTAATCCCCCAAATCGTACGACATTCTATCACAATCCATGCCAGCCTCGCTTGCAATGTAGTATAGGGAATCTTTCCGTTTACACACATTAATACCTCCCTCACACACATGCTTCTACATTTTAACCCATGTAACCTAGTGCCAGCTACCCTCCGCACCTGAATCCCACGTAAAGTTTGCACGAATTCTGTTAATTGATCTGATCATGCCATTCAGAACCCTAATGGATGAAAGACCATGAATAGGAGACGCAGACAGGACTTTGTTAAAGAGTGTGATCCTTCTACAAAAGACAGAAATTTGTTCTTCCAGTTCAGCACCCTATGAGTGATACTAGAGAGAAGGTCGTCAAAATCTCTGATCCGAAGATGCTTGTACGATATAGGGGAACCAAGATAAGTCATTGAGAATTCGCCCCTCTGCATACACAGAAGCCTACTAATAGTCTCTACCCACACTGAGGAAAACTTTTTAGAAATGAAGAATTCACTCTTGCATATGTTAATTATCTGGCTGCTCCATCGAGTGTACTCAACCAGAATACTATTCAGACTATGAATTATTTTACTTCCAGTGATAAAGAATAGAATGGAGTCGTCGACATACATGACGTGGGAGATTGTCGGAGCCTTCATCTGATGGCGGTACTACAGAATCCCCCCTTCATTAATGCCCCTCCGAATAAGCCTACTTAAAACATCCGACATAAGAATGAATAGAGAAGGCGATATGGGATCCCCTTGCCAAAGGCCTCTGGTGGTCTTGAAGAAACCGTAAGATCTGCACATGAATGTGACAGCCAACCACAAGGAGCTAAAGCAGTGAAATATGATATCAACGTTCCAGGGAGAGAACCACATACCTGACAATACTCTGATAAGGAAGCTATATTCGACCCTACCAAATGCCTTGTTCATATATAACTTAATGACCAAGCTCGATCCACGTGTGTTGAAGCCGATATCACTGATCATCTCCGGAGCCAGGGCTATTGCTTCCTGTATCAAATGACCCTTAATAAACATGTGTGGTTCCAAGTAATCCAACCTGGGGATATGCCTCGCATGTCTGGAGTTAATGACCCAATCCAAGACTTTATATGGGACGTTGCACATGCTCATTGGGTGGTAATTTGAGATTGTAGTCGGGCTCTTGGTCTTGGGAAGAAGAACCATGGTGGTGGCAGAAGCAATCCGAGGTAAGCTTCCACCCCGAAACATGTCCTGGATGGCCGCGATCAGGTCTTCCTTCACTTCATCCTAGAAGATCCTATAAAAGGTTGCAGGGAATCCATCAGGCCATGCACTACTATCTGTTTTCAGCAGCATGAGGTTATGCTTAATCTCAATTTCATCGGGCACAGTTCCAATGCAGGTATTAATCTGATTCGTCACTACTTTAGGAACCACCTCTAAAAATTTATTGTATCTCGAAGGGTAACCACTGAAAAAACTCTCCAAAGGACCGGCCAAAAGATACATAAAAATGTGTAGGCCAAGACTCCCATTGTATCACTATCATCCGGGTATGAACCATCCTCCAACTGGATATTCGGCTTCACCGGTCTCGACCTCTCTTTAATGCATGCATGAAATATGGCTGTATTTCTATCTCCATCTCTAATCCATTTGATCGGATCCCCCTCTCTGGCCAGCTATTCTTTCTTTATGATCAGTTCCTCCATAATTCCTTTCTTCTCTGAATGCTCCTCAAACACCCGATCATCCCATGCCTCTACTAAACATTCTCTAGGCACTCAACCTCCATCATGACGCAATTATGCACTGAATCAGGAGGAACAAGGCCCTTATACCATTTAGTGAGCTTTACTTTCAACCTCTGTAGTTTACAGTGAAAGATGGTCCACTTGTTGCTTTGAGTGGGAACTACCCCTGCAGTGCTAACCAATTTACGATATCCCTGAATATCAACCAAGTACTAGCTGTACCTATATCGCTCAGGAGGGCCTTGAGAAGACTTCAATGTTACAAGGATAGGGGAGTGATCTGAGAGCCCCTGAACATGATGCTCTACCTTCGTGCAGGAAAAGGAAGATATGGCCTGAATATTGGCCAAGCAATGGTCCGACCAACTCCGCGACCTATTGGGCCCCCACTGATTATTACACCACGTAAATTTATCTCCCACAAAACATAGATCTGATATCCCCTTAACAGCCAGGAATTTAACAAAGGCAAGACATTCCTTTCTTGGAAACTGTCCCCGACACTTCCATTCAACCGGAGCATCCACCACGTTAAAATCCCCCCCCCCCAACGATCCACGGGGCATGGGCTAGGTCGAAGGAATTGAGATCCCTCCATAATGTCTTACGGGCATTAAAGTCGCAGATCCCATACACAAAAGAAGCATAGAAGGAAGAGATACCTTGGGTAACGTTGACAGTGATAAACTGGTCCAGTGCTTGAATAAAATCAACCACGCACCACCTATTCCAGAAAATCCAAATATACATGTTAATCGTGTCATCCTACATGTAACCATGCATTTTCAGCTGCCTGGAGAACTCCCCAAATCTAGAGGGTTGCTATTTATGCTCAATGATGGCCACCAAAGTAGCATTGTCACTTGCTATTTCCGAGGCCAAGAAGCCAGATTTAACCTGGGAACCAATCCCCCAGGCATTCCAGATTATCATGGGAGTCATTAAAAACTGAGTGCCCAGGGACTGGCTCCAGAGCATGTAGCCTTTCCTAAATGAGAGGTTTGCCTCCTTGTTGTATCCTAACCTTGGATCTAGTACACACACCTGACTACTTAAGCACCACCCTACTTACTTAAGCACCACCCTACTGGGAGTAGCTGAGCTACCCTTCAAACCCGAGCCACGCATCCTCATGTAGCTGGGCGTGGAATAAGATACCCCTTCCCTAGTACTCACTAAACATGGGGAAGAAGAGGATGTGGATGACTAAAGGAAAGCATCCACAGGAGAGGAAGATCCCCCTGAGACCGCTTCTGAATCCTGAGAAAACACCACCAAGGACCACTCCCAGTTCTCTGGGCTAACTATCTCGTCCACATCGTGAGGGACCGAAGCCATGGCCTTCCTTTGAGGGGGCCTCCGGGAGATCAATAGCAGTTACTTGGGCCTACACCTCCCCCCTCCACTTCTTCCTGAATTGGAGCCGATGAGGAAGGAATATCCCTACTACCGTAGACATACATTGCCCCTACCAACCTGATGCTCCCGTTAAGGTGACACCGATGACAGACTTGGTATGAGTGACCCTGCAAGAGGTAATGCGAATAGTACCTGGAAAAAACCAGGCAGACCAGATCCTAAGACAAGGTAAAGTCTCCCTCGACCTGCGGTTCAAGCTTCTCTGGCAGAGACCGGGTGATGCCAAGATCCACACAAATGCGAGCCTCTGAGGATGACAAAACCCTCCTCATACCAACATTTGAGAGCATATATCCCCTGATAGAATCCACGATCAACATGAGGAAGCCTTCGTTCTAGAAGGGCAGTGGCAACCCAGGTAGGCAAATCCAGATCGTCGAGGTCAAACTTTCTTTGCCTTTGTGAGCCTCCAAGGACCACCTAGTCAGGCCGAAACTCCAACGACCCCTGGACTGAAGAACCAAGCACCAGGAATGGACGAAATCTGCCTCTGAGGAAAGGACAATGCATAACGAACACCTTTCTAGCACCGAAACCTGCTCCGGCTGTTTGAGACCCCAGGACGAAACCCAGCATTGGAAGACGGAGAGAGGCGGATTGGCGGCCCCAAACTAAGCCACCAGGCTCCATTTTAGATAGGATTTTTCCTCCATAAAAGCACCCACCAGCACTTAAACCCTAACCTGATTTCCCTCGCACAACGACTGTAATGCCTCCACCGAGATCGCCCAAAAACAAGGGGAAATCCATTCGGTGCCGCAAAGTGCATCCCAAAAGCAAACCCCACCTCCGACTAGACGAGGAAGGTTGAGAGAAGGTAGGGGCAGGACATTGTTGAAGCTCTGCAGCTCTGACAGGGAGACCCCTCCATGAAGAGACGATGACCCGGGGTCAAACTCAGCCGGAGGTAGCGACGGGGACTGAGCTGGGCGGGCCTCCATGGGTGGAAAATTCGGAACTGGGGGAGGTGCTTGGACCGCGTTCTTATACATTAAATTTTTCAATTTCCAGAAGAATAAAAAAATGACCTAGTAAATGATAATATGATGTGATTGAAACCATTTTGGCCTTGATACCGAGATTCAGCTATACCAACTCATCGACAGTAGTGGAGACACTAATTCAAATGCTGGAGGGGTGTATTCTAGGTCTTAATCATCGTCTATGATGGTAGGATTAATAGAAGCATATGGTTCATCTGAGCCGACAGATTCAGGGTGAACACTGGAGCCTGCTTGAGCATTCGTGGAACCCTCAACAGTGGAATCTCACACCATAGCAACCGTGGCCACAACGGTTGTTTAACTGATTCAAATAAGCCCTTGAATTATGGGACTATGCTTAATGATATCAAGGTAGTGGTGTTGTTCGATATGTATTGACATAACATGGCTAAGCGTAAAAATAAGTTGTGGTGTATGATTGTTTCCATAGAGCGAACATCTCGATACCTAACAAGGGTTAAGGGGTTCTTGTGTCACCCAATCCTGGTCTATATAAGAACATGAGTTAATCTTTTGGTGTTCCATCTACTTAATAACATATTTTCCATTCACCTTAGAGAGCATAAAGCAATGTCACATGCCTGGATTCTGGCCTCTAACTGATGAATCTGGACGATAAAGTCATCATCTAGATCTATCTGCTCATCAGTTGGAGGAGTACTGTGGTCAGCCACATTTGATTGAACATGTTTTTCATTTCTATTTTAATAGTCAGCATCTAAATAGTGATATTAATAAGAAGAAAGGGAATATGTATCACCGTGTAGTATGATCACATGACTATTGATGGACGACTTGAGGCATTGGTGAAACGAGGAGGGAACTGCAAGATGATGATTGAGCCAGGGTCTACCCATCATCATTTTGTAGGAGGTATCCTTCGAAACAAACCATGAATTCAGTGCTATCAGTTAAGACACAATATTGGGTCTCCAGGTGGATTTTTCCACATGGCCTCAACTTGGCCCCTTCATAACCTTGAATTTTCAGGTCAAATGGACTCAGATCTTCTTTGGATAGTCCTAGCTTGTGGAGTGTTTGGTTCAAGAAGAGATGTTTCTCACAACCAGTGTCTCCAAGAGAGCGGTGGACTTCCATTCCATTAAACTGGCCAATGATGTACACCAAACGAATGTTCCCCTATACAATGGATACATCATCTTCTCTAGATTTTGAGATGATGGCCTGGCATTCTGCTCGCTCGACATCATCAGCATGGCAGCTCGTTGGAGCTGCTACCTCTATTTTGAACTCGAGGGGGATTCTCAAAGCCTTTGTGAGGGATTCAATAATAACTTCTAACTATTGCAGGGCCAAGATAATCAGTATCTTTGTAGGAATGCTAGAAATATTATTAATCACATCATAGTTCTTTTCTAGGTGCACACACCTACTAGTAGAAAGTTTCTCTATAGTAGATGTTATGACCGACGTTGCAAGTCAAACTGAAGGATTCTAGATGTTGTTTAGGATGTCTCATTTCTCACTATCTGAACCACACTCAATTACCAATGGATAACTATATGAAGACTGAGGTATGTCCAGTTATGAATGCATCTGATTGTGATTGGTCATGGAATATCTTCCCGATTCAGTAATATGAACGGCATTGGTTGTTGATTAGATGAGATAGGGTGAGAGGACAACACCAGTTGATCTCTACATTGGGCATGTTGTATGGTCTCAGTATTTTACATGGCTTGAATTCAGGCACTAGCCTATGCCCTCAGATGATATAGATGTTCATGACCTCACTAATGATGGCATCGATCTGGAACATTGGGAGGACCTGCAAGATGATTCTCTACATCAGGGACCATATATGGGCCCACTAGTTCAACAGTATTAACTGAGTCATACTCCTGATCATTGTATGAGGAGTCCTCTACCAAATAATGAATTATCGATGTGATACCCATCTATGGGGGGATAAATTTATCAAGATTAGAGGATGAATATTTCATCAGTGTTTGCGTGTGTGTGTGTGGGGGGGGGGGTCTTACCCATGCGTCATCAGTGCCTACTCTTCTAAGAAGAAGAAGGCTGATATTTGGATGAAGAGTTGGCAGCGGGAGGAGGGCAGACCACTTTGGGAAGCTAAGCCGATTCAATAGGGAACAAATGACACTATGGTGATGATAAACTTCTCTATGTGCTAACCAATTAGCATACTTATGAGATCCGTAATTGGATTCTTGATTCCATTAACCTTCATTACCACTATCAGGATTTATAGAAACACATGCCACATGTGCCGGTGTTGGACCCAACCAGGCTACATTGTTTTCAACATGGTCAAAGATTCATTACTTGAACACATTAAATTGCAAGAGTGTGTGTCCATGGAATCAGTGGTATGAGAAATAGTTTGGGAGATCAGTGAGATCAGCCTCCTAGGTCCTCCTACACACTGGATACATGATGATTCCCAGATCCACGACACATCAGAAATAACAATGGACTTGAGTCTCATAAAATGAGTAGGCCTAGTTTCTCCGGTCTAGTAAATGAATTCTTGGAGCTTGGACCTGATTAGAGGTTGAAGCCTTATTGTCTCTCTAAGGTCTTAGGGCTAGAAGAAGTGGCACTTACCGATTCTGAGGTAGACGAAGCTGAGCCGGAGGCTGGGGATGAGGATATGGTCATTGGTGTGGCTATGGATGAAACTCATATGGTAACAAATTTAATTTTCTAGGGGCCTCCAACTATGTGATGGAATCAATTTAGGCCTTGGAGGATCTCCTTGTCGGAGACACAGGAGGCAAGGGGTGTGTCAACAAGGCTTCTGAAAGAGTTCTGGTAAACACGAATGTCATGAGAGAAATGTCCCATAATCCACATTATAATCTCTGAGTGATTAGAGAGGGAACTAATTCAGCCTTCACATTCCCAACACACATTACTAGCAGTTGTTCTTGATTCAGAGGCATGTCAAGTGAAGTCATGAGGTTGTTCCACCAGGAGACAATGTATGCAACTCCCTCATCAGGCCCTTGTTTTCACTTGAACTGGTCAACATTACTAGTATTCCACATGGAAGAGATGAATTGATATAAACACTATTTGTGGAGATCATCTCAACCAGCTATAGAAATAATGGTTAATTGGTTGAACACACATGAACACATGCCCTTATAGTGTTGATATGAAATACCATAGCTTGGTGGATTCCAACTGTGATGGAGTTCCAAGCATAGGTCCACACCATGAAATAAAGTAGGCTACATGCTATAGTGGGTCACCCATCCAATTTACGGGGGATAAAGTAGGATTCAAAAAATCTAGGTTTTTGGTCATATCATTTACCGATGTTGGATATGGCTTGTGATCTGGTGGGATTACCACATGGTACGTCTCAAAGGCCTCGAGGTGGGTAATGAGAGTGCCCATCAGATCACTGTAGGATGTATTTCTATCCTGATGGGTATTTCTAACCACCAATGCATCAACATGCTCTTCAACATGATATGTAGGCCCAATGACTAGTGGAGTGATGATGGTGACTTGTTGAGCCATTAGAGGAATGATATAAGGAACCACTGGGGGAATTACTTGAGTAAGGACCTAAGGAAGATTTTCCCTTAGTGCAAGAGGATTAAATTATGCATATAATGGTTGTTTTCTATAAGATCATGCCTCTACATTGCTGGGATATGCAGGATTGTCATGATTAGTAGTAGGAAAATCTATTAGAAGAACCTAAGGATACCCCTACCACCCTAGGGGAGAATGGATGGGGTCTTAGCGAGGATCACCATAGTCCATAAACCACCTTATAAGGCGTTTGTATTGAAGCTCATCAATTATCTATTTTTATTTGGTAAACTGTTGATGCAACATATCCTTATCAGGATCAACCTTTTTCTTATGCATTGAACCATATAGGTCAAAGGGATTAAAGTCCCCATTCAATTATTTATCCTTGTAGGGGTATCAACCTAATGTCAATTATTCAAATGGCTCTTCAAGGAAAGGCATCCTCTTTTTCAGGTGAGTGAAAATGCTTGGGGAATCCAATATATGTTTTTCTACCCTAGGTGGATGTTCGTCCTCTTTAGACCATGCTCCAGTGTCTCTCTCCTTATGTGTGTCAAGCATGACCATATTTATTCGTATAGTGCACGTAGGCCTATACTCAATGTCACATGGAAGGTTTGGTTATTGTAAGATCAGGCTGAAGTTGATAGTAGCATACAAGCTCCAACCCTAGTTCTATACGTGCGGAAACACCTCTTTAATGATTTAGTGAAGAACAAAAAATATATGAATGATACTTTTCTAAAGAGTTCGATGCCAAGTAGAAAATGCATGGTGCTGAGCAACAAGAATCATTGCTAGATCAACCATGAGACACTGTAGGCATATGCCATTGAAGTGATCTTAACCCTTTGGATAAATTAACAGATGGTTGGAGTGATGTACATGCATCACCCAAATGGTTTGGTGGAAGCACATGACTTTTTCTTGGGTGATAAATTGTAGAATTTATATGTCTAAAGTCATTATTGGCCAGAATATTTGAGGAAAATTGTCGATAATGAGAATGCCCTACAAATTTCATTGTTGGGATGTGTAATTTAACATTTGGATTCACCATTCCATGATTTGAGGTGGATGAGGGGTTGGAAATGGAATAGATGTAGACTATTATGGTGGTGGATTGGCTTATAGAGAGAACCCAGTGAGAGCTGAAAATTCATTGCATACTGGTTCATCTCTCAGTAGGGATAGTACTGACTGCATCTTCATGTCCCTATTGGATGATGTGAAATACACTACTTCTTGTGTGAGGGAAGCAGTCATTGGTGTTGGATAAATATTGTGATCATCTTCTACAAAAAACCCACAACTACTCCCCATGATCCGAGGATGAGATAAATAATCAATATGCTGATAATAGAGAACATTTCATGGCGAGTCCCTTAAAGGAATCCAAATCTTCATCCTTCTACGAGTAACTGCGAAGGGATTTTAGGGTCTAGTGCATGCAACTTTTAAGGAAGTCCAAGCTCACAAGATGGGTTCCTACACAAGACTTGGATGCAGAGGATCAAGGGCAGGGTTCCATTATCGAGCCATGATCCTATTCAAAATCTTATAAATGGACTTAGTAGATGATGGTCTAGAACTTCTCCATGTTATGCCTCCGACGTTGAAAATTATCCAATACTCCCAAGGATGGTTGTTCATGATAGGGGATATACTTGATACGAGGAGGACCTCCACATAGGTTGGTGTTTTAGTGGGGAGGACCTCTTCTTTGGGGAGTTGGGGTGCATGGATAATCCGTGCATATGTTGAATAGAACATGTGGAGAACCTCTTTGTCTATTTCCTGATGCGTGGGGAGGTCCTCCACAATAGGGAATGCTGGATCTGGGATGACAACTTCTAAAGCCGAATGGAATATGTGTAGGACTTCCATAGTGATGGGTGATGTGATGAGGACCTTCTATGTGGATTGAGATGTCACGAGGAGGGCCATCACAATGATAAATTTAGATATAGGAAAAACAACCATACATGGGATCATGGGCATGTGGAGGACCTCTGTGATTAGTGTCAACAAGGCCCGAAGTACCACTAATTGGACAAATGATGGTAACATGGGGTGGTACTCCATGATGATAATGGTAGTGATAAAGACATATGATTTGGATAATGATGATATGGGGAGGGCCTCTATATTTAAACTCATCATCATGGGTTGGACCACAGTGGCTGATGTTCTTGTCGGTGACAGAATGATTCATCCCAACCTATATATGTGGTGGTTGGGGTCTCGATCCCATTCATGAAAATACGTTCCCCAGCTCTATAATATTCGGTAACAGATAGTATGAATCAGTGGTGGATGGGGCCATAGAAGCCGTTGAATATGAATCCCCCTGATGGGCATCTTCTTGAGCTTTTACATGACATTAACATCAGGTCATCCGAATATGAGCCAGTGGAACAATGGTGTACACCACCAATCCCTTGGCCTGAATGATCGGTAGTTGGTGATATTGAAGTTCCATGGTGGGAGGCCTCCTCAAAAACTCTATGGTAGTAGTCATTTATAGGTTGACCCTGACGTCCCTTACCACATTGGTGTAGGTGAATGAGTTGTAGGAGCATTCCGGGGAGAGGCTCCGAAAACAGTTTGATGTTAGAATGGGGTAAAAAGACTCCCAATAAGGCCCTTGGGGGTAGTGGTGATGATGGGGAACAAGAACCTATAGGTATTGATGAGCCATTACTCATGTAGTAAAGACCCCATGTTGCTCGTTTTGCTGAAAATGGCGTCTATAACCAACATATAAACTATTTTTAATGGTGAGATGGGGCATGGGTGCCTAATAACCATGGTCGTGTATGAAATCTTGGTGGAGGAGGGGCCATGCAGGAAGGTCACATTATCATTCCTCCAACCCCTGCCCCTTCCGATAGGGGGGATTGGTTTCCAGTAGCCTGGGTCCGACAAAGCTGATAGATTTAGCCATCAGTATGGATATGAGGAAATCAATGCCTAATTCCCCAAAGATGTCCAATATTCCATTGTTAAAGAGATAGATCCACACACACAATGCCACATACTAGAATTGCCAATGATTAACTACACTGAATTCTGGTGAGATTCAGGCTAGGTCCACCATTTCCAAGGTGGGACATAGGGCCAAATAGTCGGATCTGGTGTCACACTCACATTTCCATGTCTTAAGCCATACTAATCCCCATAGTTTGAGGAGAAATAGTTCACATCTGATTCAAAATTTTTGTTGGTGGACTGGTGTGGTGTTTATGAACAATCTTTGATCTAATGACCTATGTGGCTAATCACCATAGTTGAAGGAGAGAAGTTTCACGTAAGGTTCACTATTTCTATTGGTGGCCTGACATGGCCTCTGAGCACAATCTTTGATCTGATGACATACATGGCTAATCCCTGTATTTGAAGGAGAAAAGTTTCATATCAAGTTCACCATTATGGTTTTTGATGCTTTATGAAAAGTCCCACCAACCGGGGTCATCATTGAAGATTCTAGTTGATAGGTGCCTTGTACCTATCATTCCCTCTTTCCAAATTTCGGCAGCACTGTAACACCCCAAGATTTTATGAAAGATATTCTTTTTAATTTCATTAATGTCTTGTGTTGTACGCTACACCAAAAGGAGCTTGCACAACATGTATCCTTGACTTGCCTTGCATTACACGCAATCACGACCTTCCTCGATAGCGTGTGTAGTACGCAATATCGAGTTTCACTAAACAACGACATGCTATTAAAATATTATTAAAACTAGCTATTATGAATAGTAATAACCACTTTTTAAAATTTTTTAAATTTTATTTTTCAAAATGGACTTCATTTTTGGATTCTAAATATCGAAATTAGCTTAGGGTGAAATTTTGGTACTTTTCGGATAACTTTCATTTTCTGATGAATAGTGAAAATTAATAAATTTTAATTAAAAACAACCTTTTTAATCGAAATAATTAATAGTGATAAATTATTAATTTGAGTGGTTTTAAAGTATATTTAGAATATATTTTTACAATTTAATACAATGTTGGTCATTGGATGTAATTTCACATTTAAACCAGACATAAACAGGTGTCAATCTTTTGATAGTTATTATCTCTTAAGACACGCTATTTGTTTTGACGACGGGAATTAATTTTTAAATTAATTAATGCAACTGATATGTTTTTAATTTGGTAAAATAGAAATCATTTTTGAGTTCATAATATCAAATATATCTTAGGCTTAATTTTTTGTATTTTTCTGGAAGCTTTCATTTTTTGATGAATAGTGAAACCACTAAGTGGTAGTAAAAAAATGATTTTTTTCATAAAACGTAATTTTACCACTTCTGTGAGTGGTATTTCAAAAATCCGAGAGTCACGGTTGATGTCAGTAAGTAAAATTTGGTTCAATGAGATGAAAATAATTTTTGGTGAATAATAACTTTTTTCTTTTTTTTACCACGGTTAAAAGTAAATAGGGTAATTAATGGTAAAAATGATATTATTATTACCCTAACACATGTCCTAATTCTATTGGATAAGTGTAATTCGACCAAAAACAACCTTAGGAATAAAATATGACCATTTAGACCCACTTGTATTAGATTAGGACATTTATTATTAATTTATTTAAAGAAGGGTTAAAATAGTTAAAATCAAAGTTTAATAAGTAGATAATTTTTAATATAGGGTTATACAGAATAGAAATTCGACTATAAATATTAATTAGAAAGATAAAAATATTTTCTACATAATGGTATTTTATTTGTAACTATTAGACATTAAATAATTTAATTTATTTATGACACAACAATGATGCAATAATTATCTTATTAATGAAATATTGACATAATTGATGTTATAAATACCCAAATAAATGTAATTTGAGTCTTTTTATGAATTCCACTAATTTTATAGGTTACTATGTCATGTTATTATTTATTTAAGTAACTTTTTTCGAACTAATAATTGTGTTATGATTTTTACAAAAATCAATTACTTAATAGTGTCAAAATTGACATAAAATAGTTTTTAAAACAAATATTATATTATTAATTTTTATTTTATCCCTAAAAATAAAAGGTTCAGCCAAATGAATTATATAAGGTTATATATATTAATAATAAACAACTTGGGGTTATTTTGGCTTGTTATAGTAATTTTATTAACCTTATAGTGTAAGAACACAAAAAGACACAGTAAAAGTAAAATTATCTAACTTAAAGTTAAAACTAAATGATAAGGTTAAAATAGTAAACTAAACTTGTCAAAATTATATTGGATGAGAGGATTTCGACCCATCCACAATTTAGATTCTAAATAACTCAATTTGGAGCTTTTAAAAACCGAATATGACTTTATAATAAAATATTATTTTTAGTTATTCCATAGGTGCCCCTCTCCTCCCTTATAAAAGGGCACCTCCTCCCTCTCTTCCTCACACCACTTTGAGCCTTCAAGCTCGGCCAAACCCTGCCAAATACTCTTCTCCACTTCCCTAGAAAAATCCTATAAGTCCAGGTCTTCTTAAAAGACCAATTTTAATGCCCTAATTGGAGGACTCAAAGAGGCGCTTCAAAGAAGAGGTAATGTCCATTACCGATTCTTTCAACTTTATTTCTTCTTCCACTTCTTTTTCTTAGGTTGTTTCATTATGAATTAATAACATCAGTATCACTCATATAATGATATTTTATTATAATTATGAAACAACCCTATTTCACCATCTATCCAACCTATGGAAAACAAAATCACTGCGCGTGCATATGTACGGAATACCGTCTCCACGCCGTGGTGTAATCAATTTTCCACCACCACATTACTTGGATGGGTATAATGGTGTACATAATAACTATATATGATTATTTTAAAGTGATATTGATTCTGAAATAGCATACATACACTCCAATACAATTCCACAATCATGAGAATGATATCATCGCTCGTGCGTACGTACGGACTACCGTCTCCACGACGCAATGAGATTCATTCTCCACGTTAACCATTCATGAATGATTATAAAGTATATATAATAAGTAATCATGAAATATATGACATAATAATGATACTGGATTTATGTGTATATATATGTATGTCATCTACTTAATTCCATTCAACTCAATAAGGAAACGAAAACAACGTTCATGCGTACGTATGTCCTACCATCTCCATGAACGGTGTATTTCTTTCCATTTACGGATTTATTATATATATGTATATTATGAATATAGATTATATATAAATCATGTTTTTTATTCTGGAATTAAGTAATCATGATCTAAGTAATCATATGAATAATTACAAGTCAAAACACAGATGACAAATGAAACGATTTTACCCAAAACGCTCTTTAACATGGAATTTACAAAACAACGGGTAATATAAAGTCATAAGTGAACCATATATGATATCATAACAATGAATATGATTCTTGAATAAGTCAATGACATTATTTAAATCATTATACAGGAGTTTTGGACACTTACGAAGCAAATCAGACCTAAGGTAAGAGAAATATCACAATCTCATTTTTATCCGAGATTGTTTATACTTTGGAATTTACTGGGGTGTATTTTATCATACACATCCATGTTTCCTCAATATGTAATATTATTTCCATCCAACTACAATTGTTTAAATCCAATTTTACCCTTCAGTGAGTTTTTAGTAAAATATATGAAAGGAATCTTTTGTCATTTTTCGTACGAGGTACTTTTTGACTTTTCCGACAAAAGTACGAGATGAATGTTTTTTTTAACTTATACGACATGAATGGATTTGTAAAACATTATTTCCAAGAAGATTAATTTACAAGTTTTAAAGTTTATTTTTAATCAACTTCTTTTAATTTAGAATTGTATGACATGTTAAGAAATGAAAAGTGTTTTTGAAGTAGAAGGGATATTTTCCTCAAGAATGGAGTTCAAGTGTTTTATCAAAATTATTTTCCATCTAAGATAATAAAGGGTTATGTTTTTATCCCTATTATTACATTGATTTGATTATGTTGGGATGGACTCATTTTTATGAATTCCTTTATCTTATATGAATTGTTTTATGATGTCACGATGTTTAAGAATTCCATTTTTATTACATGGGTTATTCTATGATGTATGGTTTATGATTTTGTGTCACACATAAGAATGGTATCATTATGAGATGGGTGGGACCTATATCTCCCTCCAATGCATTGGATAAAGATTTTATATCTCATGAGATAGACATGGATGCAATGACAGGTTAAACCGGTTCAGGGAAACAGGACTGAAACGAGGAATGAACTCGGTTCAGAAATGGACTTTGTCTACTAAGATAGTCTTGGAAATGATTCTTGACTAATAAGAAATGATTCTCTATGATTATGTGTGTATACCACAAAGTTTCATGTTTTAAGTTATGATTATTGGGATTACATTTCACTACTATTATTTATCCCATGTTATGATATTATGATCTATTTTGCAGGTTAAGATTTCCAAAATGTTATGTTCTTATGAATATAATGTGATTGATATTTCTTTTGTTTACCCTTACTGAGCATTTGAGCTCACCCTTTTATGTTTTCTTTTCCCCAGGATATAAAGAAAGGTTTTAGGTTAAAAAATGAAGATCTTTATGGGAGATGTTGAAGATCTTTCACCATGATTAGAAAATTATATTCCGAGTTTCCAAAGACACTATACTATTACGGTCCTTGTGTGTGTGTTTTTGTTATGTACTAAGTATTCTGCAAAAGTAATGTAATGTCCATGTACATTAATCTTTGGGTCTCTACAGTTGGTATCAGAGGAATGGTTTATTCAACCTTTGGAAACTAGGATGCGAGAACTTTAGTGAGATCCCTAGAGATATTTTTAAGGTATGTCTAGGGATGTCCCTAAGGTTAAGTATAAGTATAGGTTATAATACTAGAATTACGGTAACCCAAGATGTTAGATATTGAAGGTACTCCCCCTTTATTATATTTTTTTCCCTAGCATGATTTTTTCCTATCACACTATTCTTTTTGGGTTTTAGAGGATGACTGAAACCCGAAGGAACCGTGTTGATCAATGTAATGGACAATGAGATGATTTTACTCCTGAAAAAAAATGTTATGGGAGATGGAGTAGAAAATATTATTGCTATACTTACACAAGCTATGAATCATTCTGGACTTCAAAATGAGCAGATAAGGGAACAATATTCTATTGAGTCCTTCATGAGGCAACGTCCACCTTCTTTCAGTGGGTCTTCTGATCCACTTGTTGCTGAACAATGGATCAGTACTACTGAAAAGATATTTTCAGTTCTTCAATGTTCTGAACATGATAAATTCATCTTATCAGTGTATAATTTGGAAGGTGATGATGATCAATGGTGGAATCTTATCAAGAATACAAGGCGAAGAGATGAAATTGAGTCCCTGGAATGGGACGAGTTCAAGAACTTATTTTTCAATAAGTACTTCCCTCATATTCTTTGAACAAAGATGGAGAAGGATTTTCTTGAACTAAAGCAAAAGGATGATGAATCTATTGGTATATACGAAGTGTATTTTATAAGGCTTGCAAGGTATGCATCTGTATTTATCGTCCAACTAGAAAGTAAAGTTGATTGATTCTTCAGTGGATTAAAACCAAATATTCGAAGGGCATTAGCTATAAGAGACTTCAGTAGCTATGAAGAAGTTGTGCGTTGTGATATCAAGGTAGAAATGGAAGTTGGTGTTACTTATCCATCTCATAGTTTTGACAGGAAATGAAAGATGGAGTTCAAGGAGAAATCTCAGAATAATGGTGAAAAGAAGATGAATGTTTCCTTATGCTCAAAGTGTGGAAAGAAGCATGATGGAGATTGTCTTAAAGGGACTAGAAAATGTTTTAAGTGTAGAAAAGAAGGTCATCGAGCAGCTGAGTGTCTAAGTAATGGAAAAAGGGTTTCTAATGATGTGAATAAAGAAAATACTACAGAGAACGCACCACCAACACTTCAATGCTTCAAGTGCAATAAAATGGGGCATTATGTTAATAAAGGACCTAATCCAAGGGTTAGTGATGATCAACATGAGAAACCACTTAAGGCAAAGGACAAAGGGAAGTCACATGCGATCACTATTGGAGATGTTGAATATGACAACGATGTGGTGGAATGATTAAGTGTTTATGTAATAGGTTTCCAAAATAATGTTGTATATAGTATCGTGGAATATTGGAATATTTATGTATTGATATATTGTGGTTTTCAATGGTACCAGTAACCATGGAAAGTGATTGAGATATTTTTGGAAAAAAAGATGATATGTGCATAATGAAGGGAAAACGAGAAAATGAAATGTTTGACAGTATTCACGAGCTCATGATTTATATAAGGTCTAAGTGATATCATGGTTTGAGTATATAGAATTTTTAGGATTTTGGTATGTGGAAAGATTTAACTTTTAACAACATTCATGTTGTCAATAAGGTTCAATGGGTATTCAATTTTTTTTCAAGAGAATACATGATTAAGGCCTTAGAATGTTTGGAATGTGACCAAAAATACATATCTCATGATATATGGGGATCAACAATGGTATTAACATGCTAGTTGTATGAACTCTTTGGTAATCGTTTTCACTATAATATGAGATTAGACAACATTATTTTGGATAAGCCTAAAGATTGGAATGGATTATGTTGGACATAAGTTGGTATTGTTTAAGGAGAGAAGTTTTTTTGATATTATTTATGGGATGTTATAGTAATGTAGTTCTAGAAAAACGACAACATGCAGGATGGGCGACAGCCCATCGCATTGGACAAGGCTGTGGGAATTGAACCCACAACCGAAGTGCGACTGGCCTTTATCGCCTACCACTGGCCTACAAGAAGTCCCTGTTTAGTATAAACTAGTTTTATTATATTAATCAGTATGATATAAGAAGTATAAGTCCATTTTAGGAACCATATATGATTAATCTCACTATAGATGGACTTATGTATTTTTTGATAACTTTTCTAACCTTTTGTTTGAGACAGATGGAATGACCCATCATTCTATCACATGATCTGCTAACACATCACGAATGACAAATTCAACTTCATTTCTTTAAGAGATGAAGTGGAAATTTTCCAATGAACGACCAACAGTGAGACTATTCCAAAATCACGAAAGTATTTATTCTAATTCCAATTTCATCAACTTTAGGGGAATGATCTTGAAAACCAAAAATGTTGTCATAGTGCTCTTATATCTGATGAATCAGATGGTACCTTAGATCGTCACAAATTTATGGCTTTGTGATTTCTGGCTTTTCCCTGGCCATGTCCTCTACCACTCTCCATCAGAACATGATGGTTAGATTTCTCTTCCATATCCATATTTTCACCTATGTGGAAACCCAATGATTAGTTTATTTGGGTAACAGTTATGTTTCATACTTTTGTTTTATAAATATTGGTTTTGGTATTCCTTTTTACGATGTGGGTTTCTATTAAAGATACTTTCGAGTAGTAAACCATTTATAACCCCGACAAATTTCGAGGGTGAAATTAATTTTAAGGGGGGTAGAATGTAACACCCCGAGATTTTATGAAAAATATTCTTTTTAATTTCATTAATGTCTTGTGTTGTACGCTACACCAAAAGGAGCTTGCACAACACGCATCCTTGACTTTCCTTTCATTACACGCAATCGCGACCTTCCTCAATAGCGTGTGTAGTACGCAGTACCGAGTTTCACTAAACAACGATATGCTATTAAAATATTATTAAAACTAGCTGTTATGAATAGTAATAACCACTTTTTGAAATTTTGTAAATTTTAGTTTTCAAAATGGACTTCATTTTTGGATTCGGAATATCGAAATTAGCTTAGGGTGAAATTTTGGTACTTTTCGGATAACTTTCATTTTCTGATGAATAGTGAAAATTACTAAATTTTAATTAAAAACATCCTTTTTAATCGAAATAATTAATAGTGATAAATTATTAATTTGAGTGGTTTTAAAGTATATTTAGAATATATTTTTACAATTTAATACAATGTTGTTCATTGGATGTAATTTCACATTTAAACGAGACATAAACAAGTGTCAATCTTTTGATAGTTATTATCTCTTAAGACACACTATTTGTTTTGACGACGGGAATTAATATTTAAATTAATTAATGCAACTGATATGTTTTGAATTTGGAAAAATAGACATCATTTTTGAGCTCATAATATCAAATATATCTTAGGCCTAATTTTTGGTATTTTTCTGGAAACTTTCATTTTTTGATGAATAGTGAAACTACTAAGTTGTAGTTAAAAAAATGATTTTTTCATAAAACTTAATTTTACCACTTCTGTGAGTGGTATTTCAAAAATCCGAGAGACACGGTTGATGTCCGTAAGTAAAATTTGGTTCAATGAGATGAAAATAATTTTTGGTGAATAGTAACTTTTTTCTTTTTTTTACCACGGTTAAAAGTAAATAGGGTAATTAATGGTAAAAATGATATTATTATTAACCTAACACATGTCCTAATTCTATTGGATAAGTGTAATTCGACCAAAAACAACCTTAGGAATAAAATATGGCCATTTAGGCCCACTTGTATTAGATTAGGACATTTATTATTAATTTATTTAAAGAAGGGTTAAAATAGTTAAAATCAATGTTTAATAAGTAGATAATTTTTAATATAGGGTTATACATAAGATAAATTCGACTATAAATATTCATTAGAAATATAAAAGGTTTTTATACATAATGGTATTTTATTTGTAATTTTTAGACATTAAATAATATAATTTATTTATGACACAACAATGATGCAGTAATTATCTTATTAAAGAAATATTGACATAATTGATGTTATAAATACCCAAATAAATGTAATTTGATACTATTTATGAATTCCACTAATTTTATAGGTTAATATGACATGTTAGTATTTATTTATGTTACTTTATTCGAACTAATCGTTCTGTTATTATTTTCACAAAAATCAATTACTTTATAGTGTCAAAATTGACATAAAATTGTTTTTAAAACAAATATTATATTGTTAATTGTTATTTTATTCCTAAAAATCTAAGGTTCGGCCAAATGACTTAGATAAGGTTATATATATTAATAATAAACAACTTTAGGTTCTTTTGGCTTGTTATAGTAAGTTTATTAACCTTATAGTGTAAGAACACAAAAAGACACAGTAAAAGTAAAATTATCTAACTTAAAGTTAAAACTAAATGATAAGGTTAAAATAGTAAACCAAACTTGTCCAAATTCTATTGTGTGAGAGTATTTAGAACCATCCACACCTTAAATTCTAAATAACTCAATTTGGATCTATTAAAAACCGAATATGACTTTATAATAAAATAATATTTTTAGTTATTCCAAAGGTGCCCCTCTACTCCCTTATAAAAGGGCACCTCCTCCCTCTCTTACTCACACCACTTTGAGCCTTCAAGCTCGGAAAACCCCTGAAAAATTCTCTTCTCCAATTTCCTAGAAACATCCTATAGGTCCTGGTCTTCTTAAAATACCAATTTTAGTGCCCTAATAGGAGGACTGAAAGAGGCGCTTCAAAGAAGAGGTAATGTTCGTTACCGATTCTTTCAACTTTATTTCTTCTTCCACTTCTTCTTCTTAGGTTGTTTCATTATTAAGTAATAAAATCAGTATCACTCATCTACTGATATGTTATTATAAGTATTAAACAACCTTATTTCACCATCTATCCATCCTACGGAAAACAAAATTACCGCGTGTGCGTACGTACGAAATACCGTCTCCACGCCGTAGTGTAATCTATTTTCCACCACCACCTTACTTGGATGGGTATAATGGTGTACATAATAAATATATATGATTATTGTAAAGTGATATTGATTATGAAATAGTATACATACACTCCAATACAATTCCACGATCATGATAACGATATCATCACTCGTGCGTACGTACGGACTACCGTCTCCACGACGCGATGAGATTCATTCTCCACGTTAACCATTCATGAATGATTATAAAGTATATATAATAATTAATAATGAAATATATGACATAATAATGATACTGGATTTATGTGTATATATATGTATGTCATCTACTTAATTCCATTCAACTCAATAAGGAAACGAAAACAACGTTCATGCGTACGTACGACCCACCGTCTCCATGAACGGTGTATTTCTTTCCATTTACTGATTTATTATATATATTTATATTATGAATATAGATTATATATAAATCATTTTTTATATTCTGGAATTAAGTAATAATGATCTAAGTAATCACGTGAATAATTACAAGTCAAAACACAGACGACAAATGAAACGATTTTACCCAAAACGCTCTTTAACATGGAATTTACAAAAGAACTGGTAATATAAAGTCATAAGTGAACCATATATGATATCATAACAATGAGTATGATTCTGGAATAAGTCAATGAAATTATTTAAATCATTATACAGGAGTTTCAGACACTTACGAGAAAATCGGACCTAAGGTAAGGGAAATATCACAATCTCATTTTTATCCGAGATTGTTTATACTTTGGAATTTACTGGGGTGTATTTTATCATAAACATACATGTTTCCTCAATATGTAATATTATTTCCATCCACCTAAAATTGTTTAAATCCAATTTTACCCTTCGGTGAGTTTTTAGTAAAAGATATGAAAGGAATCTTTTGTTGTTTTTCGTACGAGGTACTTTTTGACTTTTCCAAGAAAAGTACGAGAAGAATGTTTTTTAACTTATACGGCATGAATGGATTTTTAAAAAATTATTTCCAAGAAGTTTCCTTTACAATTTTTAAAGTTTATTTTTAATCAAATTCTTTTAATTTAGAATTTTATGACATGTTGAGAAAGGGAAAGTGTTTTTGAAGTAGAAAGGATATTTTCCTCAAGAATGGAGTTCAAGTGTTTTATCAAAATTATTTTCCATCTAAGTTAATAAAGGGTTATGTTTTTATCACTATTATTACATTGATTTGATTATGTTGTGATGGAATCATTTTTATGAATTCCTTTATCTTATATGAATTGTTTTATGATGTCACGATGTTTAAGAATCCCATTTTTATTACATGGGTTATGCTATGATGTATGGTTTATGATTTTGTGGCACACATAAAAATGGTATCATTATGAGATGGGTGGGACCTATATCTCCCTCCAATGCATTGGGTAAATATTTTATATCTCTTGAGATAGACATGGATGAAACGGAAGGTTAAACCGGTTCAGTGAAACAGGACTGAAACGAGGAATGAACTCGGTTCAGAAATGGACTTTGTCCACTAAGATGGTCTTGGAAATGAGTCTTGACTAATAAGAAATGATTCTCTATGATTATGTGTTTATTCCAAACAGTTTCATGTTTTAAGTTATGATTATTGGGATTACATTTCACTACTATGATTTATCCCATGTTATGATATTATGATCTCTTTTGCAGGTTAAGATTTCCAAAATTTTATGTTCTTATGAATATGATGTGATTGATATTTCTTTTGATTACCCTTACTGAGAATTTGAGCTCACCCTTTTATGTTTTCTTTTCCCCAGAATATAAAGAAAGGTTTTAGGTAAAAAAAGGAAGATCTTTATGGGAGATGTTGAAGATCTTTCACCGCGATTAGAAGATTATATTCCGAGTTTCCAAGGACACTAAACTATTACGGTCCTTATGTGTGTGTTTTTTTTATGTACTAAGTATTCCACAAAAGTAATGTAATTTCCATGTACGTTAATCTTCAGGTCTCTACAGGCACTCATCACATATTTAGAGATATCTATTCTATGGTCGAAATGGGATTATTTGATGTCGGTTCCTCCCTTCCATGTATTCATCCTCAAAACTCATCGCCCAGTACATGACTCCCTCATATATTAAAGAGTTATTTGTGAACCTCATTATTGGTACCATCCGATTGTGGATGCTTGTAACATACAATGATTCTATCAGGACATTACAAAAAATTAAGTCAAGGTAGTAAACTTTTGTCAGGAGAGTAGTCACGATGGGATTGATTGAATGTTTGGACACAAAAACACTGTAACACCTATATTATTCCACATTATATAGCTTATGAAGTTAATAGAAACCTGAGGCTCCCCCTGTCGATCATTGGGGTATCTTATGCTAGAGGCTTGTCTCCAAGTTTTTTCTTAGTTTTCCATGTTTCCCATAAGTTATGCTACAAGTTTATCATCATGTTGAGATTGATCAAACTGATAAAATCACATACAATGGTGGATCATATATGAACATCCCATGGGGAGAACCTGGAATGTTTATCAGATGTGCAGATCATAATTCCCAATGAGAAAAAATTATGAGTGGTGTGTAATCCAGAAAGGGTTACATTAAGGTTTACCATTGTAAAGGATTTAACCTCATAGGGGCTCCCTATGTAACCTGTACAAAATACTAGGATCAAAATCCATGTAGTTTTATAGGGTGATTTGGGGATTACACAAGGGTATTATCCCTTCACCAGAGGTTCACTCGTTTTTTAAGGAATGTAAATTATGTGGTGATTATGCTTGGTTAGTTTCCCATGTGCTTCTAGAAGTAGAGATGAAGTGGATGGAATGATCCCAGCATGATGTGGCGACCCTAGTAAAATTAGGATGGATAGTGAAGAACCAATGTTGGAATGGATGGAGTGTGAAATGTGATGGGATTGAAACATAGGGATTCTTCCTACATATCACTGTATATGGGAATCAATGTACATGTTGATCTGGAAGTGGAGCATTGAGTCTTATTAGGAGGAGTCCCTCGAGAATGAATGCATGGGTTGGGACATAAAGGTAACAAATGAACCACCAGGTTAGAAAATGACACTACGTAGACATAGAGACCTAAGAGAAAGGTAAGGATGAGAATGGATGTTGGGATTGAACCTCAGAGAGGCTTCTTACATACCTTTTTTGGATGACAGAGATCAAATTCCACGTAGCCCAGGATGGAGGTATTGAATCGTAGAGTACACATTGACAGTTACCCAGAGACGTGCTATGGGATTATGCATTGTTAGCGGTCCTTCACAAGAGGATCACTCTTGGTTTTATGTATATGAATTATTGGAGGATTACGCCAGGCCAACTACTCAGGTGGATGAATCATAACACCTCATGGGGTGGATCCAGTAGACATGTCCTAAAAAAGGATGATTTCAAATCAAGAAGCTACTTACTTACGTGGAATCACAATAGTTAACCTTTGGATGGGCTTTAACATTAAAGAGGCTTCCTACATACCAAGTAGGGATTAAAACCCACATTTTTTGAGAACATAGTTTAATGTCATATATGATTATTTAACTAAAATGAAATAGGTAGAACAAACAAATTTTGGGGAGTTATGGGATTGAACCTCATAGAGGCTTCCTACATACCCTTCTTAGAAGGTAGGGATAAAATTCCACATAGTTCAGTGGTTGCAGTTTAACGTCACGGAGGACGAGGGGCATGGAGAATGAACATGGTCACTATTCCAAAGAGGATTTAAGGGTCACTATTATACTCTAAACACCTGTGATTCAAGCTCCATGTGAGAAACAACAAGAAATAATATTCCATACGATCATTTCATGAAAGGTGGGCCCGCTAAGGATGGCTTGCAGATTAAACATCGTTAGAGTCCTAAGGAGATATATATTGGGACTTACCCTAGATAGGAGTCAGGAATAGGTGATTCAGTGATTATGTGAAGATAGCCTATGGTATAAATGGGCTTAAATCCCAATGGGAGAGAGATATGAGAAGGCTCTAGTTCCTATCCACTCTCTGGTCCTCTCACACATTCCAAAAATTCCACAATCAAATTTTAGCATTTTGTGTTGATGAAGTTGGTTCTTGGTAGTTTAACATCCCTCATATCGGATAATGATGACTCACTCCTTATCCCTTGTAATTACATGACTCGTACCAACCCACACATGGGGAAGGGAAGGCACCAGAAGTGCCCGATAGGAGTGAGGAGGATGAGTGGTCAATTGAGGGGTCCATGTTAGCATAGCTATGTGAAAAATAAATTATTGTTAGTGTAACCATGCGAAGAAGAATAAGGTAGTGAAACAAAAAATGAAGCACTACTTGTCAAACCATGAACTGACATCGAAGAAACCTGGGGTACATTGTGGTAATGTTGATAGTGAAACCAAGGGGCATGACCAGAGGATCTTCATAATGAAAAGGTGTTTCACGAAGGAAGTGTGCTTCAGAATGGATGGATATTATATGATCATGAATTCAAATTTGAAAAGATAGTGTTATTATAAGACTTCCTTATGAAGGGTAAATAATTCATAGGTCCTTGAGAAACCCGAAGGGGCTACCACCTTCCCAAAATGAATTGACCTTCATGATAGGAAACCATGAAAGTGGGGAATATGACTAACACATGAAAGTACACCTCATTATCATCAAGTATGTTGGGCAATCCATTTTCCACTTTAGTTTGAGATGCTCTGGGGATTCCTAAATTGGGATCTTGGAAGAAAAAATTTGGGGCAGAAATGTTCATGAGGTTTTCGGAGAAGGCTATTTATAGGAAATGGGGTTCACATTAGTCACAGTGAACACCGAGAAGGAAAAAGTGACATCATGAAGCAGCTGGGGCTCTGTTGGACCCATGAAGGTAATATCAATTTCCTTCATAGTTTATGAGGCATGTTTATCACATTACTCTCCAGAATAAATCAGATTCCATGAAGTGGTTGGGTGCCTTCGAAGTAGGTTGAACACACAAAGGTACAATCAACCTTTTTCGCAGTTGCATAGGCAATGGGATTTCAAGGAAGAGATTTGTAAAATAGTATCCTTTATTAATTTAAATGTATTATGATGCCATTTCTATTTAGATAATATTTTAACCAATCATGAAATTCTTCACGTGCTTAGTATCACAATTTTATCACCGAAAAATTCATCATAAAAACTTTAAATCCACCTCCCAAGGAACTGGGGATGTTATTCATGTAGTCAATAAATTTTTCCTCACACTGATTTTTTTTATTGTTATTAATAGTCACCACCATTTTCTAAAATTGAAAATGTTTGAACATCACATAAGTCATCAAGTATTGAATGAACAATTTATTCATTTTTCAAATTAACTGTAATTACTCATCTTATGGTATATCTATGTTTAACATTTTTCTAGAAAAATATTATTCGGTGATTACATACACTTAGTTTCATTTCATGGTTTTGAACAATGTTTTCTAATTTTAATTCCCATGTTAACTAAATCATTCTATGATACCAATAATAGAGATCCTACTTTTTCCTACAATTCTATTACATCATTTTAATTATTAACAATGTAATAGTGTTACCAAAACCTAATCCAAAGGTTTAGTGCCCTGGGAAAATTAGGACGAAACATAACATTTACATAATAAAACATTAAAATTATTTTACTCCATCTATATCATCTAACTGGATCTAATGTAATCCTTAGTTTAAATAGTCACCAGATTATATATAGAAAATAATGGGGCGATATAAAATCCAGATGAAAGGATTGATATGAACATTAATTTATATTGCAAGGGTGAGAATAACCATCATCAATGTATTATATGTATGGTATCATAATAAAAATAATGATATTAATAATTAGACAAATTCATGGAATGTGGAAATCCATATAAATGTAAAATCAAGTCTTAGTGGTCAAATACCACACATAGTTTTGATCAAATCAAGAATCATGTTCAAGCATATAAAATTTGAATAATAATAACATAATCATTGTGAACAAAGATAGAATCTTGTTCATTAGTATTTGGCCATATGTCATGAGATATATCACATTACCCAATGCATTAGAATGCTACATAATTTTTGGCACACCCGTCACATCATAGAATTGACATAATAGGGCTTCCACATATAACATCTATCGATCAATGACATTAAAAATTACATGGAAAGGGATTGGGTTTCATTTCATACTTCCATGAATAAATTTTTGGTATTCATAAAATGAGAAATGGATTAACATATTTTGTATTATATTCATCATTATTGAATGAATAACAAACAATTCAAGATTATTAAAAAATGTGTTTTCGAAAGAAAAGTTTTTTCCAAAAACAAAATTTCATTTTTTAATAAAACTTGATTATAAACAAGTATATCTGTAAAAATAGGTACGAAAAATGAAATTATATTTTAGTAGTATTAAATTTATGTTTACTCTTGAATTTTTTCATGAAATAGGAATAACTCAAAGAAAAGAAATTGGAATTGAGAATCCCTTAACTTATGTTTGAATTCTTTATTCACTTTAATATCCTGGATAATAAAATTGTATTCATTAATTTATAAATCCATAAAAACTTATAATTGTATTTTATTTACTTTAATTTTATTATGCACATTTATGGACATTTTGATGTGTTATAGAGTTCAATTTCATCATTTTGAGAGTGTTTGTTTCTCGGTATTTTGGATTGTATCCCCTGTATTCAAGTTTAAGAGTTCATGTAAGATGAGAATAATTCAACATAATTGAAATTATATGTTATTAGTGAACTAAAATAATTTTAATTCATCTTTTATGTTATTTTGATTCCATATATGAGGATGATTCATTAGATAAAATATTAATAATAATCATTTAGATTAATATTTGGGGGGTTTCGATCACAACGAACTTGTTTTTATTATTATTTAATATTATGAATATATATCAATTCTAGACCAATAAAATGATATAAAATAAATGTAAAAATATTTTTTAACCGTTATTATTGTTTTATGAAATGGATTTAAGGTGGTAAAGTAGAATCAAAACTATTCATCTTGGAAGGTGAAAAATCAACACCTCATGGACGATGTTTTATTTTTGAGAATAAAAGGAAGAGGAAAAGAGGTTTGAAGATAGATTATTCCATTAACATAATAAAATTGTAGTATATATAAGATAATGTATTTATCATAAAACTTTTAGAAGTGTATTTGGGGAGATAATACAAAAATAATATGAATTGAAGAGAAATTAAATGAAAAGAGAATAGGATTTTACCTCTTGAACATCATATCCTTGAGAAACTCTTTAGAGAAATTGGATTTCGTCTTTTCATGAAACAAAATACTCTTGTACATGATGTAGAATCTTGGAAATACTATTGAGATTCATTTGGAGAATCTTCATGGATTTTAATGTGTGAGGATAAGAGATGGTGTGGTATGGTATTTATAGTGGAGGAGAGGGGTGTTTTTCAATTTTTGTATTCATTATTTTATTATTTTTCATCAAAACTATAAATATTTTGAACCATATAACTAAATCTATAAAATAATTAATTATGGTTTTATATTAAGGCCTTACATCATCCATATATCATTTATGAATCAATAATTCATGTATTTTTTAAAAACTGTAAATTACCAAATTTCTTTATTTGTTAAAAATTATTCAATTTTAAAAAAATCACAAATAATTCATCCTATCGATTTTTTGACATGTAGAATTCCAAAATGAACTCTAATTTATGAAAATAATTTTCTAAATATGATAAAATCATTTTTTAATTATAATCTCTATTTATTTGAAAAATGCTGATTTTTAAATTATAACTACTTTTATGAAACTTTGAAAAAAGTAATTAAGGTCTCATAAATTTATCTTATAATCATAAAACAAAAAAAATACTAATTTATTAATAAATTTTATAAAATAAAAATTTGATATTAAATAATAATATAAATTATAAATATTTATATAAATATTTATGTTTTATAAAAAATACCAACACATAACTTATATTTTTAAATACAATTATTTACATATTCTGTGATATAATTGTATCATATTTTCACTTACAAGATGCCTAAATTTTATGTATAATTTCATAAGCATCATTACTATTCTATTGGCAACATTAATATTCTAAATGATCATGTTAATATTTTATGGGGAAAGTTAATATTCCATTAGTATCAGTACCTTAATTTCTATGAATACCCCTTATTTCATTATTAGTTCTTGAAAATAATTTTTTTATTGCTTTTATTATACTATGTATGTTTTTCATACTATATAACCTAAATATAAAAATTAAAACAATTCCATTGATAAAAAGTTGAGTCGTTTCATGATATGTAGTGGATACTCTATTTATCAACCATTGGAATCCAATGGTAGATACCCTGTTTTTTAACTATAGGAAACTCCATTGGTAGATATCCAATTTTTCTATAGTTGGACCTCTCTAATAGTAGATATATTTTTTCTACAATTGTACATATCCAATGGTAGATGCCCAATTTATCTATCGTTGAGGCTTTCCAACAATAGATACCTTATTTTTCTATAATTAGACCTCTCTATTGGCAGGTGAAACATTTTATACCATTATAACTCTATAATGGTAGATAACCTCTTTTTATACCATTGTAAATCAAATGGTATATAATTTATTTCACTCGTAAAAAAATATTTTACCAATATCTATTTTAATGGTAGATCATTTTTATCCCTCGTTAGTTCAAATAATTTTTCATAAATTTGAATTCTTTTCTTTTTAGTGGCTGTTTGATTAAATTAATATTTTAAATGTTTTATCAACATTCTTCTATAATATAACTATATTCTATGTAAAAATATTTCAAATTAATGTTTTTTTACATTAATACATGCAACATATAAATTCTTATAATACTATATTTTACCTACATTATTTTTTACAAACCAGAATCTCATTGTTATTGTTTTAAAAGTTTTATAAACATGGTTTACTTATAGTTCTGTTGGTTAATAGTTTGATTATTTTTATTATAATATTTCATGATGAAATATGGAGCATGAAATAATTGGGACTCTCGAAATATTGTTTGAAATCAATGTTAACAGTCATATTATATTATTAATATGTGTTTATAAGTGGAATGAAAGATATTTTATATATATATATCCTCCTGATGATCATTATTTTAATTATTTGGGATTAATATTTTGGAAATTAAATTAGGGGTAAAATAAAATTCTTCTAAAATCATTTTATACACAACCATGATACAATTTATGGTACTCTAAAGTGATCAATAAATTTCATTGACATCTATTATATTGATATGATCACAATAAAATTTCATCACTTTCATCTTCCACATATATAATGATCAATGATCTCAACCTACAAAAAATATCTAAATCACCTGATTAGATTTTGTTAATTTTTTTTTCTCTAATTTATTCATTGAAATTATTCTGGAAATCTATTTGTCCTGTGTAGATTGGATTATGATTTTAAAATCCAAATTCTATATAATTGGGTTATTCCTCACATATATAATAAGGTCTTGTTTCTCCTAACAAGAAAATGGATTATAAATTTTGAATCCTTAAAAACTCAGGGTTTATACCACCAGGTTAAAGTAAATTTTCATTAGCATGTAATCTTTATATCACTACCTTGAAAAAGTGAGTAATCTATTATTTATTTGTACTCTACATTTAACATTTTTATAACTATGATATAATAGTATTTGTTCATTTATTTATAAAAAGGATAACTCTAACCCCCTCTAGTCACTACTTCCATTCAATGGGAACAAATATTTTCATGTTCCCTCATGAAATAAATTGGATTTTTAGAAGATGAATAATAAGTTTAGATGGCGATCGGTGAGTTTCAAAAAAATTATGGACATCACTTATATACATTATTCACATTTGATATCAAATAAAATAAATATATAAATAAAAAAGGAATTTAATAATATTACAAATCAATTTAATTTTAATATTTATATCATTAATTTTTTTTATAATTAATAAAAAATATATGATGGTGATTTTCATTCAGTTCGATGCCATAAAATTAAACACAAAAAAGAAGATAAACTGTAAGAAACAAGTTACTACTTCCCTAGAACCTATTTTTACATTTTCTCCAATGTAATGAAAGAATATAAATTATTTTAATACAATATAAAATTATTAAAATAATAAATTGTGGATTAAAATTACATGATTTTTATTTTGTGAGTTCCAGAATTATATTTTTCTACAATGGGTTTACAACAATTTCCCCTTCTAATTTTACTATATATAAAAACAATTAAAATTTTCTAAAAATGAAAATATTTAAAAAACACATATTTGTATGCTTATTTTTAGTGATATATTCATGGATTCCAAAACAAATATATGTCTAGGAAGAATCAATAAAGGATTGAAGGGCATTATCGTTCCTAATTGGTTGGAAACTATTGAATTAAAATCATAACAAAAAACATGGGAATGATTTTTTAGATAATTAGAATAAAATTCTAAAAGTTATTCTCCCAAAAACCATGTATGCTAATTCTATATGTTGGATATCCATTCTAAAATCAGATAGGAGGTAATAAAAACATCATATAACATAAAAAGAAAATAAACTATCAAATCACCCTTCAAACAACCTCCCCAATAAAAAAATACTCTAATAATTCCAATTATTATCCAACAAAATAGCACTATACAACCATCCATAGAAAGATATAAAATAAATACATGAACATGGTAAATAAATTATAGGGATACATTTTGAGCATTCAATGAAAATAAATTAATGTTCTACAAATATTTTAATTATTGTAAAATGTAATTTATAAGAAAATAACTAACTAACCTGGATCCCTCAAATAAATCAATGCTCCAAGAGTAGTCATAAGTTGTGAAAAAAAATCTACAACTAAAATTAAAGATATGCATGAGAATAAAAATACACAATTGTTCACCACTCACCAAAAATATGGAAAATCATTTATAAAATTCTAGTATAGACAAATAGTTTAATAAATTTCTTCACAAACTTTATAAAATAGTGATAAACAACATTTAATATGACACTTCAAAAAACCATCCCATACATAAAATTAAAAAAGTGTTATTAAAATATTAAAATAAATTTTTTTATATAATGAATAAATTTTATTAAAAGAATAGAAAACAACCAATTTTCAATTTCCCTCTCTTTTTAAGAATCTCTTAAAGACTTATATTTTCATAAAATACCCAAGGAAGAATCATTTCATAAAAAAACTATTTTTAAAACCCAATTTTTTTTTGATTTTTACGACAATTAGAAACTAGAAAAAATAAACGAATTGAATGTTTAAAATAAATAAAAAAAATTAATTCATAAATAAAAATATTGATAAAAACATTAATTAAAAATAGTCTGATAAATTCCAAAAAAACAACTCTCCCAATACTATCAATCATGATAGGTTATATAATCGAATCGAAAAACAAAATACCCTTAAACATCCTAAGAATGGTCGTAGCATCATGGGAATCGTCTCTAGCCTATAGTAATAAAAGATCTAAACAAAGGACACGTAAACTTGGATGAGGATTCTAAAAATCCCAACATACTTGGTACATATATTATACTATCATGAAATAACATCCCTAGAGATACCTCCCAACTATATAAACCAGAATATGTTTCTAGATCATGACCCACTACCCTCTTAGTATAACAGATTGGGTAGAGTGGGAAAATATATAATTGGTATCCTAATAATGAACATTATGTATTTCATTCATACATATCACCTACAATGTTCTTATGAATCCATTAAAAATTAAAATGGAGGAGAAAAATCAATAATCATGTATAACAAACATAAAACATTTAAAAGTACTCACACCAAACCTACTACACCCCAATGAAAAATATCCCCAATAATATATTCATAAATATAACGAAAATATTTTATTCTAAAATAAATAATTCTTCAATGGTTATTATGAAACAATAGAGGAAATATTCCAAAAGGGAAACAAAATTGGTCCCATGGATTTATTAAATCATTTCAAATATTGTACAAACTAATATTTCATCAGTTTTCTTGGAAAACTAAACCATTTTCACCCCACATGGAAGCCAAATTTCTATTGTATGTTGAATTAAAAAATTTCCACACTAATCCTAGTAGTCGATCATAGAAATGAAACTCTTTCCAAAAAAATTCTTGTTTTAAAATAAATTAATATCTTTCAAAATAAACATAATGGTTCAAAGAATACATTATAAAAAATTCATCCACTTTTTTTAAAATCCATTTTCAAATGACACTGAGACCAGTGATCTCAAAAACATTCCAAAAGAGCAAAAACCACATTATTTTATATATAAAACTTTCATAAATTACAATCAATTTAAAAAATGAAATATACATTATAAATACTTTTAAGAAAATAAAATTAGATTATTAAATCAACGTTATCCTTTAAAACCATTTTAGGAATGAGGCATATGTCCATGAGATTAAATAAAAAATATATGAATCCAATTAAAACTAAATATGGTATTTCATATACATAAAATCTAACAAGAAACATTTACATGCACTAAAATCATTTTAAATTTCCAACTCATTCAATTTCACAGTGGCTTAGCCAGGTGTATAAGACTATACCATGAAATTAAGTCATTTAAATAAAAATTCCATCCTATTATTGACACATAATAAATGTCTACATTCATAAGAAATAATTTTAAATAGATAAAAAATTCATAACATGTAATTAAATAGGGTTTGAGAGAAACACCTACCTCAAAAAGATGATAATAATGATGTAACATAATTCCTTTGATAGAGGACACTCAAATAGAAAATGTGAGGGTGACATGAACCATAATCACCAAAGGAACAAAATTGTAATTTTTCAACCCATTACATAGGGTTCACCCACCCCAAAATGACTATATGGTATGAAGATATTATGATAAAAAATGATTTGGATTGGAGATGAGTCCTTACCTATGTGAATCAGCCAAGAAACACCAATAAATCAGGTGGAAATTTCCCATTGGAAGAGGTATGGTGTAGGGAGGTCATGTTCACCAAGGGGGTTCATCCTGGGGTGCCGTTCGAGTCCCATAAAGTGGAGAGGAAGTGAGTTAATGATTTCTTCATTTAGGGAAATATGAATATTTTGAAAAAAATGATATCATGCATCCTGCATGGTTTACCCACACAGTTTACCAAACTATGTTACTATTGTGCTACCCACACTGGACATCCAAAAACAATGTGAATGGTTTCCCCTTATTCCTTATATAGTATGACTACTCATGTTCCAATTATTACAAAGGGTACTATCCCCATAGGAAAACCCCTTGTGTAGTGTATCATGATTTTTTGTAATCACTAATGGAATGGGATCAGAACAAAAAATCTAAAAAAATGACAAAAAAAATTCTATTAATTTAGGAATAAATTCCAAAAAATAATTATTATAAAATAAAATAAAATAAAATGTAACTATGATAATAAAGTAGAAAAATTAACACCACCATTCAACTCTGATCTCCTAGAAATTCCCTATTCTAGTCAAAGATAACAAAAAACAAGTCAGACCTATCACATCATTGTAGGAAGTGAAAAGTTGTATGGAAAAATCATAGTCCCCATTACCATGGAAACACCAAGCATTATCAATTCACCAATGAACTAATAAAATTTCTCCAACAATGATCACATAAACAAACATGAATTAATAATAAGTATCCAATAAGAAACTCCAAAAAAAAGAGGAAGCGGGAGGGGGTACGATTTGGAACTAATCTAAATGGTGAAGCATAAAATGATCATTAAAATAATGGAATAATTTCCATGATTAATAAAATATACTCAAAAGAATAATAAAAAATATAATATTTTACAAACTATATAAATTTGTATTGATATCATCCCCAAAAGGATCAATTATCGATGAAATAGCCAAAGGACCCCAAAATCCACGGAATAACCATTATCCAAAGATAAGTTCCACAAATTGATTCATAGAAAATAAAAGTGAAAAAACTAAAGGTAATGAGACTAGATAACCAAAACCATCACATCTCCATGACCCCCAAAAACTATTAGACACATTCCTCAATCAAATAAATTCAGCATTCCCTAACCATTAATAAGAAAACTAGAGAAAATGAGGAATACTAGGAACTCTCACCCAAGATACCCTCTAATGGTTATCCCATCAAAATATAAATTGAAACCTGATAGTTTATAATCACAAAATGTGTTATTCCTCTCTTAGTCACTTGAATAAACAACCCAAAGGTCATCCCATTTTAAATAATTTTTTCATAATCCTGGAGTGGATCACACTTAAAAGAGAACTCCCCCAAAATTATTATATAAGTTATAAATAACAATGAAGCATTAGAAAATCCATGGTAACCATCCATTGATCAATATAATCTAAAAAAACACCCATGGAACACACTAACAAAATCCACCTCAAGGATATATTTCTCTAAAATCAATGATAACAAATCCTTAAAACTGGTCATCATGGAAATAAACAAGGAGATTAATCATCATAAATTAAACTCAATATATTTAAAAGGATCACATAGAATAGTTTCACAATAATATTATTTTAACACACTACCACATCACTGAGATATAAAATACAATATCTAATAAACTTGGAGTCTAGGAAAGTGTCAAAAATTGGGGAATAACTGTCTGTAAAAAAACAATCAACCATTACAGATGCCTTTATGGGATGCATAATTTATATAATAAAATATATTCCTAATTCTGTTTTGTTTCCCAAATAATTTCAAAGGGTCTAGACAACATAGGGGGACAAATTCCAACAACACAATAAAATAAGTCAACTCACATACCAAAATTTAATTTCTTTTAAAACACCCCTATTTCTAAAGAAATAATATCTCATTTTCCAAAGACATAAATTATTTTAAAATAACTAAACCACTTGGAAAACATCATTTTTACATTAAAACCCCAATTATTATTTGGAATTTCAATACACATTCAACGATTTTTTTTAAAATTACAATTCCTTATAAAACAAGAAGTTTATGAGGGATTTATAATGATCAATCTAAAAAATGTTTTCAAAACACTTATCAAAATATTTTCATTAAATAAAAAAAATATTTTTTTTAAATAACCTCACAGGGTACTAAGTTAATTTATAATTAAACCAATAATAGGTTTTAACACCAAAAATGATTTTGGATTCCCTAACTAAATTAGGATATTTAATGTACATAATAAAAAAACATTCCTTGAAAACCAATTATGTATAATGAACAAATAGGTAGTTTGAAGCCCCAAAATAAAATAATTTAATGAAATTCAATAATGTATTATAATAAATACAAAATTATTCGTTTAATTTTTTTTCTTCATGAAGATAATTTTCTTACAAAAAAACTCCATTTCACACAACTACCACGCCAAAAGGATGCTCAACCTGATTATAGACAAAACTTTGTCCACAAGTTAAATATATCAAAATATGCAACTTCACTCATCTCATATCATTAGATATCTCTCAAGCGTGGTCTAAAATAGAATTTAAATCACATAAAGGACCACATTACATGGTTTTATGTGCCATGGTAACATGATAAAATAATCTCTATGATCATTTAAATATTGATTGTTATGACATTTAAATAGTCTTACATGCCTTTAAAACCATATTCCTTACACTGATTCACTTTCTATCACAATATTTAAACCCAATATTAATCCACAAGAAACTAAAACTATGATACTAATGATCAACGCATAATGAAATTTAAATAAAAAAAGTTATTAATTCAATATTTCAATTACATTTCCTTTGGTACGTCAGACATGATCACTAAGGGTGGTGATCTATAATTAACAAATTAAAAACATATGGTGAACCAAAAACAACATATAGCTCAATAATACCATGAAATACCCAAATTTGTAATGGATACTCCCCAAATATTCAAGGTTCCTATTGGGAAAGGAACCTCATCTGATATCATTTGTAATGAACTAACCCTAGTTTCCATCCAAACCTTTACCCAAAATGATATTCCACTAGCCCAAAGGAAACCATCAATCCTTAGAGGCTAAAAAGTTGTCCTAATAGTTATAATAAAATAATTGGGAATGGTTTTTCCCAATAATTAGATTAAACAAATAATTTATTTTCACCAAAAAATCTTTCACAGCTTATATGTTGGTCAAATATATAAGCCAAAAATAAAATAGCTATAAATAATAAAAAAATAATTCCAGAAAATAAACTATTTACCCACCGACCAATCCCCCACCCCAATAATAATACCATTAAAAATGAATGTCCCCAATGAACACAATTGTACCAATCTACTAACCATTAAATATAGTAAAAATCCAATATGATAAATTTAAATCATTTAAAGGGAAACATGCCAAGGGTTTTACGAAAATAAATTAATTTCCTATAAATTAGTGATAGTAAATGGAGGATGATTTGGGTAATATAAATAAATAACCTCAGTTAATGAAATAAATCAATACTTAAAGAGTTGACAAATGTAAAAAATTCATGAAGCTGAAGTGATTGATTATAATGGGAATAAAAACTCAAAGTCGGTCACCACTCACTGGAACAATGGAAAACCCATAATGAAATGTTTTATAAATTTTATAGATTTAATATAGTGTAAAAAATAATTTCCACATTCTTTATAAAAAAAATTCAAACCACGTGGAATTGGTACATTTAAAAAAAACAACGATTTTCATAAAATAAAAAATATGATGTTTAAAACTTTTAATTCATTATTTAAAACCAATGAAATGGGTCCTTAAAACCAATGAAAACAACCAAATAATAGTTTCCACGTCTCTTCAAGAATCTCAGGAAAAATCCACTTTCATAAAAAATTAAAAATAAAACCTAATTTTTAAGATCATTTTTGATAAAACGGATTCCATTTTCTATTTTTAGAAATGCATTCAACCCATATAAAAACAACATATTTTAATGTAAACCAAAACACACCCAATTTGATGCATTAACCACACAATGTAATAAAAACAAAAAGGAAAAATGAACCATGAATTTCAACCAAAAAAATGGTTCCAATATAAGAAATATTTTTAAAGGGTATAATAAAATCATGAAATTAATAACCTAAAACCTAATAATTATGAACAATATGGAATGGAAATAATCCATTGTCTATATTAATAAATGATATGATCCAGATTAAAGAAACCTAGGTTGACATTACTAAGCTTATCCATGTTTCTGATATCCTAATCATATTATCAAGAAATAACATCAAAGTATCTCCATTACATCAACATGAAAAAAACAATTTTACTATCTCGTGAACCAAAAAACTCTTCGCACAACCAATGAGGAGTATCCAGACATCATTTCCTAGGTATCTAACTTCTAAAAATTTGGGTTTCCCTCATACAGGTCACCTAATATGTTCCATGGGATCCCATAAGAACTAAAATGGAGGGGAATAATCAACTGTCAAATGTAACAACCATAAATCATTTAAAATTACTCACAATTCACCTCCCATACCTCCAAAAATAATTTCCCTAATCCCATATCCATGCATTGACATCAAAAAATACATTTCAACACAAATCATCTCCCATGATATCACATTACACAACATATATTGAAAAAAATTGAGGCTCAAAGTGGGTCCAATTTTTTTTTAAAAATCCCTTCCAATAAATTAAAAATAATGGTTTCATAAATGTGATTAGAAAATAGATGCCTTTGCATCCTAATAGAAAACAAAATTTTTGGAATCTTTAAAAATAAATCTTCCACAACACATTTTCAAGACAACTATGAAATCCAACACTTTCCACAAAGTATCATTTTAAATAAATAAACAACTTTTACAACAAACTAAACTATTCCAATAATCCCTTTGAAAAAACCCTTAAAAATTTCTAATGAAATTTTCAAATAACCATGAGGGGGTGGTCTCCAAATAATTTCAATATTGGCCCAAATATAGATTTTTTTTATCAAAAATTCCAAAAATTCATTAAACACCGATTTAAAATATTAAAAAATCCTTAAGCCTTCTTAGAAAATGATTAATAGCTTTAGAAATGTCACTCATGAATTTGAACTAGCACATGAAATGATTCATATGTCCATTCTAGTCAATTAAATTCAGTTGAACCTAATTAAAAGAAACATGGTTTTTTCATATATTAAAATAATTATTGAGAATGTTTTTAATTAACTAGAATAATTTTAATAGTTCAACTTAAGAAGTTTTACCAGCATATGTAATACAACACAATACTTTAGAATGAAAAAATTCTATTTAAATACAGATTCAATCCAGTTACAAGAACATAATATAAATTTAAATTCAATAAAAATATTATAAATCATGTAATAAATTAATTACAGGATATGAAAGGAACATACAATGAAACATTGTAATGTCCCTGACCAAGAATCTACTAAACTGGTGCCCTGAGATGAGTTATCACATGACATCAAGAATTCCTCCCCACATTCCATGGGTTGCTGACTAGCAGAAAGGGTCTAATGAGTCATGTGGGGAGACTATAACCTCTTTACCAGATTATGCCACTCCAGGACATAATATAAATATCATAAACTATATGAATAACCAACAATCATGCATAACCAATCCTTTCCCAAATAGTGTACAATCACCAATCCAATACAACAATGTCATTCCATACTAGTAGTGAAAAGTGAAAGAAACCTAAAATAAGAAAAAAGGGAAAAAAACTAATGGTTCCTAACTCTATGTACATGACTATCTCCATATACATCCCTAGCCAAACTCAATAGCTTAGTGTATAACCCTTTCCCTTGTTCGGAACTGTAACCAGGAAATCTTGTTGGGAACCCAACAACGGCCTGATCTAGGTGTGTGTACAAAACTCAATAGGCCACCTCTAATGGTTTCTACAAAATATCTAGTCTAACATAGTTTACATGAAACTACAAAATAAAGGGAATGTATAAAAGGGACAGTTTGGGTTCTATTAGATAAAAAGATCAATTTAATTCATTAATAGAATTTATCCCAATTCCATTTTTTATTCAATTGTTTCTCCATAATCCATTTTTAACACTTTCTCTTTGAGTTAGGTATATACATCATCTATACATGGGTCTATGGCAAGCAACCACTATGCATGGGGGAAATATACCAAGTAAATATGACAATAGGGATGCACATATCACATCAACACATTATCCTCAAGTGGAAGCCCCAGTCTGAGTGGAATGTAACCATTAGGGTAATAACGTCTATGTCCCCTTCATTTACCCGTGCATTTTGGGGTGGAGTTTAGAGCCTCAGTCTAACTCAACCCGTGTGCATAGAACCTCAATTCAATACCCCACTCTACCAATCCATGTGTAGATTATTATTCATCAAATAACCACAATATACCAGTACACAACACATCATATCCAATTCCATTGGAAATCACAATGCATAACAAACAACATGGGAATTAATACTATTCCATACCCCATTAACACATTTTCCAATTACAATTCATAGATATTTACCCAAATTACCATTCGTGTGCCTTAACACTTTATGTTTATTCAATAACTACTATTATTAATTCAATATTATTTAATTTCCATACATTAACCCACATACCTGTTTATCATTTCATAGAAATTCACCCACTTAAGCCTCTCAATTACATTTCTCATATATCATAACCCAACCACTTATTACATTGAACCATTAAGTGTGACACATTTCCCATGTATTAACCCATTAAACACATTTATCTATTTCATTATTAAAAAACTTTAAAAATATAACCCTTTCACATTACATCATCAAATTATATGTTCAATATTTAATATGTACAAAACCATTTAGGCATTTCTAACAAAAATTCATTTAATTATTGACCTAATCCCACTCGACCCACTTTTCTTATTTTCATTTCATGCCAATCAAACCCTTATGACTTGTTACCCGAGGCATCTATATCATCATTCCATTTAAATATTAATAGACCATTAACACATGTTCTACATGGGTTTCCATTTTCACTCAACGACCCTTTACTTATCCCTACCATATTCTAGGAACATGAAAGACGGAACACCCCATGGGTAGCCTTAGAATGGTCAAGTCATCCTCTACGCATCCCATGGGGATCGTGAGGGTTTCCATTAGTCTCCTAGAACCACATTTTATCAAAAACCCAAGTGAACCAGGAACACAATTAGGAAAAAATAAGAACACAATCTTCCATTCACACATGTAAAATAAAAATGAGGAATAATCATTGTAGAGAACCTAACTCAAATATGATGATAAAGAAACTCTTAATAATATCATCCTATCCGAATTCAATCACCACTTTAATCCCCAACCTATATTTCATTGAAAAAATAGGGTTTTAGAGGTTCAAAAGGACATGAAAGATGGGCGAGAAACCAAATAAAAAAAAGGAAGCAAGTAGAAGTTTAGACTTATCTTGGGCTTTAATCCACAACCAACTACGCTCGAAATGGCCATTAATCGAAGGAGAAACACCATTGGAAAGCATGGTTCATCCATGATATTTAATAGGGTTTTGATTGGTGGAATGGAAGAAACTATTGAGTTAGGTTTTAAAATCCCGAAGTGGAAATTTTATAAATTTTCCAACTTTACTGGGTTTTATGGTTTACCAAAATAGTTTTCCAAACCATTCACAAACCGTTTGGAACGTAATGCCTAAAAATCACCCCCTTCACATGGTTTCTAGGGGAACGACCCACGATTTTTCTAACTGTGTGATAACAATGTGAATGCTTATTTCCAAGGGTACACAGTTACCTGAGATCCTCTATATTGTTTTCTATAATCATGCGAAAACTATGAAACATACCCAAAAACACATTTTTCATCCGTTTTCACATCCCAACCCCTTGAAATTCCTTTGAGTCTTCATATGAAATTTAGGAAACACATATTTATCCCAAAATAAGGGACTCATACTAAATCATAAACTGAAACAAATCGTAAGAATATTCAGGATCTTACTCCTTCCCCACCTTATAATGGATCATCTGTGATCCACTCTTTCTAGAATCTCTAGAATTATGTAACTAAAGGGCATTCCACTAGGCCTACCTATACATTCCCATCCTCAATGTTTCTAGTTTAACATTAAAATTCCCACCAAACACGGATCAATGGAACTGACTTCCCCTGAAGACTTCCTCACCACATCACACAACATGAATAAGTTACTCCTGAAGGATCATCAGCCTAATCCATACCCAACACTATATCTTCAGGTGGGGAAAACATAGAAGACAACACCTAACTCACAACACATGGGAACTTGACACACAACATAATCTTAGAGGCACCAACCAGAACCCCATGGACTGATCCTCTTCACAACCCATGACCCAAATCACTGGGCATCATTGTCCTATGTTTTCCAAACTCTAACATCAAGCAATATCAATACCACTTATAGGAAACAACATCATCATTCCAACCATATTTCGTAAACATCTCATTCCAAAAATATACATCCAAACACAACCCATAAATATCATCTAATTGACCAATTAGACCCATGTCGAAGTACTCTACTAGGGACAACTCACCCAAACGGTGACAACTGGAGTCCTTCCAAATTGAAAATCTAATCATGTCATCAACCAACCATTTATTTGGTATGGTTATATCCACCATTCTATGTCACATAAAACCTCCCCAATCGATGCAGGACCACCAGAACTCAACTCAAAATTCCATCATCTAACATGTTCCAACTCACCGTGCCCAAACATCTATTAGGGAATGACCATGCATTAGCATCTTTCTATACTGTCAAAACCATTCGGGAGGACATACCTAAAATATCCATTCATGGACTAAGATCAACTTGTCCTTAATCATGTACAAATTCATTTAAAAATATTCATTCCTCCATAACATGAACCCAAAGGCGGTTCACTCTCACCATACCCATTTATGTTTTCCATCTCAGGACTAACCTCCACTGACTGGATTGTCCTAAAACACCCACCTTCCACAGATGGCACTCTACCCCTTTTTAAACTTCCATGGTTCTTACTAACTTGATACCTAATATTATCATCCCACACACTAACTGATGTCATTCCCTTAATCTGGTCAATTTCCATCCTTGTGGTGTTACCTCCATCCAGACCGTCATTGGCTTCACCCTTGGCTTGACACCACATCACTTGGCCATGGTTTCCTCCACAATGATATGTTCTAACAACCGAAAGTGAAAGTAACCCAATTCTAACCCCAATCATCATTGGAGTCACAGAACCCAACTTCTCTTGGCACAACCTATTTCTTTATCCACCCACACCCTCTACAACTTCATCAAAAACATCAAAAACATCACATGGAAAAACCATGAACCCGAATACCACACATGGATCATCAGTCACATCATTCATGGACCGTGTGGCCTCTCATAGGAAACTATAATGCTCCTCACAGGTTTTTATTTGGAATCCTAGTGCCACTACACCAACTCGATTTTCCCCACTCCACATCCCAATCTGGCTTATCACTCCCCACCTTAAGAGTGTTGTTTCCATTTGTCACCATGAGAGATTCTAACGATTGTTTCTTACACTCGATCCCAAGACAAACCCCAAAACATATACATGGATATATAGCTTTTCCCCAAAAGAAGAAAATAAATGTCACCTAGATCCCATTCTTGGAATCCGTGAACAACACCCAATGGCATTTATTCTAAATAAGTACATCCTGAGGACCTTATCTCAATCCATCTAGGGTGTAAATACCACCATCAATCTCCAAATATACCATTTCCATTAGCATAAACCTCATAATTTCCCTCACCCAGCCAAAAAACTTCATGTCTCTTGGAGTGATCGAGAGTTTCTCAATGTACTTGTGTAGATGTCAAGATATTGGGAATGCTCTTCACAAGTAGAGTTATGCAAACAAATTATAGAAGAACTCAACCACCAAATTATATATGTCTGATGTTGAACTATGGGACACAATTACCTTGAAAGGATCTCAGGATCCCCTATAAAATGCATCAGATCCATACTTAACCACCACCACTTAGGTGTTATTTACAACCAAGTCTAACAACTACTCCATGACAAACTCACCAAGAAGTTGTGAACCAACATTTCATGGGGAAATAAATCCACTGTACTGCTCGTGTTCTTTAGATGCATCCCTTATAGCTAAAAACTAAAGAACAAAAGTCTATCACACCAATAAAATCGACGACCTCGCACAATTCCACCTTTATCTAGGTGTAGACTATCCCCCCATACTCACCTAACCAAATATATTGGTTATTTAGACATATCAACCCCAAGGTGGCCTCTTCATACCACCCAATAACCAAAACAATTCAAACAAATATGTTTTTCCAGGTGACCACCCTCACTACATGTTTCACCATCGAGGGAAAGAATATAACCACACTTCAGCCGCCCTTGACATTTCTGCTCGAAAACAGCTTCCAGACCTCCATGAATCCTCACCCAAATAGGTGAGTCATGAATTCATATGATACAAACCTTCAATGCAATCCTTACCTCATATCACAAGAACTAAGGTGACCATATAGAAGAACCCTGAACAACTATACAATTCACTAACACATGGGTTACTTAGTATGCCTTAACACCACCACTGAAGCATCTTCCATGATTTATATTCCAAGATAACTACATCGTTGGTCTAACCTACCAATAGGTCACCCTTTATTTTATGAGATTATAAATGCATAAACACAACTCGATTGGCACAACCAACCATCAAACATCCCACTTAGCCCCCAAGTCCATCCCAATAGCATGAAACCCTTTGAGTCTCACTATAAAAGTTCAAACCATCTACATGGGAAACACACACACAAAATCACTGGGAACCCCATCTGACCACTCTCATAGGTCAACTTGAAGGTTTAATGATACAAAATACCTATACTGGAGCCACAACAAAGAGAATCCATTAGTTTTCTCCCCAAACCATACATATCATGACACAGACAAATAACTTCTTGTGAATGGAACTCCCACTCCCATTCTGATGCACAATATTCCTAGAAAATCCAACAACCATTTACTCTAGGTTCCATAAAAAATGTGTACATTTTCATCATCACTACGAGAAAAACATCCTTTTCAAGATTCAAAACAGAACTCATAAGGACTCTACTCACCAGATCAATATGGCCAGAAACTTTCCTTAGGGTCCAACATGTACTCTGTACAGTTACGAACAATGAGTGTCTCCCCACTCACATTATCTAATAATTCCTCACAACCTAATTACCACATCCATACCAACGTTTCTCTAAACACACCACCAAGGACACATCATAACTGGAGAGCCCTTACATTCCAAATCCAATCTCTCAAACAAGGGAACTCTTACTGCCCCAAACTACACATAAAAGGGAAAAACTAAAAACAAAAAGGATTCCCACAATTGAAATGAATCATTTTCATTTTAAACTTATTGCTCGACTATCACTTTGAAGAATGAATGACATGATTTAACAATATATGAAAAGGTCTGACGCTATCATCCTTAAAAAAACCATTCTTCATACTCTACCCCAACGGTCATCATCACACTTATAACAATTCACTCTGCACCTACTACATGTCATGGTAAACATGGGGTAACCAATTTATTTAATCACAAGTATTTCATCCACACATATTCATAAAAATTATTCTTTTACAACCCAATATCATCCTCTAAAAGACATTTTTAATTTCACAACATGTTAAAATCATAATATTAACTCATTTACACCATTCATTACTTCATTAAAACTTTTACCATCATTAAGAAATATTTCCCATTTATACACCTAGTCAGCCATTACAATTTATTACAACCCAAAAATCTAACCTTGTCACAACATTTCTTTATATACGATATTACTTAACTATTAATTTTTATTATTTTTACTCACCCACTTTAATAATCATTATTAGGAATAATTTTTTTCAAATTTATCATCTAAAATGATTTCTACTCTCTTTTCCCCGCATTCCCATACTGTGTGTGTGCCTATAATGATGCATGCCACCAATATCCTTAGGTACCCTAAATGATGCATGAATACATAACCTATTTCCATTTTGATAATGAGAAAAATATCATAAATCAGTAAAATCACACAACATGTGCATCCCCCAGTGGTGAAATATCATTCCACTATAAAAACATTCATTAAGAACAAAAATTACCTCCCGGTGTGAATTGGGTATTTCCTCGTACATGGGTTAGCTACGCCCAAGAATGAGCTTATTACCAAGGCCCAAAAATGTCCCAATATTCTTTCTACCGTCACCAAATAGTAAGAACGTGAAAATAACTCCTCTGATGCCACTTTGTAACATTCCTGAACTAGAATACACTAAACCGTTTCCTCGAGTTGAGTCATCACATTACCTCAAGCGTGCCTCCTTAAACACCAGAGTTTGATAAATAACGATGAACGTATGATGAGCCATGTGGGGATACTATACCATAATTACCAGAGTGGGCCACACCAGAACACAATATAAATAGTAGAAAAATTATGAAAATCCAACAAACATGGATAACAATATATTTCCCATACATTGTACAAACACAAATTAGATACAATAATCCCATGCCATTATAGTATTGAATTATGAAAGAAACCAAAAATAAGACAAATGGCCAGAAAAACCATTAGGTTTCCAAATTTATGTCTATGTCATTCTCGATGTACGTCCCAAGCCTAACTCATCATCTTAGTGTTGGTCATTTTCCCTTTTCCTGACCTAAAACCAAGAAATCAGCTTGAGTACCCATGGCGGCCCGAGCAGGGTGTGAGTACAAAACATAGTAGGCCACCATCAATGGTGTCTAAAAAATATACAATCTAATAGATAGTAAACTAAATTGAAAAAAAACAAGGGGCACTTCATGTGCCATTACATAACAAACTTACTTTAATTCATGACCATCATTTATCCCAATTAATTTTTCATATACCATTTTTACTACATAATCCATTTTTAATACGTTCTCTTTGGGTTAGGAAAATACATCATCTATACATGGGTCTAAGGTAAGAAATAACTATTTATAGGGGAAATAAATCTATTTCTTATCTCTCTAGGGACACACATATCACATCAACACAATATCATCACCTCAAATCCCCAATCTAAGTGGAATTGAACTGTTAGGGGTATATAGCCTATGTCCCCTTCCTTAACACATGAATTTTGGGGTGAAGTCTTGATCCTTAGTATAACATAACCCATGGGAATAGAACCGAAAGACAATACCCCACTCTACAAAGCCATGTAAACATTCTTATTCATCAAATCACCAAAAAAAACACAACACAACACATCATAACCAATTCCATTGTTAATTTCAATGCATTACAAACAACATGGGAATTAATACTATTCCATAATCCATTAACACATTTACAAATTACAATTCATAATTATTTATCAAAATTACCATTCTCATGACTTAAACCATAATGTTTATTACACAACCCCTATGACTTAGTAAATATTCTTCAATGAAAATAAATTAACCAATTTATCCCATTTATCATTTCACAGGCATTCAACCACTTATGCTTGTCACAGATAATTCTCATATCTCATAACCCAACCACTTATTACATTCAACCATTAGGTGTTCCACAATTCCCATGTTATATCCAATTAAACATATTCATACATTTTCTTATTACATACAATTATCATACACCCCCTTTCCCATTCCATCATCAAAATATAAATTTACTATTAAATATTCACTAATTCACATATGCATTTCTATCCATATTTTGTTAAATAATTGACATAATCTGAATCTACCAAATTTTCATGTATTCATGTCATTCCAATAAACCTCTAATTCATTGTTACCTTAGGAATATCTATAATCATTCCATTTAAAACTTAATCAATCATTAAAACATGTTCTATATGGGCTTCACATTTTCAATCAACAACCCTTCACTTAACCCTACCATCATCTGGGAATGGGAAAGCCAGCACACCCCATGGGTGGCCCTAGAATGGTCAAATTATTCTCTATGCATCCCACATGAATTGTGAGGGTTTCAATTGGTCACCCACAAACCCATTTTATCAAATACTAAAACAGAACCAAGAACCAATTTAGGGAAAGAGATGAACACAAGATTCAACTCACAAATGTAACCTAAAACCATGGAATAATAATTGTAGAGGACCTACCTCAAATCTAATGATGAACACACTCTTAATCATAGCCTTAGATCCGGATTCAAACACCCATAGATGCACCAACCTAAATATCACTATAAAAAGATGGTTTAGAGGTTCGAAAGAAGATGGAAGAATGGGGAGAAACCTAGTTGGAAAGAGGAAGAAAGGAAGAGGTTAGAATTACTTAGGGGTTTGATCTGAAACCTATGGTGCTAAAAAGTGCCAAGAATCGAAGGTGAACCTCCATTTGGAAGCTTAGTTAATCCAAGATCATCATTAGGGATGCATGGCATGGAATGGAGAAAAATCCAGAGTTGGGGATAAAAATCATAGAGTTGAAATTTTGTAAATTTTCCGACATTACTGGGCTGCACGGTTTGGCAAACCATGTGGAAGCTACTCCCTAAAATTATCCCCCTTTACACAGTTTTTTGGTGAACTATGCATGGTTTTCCTAACCATATGAAAACCAAGAGAATTCTTCTATCAAAGGTTGTACGGTTACCTAAGATCCTCCACATGGTTTTCAGTAACTGTGAAACATACCCAAAAACTCATTTTTTATTTTTTTCACTTCCCAACACCACGGAATGACCCCTAGTCTTCATATGAACCTCAGAAAAAATTTATTTACCCCAAAATAATGGAGATATAATGAAACATAGACTAAAACATATCTTAAGAATATATGGGATCTTACAAAAACTTACTTCAAAGAAGTTGTAATCAAGCCAAAACAAATTTCACTCTATAGAGAACACCCAAAATAGAAAGGTGATGATGGCGCATAATGTAATCAACAATGAAACCACTTGAACAAGGTGTAACTATTGGAATATTTTTCTCTAATTGAAAATAATGAGGGATGATGAAATCATATCAAATTTGAAAGGGTGGAAAGATGATTCCTTACCTGGGTGAATCAGACAAGAAACTACAAGAATTTTTTGGAAATCTACCTAAAGGAGGACGTCTAGTAGAGGGAAGTCCCACACACCTTGTTGGTCAGTATCAGGTGGGTTTACTGGATTTTAATGGAGGGGATATTAAGTTAGGGAGTGATTAAATCAATTTTTTAATAATTAAAATTTTCTAATTTTTTTACAAAATATCATAGGAAAATCACACAATTTTCCAAACCATGCAGAAACTGTGATGCCCACCCTAATACAAGAAAAATATGCAGATTTTCAACTAAGAAACCACATGGGAAAAATACCTATTCAACAACCAATAAAATTGAAACTATCCCATAAATATTCTACCACACATTCCTTTCACATAGTTATGTCTAACCATGCATATAAAACAAATATGGAAAAAATTAAAAATCATAATTGGGAGTATAGAAAAAACTATATACAAATGAATTAATATAATACAATATAAAAGGTAAAAATTAAATGATGGTGTCACATTATATTTCAAAATAGATATAAAAATAATTAATCTTTATTTTGGTTCATAAATATCATACCATTTTTTATACAAAGAGCATAATCAAATAATTAATTTAAAAAAATTAATCAAAAGAAAAACAAAAAATGAATGAAATAAAATAATTTTATATGATTAACCCCCAATTGGTTTTTGTGTTTCTACTATCCCTAAATAGACTATAAGATTGGATTAACCTTATTTTGAATAGGAATAATGTTTCATGGATATAATCCACAAAACATTCATCACTATAATGTGTTTCTATACCATCCACTACTAAAAAATAAAGCTATATCCACGGACCTATAGCCACAGTTTTATAGTTCTGTGGCTATAGCCAATTTATAGCCACAGTTTAATTAAAAAACCATGCCTACAATTTTCTGTCCCCTTTTCCCCCCAAATCCATCGGGCTCCTCCTCCGTTCTCCCGATCAGCGACCATCCTGCCCTCGTGATTCATCCTCCCCCATGATCTCCTCCTCGCCGTGACCTCCTCATCACCGCGACCCTCCTTCCCAACGCCTCCTCATCGCTCCCTCCTCATCGCCGCGACCCTCCTCCCCAACACCTCCACGCCGCGACCCTCCTCCTCGATGCCTCCTCTCCGTGACCCTCCTCCTCACCACGACCCTACTCCCCAATTCCTCCTCCCCGACGACTCTCTTCTGATGCTACGGTCGACACCCCCATCGCCCTCCCCGACACCTTTTCACCAGCAACACTCAAAACCCTCGACCCCTCCTCGCCATGACCCTCCTCACCCCAACCCTCCTCCAGTGAAGCTGCTCCGATAGTGTTGATTTGTGGGTAATTTTGCATGGTAGTTTGGGTGTGGTAATTGGATCTTGTCTCTTTTATTATTCCTTTCAACGCGTCATCACATTTTCACACCATTGAGAAATGTGATTCCATAATTTCCCTTTCCTAATCATTCCATTGATGTTTTTTATTTTAAATAATATGAAAATATGTTTCTCATACTTGTAGTACATTTTACATTCACTTTATGAAGTTTTAATGATGGAAAAAATTAGTGTATGTAGTTTTTATCAGTGTTATTTAATTTAAAGACATGGTATGCACACTAAGTGTTTGTTAAAAATGTTAATTGTTTATTTAAAAATAAATTTTATATTCTGAATGGTGTGAATCCATGATTTTATTGTGATAACATTTTTAGGTTGTGTGTTTTCCATTGGATGTGTGGAATGGTTATTTTTATAGCATGTCCCATATGTGAGGTTGGTTTTGTCAGTTTGAGAACATGTGGTGTTTCTTTGATATTGATTTTTTGGGATCTACATTGATTCTTGTGGTGTACCATTTTATGTGTGAACATATATGGGTATATCGAGTGCACACATGGATGATCCAACAAATGATACTTTTCATGGATAAATCTTCCAAAACCTAAAACCTTGATTGAAAAATACTTATCCTCCCCTCTTTTTCCCTCCCTCATTTAAACACATGACCTTTTACTAAATGCATCATTGTCTAAAACAACTCAAATGCTGTTTTATGTGTCATGCATGAAATCATGGCCTATCTGGATCTTTGGAAAGAATGGTTGGTTTCTAAATGGAATGAAATCCCATCTTAGACATGTGGTTATATTATGTGCAATTTATCTTGGATCAAAACTGCATCTTGTATCAAAGAAACTATCAACAGTTCACCCATTTTAAAATTTATTCTATTAATTATTTTAATTTTTTTATAGCACACAAATTATTCCCTGTTTCAACCTCCAAATTTTCCAAAATTCCCATGAAGTTTTATTGAGAAATATAACTCACTATTTTACTAGAGATTGTATTATTTCTTAATTTCTATATGGGACTTACATGTTGTTTTCACCATCAATATATGGAATAATTAGAGGTATTTAGATAATAATAATTTTCACAATCTATTGAATGGTTTTAATTTGATAAATGTTATTCATCTTAAATTCATTATTCCGTTGGACAGTGACTAAAATGTTAATGAGTTTATAAATTATTTTATTAGAGAAAATAGCATGGAGAGATCACAAATAGTAACATAAATTTTTTTTGAGTCAGCTAGTTTAAAGTGAGTTGTACTATTTTATCATTAGTTGGAAAAAATAAAGAATGACCAAAGAAGGTGAGAAAAAAATTTAATAACTTTTAAAATAACTATTCCATGATTTTGAATTTTTCTTCATTCATGTAAAATAATTTTTTTGAATTCATTAACATTAGGGTGGACTTTTTTTATGAACTGACTCACTGGGGCCCACCTGGCTAGTGGTAAGTTGGGTGTGACCCCACAAGCCCACCTCTAATTGGTTCGGGGTTAGTGACCATCCCTGAGTAGGCATAACACACAAGAGGTTGTACTTAGCATATGGTACCTGCACACATGAGAAGAATAAAGGGGAAAATAAAGTCCTACAATAACAGATAAAAAAGACTAACTTTTTATGAGGGACGAGACTACTGACATATGACACAACCTAGTATGAACCATGGTCTATCTAGATCACTATCTTATATCTTCTCTTGGTCCTCCTAAGATTACTTCAAAAGGAATATTGTCTATATAAGACTTGAAAAATATGGGTAGATCCCATGTAGTGTTTAGTATAACAATGCTCAATAGGACACTCCAAAATCACTAAACAATGGGCATTTGGAGAGTAGTTATCTCATCATCACATAGACACATCATTATAAATATGAGGTATAGCAATAAGAACAATAAACTAGATATAATCATAACATAAAACATGCCTCAATGGTATATTAACCATTATTTTATCCATAAGATTCTACTCAAGGATAAAATTTAACACTCTTCTGGTTGCACTCACAACATGATATATGCTTTCACTGATGGTGCATTCCCAAGAGGTCATGCTCATTAGACCTCACCAAAGATGTACTCAATGTAACTCCTAAGATCTCGATACATAGATAGGGGATCTCTCCAAGTGCATTTGGGGTATACCATACCATAGCTAGAATATTCCACTAATTATGGGATTGTACACACAGATAAGTTGGTAATAATGATTCCACAAAACCCACATAAGGAAATAGAAAAAATTATAGAGGATCACACCCCGAGTCACACAGAGGGATTCCCATACACTATCTGAAACTAACCCCATAGAGGAGATCACAGTCTTATTATTAGGATGTAATACCAAAATTTACCCTCATGGGGATGACCAAGGGGAACACACATAAGTTAAGATAGTCCATTGTTGTATCTCATCTTCATATAATTAATCTTCCTTCCAATTATATAATCTTAATATTCTAACAATAATGTAGATATATATTCCTTCTTCTAGTTATTATTATCATATTTTTACCATTGTAATTCTCAGCCAATTATTTAATATTAATTCTTGGTATATGATATGGTTTATATTTTCAAAATGTCTCTAAATTTCAATAAATATTTGTAGATTTAATACAAAACATCACAACTCATTATGAATCAACCCAAAAACTTTTGAAAATTGATTATTATTATATCTTAGATTTCATATAAAATCTTTTTACTATAATCAATCCTCATTCTTGGAACTTATGTATGACTATTCGTGAATTTTTATAATTTAAAACATTTATGAATTCCCTAAACCATAATTTTAATATATTTTTTATGATTTATTTATTAACTTGTTATTGATGATTACTTAATACCTTATGAAACAATACATATAATGTAAAGTCATTTTATAGATTATTTATTTAATGTATGTTTATCTGCCTCAGAATGGATAGATACTGGATGTACAACATTGATCGGATTACTGATGAATTTTAGAAGGAGTTACAATATTTTTTTGACTTTTCATTCACTAATGATTCAGATGGCGGATTGATTCGATGCCCATGTTTTGATTGTGTTGGAAGACCTTGGTTAAATCGTGAGGAAGTGAGTTACCATATCACTAAAAGTGGTTTCCAGAAAAATTATCTTGTGTGGTATCACAATGGAGAAAAATCTCAAGTGGTGAATTACATAGATTCAGCAGAAAATATTGGTATGAAAAATCTGATTTCTGATCGGTTTCCTTTTGTTTTTGAAGCTAGCTCATCATGTAGACCAGTTCAAGAGGAAATGAATACTAGAACATAGTTCTCATCTATTAATTAGGATGATGACGTTGAGAGTTTTAGAAAGTTGATTGAAGATGCAAATACCCTGGTATATCAAGCATGTGAAAAAATGATCAAACTTGAGTTTTTAATGAGATTATATCATGGGAAAACAATGTATGGATTTAGTAATAATTCAGTCGACTATATCCTTAAATTTATTAAAGATTTACTGCCTTATGATGCACTTATTCCCAAAAATGATTACATGGCATCAATGTTGGTTGAAAAATTTGAATTTTCATCTAGTAAGATTCATTCTTGTCTCAAAGAATGTTGTTTGTTCCGGAAGGAGAATGCAGACTTGAGTCAGTGAAAACAGTGTGTCACATCAAGGTGGAAGACTAATAAAGACGGATCTCAATCTTGCATACCACAGAAAGTGATGTGGCACTTACCTTTAATTCCCAGGCTTCAATTTTTTTTATGTCAGAACAAATAAAAAATAATATAAGATGGAATGTAGATGAAATAAATAAGGATAAAGATGAAATAGTGCATCCTGTAGATGGGTTGGCTTGGAAGAAATTTGATAGGTTACATCCTGATTTTTCAGCCGACCCACGAAATGTTAGATTGGGATTATCCTGTGATGGTTTCAACCCATTTCTCCAAATGCATACTGCACACAGTACTTGGCCTATTTTCATTCACATTTATAACTTTCCTTCATGGATGTGTATGAATAAGCCGTTCAATATCCTGAGTATATTGATATCTGGACCTAGTAATCCTGGAAATGATATTGATATATACTTGCAGCCATTAATAGAGGAGTTAAATGAGCTTTTGATTGTTAGTGCACAAGTGTATGATGCATTCAGAAAGGAGTACTTTATGTTTCGTGCAGCTTTATTATGGACGATAAATGATTTCACAACCTACAGAATGATGTCTGGTTAGAGTACTAAAGGGAAATAATCCTGTCCTATTTGTATAAAAAATACATATTTTCAAAGATTAATGTTTCGATGAACTTTCAGCTTCATAGGGCATCGATGTTTTCTACCAATGGATCATCCATACAGGTAAAATCGGAGATAGTTCGATAATTCCATCGAGAAATATGTGACACCTCAACGAATGTCAGGGACTGATATTGTTAAATAACTTGATGATTTGAATTATGTTCTTGGAAAAAGTCAATAAAATATTAAAAAGCGAAAGCATGCTAATTCGAATTACAATAGAAATTGGAGAAAGAAAAGCATATTCTTTGAGTTTCCATATTGGTCATCGAATTTATTACACAATTATTTGGATGTAATGCATATCGATAAAAACATTTGTGAGATGTTACTTGCTACTATTTTAAATGTCAAAGGCAAAACAAAAGATGATCTGCGGTGTCATCGTGATTTGATGGATTGAGGTATAAGAGCAAGACTTCATCCTGAGTTAATTGGTCAAAATAAGTGGAAAGTCCCTATTGCCTGTTATTTGATGAAAAATGTAGAGAAAAAAAAATTTCTTCAGGTCTTGGAAAGTTTGAAGGTTCCGAATGGTTATTCAAGTAATATTTCGAAAAGGGTGAATACATAAGATGTGAAACTCAAATATCTTAAAACCCATGATTACCATGTCTTGTTACATGAGTTGATTCCCATTTCCATTCACCATTTACTTTCACATAATGTTAGAGATGCAGTGATTAAGTTATGTCAATTTTATCGAGATCTTTGTGCCAAAATAATGAGCAGAAGTGTTGTTCAGAAATTGTAGAGATATGCACCAATTATTCTTTGTGACTTGGAGAAAATTTTCCCACCGTCTTTTTTCACATGTATTTTACATATGATTGTGCATCTTCCCATGGATGTTCTCTTTGGTGGTCCTGTTTAGAGTCGGTGGATGTATCCTACCAAAAGAATGATGTTTACCTAGAAATATTATGTGAGAAATAAATATCATCCTGAAGGATCTATTGTGAAATGCTATTTAGCACAAGAATGTATGGATTTCTGTTCATCATACTTGGCTAACGTCACTACGAGGTCTTATCGACTAATGAGAACTAAAGATGAGCAATATGATCCCATTGATCCTGCATTTCCTTCACTTCCCCAAATAGGGGGGATATCTGGATCGTACTCGTTGCATACTTTAAGCAGGGAAGAGTGGGAAATGGCACATCGCATAGTATTATTCAACTGTGGTGTGCTTGATGATTATATCAAGTATGTAAACTAATAAATATGTATTTTATTCATTGTGTGATTTCTTTATATCTTTTGAAATTTTAATGCTTTCATTGTAGAGAACATTTAGAAATTATAAAAAATAGACATCGCTCTCTATCAATTAAGAGGAAGGAACTGTTGCACAACAAAGAATTTGCTTCCTGGTTAAAGTCAAAGGTAATAGATTTCTTTTTGTTCTTCTCATAACATAATCACATGTATCTATTTAATAATCTATGTTGGTATCTTTTAGGTTTTAACTCTACCAATTATTGAAGTATTAGATGAAATAATAGCATTTTACTTTAGTCCAAACGATGTGGTACGTGATTATAAGTCAATTTATGTCAATGGATTAAAATTTGTTATAAATAGTTATGAAAAAATGGCAACACATCATGACAGTGTCACGATGTGCGCCACAACATATTGTTATGCGAGTTCATCAAATAGGCAGCCTCGATCACAAAATATATCATATTACGGTGTTGTTGAAATAATCATTTTATTAGATTATTATACACATGTTCATGTCACAATGATGAAATGCAAGTGGTTTGATTCAATGACATGACAAGGAATGCATATTGATAACTATGGATTTAGAGTGATTGATATGAACCACCAGCTTCGTACCGATGAACCTTATATTCTTGCGTCACATGATAAACATGTGTTTTATGTAACCGACCCGTTACAACCATAATTTGGTGTTATTGTTGATGTTATTCCTAGACATATTTTTGATAAAGGCATGGATGACAATGATGTTGTGGATGAACCTGTCAGTATTTATTCGAATGTTGCATTTGATGATACAGATGATGCAATTGTTAGAACGGATTATGAACCAGAAATTGTCACAGACCCCACATAGCGTTGACACATTTTTAAGTATTTACCTGATATTATCACAATATTGTATGTGTTTTTTAACTTCCATACATGATATCAAAATCACTAGTATATTTAGTACCATTATCGAATATAAAACTATTAATATCCTCACCAATTTATGTTTAACCACTTCTCTAGTAAATCTTGAACATAGAAAAGTATTGATATTTTATCAATAAAAACGTCACACATGAAAATGTATCTCATTGTTTTATGATACAATTGTATTATTTAACATTTTGATTTATTTCTATTTATTTGAGAATATAATTTTAAATTTCCAGGTCAAAATGTCGGATTATGATGATACTTGAAGGAGTAGAAGAATACTGAGAAATGAACAATGTAGGTCTCCTCCTAGAAAAAATGTAAGTACAAATTATATTTGAATATTATGGTCTTTCATATTATTTATCTTGTTATCATTCATTTTATTTTATAATCTATGTTTTTTTAGGCTGCATCGTCGAGAAGATGCTTGGATTATGCAACTGAGGATGATATTGTGGCGGGGGTACTGATTTGACAATTCGACCTACTACTACGCCGCTTGAGACACCATGAGGCCATCCTCCCATTATTCCACCTCCATATTATACATACCCACCTTTTATGTATCCCTTTTTCCCGCACCCACATCATATGGTAGTTCTCAGACTCCCATCCCTCATTTTTCATTCCCATCATCCACTGTACAGGGTACTGTGCCACCATATATCCCACCGCCATATCCATATCCATATCCACCCTCATCTGTACAGGGTTATCCATCTGGTTTTTTTTCCTACATCAGTACACTCTGCATCTACTATACATAGTACTCCTATAGATATCTCACCTACCATGGAGGTTGCCCCCCCTCCAGACGCAACACTTCAGGGGTCAACAGATCCCCCATCTACTGGTTTTTGTTTAAACATTGCTGTTATTGATTAATGATAAATTCATATATATTATTTTCTTTTATTTTTGGTTTCATGATTAGCTCCAGCCTCTACCAGACGATGAGGCCACACAAAAATGCGTGAGGCTTGGAATCGGCACACTCAAATCATAGTTTATTACAATGAGGACAATGCTATAATTAATAAAAATGGCTTGGAATGTAAAAGTTTTATGGGAACACTTTATAGACATAGAAATAACATTCCGGTTCAACCGATAAGTTGGAAGGAAGTTGGAAAACAAATAAAGGACAAAGCCTGGGCATAGATTTGGGTATGTAATGTTAATCAGTTTTTATATGTATATAAATTTATAATATTTTCTTAACAAATATTATGTCCATTGCAGCTTCGATATAATTTTCCTGATGGAAAAAATTCAAAGGCTGTAAGGATAATGGATTTAGTTGAAATGTGGCGAGCCTACAATTATTATTTATATCTTGGTTAAAAAAAGAGAGTTGGTACAGAGCTTGAAGAAGTACCGGTGATTCAAGATTTCCCAATATCACAATATAAAGAGATGACCAGCTATTGGAAGAGTCCAGCGTTTAAAGAGTTTGTTAAATTTATATATATATTCATTTATTTATTTGAAAACGATTTTAAATTACTTGTTTTATTTATGTTAATGAATTTATATAATAATTTGTTTATAGGAGAAATCAAACAAGAAAAAAAAAACAAAAAAGAGTGCAATGAAACACATTTATACTCGCAGGCACACTTCATTACCAGATAATGAGAAGATGCATGTAATTTAACATTTAAAATATTTAGCTTTGTTTAGTGTAACTTTTTTAACTTCCAATTTTTATTTATTTCTTTGTTTTTTTCCATAAAAAGGCATCGAATATCGAGGGTTGCGTTCCTCTCTCAACTTTGTTTTGTACAAGCCAGAAAAAGAAAGATGGTACAGTGCCAAATACCGACACTGAGAAGAAGATTGTAAGTATATTTTAATTTATTTGATTTTTACTGAATTTAATTCCTTATATTCTTTTATCATTTTAATTTTTGTTATATATCAATCAACAGAATGATTTAAAGGCATTGGCAGAAAAAGAACCTGACAATTTGGGCCCAAACGATCATCTACATCAGGTATTAGGAGATGAACATAAGAGTAGAGTGCGTTGTTGACCTGGGAAGAAGATTGTACCATCTCGATACTGGTCTAATAATGTTTCTTTGAGTACCGGTTCTGGTTTTGTCAAAGTGGAACAAATGAATGCCGTAATCAAAGAAGCAAGTCAAAAATCAGAACAGGTGATAACTGTAAATATGATGAAATTTATGTCTGCCCTTTCTTCTACACTTCCACCAGAATTAGCTACAATGGTTGATGCCTTTTTGATGTCGATGCGTTATGCTAATGTCGATTCTTCTGTCGGAGCTGGAGCTGGACCTAGTGCTGGACCCGGTGCTGGTGCCGGTTCGGATGTAGATGTCGATGATGATGTTGGTGGTCTTAGAGGTGGTGATGGTGTTTCTGTAGGAGGTGTGCATGAGGGTTATCATGATTCTGATGATACTGATATTGAGACTCACTTTTTATGTAAATTTTATTTTTAGATTGGTAATATTTGACTAGTTCCATGCATCTGATTACACTGTTTTTTGATCAATATCATTAATATTTACCATATCTTATTGGGAATGAGAATGACTACTAACCTGTAGATCTACATTAAGCTATCTATGTCTAGTATTAGATATAGCCCTACCGCCATGACTTCCCAATCGACAAGTTTCTTTAACTACCTCATTTAAAGCTATGTATTCAAATTCAGTAGTTGAAAGTGCAACAATAGATTACGTATTTAAATTCTAGATCTGAAACCTCCAAATTTAGTAAACACATTAATAGCTAAGGATTTACAACTATCAACATTAACAGTATAGTTAGCATCAACCAAACCAAAAATAATTTAAGTAGTATCCACATTTATACCAAAGAATAATGAAATATTAGAAGTAAAAGAAAGATACCTCAAGATCTAATTAAGGGAATACCATTATAGCTTCCCTGGAGTGCCCTTGAACCATAATAGAGTGCAGATAGAAACTGAAAAATCAGTTCTAGAGAAAATCATAGAATACACTTTGCAACCAACAATGTTAGAATAAGGAATTATAGACATAAATTCAACATCAACTTCAGCAGTAGGTGATTGATTCAAGGAAAATTTAAAATTTTGTTCAAGCAGGAAATTAACAGGACTGAGAGATTCCAACATTTACCTATTTATAAATTTTACAATATAAGCATGCTAAGATAGATAAAGTAGTTTATGCATTATATCCCAAATGATCCATAATGATTTAAACACCTAGGATTTTCTTATCTACACCTAAGTCATTCATTTAAAACTTAATTTTCAATTGGGATTTCACAATAGAGATCATATTTATGTCTTTTAAAATTATGATCAAGTCATCAATATACAATAGTAGGTAAATGATGTAGGTTTTAGTTGAGTTTAAATAATAGAACTCATTATAATTAATGCTAATGTACTTGTTACCTAGAAAAAAATGAATCAATATTGAAGCACCACTTCCATGAGGATTGTTTCAGGACAGACCAAGATTTATTTAAATGGCATACTTTCTTTGGTTTGAACTATGTAGGATAATCATCAAGAGGTATCATATAAATCTTTATATTTAAATCACCAAGCTGTAAATCAGTTTTAATAACTAACTGCTCTATAAGAAAGTAGTTATAAGTTGAAAAATATATCAAAAGATGAATGAAATAATTCTTAAGAAAAAAGGGAAAATAATTCATCATAATCAATTCCCTCTCTTTGAAGGATTCCCTTGGAAACTATCCTAGTTTTTTATTTTATTTACACCCCATAGTGTTTTCCTCATTTCTATCAAAGATCCATTTCTAACCAATTAATTTGGAATTAGTTGGTTTGTTACAAACATCCCATGCATGTTTCTTATTTATCTATTACATTTTTTCATTCATCGGAAATACCTACTTATTTGAGTCTTTTTCTTATAAATCCAACCTATGTGATTGAGTTTCATCATTAATAAGATTTGAGGCCATATAAAAAGGCATATGAAGCCACAACAAATTAGAAGAATCAGGCAGGAGGTCTGGGGCAGAGGGAGGGGTGTGTGTAGGTGGGGTGGGGGGTAGGTGGGGGTGCAGGGGGAGGGTTGTGTGCAGGTGGGGGGGGGGGGGGGCAAGGGAGGGGGCAGGGGGGTGTGAAGGTGGGGGGTAGGGGCAGGGAGATGGGGCAGGGGGTGTGCAGGTGTGGGGGAAGGGGGGTGTGCGGGGGCAGGGGGAGGGGTGTGTGCAGGTGGGGGGGGGGGGGGGCAGGTGGGGGGGGGGGCAGGGGAGGGGGGTGTACAGGTGGGGGGGAAGGGGAGGGGGCATGGGGGTGTGCAGGTGGGGGGAAGGGGGTAGGGAGAGGGGGAAGGGGGTGTGCAGGTTGGGGGGGGGAGAAGGATGTGGTGGGGAAGGGGGAGGGGTGTGTGCAGGTGGGGGGTAGGGGGCAGGGAGAGGTGGTAGGGGGGTGTGTAGGTGGGGGGGGGAGGGGGTGTGATGAGGCAGGGGGAGGGGTGTGTCCAGGTGGGGGGGGGGGCAGGTGGGGGGGCATGGTGAGGGGGTGTGCAGGTGGGGGGGAAGGGGAGGAGGCATGGGGGTGTTCAGGTGGTGGGAAGGGGGTAGGGAGAGGGGGAATGTGGTGTGTAGGTGGGGGGGGGGGGGGCAGAAGGGTATGCTGGGGCAGGGGGAGGGGTGTGTGCAGGTGGGGGGGGAGGTGAGGGATAGGGGAGGGGGGTGTGCAGGTGGGGGGGGGGGGTAGGGGAGGGGGGCAGGTGGGTGTGCAGGTGGGGGGAAGGGGCAGAGAGAGGGGGCAATGGGGTGTGCAGGTGGGGGGGGGTCGGTGTGCTGGGGCAGGGGGAGGGGTGTGTGCAGGTGGGGGGGGGGGGAAGGTGGGGGGGGGGGGGGTAGGGGGAGGGGGGGTGTGCCGGTGGGTGGGGGGGGGGTAGGGGAGGGGGTAGGGGGTATGCAGGTGGGGGGAAGGGGGCAGGGAGAGGGGGCAGGGGGGTGTGCAGGTGGGGGGGTAGGGGGCCGGGAGAAATTCTAATTTTCTCCCTTATTTTTTTCTCCCAAATCAAATCTAAACAATTGTTTTTTTCTTATATCTTAATTATTTTTTTCTATAAATTCTTTTAAATTCAAGGAAACATTGATTTTATTTATATCCTATGTTATATTTATATTCTTATCTATATTGTTCTTTCAAAATAATGAACGTATTTCTAACCATTCTTTTGTTCTCTCTAGGATTTAAAACACTTGTGGAATATACTATGGTGGACGTGTTTATGTTCTGATGGAATGGTGAGTTTGGTGTTTATATAGATTCAAGATTTTTAATAGGTTTATATTTTTTTTCACACTTGTTCATATTTTTTCAATATGGTCCTTTTTCCTTATAGAATCATATTTTTTTGTTATTACAGTATACTTTTTTTTTTAAATTTTAGAGTACATTTTTTATAATTGAGACCAATTTAATATATAGGTTCATATTTTATTTCTTCTTATAGTATACTGTTTGAATCTTCTTTTTCAGTGATTTTGATTAAGTGGTTCTAGATAGATGCCTGTATTTGATTTTTTTTTAGAATTTTTAGGATCTTAATCGGGTCTTTATTATTCTTTGCTTTCACTGTAAAGGATTTAAGATTATTGCCTAATGTTATATCGATGGTTTTTGATGATCAATTTTTTTGGTTGCTGCCACTGTTTTTGAATCTTATTATTCAGAATATTTACAACAACTTCATGTTCATATAAAGTGTTTTCATGTTTAATGGTATGGAGCTATGAGTATCATGAAAATTGTTAGTGATATGTAGAGATCGATTCAAGACGAGGAAGCTACATTGACCTAGAAAACTCTTCCAACCGTAGAATCAGTGTAGGTGCACCAATGGTCAGGACTAGAAAAATATCTTCAATTTTTAACTGGAATAGTGTCTCAATGCAGGATCACTAATAGAAAAGTAATGGTATTGTTTTATTTTTACGGATTCTGATGTGTGGATTCTTTTGATTTCAGGAGTTCGGTTCGCATCGGAAAACATGTATTTTTATAGGAAGGAATCAGTTCAATAATCACGTTCTTCTTTAATTTTACTTGAAAGTACTTGAATTTGGCTACAATGGGAAGGTTGGATTAATTTGGTTGTTTTTTTCTGTGCACTAATGTTCAATTTCTACTGTTTTTTTAGAAAGAAAGGCTTTGATTTTTCATATTCAATGTCAATGCCTTAGTTTCAACGTATATAAATCAAGATCTATGAAGAAGTCATTCCATCCTCATTTAATGAATTTTTTTTCTTTATATACATGATAAAATATTTACAGTTATTTTATTTTTTTAATTATTTTCTCAGTGAATGCGAATACATAAATAGGAATTGGAAATAAAGATAGGTAATTTCTCCAAAAATCATGAATTTATCCTCCCTTCCATCCAACATATGAATTCATGTGATTTTTTTCACTATTTACTCCACTATATATTGTTTTTATGCACTAAAACCTTCTTCAAATAACCTACATGTCTAGATCTCCGCAACAGGTGTGTTTTCCTAAAATTTTGGAATTAACCTCCCTTCCATACATCATTTTTTATTTTCATTTACACATTATATGAATGCATGTATTTTTTCCAAAAATTGTGGAGTTAACCTCCCTCCCTTTTATCCTACATATGAATGCACGTAATTTTTTTCACTATTGACTCCACTGTGTATTGTTTTTTAATTGTATTTATTTTAATACATACAGTACATTATTATTATAAAAAAATAAATGTATGCATACTCCTTTAACATGTTTCTAATTAATAATAATTCTTTACCTTTAATAATATGAACACCTTCGAGATTATTTATACAAAATGTCATTGTTTTTATATTATAACTATTGTCTTACTGTTTATGACATTAGTTTCTTCTTCGTTAATTACATATCAATTGTCAATTTATGTGTTTTAATGCTAGTGGGGGAAGTGTTTGGGAATGGGGGAGGGGGCTGGTTGGGGATGGGGCTGGGCAGGGGGTGGATGAGGTGGGAGGGGGAGGTGCTGGGAAGGGGTGGGTGGAGAAGAAGGTGAGGGGACAAGCTAGGCATGGGGGAGGGGAGGGGGGAGGTGGAGGTGCTGGGAAATGGTGGTAGATTATTCTGGTTAGGGGGGAGGGGAGGGGATTGACAGGGGGTGTAAAGGGGAGGGGAGTGACTATGCATGTGGGAGGGGAGGGGCGGGGGAGAGTGTGGGTCCTGTAGAGAAGTGGGGAGGGGGCTGGTGGAAATGTGGCTGGGAAGGGGAGAGGGTCCGGGTGGGGATGTGGCTGGGAAGGGGAGAGGGTCATGGTGGGGGATGGTGCTAGGCAGGGGGGTGTAAAGGGGAGGGGAGTGGCTATGCATGGGGGAGGGGAGGGGGGGGAGGGGAGGTCCTGCAGAGAAGTGGGGAGGGGGCTGGTGGGGATGTGGATGGGCATGGGAGAGGGTCCTCGTGGGGGATGGTGCTGGGAATGGGAGAGGGGTGGAGGAGGGGGCTGGTGTGTTTGGTTAGTTTAGTTTTTTTCCACACCAATATTGAGGGCATTGAGACGTTCATCCATCTTCAATTCAGCCAAAAGAGGATTTTTTTAAACTAGAATGTTGTTATAATTGTTACTAGAATGTTATTATGTTGACATTATGATTTAGACATGTGTAGTGTTTTTGAATCATCTTTTGGGTTATTACGTTGGTGAGTGAAATATAAGAATGATCTACCAGCATATGCATGTGGTGATTTTTATATACAGGTTTTTTGATCATTATTAGTAAAAGTTAATCACGTAACCATTAATTTTACGATTCCAAAATTTTATCTTCTCTGTGCAGGTTCAATATCAATCTCGGGTGGGGGTGTATTGCAAGGAACTCCATACAGATATACAAAGTACGTTCTTATTTAATGTTATGCATTACATTTGAATTGAATCATTGGATGGTTTATGTGAATGAAACTACACAACACATGAATATTGGCTATCTTATACTTTTGATTTTATTAGTACAATAAAAAATTGTTGTGTGGTTATTGGTGATATTCTCTAATACATATTTCATAATTGAAATAATTCATTGCAGTGTGTTATTGTTATTAAAAGGTAACAAGTTGTAAACTGTTCAGTAGTTTTTGCATGAGTCCACTAGATTGCAACTGAAGAGAATTAATGGATGGATGGGTACTTTTGGTTAAACTGGTTTGTCATTTCCTTCATTTTTAATCATTTTTAGAGTTGTGTATTACGTCTTTTTTCTTGGTGCTTTTGTGCTCCTACAATTAAAACTACTTTATTTAGCTTTTAGATTTTTCTGGTTATATTCGAAATGAGGATAATTGAAATTATGGTGGGATTCAAATTGCAGAATGGTTTTGTTTGTTTAATTTTCACAATAATTTTCCCTATCTCTGTTTGCATGGTCATGTGATTTTTCAAGCATAGTAGAGGCAGAAAGTGGTACTATTGTGTATGTATGAAATCTAAAAATATTTTTTGCATTTGTAACATGTTTCTACAAACATGTGCAAGTACCATATTACTACCAACCAGGAACCACCAATACCTGTCTACTGCAGCGCCACAGGATCCCAATTTTGGAAGGTTTTTACTACCAAAATTTATTCAATTTAGTTTCATTCCAAAGGGGAGACCATATACTATTACAGTATTCTGTTACTGTAATATTTTTCACCCAACTCTTTACTAAAGAAACAATGTATCCAAACAATTGGTTTTTGTTTCCATGTGTTCCATTGAAAATCAACTCTGAAACAAATGTTGTTTCAGTTTGAATGTTTCACTATTTATATTACTTCTTCATAATTGATATAAACTATTATGTTTTATAAATATTAATATATAGTTAATAATAATAATTATTTTATAGTGCCGTGCATCGCACGGGCGGAGTACTAGTTATAATTGAATGTGGATGGATCATGTATTGTAGGGGAGATAAGGGGAGGCGGGTTGGTTTAGAACAATAGGGGCTTAGCATTAAAATTGAATGTGGATGGATCGTGTATTGTGGGGGAGACGAGGGGAGGCGAGTTGGTTTAGAACAATAGGGGCTTGGTGATTATGTGTTTCAATTCATGTTACTGAATGGTTACCTCCATTGGGGAGTGCGATGAATACATTCCTTATGTTGTGTAATATTTTCAACGAGGAGATTGATGAAGTAGAATCCGACTCAATTATGTTGGTTCAGATATTTCCGAAGAAGGTGGTGGTTCCATGGGATTTGGATTACCTTGTATGGGGGGTGCAGTTGCAGGGTGGGGGAGGTCTAGGGGGAGGGGGGTGTGCAGTGAGGAGGGGGCAGGGGGTGGGGTGCAAGGTGCAGGGGGTGGGGCAGGGTAGGTGCGTAGGAGCAGGGGGTGGGGGTGCTGGTGCAGTCCTCCCAATAGCCAGCACGGTTCAACGTGCTGTTTTTTTATGCAGTGGAAAGCCCTATAGCCATGGTTTGAACCATGGCCTTTATTAGCATCTATATGACTGCCCCTATAGCCATGACAATACCAACCACGGTTCATGAAACCGTGGCTATAGATTATAGCCACGGATTTTGGGCCTATAGCCATGGTTTAGAACCGTGGCTATAGCCTAAATTTTCAGTAGTGATCGATTCCAAAGATCATCTTCATCAACATTTAAAGGCCCTATTTGATATATAAAATAATATATTAGTTAGAAAGACATATTTTGTTCTAATATATCTCAATTTTTATATTTTTTTGTGTAATAATCTCAAACCCAATAACATAGAGCGAGTTCCCCACATTTTTACATTAGTGTAGATATAAAACTCGAATCCCAAAGGGCCGATCGGTTTAGTAGTTTAGGAAACAAGATTACATTCTTGAAACATACATTAAAATTCAAACTCTAAAATATAATAGAGTCAATAATTATAGAAGACCATTATTATCTTAGATTAACCCTACATATCAGTAATAATACACATCATGGAATCCAAGGAAAAATAATATATATGAAAGGGTTAATCTCAGATGATCAATAAGAATAAAAATAATTCCTAAGATATTATTAATCAATAATAATCAATCAAATAACATAGTTTATAACTAAAATAATCTATTTAACCACAATGTTGATCATAATATGGAATGAATAAATGAAATTTATATAATTTTATAATTTCAAGGATATTCTAAAAGTTTAACAATATCATTGAATATCAATAAATAATATTATAATGAGGGAACTCTTAATTATGGAAATTATATTCATACTGGAAAGGCTTCATTAAAGAAACCATAGATAAACAGGTAAGACATCATCACATACCCGAACTAGTTTGTCTCATGATACCTACTGATTCATCGAGGAGCTATTTTGAGCCACATCTATCACTTACTAAGTCCAATTAATTCCTCATATAAAAGAGGTGAAGCACAATCAATAGAGACATTAATTTTAAAAAATTGGGATATGAAATGTAAATACTTCATCCATAAACCATGAAAGGTATCTAAATAGCACATCCACATTCCAACATATCATAAAACCATCAATAAAATATTGTGGAAGGTATCATATGAGAGCAAACTTAATCAATATTTATATCCAAAATAGTATTTTGACATAGATTAAAATACTTTAATGAAACCATGAATATTTTTTGGAGTGAAATTAAACTTTTTGACATTGAAATCATTTATTTAAAAGGTCATGTAATTTAAAAAAACCCATTCATTGAAAATAATATTGTAAACATTTAAAGGAAGATTCAGTACATTAAGAATTCATGATATGGGAAAAGGAATCTCATCTCATATAATTTAAAGAAATATTTCATCCATACGTTTGTAAAAAAATCTATTGAGTACCATTTGGAATATGACAAAAATATTCCATTCAAACCATTTTATGAAATTTAAAACCTAGATAAAACATGTTAAAAATTTATAGGATTATAGTAAAAATAATCAATAATTCATGTAATACACATGGAAGTTGATGATAAATATTCCCCAGTAGATACTTATATAAAATTAACCCCAAATAATAATGAGATTGTGAAATTTTTCTTTACCTTATACTTTACTTTAGTTGAGTGTTCTTTAACCTCTTGTATAATTGTTTATATCATGTAATAAATTTATACCATGACTATATCCATATTTATGATATTGTGTGTTATCACATCAATGATATATTTTTGACATATTTTTCTTTTTATTTTTTTCCAGATATTCCCCCATGGGTTTCCTTTGTGTACTTAGTGAAGAATTTGTGTTATTAAGTTAATATTAGGTGGCACACGGTTTGGAAAACCATGAACCATTTCCCAAGAAATCATGTTACCAATTTTTGTTTTTGCACATAAGAAAACCTTACGATTGGTGTATACTTTTTACGTCATGCGATCAAACCGTGCAGCATTCCCCTCTTAGTTAGTGAGGGGTGCATGATTGCCACATGGTTTTAAAACGTGTGTTGGGAAACCATGTGAGTTTTATATATAATAGAAAATTTTAAAATTACATTTATTCCCTCTCAACATTTAACCCCAAATTACCCATCATCATCCCCATATAGTATTTCTAGTCCTAGGTTCCTTTAACCCTCCTCTTTGCTTCCTTGGACCTCCATTTGTGATGTGTTTTGTGGAAATGTCTCCATGAAACTCAAAGTAAGTCCCTCGTTTCTAGATTTCATTATGTTTTTTTCAACTTCTCCTCTTCGTTAATGGGTTTCCTATCTCCATTATGTTGGTGGCCTATTTAGGGTGGGATCTGGTTCTTTATGGTTCAATTTTCAAGTTTATGGTTTATTCTTTCTTTTATATGGTTTTCTTGAGGTTAGGTTGTGGTTTCACATAAATATCTATAATTTTCTACACTTAAGATTAGTGTTTCCACTCTTAAAATTATTTTGTGATTTTGATATGATTTCCTTTCTTCTTTTTAGGATATATGTATTGTGCATGAGGTCTGAAATGTGTTTTCAAAAGTATTATAGGTGTGTTATTGTTGAACGATGGTTTTCCAAAGGAAAAGGGTTGTGATTCACGTGTAAATTCATGTTTTCCTTTCATAAATGTGTTTTATCAACTATTAAAATAGATTACAAAATTGTGTAAGTGGTGCAGAACATTTTTTTGAAATGGATTTGGTGTGTGATTGGATTTGAAATGTGGGTTGGTTATGGAAATGGTGGTTTATCATGAGAGTTTATATTGATTGTCTTATGCATATGTGAATGTGATGTTTTATGTGATATGTGGAATGTAAAATGAGTTGAAAACAAATCCTAGGTGACTTGGTTAATGTACTAGGTCAAATATGCAAGATATATAGGTGGGGACAAGGCCTCAATATTTCTAACTAGATTGACGATACAACACTAATTAAACTACGACGTTGAGGGACTACTATAATTTTCAATATATTCCTCTCTTGTGGATCGTGTAGGAGGATGATGATCAGTTTGGTTGATAACCCTAATTTAATTGAGATACAATGTATCTACTGTTCCACTATTGCTAGTGTATATAGGGATGTTCCATGGCTTAGTACTCTTTTGTGACAGCTTATTTACCACTTGAAAATGGATAACTTTGTTGGTTATTTATCATGGAAATAATTTCTTCCATTAAAGTGTATTATATGAAAATGTTTCTATCTTATCATTTTATAAAACATGTATGTCAATTTTTCTAAAAATAATTTGCATTGGAATATATTTTATTGGGTGGGATCCTTCTGGTATTTGGCTCATGTAGTGCACATACCTTTGGATTTATATAGACTTGGTTATGTATGACTTAGGCAATGGAAATATGTATGATGGTGGTTGTTTGGGTTTCTTGTGGTCTTATATTTTAGGAATTGGTGGTGGTGTCATGAGGACGAATTTCCTCTTATTGATTGGATGTTTTTGGGATATTAATGTTCTTCCCTTTCTATTGTATTCCAGTTGGTTTTGTCTTAATGCAATAAACTTTGGACCTGTAATTGTTCTTCCATTTTTTATGACAATTCTGTAATTATTTTGTCATATTTTTTGATGTTTATGATTTTGTAAGGGGGTGAAATCATTCCTAACACATTTTGTGATACCCATACACTAGTTTCCATCCCATGGGGATTGTGAATTCCCTTTAGGCCATGCCATAGACTAGGACTGGTGTATGGTTGTATGGTACCCTAGTTTATTTCATGAAAAACTTTTATTGGGAATATGATACTTTATTTTGGGTAATGTAATTCCATGATGAATCTGGATAAATTGAGGCTTGTATTTTTAGGTCATGAAGTTATGGTTGTGAGTAGGGTGCCTAACCAACATACCTTGTGATAAATCATGAGTTTCCATGGGATGTTGGGATTTTGTTGACATCCCTTATAGGTGATACGTACCTGTTGTATAATGTATATGGACACTGGGTGGGGGTAGAGTGGTTTGGTTGTTTTGTCTTGTTATTGTGATGGATTTGGTTATGTTTTAATTTATGGAAAATGTGTGAAAATTGTTGTTAATGAAAAAAAATTTAGAATATGTGTTGATGGTTGTATTGATGGTTTTCCGTAAAGTTAATTTTTATTCTAGGAAAAATCATCCCTGAGAGACTTCCTTTGAAACTATGGGAATAGGCAAGAGAGAGTTATCACTTCACAATTGATTAGATACAAGTGGAAGCTATTGTCCAGTCTATCTAGGATTTGGAATAGAGATTTGGTTGTGGTCCTGATCTAGTTAGGGAATCTGAACTGGGTCATGGGAAGAAAAAATATCAAGATTTCCTGAAGAAAAATCCTCCTTCATTTCAAGGCATTGTGGAACATTAGGAATCATAGGATTTCCTTTGATAAGATAGAGAGTATGTTTGAATTTAATGATACTCCAAAGGAAATATGGGTGAATTGTTCTTTGTTCTTTCTACAAGGATCTAGTTAAATATGGTGTGACTCAATGGTTCAAATTTTAATTAACAAGTAAATTAGATGAAAATATTTATGATCGTATTCAAGGAGCAGTTCTTCCCCATGGATTGGGCCTAATATAGGTCCCAGGAGATCATCGATCATACACATAGAGATTTTATAGTGACAAGGTGTGCTAGTATCTTCAAAAACCTAGTATGGTACAAACCAAAGATCATTTCCAATGATTAAATGAATGCTTGAATTTTAAATATGGGTTTGTGACATGATATTTTTTTGAACCCTTTTTGTTTATGTTGAGGACAAATAATGAGGTGGTTGATTTGGATTATATGGAAGAGATTGATCTAAAATATATTGATGGATTCCATTGATCTATGTCAGTAGTGGATTGCAGATAATATTTTAAAAATAATAGGATGTAGGAAGAGTCGGGAAAGAATGGTGGTGGTAGCTTGTACAATCCTTCCGAATTATGGTCATCAATAGTTCCAATTTCTAGATTAGTTTTGTGAAACAAGTGTGGGAGGCTGGGGAAGGTGCAGTGGACATGTATGACCTCACCCAGATCTTTCCATAAATGTCGTCACCTGGGACAGTTGAAGATACTTTTAAGGGGCACACATTCCAATCATAGTGGTGCAAGATCTATAACATTAGGGGAATGTGAGACCAGACAGAACCATCTAGGTTTGTGGGTTCTCAAGTTGGTGGTCACTAAAGAAAGGATGCATCATCTTTTTGGAAGAGTTAGTATAGGGATGAACCACAATTTAGTGGTAATTCTCGTGAATATTATGCGATAAAGATTCTACATGTTCTGGAATAGGTACTAGCCAGATCAGATGCTGGACTTGTAACAGTTCAATACTCTATATTTATTACATTTTCAATGGCTGTTGTGTTTTTAACATTGTAGAATCCATTTCATTAATCTATTACCATCTTGATGACGTGTGGAAATTTCCAATAGATTTTATGATGTGTACAATGGAGTTGGTGACACCACATGGTAAGAAGATAGATCATAGTCTCAGATGTCCTTCTTGTATACTCACCATGTTAAGGGTTGAGCAGAAGCTGGATTTTTTAAACGTAGGAATATTCCAATTTGATGTGATCCTGGGCATGGATTGAATTTTGTGATTTTAGGTTCACATCGATTGCTAAAGGTAGTGAGTGAGTTTTTTTGAACCTGATGGAATTAACCATGTATTTCACAGTGAATGTGATCCTTGGTCCGGTATTCATGCAACTACACTTCTAGAACTAGGAAAAATAGTTTTTGTTTTTCATTGATCATGATAATAGATGATTCTAGTATTCCTAAGGGTGGATTACCTCCTTTGGTGGATGAGTTACCAGTGGTATTTCCCAATTACTTTTCAGGCTTTCCTCCAGAGTATGATGTGGAGTTCTCCATAGATTTGGATCTCATTACATAGCCGATATCTCTTCCCTCATATTATATATCCCCCTTTGAGTCGATTGAATTAAAGATACAAGAGTATGATTTGGAATCGAAAGAATTCATTCGCCCGAGAATCTTACCATAGGCCACCCCAGTTCTTGTTGTAATGAAACCCGATGGATCTCTCCAGTTATGCATTGATTAACATATGAGAAATAACTTGACAATCAATAACAAGTATCATTTACCCTGTATAGATAATTTGTTTAATCTGATTAAGGGGAAAGGTGGTTCTAAAAAATTGAATATTTTTTTAGTTATCACAAATTCAGGTTTAGAGAGGTAGACAACCCAAAATAAGTGTTCCAAATAAGATATAACCATTTTGAGTATTTTTTTTCAATTCTTTTGGGTTGAAAAATTCTCAAGTAGTCATTATAGAACATAAGAACAGTGTTTTCTACCATTATATTGATTGCTTTTCTATGGTATTCATGGATGAAATCCTAGTTCATTCTGTATCTGTGGTGGACCATGATTATAATTTGACTATCATGATAGACACACTTCGGGACCATCATATTTATACAATGTTTTGGAAGTGCACCATCATGATTAGGAATGTGATATTTGTGTGCCATGTAATCTCATAAAAAGGGTTTCAGTTGAACAAGAGAAGATTATTGCAGTGATTTCATGGGAAGATCCAAAGAACGTTTTCAATATCACGATCTTTTTTTGGCATGTTAGGGTATTAGATGAGGTTTTTCTAGGTCTTCTCTTGGAATATTTCGTCCATATCAATGCTCTCCCAGAAATGGGTGAATTTTTAATGAAGCCCATAATTCCAAACATCATTTCAAGTGATTGAGAGTTGGTTTACAACCTATCATATTTTGATCATATAAAAATCTAGAAAGGCTTCTGTGGTTTATTGTTATGCCTCTGGTATGGGTCTTGGTTTTGTTCTGATTCCTAAGGCAAATGTGGTCCATTATGGCTGTCTTGAGCTCCAACCACATGAAAATAATTCTCTAAACCATTACTTGGAGTTAGCAGTAGTAATTCATTCTTTGAATAGGTGGCATCATTATATTTTTTGGGAGAAGATTGTGCTCCGTTATGATCATAAAATATTTTATTAATATTCTCTCAAAAGGATCAGAATCTAAGATAACATAATTTTGTTGATTACCATTAGAGGTTTGATTTTGAAATACTATATACACCAGGTGAGGGGAATTTTGTGGAAGATGATCTGAGCAGAAAAGTGTTATTTCATGCTTTGAGAAAGTCTCAAGAGGGGTGGACCATGATGGGACTCATTGCTCATATGAACATGGAGACTAATGAGTAAAGTGGAGGTATGTTCTTGGCCAGTGTTCAATTGGAACATTCTCTTCTATACTATATTTGGTGGTAGTATCCCAGTGAGGACTTGAGGAAGCCATCCGTGCAGTTTCTAACTACTAGAGAGCAGCCATGTCTTTGGTTTTTATCTCCTGAGGGATTTTTTTCTTCAAGGGTTTTTTTGGTGTCATTATCATTTAGAAAGGTATTGTTGTATGATATCCATCAGTTTTAGTATTTTATTAATCCTGGAGCTACCATGATTTACTAATATGTATGTCGATAGTTTTGGTGTCTAGGTTTTAGGCGAGACATAGATGACATTGTATTAGAGTGTTATACATGAAAGAAGGTAAAAGAATAACACCAAATACCATTGGGTTTTCTTCATCCACTACCCATTTCTATCTATAAGTGGGATAAGATCACCATGGATTTAATTATATGTTTACCTTATACACCTCAGGGAAGGAATTCTATTTGGGTAGTGATTGATCATCTGACCAAGTCATCCTATTTCATTCCAATTGATGATTTTTCTAAGGTGGGTGATTTGGTCAGACAATATGATTACGGGGTTGTGATTCTTCATGGTATGTAGTTGGATATCATTTTTAATAGGGACCCCCATTTTACCACTCTATTTTATGAATCCCTTCAAAATGAAATCGGGTCACTATACATGTTGAGTACATCATTCCATCCTCAAACGGATGGTTAAATGGAGAAGGAGAATAAAATTATAGAATACATTATCTGGGCATGTCTGTTGGATTTCAATGGTTCATGATATAAAAATTTATGATTGGTTGATTTCTCATATAATAATATTTACCTATCTTTGATTCAAATGGCTCTCATTGAGTCACATTGTAGTCGGTCGTGTCAGTTGGAATTGTGCTAGGATGAGGTGGGTGAAAACACATTATTGGGACTGAGCATTGTTCAAAAGTCTTCTAATAAAGTCAAAATAAACATAAAAAATTTGCTGATAGCTTAGAGTAACTATAAGTTTCATGCCGATCAAAGGCACTAATCTCTAGAGATTTCCAAGAATGACCCTAGAACACCCTGTTAGTGGAGGGGTAAATCAAGGTGTCAACAATTTTTTAAAACTAATATATCTTATTCCCACATTGGTAAGAACCTGTTAAACCTATCTAATGAGAAATTTATAGAAACTAATAATCACCTGAACAGTGAAGGCACATCAATTTTACATGGCTCAACTCTAAGGTATATGTCCAAGGATCATATGCAGACCGGTTTTCCGTCATTCCAAATTTCACTTGTATTTCTAGTTGTGATGTAAAATTTTTTCACATAGTCACACTATGCCTGGATCATGATTTTACTAGGTTTTAGGGAAAAGACACTACATCAATCTGATCACTTCTATTGAATCCTCCTTTCTCAAAGTGTTGGGTAGAATCTAGAATCAGTTGATCAATTATAAGGTTACTTCAATAGATCGGAATCAATTCATGCATCCTCAACTATAGATAGGTATTTCTTTTGATGGAATGTTTTCTCTTATAGATGTAATCTACTTTTCCTCATTCTGTTCATTCTCAAACAAGTCCCTTATAAACTAAACCTCATTCTCTATGTACCACGCATATCCATGTACCACCTCCATGAGCCATCCCTAAAAATTCACATCTACATACTACTTCTACAAAACAATTTTGCATACTGCTTCAGTGTATAGATCCTATGTATTACTTTCGAGAACTATCTTCACGTACTACCTTTGCTGACCACCTTCAATGAACCCCCCTGCTTCTCATACCACAAGTCTTATTCATACTACCCTAATGTACATGATATCTTGATTTATTCACATATTTCACGTGTTATATGTACCATGTTCTTCCTCGTAAAAATGTCTCCCCTACACATATCTATGTTCAGGTAAACTACTTCATACTTCACCAACATCTGGGAATTTCTAATTAGAACCTTCTTGACAGGGTCATCTTCACATGAACTGCCCTTGTACATCATTAAAATGCTCATAATTTTTTTTAATCTTAGTATTTTTATACAATGAAGGGTTTTGTGTTCCTAATATAGGTAAATAGATCCAAAAAAATCGCTAATCAGTGATTTCATAAAATCATAGATTTGGTTCAGCCTTCACCGTGAAGCATATCGCTCATAATCCATTTTTACTACCCATTTAGGAGACCTCCATTCTCTATATATGGCAGAAAAAATAACTACCTTGTTTCTAAAAATATCACCTCATCCCAGGAACTGTCTGCCTTTCATGAACCACATGTCTTCCAGTGAACCTCGTTCACTCTACAAACCCTACCACCTACGTAGTCCACATATAGTTCCCACTATATGGTTCACAGTTATTAGTTCCACATACCATATCCCATGATCCACTAAGTACTCCTAAAAAACCAAAAAAACTATAAAATTATTAGCCATCTTTCTAAGTATATGTGATCACTTCTTGTTGTAGAAAACAAGAGGGGAAGAGTTAATCAGGTTCTCTTGAATCCAAACTCTGATTTTTTTCTATATTCTCTTTTAATCCAAAAATTTCCCCCCATTATAATTCAAAATTATCCCCCATTATAACATTATTGAATTACTCTATAATCCATCATCCTTCTACCAGAAACAAAATTCATATTTCATTTGTTCTTGTTCGAATCGAGAAACATTGAATATCTCTATCCTCCCCCACTAGAAATAAAACCAAAGAACAAAATTTTCCAATTATAGAGTTTAATACACACTCCCCATGGATCGTATCTCCATCATAAACCTGCAAAACATCATCAAATAGGTTAAAAAGATAGAAAAATTGGTGATAGGGGTAGTTTATAAACTCCTCACACACCGGGAGGTGGATGAACACCGATGTTCAACCGATGATTCTCAAAAACATGTGCTTACAATGGTTTGGGTAGTATGTGATCCAAATGATCATCAGATAAAACATGATCCATTTTAATAATTATTTGTTCCACTTTATCCTTGATGAAGTTATATATGATTTCAATGTGGTCTGTAAGAGAATTACGAACATGATTATTCATAAGATCAATTGCACTTTTTTTTATCAAATCGAATCACCATTGGTTGTTTCACATCATCAACAATATCAATTAGTTGTTTCTTCATATATATAAGTTGAGTTAAATCCTTTATAGTGGAGATATATTCAGATTTATCAGTTCTGAGAGAAGTGTTTTCTTGATTCTCACTCAACCGTCCAACACATTTATTTTTAATATAAATTGTTCCACCAATTGTGGTCTTTCTTCCAACAATATCTCCTGCACATTCAACATCAAATGATGATAATAATTCACTATATATTCATACAGAAGTGTATATGCCATAATTTTGAGTGCCTTTAATGTATCAGATTATTCTTTTCAATGATTCAATATTTTTATCCTTTGAATTACATTGAAAGAGGGACACTCTGAATGTTGAAAAAAAGGTCTGGTTGTGTTGGAGTCATTTTCAATATTCTTCCAATGATTCTCCTGTGAATTGTGGGATAGATCTATTTTCCATCTTCATGAAATCCTAGTTTTTTTTCAAGGACAATCAGAGTTAAAATTGGGTTTGGATCATGTATGTTGAATTTATTCAGTAATTCATTTTCATATATTTCAGGAGAAATTATTGTTTAGTCCTTCTCTAAATTAATTGCATCACAATGATGTATGTGAGTTCACCAATCGTATACATTTCAAATTATGATTTCATGTGATTAGATAATTAATCCACTAATCCTTTTAATCTTCCACTAAATATACTATTGTATACATACAAACGAACCATAAATTGATCTTTCTAGAAATTATTCACATAAATATTGTGGTGTACTCCTATTTTTTAATTTGATCTTCTTCAGATAAGAATCCATCTGAGAGTACCATGCATGTGTTGGCTGATTCAGACCATATAGAGCCTCCTTTAATTTTCAAACCATCATTTCATTATTAAAAATAAAAAAGAACATTGGTTGTTCAATATGACTTATTCTTTAAGTACTCCACTTTAGAAAGATATATTTACATACATTTGTTACACTTTGTATCCTCTTTAAATTTCTGTGGTAATAAATAGTCTGATTGGAAACAATCTATCCACCAGAGCAATTGTTTCTTCAAAATCCACACCTTCAATCTATGAATAGCCATTACAAAACAGTTTTTTACTTATTACGGCTCAAATTTACTTGTTTTTAAAAAATCATGTTTGAAAATACACTGCCTACCAATCACACTGTGTGTTTAGGTTCTCATAACTATATTCCATGTTTGGTTATTTTTGATCTAATCCAATTATTCAATCATGGATTTAAACCATGATTCATTATTTACAGGTTCACAAAATGAGGATGGTTCCATAATTGAATGGAATGAAAATTGTGAAATATTACTCATTCTCCATTTCTATGTGGGGTCTATATAATTTCCAATAATGTTAGATTGTCCAATTTCAGTGCTTCAATTTTTCTTATGAGGTTCTGAATAATTTTCTTTAGCCACAGTTTTTTATTCAGAGTCGTCTTCTGAGTCAACATCATGATGTGGCTCTGGGATGTTTTTCATGCCTTCTTCTACATATGTATTTCGATCAATACCATTTCCATATTCTTCCTCATATTCTATAACATTAGTAGATGAATTTATTATGGAATTTTTGGTGTTATCTTTAATGATATTCAAATAATTTTTTTCCATAGTTTTTCCAAGATGTTTTTTGAAAAATTATTATGATTGTATACTCATTTAATATCTCAGAAATATTCCATTATCTATAGAATCACCATACTTTCCTTGATTTTTTTATTTGTTTCGGATAAAGCATTTACTTCTTGAAAACATGAAAAAATCAATGTGGGATTCTTTACATGACATAACTCATTGGGTGCCTTAGTTTACCCCATATTAAACCATGTTCTTTTTTTAATATAAAATATATATTGAACAAAATTTTCCCAATAATAGTGAGAGATAATACTATCAATCATCACCATTATAGATTTACTATTTACCTATCTATTATTGTTCTAAACATATCCATTTTTCTGTGGGGTTATCACAGTAGACACCTGATGTTGTATTCCATGTTTCTCTAATTAATTTTATAATTTAATTGATATGTACTATCCTGCCATTTTAGATAAGAGAACATTGATTGTTCATCCACCATCATTCGCAGCTATTCAGCGATAAGATTTCATGAAATCAAGCACATGTCGTTTCCTATGTATAACTATCACACAATCCATTCTACTATAATCATTAATGAAAAGGAAGAGTTACATTCCTCATATGTTCCACCAACATGTATCAAACCACACACATCTTTATTAATGAGTAAAATAATATGTGATGCTATTTTATTCATTGGACGATATGAACAACACCCCAAATTTCCTCGCCTGTAAACATAACAATTCTTCTCCCATCCACACTTCATATTTGGGATATCCATGAAAATATTTAATTTTTACACCTTTTACATATCTTGTTGATTGATATGACCCAAACTCTGATGCCACTAGTTGTTCTCTTCATCAACTGTCATGAAATATATGTTCTCTTTACTATCAACCTCATATAAGTTTACATATGTTATGAATCCCTCTATGAGAGAATTCCATGTTCTTCCTTTTATAGTTCACGCATTTTGATTGAATGTCACCATAATTCTTGAATCACAAAGTTTTTTCACACTTAAAAGATTGTGACACAACCCATCCACATAATGTAATTTGATCATCTTCAGCACACCATTGGACAATTCATAACTTCTACAGCCTTTGATCTTCAAAGTTCCATCATTACCGAATGTCACTGTTCCATTGTCTTTTGTCTTGATATTGGTTATTAGGTTTTCATTTCTGTCATATTTGATGAGAATCCACTATAAAGATTCCAAGTTTTGTTGTTCTTGGTAGCTTTGAGTACTAATACAACAAATTTTTTTTTCAAATTTTTTATTTTCCTTCCATGAGATATTAGATTGATTGATGAAAAAAGATGTCATTTTAAATATCTTTTTTTTATGGGTAGGTAATTTATATTTATATTTTCTTCTAACTGAGAAAACATGTTTGAAAGAGAAAAACCACCTGGTTGGTGAGTATTGACTTGTATCTAGGTTTTGTATGAAATGTCCTTCCAATTCCTCATCTAGAAATCAACAACTTTATGGCCAAAGTTAGAATAATGAAAACAATATCCACAAAACTTTTTATTCTATAAGAATTAGTCTATGAATTAATTATCCTTTCTTGACATCATAGATCTTCCACATTAAAATAGAACATTTATTTTTTATAGTATGAAATGGTATGGCCCAGGTAGCCAAAAAATTGACATTTCATTAGTGGAAATGTCTTATCAGTTATATTCCACCTCATTTCAACATCCGTAGATGAACAATTTAATTTTCTATCATTTCGGGAAAGTCAAAAATAATTTTCAGTCATCCTTCTAGTATGGTTTGAGTCATTATTTTTGGACATCATGAGTATTTATAATATGTATGAATTTCATCTTTCTTTTTTTATCCTATTTTACTACCATCATTTGATGTTTTAGCACCACAACTAATTCCCAATTTTCATCTGTATTAGGATGTTCGATCATCTTGAACCATTTTAAGTTCCAAAAAACCAAACATATCACTCTCTAGCAGTTCAATATCTGAGATTTTTCCAAATTGAATTTTCTTCTTTGTTTATTTGGTACATTATTCACTTTCAAGTTTAGTTTTATGTTTGACAACATCTTCCTAAATTCCCTCAATAGTTTGGGATTCTCTAAAAGTCTCGATGTAAGTTCTTTAATGACCTTTTCCTATTATTGAATTATGAGATTTATTTCAATAGTATCTACTGACCTTTCAATAGTTGTTGAATATTCATTTACTACTTCCTACAGTTCATCAATTTCAGCTTTCAGTATATCAACATATTGCAACGGCTCTTCAAAAATTTATTTCCACTCATTGTATATCATGTGTTTATTATCAAGACTACCAAAATATTCCTCATGTTTCAACTTAATATTGACATTATTGGTCAATTTATTGTCTCTAACTTTATCTCATGATGGTACTGATTTTTCAACAGTAGCCATTATTGACACATGGGTTCCATATTTAAATTCTGGTTCTCCTTCCTTAAACAAATAACTATCATCATATGATTATTCATAAAAAACCTTTTTTATATAGTTTCATACCACACATGACGTATAAATTTTCAAAAAACATTTTCCTATTCTTCTGTATGTCTCCAACATCACTTTCTTCATCATCGAACTTTCCTGTGCACCAAGAGTCAATGAGCCCAAATCTTCCACACAAAAAAAAAACAATTCATAGGTAACATTATTTCATTTTTCTATTTTCTTTCATGGATTTCTCTTAAATGAGAGAAATAATTTCGTTTTACTCATTTTCATAATCAATACTATCTCCTAAAATTTCAATTTTTTCCCTGGATTTTAATGCCATTTAATTTCTTATTTGATTCATTACATCTTCTGGTTTGAATCTCATCTCATATGATACCAAGATTCTCAATAGATAATCTAGAGAATGTTTGGAAATTTCAGTATCCCAAATTCCTAAAAACATTGAATTTAGGATAATTGGATGTCTTCTCAATATATTCATTTAAATATCAATGTCATTGATTTCTTCACCACATCCTCATATTTCTCCAACAATTTCATAAATTCAATTAAAAAGTTATCAACATTTTCATCAGGATGAGTCTTTAGAGCATCAAACCAATTTTAAAAAACGTTTAGTTTCTCCTCCTTCACGTTGTTTTCACCTTCATAAATATTCTCAATTTTTTTGCACATAAACCTTCCGGATGTAAAATTCATCACTATTAGATAAATTTGATCAGAAATAGATATCGTTAAGGAATTCTTTGCTTGAGCACTACTATCCATCATTTTCTTATCAGTTTCATCCATAGATTGTTATGTTGCATCTTCTACCTTAATACCTCGTGAGACAACAATGTGAACCTTGGTTTCAAGAGATCATAGATGAGATATCATCTTGATTAACCATATTTGGACGCTTCTTTCATCAAAGAGGGGTATATCCCTAACATTTGTTGAGTTCTCCATGATAAAAAAGACAGACATATTTATCACTAGAAACATTTACCCTATGATACCACTTGATGGACCCTAGACCACTATGAGTGGGGAGGGGTGAATTAGGGTGTATAATTTTTCTTTTAAACTAATGGTTCTTGTTCGTATATTGGTAAGAACATATTAAAACATTATGATGATCATTTACAGAAAACAAATAATCACATGAAAAGTGAAGACACAAAATTTTACATGGATCACCAATTAGGGCTATGTCCAAGGAGCATAAACTGATAGGTTTTTAGTCTTTGTAAAGTCTAATAATTTTCACTAGTTTTGGATTAATATTTTTTAGCACAATCACACTATTCCAGGATCACTGCCCTTATATAGTTTTAGGGATATCACAATGCATCCCTTGGATCACTTCTATTTCCCCCCCCCCCTTGATCACTGTGTTTGGAATATCATTAACTCACTTTATTGAATTGAAGGTTGATTTAATGGATTCGAATTATATCATGCATCTTCAACTATAGATAGTTGCTCTGTTCATGTCTGATTTTACCATGTGGTTGTAATCTACTTTTCCGTGTACGGTTCATTTGTAAACTTGTCCTATATGAACTATCCCTCTTCCTCCACATATATAATTGCTCCACGTACCACCTCCATGAAACATCCTAGGAAAATCACATCTACATACTTCTTCTGGAAATGGATATTGTGTGCTGCATTGATGTACGACTCTCAGTTAATGCTTCTGTGAATGGACTTCCTGTACTTCCCCCACAAACCACCTCCCATGAACCGCCCATGCTCTAACACCACAAGCACTCTACATACAACCATGTTGTGTATACTATCCTACTTTCTACATATTCTGAAAGTGATCCTTGGATCATGTTCTTCTTTTATGTAATATCACTCTTACTAAGACCTATCTTCATGCAAAACACTTTATACTTAACCATCTTCATTGAATTTTTAAACAGATCCTTATTCGTGGAGTAATATTCTCAGGAGGCGCCCCTGGACCTAACCGAAATCCTCTCTATTTTTTAATCTCATTCTCATGCTCCAATGAATGGATTAGTTCACCTTATATAGGAAATTTTATCTGAAAAATCAGATAATCAGAGAATTAAACAATTCATAGATTCAGTTCAACCATCTCCATGAACCACATTACCGACGAACTATTTTTTCAACCTATTCCATGTAAAGATATATTACATACGTAGTGTAAGAAAACACCACCTCATCCCTAAAAATGACACTTCATCCCATGAAATTTATGCCTTCCGCAAACCACAATCCTTCCCATGAACCTCCGTCGATATTTGAGTTGTTCCTCCTACAAGGTTCTCTTACCAATTCCTTAACATTTTTCGAGGTTTTTCCATTCTACATACCATATCTCAGGATCTGAGAACCATTTCAGGAACATGGTTAGCTATCAATGATTCCTTTTCCCAAAACTCTTCATCTTCCAAACATAAACTCTCGATTCTGAGGCCTAAAAAATCTAAAACCCTGGGAAACTATGCCACCATTAGTACTGCTTTAATAATCAATAATAAGACCACATTACTTTCAAAATAATTACTCAAACCAATGTGTATGGACAACAAACACAAACCATTCTCCATTCCCAGAAAATAACCTCCTTGGATTCAACAATCTCCCACTTAGGGATTGTTGGAAATCCACAAATACATTTAATGAATCACCAACCAAAAAACTATAAAACAATAAACAACTACAAAAATTATCAATTTCAATGTACTAAATTATTGGTGTAGAATTTAAGAGGGAAAAATGAATTGGGTTCTCTTGAATCGAAACTCTAAATTGTTTTCTTTATTCTCATTGTCTCCAAATTTATTCACCCTTTAGAACTCTTCATTCTCCCCAATTTTAGTATAATTTAATTCCTCTATTCTCCATCATCCTTCTATGAGAAATGAAATTAATATTTAATATTTCTCATTTGAATCATGAAAAATTGAAATTTTTCACTCTCCCCCATTTTAAATAAACCAAAATAAGAAAACATCACTTATATAGCTTAAATCACACTTCCCCAGGATTATATCTCCCCATAACCCGATAAAAAAATAAATAAAAGATTATAATAGTTATCACAACTAGGGATAGGGGAGGTTTGTAACCTCATCCTGCATATATAGGGTTCTAAACACAACCTTTAAACCAATGCTTCTCCAAAATATGTGATGAAAATGGATTGTTAATTATTTTAGCCACTTTATCATCAGTTTCAACATGATCCATTTTAATCATTATTTGTTCCAATTTTCCATGATTATGTTATATTTGATTTTAATATGTTTTTTATGAGAATTATATACAAGATTATTCATTAGATCAATCAAACTCTTGTTATCAGAGTGAATAAACATTAGTAATTTTACTTCATCACCAATATCAGTTAGTTGTTGCTCCATCCAAAGAAGTTGAGTGAAAGACATTGTTGGAGAGATATATTCAGCTTCATCAGTTTTGAGAGAAGTTATTTCATGTTTCTAACACTATCATTCCACACATTTCATGCTAATAAATAATTCTCCACCACTTGTTTAGTTTCTATCAACAACATATCCAACCATGTCAGAATCATAAAATGTTAATAGTTCATTATCTCTTCCTACAAAAAATTATAATCTAGAATTATGAGTATCTTGAATATAACTCATTATTATTTTCACTAATACCATATTTTATTCCATCAAATTACTTTGAATGCGGGCCACTAAGCATACTGAAAATACAATATTTGTTCATTTGGAAATTAGGTAAAATAAGTTTCCAATGATTCCCCTATAAATTATGGGTTCTATAGATGTCCCATATTCAAGATTTACTAGTTGTTTCCCAACTGAAATCAGAGTCGACATTGCTTTGGAATCATGTATATTGAATTTCATCAAAAATAATCTTGCATACTTTTCCTGAGAAATTTAAGTGTATTATTTCCTCTGAATTACATGATGCCCAATGATTTATGTGAATTTACTGATCATAGAAATTTCAAAATCAAATTTCATGTGATTTGAAAATTCATCCACTGGTCTCGGTTTTCTTCCTCTAAATATAATAACATTAAAATATAGTAGAACAATGATCTAATCATTCTGAGAATTAATCACATAAGGATTATCATCCACTCCTCTTTTTAAATTTGAACTTCTTTAGATAAGAATCCAACCAAGAGTACTGTGCAAGTGGTGCATGTTTCAGACCATATAGAGCCTTCTTTAATTTTCAAACCACCATTTCATCATTTATGGGAACAATTACCTTTGGTTTTTCAATATAATGTTTTTATTCAAGAATTCCATTTAAAAACTATCTTTAAATCCATTTGATACACTTTGTCTCCAATTTCAATATCTATGGAATTAAATAGAATTATTGACACCATTATTTACACCAGAGAAATCGTTTCTTCAACATCAACACAATCAATCTATGAATAGCCTTTACACACCATCCATGCCTTATTTCTGATCAAATTTCCATTGTCATCAATTTTATTTTTCAAAATCCACTTCATACAAATCTCATTGTGGGTTACAGGTCTCATAACAAGATCAAATGTTTGGTTCTCATTAATCTGATGCAATTCTTCATTCATCACTTAACCCATGATTAATCCTTTTAAGCTTCTTCAAACAAGGATGGTTCCATAATTAGATGAAATTATGATTTTGCACTGTTCCTCATTCACCTCGTATACTTTGGAGATTTCTAATCCCCAATGATGTTGGATCGAGCAATTTCATATATTTGATTTTCCCTGTGAGTTTTAGAAGAATATATTTCATCCATGTCTTCTTTAGATTATTTTTCTAAGTCAACATCAAGATATGAATCCTGGTTGTTTTGCATTCCTTCCTCTTGTCTTGTATTTGGATGTGTTCAATCTCCACATTATTCCTCAAATTCGATCACATCAGCAGATTAAATTAGTGAGAAACTTTTGGTTTTATCTACAGTGATCATTACATCACTAATTAAAAAAATTTACAATATGTTTATTGAAACATTTGTTGGATTTATACTCATTCAATATCTAAATAATATTCCTTCATCTAAATAATCACCATACTTTCCTTGATTTATTTATTTGTTTTAGATAAGACATTCACTTACAAAAACAAGAAAATACCTCAAGTATGACTTCATTACATTCCATAACTCTTGGGGAGTCTATGTTTCACCCATATAAATCCCTATTCAGGTTTGAATATAAACTGAATCATGAACATCCACTTTACAATAATAGTGAGAGACATGAATCTCAATCAGCATAGTTTATGCCATGTTATTCACCTATTGATTCTGGCTCTCAACAACTCCATTTTGATGTTGGGTTCTCACAGAAACCACCTAATGTTATATTCCTGGTTTCTCTAGGTAATTTTCTAATTCAATGGATGTATACTCTCGTCCATTGTCAGACCACACAACGTTTATTGTCTATCCTGTATCATTCTCACATATTCGTCGATAATTTGTCATGAAATAAAGATCTTATCATTTCTTATGTATAACCATCACAAATGGTATTCAACTATAATCATAAATGAAAAAGAATAAGTACCTTTCTACATATGTTTTAGCAGCCTTTATTGTACCACATACATTTGTATGAATGAGATCAAGAAGATTTGATGCTCTTTTCTTCTTTGGATGATATGAGCTGCACACAAACATTCCTCACATGTAAGAATAAAATGCCTTATCCCATCCATGATTCAGATTTGGGATATCCTAGAAAATAATTAGTTTAGATATCCATTCCATATCTTTTGGATTGATTTGACACAGCCTCTAGTGTGACAAGTTGTTCCCTTTTTAAACTGTCATGAAACAAATGTTCTCTTTACTATATACTTGATATAAGTTGCTATCTTTTCTACAAACCATCATGAGACAATTACATGTTCTTACTTTTATAGTGTGGCCCTTTTGATTGAATGTAACCATAAGTCCAAAGACATAGAGTTTTTTTACACATAGGATATTTGGATGCAACCCATGCACATAAAAAACACTGGTCCTATTCAGCACACCATTGGCCAGTTCAGCACATACATTTCCTTTGATATTCAAAGTAAAATCATTATTTAATCTCATTGTCCCATATACTTTTTTCTGGATATTCATTAATAGGTCTTCATTTTCCATTTTATGGGATGATCATACAATATCAGCAATCCATGTGTTGTTGGTCCTGTTAGCTTTGAGTTCTACTTCTTCAATGTTGTATTTTTTATTAAACTTCTTTTCCTTCAATTGTAACGCCCCAACCCCAGTTACCCAGAGTCGGTGCATTATTACATAACATTGGTATGATCACAAAAGATCAATTAATGAATAAACAATTAGTTTAGTAGCCTTGGAAACACTAGATACATTAATAAGTCGTAAATTACATGATAAAGTGAAAAAATACAACAACATAGTCTCCACAGTCAACTCTCATATCCCCTCAGACTATCCCAGCAGGTCAGTCATAAAATACATCTTCACATCTTGGGAAAAATAAAACATGGAAAGGGGTGAGATCAGATGCTTTGTAAGGATAACAATATAGTGGAAAACTTTTATAAATAAGAATAAACCTTTAAAGAAATGTATAACTAAAACAAGAGCCTTTTAAACATGAACTTAAACATAATATGGCAAAAATAAAATGAAATAATTCCATTTAATTATTCACATGGATATTATACTAGTCGAATAACCACATGAAATATCAATAACCACTTTCATAATGATGGAATTCATAATTCCAGACTATCATAACCACATAGTCAAGGCCCTGTACCAAGACGTCAAATAAGATTTTGTCAAGGCCTTGTTCCAAGATAGTTGTTTGACTCATGAGACCTACCGATGCATTGAGGAGCTATAGAGGCCTCCATCCATCACTTACAAAGTCCAATGCATTCCTCATATGAACAGGTTTAAACATAAAATAAACATTCTTATTAAAACTAGCATATGAAATATCAGTACTTTATCCATAAACCATGAATTGTAAAAAAATAACACATCCACAGTCTAAATATCAAAAAACCTTCAATACTATATTGAAGTTTTTATCATAATAAATAAACTTATAATAAGCCTAAAATCCATCAAATCATGTTGACATAGATGAAATCAAAGCTATTTTAGAGAAATATGTTGTTTTTTGAAATCATTTAAAAGTCACATAATTATAAATAAAAAATTTACTTTTGAAATATTCTTATAAGCTTGTAAGGGAAGCTTTGAAAATATTATAATGGCGGAAAATAGCTACAGCTGCCGTATAAGTTAAAAAATACATTCTTACCTTAATTTTGTAGAAAAGATTAAAAAGGACCTTGTTGGGAAAATGACGGAAATATTCCTTTATAAAAATATTATAAAAAGTAAAAAATGGTATAAATTACAATAACCCATAGTCTATAAAATAGTAATAATTTTTTGAAATACATTTTTATGAAAAATGGGTGTGAATGATAAAGAGGTCCCAGTAGATAATATAAACATCCTCGGATAATGAAGAGATTGTGAAATTAACCCTTACCTTTTACTCTTCCTTGGTCAATGGTCGGTTAACTTCTTGTATAATGGTGAAATATTTTTTATTAAATTATACAAGAATCATATACATTAATATGATAACATATATGATCTTTTAACATTGCTTTGTTAATAATATTTTAGTATTATCGTTTTTTGTGTGTTAACAGATTCATTTTGATTTATATTCTTTATTATGTGATTCATATTTGTTATAGATTGGATGTATTGTATTAATATCTAGAATTATATCAAGTCTTTAAACATTATTTTTAATCATCTAATGAAAATTAGTCTTGAATGGATATGATGGGGAATGAATCTCACCACATTCGTGGAGACTGTAATCCGTACGTACGCACGAGCGAAAATATCATTATTTTGATATTAAAATTATATATAATTGGATGGTATATCATATATAAAGAATATTTATCATGATATATTTATTATTTACATCAATTAAAAATCATTATTATACCCATCCAAATAATAATGTATTGAATAACAATTACACCACGACGTGGAGATGGTAAGCCGTACGTACGCACATATGGTGGCATGTCATTCAAAGTATAGATTGAATAATGAATTTGGTTGTGAGATATTTATAATAACATCACATTATATATAAGATGCTGGAGTTATTATTTTATAATGGAAGCAACTAAGAATATGGATGTGGAAGAAGAAAGAAACTTGAAAGAGGTGACAAAATATTTACCTCTTCTTCGGGTTTATCCTTTTGATTTGATCAAAATGGCTCCATAGGTTGGATTTATGAATAAAGAAAGGCCTCTAGGATTAAGGGAGGATAGTTTAGTGGGTATTTGGGTATAGTTTTCCAGATCCAAATGGCTTTGAATGTGTGAATTATAGAGAAGATGGAGTTCCCTTTTATAGGAGGGGTGATGGGAACCTTAGGAAAAGCTAGAAATATTATTCTATAATAAAATCATATTCGGTTTCTAATGGTTCCAAAATGGATTATTTCAAGGATATGGTGGGGATGGATCGAAAACCAATCAACGAATATGTTTTAGATAGGTTTGGGTCATTATATTAACTTTATCTTTTAGATTTAAATCGTAGTTATATACTTTGACATTACCATGTCTCTTTGTTTGTTTATATTATACAGTTAATAAACATACAATATAATTCCCAGAGAACCCCAAATGGTTAATTAATGATACACGTATCATTATATTAGTATTTTTTCTGAACATAATATTTTTAGGAATATAATATCAATTAATAATATAATATTTGTTCTTAAAACACTTTTATGTCAATTTTGACCCTATTTGGTATTTAGTTTTTTCTAAATTCATAACAGAATTATTACTTCGAAAAAATACTTCTCACCAACCCTAAAATGTCATATTAACCTAGATAATTATTTTAATGCATAAAAAGTCTCAAATTACATTTATTTGGATATTTATAATATCTTTTATTTAAATATTTCATTAATTAGGTAATTAATGCATCATCATTGTGTCATAAATAAATTAAATTATTTAATGTATGAAAAATATAAATAAAATACCATTATGTTTTAAATATTTCTAGCCTTCTGATTAATATTTATTGTCGAATTTATCTTATGTTTAACCCTATATTAAAAATGTTTTAGTTATTAAACATTGAATATACCTCTTTTAACTCTTCTTTTAATCAAATAATAATAAGTGTCCTAATCTAATCCATGTGGAACAAAGTGGTTCATATTTTATTACTAAGGATGTTTTTGGTCAAACTATACTTATCCAATAGAATTAAGACATGTGTTAGGGTAATAATAATATAATTTTTACCCTTAATTACCCTATTTACTTTTAACCGCCGTTAATAAAAGTAAAAGGTTACTATTCACCAAATATTTTTCCTCTTATTGAACCAAATTTTACATACTGATATCAACTGTGTCTCCTAGAGTTTTTAAATTCCACTCATACAAGCAGAATAATTTTGTTTTATGTCAATTTTCAAATTCTCCTAAGAGGTGGGTAAAAGATGGTGAAAAGTTCAATAAAATTTTATATATCTAAAATTATTATAAACTGACTCCAATTAATTACGTTGAAATTATATAGGTATTATGTATTTATTTAGACCTAAAATAAATTTTAATAAAATAAATAATTATTTAAATAAAAATTCGATTTGAAACTATAACTCATTGTTTTTCACTATTCATAAAAAATTGATAGTTTCCAGAAATACACCAAAAATTCACCTTATGCTAATTTCAATATTCTGAATCCAAAAATGAAGTCCATTTTGAAAGATAAAATTTATAAAATTTCAAAAAGTGGGTATTATTATTCATAACGGCTAGTTTGATTGGTTGTGTTGTGTTAGAACTTGAAGTTGCGTACAACACATGCTACTGTATTATTCAAAGAGATGCATACCATTGAAGCTTGGGGTGTTAAATTATCCCCTCCTTCAAAAAAATTTATCTTGGAAATTTATAGAATAATACCGCATGAAAAGACTTGGGTGGTTCTTAATCATAAGTTCCTCGGGTTCCCACATTGCCTCTTCCATCTTACAGTTTCTCCATAGAAATTTTACCAGATGAGTGGTCCGGTTTCTCAGTACATGTTCTCTTGTATCAAGAACCTTGACATGCTCTTTATAATAAGACAGATCGGGTTATAGTTCTAATTCCTCATAGGTGAGTACATGCGTTGGGTCAGGTATGTATTATCTCAACAGTTATATGTGGAACACATCATGGACTTTAGAGAGACTTGGTGGAATTTCCAAACGTTAAGGTACATCCCCAATTCATTCTATAATTTTGAAAGGTCTGATATACCTGCCACTCAATTTACCCTTCTTACCGAAATGTATAACAACCTTCCATGGAGATACCATCAAGAAAACATGATCTCCTACCTAAAATTCCAAATCCTTTCTTTGGATATTGACATAGCTCTTCTGCCAACTTTGACCTTTGTTGATGTGGGTTTCGATTAACTTTACATTTTCCATCGTTTCCTCCACAAGTTCTAGGCATATGAGTTTTCTTTCACCAACATCATCTCAACAGGTTGGTGTGCGACATATTTTTCCATATAACGCTTCAAATGGTTCCATATGAATACTTTAATGGGAGCTATTGTTGTAGGACAATTATAACATAGGTAAATATTGATCCCACATGCCTTGAAAGTCAAGTGAGCATGATCTCAACATGTCTTTTAAGGTTTGAATAGTCCATTCTGATTGTCCATCAGTTTGGGGGTGGTAAGCAGTTCTCAAATGAAGCTCAGTATCAAGGGATTTATGAAGAATTTTTCAAATTCTTGATGTAAAACATGGATCACAATCAGAAACAATCGATAAGGGTACTCCATAAAGTCTCACAACTTCATTAATATATAGTCTTGCTAGATGTTCAAGTGGTAAATCTTCCCTTATATCAAGAAAATGTGCTGACTTGGTAAGACGATCAACAATGACACATATTGCATCGTTCCTTCTAGGAGTCTTTTGTAGTCTCATGACAATGTCCATCATAATAGTATCCCATTTCCACTCTAGTATGGGAAGAGGTTACATGACTCCTCCAGGTTATTGCCTTCCAGCTTTCACTTTTTGACCAAACATACATCTTGACACAAAATCTTCAATCTCCCTCTTCATGTGGTCCAAAAACAATGTTCCTTCAAATCTATAAAGATTTGGGTGCTCCTAGAGTGTATAGAGAAATTGGAACTATGAGCATCATCTAAAAATTCTCTTTTTAGATCAGGTATATTGGGAACACAAAGTCTCTTCCCAAATTTCAAAATTCCATCTTCATACACAAAGTCACTCAAAATCCCATCATTCACAGCTTTAATATTTTTTGAAACTCTTCATCATTGGTCTAAGAACTCTTTATCCTTTCTAGTAAAGATGGTTTGTCCACCATTAGAAAAAGTATTGATGTTTATTCTTCCATGGTGATTCCCATATCCACATTTACTAGATCCATGAAAATAGGATCCCTTTCAACTCTCATCTTGTTCACAACTCTATGATCGTTTTTACTAAAAGCATCTGCCACCATATTTTCCTTCCTCGGGTGGTACTGTATCATGGAATCATAATCCTTGATTAGTTCAAGCCATATCCTTTTCCTCATATTTAGTTCTTTCTGTGAGAAAATATAATTCAAACTCTTGTGATCAGTATAAATCTCACATTTTTCACCATAGAGATAGTGTTTCCAAATCGTCAAAGCCAAAATTATAGCTACTAACTCAAGATCATGAGTAGGATAGTTTTTCTCATGAATTTTCAACTGTCATGATGTATAGGAAATAGCCCTATCATTCTGAATAAGGACACAACCAAGTCCTTTCTTCGATGCATCACTATAAATAATGAACCCAACATTCCCCGATGGTAGAGTCAATATTAGAGAAATGACTAATATTCTCTTTAGTTCTTCAAAACATTCTTCCCTCTCTTTTTTCCAAACAAATATAACCCCTTTACGTGTGAGTTTTGTTAGTGGGATAGCTAACCGGGAAAAATTCTGGATGAAATGCTGATAATAACCTGCTAAACAAATAAAACAGCATACCTCTGTTATACTTGTCAGTGTTGGCCATTCATGGATTGAATTGGTCTTTTCAGGATCAATGGGAATTCCATACTTAGAGATAATATGGACAAGAAAAAAAATCTCTTTAAGCTAGAATTCACACTTTCTAAACTTCCCATATAATTCATGTCTACTAAGAGTCTTTAGGATAATGCACAAGTGATTTTCATGATCTTCGTAGATTTTGGAGTATACAAAGATATCATTAACAAATTCCACTACAAAATCATTGAGATATTCCTTGGAAACTTTTTTCATTATTTCCATGAAGACATATGGTGAATTCGTCTATCCAAAATGCATTAATATAAACTCATAATTCTTATACTTGGTTTGAAATGTTGTCTTCGGAATGTCTTCTTTCTTCACACACAATTGATGGTATCTTGATCGAAGGTCAATCATTGAAAAGTATTGAGATCCATGCAGTTGGTCAAATAAATCATCAATGTGAGGTAAGGGATACTTGTTCTTTATTGTTATAACACTAATTTCCCTGTTGTCATTACATAACCTCATAGATCCATCTTTCTTCTTAACAAAAAGGACAGGGGCTCCCCATGGAGAAACACTAGGGAGAATAAATCCCTCATTACTTAATTCCTCTTTTTGTTTCTCTAGTTCCACTAATTCCACAATGGCCATTCTTTGAGGGGTCTTCGTTATGTGCCTTGAACCAGGAATTAAGTCAATGAAAAACTCAATTTATTGTTCTAGAGGATCTACAGGTAAATATTCTGGAAACACATCAACATATTCTTTGACAATAGGTACATCTTCTATTTGAACATTCCTTTCCTCACCCATGGTTATTTAATTCTCTTCCTTTCCAATAATTGAATTTAGTTGATCTACTGGGGGTAGATCTTGATAAGAATCATGTGGTGATGATTTTTCTCTAAAGATAAGTGTTCTTTATCATCATCATCAAAAATCATAACCTCCTTATTCTTATAATTAATCTTTACATCATAGACTGAGAGCCAATCCATACCAAGGATTATATCAAATTCAATCATGGGTATGATGATGAGATCACCAGATAAATAACATTTATATGCTCTAATGGGAACAGATTCACAAAACATTATTGCGATGATACTTTCCTTAGGAGTTTTAACTTACAACTCCCTTGTTAAATAAAATTGGAAATATATAATTTTCTTAGCAAACTGGGAAGATATTAAACAATGCGATGACTAGGAATCAAATAAAAATTTTCTAAACATGAGGATTCCATTAAATTACCTTACACCACGTCTTTCGTAGTTTCTACCTCAGTAGTAGTGATAGAATAAGCTTTTCCATGACCCCTTATCCATTTCTAAGTTAAGTTCCCCTGAAAATTAGGACATTCATTTGCATAATAACCAATATCCCTACATTTGTTGCATTGAAAATTGGTAACATCTTTCTTCCCCATGTAATCATGAGTGTGGTGGCCGTTTTCACCACACTTGTAACAAACTCCCATTCCCTTCAATAATGTACCAGGGTATTTCTTCCCACATTTACTGGTGGATGGATATTCAAATTTTCCCTTCTTCCCCTTATTTCCATTTCCAAAGTGATCTGTAGAACTCTTCATCTCTTTCATTGCTTTAAAAACGTAAGACATTGAAAATACGTTTTCTGTCTTGTTAGCACATGAGGAAATATATTAGTATGACGAGAAGGATTGTGATACTAATGCTAGATGGAGAAATGGTTTGAAACTATCAAAGAAAAGCTCAATATTACATCTTGGGTTACTTATATAATCTACAGCATTCCCTGCTAACCATGTAAATTTATCTTCATACTTTGTGAAATTCTCATCCTCCTTTTTCCGCATACTCAGAAATTGCCTTTCCATATCGCTCAATAGTCACGAGGAAATTATTTTTATAAGAAATTCTCTTTAAACTCCCTCCATTACATATTTGATTCTTCAATATCTTCCTTTGTGTTTTGAATCAATGACCACCATTGATCATCATCTTTAGTGAGGCGATAAACTGACATGACATCTTTTTCTCTTTCACTACTCCCCAAGGCGTGGAATATTTTCTCTATGGAATTTATCCATTTCTCAGCCACTAATGGATTTGTATTCCAATTGAATGATGGTGGTTGTTTCCTCATGAAGCGATATAACATTGATCCTCCAAGTTGTGGATCAGGGTGATCCATACGGGCATGGTTATTATTCATAACCAGAGTGAGTTGTCCCAGTATGGTGATAAGATGATCAGCACTAGTTGTATCACCAGCTCCACTATAATTATCTTGAGCAGGAGGGAAATACCAACATGTAGTGTGTGAATTGATACAGATTCAATTCCTTCCACTAGGCGATATTTCTAAACAATGGCATACAGTAGATTTTTTTATGAATCAAAATACATAATTCCAAACTTGTAAAACACTTTACATGGATTGAATAGTTTATGGATATAATCCATAATCATAAAAAATGTTTTGTTTGGGCATGTATATACTCATAAACACTTCATAATGTTTTTTTAAAGAAAATTATATTTATCCTACGCATATCCCCTGGGAGTGTCGTAACCAAGAGTGCAGCAAGGCCCGTTGTCATGCACCAGTTCCTGTTCGAGTCTAGATCGAAGCGGTGTTTTTGGGTTTTACACCATTGTACATCTGTGCTAGATCTACCTCTACCTACTCGTATCTAGACATGGACGTATTTCTGATTAAACTCACAAAATCTCTACAATAGAAAAATTCTTGGATGTTCATCTATACTAATCCTCAAAGTCTATCTTAGGGTAATGTGCACAATCAGAGTTTATCTAAATCTGGATTCCAAGGTTTGTACAAATGTTTTCTGATACCAACTGTAATTCCCCGACCCCTATTACCCAGATTCTGTGCATTATTACATAACATTGGCATGATCACAAAAGATTATGTCTTGAAAGACCAATTAGTTTAGTAGCCTTGGAAATACTAGATACATTCATAAGTCTTACATTACATGATAAAATGAGAAAATAAAACAACATAGTCTCCATATTCCACACTCATATCCCCTCAGACTATCCCTACAGGTCTGTCATAAAATAATTCCTCAAATCCTGGGAAAAATAATACATGGAAAGGGGTGAGCTCAGATGCTCAGTAAGGATAAAAATATAGTGGAAAACTTTCATAAATAAGCATAAACATTTAAGGCAATGTATAAAAAAAACATGATCCATTTAAACATGAACTTCAGAATCATATGGAAAAAATAAAATAAAATAATTCCATTTACTTATTCACATGGTTATTATACTAGTCAAATAATCACATGAAATATCAATAACCACTTTTATAAAGATGGAATGCATAATTCCAAACTATCATAACCACATAGTAAAGGCCTTGTGCCAAGACTACAAATAAGATTTTGTCAAGGCCTTGTTCCAACACACTTGTTTGTCTCATGAGTCCTACTGATGCATCTAATAGCTATAGCGGGCTCCACCTGTCACTTACTAAGTCCAATGCATTCCTCATATGAACAGGTTTAAACCTAACATAAATATTCGTATTAAAACTAGCATAATAAATGTCCATACTTAATCCATAAACCATGAATGGTATAAAAATAACACATCCACATTCTAACATATCACAACACATTCAATATTATACGGAAGTTCTGTATCATAATAAATCAACTTCAAATAAGCTTAAAATCCATCAAAGGATGCTGACATAGATGAAATCAATACTATTTGAGAGAAATATCTCTTTTTTTGAAATCATTTAAAAGTCAAAAAATTATAAAATAAAACATTTACTTTGAAAATATTATTATAAGCTTGTAAGGTAACCTTCGATAATTTTATAATGGTGGAAGATAGCTTCACCCTCCGTATAAGTTAAAAAAGACATTCTTACCTTAATTTTGTCGATAAGGTTAAAAAGGACCTTGTTTGAAAAATAATGGAAAGAATCCTTTATAAACATCTTATAAAAAGTCAAACAAGGGTATAAATTAATTTAACACATAATCTATAAAATAGTATGAATGTTTTGAAATACATTTTTAAGAAGCATGGATGTGGATGATAAAGAGGTCCCAATAGATAATATAAACAACCTCGGATAATGAAGAGATTGTAAAATTAATCCTTACCTTGTACTTTTCCTTGGTCGAGGGTAGGTTAACCTCCAATATAATGGTGAAATAATTGTTATTTAATTATACAAGAATCATATAGCTTAATATGATATCATATATGGTCTTTTAACATTTCTTTGTTTATAGAATCTTAGTATTATCATTGTTACGGGTGTTAACAGATTCATTTTCCTTTATATTCTTTGTTATGTGAGTCATATTTGTTATGGATGGGATGTATCTTATTAACATCCATAATGATATAAAGTCTTTAAACATTATTTTTAATCATATAATGAAAATTAGTCTTGAATGGATACGATGGGGAATGAATCTCATTGCGTTCGTGGAAACGGTAATCCATACGTACGAACGAGCGAAAATATCATTCTTTTGATATGAAAATAAAATATAATTTGATGTTATATCATATATACTGAATAATTATCATGTTATATATATTATTTACATAAATTACACATCATTATTATACCGATCCAAATAATAATGTATTGAATAACAATTACACCACAATGTGGAGACGGTAGGTCGTACGTACACACGTATTGTAACATGTCATTCAAAGGATGCATAAAATAATGAATTTGTTTTTACCATATTTATAATAAAACCACATTATATAGAAGATACTGGAGTTATTATTTTATAATGTAAACTACAAATAAAAAGGTAGTGGATGAAGAAAGGAACTTGAAAGAGGTGATGAAATATTTACCTCTTCTTCGGGTTATTCCTTTTGATTTTATAAAAATGGCTCCATAGGATGGCTTTCTGACTAAAGGAAGTCCTCTAGGATGAAGGGAGGACAATTGAAATGGTATTTGGGAAGAGTTTGGGCGATCCAAATTGCTTTGAATGTGTGAATTAGAGATCAGGGGGACTTCCCTTTTATAAGAGGGGTGAGGGGCACCGTTGGAAAAGCTAGAAATATTATTTTATAATAAAATTATTTTCATTTTATAATGGCATAAGAATGGATTATTGAAATTATTAGGTGGGGATGCGTCGAAAACCACTCGAAAAATAGGTTTTAGACAGGTTTGAGTCACTATATTAATTTTATCTTTTAGATTTTACACTTTGTTAAATAGTTTGACAGTTAGCATGTGTCTTTGTATTTTTATATTATATGGTTAATAAACTTACTAAATACATACATGAAAATCCCAAATGGTTCATTAATGATGAACCAATCATTATATAAATTATTTGGATAAACCATTGATTTTTAGGATAACAATATCAATTAATAGTATAATATTTGTTTTTAAAACTCTTTTATGTCAATTTTGACACTATTTGGTTTTTTGTTTTTCCTAAATTCATAGACATTATTGCTTCAAAAAAAATTCTTTTAACCAACCATAATATGTCATATTAACCTATAAAATTAGTGGAATTCATAAAAAGTCTCAAATAAAATTTATTTGGATATTTATAATATCAATTATTTTTATATTTTATTAATTATGTAATTACCGCATCATCATTGTGTCATAAGTAAATTAAATTATTTAATGTATAAAAAATATAAATAAAATACCATTATATAGAAATTTTTTCTATCTTTTTAATTAATATTTATAGTTAAATTTTTCTTATGTTTAACCCTGTATTAAAAATATTTTAGTTATTAAAAATTGATTTTAACTCTTTTAACTCTTCTTTAAATAAAATAATGATAAGTGTCCTAATTTAATCTAGGTGGACCAAAAAGTTTCATATTATATTCCTGTGGTTTTTTTGGTCGAAATATACTTATCCAATAGAATTATGACATATTTTAGTGTAATAATAATATCATTTTTACCCTTAATTACCCCATTTACTTTTAACTGTGCTAAATAAAAGTAAAAAGTTACTATTCACCAAAAATTATTTTCATCTTATTGGAGCACATGATACAAACTAATATCAACCGTGTCACTCTGATTTTTGAAATTCCACTCACAGAAGTTGTAAAATTATGTTTTTTGTGAATTTGCAAATTCTCCTAGGAGGTGGGTAATAGACAGTGAAAAGTTCAATAAAATTTTATATATGTAAAATTATTATCAACTGAATACAATGGATTACATTGAACATATATAGGTATTAGGTATCTATTTTGATCTAAAATAAATTTAAATAATATAAATAAATATTTTAATAAAAATTCGGTTTTAAAATATAACCCAATGTTTTTCACTATTCATCAAAAATTGAAAGTTTCCCGAAAAACACCAAAAATTCACCCTAAGAAAATTTCAATATTCCGAATCAAAAAATAAAGTCCATTTTGAAAGATAAAAATTATAAAATTAAAAAGTCTGTGTTACTATTCATAATGGCTAGTTTGATTGGTTGTGGTGTGTTAGAACTCAAAGTTGCGTACAACACACGCTACTATATTTTTCAAAGAGAAGCTTACCGTTGAATCTTAGGGTGTTACATCAATGAAATATTAGATTTAGTGAAGTATGAAGATGGAATTTAAAATTGTTATTACATATGAGTATGTTCCCCATAGTCATATTATTCTTCTAGTATAGAAAACCTTGTTTAAAGATCAACTCCATCCGGTTGGCGAGTGCTAACTTCTCTCTGGGTTTTTTATGAAATTTTCATGTCATTCTGATGCCTATAATAAAAAGCATTATAGACATCAATTGAACTATGAAAATAATATCCATAAAACCTGTTTCATCTATAAGGATTATGATATGAATTCGTTATCCTTTGCTTAATTCCAAGATATTCCCCAGTCAAATAGCTCCTTGTTTCTTCACATAATGATTTGGTATGGACCAGGTAAAAACAGAATTGAAATTTTATAAGTGGAAATGTCTTATCACTTATATTCTTAAACCTATAAACTTCCATAGAGGGATAATATGATTATATATCTTCTCTATTAACTCGAGAATGATATTTAGTCCTCCTTTCTATCCTATTTGAGACTTTTTTTTTGGACATTAGGAGTCTTTAAAATATGTTCGACCTTCAGCTTGCCGTTATATTTTCCCATTTTACTTCCATCTTCCGATGTTCTAGCATAACAACCAATTCATATTTCCCTGGAATGAGGGTCTCTGATCATTCAGAGCCTTTTCAACACCATTAGAACCACTCTTATCTCTCTCTAGCAGTTCAACATCTAAGCTGTTTTCGAACTGAATTTTCTTCATTGTTTCTTTTGGAATTGATTCTCTTTCAGGTTTACTCCTAAGAGTAACCACTTATTATCAAGTCCCTCAATAGTTTTGGACTTTTCCAGAAGTCTATAAGAATGTTCATTAATGAACTTTGTCTGTTTTTCAATTCTATGATTTAGTTTCATAGTATCTTTTTACCCTTCCAATGCTGTTGAATATTTCTTTACTCCTCCCTCAAGTTGATCAATTTCTACTTCTATGATATCAACATATTCTAATGAGGATTCCACATTTTATTTCCACTTTTTTCATCCATTTCATTTATCCTCTACCATAAAAAAATCATCATTAAGTTTCATATTTGGATTGAAATTATTGGTCAATTGATTATCTCTAGCTTTATCTCTTGATGGTTCTGATTTTTCAGTGGTATCCATAATTGATGCATGGGTACTACATTTAAGTTCAGGTTCTTCATTCTCAAATAATTCATTATCATCATCTTATTCTTCACAAACAAAAACCATTATATGTTGTTTCTTACTATACATGAAGTCTACCTTTTTGAAAAAACATTCCCAAGGATTATGTTTATCTCTAGCTTTACATTCTTCATCATTGAACTTTCTATTGTATTCAGAGGAAAAGATCCCAACTCTTCATCAATGAAAACAATCTAGTGGTATCTTTTCTTCACATTTTTTCCGTTATGAATTTAAAGTAAATGAGGGAAATAATTTTCTTTTCCTCATTATCTTCAGTAATACTATCTCCCAAAATTTCAATTTATTCCATTTATTTGAATTCTATTACCATTCTTACTCCAGTCCTTGTATCTTCTAGTTTTACATTCAACTTATATATCACCAGGCTGCTCAGAAGATCATCTAGAGAAATATTGGAATGACCCCTTTCCTCAAGGCCCGATACCATTGCATTGCAAAGAGGTGAAAATATAATCATTATTTTCTTTACAATATAATTGTATTTTATTTCTTAACCATTTACTCATATTTCAATAACAACCACATTAATTCATTTAAAAATGTATATAATTTTTTTTTCAGGATACATATTCAGATCATCAATACGATTTCGAAACAAATATACATTCACCCCATTTACATTGTTTCGACCGTCATAAATATTCTCCATTTTCCCACATAATAATTACATAAATAAAATTTATCTACTTTAAATAATTTTTTTAGAAAGAGCTGTAGGTATGGAATTTTGTGCTTTAACATCAGTATATACCATTTTCCTATTATTTTCTATCATAGAAAATCATGTTTCATTAGTTACCTAAATACATTGTGAAATAGAAAAGAGTACATCGATTGATAGAGATTATAGATGAGATGTCATCATGATATTCCAAATTTGGATGCTTCTTCCTTCAGAGAGGGGGAAACTCCTTGAATTTACAGAGTTCTTCATGATAGAAAAGAAAAATAGAATTTTTACTAGAAGAAATTACACTCTGATAACACTTGAAGGACCCCAAAACACTTGAAGAGTGGATGGGAGAATCAGAGTGTCAATTTGTTCTTTAAAACTGATAGATTGTGTTCCCAAATTGGTTGGAACTTGTTAAACTTGACTGATGAGAAAATGAAGAAAACAAATAATCACATACAAAGTGAAGACACATCAATTTTACATGGTTCACCAATAAGGTATATCTCAATGTAGTATACACAGATAGGTTTTCGGTCATACCTAAGTCCACTAATCTTCATTAATAGTGAAGTATTAATGATTAGCACAATCACTATGTTCAAGGTTCACTACCTTTAAAAGGTTTTAGGGATATAACACTGCATCCCCCAGATCACTTCCATTGACTACCCCTTTCATACTATGTTGGGATGAATCTAGACTCATTTTATCTACCCTAGGGTTGCTTTAATGGATTGTAATTAAATCATGCATCTTCAACTATGGATATATTCTATATTGATGTCATGTGTTCTACAATGGATGTAATCTACTTTTCAACGTACTGTTCATTCGAAAACATGTCATTTAAGAAATGGACCTCTTTCTCTATGTACCACTCTAATCTGCATACTAGCTCTGAAAATCGTCCCTTGAAAATGAAATATTCATACTACATCTGAAATTTGCTTATGCATACTACTTCATCATAAGGCTCATTTGTAATACTTTCGTGAACTGCCTTCACGTACTACCTCCGCAGACCACCTTCCATGAACTACCCATGCTCCGTATACCAAAATTACTCTACGTACATCCCTATTGTGTTTACTATCCTACTTTATACGTGTAATGTAAGGGATACATGGATCAATTTATTCCTCCTTGAACAATCTCCCTTATTTGGACATGTCTTCATGGAAAGTATGTCATAATTCACCTACTTCTTTGAATTTCAAATCAGAACCATGTTCAAGTGGTTGTCTTCCTACGAAATACCTATAGAAATGAATGAGATCTTATCAGTTATTTAAATCATTCTCCCATTCTCTCATGAAGGGATTAATGATCCCTATATTGTCAAATATATCTATAAAATCATCCAATCTGAGATTTATCCTAATCTTAGATTTGGATCAGGCTTCCATATGAACCACTTTTCCCGAAAACCATTTATCTTTACTATTCCATGTATTGCCATTCCCCCTATGTGGAAGCAGAAATAACCACCTCATTTCTTCTAATGGAACATCATCTCAAGAACTGTCTTCCTACTATGAACAAGAGTCCTTCCAATAGAACTCCTTCATGCCACAAATCATTCCCCCTATGTGGTCTGTATATTGTTCTCTCTACGTGGATTGTGGTTCCCCATTTTGTGTACCATATCCCATGATCTGAGAACCATTCTTGGAACATGGTTCTATTTCCAACATTTCATTTCATGAAACTATTCCTTTAAAAAAAACTCTTAATATTGAAGCCCAAAAATTTTTAACTTGAAGGGAAATTGTTCCACCTTCCATACTGCTTTATGACTCAATCATAAGACCCAATTCCATGAAATCTACATGATCAAACAAATGTGTATTGACAAAATAAACAACCCACACTCCATTTTGAGAAAATAACATCATTGGATCCAACACTCAGTGGGTGAGTGGGTGTTTCGAAATGTGCACATCATTTGGGACATCATCGTTTAGGAAAATAAAGACAACTAATGCCGAGGTATGTCAGACCTTTTGAGATTACCGAATGGGTTGGTAAGGTGGAATATATTTTATATTTTCATTATAATTTGACATAAATTATTTAATTATTTAATATCTCTAAATTAAAAATGTATAACTAGATATTTCTCTTGTGTTGAACTGGGAATTGTGGGATTTGTAGCCAGATTTTTAGTGTTTGAGCGACCATTGCGAATTGTCGGTTCCCAAGAAAAACCACTTAAAGGGAATTATATTCTGCTAGTTTGAGTTATTTTTTGTCATCTAAATGATGTGTATTATAATTGGGAGTGGAGGAATTAATTGAGAAATGGTATCATTTTTATCCTCTAATGATGCTTTATGGTGAATTTATTAGGGTTGAATGCTTTCATAGTGGGGAGAATTGTTACATATGTGATTTGATTTTAAGGTATTTTTCTATTTATTTTCATTATAGATTTTCCACCTTAGTATTCCATTAGGTTTTCAGTAAAGAAATTAGAGTTTTTGGGTTAATAGTATGTTGGTAAAGGTTGGCGCATGGTTAGGAAAACCCTTAACCATTTCCCAGGAAACCATGTAGCCAAGTGTCATTTTTTGAGAGAAGAAAACCACATGGTTTATAAGAACTATAGTCAAACCGTGTGTCATGTAACTTTTAGACAATTAGGGTTTCATTGGTTTTATATAGTTTGGGAAACCGTGCGGGTAAATAGTGTGTCTCCTCTAGGAAATTAAAATTTTTAAAATGATATTTAGGTCCTCTCAATATTTAACCCCCAATCACCCATATTCTTCCCCAATTGGTATTTCATGCCCTATTTTCCTCCAACCATCCTCTTATCTCCATTAGACTTCTATTTTAAGCATTTTTCATGGGAAATATACATGCAATTCCTAGTAAGTCCCCAATTTCATGATATCTACCTTTTTTGGGGTTTCTCTTCTTTTTTCATTGGTTTTCATATGTCTACTGGGTTGGGTGACCTATTTAGGGTTGTATCTTGTTATTTAGGGTTAAATGCTAGTATTTATGGTTCAATAATTCTTTTACAAGGACCTTTGGAGATTTAGTTTAGGATTCACATAAATTTTAGACTCTTTCTTCACTTGAGGTAGGTGGTTCCATGCTTAATCAATATTGGGTGATTTTTATATTCTTTCATGGAATATTTTTTATGTTCTATGGATTTTAAATTAGGTGAGAAATGTGTTCTCAAAAGGAATTGAGTTTCACATGTGTTGAAATATGTATTTAAAAATTATATGGCTTGTGTTTCATGTGTGAATTCAAGTTAAGATTCTGAAATGTGTTTTATAAACTAGTAAAATGACTTAAAAAATTGTGTATGTGGTAATGAACATGTTATGAAATGGATTTGGTGTGCGGTTGTATTTTTACGAGCTTTTGGTAATGAAAATTGTGGTGTATAATGTTTTTTTTATATTTATAAAATTATGAATGAGTGAATGCGATTTTTTATGTGATATATGGAATGGAAATTTAGAAAAAGGGAATCCTAGGTGGCTAGGTGGGAAGACTATGACTTGTATGCTAGTTGGATCGGTGGGGCCAAGGTCTGATTGTTTCTAACAAGATTTATGATACAACAAAAACTGAATTATGTTGACTAGAGACCGGTAGAATTTTGGATAGTATACTCCCTAGTGCCTCGGGCAGGAGGATGATGATCAATGTGGTATCTATACCCCGTTTCACCGATATATGAGTACCTATTTTTCCATTATTGATAGTTCTTATAGAGATATCCCATGGAATATTGTACTTTTGTAATATCATATTTTACATATGTATATGGTGATCCTTTTGGGTTATTTCAAATGTAAGGCATGTTTTCATTTAATTCAATCACAATATAAATTTTTAAGTATTTTCATTATATAAAACATTCATGTTGATTTTTCTTATAATGTTTTGTTGTTGAACCTATATTATTGGGTGGAATAATATTCAGTTTTGGATCACACCCTCTATTCACCATTGGGTTTATATAGACTTTTTTATGATTTAATTAGGTAAAATAAAATATGTATCATGATTTTGGTTCAAGTTTCAAGTGGTATTCCCTTGCAGGCGTTGGTGGTGGTGGCTTAAGGATGGTAAACCTATTGTTGTATGGGTATTTTTGGTATAGTATTGTAGTTCCCTATATATGGAATTCTATTTATGTATTCTTTGATGCAGTAAAATTTGAATCTAAAATTTTTGTTCCATGTTTGGTTATGATTGTTCAGTAATGTCTTCTTTACTATTGTTGCTTGTTTTTTATTATCTAAGTGGGTGAGATCATTCCCAAAACATTTTGTGATACTGAGGAAGAATATTCCATACTGTTGGGATTGGAAAACCTTTTAGACCATGCCATAGACTGAGTCTGGAGTTGGGTTGGATAGAACCCCGGTTTGGTTCATGATATATAGAATCTTATTATTTTTTTTAAAAAAATATTTTGTTATTACCCTTGTTTTCAGGTGTAATGTCTTTCATTATCCTATGCTTGTTTTTTCATGTTAAACTTGTTTGTTATGAATTTGATATATTTATTTCATCTATTTAGTGATACTATGTTCATATAAATTATATTTACACATTATATACATGTTTATAATCATTCTTGAATTTTTAATATGGAAAATGAATAACATCGCATCGTCGAGACGGTAGGCCCTACATACACACGAGCGATAATGTCATTCCCTTAATGATAAAAGGGTAAGGTATGGGATGGTATATTAATTATATATAATAAATTTCAATTATTTTTTATTATTTATATGCATTATATCAATCAATATACTGATCCAAAAAAAGTGTTGAAGGAAACAAATTTCACCACAACATAAAGTTGGTAAGTCGTACGTACGCACGAGTGTCGATTTTGTTTTTCATAGAATGGATAAAAGGAGGCATATGGTTATACCAAAATCGTAATAAACTCTCATAATAGGCATGATATTTGTGTTATTACTGTATTTTGGAAACAACATATGAATAGGAAGTAGATGCTGATATGAATTGGAATGAGTTGGTAAAACAATTACCTATTTTTCCGGGGAATTCATTTAGATCTGTTCTCATGGGATGTAGAGTTTTTTTTTTAGAATGGAAGGAATTGTAAAACATGGATAAAGATGTTGGGGGTGAAATTTTTAGTTATTGATGGATATATAAATCTAAATGCGGTGTGAGGATGTGAGGGAGGAGGTTACCATTTATAATTGAGCTATGGGAATAATTTTCAAACTCTACAAATACTAACATGATATAAATTAATTTAAAAATAAAAATGGATCTAAAGTAATTAATTTGTAATAAAATATTATTATGGCTATAAATAATCTCACCAAATAATTTTTTTACAAGTTAATGTAACATTATCACCCATATCTTTTTACATTAACCCTTAGTTAAACATTTTAACTCTAACCATGAAAACATGGTTTTTTACACACTAAGGGTTAATATAGATTCTATAAAATTCCAAAAGAACACTAAATGAATAATTTATTTTAAATGTATTTTAATGAACATATTTTTTCAAAATTTTAATTTTTTATTAATTTTATATAACTTAATTAATTTTTATTTATTTTAAAGTATCATTAATGTCAATTTTGATACTATTCATTTCTTGATTTTTTTAAAAAATATTGATACACAATAAAAATTCAAAAAAACATTTAATTAATCTTTAATATCTCTAGGTCATCTATAAAATTCATTGAGAAAATTAATTTTCTCAAATTAATTTTCTTTTAATATTTTTAATACTATATATTTGACATTTCTATTAATTGAACAATTTCCACATCATAGTTTTATAAGCCTTTAAGTTAATTATTTATTTCCTAAATATTTTATTTAAATTTACAAGATGAATAAAAATATTTTAGATTTCAAATTAATATTTATATTAGAGTTTCTATTTTGTATAACCCTATATTAAAAATTGAATAGTTATTTAAATATGTGCAAGACATATTTTACTCTTCTTTAAATAAAATATAATGAATTTTATACTCTTAACCAAGTTGTATAAATTTTTTTATAATTTAATAAAAATGATTATTTTGATCTATAAATACCCATATAATTAATTTAGGTCCCATGTTTTGGTAATTTTATAATATTTATAATATAATTCTTAACCATAATTATATGATTTACCCTTTGTCGTGTTATTAAGAAATTTACAAAATTGATAATTTATAATTCCCAAAGATATGTGAAACATATTTAAATAATTTGGACCAAGTGTTTAAAATTATTGAATGAATTTTTTTAATTTTAAAATAGATAATTTATAGTAATTAATTTAAAATTAATCCTATTGAAGTGGTGAGAAAACCTGTTGTTAATGATTAAATAAGAAAAAGATTGAATCATTTTTAAATCTAAATTCAATGTAAAATTAATTCCAATGAATAAATAAGATAAATTTATAATAATAATAATCTATTTACATTAAAACCAATTAAAATATAATTTAACCAAAAAATATTTTTATTATAAAATTTGTTTTCAATTTAAAATTAGTAATTTTCACTATTCATCAAAACATGAAACTCATCAGGAAAACTAACAAAATAAACAAATTTACACATTAAAATTGAAATTTAAAATAATAATTTCTCCTTTCAAATAGAATATATAATGTTTTTAATAAATTCATTCAAAATAGGTTCACTTTTAAATGTTGGTAAAACTGCTTTTATAAAAATATTGGTTTTTATGAAAAAATGGTTTTGTTCATATATCATGCCGAAAAAATTTATTGGAACATTATCAAATATATTTTTTTGAAATATATAGTATATATATTTAATTAACATAATTTACCAATTTTAATTAATTTAATTTAATAAGACAAAACTCACATGATACAATAAGCATATAAAATACTTCATTTATATTCAATTGGTTTATATTTTCATTTCTAATTAATTTGTAACCAATGAATTCATATTATATTTTCATAATCCATTTATTTTCATAATTTAGTTAATAATATTCTTAAATTTATTTAGTTTCTAGGTTATATTTATTTATATTAAATATTTATATTATCATAATATACACTTGTTTAATAAAATTTTATATTGCGTATAATGAAAGCTATCAAAGAATGTTTCTATTCCTTGTAACATAAGATAACTATGTAATGAATGCATTACTAGATAAAGAATATACTAAAATTAAAATCGAAAATATTATAAAAAACTAAGGTGTCACATTCTGCCCTCCTTAATTAAATTGAATCCTCACAATTTAAACTTAATCTAAGTAATCAAGATTTTAATATTTTTTGAAAATAAAAATTGTGGAAGAACATAAATCCTAAATAGGTTTAAAAACAAATATTTTTAATAACATGGAAATGGACATTATATGTCCAACATAGAACCAAGATCTTGAATTTGAGAACATTAGTTTAAAGTAGTAATTTTTACAAGGAAAAAAAGAGTATATATTCATAGGAAGTGATTGAGATCATCAATCACAATCTACTGAATGATCAAATAAAAATTGGGGGACTGAAATATTAGAATCTTTTATTAATTAAAATACCATGAGTTCCAAAAAAAAGTTATTTTTTTGTTTTCATTTTAATTTTTTTCCAAGAGTTGATGAATTTATTCACAATATAAGAATACAAGGAAATATAAATACCTGATACATTTGTATAAACAAACTATTTTCCTTTTGTAATTAAATGAACTATTTATACTTCATTTCATATCACAAGTTGAATCATGGGGTGAAATAAAACATAACCTCTAAAAAAATTTCAAATGATAAACTTAACAAAATTCATTAATGGTTAACTTTTCTAAAATGAAATTATCATTATTCTTTCTAGAACATGATACAACAATTATTTTTCACCTTAAAAACATTTTAATACCTTCATAATGTATTCCCTTAAGATATAAATCATTAATGAAAAAATAAATGTTTTCTTATCCCACAAATAGAACCTAGATTTTTGGATATACTCAAAAAACTGAAAAATGTCTCATCCTATGTAAATGAGGTCATAAAACACTTTTTCAACAAACAATTAATCTATTAAAATTTATTCAGTACAATCCAATTTACCTTATCCAAATCTTTCAACTCTTTATTCCAAAATCATTATCTCTCTATTATGCATATATAAACGGTTATCATTCCCTAGGTCATTTTTTTTCTAAAACTTTTAAATTTCTTATGAGTCACTTTTTTTAGTACCAATCATCACAAATTATCTAATCCTCAATGAAAATGTTCTATAGTACAATCATTATATATTCTATAAATACTATAACCAGTAAATTATTGATAAAATAATCAAATGACATAATTCTTGAATCTCAATATAAGTACATTAATCATTCCTCTTCATCTTTCATTGTAGGATATTCTTCATCGTGATCCATTATCCATTTTTATGGAATACTTAATAGACACTTGAGACATTTATTTTTTAGTGTCACATGTCTTTGTAGATTATTCATTGTAAATTAGAAATATTTTTATTATCATTGTACTCCCAATCATGGTTTCCTTTCTCTCCAAACTTGTAGGAAACTCCCTTTCCATTTATGAATGTTCTAGGCTAACTATTTACAAAAAATTATTAAATATTGGAAAATATTCTTTTTCCCATCTTCCCTTTATCCATATTTATCAGATCTATCCTCTTATTCCCAAGTTTCCCTCCAAATCTATAATATATAGTGTACTATTTTCTTGTCTAGTTATAACATAATACCATGTCCTCATATGGTGATAATGCTTGGGAGACTAGTTCTCATCAAATTATTTGATTAAGACCATGAATGTAATTATCTTAATTAAAATTTGGATCACATGATTTGTTGAGGTTTATATTTCCTCTATTAGGAACCATTTATAAACAATTGAAGACACTAAATAGGGTATCTAAAAAAATGCATAATTTTTAACTAGAAAAACACTTAACATAAATTGAAAATATATGCATAACTAATCTAATTAACATAAAAATGGTTTCTTAAGGGACCTATTTTTGTTAAAATCCTTCATAATTTCTTGTAATTAAAATGTGAATTATCCTACGAATATCTCCCAAGAGTGTTAAACCTGGAGTGAAATACGACATATTTTCAGGTATGAAGTTACCCCGAGTCATCCCCGAAACACCTTGTTAGTTTTTTACCCCTAGGTACATATATTTAACAACCATGTTCATGTGTATTATCTAGATAGGGATTCATTACCTGAAATTACAAAGTTTTCTTGACCTTATAAAAATTTTAGGATGTTCTTTAATACATATCCTCAATGTCTATCTTAGGTTTATGTTCACCCCTACCTCTGAATGGCCTGAACGACTTCTATTTTTATTTTATTATAGATAATACCCCTTTTTAAGTGTTTAAGGGGAACCCGTACATAACCCATAGGCCCAAGGCACAAGGCTCGACATGACCCACAATACATGACCCGAAGGCGCAGAGGCAAACCATGCCCATACATGACCCGTAGGCCCAGCCCACTAGAACTGCCATCCCCAGTGTCATGCATCATTGATCACATTAGCTTCCCACCTTGAATTCCTAATAAGCTAGCATTGCCCTATACAAAAGCTGCATGGTGCCTGGTCCGGATCGCGGCTTCCATATCCTCTCATTCGTCCAATCCGGTTAGCTCTACATCTGGTGGCTGCTACTCCTACTGCTCTGATCCTCTTCTGGGGCCTGTTCTATGTGAATTGGGCTACTCCATGGTCTACGTGACCCGAAGGCCCTATGGCCCAAAATCATATGATGACCCGAAGGCCCTGGAGACCCGTAGGCCCAAACCGGTGGCCCGAAGGCCCAAATCGGGTGAATAGTTCCGGTTGCTACAGTACTGAATAGTACCTGCTATTGTAACTACTACGGTACTGCTAAAGTGACTTTTATAGTGACTGCTACAGTGACTGCTACAGTACCTGGAAATTCATCTCCACCCAGTTTTGAACCCGAGTCTCTTGGATGCCAAGCAGGAGCCCTTACCACTCGGGTATGGGTTCGTTGGAAAAAGTGTTTAACAGTTAACGCGTGTATAGGTGCGGCGTTACACCACCCGCGTGCCACACCTCCCCAGCTAGGCCCAAGGTGTCCAACCATTGGGCTTGGCCTAGTTACCGCTGAGTCGAGGGGATGAGAGGATCGTTGGAAAATGGTGCACATCGCCTTTGCGAGGACTCGAACCCAGATCCTCGACGACGGGATGCCAGCGCCTTGAACCAACTCACCCAGCCCCCACAGGCTATGTTCACTAATCCATGTTTTTTAAATCTAGTTTCTTAAGATTCAGTTAATCTTTATCTAATGCCAAATGTCAAGGCCCCAACCCTAGTAACCTAAAGCCAGTTCCTCACATGATTACACTATCATACAGTTGAATCCCACAGGACTTTCCAAATTAGTAGTTTGGGAAACCATATTACAAAAATAAAACATACAGTAAAATTGATAATATAATATATAACAAAGTTAATCCCTTGATAATGACATTATTTTCCAAGATTAAACAAATTTATCTATCAAAATACACATATTTGAATCCGGGGAAAAATAAAACATACCAAAGGGGTGATCTCTATTCTCAGTTTGGGTAAGCGTATAGCCAAATATATTATGAATAAATAATAATAAACCTTAAGTAAATGGGTATAACTAAAAAACAATCCATTTAATCATAATCTCAAACATAATATGGAAAGAATAAATGATAATAATATATTATGTAATCACATGGATATTGTACTTGTTAAATAATCACATGGAATATTAATAACTAATCTCATAATTAGGGAATGCATAATTCCATACGGCGTAAACATAATTTGATTGATTTAGCCAATAAATCATACTTAAATGGGTAATAAATCACCCAATACAGAAATTAGACTTTCTCATGAGACATACTGATGCATCAGGGGGGGATACAGCGGGAATAACTGATCACATACTAATTCCAATTCATTATATATATTAAAATGGTGAATCATAATCAACACAAACAATATTATTGAAAACCTATCTTATTAAATGAATATACATCTTTCGTAAACCATTAATGATATCAAAATATCATATACATAGTCAAACAGATCATAAAACGATCAATAAAATATGGTTGAAGGAATCATAAGAGATAAAACCCAATAAATAATAATATGAAAAATGGATTTTTTCATTGTTTAAAATAATTTAATATAATCATAAAACATTTCTTGAGATAAATACCCCCTATTTAGTTTGAATTACCATAATTAAAAGGAACAATAATTATAATATTAATCATTTTCATTGAAAATAATAATGAAAAATTTTATAGTAAGCTTAAATACAATAATTATTTGTGATGCAAAAATTATTACTCATGTCAAATAAGTAAAAAAACTATCCTTCCATATTTTTGTCAACAAAATCATAATATACATCATTTGGGAAATGATAAAAAGATTAATTTCAACCCATTTTATAAAAATTAAAACATGGATAAAATTTATTTAAAGATTTTTTGGTTAATCATTAAAATAGTCAAGAAAATATTTATTAAAAACACTAAACGGATAATTAATATTACCAAGAAGATACTTAAGTATAAACATCCCCTAAAATAATTAGATTTGGAAAATAAAATTTAACTTCTTCTTTACATTATTTTAGTGTGATTTAACCACCTATTAAATCATTTAAATCATGTCATAAATTTATACTATACCCATATCTATATTTATTATATCATTTACGATCTTATTATTCTGTTTTGTTAATAATATTTCATTATTACCCTTGTTTTTTGTGTTAATTACTTCATTCTCCAAAGAATGTTTTTTCATGTAAGTCTTGTTTCTTATTCACATGATATATTTCATTCATATTAATAATTATATAACGTTCATATATTTTACTTTTACTCATTAGGTAAATTTTTATAATGAAGATTGAATAGTTAACATGAAAAATATACCACATCCCGTCTTTGAGATGGCAGGTCGTATGTAAACAATAGAGACTATATCATCCTCTTAATTTTGAAAGGGTAAGGAATAAGAAGGTATAATAAATATAAATAATAAGTTTCATTTCATATTTATTATTTATTCCATTTATATCAATCATTATACCATCCAAATAACGTGTTTATGAAGAACATATTACACAATGGTGTGGAGACGATAAGCCCTATGTACGCACACATGGTGGTTTTGTTTTTCATAGGATTGATAAAAGGAGGAATATGATTTCCTCGTAATCATAATAACATATCAACATATTTATGACACTACATTTCTTTACTTTGGTATAGAAACAAAACATGAAGATGAATTTGTATTTTAAATGAACATGAATGAGTTGGTAAAACACATATCACTTTTTCAATGGACTTTTTTAGATATCTTCTCTTGGGATCAAGATTTATTATATTTGGAAGAAAAAAACCTCAAAAAAATGGATGGGAATGTTTGGATGAAAAAGTGGTAGGGTTTTTACATTCTAGAAGGTTCAATTTGGTGTGAGTATGTGAGGGAGGAGGTTATTTTTTATATTTTAGATGAGGTTAATTTTTGGAAACACTCAAAATATTAAAATAATATAAATTAATTTCCAATATCAAATCACTGAAAAGATATATATTTAAATGATAATATAAGGGTGGCACTAAATAATCTCAAAAAATATTTTCTAGGAATGTTTAGGTCTCATTGATACCCTTATCTAATATCATTAACCCTTAGTTAAACCCTTTATCTCTTACCATGGAATATTGTAGTTTTACTCATTAAGGGTTAATATAGTTACTATAAAATTCCAAAATAACCCTATATGGATCACTGATGATAAATTTAACATTATCCCAATACATTGGCCAAATTTTATATTATTAAGAATTTTAAAACATTTAATAAAATTGTATTTTTTTTAAAGAATCATTAATATCAATTTTTATATTATTCAATTCCTGACTTTCTAAAAAATAACAATACATAAGATAACATTGATGAAAAACCATTAATAAATCCATAATATCCACAAGTCATTGTTCAAATTAATGTCTAAAATTGATTATCACAAATTATATTTATTTTAATATTTGAAATATCATTTACTTGATATTTCTATTAATTAAACAATCACTCCATCATCATAGTATAATAATTTATGATATTTATTTACTTCTTAAAATATGAATATAAAAATACCATTATAATGGAAAAAAATTATATTTCAAATAGATATTTATATTAATTTTTTTTCTGTATATTCATATATTAAAATGGGTATATTTATTAAAATATGAGTTTAACATCTTTAACTCTTCATTAAATAAAATATATTAAATGTCATACTCTTATCAAGGTTTCTTCAAAAGGATCAAATTTATTCTCAAGGATGATTTTGGTCAACACCCACCTATACAATGAATGTAGTATATGTTTTATGGTATTTTTTATAATTATTTAATATATTAATTGTACCATTAATTACCTAATTTACCTTTTACAATGTTAATAAAAAAATTAATAATGATTCCATTCATAATGACCAAAAATAAAAGAAACATATGGAAACTACTTAATACATATATGGAAACTACATTTCAAAAATAAAATAATTTTTTTAGTAATTAATTTAAATTTAATCCCATTGATTGTGTGATAAAATGGGTTATTAATATATAAACATGAAAAACATTGAAACATTTGTATATATAAATTCAATGAAAAATTGATTTCAATGACCTAAATTGGATTTAATGATAAAAAATGAAGTTACACATTATAACCAGTCAAAATTATATATTAACACTATAAATTATTTCAATGAAAAAAATCAATTAAAAATTAATATTTTTCTCTATTCATCATAACAAAAAACTTATCAAAAAAATACGAAATATTAAATTAAAGTATATTTTTATATTAATATTTAATATAAAAATTTTATTTCTTAAAATATAATAAATAAATTTTGATAAAAAGTAATTAATAGTTGGTTTTCCATTAAAAGTCAATAAAACCACTTGTAGAAAAATATATTTTTTATGCTACAAATTGGGTGTCTTTATATCATATCCCTGTAAAATATAAATGATGCATACCGATAAATATTATTTAATATATATATATATATCTCATTAATATAATTTAATAATTTTAATTAATGAAATTTATTAAGACAAAATTCCATTCAGAGCATTCAAAAATATTTCCTTTATATTCAATTGGTTAGTATTTTTAATTATAATTAATTAGTAAACAATGAATTCATATTAAATATTTATGTACCATATATTTTCATAAGTTATGTTAGTATTATTCATAAATGTTATTTAGTGGAAATTTTATAAATTATTATATTAAATAATAATATTTTAATAATATATTGTAGTTGGGTAAAACTGAGTATTGCATATAACACAAGTAATCAAAGAAAGTATCCATTGTGTGAACCAAATGATGTCTCAACGTTTTGTACATTAAAAGATATAGAATATATAAAAATTAAAAATAAAAATACTTCAAATTATTTGGGTGTTAAATTCGCCCCTCCTTAATCAAATTTAATCCTCGCAATTTAATGTTAATCTATGTAATCAATGGTTTATATGTGAACTAATTATCTCGAAGAACTCACACTATAAATAGGGTTAATAAAATGTATTTGTAATAAGATGGAAAGGTAAATGTGATGTTTTAGACAAAACTAGGCTTTAGAATAGGAGACCATTAGTGGAATGTTGAGATACACACATGAAGAAATGAGTAAATATTTGTAAGGAGTGATTGACATCATCAATCAAAAAAATTGAATGATCAATGTAAAATTGACGGCCTCAGAACCAAAAACCATTTTCAATTTAAAATATCATTACTTCAACAAAAATTAATTACATTTTGGTTTAGATCCTTTCTCTAAAGTGGAGGAATTATTTTACTCTTTAAAAATGTAAGAAAATATAATAACTTGATGTGTTTCTATAAACACAATCTTATCATTGGGGTATTCCTTGAACTATATATACTCAGTATCATAGCACAAGATTGATCTTGGGGTGAAGCAATATAATAACCAGTAAAAATTTTTCCAATGATAAACTTAAACCATTTAACAAATGGTCAACTTTTCCAAAATGAACATATCATTAATATTACCACAATATTATGTAGCTCTAATTTTTCACCTTCCAACCATGTTAATACTATCATCATGTATTCCCTTTAAATGTAAAACATTATTTGAAATATTAATGATTCAGTATTCCATAAGTGAACATATATTTTTGGATATAATCATTAAATAAAAAAAATTAGACTCCAACACTAAGGGAATAAACCATTTTTTCAAAAATACATTAATCAATTCAATAATAGTTAGTTATATCCAATTTACATTATCTATGTCAACTATATCTTTATTCTAGAATAATTTTCTCTATATTACGAACATATTAATGGTTATCTTTCAACCAAACATATTTTTTCCAAATATGAGACTAATTTATACTCACTCACTTATCTTTGTACCGTGAAACATACATATTCAAAAGAATAATGAAATAGTAATGTAGTACAATCATTATATATTCCACAATTATTATAACTATTAAATAATTGGTAAAATACTAAAATTACATAATTATTGAATATTAACATAACCAAATTAATAATTCCTCTTCTTCTATATTAGTTACACAATCTTTACCATGATCCATGTTTCCCTTTTACGAAATACTCATTTGACACAAGAGAAATTTATTGGTGTTGTGTCACATCCCCTTGCAGTTGAAGCATTGTTCATTAAAAACCTTTTTCTTATCGTTGAAATCCAAATCAAAATGGACTTTCTCTCCCCATTTGTAGAAAACTGTCATTCCTTTTAAGCGTGTACTAGGGTGATTATATCAACAATTATTTTATGTGGGAAAATTATTAATTCCCTTAATCCCTTTATTAAAATATTTCTCATTTTTCCTCCTATTCTCATAAAACCCTCCAAATCCATAATACTAAGTGTAAACTTTTCATGTATTGTTATATCATTATACCCTATCCTCATATGAAAAGAATGATTAGGAGACTATTTCCCATCAAAATGTCTTATTAATAAAATGAGATATATGATCCTTCTTACTCCTTGTATCACATGGATTTTTTAGGTTTCCATTTCTTCTAATGGGATCCATTTATAGACAAAGGAATACACTTAATTAGGTTGTGAATCATAATAAATAATTTCAAACTAGAAAAACACTTTACATTAATTGAAAATGAATAATTGATAATCTCATAATCATAACAATGTTTCCATTGGGGAAATATTCACTTTTAAATCCTTAAAAATGATTTTCCATTAAAATTTAGATTATCTTAAGAATATCTCCCATGAGTGTCAAAACTTTTGAAAAATAAGGATCATTTTTGTGTACTTGGTTATGTCGAGTCAATACCGACGCTCACTATCAGAGTTGATACCCCTAGGTACATCTATGTTGGAACCACATTCACTTGTAAAATCTAGAAATTTATGTAATAATATAAATACCAACATTAAATCTACCTTACGAAAAGTCTACAATGTTCTTTTGTATTTATCCTCAACATATATCTTAGGGTTATGTTACCTAATTTGTGTTATCTAAAACAAGGTTCCAAGGTTATTGTTAAAATTTATCTGACACTAACTATAATGACCATGAACCCTGCATCCCCGAGAGGGAGACTCACATTATTACATTGGAATAGATTTAGGAATCAAATCCCAAATGACCGATCACTTTATATTTTTTCGAAAATAGATAACATACTTCAAATAGAGTTTATAATTGAAACAATAAGGTATAAAAAAATCAATCCTTTGAGAATTCCATTATTTTCTAATCCAAACCCTCCATATCTGTCATAATAAATATATTGTCATGTTGGAAAAAATAAAACATAAAAAAGTGGGGAGATAAAATTCTATGTATGGGTAAGTATACAATAGAATATATTATGAATAAATAAGAAAAAATCATAAGGCAATGTGTATTGCTAAAATATAAGCCATTTAAATATACTCTCTTGCAATATATGGCAGGAAACAATTAAAAACATATAATTCAATAATAACATGGATATTTTAAAAGTTTAATAATCACATGGAATATCAATAAATAATCTCATAATTAGGGAATACAACATGGTATATATCGTAAAAATATTATAAAGTGTTTGAAAAAGACACCATATAAAAAAGGATAATACAATATCTAATACCCAAACTAGTTTGTATCATGTGACCTACCGATACATCAAGGGGCTATTGGAGACCCCACCCATTACATAAAAATTCTAAATTGTTTCTCATATGAAAAGGGTGAAACATAATAAACATAAACCTTCATATTGAAAAACTAGCATACCAAATGTGAATAATTCATCCCTAAACCATGAACGATATTAAAATAGAACATCCACAGTCAAATTTATCATAAAACTATTAAAATATTTGGTAGGAGGTATCATAAGATATTAAGATCATTCATTCATAATATCCAAAATAAGATGCTGAAATATATCAAAATATTCTAACTAAATCGTTAATAATTTCTTGAGATAAAACACCGTTTTTACGTTGAACCCATTTAGTTCAAGGGATGCACAATTTTTAAAAAATACATTCATTGAAAATTATCACGTGAACTTATAAAATAATCGTCAATACATTAAGGGGATACTACTATAAGTTAAAAAACATTCCTTCTATATTTTAGTGAAAAAAAATAAAAAATTACCACATTTTGAAAATAAATAAAATAATCACTTTAAATAATTTTATAAAATATAAAACATGAATGAAAATACATTATAAAATTTTAGGATATTAGTAAAAATAATCAAGAGTTTTTTTTATGAAACATGGATATGGATGATAAATATTCCCCAGCATATATTTATGTATAAACCACCCTGAATAATAATGAGTTGGAAAATTACCCCTTACCTTGTACTCTCATTTAGTTGAGTGTTCCTTATTCTTATGTATAATGGTTTAAATCATGTCATAAATTTATTCCATAACCATATAAATATTTTTGATATCAAATATGATCTTCCTATTTCATTTTGTTAATATTATTTCATTGTTACACTTGTTTCTGTTATTAACTACTTCATTATTCTAGGCATGTATTGTTATTAAAATCTTGTTTATTTTGAATGTGATATATTTATATCATATACATAATGATATTATGTTAATATATATTATAGTTTAAGATTATATACTTTGTTATAGTCATTTAAGAATGGTTAATAACGAAAATGAATCAAAATGTGTCATGGAGGCGGTATGCCGTATGTATGCATGGATGATGATACAATTACCTTAATGTAAAATGGGTAAGGAATTGGATAACATATTAATTATTAAGAATAAATATCATGTCATCTTTATTATTTTTATCCATTATATCTATAATTATACCTAGCCAAATAATTTGGTGAAGGAAAAAATAAACCACGACGTGGAGACAGTAATCCATACATATGCATGCATGGTGCTTTTTCGTAATGTATAAAAGGAATAATATAGTTATCCATTAACCATAATAAAATATCATAATATAGATTATAACTAATCTTTTACTATGTTATGTAAATAGAACATTAAGTGGAAGTAGAATAAAAAATTTACATGAATGATTTGGTAATACAATTAACTCTTCTTCGGTGGACTTCCCCTACATATCATCTCAAGGGATCCAGAGTTGTTATTTTAAAAATAATTGGGCCTTCAGAAAATTTATAAGGGGTTTTAAAGGATAAATGGTCATGTTTTGGTTGAGTTATAATGATTTATGTAGTGTTAGTAAGTGAGGGATAAGTACCCATTAATAATTGAGTTGAGGGACACATTTTTAATCTCTCAAAATATTAACTGAATAAAAATTAATTTTAAATTTTAAATGGCTCTATAGTTAATAATTTATAATATAATATCAATATGGGTATAAATAATACCATAAAATAATTTTTAGACTTTTTAGGTCACATTATTACCCTTATCTTTTAGCTTTAACCCAAAGATAAACCCTTCATCTCTAACTATGGAAACATTCATTTTTAACTCATTAAAATTTAATATATTTTCTATAAAATTTTTAATGACCCCTAAATGTATAATTTATGATAAAATAAAAATTATACCAATATATTTATAGAAGTTTATATTTTTATTAATTTTATATCATATAATATGATATTATTTATTTTAAAGAATCATTAAGATGAAATATGATATAATTAAATCCATGTTATTTTTAAAATATTAATACACAATAATAATACCAAAAAAGATTTAATAAATCTATTATACATCTTAATAAACTATTAAATTTGATTAATAAATAAATAATATAAATTTATATTCATCAATAATTTCTAATTTCATTATTTTATATTTCTATAATTAAAAAATTACATCATAATCTTGGCATATGACTTTATTTTATTAATTTATTTCATAAAATTTACATGTAAACTGAAATGAAAATGAAAATAATTTAAAATTTGAAATTAATATTTATAGGTGATTTTATATTCTCTATAACCCTATAGTATAAATGAAATATTTATTAAAATAGTAGTATAACTACTTTAACTCATGATTAAATAAAATATAATAAATGTAATACTCTCACCCAACTAGTTTCAAAAAGTTTATAATATAGGAAAAAGGATGATTATGGTCAAAAACCCCTATAAAATAATATTAGAAAATGTGTAGTGTAATTTTTTAATTTTTATAATATTATTTTTACCATAATTTATCTATTTACTTTTTTACTATGTTTATAAAAATATTTACTGAGATTGATTTTCATAATTAAAAAATATAAATATAATTTTTTCCCACTATTTCCAAATTTGGAATCCATTTATTAATGTTCAAAACACAAAAGATGTATTAATTAATTTAAAATTAATCTCATTAATGATGTGAGAAGACAGTTTATTAAGGTATAAAAATGCACAAGATTGAAACACACACACATACCCACACATATATATATTAAATATAAAATTTATTACAATAACCTGAATTGGATTAAATGATAAACAATTTATCTTGGTACACTTGAATAAAAATCAAAAATATAATTTAACATTATTAATTATTTTGATGAAAATGATATTTTCAATTAAAAATTAGTATTAAAAACTATTCAAAAAATCACGAATCTTATCAAAAAATACCAAATCTTAAATGAAAGTTTATTTTTATATTCATAATTAAATTAATTTGTTTATTTTTTTCAAATATTATAAATAAACGTGTAGAAATTGGATTTAAAATAAGCTCACCATTCAAAGGCGGTCAAATGACTTAAAAAAATATAGTTTTTTATCCATAAAATTGGTTTACATCATATCGTATGCCTAAAAAATCTTTTGGATGAATAAAAAAAAAATATTTTATTGAATACATAACATATATATTCTATAAATATTATTTTATAATTTAAATTAATTAAATTTATTAAGACCAAATTCTTTTATGGATAATAAATCTAAAAAACTATCTTTTCTATTCAATTATTTTATATATTATTTTCTACTTAATTAGTAACCCATGGATTCCTATTATATTTTTATAAACCATATATTTTTATATCTAATTTAACATTATTCATAAATTATATTAAAGGTCTAGGTTATATATTATATTAGTAAATAATAATATTTTAATAATATAGTGTGGTTTGGTAAAACTCTTTTTGTGTATAATTCAAGATATTGAAGAAAGTTTATCTTCTATGTAATATAAGGTAAATAATGTTTTCTTGAATTACAAGAAATTTAATATATTTAAATTTAAAATAAAAATAATGGAAATAACTTGGTTGTTAGATTTTGAGGAATAAAAAAACAATATTTACTTACCAACTTGTTTATTTTTGGCGTTTTCGAATTTTATGTCTAACATTACTAAGCATTTTAATATGTTTCATAAATAAATTATAGTGTAATGTATCATAAATTATTATAAATAATTCATTTTATGGATGTTATAATTCATTTCTCTATAATTGGAATTATATCACACATTTCATGTGTATATAATGTGTAAAATATTTCTATCATGAAAAAAAATACATGTGAATAAATATGAAGTGTATCCTAAATGATTTTGTCTACCAATGTTTACCATCAATAATTTTTTTATTAATAATTAAATTATCATATGAATTAGAAAAATTAACTTATGAATAACTCAATATCAAAAGTAAATGTCAAATAGAAATTTAGTGAATTATTTTATGTTATAAAAATTACCAACATAATTGAATCATCTTACAAAATCCAATCAAATTAATAGATCATTATTATCATTGAAGGGTAAGATATTATATTAAAATATTGTGTTATGGTATAAAAATTATAAATCTAGATTATTTATCAACCGTAATGTAGATTTCCAATGGATAAAGTGTTTTATCTTTTGAATTTACTCTATAAAGTATCTAATGAGAACTGAATTGCAAGATGACTAACAAATGGAGATCGATGTATCTTATGAATTGTTATGATTATAATAATAACATTGTAATTACCTATTAATTAGTCTAATTATAAAATTTTTTAAATCAGAAAAACTGTTTTCCAAATATATAATGATCTATTTGGAAAAAGTTTCTTTTATTCATGATTGGAAAGATCTGATAAAAAAATTCAAGATATCTCATCCATATAGGCTCATTCCATTTTGGTAATTAAATTAAATACTCCATTAAGACTCTATCTCTTCAATTTTTCAAAATGGGTTTCCACTCATTATTTGTGATTATCAAGTAATATTATGTTCAAATTATAAATAAAAGATATAAATAGTAGTGTTTACAACAGCCAGTAAATAGAGGGATGTACAATAGAAAGAAATGATTTCTGTTTCTACAAACAATAAAAATACAATACTTTTTGAAAGTATATTTTTTGTTCTTATAAGATTTTATATTTCAATAAATAAAATTACATAGATATACTTATAAAATTCTCATATTCTCTATATGATTATTTTCTTCTACCTGTTTTTCCATACAAATTTCTATGTCACTATTTCCAAACTCCATTTACTATTATCTGTTTTTATCTACCCTCATTATAATTGGGTTTTATAAGGATGAGTAAAATTATACTAAAGGGAGAGCATAGTTAAAACATCATCGAACATTATAAAAATTAATAGTTTGAGGCACAAAGTTGGTCAAACCAAGAAAAATGGTTAATATAGGGTAATTCACCAGAACCATTGAGTGATGTAAGTGTGGTGTATTATGAAATATCTATTCCCCAAACCACTATTATTTTTTTGTTCTTTACATTTTTTATTCCTATATTTATATCAAAGGAATTTTTATTTTAAGAAAAACTTTCGGAATTCATACCCTAAAATAGGTAGTTTTAATGTGATGACAATTTTAAATAACTCAATTTACCCCCTCTTAACTCTTCATTGTTCCATTTCATAAAAAATTCTTGATAAAGTATGTGAATTTTTAGTTTTCAAATAGTAATGGATAGAGTCTTAAGATCATCTTAAAATATATACTTCCTATAAAAATATATAAGTAGTGTCTATAGTCCAGGAAAATTATTCTAATGGAGAAAATTATGGTTTACGGAAGGTTTAGAGGATAATATATTTGGATGTAATTTGTTTCATGGTTAATTTAAGAGTTGTGAATCCTTATGAAATTCACATGTAACTATTAGAAACATGGGATATTGATACTTCACATAGTTATTATTTTAACCCTAAAAACATGGACACTATCATAGGTAGACTAGGTCCTGATGGTTTCAATTATTATTTTCAATGTGAAACTACTCATTAAATATGTCATACCATATCATTGGGATATAACAGAAAATATATTGTGAGAAATATTTGATATATTACTACCAATATTATGTTTGATACATTCAGAATAATGAAGAAGAATGCCTCAAACAACTAAATGAAAGAAATTATGTGGTTGTAATTATTGTTTTTGATCTAGGAACACCCATTCCATAACATAATCACTATTTGAAAATACTAAAAATTAAACCATGTAGATAGAATGGAAAATTGAAAACTATTTTACTATCAATAGAGAATAATTTTTTAAAAATAAAATATCTCATTGGAATAATTATGATGTAAAATAATTTGATGGAAGCTAAAGCTAGATATCATAAATTGGTTAAAAAGAAATATTCTATTTTAAATGATTCTACTTATAATGATGGTAAATTTAAATTGGTTAAAAATTAAAAATATTATGTTCGATTTTTTTACAATGATGTTTAAAAAATTCTATAATAAGATAATGGGATTTAGAAACCCCTTAAAAGAGTAGAACACAAATGAATTAAATTTTAAATAATTTTTCGGTGAATATTTTAAGAGACCAAGGAATATCAAGCTACACTAACCATAAATTTTTAAAAATAATAAGTCTAGTGAAATTTATTTCGATAATGTTTTCTATGTGAAGAATTCCATGAAACCCACACGGATCGGTTCTGATAACTCTAGAGATTGTAAAAATTTATAGTTAAAATATGTAGTATCTAAATAAATGGAAATTTTTTTCTTTATAGAACACTCAGATAATGAATATTTTTTACATTTTTGAGGATGAATACAAATATTAAAAAAAATATATTTTTTTGAAAAAATAAATAAATATTGGAACATGATGTAAAAAAATTATCAAATCATGGAAAAAGAAAAAATAAGCCCTAAAAATTTTACACAACAATGATGTTAATGGAAATTAGGAATTATATAAACCAATTTTTGATTAGAAATCAAATATATAAATTTGTTCTTCATCATGTATCAAACGTTGTAAAAAGATGGGAATCTAAAAATTACCCATATCTATTTGGAACATATAGAAAAGCAAGATTAGAAGGAATATATGTTATTTGTTTTAGTTGATTTATTTTCAATATTTTATTGGGTTTGTGTTATGGGAATTTTACATGATGCAATTTAAATTTTATTAATATTTAAATATGTTGAGAAATTATATTATTTCAAAAATTGTGACTTTAAGAAGTGTCCATGGATGGTATTTTTAGAATCATGAATTTAATTCATTTTTTTCAACAATTTAATTAATATTATTTTTTCATCCCCTAGGACACCTCAATATAATGGTTTTGTTTATAGGAATAATAAAACCTTACAAAAAAGTTATATAATAGTGTAATGGGAATATGACTTTTCCACTAATTTTGGGGTGAAGAAATAAGTACTTAATGTTGTGTTTTTATCAATGTTTAAAAATCCCCCTAATAATGAAAACACCCAACGAGTAATGGAATAGTATAAAACAAAATTTTGGATACATTAAAGACTTGGGATATAAGGACAATATTTTTAATTTGAAGGAAAATCTTGGTAAGTCAAATTCAATGCCCGAGGAAGGGATGTCCCATGGTTATTCCCCTATATCCAATGATTATAAGATTTTCAATAAGAAGTCATATGTAGTTTAAGAATACACTCTTATTCTGTTTGATGAAATAGATTCTTTTTCACATAAGTAATCATATTGATGAAATGATTGATTATATGAATATCTATATAATTGATTCTCCTTTTGATATATCAATCTATTATGATATTGAACTTGGTGATGAACAATTTGATCCACAAGGTACTGATACAAATGTTCCAAAACAAATTCTACCTTGATAGGATAGAAACCATAAAGTCCTTCCTATATATAATGTTATATAATATTTACATAGAGGGGTAAGGTCTAAAATATTTTTAAGAAACCTTGTATAACTTCCTTCCATTTTATATCATCTAGTACGCAAACCAATCAAAGAAGACTGAGTGTTGGTAGTTGGGAATGTGTAATGAAATAAAAGATAAATTGGTTCAAATGAACAAGGTATGTGAATTAGTCAATATTCCCACTATATATCAAATTATTTGAAGTAATTTTTTTTAAAAAGCGTGATGATCGTGGTTTGATCACCACAAACAATATTAGGTTATTTTCACAAGGTTATATTCAGGTAGAATGAATCGATTAAGAAGATACATCTTCCAGAATATATATTACTGAAGAGATTATAATACTTATATAATATGAAAATATTTTGAATTTCCAATTATATAAGATGGATATAATGTGAACCTTTTTTAATTTATTTTCAATGAAGGATGTTTATGTGGAATAACCGCCTAGTTTTTAAGACCCCCATTTTAAAAATTCCATATTTTAACATTAAAAGAATCATTATGGTATTTAAAAAGTAACTATATAATTGTATATGTTTTATTTTATATTTGTTTATCAAATGGTTTTAATGTGGTATTGGAAGACCCCACATATTTTAGGAAAATTTCACCAATTGGAATATTTGTTTTAAAATATATATGGATGAAGTTGTTTTTGGGTCAATAAATAATAAATTTTGTATTGAATTTAAAACCGAATTCATGAGTGAATAATTTTGGAAGAGAGTGATGGGTGAGTAGAAATATTTTATTACTCTATAAATTTATCAAGATTTTGTTTTTAAAATTTAAAACCATATTAAATAAAGTCTTGATTTAATTAAAATTATTGGACTTAGAAAGTGTAAGACTTATTTAACTCCAATGAGTTAGAAAATTAAATGTGAGTTTAATGAGGCTAGAAAACTAGTTTATAACATGTTACAAAGTGCAATAATTGGAATCCAACATTTTCTTACTGATAGTAGGATGGAAATTTTGTACATAGTACGTCATAACACCTTATTCAAATCAATCCCAATAATATTCATTTTTCTAGTACCCAAATAATTTAAAAGTATTTAAATGGAATTATTTTTCATTCATTACACTTTCTAAAAATATCTAATTTTAATTGAACTTCACACTGAGATTAATTTTTTTTTATATAGACAGGATCTTATATATTTATTTGAAACATGTTATTTTCAAGTTAAATAATTAGTATCATGGTCGAAGAAGAACTGAAATTCTATTTCATTGTCACTTGTTTAAGGTGAGTATATTGATGCTGGAGGGTTATATGAAAAGTTGTTGTACATGAAACACACCATGATTTATTTTTTATTCAATTCTACATGTATTCCTATCAAATATGATAACAAAACTACTATCAATATTTCTAAAAATATGATAAACCATTCTGAAAAATACTGAACATAAATGTAAGGAATAATTTCTTATGAAATCATGCACAAAAATGTGACACATATTTAAAATATATTTTTAAATAAAAAATAAACTTCTATTCTCAGAAAACATATACATCCTTATAGATTTTATTTTATACAATCTAAATTCATTTTTTCAAATCTTTTATAATTATATTTTATTTATTTTATAATATATTGTGAAATATTGAATATATATAAAATTCATAGATTAATTAATCAATATCAGATTTATAGATATCATTTTATCTGTATATCATATAATAATATGATATATAACCAGTAATTTTCATGACAACTTTTCACGTCACTTAGTATGACACATTAATTATATGAAAATGGAAGAATGAAATCAATTATTCACATGAAAACTTTTGAAACCAAAATTATCTTTTATCATTACATTCTAATATTTTTTCCCTAATCCATAACACCATATTTAGTTGTGGGAAAAATAAATATGATAGAGACTGTTATTATGAGTAGCTATAGATGCTCAATATTGGTAAGGAATGTGATGAGTGAAAAGAAATTAATATCAATTTTCTTTACATTAATACTATATTGCTTGAAATGGTTATCAATCATCAAGGCTGTGAGTGCTATTTTAATTGAAAAAGAGTGGGGTAATTATTTGGAATGAATGTTTCTAAATTGTGTGAAATAGATATGTATAATTTTAGTAATTCATATAATATTATTCCATCAGTAGTCGATCAATAGGGGTTTTTCATATCCATAATATTAATGATCTATGGTTTTCTGATGTCATGATCAATTTCATTTTGATTTCAACACCCATTTTTTCCATCGATGATGTTAGTCCACATAAAATAATTAATTCTATATTTTAATTCTAGATGTATATAAGAAACCTGTAAATAACATTGAGATGGAAAGGAATGCTCTCTTGATGTTTATCCATTTAGTAATTTCCCAACGTTACTCTGAGTTAGAAAAAATATCATACCATGATATTATATTTTTGAACATTTTTAGATGAAAAAACCAATGAATATAAATCATTAAAAAATTATTTACATGTTACAATTGAATTTTTTTAAATTTATATTTAATTTGGATAATGTTAATAGAAATATTTCTGAATAATATTTTAGTCTTGGAAGAAACTACTTCTACACATTTCCATGGTATGATAAATTTATGTACTAGTGTTCTAAAACACAATATATATATTTAGAGATATTTTATGAAAATTTTACTACCATTTAGAACTGAGTATAATAAGGAATAAAACCCTTATCATGTTCATGGGGAGACATCCTATACCAAAATTTTTGAGGATGTACCTAAAGAATTTACTATATGTGTGACTGCACCCTCAGAAGAACCTATTATAAGTATGGGATTCGAACCCCATTACATACTAGAAAATTATGTAGAATTTGATTTCTTATATCATACAATACTTAAATTGAGGTGGATACCATACTAGACGTATATTCGGTAATACATTAAGTGACTACACACACACCTTCACATACCACTATTAAACCACCTCCCATTCTAGTTTCTATATCTCAATAAAGATTGGATGAGAATCATTACATGATCGTTAGTATTTGGAAAGGATGGACTATCACAACTATGTTGGGTCAAATTCTATTATTTGATGTATATGTTCTTACTGATATAAGTTGTATGTTTAGATTATAATTTTTTATCAATATTAATTATTTTTTTATGATGAATAATAATTAGAAGAAGTTAATAAATATACTCTACTTATAGGCAAGATACAACTTAGTATCGATCTATCTGTATCTCTCACATTGAAGATGTTTTGTAGGAAGATAAAAATAAATAAGATTATGTTAATCATTACATGAATTAAGGTATTTATTAGAATTTTTCTAAGATATATTTATACTAGTTCGCATGAATTATGGTAATTGTCAGATACCTGTAGCTAATCTTAACACAGCTGATGAGTGATTGATCTATGTCTTTATGACGTGTTTTTTAAGTGAATCTAATGAATAATGTGCATATTGAGTCCCATTAAGAAGTGAAGACTCTTCCTGAAATTTTTTTTCGAAGGAGGATTGGTAAACTCTCTCAAAGATAGTATCGAGTCTATTAAAGTATATTAATTGGATTCCAGCTTCTCAACTAGATGGTATCTCCAAAAGTGACTATGACATATTAAATGTGTCAATCAAATTATTTATAAAAAGGTTACAAAATTTAATACACTAGAGAGTCCTTTATCCAAGGATTTATATATCAAGCTATAATGGAAGCAATTTTGGAATATGTCAGTCACTCAATAGGCACCCTATGTACAAGGATAACCACATTTTAGTGTGATCTTCATTCAAGATATGATTTCAATTATCCTAAGCTTAGATTTTTTTATGTTAGGGGTATTCCATTCATTTTGTGAATAAAAACTACAATCATAGACTAGTGTCAAAAGGATATTATATCTCTACTAAATTAAAATGTTCTTTTAACCAAGGATTATTCTATTAAATATCAGAAGTATGTGAGCATTATTTTGACTACTCATTGATAATGGTAGGATCTTTGAAAAAATAATTCTCAGTTTTGGATGAAATGTTTGTTCACCAACCTTAGTTAGTCATTAGAAACATTATATAAAATAATTATTATATTTAATTAAATTCTCTATCAATAAAAAGGATCATATGGTCTCCAATAAAAATAAATAAGTATATACTGATGTAACTTTGGTGGTTGATGTTTTTTATACACTTATCACTAGTTAAGATAGTTATTTTCTGAAAATATTTAGGAATGTTTGAAGACATTAATTCTTAATTTTTCTAAGATGTGGTATTAAAAAAATTATAGAATAGTAGTAAAGAAATTAATAGTTTCACTACCCTGATTTACTTCTACTTAAATGATGTGGTCAGGTTGACCTACTTTTGTGAAGACTCACTATTTTATCTATGTGGTAGACATTCCTTGGGTGGTATTACTTTTTATTGTAATTCCCCAAATCCAAAATATTAAGTTCATGTCCAATCCAAAAATGTTTTAATCATTAGAGAATATACAAATATTATTCAAAAACTTTACTACTAGATATATTATCTCAACTAAACTATCCTTCCATATTGTGGATCATTTTGATCACTATTGAGCTTAGTAAGTCTCGTCATAAATTCATTCAAGAATAGTCCAGACAATACATCAATACCTTGATGACCATAGATGTTCTTTTTTTTTATCATATTATCAGTTGGGAGATATCGCTGAAATGATTGTTGATTACCCTGTTCCTTCTTATTCATTAACCTTAGTCCAATCCCAATTATATAAAATTAAACCCCTAAAACATTTTCATTTTATACAAGTGTTATTTTTCTTTAAAATTGAAATCCCAAACTAATATGTCATGATTCCTCACAAATAATTGAATGGTTCTTTACATACTTCATGTATATTTTTTAAAATTACTATATTTTTCCTATAAATATCATTTTCTTTTTAATATGTTTATATATCCTTATATATATTTTTTTATTTTAATTTTTTTCCTTCAGGAATATGTAATTTTTCTTGAAATTCAATGCCATATTTTATTTATATTTAAATTATCTTTTCGTTTTCACATTCCATTATAAAATTTTCCTATTTACCTCAGTCATTTTTATATCATAGAAAAATGGAGAAGTAATATTAATATTTTTCATGGAAAATATATGAAAACCAAATTTGAGTAAATGGGAGACATATGTCCATCTATTGATTATGGGTAAAAGGAATACCACATGTATTAATGTTTATTTTCAAAAAAACATATGGATAAATATTTTATTTTATGAATTATTTATTATGTATTTTATCATAAAAATGATGAGATTATTAGATAATTTTTTTTCAATTCCAATATATCATAGTTGTTTACATGTTTTGATGATTCGAAAATCCCTATTTATTTAAAAAAAATTATATTAAGTATTTGATTATTTTATGTCTAGATATTTGTAAGGATTATGAGTTTTCAAATTATAGAATAATTTATCATTCATGAGGAAAACGAAATTCATTTTATGGATGATAATGAACAGGTTGCTATCAAAGTAAATTTATCTTAAATTTTATGTTTAACTCACACATGAAGGATTTATCTTGTGATTTTTTTGTAATTACGATGAAAAATCATGTCTGTGATAAATTATTTTATATTTTGGAAGAATACATTAAAAAATTTTCTTACTAATTAAGTAAATTATTTTAAAAATTATAGAAAATTTATTTCTAATGATGAAAATATTAGAGGGAAAAGTCAGATTGATATTGAATGTAGTCTATTATCTTATGAAGAAGATCTTCATAAATGAATTGTCTTTCAGAAGTCAAAGAACTATACATAATTATTTTTTTATTTGATAGAATTATATCATCATAAAAAATAGTGTTATATTATTAAAATAATACATTAAAATTATTTTTCTTAGGAATTTTATAAGTCAACGGTCTGCACTTGTTTTTCTTTTGATGATTCTTTATAAATTATCTAATGACCATAATAATATCATACAAATATCATTCAAATATAGTGATAGATTATGAATAATTATGATTATAATATTACCATTGTTATTAACTCTATAATATAAAACTTATAGTTTCTTCATAATAAAATTATTTCTCTATACAAGGAATGATCCATCGATAAAAAGATTATTTTTTCCAAAAAATGAAAAGATTAAGTAAGGAGGATTTCTTAAATATCTACCATATAAATTCGTTTAATATTAATAATATAAGGACATGTTCCATTTTAAGACCTACAAATTAATCCATTTAAACAAATTTCACACTCAACCATTAGGATTAACGAGTATTGATTATTTTAAATTCCGAAGAGAATATAAAATTAGAAGAGATTATTGCAGAATAGAAAAAAAATAAATATAAAAGAAATGATTTATGAATTATTCAAAAAGTAAAAATAACGTCATTTTAAATTTTATATAGTATTTTAGTCTCTTGGTTTTCTATTTTCATTGATAAACTTATGAAGTTTGAAACAGAATATTATCATATTATTTAAATTTTTACTTAACTTCTATCATTTTCTTCTTACATCATTAGGTTGTACCTTTTTAAAAAAAGTCATTTATTATTCCATATTTCTATCAATAATAATTTTATTAATGTATTATAAGGCCATGGATAATTATATTAAAGGGGGATACTAGGTAAAATTTTGTATTCCATTATATTAAGTAATAACTACTTGCAATTAAATATGAAACCCTTGGAAAAGGGTTTGGTATAGTGAAAATAAAAAACCCACATATTAGAGTTTTGTTAGAGTGAACTTGTGCATTTTGATTCCCCAAAACTCAATAAATCCCTCATTCTTAAAATTTTTATATATTTAATTTGTAATCATTATAAATTGTATTATGAAAATTTTATAAAATGTGTACCATGAAGAGAGTAGTTTTAATGTGATGAAAATTTTCAAAAATAAATTCACTCACATATTGAGTCTTATTATAGTAATTCTCTAAAAAACATTCTTTACCACCTCCGGTTTTATAATTTTTTTATTATAGGGTTATTGCGGAAAAATATAGAGGGACATAAACTATAACATCAAGTGCACCTTTCATTGGATATTTAATATAGTATAAGAGTTTATGTTCTATATTTTATTCTATTAATTAATATTAAATATATACATGAAGCATTACATGTCTATATTTGGATACATATCCTTCATTCTTAATCCCTATCAAGAATAATAAGTGTACATGCATAATCTATTCTAACTGAATAATGGGAATAAATTTCCATTTATGATATTATAAAATTTGAAATAATGAATATAAAATTTAAACATCCTCTCTTTATAATATAATATTTTCTATCTTCATTTATTTATTCTCCAATTTACTTAATTAATTCTTCTATTTGTCCCTATAAAGGAAAATCTACATATTATATCATCATCAACCATTAATTAGTGGGGTTTCAAACTTTTTCATCAACCAAGGCCTATAAAGAGTTAGTTGAATATGTATTTTAGTAAAATGTGGATTTTCAATAAATTATATATGTAGAAAATAATATATAATCAATTCAAGTTCAAATATTCCCCTATAACACAAACTAAAAAATTTTCTCAATAGGAACCATTCAAAATATAATTATTTTTCAGACAAGGGAACTTAAAGTTCCTAAAAAACACACTTACCTATTAATTTTATCCATTACACTTTTCAATACCATTGCATGTTGTGGTTATGATTACAAATATTTTCATAAGATGAGTCTATCACAACATTATTTTTATTGAAATATTATAAAAATTAATTTCTAAATGAAAAACAACTTCTAATTTTCTCAATTTAATGATCTTACTGTATTTGGAATGTTTAGGGATATATTTATATTGCCTAATAAATAATATCAACTTGATGTATTATTTATTCCAAATTCATCAAATCATGTGTGAAACTTTGTATATCCAATGTGTAGAACATTGGTAGAAAATATTTATCCTCGATGAAATCATATAGAATATAATATTTAATTAACTCATACCAACATCCATCAAAATTTGATTGATCTCCCACAAAGACCATAGTACTGTTTATTTCAAAAATCAATCTACAAATATGAAATAAAATGTATTGTTTATTCCTCAATGGGTTCAACCGCAAGCTTAATTGTTTCATCATGCTGAAAAATGTCCATAAACATTTAATTATTTATCCTTATTTTATATTTTTATATCATTGGATATTGGAATTTCATTATTTCAATTCCTATAAATTACATTTTCTATTATATTTTATCATTAATAGTCGTATGGAATTTTGAATAATCTAATTTGTTTCATTTTTTTCACGTGAAAACTCTATACATAGTCCTAACTATACATTAATAATTTTGATTTACTAGTATGTCACAATACATTATAAATATAAACATTAGTTTATTATGAAAATGTGTAACTAGGATATGAACATGAAATGATCATTATTGATTGTCTCTTATTTCATTTTACATTTTTAAGAATGAAAAAAGTGAATAGTATCATTAGACCTCCCCGAAAATGATTCCAATTTGGAACAATGAATTATTTATTCAATTAAATATTATTTATTTTAAATTTAATCATACATTTGTACATAATAAATTGTTTACCACAAGATCATTCTAACAAGGACACTATTAACATCGACATATTTTATTGTCAATTTTATTTTTTTATTAAATAAATATGAAAATAACTTCATCATTTGGGTTTTTATATATAATTTTATATGTATATAAATATCGAGAAAGAAGTATGAATGTTAGTTTATAAAAAAAATGAATAAAAAAAATATTGAGAAAAATGAATAGATTTATAGTCTTTGTAGGATTTTATAGTGAATAATAATTATTAATTTTTTCTCAAATAATATTGTTCTTATTATTTTCATTTAACGAGAAAATTGACACCATTAATATCTCATATATCACGGTAATAAAATATTAATATTTCCCTAAAAACATTCACATATAAGAACATCCAATTTAATTTTAACTATTGTATCACTAAAATTAATAGCGCAGTCTATCTCCATTGAATAATGGATTATATTAATTAAGAGAGGTAGAAACAAAGAACAAAAATAAATGAATACAGTAGAAATGAAAAATAAAGGAAAGACCTCATAAAATAATTTTACTAATCAATGGGTTCTGAGAATTAAATTATTAAGAAGAAAAAAAATAAATATAAACTCAATGTTTTCTATTATTACATCCCGTACATAATTAAATGAAATCAAATCTCCATCAACAATATATAAATGATATCACAACAAGATAATAAGTTAAACATGAACAAACTTCTACACTATACTTTCACATAATGATGAAAAAAATATGAAAAATGAGAAATATTCATCAAGTGGAACTCAACCCCTAATTATATGGTAAAAAAGAGTATTCAAAATAACTCAAAATATCAAACATCTCAAGTACATGTGGTAGGAATTTATTTTAAGTGCAACTAGAATTTAGAATTAAAAATATAATATTAAACCAAAGAAACTCTATCATGTTAGTTCTATATAAACAATTTCTATGAAAGAAAATGATAATATTTATTATTATAATTCAATTTATTAGAGTTTTATAAACATAATCATTAATAACTAATTTTTATATTACTCATACAAACTAACTTAATCGAATGATATATATAAAATCACTACTACATATTATCAAATATACTATTTTAACCTTCATCATTGATAAATGATAATTAAAAGAGAGATAAAATTTATTATCATTAGGTTAAAGCATTAATAAAGGTGGTCTATATCAGTGGTAAAAAATGATGATAAGTGGGTACCTTTTGTCAATGATTTTTTGGGAACTCCAAGATGTGACCCTTTTCAAAAAAAATCTTAATGATAAAAATTAACACTGTTAATTATGTCATTCATATATACATATTAATATATTTTCAAATAATATTTACACTATATACAGTATATATATAATATAAATATTATTCAATTGAAAATTTTATAATAAATAATTATTATCAATATATTTTTTTATTATATATTTATATAATTATATAATTTAAATTATTAAATAAAAATAATCACCAGTATATTTATAATTATATTAATTTCAAAATGATTGAATAAATATAAACATGATATCTTAATATTTTTTAAATAAATTTACAATTATAAATATTTATTTATATTAAAAATGTAATTTTTAGGAATATGTATATTTATATTCATATTAAATATTTTAAAATATATGAAAATGAATTTGAATATATGTGTATGCATGTGTATGTATGTCGAAGTGTGTGAGGTAAAGAGGGAGAATTGGGTTTGGTTGACTACAGTGACCATGATGGCTCCAAATGATTTTCAAGAATGATGGTGTTTCCTTGGGAAATTTATCATTATTTATTTTCTAGAGGACCCATCATCATTGATCCATCCTTGTGAAGTTAATATTATAGGACTTAAGATGTTTCCACACACCCTATAGTGAAATTTCATCTGCATTGTCATTTCTTCCCAAAGCATAGGTGTGAGTCTACCTCACTATATAATCAAATCACTTGTAATGGATCAGTAGCTATTGTTGAGGTCAATCCAAAGGTGTTAGAAGCTAGAATCTTTGAATATAATTATCTAATCATCATGATTTTGGATATCTCATTGGAGGAAAATATAGATAATCTTAAATAATTAAAGCCCCAAATTCCTTGTATTTTGGGATTCAATAGATGGAACATTATTTTCATTTGGATTGTTTTCTTCTATATCTTCTTCCACTTGAAAGATTTCAAGACTAGGGCTTGGGGTTGTGAACATTCCCTTCTAAAACCATTATTTTTATAATATCGTCTTCCACATCTTGAGCCTTTTTTATGGAATCCAATAATTCTATGGGACATTGCATTGGCTCTTGGCATCCCAATTCTATTTGAGATGGAGACGAAATGGGACTACTATATTAATTTATCAAGGTACTAAATTGAGTTGTGTGTTTATTCTACCATGGTTGAATTTGTTACCTTGGATATTTTAAACACAAAACTAAAATATTAGTTTAATTTTATAGACCACCAAACTCCTATTGATTCTGCAACTCCATTAGATAACTACCTAAAATTTTTTGAATTTTTTTTCTCATATAGAAGGAAGCATGGTCACTATAGTGAAAATTAGAAATAAATATTTTTCTAGATATGATAATTATGAAAAGGATCATACTAATAAGTATGTGCCTTTTTGGATATAGGGATATCCTTTGATGTAGTTAGTGAATTGTCTAATCATAAACACATCTCTGAGAAGGATATGACCGGGAAGGGGACTCAGTTGTCCAGTGTAGGGACAAAATATGGTACTTACTATATTGGTACCCTCAAGAAAGTCACTCATAGATGGTCTAATGTTCATGTTTCAGCTAATTATTTGGAGATATCCATGGGGAATACCATGGTTTATATTGATATAAGGCATATTTATAGAAAAAATATTTTATTGGGATTGATTTTGTACCATCATGCATTGTTGGTAAAAATGGGGTAGGATGTAATACATCATCATTCATGAAGGCAAAATGATATAATATTATAATTAAAGAAAAGGCAGAGTTAATGACTAGATATAAGGGCACTATATATGGGTAAGATGATCATGCCCATGGAAATAATTATTAATTAATTAAAAAGGTTTGGGGAGGGATAAGGTGGCAGTTGATGATGGGTTTTAGTTAGTCATTTCTAAAAAACACAAGAACCATTCGCCTATTCATATAAAATATTTGACTGTCTATCATAATGTGACAAAAATGAGAAGGTTTTCAACGTTGTCCCTAATGAATATTTGGATACTATAAGATATTTTGATTCATAATTCACCCCCATAAGGGAAACGGATGATGTAATAGAAATGAGGGTTCATTATTATTCTCTATTTAGGTTGATGTCTAATTAATATCACATACATGGAAGGTGTTGAGGAATCTAGATCTATGGAAATTAGGGTGAAAAGCGAGGAGGATCCCATGGTTCCGCCAAACTATAGTAATATTAAATAGAAATTTACCTTTAATGATATTTTAAAAATATCTAATATCAGGGAAGTGTTCCACGATGAGTTTGAAAACTGTGATGTACCACTTCGAGTTGATGGAAAATAATCAACTATTGTAATTTTCAAGGACACAAATCAATATGGATATATATTGGTAAAAATTGATTCCAGAAGAGTTCATGATATTGAGCGTCATTATGAATATGATTAATCATAAGGTGTGGATGATCAGGTTTATAATTGGATGGCTCCTATATAATGGAATTGGTGAAGGAACTTGAGAAGTTATGGTGTCTCTAGAAGAAGGGGTGACAAACATAAACGAAGGTGAATGGTTTTGAACCATTTGTATTTGGTAGTGTGGTTTGTTCCATTTTTTAACATTATAATCTACCTTTTATTTATTTTGTACCCTACCTTTTTATTAATTAAAATTTCAGTTTCATGAATTTTAACCCATGGTATGTGACATTTTGTGTATGTGGGTGTATGTTTTCATGCGTTTGAGTGTGAGTTATATGTGTATATATATATATGTTGTATAGTGTGTGTGCATTTTTTTCACTATATCTTGTGTATGTGTATGTTTATAGGTATGTGTCTATGTATGTGTATATATGTATTTATATATATATAAGTATGTATACAAGTTTTTGTGTTTATTTTTCCATGTGATTATGTTAGTGAATGAGTATATATGTGCATGTGAATATGTATATGTCTACGTGAATGTACGAGTGTGTGTGTGTGGAATGTATATATACGTATGTGTGTGAAATATTCTGTGTATAAATTATTATGTTATTGTATGTAATTGTATGTGTATTATAACATCTTAGGTTATTAAAGAATATGGAATTTTCAAATATATTAATATTTATTAATTAGATACTAATTTTACATAAAATGAGATACTATTTCAGAAAGAATACCTGATATGTGACAATGTGTTTCTCTGAAATCATATTTTTCATACAAGGTTAAGATATACCAAAAATAATACATTATTAATATTACTATTACAAGAGGTAGTTATCGCATAGTTGTTGTATTGGAAGAGATGAATATAACAAACTGATTTATGTTTAAATGTGTTTATTAAATGTTATTAATTTCTTTTAATAAATTTTACAGTAATAAAATGAGAATAAATCCTATTTTAAGCATAAATTACTCTTATACTTTTAAAATGTTGTTTTACCGCCTTCTGAAGGAGAATCCTTTTTTAAATCTTGTTTTTGAATCATTTATAAGTTTTATTTGAAAAAATAGTCTTCTTATTTAGAATAAGGACATAAAAATTACATTGGTTTAAATTTTTGAATTTTTCTGATAAAATTTATATTTTAATGAATAATGAAAAATACTCTATTTTAGTTTATAACTACTTTTTTGTATAATTTATTAATATAGTTAGGTGATATTCATAATTGATTTTAAATTTGATTTGAATTTTTTTCTCAATTATTCAATTTTTTCATTCTATGTATCTTCACATTTAAATTTTAAATAAAAGAATGTCAATCTTCTAATGGTTTTACTTTAAGAAAACATATTTTCTTTTTCCATCAATGAGATTAGTTTTTAATAAATTTCTGCAAGTTTTGTGGTTTCAATTTAAAAAAATGGATTCCATATTTTGAATCACATGTTCCAAATTATATAAATTGGTTTCATTTATTTTTTTGATATTATCAATAATAACATTATTAATTATTTTTATTTACCATGATTAAATGGTAAATACGGTAAATAAATGTAAAAATTATATTATCATGATATTAAACTACCCCAAAAATTGTCCTAATAATATTGGATGATATATTACTACCTACAAAAACCCTTGGGATGAAAATTTGGCGTTTTATACCGCATTTCTATGATTATGACTTTTATAACATTTTATTTAATGTAATGGTAAAATTATCAAAAACATGACTCCTATTACTAAATTTTTTATGGGGTTATATAAGTGATATATTTTATGATAAAAAGTAATTAGGAAGCTCAAAATATTACTTATATCATGGTATTTTTTTTATAATTTTTAGACATTAAATAACAAACTTTAATTTTTTACTTAATGGTGATGAAGTGATTACTTTATTAATGAATGAATCAAATAAATGATATTTTTAAAATTAAAATGAATATTTTTTACATAATAGATTCCATACACGAATTTCTAGGTGACTATGACATGTTAAAATAATATTAAATGGTTTATATCAAATTCATATCATTTTATGGAATTTATTTGCATTCAATTAAATGAATAACCTTAAATTGACATAATTGTTATTTGATAAACATAAAAAAATTAAATTATTTTGAAGTCCAAATAATAATTTAAAATAAAAAAGTGATTATGATAAGGTCTAAAAGTTAACTAATTTTATAATTATGAGAAATTTACCCCATATATGTAAAATTTATATCATCATAATATTTAAAATATTTTTACCATAATTAAAATTAAAATCGAATAATTACAGGTAAATTGAAAAATTAAGGATTAAAATAAAATGAAGACATGTTTAAAAATTATTGTATGAGATTATTTCAAACAACCCTCGTCTTATCTTCTATTTATCTCATGTTGGAGTTATTTGGATTAAAAAATTAATTTATATTAACTTAATATTTTAAGGGTTTCCAAGGGTTCCCCTCCCATCTCCTATAAAATGGTACCCACTCTTTTCTAATACTAACACTTGTAGGTCCATTTGGTTTATCCAAGTTGTAAAAAAAACTCTTCTAAAAATACCCCCCATGTTTGTGAGGCCTTTGTTTCTGTAGAAACCCTTTCCTAGATGTCTTCAGGGGTTCTTCAGGACTGATCAACCGAAGAAGAGAAATATAATGATTATATGTGATGTGTCAGAATCAAGATAAGGGACTTTTTCTCAATCATCTTTCATTGAGGAATAATTTGATAATATACACCAAGTTATTTTATAGGTTATATAATTTAACCCTTTAAATTTTAATTTCTTTCAATGGTTGTCAAATGGAATATTTTTATACGAAGTGTTTCACTAATTGGAAAAAGGAATGTTTTTAACTTATGCATCGACAATGAAATTTCATCTACCATGACCATTATATTTGTATTTGTCTTCCTCTCCAAGCTGTATTGTTTTTTAAAATAAAAATAATACCAATTTTTCTTTATTAGGTATTTTAGTAATGAAAATGGGTTTTGAGAATGGGTTAATTATATCAATATCTTGGAATGATATCTTACAGTTGCATTGTGTAAATTTTATTTTTCCATTATGCATGATTTATATGTTGTTATTATGTTCTGGTTATTAGGCATTGATTATGTATACATGTTATTTCTGATAAACCAAGGGAAGGTGGGCCCATGATATCTCTCCAATGTGTTGGGTAATGAGATAGAGTTAAACGATAAGTTTTCTCCTATGCAGATTTAGGTAATATATAGTGATGGGTATTCAAAATGTAACTATGAAGGAAACTCCCAATATACAATTAAAATAAATAACAGAATTATGATATGGATTCCACAATTTAACTTTACGATTTATGACTTTTATGAATTTTTAAGGAATATTATGATTTTACGAGGTCTGTTAAATAACTTATTTTTTGTGGGTGAAATGTATGATTTTGAGAAAATGTTATCATGATTTTAAAATATTCATGGTCTAATGGTTTCATTCATTATTTCATACCCCTTACTGAGTTTTTCCAGTCATCCCTAGTATTTGAAATGTTTTCCACATGGTATGAGGGCAAGAAATAAAAAGGAATAATTCAAGATGAATTTTATTAAGATTTCTATAAAGAAAAAAAGATATCATGTTTTAAAGAGTTTTACGTTATGAAAAAATGCATAGTGAGTAGAAGTGTCTGCTTTGTAATATTTGAGATGTTATGTAGTAGTTATAGCCTATTTCTGTAAAAATCTATACCAAATATGTTCCTCAATGTTAATTGTTGATTTAACTCGGCATTATGTAACATTTAAGATTAGGTCCATATAGTGGGAATCTAATGTCGATTTAAATAACTTAAATGGTCACAATATTGTAAATAGAATATCCATAAATGATTTTTACTTTATGTAAAAAGTGAAATGATGTAGAATTTTATGTTTACAATGTTACTTTGCCTATGATATATCTTTTCAGAATGGTTTTTCGTAGAGGAAACATGGAAGTTGTCTTAGGATGGCATCCAGAGGAAAACAACCTTCCAAATCATAAATATTATATGGTCGAAATCAAAATAGAATAGTTTGTTGTAGTGAAGGAACAATTTAATCATGATATAAATGGTGGTCATATCCATACATGATATCAACCAGATCAAGCACATAGGTACACATTGGTAGTGTATAATTTCATGAGGCAATGTCTTCTATCATTCATAGGATCATCTGAACCAGTGCTTGCTGAATAGTGGATTACAATCCTAGAAAATATTGTCGATGTCATGGGGTGTTCAGACAATCAAAAGGTTTATTTTCCTATTTACTATAATGAAGGTGATGGTGATTAGTGGTGGTTGATGGTAATGAATATAAAAGACATTTTAAAGCATGATTCTCTATATTTTGATGAATTCAAATGTACGTTTCTTGAGAAATGTTTTACAAAGTAGGTTTTAATTAAGATGAAAAAACAATTCATTGAATTAATACACGAATATGATTCGATGGATTCTTATGAAAAGAAATTCACCCAACTAGCAAGGTATGCTCCAAATTTCATATGGGATCCTGATAATAAAATCAATAATTTATTCATAGGATTAAATCCAATGTATCAAAGGTCATTGGCTTCTCGTGATTTCAAAACCTATGAAAAACTTGTTCCATTTGTCATGAAGGTGGAAATATAGATTTTCGATGATCATATTTTCTTTGTCAACAAGTAGAATAATAGGTTGAAAAGGAATAATATAGGGAAAAATCACTAAAAAGTATAATGATAAGAAAATTAAGTTTACATTTTGTTAATATTGTTGTAAAAATCACACATGGGAATGCCTTTTTATATCTGGTAAGTGCTTTAGATTTAGTAAAATGATGCATAAGACTCATAACATTACTTAAAAAGATATTGTTTAAAAATATTTCATATAAAATCAGTGAAATGTTTTAAATTTAATTGGATGGTTCATTATGAAAATGAGTGTCTGATGAAGAACATGAAGGATGAAAAGCAGCCATACGATAAGTAGAAAGGTGTGGTGAAATCATTTAAAACTACATGAATAGACTTTGGGTCATCAAATGAAGTGGTATTAAGTACATTGGTATTTTATTAACTTTATACCAATGTATTGTTTTATTCAATCATTACACATTCTTTTATTTCTAATAATTTTTCTGATAAATTTGAAATTCCACCTCAAGAAATAAATCCAGAAATTATGGAAAAAACATTTGGTGGAAATGTTGAGTAAAAAAGAAATTATATAGATATCCCAGTCCTTTCCTTTGGATAAAGTGTACTAGAAACACTATTTTTTGTCTCTACTAGAGTTTAATGTTATTATGGGTATAAATTGGACTTTTTTTTACCGTTATAAGATTGACCATAGAGCTACAGAGGTTTGTTTTAAGAAAATATTCATTTTATTTTTAAGAATTATCCCGCACCATTTATAAAATATCAGGAAGCTGAGAAAATGTTAAAAGATAGAAATTAATGTTACCTTACGTATATTTTAGAAAATAAACAAATTGTTCAGATTAATGACGTGCTACTGGTAAATGAGTATCTTCATATTTTTTAATATTAAATTTTTTGTACTATAACTAAATGGGGTGTCAGATTTTCTATTGACTTAGTAATTGATTCTAATAAAATTTCAGAAAATCCATATCAAATGGTTGAGAGTGAAATTTTAGATATAAAGATTAAATTTTTTAAGTAATTAGATAAAGGGTTTATTTGGCCTTGCATATCACAATGGGGTGCACCTATTTTGTTTGTTAAAAATAATGATGGTTCAACAAGACGTTGCATTGATTAAATAATTTTGAATGACATCACTTTTAAGTACAAGTATCATTTTACTCATATAGATTATTTTATTGATTAGTTCTTGGGAGCACAATATTTTTTGAAGGATAACTTGAGGTCAGGGTACCATCATTTGAATGTCATGGAAGTAGACATTCCAAATACTGCATTTCAAACATGATATAGCAATTGTGGATTTGATGTTATGCCATTTGGTTTAACTAATGCACCTACTGTATGAATTGACCTTATGAATATATTATTCCATGATTTATTGGAAATTACTTTCAATGTGATTGTTGATGTTATTTTTTATATACTAAAAGTAATTAAGAGGATGATAGTCATTTAAGGGTTGTCTTGAAAATCATAAATGAAATGAAATATTATGGGAAATTCCTTGTTTGTGAGTTTTGGTTACAATAAATTTCATTCCCTTGTCACATTCTTTCTAAATATAAAATAATTGTAGATCATTCTAATAGAAATTATAGAATTAAAAAAAACCCACATATATAACATTGATTCATAGTTTTCTTATTTTAAAAGAATAATATGATGGTTTGTTGAATTCTTTTCACAGTTATCTAGCCCACTGACTATAATAACAGGAATGGGTGTTCAGTTTATTTGGACATAATAATGTGTTGATTGTTTTTTGGAATTTAATGGATGATTTTTGAATAATCTAGTGTTGGTGGGGGTATATTACTGAAGAGGAGGGGGGGGGGGTGAATTGAGTATCTACAAAAATTTCTGGTTAAAATGTATTTCAAGATTGTTTCCTGAAAATGCTAAAAACAGCCCAGTTAATATAGGTTATACTAATATAAGAGTTTTACTATTTGAATAACTTCTTAGAAGATTGATTAGTTCTTAGTAATCTTAATTTAAGTTATTAATATTACTTTTTAATCTATTTACTAAGACAAGACAGGTATAACTTCATTCCAAGACTAACTATCAAATTGAATTTTGTAACATATGAGTTATACAGTAAAGTAGTAAAAATAGAAAAGACTAAATTAATCCTCATAGTAGATATAAAAGTAGCTCTTCGGTCTCAAGTCGAGACCTAATACAATCCACTTGGTGATCACCTTCCAATAAGAACTTTATATAAATAAACTTGATCCACACACTAGATCGAGGTTAAAAAAATAGTACACATGATTAACTAGGTAACATAGGGACCTCTTCCATAGATCTTCTTGGTTACAAAAAACCAAGCCACACAGGTACCTCTTCCACACATATATGTAGGTATACAAAAATGTAAATAGATGTTTGAGTAAGGATATCTAGTATCCTTCAGTTTGATGTAGGAGACAGAATGTGTTATTATACAGAAACACACACTGCATGAAAGTTAATAAAATGATACACAATAGAGCATAAATATTGAGATAGGATTAGAAATTCTACGAGTTTTATTCTTTGTAGCTCTGGACTTATGAGATGAACAGATGCAGAAATCAAGTCCTCATGTGGAAATCAAAGTGTCATAGGTCAGTAAGATCGTCGAGTGTTCTTTCTGATGCTTAACAGTGCGAAGATGTTCTCGGTATTCCATTATGCTTTATGCGTTCATTAGTAGTGTCGAATTTCATAAGGCAATTCTTTCTTTATGACTTTTTTCAGTGTATTATTTGTTGCCCTGCTTATGGCTAGAAGCTTGTTTCTCATTCCTGTGTGTGTTGTTTCTTGGCATCACAACTCTTTTATCTTGGGGTGCATGTGTTGGGGCCAACAGGTTGTAGGGATTATACACCTCGTACCTCGTACTATCAGATGATATTTCTACAATGAAACATTAATTCAGTCAGTGCATTAAAATATTCAAATATGATCATTTGAGATTAAATTGAAAGATGACAAAACAAGTTAAAAAATGTTGTCATAGTATGTCATGGAAACAATGTCTCCTTCCCACGGTGTCTGGATTGGTCAGCGTGTCTTGATATCATGGTTTCTTTTTCGCGGTTTCTTGTTCTTGGTGTCTTGATGTCACAGTGTCTTGTTCAATGTGTCTCATGGTCACAATGTCTGCTTCACGGTGTCTCATGGTCTCGGTGCCCGCTTCACGGTGTCTCCTGGTCACAGTGTATGCTTCATGGTGTCTCATGGTCATGGTGTCTGCTTCACAGTGTCTCATGGTAATGATTTCTACATCACAGTGTCTTAGACATAAGAAAATATCTGTATTCAGACTTAAGTTGTTATATTAATGGAATGGATTAAACTCAATCATTTGTTAGAGAAATCCTTTTAAAGTGAATCAAAAGATAATGTATAGTAACCAGCTGAGTGTATAACACTTAAGAGCATTGGATAGATTTTACTAAACAACATTACATTTGATGTGAGCTATATTACATAGAGTTAACATAGTTTATATACTAAATAGAATTTTTGATCATTAAAACATGATTTGTACCTCAGAAGTCCAACAATATCCCCCTTTATAATGATCACAAACTGTGTATACTTAGAGTGTATATTTGTTCTATCAAAATTGTTCGAATGTGCATATAATATATATAGAGAGAGTGTCCTCTTATTCTATATTTCTACCATATATTTATATTACTCACATATTTCTCCCCCTTTTGAGATAATAAAAATGTTTTAAGGAAGTGAATGACAAAAGTGACAAGCAATGTGCGGAATTTATTAGATAAAAATAGAGGAATTACACAAAGTAAAACAAATATAACAAGATTTCCATCAAAATAGAGTAATCACTTTACTTATTAACTCGATGGTCTTTTCTTTTCATTTAGCAGTAGTAGTAGAAGAGGAATCTATAGGAGCAGAAGTTGAAGTAGAAGAAGGGATTGAGTTGGTTGAAAGAGAAGGTAGAGGAATACCTTCAACAATAGAGGGATCCAAAGTAGGTGAAATAGAATATCGAGGCAGTTGTAGATCAAGGATCATACGCCTGATTGGGCACAGTGTTTGATGGAAAGAAATAGAAGCTGAGGCTATGGCAGAGGTGAATGTAATAAAACTAGGTCTTATAGGTGTAGCTGCATGAGCAACAATGGTTGTACTCTGTACATGAAGATAAGGGATTTGAAGCTTAATAAAATCTCCATTGATCTCTCCACCATAGTGCATGGCTTTATCAAAATCATTATTGTTTACCATAAACATGTCCAATAATTGAGTGAACACAGGTGAGATTTTGGATTTTAGTCTTGAAGGCTTGAGTATCAGGAGGAATCCATGATTTTATACAATGTATTTGACATTATTTTTCAAGTCATTACTTGAGAAGATTCAGTTGAAATATAAATCCGTTTTCCTGAAAATATCTTGTGGGGAATCATTAGAGTTTTTTTAATGGATTTGAACCAGATCAAGAACTCTGTAACTGTTCTTGATAACTTCAGATAGAGAATATGTATTGAAACCACTAAGCACAATCTGAAAATGTCATTTGACCACTATTCTGAGTAGATTATGGTCTAATGAAGGTTGAGATGATTTTCCACATGCTTTAGAATAATTGACAGCAGAGGAGAGAGATTTCAGTTGATTTATCACCTTTTCTAGGCATCCCATATATTCATCAACGATCTTGTTATGATTAAAAACATGATCTCTCATCCCCTTCACAATCTGTTTGTTCCTTTCAGTGACCTTTTTAGCTAAGGAAGATAAATGAGGTTGAATTTGGGAGACAACATTCTAAGGAGCAACAAGTTCCATAGGATGAGAAGTAAGGTCTGATCTTGAATTCATCTATTTATGGATGTCTTCACACATACCTCTTAGAGTCTACACTTCAACAACAAGTAGTATATTTTCAAATCTGACTTCCGGAATCTCATGAAGCATTTTGGGTCGAATCTGCCATAAAATTTTTTCCAACAACAGTGAGGCATCTTTCTCACTGAAATTCATTACAGGAGCTGTTTGGGAATTCATGAGTTTTTCAACTCCAGACAAAAGAGTAGCTCCCAATTTCTTTCAGATAATCATGACACACTAATGATGGTTTTTCTAGTGAAGGTTTAGGGATGAGGACTGATATAGGATAAAGTTCTTTCCCAAGGGTAATATTGGAGACATATTTAAACTAAAACATTGTAGAAAGTTCAAGGCCTTTTATGGTGGCTTTCTAAGAGTCATCCACATCATAGAAACTAGGGAACTTATACCGAGTGTCTACAGGGCTTGAAACTATCGGGTATGGTTCTTTAGTAGATTCTACATTTGGGGGTTTCTTACTCTCAACAGTTGTATCATCCTCATGACTGAGAAGATAAGGTTCTTGATCTAATTCCACATATTCAGCTCTTGGTTCCTCACCTATCTCATGCCTAGCCTGATGAAAAGCTTTCCCCATCCTTTCCTCATCTGAAGGAATGACTTCTGGAACAGATTGTTCCACTGGGAGTTCTTCACGGATAGCTCCTTCCATAACAGGTAATTCTTATTCTATAGGTTCTTCCACAACATTATTTTCTGTCTCTTTGAAAATATGTTCAGTTTTAGCCTTGGGTTGATCTTTCATATTAACAATATCTTCAGAAGCATGAAATTCTTCTTCACTTACTATATAAGAAACATGAGTACTGTCACCCTTATCAGAAACGATTTCCCTAAGAGGCACATCATCCTCTTCTTCTTATTCTTTAAAATACTCAACAACCTAATTTGGTTCAAAACAAGGATCCTAAATTTATCTTCGTCTTGAGGGATGTTCCCCTGGATTAAATTGTTCATAAATTCTATCATTGTCTTCCACTAATTCTTTTTTCCAAGGATTCCAATAAATCTTCATCCTCTTGATAGTGGATTTTGAAAGACAGAACTCAGAGTCCTTGATAACGTATTCTTCAGGTCTAACCATACCTTTGGAATCATGCATGGATGAGATAATCCTAGAATAAAACTGGGAAGTTGACTTGGGTTTGGCTTTGATCAGCGCACACAAATGATGCATGATATACTTACACAGGTTGATCTTATGAACATTTTTAAAAAGATGAATCAAAAACACATCCCAATATTTTAGAACTGCAGAATCACTATTTCTAGGGCTAATCAGGGTCTGTATAAACATAAACAAAAGTCTTTATTTTTTATCTAGTTCATCATCAATGGGTCTCCTCTTGGTTATATTTCTAGTTATTCTTTTCCGAGCATCTTCCAACACAAATAATTCACTAGATGGTGGAGGTCCACTCTGATATTCCTCACAGATTCCTTCAAGAGGTATCATAAGGAATGCAACCCATAACCTTGATGAGAATGAGCATTTATGTCTATTTATCAAGCTTCTCACAGTATAACCATCTTCAGAATAAAAATAAAAATAAATATACTGATAAAATTGAGCCACTAATTTAGAGTATATCGGTCTATCTTCCACCAAAAACCACTCTAACCATCCTTGATCTTTTAAAATTATCAAAACCAGAGACTTACATAACAAAATCCATTTATGGAAAACCTTTTCTTTATGTACTATAACTCGATTTACCAGATTTGGGTTTAAAGGACCTTTAGGTTCCAGCTTGTGTGCGATTTTCTTCTTCGTTGAGCTACGTTTCTCAGGAGTTGACGATGAATGGCGTTTCAGCCTGGTCATCCATAGAAGGTTCAAGAGAGAGAAGAGATGAAGGTCTGAAGCAGGGTTACAAAATGAGTGAATAGAAGAAATCTTGAGTGAAGGACAAGAGATATATCCTTTATTTTATGATTCAAGAATTCCATACGTTGAAAAAATAAATGTACGGGAATGTAAATAGGTGAAATGAATAATTACTGCGATACATTTTTTAATTTGTAAATAAATATCATAATGAATTTTTACAGTGATACCGTATCAGGTATTTACGGTGAGACAGTAAATGATCTTTACAGTGAGATAATAAATTATCTTTACAGTGAGACAGTGAATGAATGTTACAGTGAGACAGTGACTATCAGATAGTAATTATAAAACAGTAAATGTGAGACTGTAAACAAGAAACAATAAGATATAAATCAGAACGATATTGAATAGAAAAATATCAAACAGTAAGATATGAAACATTAAGAAATGAAATAGTAGTATATTTACTTATGATTTATCATGCCTAATTCATGTAGAATGTAGTATATTATCTCATTATTTAATGGTTTTGGGAATATATCAACAAGCTGATATTTAGTACCAATGAATTCCAATGTGATATAACTTTTTTGATAATGATCTCTCAAAAATTGATGTCTTACATCAATATGAATTTCCCTAAAATGTGAAAGATGTTTTTTTGAGATCTTAATAGCACTTTTGTTGTCACAATTTATAGGTACATGTCTTAATTGATATATATAATCTAGTAATGTATGTTTCATCTAAATGATTTGTGTACAAAAACTACTACAACTATATATTCAACTTCTGTAGTAGATAATGCAATAGAATTTTGTTTCTTACTACACCATGATACTAGTGACTTGCCTAAAAAGTTACATGTTCAAGAGGTTCTTTTCTATCTAACATACATCCACAAAAGTCAGCATCATAATAAGTAATTAATTAAAATGATTGTCCTCTATGATAGAACAATCCTTGATTGGGTGTATGCTTGAGGTATTTGAAAATTATCTTTATAGAATTTAAATGAGATTCCTTAGGATTTTATTGGAAACGAGCACACATGAACAGACTAAACATAATATCAGGCCGACTAGAAGTTATGTAGAATAAATGTCCAATCATTCCTATATTAGTAGATTGATCAATAGATTTTCTTTTTTATTCAAGATCCAACTTACAAGTGGCACTCATGGGAGTTTCACTACTTTTAGAGCTATCCATTAAAAAATATTTTAGAAGATATCTAGTATATTTTCATTGAGTTAAATATTACCATCGTTATGTTGAATGATTTTAAATCCAAGAAAGAATTTTAGTTCACACATTTCACTCATTTCAAATTTATTTTGCATAATTTTAGAAAAATAAACACATAAACAATTTCTTGAAGATCCAAAGATAATGTCATCCCCACAGATTTAAACAACTAAAACATCATTAGAAATTCATTTTAAAAAACTTTTAGGATTAACTATAACTTTTGGAAAACCTTTGGAAATAAGAAAAGTACTCAAACTTTCACAACCTACACTTAGAGATTGTTTTAAACCATATAAAACTTTTGATAGTTTAAAAATATGATTTAGAAAATGGGGTTTTTTAAAACTAGGTGGTTTTTGAACAAAGAAATCCTCATCTATATACCCATTTATGAATGCACTATTAACATCCATTTGCAAAGGAATCATCATAGTAAATTCCTTATTATTGACTATAGACTTGTGCAACAAATCTATCCTTATTTCTATCTATGTTACCAGCATCAACTACCTTATTTCTTAAAAACCATTTAGTGCCTATGGTGAATGTATCCTTGGGAATTTCAACAAGTTTCCAAAATTTGTTCTATTCTAACTGATTATTTTCTTCTTTCATATCCATCACCCAAAATTCACCATTGATAGCATCATTAATGTTTTTAGGTTCAAGTTGGGACAAGAAGACATGAAGTTCAACCATATTTATAAGAGATTATCTAGCTTGAGATCCTTTCCCTATTTCTCCTACAAAAGTCTCTAGAGGATGGTTCATAAGAGTTCTAACCACTCTAGAAAAGGAGGGACAAGTGATTTTAGGATCATCAACAGGATCAGGTTCATTGTGACATGATTCTAATGAATTTCCTGAACTATAAGTTTTCAAAGATTCTTTCACACAATGATTTGATGATTTTGGATTAATATTCAGATTTGATACATCCTCCTGAAGGTTTTCTAAAATGGTTTTTGGCTCAGGTGGATCTGTTTCATCAAATTTGACATGGATAAATTATTCAACAAATTTATTTCTTTTATTGAACACTCTATAGGCTTTACTAGACATGGAATATCTTAAAAAGATACCTTCATCAATATTGGATGCAAATTTTTAAAGATTCTCCTATGTATTAAGAATATAGACATTGCAACCAAAAAAATTGATGTAGTTATCCTTGGGATTTGAATTGTTCCATAACTCATAAAAAGTGACTTTATGAACATGTATAATCAACGCTCTATTAATTATGTAGCATGGTTTATTTACAGATTCAGAATAAAAATGAATAGGTAGGTCATATTAACTAAGCATTGTTCTAGCAATCTCTTATGGGGTTATATTTTTTATTTCTTCAACACCATTTTGTTAAGGTGTTCTAGGGGTAGAGAAACAGTCACTATAACCATTTTTGTGATAAACATTATTCAAAATCTTGATTTTCAAACTCACGGCCATGTTCATTTCATAAGGATTTAATTCTAAGTCCACCAGACTTGGAATATTTAGTAAAATAAGAGCAGGCTTCACTTTTGTGAGCCAGAAATAATGTCCAATTATATCTAGAAAACTCATCCATAATAACTTAAATATATTGATTCCCATTGAGAACTAGAAAATCTAAATGGACCAAACAAATCTATGTGAATCAGTTCGAGAGGTTGTCAAGTTGACACTTCTTTCTTTTCTTTTAAGTAAATTTTGTGTTGTTTTCCCTTTTGACCGGGACTACACACTTTCATTTGGAAACTCAAGTTTGGGTAAGTCTTTAACTAAGATTTTTCTACTTATCATTATAAGGGATTGAATATTACAGTGTCCTAGTCTCCTATGCAAGATCCAAGAATCTTAATGAAATACACATAACAATGATTCATTTTGAGAAGCTAAAGAATCTAATTTAACAGAGTAAACATTTTCATTTCTTGATGTAGAAAATAGTAATTCTTCTTTAGAATTAAAGACATTAAAAGCATCATTTTCAAATCTAACATGAAATACATCATCACATAATTTAGAGATACTAAATATATTATATTTTAATCCATCAATAAATAGTACTTTAGAAATTAAAACTGAGATAGAGTTACCGATTTGGCCAAGGCCAATGATCTTTCCTTTGGCATTGTCACTGAATGTGACATGACCCCATCTAATTGTATGAGTAGTCTCCTATCATCTGTCTTGAACACCCACTATCCAAGTACCATAAACATTTACATGAACACTTTAAGTAGCTTTCCTAAAAAATGATCAAGAAAAAATAGATTTTAGTACCCGTAATTGTTTAAGTCCAGTAATATTAGTAATATGTGCTTTAGGAACCCATATTTTCCTCATAGGTTTCCTATAATCATTATGTAAATTATTTGAAAAATAAACTATATTCGGTCCAGAAAAACATGAAATAGTAGAAAATTTATCATAACTTGAATTAGATGATTTGTGTCAAGAACTTGGAGTAAAAATATTTGTCCAAGATTTAGAAACAAAATTTGTTCGACCAAGATTTCTTTTCCCAGGTTGATAATCAATTACACTGTTGTATTTAGGGGAAATTTAATTTACTAGCATTTGAGTAAGGGTATTTTTCCCATTGGTAAACATTTCTTGGTCATTCTTCAATTTCTCAAGCAAGTTATAGTATTCAAACATTTATTCATTAGTCATATTTTCAGAGACACTCTCATTTTTGGAATAGAATGAATTACGTATAGGAGAGTCCAGTGTAACCTTAGATGTTTTTGTCATAAAACACAAATTGGATTTGTTAGCCCGTTCATCATGTGATGTTTCTGAGTAGATTGAACTGTCCTCAGAAGCACTCCAGGTTGCTTTCATTGCCCTTTTATACTTTTTATCCTCATCCTCATATCTCTTTTTTTACTCGAGCTTCAGACAGTAAGCCTTGATATGTCCTTTGTGCATACATTCAAAGCAGACAATCTCATCAGTCCTGTCACTTCTTTTCCAATCCTTCTTTCAACTTACGTTTTGGTCATATTTTCCCTTGAAGTAAGGCTTTCAGAAAAAGTTCTTTTTCATGTAAAATCTATTGAATCTTTTGGCTAATTGAGACATATCCTCATCACTATCGAGTGAAGATTGTTCACTACCAGATCTTTCTATAGAGTCTTCCAGTTTCCCTTTTTTCTTTGTGTTTAGACGAGGTGGTCTTAAATGTAACATATTTCCTTTTTAGTTCATCCTCCAACTGCTTTTTGACTTTCAACTCTTCATCATACATCATTAGTTTTCCAATGTGTTTCTTCACAAGTATCTTTCTAATGTCGCATGATTCTCTAATAGAGAGAGAGGTTCCCCTCCATCTGTCAGACATACATATGATAATTCTCTCGATATATTCCTTGGTAGTGGATTCTCTTCTAAGAGAATTCATTGTATTGACAATATCATTGAACCTAATATACATGTTAGATATATGCTCATCATGTTTCATTTAAAAATTATCATATTAAATAGTATAGGTATTAAGTCTCATTTGTTTTACACTAGATGTTCTTTCATGTGAGATAGACTGGGTATCCCAAATTTCATGGGCAGTTTTACAGGTAGAAATTCTATTGAATTCTTCATATCCTAAGGATTAGTATAAATCCTTCGTAGCATAGAAATTTTTATTGTATGATGTTTTGATAGGTTTATCCCATGAATTTATATTAGTAGTAAGAATCTTTTATTCATCTATAATGGAAGACCAAATTTCAAAACCCATACTCTCTAAAAGCATTTTTATTTTAATTTTCCATTGAGCATAGTTGGTTCCATTGAAGAATGGAGGTCTGTTGGTTGCATCACCATCAAATCTATTATAAATAATATTGAATGACTTTGAAAGATCTATAAATTTAGAATTAAGATAAATTTAATGATTTTTACAGTACAACTATAATCATAATTGAGGTTAGATAAATAGAGGCTTAATGAACTACCCTTTTATAGCAAATTTTGGTTGGAGTAGATTACTCAAGAGGTGGGTGAATTGAGTATCTATTAAAATATCCGGATAAAAAGTATTTCAAGAATGTTTCCCAAAAAGGTTAAAAACATCCCATTTAATCATGGTTATAATGTTATAAGAGTTTTATTTTTTGAATAACTTCTTAGAAGGTGGATTAGTTCTCAATAATCTAAATTTCACTTATTAATCTTACTTTTGAAGCTATTTTAATAACACAAGACAATTATAACTTCATTCCAAGATAAACTATCAAAGTGAATTTAGTGATTTTTGAGTTATACAGTAATGAATTAAAAATAGAGAAGTCTAAATTAAGCAGCACATTAGATATAAAACTAGTGACTCAGTCTCAAACTGAATCCTAATCCACTCCACATGGTGACCACAAGACACCAAGAAGCTTATATAAATAAACATGATCCACGTTCGGGATCAGGGTTAAACAATAGTACACAAGACTGTCCAGGTCACAGAGGGACCTCTTCCACAGTTCATCATGGGTAAAAACAACCAGGCCACACATGGACCTCTTCCACACTTATCCATGGGTATACATAAATGTAAATAGATGTTTGAGTAAGGATATCTTGTATCATTCAGTTTGATGTAGTAGACAGAGTGTTTTATTAAACAGAAACACACACTACTCTAAAGTTAATAAAATAATACACAAAAGAGAAGCAATATTAAGATAGGATTATAAATGGTCTAAGTGTTAGTCATTACAGCTCTGGACTTCTGAAATGAAGTAGATGCAGAAATAAAGTCCTCTTGTGGAAATCATATTGTCGCAGGTCAGCAAGATCGTCGAGTGTTCTTCGTGATGCATAACAGTTCGATGATGTTTTCAAGATTCCAGTATGCTTCATCTATTCTTTAGTAGTGTCTAATTTCATGTGTAAATTCATTTTTCATGAATTTCTACGTGTATTCTTCGTTGTAATTCTTACATTTATCTACTTTTTTCTCTTTCATGCGTGTGTTGTTTCTGGTCAACACTAATCTTTTATCTTGGAGTGCATGTGTTGGGGCTGACAAGATTCATGGATTCGACACCTCGTACCTCATACTATTAGATGATATGTCTACAATGAAACATTAATTATGTCAGTGCATTAAAATCCTCAAATATGGCTGTTAGATATTAAATTGAAAGATGAAAAAATAGGTTAAGAAACAGTGTCACAGTATGTTAGGGAAACAATGTCTCCTTCACACAGTGTCTTGATATCACAATGTCTGGTTCATGGTGTCTTGTTCGTAGTGTCATGATGTCACGATGTCGTGTTCACAGTGTCTCTTGGTCATGGTGTCTCTTGGGCACATTGTCTGTATCATGGTGTCTCATGCTCCCGGTGTCTGCTTCACAGTGTCTCATGGTCATAATGTCTTCTTCACGATGTCTCATGGTCACAGTGTCTGCTTCACGGTGTCTCATACATAAGTGAATATCCGTGTTCAAGCATAAGCAGTGATATTTAGGGAATGGATTAAATTCAATCATTTTTAAAAAAATTAGTATATAGTGAATCAAAAAATAGTGTATACTAACCAAAATGAGTGTATAACACTTAAGAATTTGGATTGCTTTTACTAAACAAATGTATATTTTATGTGAGATAGATTACATAGAATTATCATAGTTTATAGACTAAATAGGATTTGTGATCATTAATTTATTTTTAGTACATGAGGATTCCAACATCTTGTTTTGGAACTGAGTTCCAAAAATGGTGAATCTGTTATCTATAGTGATTATTGGTTGAAAGTACATGGGTGTTGTCTAATGCAGAATGATCAGGTAATTTTTTATTCTTCACATTAGTTTAAAAATAATTATTTAAATTACCCTAAACATTATTTTGAATTATATTCTTTTGTTTTTCCTTCAAAAATATGGAGAAATCATCTTTATGGAGTAACTTATTTAATATATACTGAACAAAAATATTTTAAGTATATATCCACTCAAAAATAATTGAACATGAGATATATAATATGGTTGTAAATAATCAAGGATTATCATTGAATGATTCATTACCATCCATGAAAAGAAAAAAAGTGGCTGATGATTTTTGTCAGATTGTAATGTAACATTAACAATGTTACCTTTGGAACATAACCCTTTGATTAATGATTAGATGAACTTTGGTATGAATTTTAAAGGTGCATGAAATTCCTATTTTTTGTTTCTGGTTTCAGTGCAATCATCTCTATCAGGAATAATTAATAAAGCACAGATGGAAGACAGTGAATTATAGAAAAAGGTATAGTTTGTTCAAAAGGGTAAGTTTCCTAAATTTAACCTTGTTAGAGTAGGTTTTATGATATTTGGGAAGATAAAATGTGTTCATTGTGGTTAAAAATAGAATAACTATTTATTATCTGTTTTTCATCGTTCTTCATTTTCATTCTATAATGGTAGTACTAAGATATAGAGAGATATTCTGGAGTATTACTAGTTTTATGGAACAAAAAGAGATATATCTTACTTCATTGTGAAGTGTTTGACTTCTCAATAGGTTAAAGTATATATTCCTTTACCGAAAGGGATGATTTATACATTTCCAATACCAAAGTGGATATGGGAATATATATACTTGAATTTTGTAGTGGTATTTTAAAATAATTCTTGATATATCATTGTGATTTAGGTTATTATTGATAGATTTACTAAATGTTCACATTTTCTTCTTATTCGAGATGCATTGAATCTAGATAAATATTCTCATTTGTATCTAAAATAGATAGTCCAGTTACATGGGGTTCCAGTCTCCATTTTTTATCATGATCACAAGTTCAAATTTATCTTTTGTAATGTCCTTCATATGTTATTGGGAACTGAATTAAATTTTATTACATCATTTCATCCTTAATTAAATTGGCATTCAAATTGAAAAATTTAGAACATGGAGTATATGATATGTACTTGTTAAATTAATTACTAGGGAAGGAGGGACCAACATCATTCATTGGTAAGGTTTTCTTATAATACCAGTTTTCATTCTAGTATACATATGGAACCATTTGAGGAATTATAATTAAAGTGGTCTCTAACTCTAGCTTTTTGGGATGAAGTAGGTGAAAAATAGTTGATCAGACCGGAATTTGTAGAAGATATGGAACAAAAAGTTCAGTTGATTCAGAAACATGTGTGGATTGCTCATATCCTGTAGAAAAGTTATGCAGATAACCAGAGGAATGAACTTCCTTCATGTTATGTGATCATGTATTTCACAAAGATTCACCATGGAAAAGTGTGATGCATTTTTTTAAGAAGAGAAAGATGAGTACGCAATTTATTAGACCAAATAAAATCCTAGAGAAAGTGGGATTAGTTTCCACTAGAGTGTATTTACCTGTAATTTTATCAGAGGAACATAATGTTTTTAATGATTCAATTTTGAGATTGTATTTTTCAGATCCATCTCATGTTTTGAGTATATAAATAGTTTAGTTGGAAGGGAATCTTTCGTATAAGGTACTACCAATAAAAATTAATAACCCCAAATAGAATGTGTTTTTGAATAAGTTGATCCATTATGTTAATGTTTTATGGAAAATTCATATGGTTAAAGAGCAAACATGTGAATCAAAAAATTCAATGAAGGAGAAATACCCCCACTGATTTGATAAGTAAAAAAAATTACAGGGAAACAATTTAAAAAATTGGATAAGGATGTAACATCCTAGGTAATTATAAAATAATACATTTTAAAATCTAAGAATATTTATGAATTAGATATTTATTTTACTTAAATGTGGATTCTATTTATGATAGAATACACAACACACAATAATGTGATTCTCCAAAATCTCATGTTGCACACTGTATTATGATATATTGAATAATAATACATTAATAATATTTTTATTTTAAAATGTGTTTATCATCTTGCAATTTTATTGGTGAGAATGAAAAAAACTAATAATATTATTTTTGCACATGTTTATCAAATGTTTTTAAATAATTGTAATAAAATTTAGGGGCTTAAAATTTGAATGAATCTAATTTTAAGCATAAAATACTCTAATATTTTTAAAAGGTAGTTTTATCTCCTTTTGATGGTGAACCCATTTTAAATATATTTTTGACACTTTTATAATTTATATTTTACAGACTAAACTTTTTATTTGGACGTGGGGCATATAAAATTTACTTTGGTTGAATTTTTTGTATTTTTCTGATAAAATTAATATTTTAATTAATAGTGAAAACACTACAATTTAGTTTAATAATACATTTTCATGTAATTTATTTATATAGGTATTTTTTCATTTAAATTGGTTTTAATGTTTAATTGAACTTTATTTTACCATTTAATATAATTTTGGTCATGGGATGTATTTTCACATTTTAATTGTACATAATAACATGTCAATCTTTTGATGTTTTTACTTAAAAAACCCATTTTTTATTTTTCTCAATGGGATTAATTTTTAATTAATATATTTTGATTATTTGTTTGTAATTTAAAAAAATGGATTCCATATTTTTAATCATGAGTTCCAAATAATGTGAATAGCTTACTTTTATTTTTGGGCACTTTTAATAGTAACATTAGTCATTACTTTAAATGGTAAATCCAGTAAATATGGTAAAAAATATAATAATTAAATAAATCTATAGTAACAATTTTCCGATAATTATTGGATGAGATATACCCAACCAAGTCAACCCTTGGGACGAATTTTTAGATTTTGGAACCCAGATAGTTGTGATTATGACATTTATAAAATTTAATTTAATATAAAGGAAAAATTAACCCAAACATGCCTCTTATTACTAAAAAAAATTTAATATAGAATTATATAAGTGATATCATTAACTATAAATAGTAATTATAAAGGAATAAATGTTACCTACATCATGGTAATTTATTTATAGTTTTTATGAATTAAATAATTAAATTTAATTCTGACATAATGATGTTGTAGTGTATGTTTTATTAATTAAAGAATCAAATAAATGATATTATAAATTTTAAAAAAAATATTATTTTAAATAATTTATTCCATCCATGATCCTTTTTGTGGAATATATCATATTATATGTCTATTCTGTTGTTTTTTTCTAAGTTATCGATATTTATGGATTTTAATTAATTTCAATGAAATGAATAGTGTAAAATTGACATAATTGATATTTTATAAAAATAAAAAAAATTATTAAATTATTTTAAAATATAAAAATATAAAACTCACAAATTTATTATGATAAGGCCTAAAATTTCATTAAGAGTCCAATTATATGAAATTTACCCACATATAATGAATATTTATATCCTCGTAATGTTTAATAAAATTTAAAACAATTAAAATTAAAAGAGAATAATTAAGGATAAACTAAAAAGTTATAGTTTAAAATAAAATAAATATATGTCTTAATATTATTGGATTAAAGTATTTAGAACTATCCAAATCTTATATTAGTCATATCTCATTATGGTGTCCTTTGGATTAAAATATTATATAATAATAATTTAATATTTTAAGAGTTTACAAGGGTTCCCCTCCTATATCCTATAAAATGGTACCCACTCTACTCTAAAAATCACACCTTAAAACACATTTTTCTGGTCAAGAATTGTCGAAACCTCATCCTACCATACTTCCTCATTTATTGAGACCATAGTTTAGGAAAAAAACTGTTATCTAAGGTGTTATGGAGTTCTTCAGTGATGATCAACTTAAGAAGATGAATATAATGATTGTACGTGACGAGTCATACTCATGTTAAGGGAATTTGTATTAATCTTCTATCATTGATGAATATTTTTATAGTATGAAGTACCTTATTTTATATGGTGTATAATTAACTCATTTTACATTTAATTTCATTCAACGGGTTTCATAAGGAATCTTATTCTACGAAGCATTATACTATTCAATAAAATGAATGTTTTTTAACATTCACAATGAAAATTACATTTCCTTCTCCATGACCATTATTGGGTATTTATATTTCTCTATAAGCCATAATTTTATTAAAAGAAAATTAAATACCATTGACCCTTTTTATATATATTTTTATTGAAACAGTTTTTGAAAATGAATTTATTATATCAATATCTAGAAATTATATCTTGCGATTCCAATGTGGAAATTTAATTTTTTCCACTATGCATGATTTATGTGTTGTGGTTATGTTTTGGTTCTTGGGAATTGATTATGTATATGAGTGGTTCTAGGATAATCGAAGGGAGGGTGAGCCCAGGATATCTCCCCATTTCATTAGGTAATGAGACAGATTTAAACAATAAGGTTTCTCCTAAGAGATTTAGGGAATATACTCTAATTGGTATTCCAAATGTAACAATAAAGGTTGCGCCCTATGTAGCTCTGAAAGCTACATTGTATGTATAAAATGGATTCTACATGTTAAATTTATGTTTTATGATCTCTAATAAGTTTTTTTGAATATTATGATTTCATGAGGTATGTTCAAGAACATATGTTTTATAAGTGAAAGTATAATTTTGGGAAAATGTTTTCATTAGTTTAAAATATTCATGGACTAATGGTTTCTTTCATTATTTTATATCCCATCATGATTTTTGTTCTCATGCCGAGTTGTTGAATTTTTTTCCAAAGTGTATAAGGATGGGTCATAGAAAGAAAGAATTCATGATGAATATTATGAATATTTCTATCATTAAAATACAATTCGTGTTATAAATATTTTTATCTTGTGAAAAAATGGATAGTGAGTAAAAGTGTCTACTTTTTTTATTTGAGTTTTTATATAATAGTTATTTCCTAATTCCCTAAAACTCTTAACATGAAAAGATCCCCAATGTGAATTCTTGATTTAACAGAAGATTGTGTAATTTTTATAGTCGGATCCTATGTATACATTCATGTAAGAATATGTATATGCATGTATGTGAATTTGTATGTGTATGTGTATGTGTATGTGTATGTGTCTGTGTATGTGTTTGTGTATGTGTATGTGTATGTGTATGTGTATGTGTATGTGTATGTGTATGTTTCTGTGTAAGTGTATGTGTATGTGTATGTGTATGTGTATGAGTTTGTGTATGTGTATGTGTATTTATATGTGTATGTGTTTGTTTATGTGTATGTGTCTGTGTATGTGTATGTGGGTGTTTATGTGTATGTGTATGTGTATGTGTATGTGTATGTGTATGGGTATGTGTATGTGGATGTGTATGTGTATGTGTATGTGTTTGTGGATGTTAATGTGCATGTTTACGTGTAACTATATGTTTATGTGTATGTGGATGTAAATGTGTATATGAAAGTGTATGTGAATGTGTATGTGAATGTTTATATGTGTACATGTATGTGTGTGTGCCAGTGTGTGTGTTTGTATGTGTATCTACATGTGTATGTGTATGTGTATGTGGATGTTGATGTGCATATTTATGTGTAACTGTATGTTTATGTGTATATGAATGTGCATGTGTTTATGTAAGTGTATTTTAATGTGTATGTGAATGTGTATATGTGTACGTGTATGTGTATGTACATGTACATGTATGCCTATGCATTTGTATGTGTGTATGTGTTTTTGTATGAGTATGTGTATATGTATGTGTTTGTGTATCTATTTGTATGTTAATATAATTTGTGTATCTATGCATTTTTATGGGTATTTCTCTGCATGCATGTGTATGAATTTACATGTTTGAGTATGAGTATTCATAAGTGTACATGTATGTATATACTTGTATGTATATGTGTATGAGTGTGTATGTGTATATGTATGTGTATTTATATGTATATTCCTGTATTTTTATGTGTGTGTGTACATGTACCTGTATTTTTATGAGTGTGTTTATATATGTGTATTTGTATACATAGGTGTATGTGTATGTTCATGTTCATGTCCATGTGTATGTGTATGTGTATGCGTATGCGTATGTGTATGTGTATGTGTATGTGTATGTGCATGTGTATGTGTATGTGTACGTGTATGTGTATGTGTTTGTGTATGTGTATGTGTATGTGTATGTGTATGTGTATGTGTTTGTGTATGTGTATGTGTATGTGTATGTGTATGTGTATGTGTATGTTTATGTGTATGTGTAGGTGTATGCGTATGTGTATGTGTATGTGGATGTGTTTGTGTATGTGTAAGTGTATGTGTAGGTGTATGTGTAGATGTAGGTGCATGTCTACGTGTATGTGTATGTGTATCTGTATGTGTATGTGTATGTGTATGTGTATGTGCATGTGTATGTGTTTTTATATGTGTATCTTTTTTAAATAACTTAGGGATGAATCCACTATTTTATTTCGAAATAAATGATATCTTTCTATCTGGGAAAAAGGAGACCCATTACATAGTCGGCAGACCCAAGGATGAGTTGCATGCATCATGACTGCATCACTGCCTGCATGCATATTGCTTGTGTCACTATCTTCCCACTTCATTTCTACGTCACCCCCCCCCCCCATTTTAGAGACTCCGTCAGGGCATGAAACATAAATCCTCCTTGGGATTTCCAAGGATTTCATCCTTGGTCTTTTGGATGTTGGATTATCTGTATGTGTATGTGTATGAGTATGGGTATTTATACATGTATATATGTGTAAACGTATATATATATATGTATATGTATGTGTGTATTTTTATGTTTGTTTGTTCATTCAATATTTTTTATTTATTTATAAAACTTGTCCATTTGTAGTGTTTTCCCTAATTTTTTAATTTGTAATAATTATTCGTTTTTAATATATATTTATTTAATATTTTCGAGACATATTCAATTATTATAATTATTTATATATTTTTAAATATTTATAAAATTAATTAAAAATTAATATTTTTAATTATTATTATAAATTATAAAAGTTATTAATTAATTATATTATTTATATACAACTAATAAAATACACATACTAATAATTATCAATATTGTTATTATTTATTTATTCATTCTTTCATGCTTGCAATTCATTTAATTAATGATCATGATAGAGGAAATCATTGATTGTTTTCCACATACTTTCTTTTATTCGAATCGATTTTTATTATTTACGGAATGGGCTTGACCCCATATTATTATCATTAATTACTAGTTATATATTTAATAATATAATTACTACAATTTAAGTAATTAACTAATATATCTTACATATTTATTGAATAGTTATATAATAAATATAAATTGTATTTTGTGGGTCTTAAATGATATTCATGTGAAAATTAATTACTTCATAATAATAATAATAATAATACAATTAATTAATAGTTATTTTATCTAATTATTATATCTGTACAACCAATAATTTTAAAAACATTTATCATCGATATCAGTTAAATATTTATGAAAAACTTGAAATGTATAACTATAGCATGTGTCAGTAACTCAATGTTTTTATGTGGCACAACATGGTTTATAAATATTACTTCAAAACCATATCTGTCAATGTGTATTCTCTAGAAAATAATCCAAATCTGGATAATCTGTTGTAGATAGCTCAACATCATCCAATTTTACAGGTGGTGGATCCAATATCTCCCTAGCTGTACCCTATCATAACTGGAAGGAATGTGGATAATAGCTAAAAATCCTTCACATATATAAAAAATATGGATTTTTTTTTGTTTTGGGTATCTCAAAATAGGTGCAAAATGTCAACTAAAAGAAATTCCATTCCTCATGAAATAGAAATTAGTTAATGAAATTTCGCTTCTGATTATAAAATTTTATCATATATAATAATGCAGTATTTTACATATTCCCCACATTATAAAACCAATAAAATTTTTATAATATTAATTAAATAATTATATTTTGAGAATAAACATATCCCTATGAATTTAAATTATTACAATATTATAATATAGAAAAATAATATAAAAGTAATATGAAAATTTGGATATGGTTGGTCCACCAGAATAACATCACTCACCGAAAATACTAATGAAATGAAATAATTTCTTATAAATAATATACTCTTATTTAAAATGAAAATATATATAACCTTGTGGTAAAATATAATTTAAATAAGAATGAAGGAATTATGATGTATTTTTGAATGTAGGGAACCCATATGATAGTTATAAATTTGACTATTTGAATAGTAATTTCTTCATTGGAATAGTAATTTGACCATTAAGAATAGTAAACTAACTATTTGAATAGTTTCCTCATCTATGGGATTATAAAATGATATATTTTAACTATAAAATGAAAATTTGACATATTTATATAATGATACACTTAATTAAAGGTTAATAAAAACGAAAAAAATAAGTTTTTTATAAAACATAAATTTTTTAATTTGAATTTTATAAAAAACATAATGATTTTAAATAATGTTTATATTCATAAATTGGGTCTGAAAATAAATATTATATTAAATTATAATGATATTATAATTTTATTTTGCCATAAGAAATTTCTCATAGGGCCCTAAAATTGATGTTAATATTAAAATAAGTATTTTTAAATAAATAATTATTTTAATTAAAAACTAAATTTATCATATTTAAAAAAATTCTATAAATTATATTTCCTTTTTTAGAATATGCACATCAAAAAATGATCATGGTAATTTTTTTTAATTTTATAAAAGGGTGTTTTTTTAATATTGAAATACCTCACAATACGATATTAAACATTATAACTTATATACATGAATTATTGGGTATGAGATGGTGTAAGAACACACTAATTCAAACTCGCTTGCACTATTACCAATATATCATTACAAGATTCATCATTATTAGTGTTCAAGGGGAAAAATAAATAAATAATAAATATAATATTCAAAACACGCATATCCTCCACTGATAAATAAAACCCCTCACCACCCCTTCTCCACACCCATTTAAATCCATTATTCTTGACATATTTTATTTCCAATTATGTTTCCATCCCTCTATACCATGTCCTCATTGTGCAGGTCCCAAAAAAATGAAAATGTAAAGTGCATTAAGATTTATTTTTAAATATGAAATTTAAGACGTAATATTCTCAATCTATATCTTTTAAATTGATTTCATTATGTACCTCCACCTAAAATATCCCATAAAAAATTAAATAATCAGTCTAGTACTATAAATATATTTCAATTTTATTGTTAAAATGGAATATAAAATTTTCACCACAGACTCAACAAACTACATACTTTGTTTTCCTACACCACCATCAAGGATGATTATAGAGTTCTTATTATTGTTAAATATAATGATAATAAAAATAATATATAAAATTTTATTTTCTAGAAAGTGTTAACAGTCATTGAATTAAATAAAATGAATAAAGTTATTGATGGTCGATAAAACTGACTAAATGAACTAATTGTATATAGAAAATGTTTATACTAAATAAATATTCTCTATGAAATAACACATATGAATATTTGAGACCATTTAAATTTATATAAGGATATGGATATAATTTCATTTAACTGCATGAGACATTGTCACATTTGAAAAGAACATCAATAATAATCTATAAGTGGACTGACCTTGGAACCGCGAATCAAAGTTCCTCAGAACAATGAAATTAAATGTTATATCTAATTGAAATAGTTGTAAATAAACATAATATAATTATAATAAACAAAATATATATGTATGTGGATCTTAATTAAGTAATTAATGGATATCATTTTTTTATTTAGGATGTTATGTGAGTGTTTATAATGAATCTGAACCCATGGTAAGATAACTTTCGAACAACCCTCCATTATTTATGGACATTCCTTTTCATATAAAAACTCACTTAATCACATAATTATTCTCCATTATATATTTAATATTATTTATATAGTCTCCTCTCACATATATATATAGTCATCATGACCTTTCTATATTGGGGGTATATATTTTTAACGATTCCCAAATCAATTTCATTCAGCAAGAAAACTCAATAAAAGGGAACATCAGTTGTTTTTATACCATTTAATGCACAATAACATAAGATGATTTAAACCATACATAGTTATAAAATTTCTATTTTATTATAGAAAACCAATTTTAGTTCATTTTTAGGTTTATAGAAACTTATGTTCTCTAAATTCCCTTAATCATTATTTATGATGTTTCTTAAAACACCAATTAAATTGAATATTTCTAAAATTATATCGTAACACTATATTATGTCATCAATTAAAATGGACTCATTTTTATGTATTTTTCAGATTTATTTATCTAAAAACATATAATAATGATTTATTCCAATATCTAACTGAATGCATTAAGAATTTTCTCCTGGCTATGTTACAAAACATGATTATGCTACCCATTTCTATTCTAATGTTTTTTATACTTATGAAATACATATGATTTCTTTGAATGGTACACATATGTATTTATATGTTATTATGGATGCACCTAGATATATTTATAAGTAATATGGAATTTTTTATTTCTCAGGAGATGATATGCATGGGATCAGGGAGTAAACCTATTCCATTACGGGGTTCCTTCCACCATGTTATGTTGTCTTAGTAGTGATCCATGATTTATTTATACACCTTTTATTTTGTTGTTTAAAACATACTCCATTTCCAAGATTTTCTGATGTAATATTATTTAATTAATTATTCCATATTATTAATTATTGAATATCTATTTTTTGATATCATGGTAATCCATTCGACTAATGTTGAAGGCTATGTATCTTGATTATTACTTAAATAGTATTTTTAGCTCACCCTATATGTTTATTTAATTCCCAAGATATCATATGTAGTTTTTTGAGATAAATATTATTTATGTTCTCAATATGGATATTAAAATAATAATGTTTTATTTTAGTTTCATTTCTATGTTATATGAACTCAGTCTTCCAAATACACTTTTCCTCACAACCCATTTCATTATTTGTTAAATATATATGATAAATATCATTTAATAATACATGTAAAAGACTTGGGATGGTGTATTTTATACAAGATAAATTTACTTTAATATTAATTTATTAGTAAAATAACTAAATTGTAAAAAGGACATGAAAAGGAATAATTCTATGTTAACTTTCTCTAGTTTTTTAAAGTATGTACTTTGATGTTTTCATGTAATTAACTCCCTATCTTGGTACTATAAGAGGATCTGACTTTACCCCAAATGTTTACAGTGGTAATAAACCTTGAAATGACCATGGACATTAAATAAATATGTACCTAATGCATGAAAAAGTTTACTTTCAACACACATTTTTTGGAACTACCGAGGGATGTAATTTGAAAGATTCATAGACTATTTATGAACTACCATACAGACATGAATATAGTATCATGTTAGATACCATAATATTAAATTAACATTATATAACAAATATTAAAGCCTAAATAATATAATTTTAGGATATATGTCTCACGTATAATTTATTCCCTACATTATCATATTTTTCCTCTTATATATTTTTTAATTTGAAACTTCTCATTACTAATTTTGTTTCATTTATTTTAGTTAATGGAGGGAAATATGATGAATGATTCAAACATGAAATATGATAAGTAATATAATTATTCTTCTAAAAATATGTTTGTAATAATAGGAAAAAAGATAATAAAATCATGGAATTACTATATCAATAGATTCAATATATTTATAATTACATGGATTATGTAGAACACCATCCCCCCTGTGGAGAAAGTGAAAGATTTGGATGAGTCATTTTTTTCATCAAAGGATTCCAACCTTTAGTGGATATTCTCATCCACTCGTCACAAAATAATGAATCAACTATATTGGGATGATATTCTATATCTTAAAATACTCTGTATAAAGGACATTAGTTCTAGTGATTTATAACTTATAGGGGTAAGCTAAACTGTGGTGGGCACCAATAATGAATGAGAAGCCCTAACTAGAAATAGATTACATGGAAGTAGTGATATTTATGAAAATATTTTTAATCATGATTATCCTCAAACACTCTACCATAAAATTTAGAGGGAGTTACATGCATTGATAAAAAATGATGATGAGTAAATTATATAATATTCAGAAAACATCACAAAGAATGCATTATATGCCATCATATTTTTCATAATAAAATCAATTAAGGAGGAACAATTCATTAGTATATTAAATCTAGGTATATGAAAATATTTAGATATTCGAGAATATTAAATATATAATTTTTTCCATTGTTCATATAACATTGATTTAGATATTGGATACCCCTAGTGGTCTCATGGGGATGGATATAAAAAGAATGTAATGAAGTTTAATTTGGGTGGATAAATGGTTAAAAACCTTGGAAGGAAGAAAACCAAACTACACACATATAAAAGTAGAGGGTAATATAATCCTATAAATTATCTCATGGGTTAATTGAATTGATTATGGTGTAGAGATAAGGGTCATAAAGATATTTAGTGTTTATGGGAGATATGTAATCCCAATAATGAAAGATAATAAAGAATGTTTCAGATCCTCATTGAGTGCATGGTCCAATGTTTCAACAACAAGGAAAATATGAATTATGAAAGACAATTCCCCAAGGAAAGGGTTGTCGAAGACAATCAATGGCATCATCCTCTATGGTCTAGATATAATGGATTGGCATATTCAATCACACCAATCGAGGTGTACCCCAATATTGATCTAGTGAAAGATTAAATGGTTATTTATTCATGAATTGAAAACATACTATTTGATTCTAGTTCTAAAAATTCTTTCGTATAATGAAATTTTAGTATAACTATCTAAATACAACATAAAAAATGGAATCTGAATTCCTTTTTAATAACATGGTGAAATTATTACATCTCATACATGTAACTCCTCCGCAGTCAATATTTATGGATGGAATCATTATGAAAATATTTTAAAACTAACATGAGTGGAATTTAAATCTATATTTTTCATTGATTTGATGTAATTTTATAAATAAAGAATCAAATATTTTGAGATGGAGGTGACTATTGTAAAATCCTAATGTTTTAGAATATACTTATCTTTAAAAAATATATTTTAGATAGATATTGTTACACACAACACTATGTTTAATGAACCATGATGAACATAAATGTGAAATTTATAATCAAGCAATTAAAACTAGTGGTAAGAATAATAATTAAAATATTTTCAAAATTATATATAAATATTTTAAATAATTAAAATATATTTTTAAATAAGAATTATTTTTTAGTAAAATATATACATGAATGAAAAATATATTTTTCATCAAAAATATTTTTATTTATTTTTGGGGATAAAATATTATAATTATTTTATTTCAATTTTATAAATTTAAAAAACCGTTATGAAATTAATTTTAGATATCATTTTATTAAAATTATCATTTGGTGATTTATTTTTTGATTTTATAAAATGATTTATTTTTTAGTGTATAGTGGAAATTAACGAATCTTTGAATATTGTTTTTTATTTTCACCAAATGAAATTGTATTAAAGTACCATTATAACTTTATTCATATTAATTTGAAAAATTAAAAATTTGAATTATTATTATTTGAATAATTTCATTTGGGTAATAAATTTTCCTAAATTGGTATAGGTTTATTTTTTTAAAAAAGTACAGTTTCCGGTAAAATGTTTTTAAATGAATAGTGTTTAACAATTATAATTAAACAACATAACCATAAATATATATAAATTTAAATGAATTATATATATATATATATATTAACAATTTATATTAATATAAATTAATATTATGATTATTTTTATTCAAAATCTTAATATAATATCTCTTGTTTCTTTCAATTTACATTTATTAAAAAACATCTTTCCATTGCATTTTAGAGAAGAATTTTTAAATAAAATTCTTAAAATTTATTGAGTAGATTTTGATAAAATTAATTAAATATATTTAATCATCATAATGAATAATATTTAATATTTTCATGTTAAATTTTTGTTATAAAGAATAGTAAAAATACTAAAAATTAATTACCATGGTTATGCTTAACACAATGTTTAGTCTGTTACCTTTGCTTGTGTAATAATGAAATTTCCATAGAAAATGAAATTTTATTTAATATATTGGATTTTATATTTATAATTATTTTTCCCAAATTATCCAATATGTGTCATTTTATTTTTAGGATTAACGGATAAATTCCCTAGGTAAAAAAATAGTTACAACGGTGTAAAGTAAAATACTTAAAGCTAGTAATAATAATAATAAATGCAGTAAAATGTTTGAAACATTTTTCTTTTTTAATGGTTTTGGCATGTTTGGATATTTTATTCCCTTTAATACATCATTTCTCTATTTTTTGAGGAACTAGGAATAATGGTGACTTCTATGGATTATAATCCCGTAATTGGGAGGATTTTCCTGTAAATATATAGATGTTGTCCAAAGACAAGTTATTGTTCTTAACCTATTATTATGTTTTATTTATTATTCATCCTCCATGAAAAATTATTCAACCATGAAAATATAATAAAATTAGTATATCCAATATATTTTTATTTTACTATGTTAATCGAATAACCTATATACATGAAATATTCCATTAAATGTGATATAGAAACATCTCTGGTCTGTTTAGAGGACAACCTCATCACGGAATATTGTAATTCATATTCCATCATTTCCCCTCATGGATGATTATGATTTTTATGCCCAAAGTGTGTTCTATATGAATCTATAGTAAATATATCATTATGGGTTGGTTGTAAATGTTCAGGAGAAAATTGTTAAAGCACATTTGAAGATAAAAAATCCTCATAAAATAGGCATAAGAAAGATTCTTAAGGAAGATCCTATCCAAGAATAACATTATAAACAGAGTATCTATAGGATCATTTCTTATAAAGTAATATAAAAATGATTCATATTAAACTAGATGATTATTTTCTATTATTAAAATTTCCAAACATCATGAATAGGCTCATGATAAAAGATGAAATCTTTATTAAGGGGAAATGAATAATGTATGAAACATACTATATAGAGTATAAAAGGACTTTTTGTGTTTTCTAGAAACAAATTACTATATGAAAATTTTTATATGGATACTTTTTATGAATTTCATACATTTATGTATAAAGGATTAAAATTTTAATGAAAAAATTCATATTTTCAGAAAATATTTTCTAAGAAATATTATAAATAATCATTTTTGAGAAGTAATATCCTGATTTGGAATACCTAATTTAATAAAGTTATAATAAGAAGAAATTGATGTTTTGTAATGGTAAGAGAAGTGAAATAAAAAATCCCGAATTACTTTCTAAAATAATAATTCCACATTTTCGTGAGATTTATTAAACACAGAGTTTCAAATGAACCTTATTAGATGAACCTGAGTTCATGTGATTGTAAAATATTAGTATTTAAAGGAACATGAATTCTTTTTTAGAATCTCCACAAATACATATGTTATGAACTCTAATAATTAATTACCAAGGGTAAAATTTTTAATCCGAGTGTGGATATAAAGTGATAATATATGATCTAGCGGTTTTGGTTAGGAATATCATAGAAGTTTCCACACAAATTTTTAATGAAAAAGTTCTGGTGAAAAATTATTTTGCCTAGAATTAATAATAAAAAGGTTTTATGGGTAAAATGTTAGTAATTACTTTTTTTCTATATATAGTTGAACTTTTTTTAATTGTTTGTTCAAGGAAATACATCTAATGAACATTTAATAAAAAAATCCGTCATAACAAAAATAATGAGATTCTAATATAAAAATTCAAGAGATTTGGAAGTGTGATCGAAAAAAATATGGATATATATCTTCTTATTATTTGATTGGAAAAAAACGATTACCCAGAAGAAGAAAAACTATAGAAGTGAAGCTTGATATTTTGACAAACAAACAGAAGATATTAATATTCTATGGAACATTACAAAAAAATTGTGGTTTCTTGAAATGTGATGTTTTTTAAGATGATCATTTTAAGTTCACTATCTTTTTAATAGAAATGATGTTTTCCTAAAATTATATATCCTCACATTTATTGAAATTTGAATAAGATAGAATATTCGAGAGATTCCTGATGGATTCATGAATGTTCTTGAAGAGTGTATAAGTATTTCAATGAAATTAAAATTATCTATAAATTTATAATTCTAATATGGATGAGAAGGAAAATCATTTGAGTTATAAACCAAACACTTAAGATACACATTTATATATAGGGGTGAATTTATATACATACGTAAAATTGTTCACAAAAATGAAAATTATATAATTCAATTTTTTTGTTAGGTTATTCTTCCTAATAAGATTGTATTCAGGTTGTAATAGAGTTCTCAAATAGAGGAAAACAAGTTGAAAGATCATATGGAGGTAAACCTTATATAGGTTTCTAGGGATGAAAACATAATTAATATTCAGAAGGTGTAAAAGGATATGTTCTTCCATATATATAAATGGTGAGGGTGTTTTGAAGCAATGTTACAAAACAATCATATTGAGCATATCTAGGTCAACCAGAGATCATTATGAAATTTTGATCCTAGCCATATTTTAAGAGGGTTATTGAAGAATTGATGTTTCTACACAAGTAATGTAGATACATATTTCTTATGGAGGATGTGAAGAACATTCTCAAATGGATTAAAAAAATAAGAAATGAAAAAAAACATGTAGCTATTGGTTTACCCAGTTATTAAAATTGCATGTTTTCAAGGATGTTAAACTAGCTTTGAAGGAAGTGGTTACGAAAATGATATTTGGGTGTATAAACAACTAAGATAGGAAATATGAACAAGTTTTTATATAACTATATAATTCTTGTTCATTTTTCATATGTAAATATGTTAGTAAAAGAGTCCAAGTAGGTGGGGATATCCAAAGTGAAAAAAGTATGACTTTGCACTAATCCTTGTAAATATTTTTTCCTATATTTATATTTTTTTAAAGATAAGGTTTGGTTTCAATAATATTATATTTTTATTGGTTATAAAATACTCATTATATATATAGAAACATTCTAACAGAATTGAATGGGATTAATGAATCACCCCTCTTAGTGATCCGAAATTGATCCCAAAGAAACATCAATTAGTGTCCGAGCCTATGTTACCTATAAAAAACATAGAATTGAGGATGAAAAATTAAAAATTAGGGAAAAATAGGTATGTTCCTATTTTTTTGGATGAAAATATCATATTGTGGAAAATGTGATGTTACCTCATCTCATATACCTTAGTATTGAAGATATAGATATTAGATCTATGGTATTTAATCCCACTGAATGTTTTATAACAATGACCTATAAAAAAGTGTTGATTTTTTGTAAAATATTAGATTTCAATTATCATATCTTTTACAGAAAATATTTTTACAATGATTATGGGATTACCACCACCTAAGAAAATTTGGGGAATGTTGAGAAGTATCTGTAATGGGAATTAAAATGCTATATAATATAATATATAAATTTAGTTGACTAAATTTGATGAAAAATTATTAATTATGGTGAAAATTATAATGATCTAAAATATACAATATTTAGTGACATCATCAGAAACATTAGAGGTTTTCAAGGGAAGTTGGCTAATTATACTATTGTTAAACAAATGGTGATGAAAATTACATATAGATTTCATGTTGATGTATTAACTTCGGAATATTATTATGATTGATCTTTTAATGGAAATTAGTATATTGTTATGTCATATGAGATAATGGAAAATTATTTTAAATAGTAATGATTAAAATGGAATTTCTTTCAACGCATTGTTGAATGGGAAAAGAGAGATAATTAAGTTAAAGTTGAATGGTAAATATATTATATGCCAAATTTTTAATGATAATGTAAATTTTTCCAAAATCATTGTTATGAATAATGATGATTAAAAAGAGTCATATGGATAATATTAGATGTCTCTAAATAATAAGTGGAATAAATATAAAGAAAAATTTCTATAAAATAAAAAAAATACTTAAGAATAATAATAAAGGATGATTCCTCAAAAAGTTATGATTCAGATAATTATGCCATCTTCTATTCTTGTATAAGAATGAAATTTTCTTCATTAGAGAGTGATGATGATGATGAATAATTTAATGAAATTAATACAATTCTAAAATAAATTATGGAGTCGAAATTTGTGTAAAATACTCCACTTATAATGTAAACAATGAAGTAAAATAATAAATTTAAGGAAATAAATTATTAAATTTGTGATCAAATAAAAAAGGAGGATATAATATTCATTGTGATTAACTATCATAAAATTAATGCTGGCGAGCTAGAAATTGAGATAAAAGTGTAAAAATAAATATATTATGCTTAAAAAAATTCCACAATTCTAGATAAAAATATTTTTGAACAATGAAATAAGAACATGTTGAAGATAGCTAAATAAGAGAATATTAAAACATTTAGCTGCAAACAAAGTGGAGTTTGTAGAAATGAAATAAATATTTATTATGACACATAGTGAGGTATGAATGATTAGATAATTCATCGATAAATTAGATGAAGTTAAAGGTAAAACTTATAAAGATTCAGAATGATAGGGTTTATAGAAACATTCTATTTACCCTCTTAAAAAACCAATGTAAATCTTTTTCTTTTAAATATATAGGAATAAAATATATGATTATTTTTAAAAAATATCATCCACTAGTAAAGAGTGGAATTAATGAATAAAGTAATTTCTTGACCATTATCATCTGATGATTTTAAAAATATAAAAATAGTGTTCAGAGAAGTTTTACTATCATTTTGAATGATTATGATTTTTATATCACTAATGGTGTTGTTTACCTTTCATGAACATATAATGATTATTCTGATACAAAATTTCTATAATAAAAAATATTTATTAATCATGGGTGAGATAAAATGGAAAAATAAGAAAAAAATTCCAAAAAATAAATTTGAGGAAATTAATAATAGACCAATGCTAAAAATGGAAAGTTTAAGAATATCTTTTTTGATTATAAAATTTGAGAATGAAACGATATTTAATAAATTTTAATAAAGAAAAAATATGGTTTACTAATTTGGAAAAAAATATTTTATTGCTCAAATTTTTGGGGAATAACAAAAGTAAACTAATGAAAATGAAATAAACATATTTATGAATATAAGAAAAAATACAATTAAAATCTATTTTAAAATAATGATTTTAAATTTCATAACTATTTAAAGAGATGCGATAAATATGGGAATATAATAAAACAATTTATGGATAACTTAGAAACCAAAGAAGAAAAAATGAAGATGATGTTATAAAACTATGGTAATAATTTTTTTATTAAAGTATAATAAATGATGATATCCTCATCTAAGGAGTCTATAGTTGATAAGAAAATTTTTAATAAATTTGAGAAGGATCTAGAGAAAGAAAAAAACACATCAAATAAAAATTATATGAATAAATGATGATGTGAAGAGTATGGAAATAATCACAATCTAGGAATTTATACTATAGATCAAATTAGGTTCCTCCTTATTTCTTGTATAAGTTCTTATTTTAACTAACGTACAATAAATTGAAATTGATGAAAAAATAAAGTTGGGAGTGTGCTATTTTAGTTTTTACATCAATTATAATATTTATTTTTTAATTCAATCCTACTATGAGGGAAATAATAATTCTAAAAATGATGTGTAGAAAACATTATATATGTTATCAGTATCATACATATTATAATGAAAAATGAAATTATGTAAAGAAAAATGAAATGTTGGGGGAATTGTGATTATATGATTGAAATTATTTAATATGTTTGTTAAGAAGGTTGAAGGATTTTCATTAACAAATATTTTTCAATTTACCCATAATTAACAAATTTTGAAAGTGTCATGAAAAATTTATAACTTGAATGTTTTTTATGGTAAAAAATGACCTCCTTGATTATTAAATATATTTTTTTAAAATAGGTTAATTGAATCAGGCATAGTGTAATTTATTTAAAAGATATTCCAAAAGAATCTCATGGGATACTACTTTTCATGGGATTAAAATGTTCAATATTCCTTGATAATGAATTATGAGTAGAAAATAATCATTTTAATTAAATTATATATATGGGTAAAATAAGATTAGGGGTAGAAATTAAACATAAAAAATACATGATGAAATATAATTACACACACATTATTATGAAGAAGATTCTTGTTTTTATGGGTATTGAAATTAAAAAAAATTCTAGGATATTTTTTTCCACAATGTTAGTTTTGGATTCAATTATTTAAAAACAATTCACTATGTGTTGGATAAGAATATTTCTATAAAATGATAGTAATGTTCATTAGAGGATAAAACTTCCTTAAAAAAGAGGCATAAGAATGTTTATTAAGGAATATCACTTTTAGAATAGACATTCCAAACCGAGAAATTGTAGGAACATTTCTTATAGAGAAAATTTAAATTTTAATTAATAGATTATATTATGATTTGTTGTTCATTAAATTTCCTATCATCTTAATGAGGATCACGATACAAGATGAATGTTGTATAAAGGGGAAATATGAATTGTATGAAAATTTTATTATAGAGAAAAAAGGGACGTTTTAGTTTTTAGGAATATGTTACCAAGAAAACATTTATAGATATTGATTCTGTATGAATTTTGAGTTTTTATGTATGATAGATGAAATTCCAGAATTAAATTTCATTTTCAAGAAGATTATTTCTATGAAAATTATGGAAAAATGTTTTTGAGAAGTATGAATATGATCAGAAAAACCTAATCCAATGAAGTTCTTGTAATAATTAGATTGAGATTATTTAAGCGGATGAGTAGTGTAACTAAAATTCTAGATAGAATATTTGTAAGAAAGTATGTACATTTCCATCTGATGTACCACTCACATAATTTCTGATGAATATTTTCAGACAAACATGAGTTATTGTTCTGGTAAAATTAAATAATTGAAAGGAATAATAATTTATACTTATTATCTATGGTAATTAAAAGGGTTATAACACTATGATAAAATTACAATTGTGAGAATTTGTAATCCTTGTGGGATAAAAAATGGTACCCTATGATCTAGAGGTTTGATATAATAATTTAAACGTTTTTTCCTAAAAAAAATTGATTTAGAATTTTCTAGAAAAGAATAATGTGGAATTTTTTTTTGGAAAATCATGATATGATAGAGAATGTTCTAGGAATACCATGATAGATGTATAATGTTGAAATGTTATGAAGTACGGGGATAAAGGAAATATATCAGATGATTTATTCCAAAATCATATCCATCAGATTAATATTTTAGGAAATATTATGTATAATTTCTAGATATGAGGAATACTGTGCATACAAAAATCTAGAAGAATATTTCTAAAAAAATTCGTTGATAAAATAGAGCTTATAATGATGAAGATAATGTAGAGAAGTAAATCGTGAGGTTTTGAAAGACAATCACTATAAATGGAAACTCTAAATAAATTTATAAAAACATTATCGATAGTTTATTCTTTAACTTTTTTGATATTACCATTCAACATTCACTATATTACTAAGGTAATGGAAGTTTTAAAAAAAATTCTTAACATCCAATTTAATGAAATTTGAATGAGATAGAAGATGTTTGGTTTCTTATAGGATTCAAGAATATTATATATCAGTGTAAGAGATTATAAAATAGATTCAAATTAATGAGAAATTAGAAATTAGAATTTTGTTGAGTGGAATAATAATTTTAGTTTTATCCCAAACTCTTAAGATACTATACTATATAAACATGTGAAGGTTAACACTTACATAGTAGTGTTTACATTTACATAGACCTGACACAATGATGTTTTTTGTGATATGATGATTTTTGAATTTTTTTTTAATTTTGGTTGATGTTGAGAAATAAATATGAAGAAAACTTGATGAAGGTTTGGATGTAGGTAAAATATGGAGGTTTTTGAGAGAGGGAAACTGGATGGAGGAAATATCAATTGAGGTTTAGACATAAAATATTATTGGGATTGTTTTAAGGATGTTCAGAAAAACAAAGATTAAGTATATCAAGATCTACCAGAGATCTAGAGGATGTTTTAAAAAATAATGAATTTTAAGAGAGATATTGAATATTTGATGTTTTTACATAAAAATATAAACCTTTCTTATTGATGAACTTATGATCATTCAAAAGTTGATCAGAAAAAATGAAATAAAAGAATATTGTTTATGGGGAAATAACCATTTTTTTCAAAATGATTGTTTGATGGGGTGTACAACCAATAGTAAAAGAATATGATATTAAAAAGATAGTTGTGGTATATAAATAAATATATTAGGGATGTTGACTAATGGGTTTCATAATTTTCCACTTCTTATGCATTGGTATTCCAAACAAAATTTAGTAAAAGAATCCATTTTCGTGGGGATATCCTACATGAAAAGAATTTGGTATTTGTACCAAAACTTTTAAAAAAAAGTCTAAACATAGAATATATTTTTTCTAGATGAAAGGTGATTTTGATATTTATATTTGACTTTACCAAAACATTAATAGTTTTTATAGGAATTGATAATTTCCATATAATGTTATAAATATTCATATAAAATAAAAATATATCGTTGATTCACACCCCTCTCTATGATACAACCTTGATCCCAAGGGAACATCAACAATGATAGATTTAATATATATATATATATATATATATATATATATTATTTATGACTTATTAATCATTATATTAAATTAATTTATCATGTATTTTCTCACCTTTACTCTCAATAAAAATTGATAATGTCATTGGTGGTTATGAGTGGCCTACCACCACAAAATTAGATGTGAATCATTATCATAATTCTATCTCATGGATGGTATATATATGTGTATTTAAAGAAAATAATAAGTTATTTATGGTTTAATTATAATTTTTAATAATAAAAATAATAATTAGCTTCGTTCCATCATGATCATAGAATAATGAAAATGTAACTCTTGAGTACATATAACCTACCATCTCCAAGACTGCAACGTAGTTCTTATTTCACAACCATCATTAATGGTTTATTTCAAAAGTATAATTTATTCATAAAAAATCATAATCATTTCAGGATTATTTTTATCAAGATGACAGAAAAATGACTTCTTCAACCCTATATAACCAACTAATGTCATTTTGGAAATATGAATCAAATATCATTAACGGATTTTATGTGAAAATAAATGATCGTGTAGAAAAATATAAAAATGTAATATATGTAAAAAATAATTAAAAAAAATAAAAATTATGAAACAAATTAAATAATATAAATAAATATGTTATTTAGTATGATAAATAATACACTTGATGAATCAAACTAACAGTAAGTGGTTTCTTATCTGAATTTCAATTCATTAAGATATACTTATAATTCATTTACATGTCTATGATATGATTATGTGTAAAATTACCTATGTTTTTATTATGTTTTACATACTTTTTTTATTTATATATGGTACATGTAATATCTATATTGATTAATTATCACTCTAATGATATGATATTGGTAATAGATTTACAGTTAATTATCATTCATTAAGGCATTTTATATTTTAGCAAGCCTAATTTATTTTATATTGTGTATAATTTTTCCATTTAATATATTATTTAATGAATCCTTCATACTTCATGGTATTTTATGTTAAAACTCATTTTTATATCATCCATGGGTATTTTATTTGAATGAAACCAAAGTAGTAAAGGCATTAATTTACAAACTATATTATTTTCATGTTTTTTTATGTTTAGGGATACTTTAGGGGAAATATTAGAAAATAATTTTCTGGAACCACATCTATTCTATTAACCTATTTTCAGGAATGTATTTTACATCTTTGGTTTCTATTCCCTCCTGTATTGAATAACGATACATCAAAAAATGAAAGTAATAATAAATTAATGTCTTCTTTTTGATATAAAATATTTTGCTTCCATGTCAATATTTATAGAAAAATATATTAATTTTTTTATATTCTAAAATTAATTATTAATGGAAATTTAACTATTTTTTTCCTTTTTACAAAAATATTTTTTTAATGTTCCTTCATTTTCCAAATAAAGTATTTTTTAATTTTTTACAAAGTATGGAAGGAATATCTTCTTTTATCATATGTTGCATGAATGAAATATCCTTCTATTTTTGCTAGTCAATTATTTTAACCTTCATTTATATGATTCCATGTTATGTTTTAAATTATATTTTTTCAATATAATTTTGGAAAATTGTATATTAAAAAAAAATCCAATTGAAACCTATATTTTCCTAAAAAATTTTTTTGAGTAAAATTTTATACATGTTTTCATAAATAAAGAAAAATGTTGATTTAACAAATTGATTCAAATTTATTTATATTTTTATATTTTATATATATCTAACTCATTATCCTTTCTATTGATGGGGTAATACATGACATACATTCATTTCTCAAATGTAACCCATTTCTTTCCATGAGTAATTTAAAGTTCATCCATTAATATTGATTTTTTTCTAGAACACATAAGAATGTGCATGTTATGTTGACTGCACCCATATAGTTTATGAAGCCATTGTTTAATTGTTTTGTCTCCTAAGATGTTATTTATAGAATTAAGGAGTAAACCTAATCCATTATGTTACCTTTCCACCACATGATTTTGTTAATGAAATTATCCTTAACTAATGATAATGTCATGTTATATATTTCTACCACATTTCCTATATTATTATGATGTCACAATTTCATGGAAATTATCTTATTCTTCTATTTTATTACACATGAGGCTTCTATTATATGATTTCATGTTATAAATTTATAAAAAATATTATTTTTCTACATAATTTTTATTCATAGACTTACATTTTTAACTCATCTCTTTTTATTATGTATTCATCATGTTATCTTATGAAATTTTAGGATCTCAATGTGATTTAGAAGCATAATATGGATAATAAAAATAGATATTTATTTTTTTGTTTCTTATGATGATTTATGAACATAGTATTTCTAGAAAACTATCTGTTATGATATTTGGGTTGTAATTAATGGATGTTTAGGTTAAAAATGATGCAATTGTATTTGAAAAAGTCATGTGTTGATATATTTGGTATCAGTTAAAGGTCCGGATTTTTGGGGATTATTATTATATAAATAGTAAAAACCATGGGTAGTATTTTATGTATAGGATAACATCATAATGTTTTGATAATGAATAGATTATATGGGTTTCTTAAAAATATATCTATGTTTGGATAATATCCATAGATGTAGTCTTGAAAAATATTCATCATGGGGTAATAACACAGAAAATACTTGGTAAAGTATATGTCAACCACCATTCTGAGAAATAGTGAGTTTACCCATATAGATCATCTTGTTTGACACTCTCGAGGGATAAGGTTGGGTTTAATTCACATTTTCATTTTCAACTCTTATGATTATTTTCAAAATAAAACCTATGAAATATTATGTTATTACATAGGTATATGAGATAAATATATAGTTTATTGGATTTTTATATATATGGTTATTTTTAAAGGCATAAATACACATTTTGATATTTTTACTTCTAAAATACAATGATGATTAAATTTATTTTGGGGTACATTTTTGGTAATTTAACAATTGCGTTTAGTATGAGTTTTAGTAAAATATGTTATTTTTGGAAGAATGACTTTTCTTAGTGGAAATAATTTGGAATGTAATAGTAGACACTTGGGATTATCATATCATTGATGTTTTGTTAATAGTTAATTTAGATTATTTTATTTTGTGGTAAAAAATATGTATATAAACCCATAGTCAATAAAACGCGACTTAATGATTAATATTACATTGATGATTTTGATCATATTTTTTGGAATGATATATTAATCAAGTAAACATATTTTTAGAAAAATAATAGCCATAGTCTAGGTGACTACCATGACATATTATAAGTACACAGGCCCAAGACCCACAATTCAAGGGAAACAACAGGGAAGTTCATACCACTGGCCTATATGATGACATGGTTACTATGAAATTAAATTAAATTAATTTTATTATGGATACATTTAATGTTTATTTTGGGAAATAGATTATAGGATATTCTTTTTTGATTTTTTACAATTTTGAAGTGATCAATTATACTTTAAGAGTTTCTTTATTATATTTAAGTATATATGACAATTATTCTTAATATAATGGATTATTTGAAAAGATTTGTATTAATTTTATGATTGAGGGTATGAGATGAAAATTGAGGTCAAAAAATTATTTTATTTTGATGTTTTCAGATGTATTGAGAATATAGGGTAATTTATTTTAGGAATGATCTATGTTAATCCTTCGATTTTATTGTTTAAATTTTGTGTTTTATATATTAAATCTAAATGTGATGGCTTATTTCCATTGGGTATTGTGTTTCATTATGAAATACATTTTTGTTTAGTTAAATATAGGATGAATATCATGTTATTCTTTTATTAATTATGCAATTTCTTGAAATTAGATCATAGAGCTTCAAGATTTAATAAAATAATCATGAATAATAATTTCTTGGGGAAAATATTATATTGTAGTGGAAATTGATTAATGGATGAAATTATACATTTCATATATGTATAACTCCTTATATTATTAGTTGATATGGTAATGAAATTTTGAAACTCTAGGATTATAATAAAACGTTTCTTTATTATATATTAATACAAGATTTATTACATAACCTTACACTTAATGAAACCATTAATGTAACACCCCAAGTTTACATGGTACACTTCTCTTTGAATAATACAATAGCGTGTGTTGTACGCAACTTCGAGTTCTAACACACCACAACCAATCAAACTAGCCATTATGAATATTAATAACAAATTTTTGAAATTTTATACATTTTATCTTTGAAAATGGACTTCATTTATGGATTCAGAATATCAAAATTAGCTTAGGGTGATTTTTTGGTATTTTTCTGAAAACTTTCAATTTTTGAGGAATAGTGAAAAACACTGAGTTATAATTTAAAACTGAATTTTTTATTTAAATAATTATTTATTTTATTTAAATATATTTTAGGTAAAAATAGATACATAATACATATATAAGTTTAATTTAATTAATTAGAGTCAATTTATAATAATTTTAGATATATAAAAGTTTTATTGAACTTTTCCTCGCCTTTTAATGACATATTAGGAGAATTTGCAAATTCACATAAAATATAATTTTACCGATTCTGTGAGTGGAATTTCAAAAATATGAGAGACATGGTTGATATCAGAAAGTAAAATTTTGTTCAATAAGATGAAAATAATTTTTGGTGAATAGTAACTTTTTAATTTTATTTATCACGGTTAAAAGTAAATAGGGTAATTAAGGATAAAAATGATATTATTATTACTCTAACACATGTACTAATTATATTGGATAAGTTTAATTCGACCAAAAACAACCTTAGGATTAAAATATTATCCTCTTGGTACACATGGATTAGATAAGGACACTTATTATTATTTTATTTAAAAAAGAGTTAAAAGATTTAAAATAAAAGTTTAATAACTAAATTTTTTTTAATATAGGGTAATATAGAAGATAAATTAAACTATAAATATTAATTAGAAATATAAAATTATTTCCTACATAATGGAAGTTTATTTATATTTTTTAGACATTTAAAAATTTAATTTATTTATGACTCAATGATAATGAAATAATTACATAACTAATGAAATATTAAAATAATTGATATTATAAATATCTAAATAAATGTAATTTTAGACTTTTTATGAATTAAAGTAATTTTATAGGTTAATATGATATATTAGGGTTTCTTAGAAGAATGTTTTTCCAAGTAATAATGCTGTTATGAATTTAGAAAAAACAAAATACCAAATAGTGTAAAAATTTACATAAAAGAGTTTTTAAAACAAATATTATATTATTAATTGATATTCTATTTATAAAAATTTAAGGTTTAGAAAAAAGACTTATATAATGATAGGTGTATCATTATTTAACAACTTGGTGTTCTCTTGGATGAATATAGTATGTTTATTAACCATATAATATAAATATACAAAGAGACATGGTAAATGTTAAACTATTTAACTAAGAGTTAAATATGAAAAATAAGGTTAATATAGTGACCCAAAACTGTCTAAAACGTATTGGTTGAGTGGTTTTAGACCCAGCCTCACCATATCCTTTAAATAATTCATATTTAGTTATTATAAACAGAAAATGATTTTATTATAAAATATTATTTCCAACTTTTCCTAAGGTGCCCCTCACACCTCTTTTAAAAGGGCACTCCCCCTTCTCTCTAATTCACACCCTCAAATAAATTTAGATCGGCCAACCATATCCAAATACCCTCTCAAATATCCTCCCTTAATCCTAGAGGCCTTCCTTTATTCAGAAATCCAACCAGTGGAGCCCTTTTGATAAAATCAAAAGGAAGAACCCAAAGAGGAGGTAATTATCTCACCACCTCATTAAAGTTATTTTGTTCGTCCACTTCCTTTTTCGTTGTTGTTTCCAATATAAAATAATAAATTCAGTATATTTTATATAAATTTATGTTATTATAAATATGGTACAACAAAATTCATTATTCTATCTGTCCTTTGAATAACATGTCAACATATGTGCGTACGTACGACTTACCATCTCCACGTCGTGGTCTAATTGTTAATCCATACATTATTATTTGGATGGGTATAATAATGATGTTTAATTGATGTTAATAATAAATATAACATAACAATGATTATTTATATATGATATACCATCCAATTATATATTATTTTAATATCAAATGAATGATATTGTCGCTCGTGCGTACGTACGAATTACCGTCTTCACGAACGCGATGAGATTCATTCCCCATCGTATCCATTAAAAAATATTTTTCATTAGATGATTAAAAATAATGTTTAAAGACATAAAATAATTCTGAATATGAATAAGATACATCCTATAAATAACAAACATTACTTACATAACAAAGCATATAAACGAAAACGAATCAGTTAACACCCGAAACGGAGATAATACTAAGATATTATTAACAACGTAATGTTAAAAGATCATATATGATATCATATTAATGTATATGATTCTTTTATAATTTAATAACAATTATTTCACCATTATATGGGATGTTAACCTACCCTCAACCAAGGAAAAGTAGAAGGTAAGGGTTAATTTCACTATCTCTTCATTATCTGAGGTTGTTTAAATGTAATTATCTACTGGGACCTCTTTATCATCCACATCCATGTTTCTTAAAAAATTATTTAAAATCATTTGTACTATTTTATAGACTATGGGTTAAAGTAATTTATACACTTGATTGACTTTTATAAGATGTTTATATAGGAATCTTTCCATTGTTTTCCAAACAAGGTACTTTTTGACATTTTCGACAAATTTAAGGTAAGAATGTTTTTAAAACTTATAAGGTAGGTGAATCTATTTTCCACCATTATAACATATTTGAAGCTTCACATAAAATATTATAAAAATAATTTCAAAATAAATTTTTTCGATATAAATTATATGACTCTTAAATTATTTCAAAATAGAAATAGATTTTTCTCTAAAAAGGTTTTGATTTCATCAATGTCAACATCCTTTGATGGATTTTACGCTTATTTGAAGTTGTTTTATTATGATACAAAACATCCATATTGTATTGAAGGTTTTTTGATATGTTTGATTTTGGATGTGTTATTTTCATAACATTCACAGTTTATGGATAAAGTATTGACATTTCATATTCCATTTTTAATATGAATGTTTTTGTTATGTTTAAACCTTTTCATATAATGAATGCATTGGACTTAGTAAGTGATGGGTGGAACCCACTATAACTCCTCAATGCATCGGTAGGTCTCATGAGACAAACTAGTGTCTTGGAACAAGGTCTTGAAAAAAATCTTATTTGTAGTCTTGGCACAAGGCCTTGACTACGTGGTTATGATAATCTAGCATTATGGATTCCATCATTATGAAAGTGGCTATTGATATTGCATGTGATTAATCAAATAGTAGAATATCCATGTGAGTAAGTAAATGGAATTATTTGATTTTATATTTTCCATATTATGCTGAAGTTAAAGTTTAAAAGTCTTTTATTTTAGTTATACATTGCCTTAAATGTTTAAGCTTATTTATGAAAGATTCTGCTATACTGTTACCCATAATCAACATCTGAGCTCACCCCTTTGTTATGTTTCATTTTCCAAGATATGAAGAAGTTAGTTATGAGTGACTTGTAGGCATAATCGAGGAGGGTTGGATCTTTCTAATGGAATTTATTCATGTTGTATTTTTTTTTTCAGGCTATAAAGATGAACTTATGTATGAATCTGGTTTCCAACAATACAAAACGGATCGGTCATTCAAGACATGATTTCCTTGTGATCATGCCTATGTTATGTAATAATGCACCGAATCTGGGTAACTAGGGTCGGGGCATTATAGTTGGTATCAGAGTATGTTTAGTACATACCTTGGAAACTAGATTTAGATAAACTTTGATTAGAGCGCATTACCCAAATATAGAATATGAGGATTAGTATAGAAGAACATCCTAGAATTTTGGTATTGTAGAGATTTTGTGATTTTTCCAAGCAATACATCCCTGTCTGGTTATGAGAAGGTAGAGGAAGCTCTGGCATAAATGTACCTAGGGGTAAAACCCAAAAACACTTCTTTGAGAAAAACTCGAACGAGAACTGGTGCATGAAAATGGGCCTTGCTGCACTCTTGGTTACAACACTCCCAGGGGATATGATTATAATTATTCTAATTTTATTTACAAACCATTATTAAGGGATTATGAGTATATACTTATTTACAGAAAACATTTTTATTATTACGGATTATATTCATAAACTGTTCAATTTATTCTAAGTATTTTACAAATTTGGATTTATGTATTGTGATTTATAAACTAATATAGTGTATTCCATTATTTTGAAATGGATCCTAGTGGAAGGAACGAAAATTATATCAATACATGAACTCCATGTAGGGAAGGCCCTTCTGTTCAAGATAATTACAGGGGATCTAGTGATACAACTGGTGTGGATCAGCTTAACACCATACTGGGACAACTCACACAGGTTATGAATAATAACCTCACACATTTGGAGCACCCTGACCCACAATGTGGAGGATCAATTATAGATAGATACATGAGGAAACAACCACCAACATTCAATGGGAGTACAAATCCATTAGTACCTGAGAAATGGATAAATTCATTAGAGAAAATATTCCACGCCTTGGAGAGTAGCGAAAGGGAAAAAGTTATCATGGTATTTTACCGCCTCAATGGAGGTGTTGATCAATGGTGGTCGTTGATTCACAACACAAAGGAAGAGGATGAAGTATCAAATATGGAATGAAGGGAGTTTAAAGGGAATTTCATAGAAAAATACTTTTTGCATGACAATCGAGCAGATATGGAAAGTCATTTTCCGAGTCTGAGGGAAAAGGAGGTTGAGAATGTCACAAAGTCTGAAGCCAACATTACAAGGCTAGTGAGGCATGAAATAGATTATATAAGTAACCCAATAAGTAAGATTGACTGTTTCATTGATGGGTTATAACTAATTCTCCATCAAGAATTAGTCACACAATCCTTCTTGTCGTACGAAGATATTTTCCCATGTGCTATCAAGACAGAAAAATAATTCTATAATTATTACAACTTTATAGCAATGAAAGATAAGAAGAGATCGGATGAACACTCTGGAAATGGAAATAAGGGGAATAAGGGAAAATTTTAATATCCATCATGTGGTAAATGTAAGAAGAACCACCCTAGTACTTTCCTGAAGTGAATGGGAGTCTGTTACAAGTGTGGTGAAAAAGTATACAAAGCTAGTGATTGCATGGGGAAGAAGAGGTTATTGATGTTGAATGATACAATTTTAGAAAAAGGGGGAATTATTCAAAAGAATTTCCCAGGAGTCAAGGGAACTTACCTTAGAAAAAGCCAAGGGATCACGGCATAGATTATGATATCACTACTGCTGAGGTAGAAGATCTTAAAGACATAGTGGAAAGTAATTCAATGGTTTTTTCAAGTTTATCCAATGCTTTATTTGATTCTAGATCATCATATTGTTTCATATCTTCACAGATTTCTATGAAAATTATATATTTCCAATTTAATTTAACAAGGGAGTTATCAGTTTATAATCCTAAAGGAAGTATCATCGCATCAAAGGTTTGTCAATCTGTTCCCATTAGATCATATAAAAGTTCTTTATCTTCTGATCCCATCGTCATAACCATGATTGAATTTTATGTAATCCTCTGTATGGATTGTATTTCAGACCATGATGTAATGATTTATTGTAAGAAGGAGGTTATATTTTTTGATGATGATGACAAATAACACCTTATCTTTAGAGTAGAATCGTCACCACCTAATTCTTATCTAGATACCCCTAGTAGCTCTACTAAATTCAATTATTGGGGATGAAGATAATGAAGTAACATTGGGTGAGGAAAGGAATGTTCAAGTAGAGGATTTACCTATTGTTAAGAATATGTTGATGTGCTTCCAGAATATTTACCCGGACATCCTCTAGAACAATAAATTGAGTTTTCCATTGATTTAATTCCTGGTTCAAGGCCCATATCGAAGACCCCTTACAGAATGACCACTGTGGAATTATTGGATCTAAAGAAACAACTAGAGGAATTGAGTAATGAGGGATTTATTCACCCTAGTGTTTCTCCATGGGGTGCCCTTGTCCTTTTTGTTAAGAATAAAGATATATCTATGAGGTTTTTCATTCACTATAGGGAGATCAATGCTATAACAATAAAGAAAAATTATCCCCTTCCTCACATTGATGATTTATTTGACCAACTGCATGGAGCTCAATACTTTTCAAAGATTGACCTTCGATCTAGATACCATCAGTTGGGCATGAAGAAGGAAGACATTTTTAAGACAACATTTTGTACCAGGTATAGGAATTACGAGTTTACAGTAATGCCTTTTGAATTGACTAATCCACCATATCTCTTCATGGATCTAATGAATAGAGTTTTCATGGAATATCATGATTATTTTGTAGTGGTATTTTTTTATGATATCTTAGTATACTCCAAGAGATACGAAGATCATGAAAATCACTTGCACATTATTGTGAAGTCTCTGAGAAGACAATAATTATATGGGAAGATTAGCATGTGTGAATTCTGGCTACTGAAGATTTCTTTTCTAGGTCATATTTTCTCCAAGGACGGAACCTCTATTGATCCTTTTAAAACCAAGAAAATACTAGAATGGCCAGCACCGATGAGTATAATTGAGGTACGAAGTTTTATTGGTTAAACAGGTTATTGTCGATATTTCGTCCAGAATTTTGGCCGGTTGGGAAACCCATTAACAAAGCTCACACGAAAAGGGGATAAATTTGTTGGATATGATACTGTGAATAATGTTTTGAAGAACTGAATAGAAGATTAGTCAATGCTCCTATCTTGACTCTATCATCGTGGAATGATGGGTTTGTTATTTATAGTGATGCATCGAAGAAAGGACTTGGTTGTGTTCCTATGCAGAATTATAGAGTTATTTTCTATGCATCACGACAACAAAATATTCAGGGGAAAAACTATCATACTCATGATCTTGAGTTAGCAGCCATAATATTTGTTTGAAGATTTGGAGACACTATCTCTATGGTGAAAAATGTGAGATTTATTCTGATCATAAGAGTTTGAAGTATATTTTCTCATAGAATGAAATCAACATGTGGAAAAATATATGGCTAGAACTACTCTAGGATTATGATTTCATGATACACTACCACATAGGGATGGTAAATATGGTGTTATATTCTTTGAGCAGAAAGAATCATGGAGTTTTGAACAAGATGAGAGTTAAAATGGATCCTAAATACATGGATCTAGTAAATATGGATATGGGAATCACCATAGAAAGTGAAACATCAATACCTTTTCAAATGCTTGCCAAAACATCATTACTATAAAGAATAAAGAGTTCTCAGACCAATGATGAAGAGTTTTAAAAGAATATTAAAGGTGTGAATGATGGGAGATTAAGTGACTTTTTGTATGAAGATTGAATTTTGAATTTTCAGAAGAGACTTTGTTTTCTCGATATACCTGATCTAAAAGGGTAATTTTTGGACGACGCTCACAGTTCCAATTTCTCTATACACTCTAGTATCACCAAAATGTATATAGATTTGAAGGAACATTTTTGGTGGGACAACATGAAGATGGAGATTGATGATTTTGTGTCAAGATGTATGGTTTATCAACAGGTGAAATATAGAAGGCAACATAATGGAGGAGTCTTGAAACCTCTTCCAATACCTGAGTGTAAATGGGATAATATTACGATTGAATTTTTCATGGGACTACCAAAGACTTCTAGAAAGAACTATTCAATATGGGTCATTGTTGATCTTCTTACCAATATAGCACATTTTCTAGTTATAAGTGATGATTTACCACTTGAACGTCTGAAAAGAATATATATTAATGATGTTCTGAGACTTCATGGAGTACCCCTATTGATTGTTTCTGATCGAGAATCCACCTTTTACATAATGATTCTGGAAAAGGCTTGAGAAAACCCTAGATACTGTACTTCATTTGGGAACTTCCTACCACCACTAAACTGATGGACAATCAGAACGAACTATTCAAACATTATAAGATATGTTGAGATCTTTCTCACTTGACTTTCAAGGTATGTGGGATCAATATTTACCCCTGGTATAATTATCCTATATCAATAGCTTCCATTCAAGTATTCAGATGGAACCATATAGAGCATTATATAGAAAGATATGGCACACACCAACCTGTTGGGATGTTGTTGGAGAAAAAAAATTCATAGACCCAGAAGATGAGGAGGAAATGATGGAAAAGGTGAAGGTAACCCAAAACCACATAAAAGCAGCTAAAAGTAGGCAGAAGTGATATACTGATAACCGAAGGAAGGATTTGGAATTTCAGGTTGGAGATCATGTTTTCTTGAAGGTATCTCCATGGAAGGGTGTTATACGTTTCAGTAAGAAGGGAAAATTGATTTCCAGGTACATCGAACCTTTCAAAATTCTAGAAAAAATTGGGGTTGTAGCTTACCATTTGGAAATTCCTCCAAGCCTCTCCAAAGTTCATGATGTGTTCCATGTATCACTGTTGAGAAAATAAATGTCAGACCCAACGCATGTACTTACTTAAGAGGAATTCGAACTAGAACCCGATCTATCTTATTAGGAAGAGCCTGTCAAGGTTCTTGATATAAGAGAACAAGTGTTGGTAAATCAGATGAATCGTCTGGTAAAAGTTCTGTGGAGAAACCATAAGATAGAAGAGGCAAAGTGGGAAACCGATGAACTTAAGATTAAGAACCACCTGAGTCTTTTTACGTAGTAATACTATAGAAATTTCAACGATGAAATTATTTAATGGAGGGGAGAATGTAGCACCCCAAGCTTCCACAGTATGCTTCTCTTTGAATAATACAATAGCATGTGTTTTGCGTAACTTCGAGTTCTAACACACCACAACCAATAAAACTACTTGTTATGATTAATAATACCCAGTTTTTGAAATTTTATAAATTTTATCTTTCAAAATGGACTTCATTTTCAGATTTGGAATATCGAAATTATCCTAGCGTGAATTTTGGTATTTTTTGGAAAACATTCAATTTTTGATGAATTGTGAAAAACACTGAGTTATAGTTAAAAACCAAATTTTTTATTTAAATAATTATATATTTCATTTAAATTTATTTTTTGTCAAAATAGATACATAATACCTATATATGTTCAATGTAATTTATTGGAGTAAATTTATAGTAGTTTTAGATATATAAATATTTTATCAAACTTTTCAGCGTCTTTAACCACCTCCTAGGAGAATTTTCAAATTCACATAAAAAGTAATTTTACCACTTCTATGAGTGGAATTTCAAATATCTGAGATACACAGTTTACATTAGTAAGTAAAATGTGGTTCAATAACATGAAAATAATTTTTGGTAAATAGTAACTTTTTTCTTTTATTTACCACTGATAAAAGTAAATAGGGTAATTATGGGTAAAATGGTATTATTATTACCCTAAAACATGGCCTAATTCTATTGGATAAGTTTTATTCGACCATAAACAACCTTAGGATTAAACTATGATCCTTTACTTCCACATGGATTCGATTTGGACAATTATTACTATTTTATTTGAAGATGAGTTTAAAGAGTTAAAATCAACATTTAATAACTAAAAAATTTTAATATAGGGTTATAAATAAGATAAATTCAACTATAAATATTCATTAGAAATATAAAAATAATTTCTACATAATGGAATTTTATTTAATTTTTTTAGACATTATATAATTTAATTTATTTATGACACAATGATGATGCACTAATTACCAAATTAATGAAATATTAAAACAATTGATATTATAAATATCAAAATAAATGTAATTTGAAACTTTTTATGAATTACACTAATTTTTTAGCTTAATATGACTTATTAGGGTTGGTTATAAGAATTGTTTTCAAAGTAATAATGTTTTTCTAAATTTAGGAAAAACAAAATACCAAAAACTGTCAAAATTGACATAAAAGTGTTTTTAAAAAATATATTATATTATTAATTGACATTATATTACTAAAAATATATGGTTCATCCAATAGACTTATATAGTGATAGGTGTATCATTAATGAACCACTTGGGGTTCTCTTGGAAATATATAGTATGTTTATTTACAATATAATATAAAAATACAAAGAGACATGATAAATGTCAAACTATTTAACTAAGAGTTAAATCTAAAAGATAAGGTTAATATAGTGACCGAAATCTGTCTAAAACATATTGGTTGAGTTGTTTTCGACCCACCCCCACCTTATCATTTATATAATTCATTATTGAGCCATTATAAACATAAAAGAATTTTATTATAAAATAATATTTCTAGCTTTTCCTAAGGTGCCCCTCACCCCTCTTAATAAAATAAACTCCCCCTTATCTCTAATTTACCCCTTCAAAGACATTTGGAATGGCCAAAACCTACTCAAATACCCTCTCAGCTATCTTACCTCCATCCTAAAGGCCTTATTTTAGTCATAAATCCAACCTAGGGATCCCTTTTCATCAAATCGAATGGATGGACCCGAAGAAGAGGTAAATATCTCACCACTTCTTTCAAGATCCTTTCTTCTTCCACTTCATTTTTCTTTGTTGTTCCCATTATAAAATAATAACACCATTATATTATATATACAATGATGTTATTATAAATACAGTACAACAAAATTCATTATTCTATCCGTCCTTTGAATAACATGTCACTGTATGTGCTTACGTACGGCTTACCGTCTCCATGTCATGGTGTAATTGTTATTCAATACATTATTATTTTGATGGGTAGAATAATGATGTGTAATTGATGTAAATAATAAATATAACATGAAAATTATTCTATATATATGATATAACATCAAATTATATATTATTTTAATGTCAAAAGAATGATATTGTTGCTCGTGCGTACATACGGATTACCGTCTCCATGAACGTGATGAGATTCATTCCCCAACGTATCCATTCAAGACTAATTTTTATTACATGATTAAAAATAATATGTAAATACTTAATATCATTATGAATATGAATAAGATACATCCTATCCATAACAAATATTACTTACATAACAAATCATATAATGGAGAACAAATCAGTTATCACCTGAAACAACGATAATACTATGATATTATTAACAAAGCAATGTTAAAAGATCTTATATGATATCATATTAATGCATATGATTCTTTTATAATTTAATAGAAATTATTTAACCATTATACAGGAGGCTAACCTACCCTTGACCAAGGAAAAATACAAGGTAAGGGTTAATTTCACAATCTCTTCATTATCTGAGGTTGTTTATATGTAATTATATACTAAGACCTCATTATCATCTACATCCATGTTTCTTAAAAATGTATTTCAAAATATTATTACTATTTTATATAATATGGGTTAATTTAATTTATAACCTTGTTTGACTTTTATACGATGTTTATAAATAAATATTTCTATTGTTTTCCAAACAAGGAACTTTTTGACCTTTTCGACAAATTTCTGGTAGGAATGTTTTTTTTAACTTATATGGTGGGAGTGGCTATTTTCCACCGTTATAACATCGTCAAAGATTACCTTACAATCTTATAATAATATTTTCAAAATAAATGGTTTCTTTATAAATTAGGTGACTCTTAAATGATTTCAAAATAGAAAGAGATATTTCTCTAAAACGGATTCGATTTCATCTATGTCAACATCCTTTGATGGATTTTAAGCTTATTTGAAGTTGATTTATTATGATACAAAACATCCATATTCTATTGAAGTTTTTATGATATGTTTTTCTATGGATGTGTTAATTTCAGACCATTCCTGGTTTATGTATAATGTATTTACATTTCATATACCAATTTTAATATGAATGTTTATGTTATGTTTAAATCTTTTCATATGAGGAATGAATTTAACATAGTAAGTGACGGGTGGAGACCACTATAGCTTCCCTATGCATCGGTATGCCTCATGAGACAAACTAGTGTCCCGGAACAAGGCCTTCACAAAATCATATTTGTAGTATTGGCACAAGGCCATGACTATGTGGTTATGATAGACTGGCATTATGTATTCCATCATTATGAAAGTGGTTATTGATATTTCATGTGATTATTCGACTAGTAGAATATCCATGTGATTATGTAAATGGAATGATATTATTTTATCTTTTCCATATTATTCTCAAGTTAATTTTTAAAAGGATTTTGTTTTAGTTATGCATTGCCTTAAATGTTTATGCTTATTTATGAAATTTTCCTCTATATTGTTATCCTTACTGAGAATCTGAACTCACCCATTTCTTATGTTTCGTTTTCCCTGGATATGATGAAGTTTGTTATGAGTGACTTGGAGGCATAATCTAGGAGGCTTGGATGTTTCTAATGGAATATATTCATGTTTTATTTCATTTCAGGTTGTAATGTTTAACTTATATATGAATCTTGTTTCCAATAATACTAAACTGATCGGTCTTTCAAGGCATTATTTCCTTGTGATCATGCCAATGTTATGTAATAATGCACATACTCTGGGTTACTAGGGTTGAGGAATTATAATTAAGATCAATATTTCTAGTATTTTTGCGAATTATGTACATTAAAGAGCAAGTTAAAACCATACAACATCATCATTATTTATAACATCCTTAACTTGCTCTCATATTAAACTACATGGGATAACCAGGGTAATACAAAAGAAATGGGTGACCTATAAAACCTAGTAAGAAAATAAATATTGAATTACATGGATAAATAGATAAATTTTATAAAATAGGCTTCTTAATGAGGCATAAAAAAATTTATAATCATAAACATGTATAATATTATAGGATAAAGAATGATAATCAGAACATGGAAAAATTACCCTAATGTAATTATGTTCACTCCCTATACCAACATGACATTTCCTAATACTAGACATTACCAATGCATTGGAGCTTTAAATAATTTTGGTCACACTCGTCACTTTCATTTCATCATCCTACTAATGTGGGCCCTAGAGATAATTGAACATGGATTCATTTATCGTCATATCTTATTTCAATATCAAGACGATTGTAATATATACATTTTATTCCAATTTATGTGAATCCTAAGCGTATAATGTTGAACATACTTGATTGAAAATGGATATGGTATTCACTAAAAAATTGTTTTGGGAATTGAAAATATTGGTGAAATTTCGACAGCATAACAACATCACTTAAATACTCAAAAATTGGTTTAACAGATAGAACGGTGTATATCATCCTTTTTAAATAAAATATAAATTAATTGGGACTTGTAATTAAATAACCCAATATTAGGAATTGGAAAATATAACACATTAGTTAATAATGAAACCTGAATAAATAAGGGAATGTGAGGATCTCATACATGAGTGTGTGGCACCCAATGCTTGGAATAAGCTTCTTCATAGATTGTATGCACCTTGAAAGGAATATATAGATGGTAGGTAAGTGTAAGGATGCTCTCCATGTATTTTTATTTAGGAGAAATTGTATATTGGGTGGGTTTATGTGGGAAAGGAGTGGGGATTTCTATAATATTTTTAAAACATAGGTTTCAAACTCTATATAATAAAATAACCAAAAACAAAAACCATCCCATGGAATTTCTTCATGGTTTATATTTAATGAGGGTGTATTACATTATTTTGTATATCTATAGGCTCAAAATAATAAAATAATACCATTTTATTTGGGAAAGTGAGTCAAAATCTTAAAGAAGTTATATTAGAACCTTAAAATATATTAATTATTTTAGAGGATTCATAATGGCTTAATAATGTTAATGAAATAAAAATAAAATCACATTATTTTTAAAGGATAATAGTTATTAGGTTTTATTACCTTTATTGAATTTATTATATATCATTTGGGTCATTATGATGTCATAATAAACACTGTATATTTATAGTGTATTTAATTTTTATCAGAAAATGAGGCTATCTCAGAAAATGATAAAAAATCCACCATGGGTAATTTCGAAATATTTAATCATAAATTAATATTCATTGTATCAATATAGTTTCTAAATATGCGAATTTTCAATTTTAAAATATAAATGGACATTTATTGAAAAATTTTATGTTTTTTTAAATAATAAATTTTCAAACCAATATAAAAATTTTATGTGACTTTATAAAAACAATATAATAATTTACATAAATTGAAAATTATTTAGTTATCTTATTTAATTAAAATATTTTTTATTTAAATTTTTTTTTAATTTTTGAAAAATTCATTCGTTAACTGAATTTTTATTTTACTCAAAAAAATATTTCTATATTATTGTATAAAAAACTCATTTATAAATTAACAATAATATGATGATAATATATTCATTATTTTATAAAAAATAATGTTCATACTAATATTTTTAAGGTATTAATACAAATCACTTTAATACAGTAGGAAATTTCCATAGAGTAAGGTGAATGATGGTGAGACTTTCATGGGGTGGTTCAACACACATGGTTTGGGACGTGATCCTCAAGAGCTTGAAATTATCCTACAAATGGGGTTCCTAGGGTATGATTCTGCTTGTTCATACCATCAATTGTATTATCTATGTTAATTTGTTTATTTAATCAAATATTTACAGTAATCCTGTTATCACTATTAATTTTTTATTTTATCAAAGAGAATTATGATTAATAGACTTTTAAATTTAAAAGAACAAAACCAAATAAATTCAAATTTTTTCTACAACTATAATACATAATAATAATTTTAATTAAATCACAATGAATATTTCATTTATAATAGTTCGAGTCCTTACAATCTACCACCCATAAGAAATTTCACCCTGAAAATATCCATTTCCCACACTAAAATAGATGAGGGTAACTCTGTTTTAGCACCTCCTTTGGATTCCACATTGCCTCTTTAAACTTGTGGATTCTCTGCAACACTATGAAAAAGTGCGATGTCTTCTTTGGTAGATCTTTGTATCTACAATCTAAGATATTTACTGGATGATATTCATAGGAATAATCATTCTCCAATGTCACCATCAATGGATTGATTTAATGTGTGGGGTAAGGTATGTACTTATTCAAGTGGAATACATGGAATACACCTTTTAGTTGATATGGTCTTAGTGGAAGTGCTAGTCAGTATGTCACAGCTTCGATGCAATCAAAGTTGTCAAAGGGGCTGATATATCGTTGAATAGGATTTACCTTCATCCTAAATATGAACAATTTCATCCATGGAGATATGTTGAGGAATACCATGTATTATACATCAATCACTAGGTCTCATTAATGATTAAAATCATATATCTTTTATCCACTCTGATAAGCATAAATTGAATTCTATGTGGTCTAAAATTTTTATAATATTTCATTAACCATTTCTTGACCAATTTTTTTTATCCCACAACACCATCCCATTAGGCATGTTTTATCCACCTCATTCAATAAAGGTCCACACGGGGATCCATATGAATGCTTTTTTGTAAACTGTTATTATATGTGAACTCAACCAAATGTAGATTTTGGTCCCAACCTTATTTTAAGTTAGTTGATAATTCTCTCAACATATCCTCATATTTTTGGATAGTTTACAATGATTGGATATTATGTTTAGGCTGATAAGTCTTGCTGATGTTCAACAAAATATTCTGAATATGTTGGAGATTATTTCATAACATATAGGTGAATCATGGATCTCTATAAGATACAATTGATAGTGGTGTTCTATACAGCCTCATTAATTCTATAAATTATATCCCTAAAAGTTGACCCAGTGATAAATCCTCTCAAATATTAATGAAGTGTGCAATATTTGTAATACGAACCATCAAAACCTATATAAAGTTATTCCATTTTTATGTATTTGAAATAATAGAAAAAATACCTGGCAATGTTAAACCATTTCCATCTAGGTATGGGTAATGGTTTCACCAACCCATTGGAATTTCCCCTTTACTATTTAACTTGGTATCATATAAGACTTCATGATGTATATTATTTGATCCCCTTCATTATATTTTCCCACCAATTGTGATTTTAGAGATATCTATACATCTCTGTGATTCCTTGGAATACAGAGAAGGTTGTGTTATTTTCTTCATCTAAAATTTCATTATTTAACATAGGATTATTTGGAACACATATTCTTGACCCAAATCTCACAACTAATTCGTCATTAAAATCAAATTTCGAGGATTTACCTTTTTTTATAGCTTCCACTTTCTTCTGAATTCCCTCATCATCTATTTCATAGTCTGTGATCATCTCTAGAAAGGATGGTTGAGAATTCATTTGTGAAAGAAATGATGATGCTACCCCATTCATGATTCCCATATACATCATTTTGAAATCAAAGAATATCAAATCTCTCTCAATTCATATCAATGATAGAATTTCTGAATCCATCTTACATAGTGTTCCTTCAACTTTTTTAGCTTGTCAAGGATGGTAGTGGATTAATAATTCATACTCTTTGAAAAGCTCTAACTATCTTCATTGGAAAAAATTCAGATCATTCTTTGTGAATATATACTTGACGATTTTTGCTTCCATATACAATTCACATTATTCCCCTATAGAAAAAATACCGCCATATTTTCAATGAAAATATCACTATAGAAAACTCAAGATCATGTGTTTGGTATTTTGTTCATGAACATTTATATGTCCCGTATTATAGGATATGAAAATTTTATTCAAAATTAACACATTTCCCAATCCCTTATTTGAAGCATCGCTAAACGACATTAAAATTTCCCCACTTATGGGTAGTGTGGGAACAAGTGCAGTGATAATAATCCATTTCATTTCCTTGAATATTTAATCACATTAAAAATTCTTGTAAAACATAAATCCCTTCATATTTATCTTGGTTACTGGTTTTGAAAATCAAAAAAAGATTCTCAAAAAGTGGTAATATCAACCACTTAATATAAGGAAACTATAGATAATAATAACATATGTTTGGATCAACCGTATTTTAGTTACTTATGTCTTTTTCGGGTCCTCATATCTACCATTATTTGTAATGATATGGCCAAAAATTAAGTCATCCATCATCTAGAAATCATGTTGGATATACTTATGATTCTCCCTTTTTAATGGATTTAGAACAATGATCATATGCTCTTCATCCTCCCCCATTGTCATGGAGAATATCAAAAGATGACCTATAATGACAACCAATTTTTTTTCAATATGATCTATTAAGTATCAATTAAATGACTATTGTTGCGAAATTAGTGACTCTAAATGGAATTATTATGAACTTATAAATCTCGTACCTTATATGACAAGAAGTCTTGGGGATATCGTCCTTCTTTACCCAAACATTGAAATATCTCTACCACATATCAACATTGGAGATGTTTTTTACTCTAAATATCTGATCAAAAAATTTATCAATCTATGAAAGATAATACTTGTTCATTATCATGATCTTATTGAGCTCATGAAAATCAGTGAAATTGGGCATTTAACTATCCTTCTTCTTAAATAAGTGGACTATCCCACCTAATTGTAATGAACTGGGATGTATGAACCATTTTCAAAATTCTACAATAGTTTTTTCTTATTATCCCCATGTTCCACAATATAAATTCTATATGGTTTCTTGGATAATGGTAACAACCCATGTATAATCATGATTGAAAATTCAACCACTGGGCTAGGAGGAAGACATGGTAATCACTCAAGAAACACATCAATGTATTCTCTTACAATAGGAATGTATTCAAGGATTATTCATTCATTGGACTCAATATTTTGAGCTAGATATTATTTCTAATAGGGATATAATATCTATTCATGAGATGTTTCTCCTATAGATGATTTTTCCTTTGTCTTTTAACTTGTTCTCAATATGATGATTGTTTTCGATATAGAGAGTGATTTAATTCTCTTAGTTATTTATGTTGGATCTATATAGTGAAAGCCAATCCATACCCAGAATGGCACCAAATTCCACCAATGTGACTATGACAATGTTTTTTGGGGTGTCCATCCCACAAATTGTAATAGGGGTGGAGTCATATACTTGGGATGCAACAATTTCCCCATTTTCCATTTTGACCAACAAGACTACTTCCATGCTTTGTGGTGAAATATGAATATTTATACTAAACATTCATTGAATACGGAAATTCATTGAACTATAATAATTAATGTATATTAACTGTTATTGAATTAATAACTAGAGTATTTATTGCCAATTTGTTTTTGGGATCCACCTCAATAATTTTGATAATGAGAGATCTCTATTGATCCCTTTTATGTTTTTTCTCATAAAACTGATGGATTAGTGTATTTGTTTTTAAAGTGACATGGTTACCTAAAGTTATAGAAATAGAAAATGCACTGAGGGATGACTAGATAATTCCATTCTTCCATCACATTAGTGGGTTTCTCCTACATGAATGTATTATCTACGTGTCTTTCACTCCCACATATAAATCATTTCTACATTACCTTTTTTCCAATTAATGTGGTTCTTTATTTGACACCAATGTCAATACAGATTTTGAAATTTATTAGCACTGTTATATTTATCCATCTATCTATATTAATTAAAACCCACTTCCAACTTCTTATACATGTGATACCCTTGAGATTCTTCAATGCCTGTTTCATCTTTTAAAGAATGATAGCTAATTTACTATGAGATTTTTAAGCATCAGATCACCTGAGTTTTTTTTGTATAATTAGTTTTATCTCTCTAAATAAATGGACAACCATTCATTCAGGGGAAAAATTATGAAGGAATATCATTTAAGTTTTGTAATGTTTTCCACATGTGCCCTGATATATTCATTGAACTTTTTCTTGAGGGAAAGTAAATCCCTTTCCATTTGATGAAAATTAGTGTAAGCAAAATATTTAGTGAAAAACATTTTCCAAAATTCCTTACACCCCTTAACATAGATATAATCGTCAATCATTGTATTCTTGATCAATTTCCACAATTATTCAGCTTCTTCCTCTATATGATAATCAAGCAGTAGAACATTCTCTTGTTCATAACATTAAAGTATGGGGAATATCATCTCAATGAATTTGATAAATTATTATGAAACTAGAGCTTTAGATGATCCATTGAATATTGGAGGCCATTCATAGATAAATTCCTCAATTACACCTTGTTATTTCTTAGGGGGTATTGTTGCTCTTCATGATCCATGTTTCAATTAATAACCTATGTGAGCTGATTGAGTGTCATCATGAAATTTATGATTCCTAATCCCATTAGGATGGGCATATCATTGTTGTTGTCATCACATTTCCCATCACATTGATTGTTTAATCAATTCTTCCTATTTATTTCCAGTATATAAAATAATATTAAAAAACCCGGGATAATTATTTTTAAACTATTAAGAACAAAAACAAAAATCCAATGTCATTAAAGTGATAACTTTTAAATTAAAATTTTTCTTTAACATATGATTTTCTAGGATTCAATATTTGTTATCAATGATATATTTCCTAACATATATTATTATGTTAATTTTATTTCATTAATAATGGTTCATAATGACATTATGTATTTAAATTTTTTTATCCCCAGTGAGTGTAAAACTAGGTGCGAAGTAGGGCCCATTTTTTGTAATAGGTTACACCATGTTAGCCCTAACACACCATGCCCACGATTTTACGCCAAGGTAATTATATAACATAACCAAATCATCTTGTATAATCAATAGAGTGATTTATTTTCATGGTATGCTACTTAATATACACACACCAAAATTTATGGATGATTTCATTCACTTAGTCATATCCCTATGTTTTTCTCTAGAGTTTTCTAATCCTCGTCCCAAAAATAACTAAACATTTCCTCTAAAAACAACTAAAAAACTCATGACATTATTATACATAAATACATGATTTATTACCAAAGAGTACACTTAACACAACTATGAATATATAGAAGTCTCTTTTATTTTTGAATAAGGTACATTACATTAAAATATAAAATATAAAATAAGTATCTTTATTGAAAACATCTTTAAAATTCTTAAACATAAAAGTGAATGGGATAACCTGAGAACATAATTAAGAAAGGGTTCAGATATAAATACTAGTAAAAGAATAAAAATGTCCTAATAGGGGAAAAAATACATCTTAGCCAATAAGCATATAAACGGGGCATGAAAAGATGTGAGAATCAAAAATATGATTACTAATGTCTGATATATCAAGACAAAAATAACTCTAGAAATGTGGAAACAACTTAAAGAAATATATCATAAACATAGGTCATGGCCAATTTCCAAGACATATTGAGGAAAAACTGCCATAAAATAATTCAGTTCACTTCATTTCCCAACATGTTGTCTCATGAGACTAAACATTACCCAATGCATTGTATCACTATATAATTCTGGGCGCACTTGTCATTTTCATTTCATTCTCATGGATAAGTGTTCTACATAGATCATAGAACATATCTTCATTCATCATCTTATATTTATTCCATGAGAATGCTGGCTGGAATAAATAAATGATTGTTTTAGGTTAAAGAATCATATGTGTATAAAGTTGAACACCCTTGATAGTAAATGGGTATGGTATTCACTACACAATTGTTTTGGGCATGGAAAATTGCGGTGAAATTTTTTTAGTATAACGACATCACATAAAAACTCAAAAAAATGGTTTGATGAGAGAGAAATGAGTCACTAATTATTATGAAATCAAATTAATAATAATAGTAATATGGAGAAAAATATCCCAGCATTAGGAATTGGAAAAATAAAATGAAATACGTAATAATTAAACTTGAATAAAGAAGAGAAAATGATTATCCCTTACTAGAGTGTGTGACTCCAAATGCGTAGATAGAGCATATTGAGAGTTTTTTTGTGACATAAGAGGAATATAAAAGGGTAAAATAATGTATGGATTTTAACCACATATTTTTAGTGACGATAATTTAGAGGATGGGAGAGTTTATATTGGAAAAGTGTGGGGATTTCTTTAATATTTCTCAGACAATAGTCTTGGAATCTATATAATAAAAGAACCCAAATTTCGAAACATCCCATCAATTTTTCCAATTGAATAATCCAAATGGAACTGTCTTAAAATATTTTATAATTCAAATTATTGAATATAAACAATCAATAACCTTTCATATGTTGATTTTATTCACACTCTTAATGAAATGACCTTAAAACCATAAAATATATTATTAGTTTGGGAGGATTCATAATGTATTTGTAAAATAAATAAAATGAACATAAAATCAAAATATTTTCAAGGAAAAACATATATTTTTTCATTTATACCCTTTATATAATTTATTACATCAATATTTGGTCATTTTGACGTCATAAAACACATTGTATATTTGTATGGTACTTAATTTTTACATGAAAATTAGCCTGTCTTAGAAAATTAAAAATATTCCTCTATTGGAATATTTCCACATTATGATTCAAAAAATAATATTCATTTTATGAAAATAATTTCATAAATATTTCAATTTTATCTTTAAAAAAATTGAATTGACTTTAATTAAAAAATTCGTGGTTTTTAATAATAAACTTTTTTCAAGCCTTTATAAACATTACATTTGAATTAATAAAAATTATATGATCATTTAATTTTTATAAAAAATATTTAATAAAAATATTTTATTAAAATAATATTTATGTCAAATATCTATTGATTCATCATAATAAATTCCTTAATTAAGTTTAAATATTACACAAAAATACTATTTGTGTTTTATTGTATCAAAATAAAAATCATTTATCATGTAACAATAAAAAGATCAAAATATATTCATTATAATATAAAAAATAATGTACATACACATATTTATATGATATTGATAAATATATATTTAAAACACTAGAAAATACCTATGAGTATGGTGCATGATAGTGATACTTTTTTGGGGTGCTTGGGAATACATGTTTTGGATCGTGATCTCAACGATCTTGATCATCTCTCTAAAACGTTATCTATCTTGCTTAAGTTGATGGATCTACGAATTGTATTGATCAAGGGAAAATATATGTGATGATATATCCCTCCAAAGCTATAATAAATGGGATTTTAAGGGTAAAATCCTACTATATGGGGCCATCATGTCCTTTTTCTCTATCAATTAGATTTTTTGAAAACCCTATATTTATACTAATAATTTGACCATTGTTCAACAACTATTTTTAAAATTGTAATGATTCATAAAAATATATAAAATATGAAAGAAAAAAACCAAATAACTATGTGTTTTTTATATATACATAATACATTGTAATATCTTAAATTATATATGAATGTATGTTTTACTAAAAATAGTTTGTGCCGTTACAAAAAATATATATCTTGAAATAGAATTATGATCCAATTACCGCACTTTTCAATTAATGAATAGACTTTTCTCTCATCGATGATCTGTGTTATTGTATCTTTTAGCATTATCATAATCATGTTTTCAGTCATTGTATATTAGTCCTTATACATTAATATTCTATTCCTTTCTTATATTTTAACTTCCCACCAACTTTTTGATTATCTAGGAATCAGAATATGTGATATTACTATGAACCACTACGATTTCCATTTTATCTTAATATTTTTTAGTATCCCTATATGTGATATGGGGTTTCATAATTGGGTATACATTTGATATAAGAAACATAATTGTGGGGGATCAATTTATTTAAGGGTTTAAAAGTTTAAATTCAACCATTTTAGAATATTTTTTTATTTAAATTATTCGACATCTTAGAAGGCTTGTGTTACAGATAATATTGAGCTTAAAAAACGAGGGTATACCTAAGCGTGTCTGTTATAATATAAAAAATAAAAAATAAAATATTAATTGAAATAACTAATTTTTCTAAGTAATGTATAATTAATTTAGAAAATTAAAATAATATTTTAAATCATCAGTTAATTTTTATTAAATTTCTCACACAGTTAAAAAATATATGTCCCATAAAAAATGTTTCTATTTATTTTTATGAAAAAATAATAAAATTAGTTTTTATAAATTAAATAAGTTTTATTAGAAAAAATGAAATTATTTTTTGAAATAATAATATTTAAATTAATACCAGGTGAGTTTTTATAAGCTATTTTTTGAAAGGATTTAATTTTTAGTGAATATTGAAAATTATTGATTCTTCCAATACGATCATCTATATTCATTAAATATAGTAATTTAATTTTAAAACTATATTTTGGATATGGTATTAAATTTAATTAAAAAATATATGATTTATAATATTAAAAATCATTTCTTTTCAGTGACTAATTTTCTTGATTTTCATGTAATTTTAATTTTTTTCCTTAAATAGTGTTTTCCACAAACAATTTTTAAATATATAATGCTTATCCATTATAGTTAATTAAAATTCCCCATGACATGGAAATATTTAAATGAAATTTATATATTATTTTTATATTAATTTGAATTTTAATTCATGTACTGATTTTTTCTAGTCAATGAGTTAATATAAGATCATATATTTCTTTAAAATATAATTTCCTAAAAACCCACACTCCAGCACATTTTTAGGATTATTTTTAACTTAAATATAGAAAAGTCATTGAAATAAATTTAATAAAATATATTCCATATTTTTAATAATCATAACTAAAATTATATATTTATATCAACCTAATTTTTGGTTATAATGATTAGGAAAAAAAATAAAAATTAATTACCATGGTTAAGGTTATATTATGGGTTTTCACATTACATGTGTTTAGGTAAAAATTAGTTTTCCCCAAAATAAGAATTTTTTGGTAAATTGGATTTTATGTATATGATATCTTCATCCAAAATACCAGATAAGTCTCTCTTTATTTATTCATAAAGGATTTATTACCTTGGTAAAAAACTATTTAATATGGTGTAAACTAAAATGGTAAAAGTGAGTAACCATAAATGTAATGGGAACAACAAGTCTACAACATATCTACTTGATAACGTTTAGGTGTTTTTATACATTAGATTACATAAAACACATCATTTATCAATTTTGGAGGAAATTTTAATGAGGGTGACTTCCCATTATTGAATCGTTTTGGGTATTTTAAAAAATTCCCTTCCATCTCACTTATAATCTGGAACAACCAATCCCATTTTCAAAAAAATAAAATAAAAAAGCAATTTTATTTTAAAAAAATATGGAAAATAACATATTTAGTTTCTTTCCCATTTTCTATAGGCCATGGATTTATTATAAAACCCTCCCTGGAAGGGTTTTTTTGCAAACCAAAAGAAGTTGCCTGAAGAAAAGGTATAGTTATTAGATGAGCCTTTTGTTTTATTTATGAGTCAACATCATTAAAATATTTTGCAACCATGATTATATAATAAAATAAGTATCTACCATTTTATTTTTTTATTATGTTAATTAGAATTACATACATCCATCTCCCCTTCCATAAAAAGGGAAACAAATCCATCATTTATTTATACGATACAATACTGGCTCACAAACTAATGCAATTCATTTTCCATCATCACCTATGATGGGTAATTACATTGATGGGTTTTATGTATATATAAGATATTAATGAAATATTTATCGTTAAATATAATTAATATATCATGTATTTTCTTACATTTATATTCCCTAAAAAATTATGACATCTTTCACGTGTATGTGTGGACTACCACCACTATGAAGTGATATTATTCATTTATAATCACTACATAACAAGGATGATATATATAAGTTTATTTAATGAAATAATATTGTATTTATGATATAAATATGTTTATTTAATGTTAAAATAATCTTTAACTTAATTCCATCATGAATGTGAAAAAATGAAAATGTTACTCATGCATTTTTATGACCTATCATATCTATGATTGTAACATAGTTCATTTTTCATAACCAACATTAATGGTGGGTTTTGAAAGTCTATTTTATATATAAAAAGGATAATAATTTAACTATTATTTATTCAAATATGATAGAACATTGATTTATTTTACTATATTAACCAGAATGAAGTCATTTTGGACATTTGAACCGAACATCATCAAACCATCTGATGTGATCATAACTGATTATGTATATAATCATAACATGGAAACAATAAAATTAAATTAGTAATAAACTTATAATAATTTTGGAAAAATATTAAATAATTAAAATGAATTTATTATCTATGATGTTAAATAATGAACATGATGGGTAAAACTTGAGGTTAGTTATTTCATAACCGAATTTATATTCATTTGATTATACTTATTCTTCATTGAAAAGGATGTGCTATTATTATGTGTAAAATGAACAATAATTTTATTTTTTTTATAATTTTTTCTAAAATTTTTATTTCTTAAACATAATCACATTTTTTAATTATCTCTCTAATGATATGATATTTGTAGGTGATTTCTTCTCAATTTCCCTTCATGAGGAATATTATAGTTTTTTGAAAAAAAATTATTTTGTATGGTGTATATAATAACCCTTCTTAATATTATATCATTAATCCCTCGAATCCCATTTTATTAAATTTTATATTTCATTTTACTTCATTAACTGTTTTTTAATTTGATGGTTAATAAGGTAGTAATTTATTTGTACTACAAACTTCGTTCTTTTCGATATTTTTTAGGTTCAGGAATCCATTGGGGAAAATATTATACAACTATTTTCTTGAACATCATATATTTTATTCTACTCAATTAATTAATTAATTATTATTTTTTCATTATCTATAAAATTGAATAAAAAAACGTTTGGAATTTTTTATGTAATACTGATCTTTTATAATTTTTTATACCTAGAATATTTATCTTCCATGTATATTTTATAATGATAATAATTTGGAGCATTTTTTCTCTTATCTAATACTATATTAAAGGTGTTTTTACCCATGTTTTAATTTTCTACAAAAGTGTTTTAAAAGGAAAATTTATATCATTTTCTAAACAAGGTACTTTTTGAATTTTTTTACAGAAGTATGAAATGTAATTTTAATTTTAACTAATATGGAATGAATGTAATTTTCCAACACCATTAATAATAAATGATTTTATTCTTCATTTACATCATTCCATAGATATTTTCAAGGAAAATAGTTTCTATAATATTTTTTAAAATTTGATATTTTCACGAAGTGATCTCAATCGGGAAATGGTACCTCCATAAAAAAAATATTCCACATGATATTTTAGATTTGTTTTCATCAATTACGAAAAACTTTGATGTTAGAAACATCTTCAATATTATGTATATATTCCTCTAAAATTTTTTTACATAGTTTATTCCCCCTTCCATTGATGGGGTAATATATTCCATAAGTTTTGTTCTCAAATGAAAGCCATTTCTATCCATGAGTAATTTTATGTTTATGAGTATTGATTATTTTCCATTTATGGAACACATAGGAATGTACATGATAGGATAGGTTCACCAATAGTGCACTCTAATTCAATGGGTAATGTTTTTGTCTATTCATTCATTATATATTGTATTAGGGAGTAATCATTATGTATTATCGAACATCGCACACTATATGAAATTGAATATGTAGTTAGTCTTGACACATGTTTACATATTTTTATATTTTTATTGCACCATTTCCTATCAAATTATAATCTTATGATTCTATTTTCATTAATTTATTCCTATATGTGATTACTTATTAGACTTATATTTTATTATTTTTTGTTATAACATTGACAAACATGTTATAATTCTTTATCATGTTTATTTCCTTTTTGGGTTTTTAGATCACCTCTTTTTTACGCATTCCCCTGGTAATCCTATGTAGTTTTTTAGTAATTATGATATTTAGGATCTCAATAAGGAGAATAAAAATAAATATCTTATGTTTTAGTTTCTTTTTTATATTTCATAAAACATTTCTTCTAATGATAATAGGTCTCATAATAATTGGGATGTAATTAATGGATTTTTGTGTGAAAAATCATGTAAAAATATGTATAAAATGATTGGGAAACTATAAATATTTTCATACTAATATATGCTCTGATTCTGTATAAGTATAAGGAGAAGGATTAATCTTCTATGAAATACCTTTCTCAAGAATTGATTTTATTTTCTTATGAGTAGGAATATCTAGCATAGATGATTTATTCAAAGGGGAAAATATTTCATCAGCATTATCCTATAATATAACAGGTTAGAACCCACAATTCTAGATCTAGTTCTAAATTCATAAGCATTAAATTTTTAACATTGATACTGATAAAGGTGAAAAAAGACATTTTTTATTCAAAAAATGAAACAAAAAAATTAAATTTAGTTTCACTTAAATACAAATGGACAATTTAGGTTTAGCTATTTATATAATTATGACCCACTCATATAAACTTGGATAAACAAATAAATGGTTCATAAAGATGAACATCATATCCCGTTATATCAATCTTTACTTGTTCCACATTTTTTCATCAATATCGTCTATATAAAATCTCTTCTAGCCATAAAACCTTGAACCCCATTCTTTATAACACATGGAAAATGTTACAAAATAAGGGTGATAATAAATTCTAATTAAGGGTGAACAATGTGATTAAAAATATAATGTCTTTAATGGGAATAAGAGTAAAAAATGGTATGATGATATAATTAAACTAAAATAGTGAATTAGAAAAGGAATCATACCCATCAATAATAGGATAATCAGATATGAAAACACAGAAAAGGAAAGAGTCATCCGAATCAATAATACTTATCCATTAGATATCAATATTGATAAAATGAAACATTATAATACCATAGTAATTAATTAAAACCATTTTTAGTAACATGGAGCATCATATTTATAAAACATTTCAAAAACATCTTTATTGAAATTACTATACATATGACATAAAATATAATCATTACTCAATGAATTGGAGTGCTATCTGGGTGAACCCATCATTTAAACTATTATGGGATTACTCAGTACAGTCTTGGACAACACATGTTATGCTATAATTAACATTCCATACATTATATTAGTCATCCCATTTTAATTTGTAATAGGCTTACTTGGTGTTATCCAAGACACCACATCTTAAGTTGTAACATGATTACCTAGAACTATCTCATCCTCCCCATGTTAAGCTATAATGGTCTTACCAGGTGCTATATTGGGAACCCCATTTAATCATTAATGGGCTATCCCAGTGCAATTTGGGCCCCCAGAATTTATATATAACAGGCCTACTCGATGTTATCTAGGAACACCCAAAATTTATAACTTCAATGAACAAAATAATAAAAAATCACATAGAGAATACATTTCAACATAAATCATCATATCTAAATTTATTATTTTCTAATGATTATTTACCTATTGAAAATAAATAATGCTACAATAACATATTTGAAACATAATCAACCCATTGAAATGAAATGGTTTCCATAAAAATATCATAGAAGCAGTCTTAATTGATCTAGAAAATGAATGATGATGTTATCAGTAAAAAATATCCCTATTGGATAATAAATAATTATGAGGGGTTTGGATGATGATGAATAGAAATACTATTAAATGACCATTAATGTTTTTTGGGAAAAAAATATTTTCTATATAAAACCTATTGAAAACATTTTTCTTTGAAAATATCATTGATAATGATTAAAGAGATATATTAAAATAATATAAAACACTTTTTTAAACCGAAAACATTTTTCAAATAATTTCCCATGAAAATAAACTTAATATATCATTTATTAACCATTTTGAATACTTTTTGATAAAAAAATGTTTTGAAAGAACACATATTTTCGACCAAAGAGTGAGACGAAGTATATTTTTAATAAATGAATGATTTTTATCATTTTAAGTACAAATTATTGGAAAACCTGACAAATTTAGTGAAAATATAATGAATAAACTTTTTATAAGGGATATAATTAGAATTATAATATTTCACCAATAAAGACTTAATCTAATACAATCCTAATAAATGATGGGAATTCACCAAAACACTCTTACCATGTTGGTAACTTTGAATCACAATCCACATGAATAAATTAGGTTAAATTAGACATGTAATATTAGGAATACATGTAGATTCATGATAAAACATATAAATATGGATTAATATAAAAAATATAAATTATTGTATGTTTATAAAATAACATACATCTCGAAGAATGAAAATTGAGACAAAAAAACCCTTAACACATTGGTAACACAAGAAAAAATAAACCTCATACAAGAGATATCCTCAAATGGATACAAAAACCCCATAAATTTTAATGATAATAATAATAAAATACATTCATGGTAATTATATACACCACTGTACGAAAATATGTTTTCAATGTGAATCACATCTCATAAAATAAAATTTAGATGAGAAAAACCCTTACTAAATTGTCACCCATTGAACAGAAAAACACATGAAAGGGATATACTCTAAAGGATGTGTAAATTTTTTTCATGATAAATATAATAATATATATTCTAGGTATTTATATACCCCAAATATAAGAAATATGTGGTTATTATGACATATGTCTCATGGAAGTAAAAAGTGAGTTGTAATTCCCTTGGCTTAAGTATTGCCTTCAAAAAAACTTGTTAAACCCTACTGTATAATATAAAAAACATATATATATATATATATATTATATACATATTTATATGTATCATACCATATATTATTTTTTGATGACCTTTTATTAATTTTTCATTAATTACTCCATCTTAAAATTATGTTTCAGGTGATAACCACTTTGTTATTCATATATGTTTTGAATTTTTTTAATTGTATGATTACTTAAATAATTATTTGAAAATATCTAGTATGTTACACTTGATATAAATAGCATATATATACATTATATGTTTATTTATATTAATCCATAAAATTTAGTGATATGAAAAGATGTACACCGTTCATGGAGATTGTAGGTTGTACATACGCTTGAACGTTGTTTTAGTTTTACAGTTTAATTAAATTATTTGAAAATAATATATATGTACATATATAATATCATTAAAGTATAATTATTATATCATATATTTCACATTTATATCAATATTATCCTTAATAAATTACATTTAAAGCATGAATGAATCATTTCACTTTGTGAGGTAGTAGTCTACCGTACAGACAAACGATGTAATCATATATTGACAAAAGTGGAATGCATGAAGGAATGTCTAATAAAATAATTATAGAATCATAATAAAATCAAAAATATAATAAATATCTTATAAAAATATTATTTACATCAATGTTATTAATCTTGAAAGGTGTTAATGAAAAAACAAACAACATTTATCCACGAGGTGATTGTCCTCTGTACGCATGAACTATGATCTTGTAAACCCTTTAATGTATGTGTGTGTGGTTGTAGGAAATAAAAAAACATAAAAAGAAATTTTTATATAAATTATATTATGTTTTTTATATCATTATCTTAGTATAATAGTAGAAGGGGTGGATAAGGGAATGAATCAAAAATGCATGTTGATGAATGTTACCTATTCCTTTATTAAATGCTTTTTGATTTCACTAAATAGCTTAATTGGATGTAAATATTCACAATTTAAGGATTATTAGATTATTTTAGGGATGTTTAAATGATTTGGGAATGTCCTGGATGTGGGAAGGGTAATTATTGGTGTGAATAAAGGAAGAGACGTGGATGGGTTTTTTTAAGTGGGGGAAATCACACAATTGGTATTTTTCAATTTAATGGTAATTGAACTAACTATTATACTTACCCAAATGCATAAATAAATAAAACAATATATAATATATGGGATAAGGTCTTAACATGTACTTCAAATGAGTGTTTTACAAGTTTCCAGTTCATTAGGACCCCAATTATTTATGATTAACCACTGAGTAAATTCATTTTTACCTTGATAGATGTAATTAATTTTAATTTATGACACTAATAACAAAGTAAAATAATTATATTTACCCAATTTAGAAATTATTATTTTTGATTAAAATTTATAATCCATTTTTAGAAATTGAAGTCACATTAGTGGAATAATTTAAATTAATTTTACCCAACAGACGTTATGAGAAAATGGGTTTATAAGTGAAAATGTTCAAAATAATGCTATGTCTTTATATATAACTTCAAGTTAAATATAATTCCAATGAAATACATTGTTTTAATAGATTAATTATTTAAAAAATTAAAGAGTTCAATAATTTTAAAATAAAATTTATCATTACAAATTATTTTAACAGAAATACAAATTTCAATTATAATAAAGTATTTTTCCCCTAAAAATAAAAACTTTAATATTCATGGAAAAAAACCTAAGCATCATGTAAAGATAATTTATAATTTAATATTCCAAAAATTAATTTTATATAATAATTTTTTTTCAATATTATGTTTTAAAAATGTGCACCATTTATAGTTTGAAAAACATCCCTTAGAAAAACATATCTTTTCTGTGAAAAAAATCATTTTTTATGTTATGACTATGAAATATATTGGATGAATTTCAATAAATTTTATTGAATATAATATATAAATTTAATAAATATTATCCAATAATTTTAATTAATTTAATTTATTATTATAAAACTCCTTTGTCGAATTAAAAATATTTTTTACAATAACATTTTCATTATTTTAAATTTTATTTTATACACATTTATAATTAATTTTTCTCTAAATAATTAAAAAAATATTTTTATATGTATTTTAATAGTATTTATAACTATGAATTTAAAAACTATGAAATACTTTTCATTTTATATTATAAAATTTTAATTATATTTTTTTTCTTAAAAACTCATCCTTGGATTTAACAAAAGCTGCTAATGGATGCCATTTTGTGTATCATAAGGTAAAATCAATTTTGTGTAGAATTAAAGAAAAAAATAACATTAGTTGTAACTAAAGACATAGTATTATTTAATTAAACAAAATCTATGAAATAAAAATTTTCTTCTTTTAAAAGCATGGGGTGTTAAATCCCCCCCTAATAAATTACATCCCTAAAATTTGAACATTATATCAATAATTAATTATTTAAAATCAAAAAACACTTTTTTTGTAATCCCATATAATATAATGTTTTAATATAACATAATCTAAAAAAGATATGATGTGAAATTTAAGGGACATCTAGAATAAAACATACCAGAAATAAATATAAGAGAACAATGGTGGGAAGTAAATATGTTGACATTTAATGAAAACACAAATCCCAAATATTGATATATAGTGATAGAGACCATAGATCACTATGAAGAGAATGTTCAGGATAATTTTATTAATAAAAACCCTAATATTATGGTGTTTGAAAAAGATCATTGATTTCAAAAAAGATAAAGGTAATATGATAACATTTTGTTTCAGGGTTGTATTTCTAGTGTTGATAATTTCTCTTACTATATAGACTAATATAATATATAAGTATACAATCTTGATGAGTTTAATTTCATCCTTTAGAAAATATCCACCAAAATTTCAAATTTTTCTACAAAAGATGTGTATTCAAGATGAATTCTAAATTCCTAAAAAATCAAAATTTAAAGATAACATAACCATAAAATGGATGATAAGTTATACCTCATGTCTTAATACATTAACCAAAACCAAAATTATTTGAATATGGTAATATAATTCCCAAAATAAATAAACCATAATATGATATACTAATATTAAAGAATAAATAGTAATACTCAATGTTCAAAATAAATTATTCCATAAATAAACATCCTTATATTTTATTTCATTTCCAAACTAAACATGAAACCCAATGATTGGAAGAATTTTATCACATATATTATATATAAAAAATAAAAAATTATTCCTACAATAAAATATTATATTATCCAAAAATAAACGTATTCTTAAATTATAATTATTTCATAATAACCATAACATCGTGTAGGATAGTTCTAGGCATAAAATCCTTATCAATGTTCAGTCATGGTATCATGCCCCATAACCTTTCGAGATGCGATAGGTTTTGAACCAAAATATGTATTTTCATTTTTTATTTAAACATGAAAAATAATTAATCTCTAAATAACATGACATGTTGATCAAATCAGTTACAAATACCTTAATCAAAAATAATTTCTCCAATAGTTAATTAATAACGTTAAATGTTTTTTATATAAAACCCTAAAATGGGGTGGTTGAGATTTTGAACTCATTATAGACCAATTAAGGTATCCATAACACTGAAAATAACTTCACAAGAAAACAAAAAGATACCCAATGTTTTCTAAACCCTTCTATAATACCAACTATAGCATCTCATTATCTGAATTATTTGATGTCATGCTTAAATCATAAACCTTACATTTTTGGCTTTGATTCAAAATAATTTTAACCAATTTTCCCCAGAAAAGATGTTCAACATCAAAAATAAATATTGGCTCACCTACATGCACATGGAAATTTTACCTTTAGATATTTATATAATTAGGACACAATCTATCAACATGGGTTCATAAAATAACATGTTAATAAAGATGTACATCATCACCCATTATACCCTTCTTTTCTTTTTTCACATTAGGCCATCAATATCATCTATATGAAATCCCTTATTGATATAAAACATTCAATGTCATTAATTATAAATTAAGAAAACAAAATCATAAAAAGGGTAAGCTCAAAATATCTGTAAGTGTAAACAAATGAATTTACAATATATTGTCGTTAATGAGAATAAGAGTACATAAAGGTATGATGACATAATAAGAGTGAATGAGAAAATTATAAAATAACTCATACCCATAAAAAATTCATCATCAAATATGGAAAGAGGGAATTGGATAGGGATGTAATAATAAATAATACTATCCCATTTGGCATCAATGTTGAAAAAATGAAACATTATATAACCATATAATTTAATTAAAACCCATTTCGATATATTGTAGAATAATATTCATAAAACCTTTTCATAAACAATTTTAATTGAAAAAACTATATAGCCAACATAAAATGTAATCATTACCAAACATATTGGACTGATGTCTCGGTGAACACATTTTTTAAACTATTATTATATTGCTTGATGATATCTTGGACAATCCAAGATTAGTTCTAACGAGATTACCTGATGCAATATGGGCCACCACATGAAGCTATATTGATATTACCCAACACTATCAAGGAAAATCCATTTTAAGAAGTCATGGGATTAGACACCTCTCATTATCCACCCCTTGTCATTATGTAATGAGATTGCCTGACACTATATGGTCCACCGTGAGTTATGTTGTAATAGGTTTACCAGATGGTATTTGGACAACCCCATGTTAAGTTGTAATTGGCATACCAGACGCTATATTGGGACAACTAACATATATAATTTACATGAAAAGATTAATAAATAATGTGCATAGAGAATAATTTTAATAATAACTCATTGAATATAAATTTAGTTTTTATAGAACATGATTTTCCCATGAAAAATAAATTTTTTCTATAAAAATATCGTTGAAACATAATCAACCCATGGAAAAGAAATGAGGTCCATAACAGTATCTTTGAGACAATTTTAATCCATCCATTTAAAGAAGTAGGATTAAATCACTTCCAAATATTCCCTTGGAGACTAAGAAAAAATTACTCTTGTTTATGTGGATGAATAAATATATAAATCAAAGATCATTACAATCATTCTGTAAAAAATTCCCTTCTCGATTTAAAACATCTTGAAAATGATTTTCATTGAAAATAACCCTGAAAAAATATAAATTAAGCTGTAATTTTTTTTAAAACTTTTTGAAATAAATGAAAATATACAATCCTTTCCCTTTCAAAATCATCGAAATATATTATATAAAAAAAATATTGAAAACATTAATTGAAAAAATTGAAAGATCCCAAATTTCTAACTGAGAACCGAAATGAAGTATTATTTTCATAAAAAACATTCTAAAACATTTTATTTAAAAAATATCGGAATATTGGTAAAATTACCATAAAATATCATGATAAATAGATTATAAGGGATATCAACTTAATTATATGATTTCTATATTGGATACATAATAATACATAATCTGAATAAACGATTAAATTGTAACAAAATACTCATACCACATTGGAATAATTGAATCACAATCCCCATTAAATGATATAATTAAAGGAAAATTATAATATAAATAAATAAGTATATTTTTTATATAATATGTATATGGGGAATAATATATACATCATAAAATAATGTAGTTTTATAACATAACTTATGTCTCAAATAAGTAAAATGGACACCAAAATATCTTAACGCTTTGGTAAAATTGTAACTATAATCGACATGAACGTGATATAAAATAAGGATATTAAAATACAAATTATATTTAATTATAATAATTAGAAAATAATTTAATGGGAATTATACACACTACATAAAAAAATAGTCAGTGAATATGGAATCTATCTCATAGAAATAAAAGTTATATGAGAAAAACCCTTACCGATTTGTCATCCTTTGAACTAGAAACCCCATGAAAGATAAATCATAAACTATATATGTAAACCTAGGTAGATTTTAGTTGATGAAAATTAATATACATTTGTGCGAAGAAAATACCCCACATACAAGATATTCGTGGTTATTGTCGCATATCTCTCCTAAAAGTACAAAGAGACACTATATTCCCTTACCTTATTGCTTGGATTCTATCTTACATTATTGGTAATTATGAGTTATATCTATATTCTAGGATTCTGGATATTCTACTCATGGTTCTTTCCATGCATGTATGGATCTATTGATTTGATTTTAGGTTATACTATTAACTACTAATAAAGCATACAAATAACCAAAAAATGACATGAATTTTCAATTTGGTGGGAATAGTGTTGAACACTCATAGAATCAAAATAGAGTACGAGATTACATTGGCTCTCATAAATGTTGAACTGCATGAAGGATGAGAAAAATATTATAGATGATTCATCATGTGAATCATGTAAATGATTATGAGGAATGAAGGTAGTGTATTTCAGGTAAGAAATAATGATAATGAAAAAACATATGTAACATGTTGGATTCCCGCCTAGAAGAAAAAAATGAAGATTCACTTAGAGAATTATATATATATATATATAAGCATCCTTGTCTATGTAGTCCAATTATTGGGGGGGGGGGATGTTGGGAAACCTATTCTCATAAGGATTCATGTGTCTTGTATCCTATTTGACTCCCTTTTACAGAATATAGATTAATATCATAATCATCAACATTATCATCATCATTATTATTATTGTTATATTTGAATTTATTTTTGTTTTCATTATAATTATTTTAATTATTATTTTAATATAGAGATATAACCAGATGTTCCATGGTTACTTCCCATGAACCGATAGAATTAGGGTTAAAGACATAGAACCTACATTGCTATAACCCCATTTTTAATTGGAATCATTATTTTACTTCACACATGGACATGGAAATGGTGAAAAGTGTTTTAAGGGAGGGGGAATGCATTATATGATGAGAAGATGAGGCGTGGGTTGTTCTGTGGAACATGCAAGCATGTTGAACATCCATCATGGGAATAGGTGGAAGGTGGGGTTCACATTGTTCCACATGATATGGTCATTAGAAATATAGGCTAGAGACAACAAAAAACAGACTTTGGTCCATTAAGTGGCCTTCACGATACTAAGACATCTTACCATATAATTATACAACTTTGGGCCAACAACATCTAGGACATTGGGATCATTAAAATAAAATAAGAGTTATAGTAGGTGATTTCCAATCCAAGAGGGTGATCTCCAATCCCATCTGATAATATAACTCAATTTGATAGAATTATAATGTCTTTTTTATCATTAATTCTAATGATCAGTGAGAGGTGCAATCATTATTTTCTTGAATGAACATTCAAATGAAGAATGTAGAATTCAATTGAGTCTATTATCAAATGTAATCTTATTATCAGTTGATTTTTTTTGGATTTCATGGATCAAATGTTCAAAAAGTACATGAGTACCCAATTGGATAACATTCAATACTCCAGTATTTCTACTTTTATTCATCATATAAACCATCCTCAAAATAATTTCACATTTTATAATACAATTATTTTTTATATATTTATTTGAAGGATTAATAAGGTATTTCAAAATAGAATCTACAAATCTGACAATATAACTGAAAAAACTACAGAGGAATTTATCATCAATAAACAACTTGGGGTCAATCATGTTCCTTGTAATAATATACGGTCAAATTCATTGAGATATCCTCCACTAGATCCATAATAGATTTAAATTAATGCTAATGTAGCTTCCCTTGTTTAACTTGTGCCACTATTATGTGGTGGAATATTCATAATATGATAAGAAGTATTCGTCCAAAAAAACCTATTGGAACCTAAATCACATTTGAAGAATCTTAAAGGGATGTTACTTATTTTATTCTTATGGAAAACATATTGGGTGGACTAAGATATGGATTGAAAGTGACTCTTCACTAGTTTTAAATCTTCTTATGGGAATATAATACAGAGAAAAATTAATGTTATATAGATAATATATGAAAATTCATTAGTACATATGAAAATTTCAGGACATGGTTCCCCACATTAACAAAGAGGATAATATATCAGTCGTTGCATTTCCCATGAAGAGAATGGAGTAGTTAAATGCTTTTAAATCAATTCATCTTAGTGAAAACTCAATTTAGCTTTATTTCTATAATTTTATGGATGATACATACTTAGCCCTATAATTCCCTATACAATAATAATTTTTTTGTTGGAATGGTTTTTTGAACCATTACATAAAACTTTTAGATTATTATTATTATTACTATTTTCAGTAGGATACGATGTAGTGTGATCTATCTTCAAAGAAATTATATAGAGGATAGGGATTCTCTCATCAATGGAATACCATATGTTAATCTAATTCATTCCATGTAATGTTTTCCTTAGGTCATAGATGATGGTTGATGTTAATAAGTCTATAATAAACCCCAATTTGGGTTCTTTTAGTCTAATTGATCATCATTTAAGGACCCACAATTAGTAGTATGTCCATGAAGAATCGATGTAATATTCTTTATATATAGAATCATTGAGAGGTGACTAAAAATTTGAATATGAGAAATACTTCCATGTGGTTGGCATGTGCATGATTCCTATAATAATATGGGTTCTCCATATCATAATTGTGGGAGTTTTTTTTACCAAGATCAAAATTATATATATTTCATGATTAATAAAATTTAGTAACATATTATGATTATTCTTCTCTGTGGAATAGTAAGTGAAAAATATTATAACAGTACATTCCACTCTAAAATTCCATTGTAGTTCCCAGTTATGTGGAGTATATAAAAGTGAAATGATAGTATTCTTAATTATAATTTCAATAGACGGGAGATGTAATTTGATGGAAAAAAATGACATAAGTTATTATGGTTGGAGACTCATAAGACTTTGACACTCTTTCTCATGGTGTATTCCATTGGTAATATTCTTTATAAGAGATTATGATACCATGATCCCCCAATAGGAAGTCAAAATTTATATGTGTCATGGGATATTCTGTAAGAGTTGGTGTCCTAGAACCAATTTTTTTTACTTTTATTACATGAATATTTAATATATTTAAATATTAAACATCTTATTACATATTTTTCATTTTTATTCATGACTATAGTGTAATATTGTCCAAGAGTATTCACCACATTAACAATGAAATAGCAGTTCCCCGCTATGATGATAACCTTGAAGTGTTATGAAAATATTCATAAAAATAGTTGTTTGGATGGATAACATACTGTAATGGGACATATAGTATACATAACATCAGGTGAGAGTACTCATACGTAGATGAGGCTTCTTCTCATGATGTTAGTACTTGGTAATATCCAAGATGGGATATTACGAGAACAGACCCACCGATAAGTATTTTGCAGATTTGGTTTCATTGGATATTCCAATCAACAATCATGTGTAATGATCCTTAGATTTTTAGATTATAATTAATATTCTCCATGACTCACACACATTTATTTGTTGACATAAATTTTCATGTAGACAGTTTGTGGGTAGTAGGGTACATTGGGTGCATCATGAATGATATGTTATTAATGGATAAGTCGAGGAAGGATTTGTACCTTCCATTTATGGAAGTTGATATCTCATCCCTTTGATTGAAATTGAACCATCATGATAAATTCCATGACCAAGGTGTAACGTGGAGTTTATTTTAGGTATTCAAAGAAAAAAACATCAAGAATAATGGTTTATTACAATATCATGATACCATATTGATGAGATATTGTGATAAATGGATTATATCACACAGTGAGCATTTTTTTCTGGATGTCATTGTTGTGACATTAAATTATCTCTCTTGGGTTTCTTGACCCATTTCTAGGTAGTACTCTTGGTCATCATGAAATCCCTCTTAAGTACAATGAGAAATAATCCTATAGGGTCACACACTAAGTGTTTATGTTGGTCTCAGTTAAATTATATTTGAATTTAATTAATGAAGTAAATTTTATTCTCAAGAGAGTGGAATAATTTTATTCAAATTAAAATGATTTCATAAATTAATTAAATATTTATTCACCATATTATGGGTAACATATATTTATTTATGTTATAGAAAATTTTATAAATATTTTGTTAATATTTTGTAAAATATATATATTTAAAATAATAAATTAGTTATTTATTTATTTTGGTGTGGAACAAATTGAATTGGAGTTCTGCGGAACAATGTATGTCCGGTAATAAAATAATTATTTTCAAGACTATAAATAATTATTTTTAACTAGTTAGCACAAGTTAAAATTATAATAATGGGGATATTATTTTGTGATTTGGAATTTAATTTTTAATTCTCTTTTTTGTAAGTTGGCGCACCATAAAAAACGATGTGGTATTATTTTTAAAAGCACAGGTTTTCAAAAAGGTTATGAATTTATTTATTTTTTTTAGGAGATTTAATATTGTAACTGAAGTACAATGTCAATAAATAGACACCTACATCTACTGTTCCATATACTGAACTGCTCACATGGAGAATTGAGATTTGTTGAGAAAAAAGATTTCTCTCTTGATTCCTCCTCCCACCCCTCCCAATAACGAGAGATGTTATTCAAGTCTAATGAAAAAAAGATCAAGAATGACTGGAATAAGACACACTCTTCATCACTCTAGCACATATAGAATGAGTGGTGTCGTTTGGAGGCCATCGAGCATGTGTGGATCACCCCTGGGGGGGATTCTAGTTTGGTTCCTCGCAAGCACAACGAGACAACTAGGAAGGGTCATTCCAGACAATCAAAATCATCAAAAAAATGTATAGAATACCCATGTATTATTTTCTTTTTAAAATTAATTAAATAAATTATAAACATTATTCACATGATCTTCTATAAATATTTTGGTTCTCTTGCTTCCTTATCTAAATATTTGATTCTATTCTGTGGAGATAGGCATTCATCATCGCATTGATCCTAGAGTCATTATTGATCATGGTAAAAATTATTGTGGGGCGATATCCCAACAACACTTCTACTACTCCCATAACCTAGAAGTTCTATCAGAGTGGTTATATCATAGTTTATAATTATTTATTGAATTATTTAATGGATTATGGTTTAAAAATTTAGTTTGTCAATTCAAGGATAACCATTCTTGTAATCATATTTCAAGATCTTTTCTCCATCTTTTCGTTTCTCATAGCTTTCACAGAAACAAATGATTTTTTAATTAGATTTAAAATGGAGAACTCATCACGAGGTGCTGATGATTCTTCCCAGGTGAAATGAAAGTAAATGTTGTGTGTTCAGACATATATGTCATGTTTATTGCCATACAGTCCATGTAATCCAAACTACACATCGTTTAGTCATGTTCAACGCATCGAAATTATTTTGGAAACTACTCAAGCCATGTCTATTTATTACATGCGGTGTAATTAATTCTCTACCATGTGTTGACAAGGATAGATAGGAACATGCTTACTAGATTACATTTCATGTGGTCCACTACACACGGCCTGTTGTCCCTTCAGGTCATGGGGCCAAAGCATGCATTCCATACATGGTTATTTTGACTAGTAAATGTGTAACATGAAGGCAACACGACCTATACCTTTCTGTTCATGTCATGTACTCATTAATTTATGAATTAAACTTCCCACGCCAAGTCCCTAGGTGTTTAATTTGGGAAAAATGATGATGGTATTACATGTTGTGTATTCAGAACTATAGGTTGTTTACTTTACTGTATTACACAAAGTTAATACAATAACGTTTTTGTAATGTTTAGAACTACACATCATGTATAAATCATATTATGAGTTGTAACTATATGAATTGAAACATCTTGTATTCCATGTGTCATAAGAGTAAGATATTATGAAAATATAATACATTTTGGTTAGATTCTAAGGGTTATTCACCATGATAACTCCAAGGTTAATTTATGTACAGTGATGAGAATATCAAGGATATTCATAAATGGATTAAGATATAATGATTTATTATATATAGATAATTTTTAATAGATTCAAGCACAGTTTATCTTAATAAGAATGATTAAATAATTTAATACTAGTTTTATTAAATGTATAACTCATTGCATGTATGTGGGTGATCATGAGATTAACCAAGACCTTTGTATGTGATTTATTTCCTTTTAATTAATTTATTAAATTAATTATTTTCCAGTGAGCCATATCTCCTCATTAATATATAGGGCCAATGTTACCATGGTTTCTTTTATGTAAACCCCCTTTGTACCCCTCACATGAGTATGATTTTAAAAGAATATGTAATGAATGGAACTCCCAATCTAGTGGAGGTGGATCAAGCGGGAGCCGAGACAAAACCGATACTAGGATATATAGAGGTGGATAGTTGGAAAGTTGTAACCATGAACCCAAAAGGGTCATGGTGTTTATCCCCTAGGCCAGGGTTAGTATATCAACTAGTAGATTTACTAACCATTAGAAAACATCATGATCATGCCCTGTGGTTTATTTTATTTCTGTCAGTTTCATGGTTTATCATTTTGAATGTTTTCTTGAGACCACGTTATTAATGAATTAAACAATCACGAAGGATAGAACTAAAATAAACCAAGATTATGTATAAATATTATCAAGACATGGTTAATCACATAATTATTGTCTAGATAATATTAATAATAATTTGATAATGGAAATAAAAAATTCACACATAAGAGATAAATATCCCTCAAATAATATATTATGTCAGACTACACATTTCATTACATGGTTAAGGGAAAAAATAAATAAAACTTTGTGTTTGACCAACACTTGTTGGGACACTTACTTTTATACAGGAATCCCTTATAAATGGTTTCAGGTTGACTTAACCATATTACTTCAACAAGATTAACCCTTGATAGACTTGGTGTAATATTGGGGGAAAGATTTGAGGAAATCAAAAGTCAAGATTTCATGATTGGGGAGTTGACTCAACAGATCAGGGAGCCGTAAGCCTGTAGTTGGAAAAAACATGCCTAAAAAAATACATCAAAATAGATTGACCAACGCTTATTAGGGTTGTGTGATGGGGAATATGGATCCCTACAACTATAATTTCATGGAAATGATACATTCCTAGTTCAAGGGTGAGGGCCATTGAGACTTGATAAAATTGAAGGAGAATCAATAAAATAAATTTATCATTTATCATAAAATTTAATAAAAAAAGAACTAATGATATTCTCTTTTAATTGTAGAATAAAACTCACAAGCTTGTAAACCATGCCATCCCTGCGATCAATTCATGATAAAGACAGCATCCTCATGAGAAGTAACTTCCATGAATATTTTAGACGCCTTTGGGTTATCCTACGCTGGGAACGGAATTCTTACATGTTGGAGTCACCATTACCTGATCTACCATTCAATGAGGAAAGGGATGAGGATTTCCTAGTCTACGAGAAACAAGTGAATGACGTTGTTGATGTTCAATGTTTTATGCAATAATAAATAACTAGTTAGATAAAAAAGTCACATAAAAACAAGGATTCTTATAGCATGATCAACCACCTCGGTGGTCTTTTACATGATAAAGAAACAAAGCAATGGTTTGGGATCTCAAAATCACTCTTTCAAAATAATCTTGGATAGGGTACCCTTATTGGGAATCATGTATTCAAGATCATTGGATACATAGAGTGCCTATAGGTTCTAGAGTTTATACTCCTCAAAGAACTGGGCACCGATCTCATTCTCGCATCACTCCCACAGAGCTTCTCCAGTTTGTTTTGTTAATTTCAATATGAACAATATTGAGAAGTCTCTATCTGATCTTCTTATTCTCATTCACCAAGTCAAATAATATATGAAGTGAAACAAGCCTTCTAACCTTATAGTGAATAAGATGAAAGGGAAGGAAAATATCTTTTAGCCCAATGCTTCTTGATTCCCATTCATGAAAAGAAGATCAAAGGAGAGGCAAGGGAATATGCGGCTATTTGTTTTGTACGTGGAAAGAAAGGCCACTGGAAGAGAAACTGCACCCAAGATAAGAAGCAAAGGGAAGATTTAGGTTCCTTTTTTATCAATTTCTATCTATATGTTTCTACAAATTGGATACCAATTACATCTTGTGGTGCTCACATATGAATCCAGATACATGAACCAACGAGATTCAAGAAGATTTACTGGATGGAGGTAGATCTAAAAGAATCCAAGAAAGGTAGACTTACTGCTCTAGCTTTTTGTGACTATCTCTTCAAATTTACAACCGGGATGATCTTGGTATTGAAGAGATGTTATTATGTAAAATATGTTACTAAAAACATTATTTCTGTATCCAGATTAGATACATATGGATTTGTTTTTATGTTTGGAAATAAATTTTTCTTCTTTTACAAAGATAGATTTTTTTGAAGGGAACATTTAGACAACGGTCATTACATTTTGGATTACACATACCAAGTAATGGAAATCGATAACAAATATACATCACATGACTCAAACTACCCTCCACATTTCTATCACCATCTAGATCAAGTAAATGAGAAATGCTTTGCAAAGTTAAAGTATGATGGATATTTAGATTCTTTCCAACTAAAACAACATTGTGTATGTCTTTCACGATTACAAGGAAAAGTGACCAAAGATTCATTTAGTTGGAAATGTGAAAGGGATAAAGATCTTATTGAATTCGTTCATAGCGATGTCTGTGGAAAATTTATAGTTAAAGAAAGGATAGGGAACTCATACATTATATCTTTTAATGATGATTTTAGTAGATATGTATATATCTACTTAATGAGGTATAAGTTAGATTCATTTGATATGTTCAATGAATACAAAAATAAAGTTGAGAACCAGCTTGGTGAGAAAATTAAGAAACTCTACTCATACCAAGGTGGAGAATATCTTAATCAAGACTTCATTGATTATATACAAGAGTTTGTGATCCTATCCCAACTCACCCCTCCTTACCCTCCCCAGTTGAATGGTGTGAGAAAGTAGGGGAACCACACCTAGTTGGACATGGTGAGATCATTAATGAGTCATGTGACTCTTCCATTATCCTTTTGAGGATATGAGTTCAAAAATCATGGCACATACTAAACCATGTATCAACTAAATCGATAAATGGTATTCCATACGAATTCTAGAGTATAAATAAATCCATGAAATAAAATTTACATGTTTAGGAAAGTGATGAGTTTGTTATGGACTCTTCAGGTAACAAACATGAATCCTATGGCACAAAGTTTGACTTTATAGGATACCCCATGAAAAAAATGAAAATATTACCTATACAACCCCTCATGAAAAAAATGGTTATAGTGTCAAGATACACAATATTACGTGAGAGGGAGAACATATCCAAAATAATTTGTTAGAGAAAGATAGAGTTCGGTGAAGTCAAGGCTCAAAGTACACAAGAGTTAGTACAGGAACATATTCCACAAAGCCCTGTGGGAGAAATAATTGTTCCAGAGACAGAAAAACTGCTTAGGAGTACAAGAGAGGTTGGAGAACCATAATAGTACAGTTTTCTATTTACTGTGGATAGCCACTCATTTTTAGTTAATAATAATGATCATCTAACATAAAAGGAGGCACTATGTGGCAAAAATGATTCCATGTGGCAGGAAGCCCTGAATTATGAAATTGAGTCCATGTACCAAAATCGTGTCTATATTTTGGTCGATCCTTCAATTGATGTAAAGAATATTGGTTAAAAATGGGTATTCAAGAATAAATAAGATATGGATGGACAATTCAGTACTTATTAGGCATGAAATGTTAAAAAAAGGTTCAAGAATCATCAATGCATTGGCAATGAAAAAAATTTCTCCCTAGTTTTAATGCTAAAATCCATTATAATTCTATTAGCCCTTACTTCTTACCGTGACAATGATATTTGGAAAAACGGTGTCAAAACATCCTTACATAATGGGATCCTTCAGAAAGATGTCTATATCACACAACCTGAAGGATTTATGACTCCAATGGATGCCATTAAGGTATGAAAGTTGTAGATATCCATTTAAGGATTATGGAAAGCATACAGGGCATATAAAATTCATTTTTATGAATCCCTAAGAGATTTTTTTTATCATGAACGAATGTGATCCTTGTGTCTACAAATAGTTTAGTGGGATGGATTCATTTTACTAGTAGTATATGTTTATGATATATTACTTATTAGAAAAGAGATACTAGTCTTACAATCTGTTATGTCGTGGTTGAATCAATGCAACTCCATGAAGGAAATGGGAGAGAAAGAATATACTCTTGGGATCAAGATCCATCGTGATTGATCCAATAGATTGTTGGGCCTATGTCAAGGTACATACATTGAAAATATACTAAAGAGATTTAGTATGAAACAAACTAAGAGGGGATTTTTACCAGTATCACATGGAATTCATCTTTTGTATAAATTTTTTCCAGAGACACATGAGGAAATTAATATAATTGAAATGACTCCATACACATCAGCGATAGGGTCAGACATGTATTCCCTGATATGTACTAGTATGGATGTCGCTTATGCAATGAGTGCGGTGGGAAGAAATCATGATCCCTCGGTGACGTCCATTAGATGGCAGTCGAGACTATCCAAAAGTATATGAGGTATACTAAGGATATATTCTGGGTTTATGGAGGAGATGAAGAACTAGTCTTCATAGGATATGTACATTATAGTTTCCAGACTAATCAAGATGACATGAAGTTACAAACGGGATAAATCTTTACTTTGAATGGAAGTATTATGAGTTGGAAGATCTCAAAGTAGTGTGTGATCTCTGATTCTACAGCGAATTCTGAGTATATTTTTTCTATCGTGGTGGCTAAGGAAGTAGTTTCAATGAGAAGCTTTATTTAGGAGTGGATGCGATACCTAGTAGTTAAGATCCCATCACACTATATTGGGACAATACTGCAGTAGTGGCTCCTGACTAAGATTCAAGGTCACATCAGCGGGCGACACAAAAACAACTAAATTATCATCTCTTAAGGGATTTTTCCATAATAGGTGAGGATGTAGGAAGTAGTATTTCCATAGAAGAAAACGTGGTTGGCCCCCTGAATAAATCATTGATTCAGTAGAATCCCTATCATCATGTGAGGTAGAGGGGACTGAAATTCGTAGGCTGTTGGCTCTAGTCCATGTGGGAGTTTGTGAGAGTTGGTTTCCTAGATACAACTATTTGTACATTGATTAAATTAATATTTATTATATTTAAATATTACACATATTTTTACATATTTTTTATTATTATACATGACTATAGTGTAAAATTTTCCAGGATTATTTTTCACATTGACGAGGACATAACAGTTCCCTACTATGATGAGAACCTTGAAGTACTATGACAATGTTCTTAAATATAGTTATGAGGTTGGATGAAATACTATAATGGAACAAATAGCATATAGACTGTTAGGTGTGAGTGCTCATAAGCAGATGAGACTTCTTCTCAAGATATTCTGACTTGGTAATCTCCAAGTCAGGAGACTATGAGAGAAGAACCGCCAATATAATTCTTCATGATTTGGTGTTATTAGATATTCTTTTTTACAAGAATGTGTAATGATACATATACTTTAAAATTATGATTAATATGTGTCATGACTCGAGCACTATGATTTGCTGATGAAAACTATCATAGAGACAGTTGGTGGGATGTAGGGTACATTGGGAGTGTCTTGAATGACATGTTATTGATGGATACGTCGAGAAAGGATTTCCCCCCTTGATTTATGGATATAGATATACTGACCCATTGATTGAAATAGAACTGTCTTACAAAATTCCATGGTCATGGTGTAATGAAAAGTTTATTTCAGGTAGTCAAGGAATGGAATATTAAGAATAAAGGTTGATGACAGTATCATGAAACCATCTTGATGATATATCGAGATAAAGGGATTATATTACATAGTGAGATTTAATATGTGGATGTCATTGTTACGACTTTGAGTTCTACATCTTGGGAACCTTCACACATAACTAGACAATACTCTAGGAATTTAGGAAATATGGTTTAATTCCAATGAGAAATAATACTAGAGGGTCACACACTATGTGTTTCTGATGGTCTTAGTTAAATTTTAATTAAATTAAATTAATTGAATAAATATTATTCTCAAGATAGTGGAATAATTTTTTTCAACTTATAATGATTTCATAAATTAAATAAATATTTTTTCATCATATTTTGGGTGAAATATATTTATTTATTTTATTGAACATTTAATCAATATTTATTTAATAGTTTTTAGATAAAATGTTTATTTAAAAGAATAATTTATTTATTTATTTATTCATGTGTTTAATAAATGGATGTGGTGTTCGAGCAGACCAAAGTCAGTCCGGTAGTATAATATTTATTAGCAATATGGTAAATAATTATTTAACTAGATGGAACAAGTTAAAATAATAATAACGCTGCAAATAATTTTTTGACATGTAATTTTATTTGTAATTCTGTTTTGCGCAAGCTGGAACACCATAAATAATAATTCTATATTAGGATTAAAACAATAGTTTTTTCTATAACATTATGAAAGTATTTAATTTTTGTTACAAAATTAAATATTGTAACTAAATCCCAATGTATTTAAGAAGAAACGTATGTCTATTGTGCCATGTACTGAACTACATGCCCAATGAATTGAGAATTGTTGAGGTAAACGATTTCTCACTCAAATTCTCTTCCCATCCCTCTCAAGAATGAGAGATGTTCATCAAGACTACAAAACCAGAAATCAAGAACGACTAACACAAGGCACTCACTTTTATGCGCTAGCACCTGAGGAATGAGTAGTGTCAGTCAAAGGCCATCGAAGTATGTGTGGATCACCTCTAGAGGGATTCTGGTTGGGATCCTCACAAGTGCAACTGGACAATCTTGAAGGGTCATTCCGGACAATCAAAATCATTAATTAAGAAATTACGAATGATATAGGAATTATATTTTTTATGAAATTAATTAAATTGATTATAAACATGATGTGAAATATCCTCTCTAATGTTTTGGGTCACTTCTTTATTTATCTAAATCAGCGATTCTATTCGTTGGAGAATGGCGTTAATGGTCGTATTGATCTCAGAATATTCATTGATCCTTGAAGAAATTAAGGTTGGGTGTCAGGCCAACCGCGCTTCCACTATGCCCGAAACCTACATATTCATATCTATGATCATTTTTAGTGATTATTATATATTAATAATTTTATTAATTGAGGTAATGATTCCCGAATTTGATGTATTGATGAAATAAATGACAATATATGATCACAACAATGTTATATTATTTAGGTGCATCACGAGTGATGTGATATTAATGAATAATTCTATAAAGGATTTATAATGTATGAAATTATATGAAAGTAAATATCATAAACCCTAGGAATTGAACTACCTGATATAGTCATTGTAAATGGTAAATTTTTTCAATAGATAATTTTTAGAAAATCAAATAGGGTCAAGTCGAGCGCATAGGTTTATGAAAATATCATGCAACATTCCTGTTATAGATATCTAGATAAAGGGATTATACTACATACTGTTCATTTGTAGGAGTTTACATGTCATTGCAATATTAACTAATTTATCTATATAATACTTAGTGTGTTTCTAAACACGAACCTTGGATATTTAGTTTTCTAACTTAATACCAAAGAGAAAGGGGCATAGAGGGTTACACACTATGGGTATTTAGAACCTTAGTGAAATTTCATACGAACATAACATATTGGATATGTATTATTATTGTAAATGGTTTAATAATTATTCATATTGGTTAGATCAGAAATATTCAATCACTTGTTTTTCAGAGAATATATTCTAGACTTGAATATTTAATAAGTATATGTCCACTGAATAAATATTTATTTAATTACATGAATATAATTTTTTTTATTATCATTTATTCACAAGTTTACAATAGATATTTTTATTTAAATTTTTAAATATTTTATTAATATTAATTCATAGATTATTGAAATATAATATTTATATACATACTGGAAATTATTATAGTGTTATTTAATTAATTAAAAAAATTCATTTTTCAAAGCCCAATAAATATTTAAAAGGATTGGAGGACTCCGTTTTATAGTCTTGTGAAAAAAATTCATTTTAAATTTTATTTAAATAAATAATAACATATTTATTCATGAAAATTAAATATGTTTTATCCATGTGTTCGGTGCATGTAAAATAAATTCTTTAGTTACATTATTATTTTGATATTGTGTTATCTGTGGATTAATATGATAATAAGGGATCTTATGCAATTATTATTCTATAACCCAATTAGGATTTAAACCCATTTGCAAATTTTTCTATATAAGAGAACTACAATATTTAATTTTAAACTACGAGTTCTAGATATGATTCTATCAAGACCTAGAAAGATCTCACCTAGATCAACCTAAAGATCATGAATCCTTTCTACTCCTCCACTGGAGTGAATACATTATCCATTAAAAGATTTATATGTGATCAACATCGATCATCACATATGGTAAATTTATCCCTTTTACCTATGAGATAATTCTATGACGATGATCAATGGTTTTCCAATCATGTTCTGATCAATATTATGGGGAATATATAATTGATTCCTTTGATGCAACAACTGTATGACCAAATTTGTCTACCAATTAATCGAAGTCCAAAAAACTTTCAATGAAAATTAATTGTCTAATTAAAAAATAATTATAAATTATATATGAACTATTTCTCTCTTCTAGGTTTTGAGTTCAAGTTAAACTATATTCATAATAATTTTTGTGGTCATGATGATTTTTTCAACATGTACATCATATATTATTCATTTATTTTGACTAAATTCCTAGTTTTCAATGCCAAAATTGGTGAATCAATTTCACTTAGTTCCTTTATGTTATTTTATAAGGTTCATATAATAATTTATAATGGTTTCTAAATCATTAATCAATTATAAGAAATTATTATTATCTTTTTCATTTAGTTTATCTATTATTTAATCAAGATCTTAATTAACATGTTTCTAACATATTAATTTGATTCAATAAATTTCCTTATAATTATTGGAATATTTAGAATATAATATGAATGGGAAATGATTTATTTTGGTGGTGATGAGGATTATGGACAATAAACATAGAATTAAGGCATGTGACAAAAAGTACATGCTGTGTACCAATGTTCACCACAGATAGACATGTAGTGGGTTATATGATGTTCTTAGTAGTAATAACACATGTAGAATTGAATGCGCACCATGTTCTTACTAGGCCACACTAGAACACTGTATGTTAGACAATACAATGTGTAGCTAGCATACATGATGTGTGATCTACATAGATAATTGAAAAATTTCACAAAAACCCTATGTTCAAATATGTGTTATCACACCATTTGATACCGATGGTATATATCATTAATTCTAGTGTGATATACATAATGTATAGATTTAGTACACACTATGAGACTAATTAATTCCCATGTTTGAAGAATAAACTGAGTCCACATGTGAGTTATGTGGACACATGACATGTATAACACACAACATGTAGCATGTTTGTATATCCAATGTAACCCTACTGAGATACACACCATGGAATTAGAAAATTATAGAAGTTACAAGTTAAGTGATGTGAATAGTTTGTATCTCATTACTAACTGTCATGTATTCACCCATTAATGGGAAAAATATCTTAAAGGAATAACTGTTAATTACAACATTAAAAACATTCATATTCTGTTTTTCTTTGATGTGTTTACTATGAAAAAAATGATTGAAGAATTAATAAATTCCAAAATAATTCTTTATACTTATCTATAATTACTAGACATGTTCTTTATTATCTAAATTGTATTTATGATGGGTATCTTGAATAGAAATTGAATGCTCATTAAGATATCATAAATTAGCTAATTATTTAATTGTACTATTTCAAGTGTGTTTAAATTAATAATAAAAAAATTGAATTTAATGATTTCTAGTGTACATATCGTATTAATTACATATATTATAATGACCATGATAGTATATCAACATGTGTAGATGATTGGTTTATTTAATTTTTTTATTGAATAGTTTTATATTAATTTATTATATTAAATAATGGCCTATAATTTATACCTCTCCACTTGGTATGTATAGTCTTTCATACCCATTGTTTTATTTAGATAAATCCCATTAACAATTCCTTTAGTTACACTCACCTGCATCTATGTAAGATTATGTAATTGATGGAGCTCCCTAGATAGTGTAGGTTGTTTATGTTAGGTGATTTGATGATACCATGTCAATATGTACACATGAACACATATCAATTAATGAAACATGAACCATGCATAGTTCAAGGAGAGGATTCCCTTAGGTCAAGGGTTGTTTTATAAATTATAAACTAACTTTACATCATAGAATTGTTTTTTATTCCCCTTTATTTATATAATTTCTACCCATTTCATGGATAATTATTTATATATTTTTTAATCCTTAAATAGAATTATTGACAAGAAATTAATATTAAATTAAAATAAATATTATAACATGTGTAAACATTATCTAGACATGGTTAATCCTTTATTTAAAATCAACATAATATGAAAATTCATGTAGTAAGATAAAATATTAAATTTTAACAAAAATATAATAATAACTAAAATAAAATATTAATATAGTATAGACTTCAACTACCTGGGTGAAAAATTGGTCCATAGATCAAAGTTCATAACCAACCTTTGTGGGGGAGATTTCAAATATCAGGGAATCTCTACCTTGATATTTGAGTTGACATAACCAAGCCCGTAATTATGGTTGATCACCACCATGACAAATAGTGTAAATAGTAGGAAATGTTTTTATGATATCCTAATATAGTATTTTTTGATTTGAGGGTCCACTTGACGGATCAATGAGTAAAGAGTTTCTATATTTGGAATGTTATGCCAACCTAAATATCATCAAGTATCTTGAGAGACCCATATTTAGGTTATAAGAAGGGATATATGGATCCTTGACACTATGATATCTAGGAAATAAGATATTATGAAACCAATGGTGAGGACTATTGTGATTCAATAGAATAATGGGGGAGTAATAAACTAAAATAAATTTATTATGTAATTAGTAATCTAGATAATGTATTGAAATAATTCTCTATTTTGGTAACGAAATTGATATTCACATGCCTTTGAATATAAAAATACTATCTATTATAGAGAAGTATATGCTTCTCATAGGATTAGATTCTAGGATTTGTATAGGCATATACACATATACTATTCCATGAAAGGAAATTATAGATACTGGAAAACACTATTCTGGTGGCACCTAATAAAGAGGGATTTGTGGAAGAACTATCTATCTACCTAAAACATTTGGATGATTCAAAAAATCTCCAATGTTTCAAGATCTATTACCTACGAAGTGATATTTTTAAAAAACTTAAGGATACATATTTGATTATCATTTCTAACACAATAATAATTTTTAATGAAAATCTATATTAAATTCCATATATAACACACAACACTGAGATTAAACAAACCATGAAATATTATTATTTAAATATGAAAATTGTGACATACCCATTGAATTTGAAGCTATGAATAGTATTAAAAATATTATTAAATATATGTAGTGGCAAACTCAAAAAAACATATTAAATAAATCTTAGGATATAAGAACTCAACTTTTTAGTAAATTCACATTATGTTTCAAAATAATTTTCCTTCCGAACTGATTTTAATTTATTTTTTTCAAGTCAATATTATTTTCAATTTATAATAATTTAAAAAAATATTTTCTAAAATAGACATAATTTTTTAAATCTATTTATAAAAATTATATTAGTTTTAATTATTTAAATATTTTTAAAAAATATTAATTTTCTATTAAATTATTAAAATTTTTAATATTTATTGAAAACTTCATTTTTATTTCCAACATTTGAGAAGTTACATTATTATTTAAAAATAATTAAAATTAAAATTAGATCTATTAAATTTACGCTAATCAAATTTTGTTCATTAGATTCAACTTTCTAGCTCAATTTAATATAATAACATTTTTTATACATACGATTAATTTTATTAGAAAATTGTTTTTTTAGAATTCAAAATTTTAATATTAAATAAATTTCATCCTCTTATTAACATTTAATATTGGAAAATGGGTTCCATATTTTGAATTATGAGGTTAGAATTTTGTATCTAAGCCCCATTTTTTTCATTATGAATAGTACCAACCAACTATCAGTTGTGTTTTGGCCACCCTAACCTATAGATTTTTTCATTTAGATGTCTATGACAAAGGATGAAGATGTTTTTTTCACGTGAATATCATGGAGAGACTTAACCACCATTATCAATTTCAGCTGACCTACCTTGGGAACCATGATCACCTCGATGTTGTTTACAAGAAGTAAAATAGTGTTGAGATTACAACACTATTAGTAACTCAATGTCCTGAATCCAATGGCTTCCACTAGACGATCCAAAAGACAAGTGTTAAGAGCCTTTCTATGCTTCACCAAGTAATGAAATATGCATTTACATACATGAAAATGAAAGGTTGGATGAAGTATATGTCCCTCCTCTTTATCTCTATCATATTACAATGATAAGACTATCACTCAGGTATATCCTTCTACAATGAATATTCCACTATGTCTACAACTGTGGGTAGTCTTGTCACCGCTAATAATCTAGTGGTTCACTGAAATATAGACACTGACATAGGGAATGAAAGGGAAAAACCCCTTCAAGGGGAGACAAATTACCATGCAAACCTCCAAACAGGTGTCTGTACTCATTAGCAGAGACTTGTTCTCAGAATTAGGAGCCCAAAAATGATACTAATCCACATTCTCATAAATATATTAACAAAATAAAGGGTCATATGAAGACCTCTAACCCACTCATGGTTTTTCCAAAAGTGGAGACGGATCCCAGAACAACTGTCTTGTATCAAGAGCTCTAAGAATATAAAATATCATTGATGAACTTATTCTCATGTAATTATAAAACCCTGAAAATGACATAAGGGACCACATATATTCTTTTATGGTGAAATCAGTCATTATTAGACAAGAGACCAGATTTGAACTCAGTTCCCCCTACACATGATCAAAGACAAATCAATGGGCTATATAAAATGACTGAGATATGAGTCACCTTCCCCACTTTAGCAGTGTGCCTTTCTAGATTGGTATGAAGGATTTTATTACTTTTGAGTCATTATTCCTATTAATCCATTAGTGACCAAAAATAACCACCATGAACATGTTATAGCTTCTCTCATTGCCTGACATGAGCCTCTGGAATTGCAACAAGATGAAATTTATCCTAAAGTAAATCCATACCCAGCATGGGTGGATCATGTTCGAGGACACCTAGATTTGGGAAATTAGAGCTTCACTCAATTTAATTTGATTGGAGAACTACTAAAAAATTTATCACATTTTTTCTAAAGGTTCAGTATAATTCTAGGTAAGTCATAATTAAAAGAAGTTCATAAGCTTTGATGCTTTATTCAAACTTTTGGAGGACCTTCTGTCATTAGGTAAAATAAAATGAGGATAGTTTTTTCTGTCATTTGTGAATACCTCTATGATAGTTTCTGTAGAGACCCGTAGCTTATCGTACATGGACATTACATTACATTTGCGGAATACTTAGTACATAACAAAAACACACACTAAAGGATCGTAATAGTTTAGTGTCTTTGGAAACTCGGAACGTAATCTTCTAATCGTGGTGAGAGTTCTTCAATATCTCCCATAAAGGTCATCCCTTTTTTTTTACCTAAAACCTTTCTTTATATCCTGGGGAAAAGAAAACATAAAAGGGTGAGCTCAAATGCTCAGTAAGGGTAAACAAAAGAAATATCAATCACATAATTTTCATAAGAACATAACTTTTTTGGAAATCTTAACCTGCAAAAGAGAGCATAATTTCATAACATGGGATAAATCATAGTAGTGAAATGAAATCATAACTTAAAACATTACTCATTGTGGCATACACACATAATCATAGAGAATCATTTCTTGTTAGTCAAGACTCATTGCCAAGACTATCTTAGTGGACAAAGTCCCTTTCTGAATCGAGTAATCCTCGTTTCAGTCCTGTTTCACTGAACCGGTATAACCTACCATTCCAGCCATGTCTATCTCATGAGATATGAAATCTTTACCCAATGCATTGGAGGGAGATATAGGTCCCACCCATCTCTTAATGAATCCTTTCTTATGTGTGCCACAAAATCATAAATCATACATCATTGCATAACCCATGTAATAAAAATGGGATTCTTAAACAACATGACATCATAAAACCATTCATATAAGATAAAGGAATTCATAAACATAATTCCATCACAACATAGTCAAATCAATGTAAAAATATGGATAGAAATAGAACCCTTTATTATCTTATATGGAAAATAATTTTGATAAATCACTTGAATTGAATTCTTGAGGAAAATATCCTTTCTTCTTCAAAATCAATTTCTTTTCACAAAACATCATGCAATTTTAAAAGAAAGAGATTTTATTGAAAATAGTCATGAAATCTTTTAGAGGAAGCTTCATTAAAATAAGGTTTTATAAAACAGTAGAAATCCGTTCGTGCCGTATAAGTTAAAAAAACATTCTTCGTACTTTTGTCGGAAAAGTCAAAAAGTACCTCGTACGAAAAACGACAAAAGATTCCTTTCATACGTATTACTAAAAACTCACTGAAGGGTAAAAATGGATTTAAACAATTTTAGGTGGATGGAAATAATATTACATATTGAGTAAACATGGATGTGGATGATAAAATACACCCCAGTAAATATTTACGAATAAACAATCTCGGATAAAAATGAGATTGTGATATTTCCCTTACCTTAGGTCCGATTTGCTTCGTATGTGTCCGAACCTCCTGTATAATGATTTAAATAATGTCATTGACTTATTACAGAATCATATTCATTGTTATGATATCATATATGGTTCACTTATGACATTATATTACCCGTTCTTTTGTAAATTCTATGTTAAAGAAGCGTTTTGGGTAAAATCATTTCATTTATCGTAGGTGTTTTGACTTGTTGTTCTTGACATCATTATTACTTATATCATGATTTACTTACTTCCAGAATATAAAATATGATTTATATATCATATATATTCAGTATATATATATATATATAATAGGTAGATAAATAAAATGAAAAACACCGTTCATGGAGACGGTAGTCCGTACGTACGCATGAACGTTGTTTTCCTTTCCTTATTGTCTTGAAATGGAAGTAAGTAGATGACATACATATGTATATATATACATAAATCCAGTAGCTTTATAATGTCATATATTTCATTATTATTTCTTATATATACTTTATAATCATTCTTAAATGGTTAATATGGAGAATGAATCTCATCGCGTCGTGGAGACGGTAGTCCGTACGTACGCACGAGCAATGATATCATTTCTATAAGTATTGAATTGAATTGGAGTGAATTATACAATATATCAGAATCAATATGATGTTTTAATAACTATGTATAGTTATTCTTTACACCATTATACCCATCCTTGTAAGGTGGTGGTGGAAAATAGATTACACCACGGCGTGGAGACGGTATTCCGTACGTACGCACGCGCGGTGATTTATTTTTCCGTAGGATGGATAGATGGTGAAATAGGGTTGTTTCATACTTATAATAACATATCATTATATGAGTGATACTGATGTTATTACTTCATAATGAAACAACCTAAGAAGAAGTGGAAGAAGAAATAAAGATAAAAGAATTGGTAACGGTAATTACCTCTTCTTTGAAGCGCCTCTTTGAGACCTCCTCTTAGGGCACTAGAATTGGTCTTTGAGGAAGACCAGAACCTCTAGGATGTTGCTAGGGAAGTGGAGAAGAGATTTTGGCAGGGGTTGGCCGAGCTTGAGAGCTCAAATTGGTGTGAGGAGGAGGGGGAGGAGGTGTCATTTTATAGGGGAGGAGAGGGGCACCTTAGGAATTCTTAAAAATATTAATTTATAATAAATCTAACCCCACTTAAAAACCTCAAAAAATGACTCATATTCGAAGATTAGATGATATAGGGTTGTAATCTCATCAACCAATCAAATTTAGACATGTTTGGATATTATTTTAAACCTTATCAATTAGATTTAACTCTAAGTTAAATAATTTAACTTTTACCGTGTCTTTTTGTTTTCTTTCACTATATGGTTAATACACTTACTATAACATGCCAAACGAACCCCAAATTGTTTATTATTAATATATATATCCTTATCTAAGTCATTTGGCCGATCCTTAGATTTTTAGGAATAAAATAACAATTAATAATATAATATTTGATTTAAAAACTATTTTGTGTCAATTTTGACACTATTTGATATATGATTTTTGTGAAAGTCATAACAGAATTAAATGTTCGAACCAAGTAGATTAAAGCAACATTAATATATCATAGTAACCTAGAAAATTAGTGGAATTCATAAAAAATCTCAAATTACATTTATTTTGGTGCTTATAACATCAATTATGTCAATATTTCATTAAAAAGATAATTACTGCACCATCGTTGTGTCATAAATAAATTAAATTATCTGATGTCTAAAAATTACAAATAAAATACCATCATGTAGGAAATCGTTTTAGCTTTCTAATGAATATTTACAATCGAATTTATCTTATGTATAACCCTATATTAAAAATGATTTACTTATTAAACTTTGATTTTAACTATTTTAACCCTTCTTTAAATAAATTAATAATAAATGTCCTAATCTAATCCAAGTGGGCCTAAATGGTCATATTTTATTACTAAGTTTGTTTTTGGTCGAATTACACTTGTCCAATAGAATTAGGACATGTGTTAGGGTAATATTAATATCATATTTACCCTTAGTTACCCTATTTACTATTAACCGCGGTAAAAATAGTAAAAAGTTACTATTCACCAAAAAATTATTTTCATCTCATTGAACCACATTTTAGTCCTTGATAATAACCGTGTCTCTCGGATTTTCGAAATTCCATTCACAGAAGCGGTAAAATTAAGTTTTATGCAAAATTCAGTTTTTAACCTACCACTTAGTAGTTTCACTATTCATCAAAAATTGAAGGTTTTCAGAAAAATGCCAAAATTTCATCCTAAGCTATATTTCATATTCCGAATTCAAAAATGAAGTCTATTTTACCAAATTCATAACATCGAAGTTGCATTAATTAATTTTATAATTAAATCCCGCTGTTAAAACAAATAGCGTGTTTTTAAGAAACAATATCTATCAAAAGATTGACACTTGTTTATGTCTGGTTTAAATGTGCAATTACATCCAATGACCAACATCGTATTAAATTGTAAAAATATATTCTAAATATACTTTAAAACCACTCAAATTAATGATTTATCACTATTAATTATTTCGATTAAAAAAGTTGTTTTTAATTATAATTTAGTAATTTTCACTATTCATCGGAATATGAAAGTTATCCGAAAAGTACAAAAATTTCACCTTAGGCTAAATTCGATACTCCGAATCCATAAATGAAGTCCATTTTGAAAAATAAAATTTACAAAATTTCAAAAAGTGGTTATTACTATTCACAACAGCTAGTTTTAATAATATCTTAATAGCATATCGTTGTTTAGCGAAACTTGGTGTTGCGTACAACACACGCTATCGAGGAAGGTCGCGATTGCGTGTAATGCAAGGCAAGTCAAGGATGTGTGTTGTGCAAGCTCTTTTTGGTGTAGCGTACAACACAAGACATTAAAAAGAATATTTTTTTATAAAATCTTGGGCTGTTACATTCTACCCCCCTTAAAATGAATTTCGCCCTCGAAATTCGTCGGGGTTATAAATGGTTTACTATTCGAAAGTTTCTTTTATAGAAACCCACATCGTAAAAAAGGAATACCAAAACTTGGCTTTAAAAACTAAAGTATGAAATGTAACGATTACCCAAATAAACTAATCACTGGGTTTCCACATAGGTGAAAATATGGATATGGAAGAGAAATCTAACCATCATGTTCTGATGGAGAGTGGTAGAGAACATGGCTATGGAAAAGCCAGTAATCACAAATCCATAGATTTGTGATGATATAAGGTACCATCTTATTCATCAGGTATAAGATCACTAGGACAACATTTTTGGTTTTCAAGATCATTTCCCTAAAGTTGAAAATTTGAATTAGAATAAATACTTACTTTATTTTGGTACAATCTCACTGTTGTTCGTGCCTTTAACAATTTCCACTTCATCTCTTAAATAAATGAAGTTGAATTTGTTATTCATGGAGTGTTAGCAGATCATGTGATAGAATGACGGGTCATTCCATCTGTCTCAAACAAAAGGTTAGAAAAGAAAAATAATATACACAAGTCGATCTATAGTGAGATTAATCATATATGGTTCCTAAAATGGACTTTATACTTCATATATCATACTGCTTAATATAATAAAACTAGTTTCTAATAAACAGGGACTTCCGGTAGGCCAGTGGTAGGCGATAAAGGCCAGTCGCACTTCGGTTGTGGGTTCGATTCCTACAGCCTTGTCTGAAGCGATGGGCTGTCGCCCGTCCTGCAGGTTGTCCTTTTTCTAAAACTACGTTACTATAACATCCCATCAATAATATCGAAAATCTTCTATCCTTAAACAATACTAACTTATGTCCAACATAATCCAGTCTAATCTTTAGGCTTATACATAATACTGCAGTCCACTCTCATAATATAGTGACAACGATTACCAGAGATTTAATACCATCGTTGATCCCCATATATCATAAGATATGTTTTGTTGGTCACATTCCAAACATTCAAAGTCCTTAATCATGTATTCTCTTGAATACCTTAGTGAAAACATGAATGCAGTTTAAAGTTAACACTTTCCACATACCAAAATCCTCAAAATTCTATATACTCAAACCATGATATAACTTAGTCCTTATATCAATCATGAGCTCATGAATACAATCAAACATCTCATTATCTTCTTATCCTTTCATTATGCACTTATCATCTACTTTCCAAAAGTATCTGAATAACCTTTCATGGTTATTGGTACCATTCATCATACACTTTCAAAACTTAAGGAAAGACAACAGTGTAACAATCCTTAGATGTCTCCTTATTCCATGAGATTATTTATACAACATTACACATGATAAACATGTAATCATTCCACTATATTCTTAGACCATTGACCGAGCTTCAACATTTCTTTCATCTCACATATCATTTGTAGTTTCTTCATCATCATCAACATAAATACTTCCCATACGACCATACTGATTCTCTTCATGAGACTTTCCCTTAGGGCATTGGTTTGCATAATGCCCATACATTCCACATTTAAAACATTTAACCATTGTTGATGTCGTAGCAATACCATTATCCTCATCCATGGTGTTAACTGAACCTTTTCCTTTTCACTTACTGGCTTTGTGTCCTTCTTTTCCACACCCAAAGCATCTTCCAGTTCCTTTGAAACATTCTCCTTGATGCCTCTTCCCACATGATTTACATAGGGGAAATTGAACTTTCTTTCCTCTATGATCATCATGGAACTCCATCTTTCTCTTATTAGTCGAGTCAGGAAACTTACCAAATTTTACTTTATTGATCATGTTGTGAGATTGTTGATTCGGCATAATAATGATGTTTGGACATCCAAATCCCATTTCATTTGGTTGCTCATGAAGAATATCATTCCATTGTCCATCATATCCTCCATTATCGTGAATCATCTTGTTTCCAGCCATATTCTAAAACCCAAAAAAGAATAGTGTGAGAGGCAAAAATCGTAATAAAGGGGGAGTAACATAAATATCTATCATCTTTGGTTTAATCTAATATCGTTACCACAGTTCTAGAACTATATCCTATACGTATACTTATCCTTAGGGGCATCCCTAGACATACCTTAGAAATATCTCTAGGGATCTCACTAATGTTTTCGCATCCTAGTTTCCAAAGGTTGACTAAACCTTTCCTCTGATACCAACTGTAGAGACTCGTAGCTTATCGTACATGGACATTACATTACATTTGCGTAATACTTAGTACATAACAAAAACACACACTAAAGGATCGTAATAGTTTAGTGTCTTTGGAAACTCGGAACGTAATCTTCTAATCGTGGTGAGAGTTCTTCAATATCTCCCATAAAGGTCATCCCTTTTTTTTACCTAAAACCTTTCTTTATATCATGGGGAAAAGAAAACATAAAAGGGTGAGCTCAAATGCTCAGTAAGGGTAAACAAAAGAAATATCAATCACATAATTTTCATAAGAACATAACTTTTTTGGAAATCTTAACCTGCAAAAGAGAGCATAATTTCATAACATGGGATAAATCATAGTAGTGAAATGAAATCATAACTTAAAACATTACTCATTGTGGCATACACACATAATCATAGAGAATCATTTCTTGTTAGTCAAGACTCATTGCCAAGACTATCTTAGTGGACAAAGTCCCTTTCTGAATCGAGTAATCCTCGTTTCAGTCCTGTTTCACTGAACCGGTATAACCTACCATTCCAGCCATGTCTATCTCATGAGATATGAAATCTTTACCCAATGCATTGGAGGGAGATATAGGTCCCACCCATCTCTTAATGAATCCTTTCTTATGTGTGCCACAAAATCATAAATCATACATCATTGCATAACCCATGTAATAAAAATGGGATTCTTAAACAACATGACATCATAAAACCATTCATATAAGATAAAGGAATTCATAAACATAATTCCATCACAACATAGTCAAATCAATGTAAAAATATGGATAGAAATAGAACCCTTTATTATCTTATATGGAAAATAATTTTGATAAATCACTTGAATTGAATTCTTGAGGAAAATATCCTTTCTTCTTCAAAATCAATTTCTTTTCACAAAACATCATGCAATTTTAAAAGAAAGAGATTTTATTGAAAATAGTCATGAAATCTTTTAGAGGAAGCTTCATTAAAATAAGGTTTTATAAAACAGTAGAAATCCGTTCGTGCCGTATAAGTTAAAAAAACATTCTTCGTACTTTTGTCGGAAAAGTCAAAAAGTACCTCGTACGAAAAACGACAAAAGATTCCTTTCATACGTATTACTAAAAACTCACTGAAGGGTAAAAATGGATTTAAACAATTTTAGGTGGATGGAAATAATATTACATATTGAGTAAACATGGATGTGGATGATAAAATACACCCCAGTAAATATTTACGAATAAACAATCTCGGATAAAAATGAGATTGTGATATTTCCCTTACCTTAGGTCCGATTTGCTTCGTATGTGTCCGAACCTCCTGTATAATGATTTAAATAATGTCATTGACTTATTACAGAATCATATTCATTGTTATGATATCATATATGGTTCACTTATGACATTATATTACCCGTTCTTTTGTAAATTCCATGTTAAAGAAGCGTTTTGGGTAAAATCATTTCATTTATCGTAGGTGTTTTGACTTGTTGTTCTTGACATCATTATTACTTATATCATGATTTACTTACTTCCAGAATATAAAATATGATTTATATATCATATATATTCAGTATATATATATATAATAGGTAGATAAATAAAATGAAAAACACCGTTCATGGAGACGGTAGTCCGTACGTACGCATGAACGTTGTTTTCCTTTCCTTATTGTCTTGAAATGGAAGTAAGTAGATGACATACATATGTATATATATACATAAATCCAGTAGCTTTATAATGTCATATATTTCATTATTATTTCTTATATATACTTTATAATCATTCTTAAATGGTTAATATGGAGAATGAATCTCATCGCGTCGTGGAGACGGTAGTCCGTACGTACGCACGAGCGATGATATCATTTCTATAAGTATTGAATTGAATTGGAGTGAATTATACAATATATCAGAATCAATATGATGTTGTAATAACTATGTATAGTTATTCTTTACACCATTATACCCATCCTTGTAAGGTGGTGGTGGAAAATAGATTACACCACGGCGTGGAGACGGTATTCCGTACGTACGCACGCGCGGTGATTTCTTTTTCCGTAGGATGGATAGATGGTGAAATAGGGTTGTTTCATACTTATAATAACATATCATTATATGAGTGATACTGATGTTATTACTTCATAATGAAACAACCTAAGAAGAAGTGGAAGAAGAAATAAAGATAAAAGAATTGGTAACGGTAATTACCTCTTCTTTGAAGCGCCTCTTTGAGACCTCCTCTTAGGGCACTAGAATTGGTCTTTGAGGAAGACCAGAACCTCTAGGATGTTGCTAGGGAAGTGGAGAAGAGATTTTGGCAGGGGTTGGCCGAGCTTGAGAGCTCAAATTGGTGTGAGGAGGAGGGGGAGGAGGTGTCCTTTTATAGGGGAGGAGAGGGGCACCTTAGGAATTCTTAAAAATATTAATTTATAATAAATCTAACCCCACTTAAAAACCTCAAAAAATGACTCATATTCGAAGATTAGATGAGATAGGGTTGTAATCTCATCAACCAATCAAATTTAGACATGTTTGGATATTATTTTAAACCTTATCAATTAGATTTAACTCTAAGTTAAATAATTTAACTTTTACCGTGTCTTTTTGTTTTCTTTCACTATATGGTTAATACACTTACTATAACATGCCAAACGAACCCCAAATTGTTTATTATTAATATATATATCCTTATCTAAGTCATTTGGCCGATCCTTAGATTTTTAGGAATAAAATAACAATTAATAATATAATATTTGATTTAAAAACTATTTTGTGTCAATTTTGACACTATTTGATATATGATTTTTGTGAAAGTCATAACAGAATTAAATGTTCGAACCAAGTAGATTAAATCAACATTAATATATCATAGTAACCTAGAAAATTAGTGGAATTCATAAAAAATCTCAAATTACATTTATTTTGGTGCTTATAACATCAATTATGTCAATATTTCATTAAAAAGATAATTACTGCACCATCGTTGTGTCATAAATAAATTAAATTATTTGATGTCTAAAAATTACAAATAAAATACCATCATGTAGGAAATCTTTTTAGCTTTCTAATGAATATTTACAATCTAATTTATCTTATGTATAACCCTATATTAAAAATGATTTACTTATTAAACTTTGATTTTAACTATTTTAACCCTTCTTTAAATAAATTAATAATAAATTTCCTAATCTAATCCAAGTGGGCCTAAATGGTCATATTTTATTCCTAAGTTTGTTTTTGGTCGAATTACACTTGTCCAATAGAATTAGGACATGTGTTAGGGTAATATTAATATCATATTTACCCTTAGTTACCCTATTTACTATTAACCGCGGTAAAAATAGTAAAAAGTTACTATTCACCAAAAAATTATTTTCATCTCATTGAACCACATTTTAGTCCTTGATAATAACCGTGTCTCTCGGATTTTCGAAATTCCATTCACAGAAGCGGTAAAATTAAGTTTTATGCAAAATTCAGTTTTTAACCTACCACTTAGTAGTTTCACTATTCATCAAAAATTGAAGGTTTTCAGAAAAATTCCAAAATTTCATCCTAAGCTATATTTCATATTCCGAATTCAAAAATGAAGTCTATTTTACCAAATTCATAACATCGAAGTTGCATTAATTAATTTTATAATTAAATCCCGCTGTTAAAACAAATAGCGTGTTTTTAAGAAACAATATCTATCAAAAGATTGACACTTGTTTATGTCTGGTTTAAATGTGCAATTACATCCAATGACCAACATTGTATTAAATTGTAAAAATATATTCTAAATATACTTTAAAACCACTCAAATTAATGATTTATCACTATTAATTATTTCGATTAAAAAAGTTGTTTTTAATTATAATTTAGTAATTTTCACTATTCATCGGAATATGAAAGTTATCCAAAAAGTACAAAAATTTCACCTTAGGCTAAATTCGATACTCCGAATCCATAAATGAAGTCCATTTTGAAAAATAAAATTTACAAAATTTCAAAAAGTGGTTATTACTATTCACAACAGCTAGTTTTAATAATATCTTAATAGCATATCGTTGTTTAGCGAAACTTGGTGTTGCGTACAACACACGCTATCGAGGAAGGTCGCGATTGCGTGTAATGCAAGGCAAGTCAAGGATGTGTGTTGTGCAAGCTCTTTTTGGTGTAGCGTACAACACAAGACATTAAAAAGAATATTTTTTTATAAAATCTTGGGCTGTTACAGTTTCACTACCATTTTATTTCCACCTATTGAATGAAAATAATATCCAACCTCTATAAATGAAAATAGATTCTTGATGAGTGAGTCACCAACATCATCACCTCATGGAATGGACTCATGATCTCACACGACATGACACTTTCCATAGTGGGGATTATTATGATGTGAAAGGATAAAACCAGAAATTATTTATTCCCTATACTCATCTTCCTGAACTACCAGAGTTTATTTCAGGAGTTCTCTAAAATGGCCTAGTGTCTTGAGGAATCTTTAGAGTGGATAAAATTAATGTCACACCTATTTCCCCTTCTATATCCCATGAGAAGATCCATAAAACTATATAAATATACCACTATCCATTCATAGGTTCTAATTAATGTACACATAGTAGTACCATTTTTGGATCAGCCCCACCAAGGGTAGCCTCACTCTATGTAGCCTCACCAGGAGGATCCGTATGATGCAAATTTGATTGAATGAGTGAATGTGACACCATACTATGTGATGAATAGAATTGTATTATTCATTTGCTAAATTAAATAATAATAAATGTTCCTTGAAAGACGCATAGGTCTTATGATACTTGAATTGTTCCCAAGAAAATGGAATCATAATGTTAATAGAATGTTATAGAACTAAGGAGGTCGAACTCACTAGCCACACAAATAATTTCCCATATCATTGGATTCATGGAATCACCATCAAATAATTGTTTCTATAAATTTATGGGAACCTAGGCTAAGTATAACATGATTTAGTCAAATTGGGTGATTTTATAATGAGGTTGAACTACGTCTCTACTAACCCCGATTGTGATAGTGAAGGCTCTAGTGAGATGAAATTGGTTTCCAAACAAGGCATTAATAATTATGATGATTTTTTGGATCATACATTGGTCAGTCGCGCCAATGGAATAATCATTTCGTTATCTATCATGATAGAACCTCCAATTGTTTCTACACATCCGATAACCACTTCCTCGACAACTACATTTCAACTTTCCAATTCCTATAAGAGAAGACATCAACAATAAAGGGAGTTCAATGTTCCTCACTAGTGTTAAAACCTCCTTACAACCTTATTTACTTCATCCCACCATATTTCGTAGATCCACTTGGGTATAACCATCCCATTAATATTCCTATTATGAGGGCCACGAATAATACTCTATGATTTCCGTTGAACTAGTGGACTTTTTCAGAATTCCCCACATCAAGGAACACCATGAAAACCCTTCAGTCACCATTGACTGATATCAACAAAGGAGGGTTAGGAGACATGAAAAAAAAATAATCATGATATAACTTAAAACATGTATGTTCATGATATAGAAACTAGGAATCTAGCCTTCAAATATGTTCATCAAGAAAATTCATCCCATGCTTCTCTTTCAGGAATGCCTATGAAACCGACTATATTAGTCGACCGTGTGACTCATGTGTGAAAACAATGTTATCAGATGCATCCATATGGGGCCCAACATTAGATAACAGATGACTATACATCATTTTATCATTAAAAATTTGCTATCAAATATCATAATATAAAATGTAATTTTCATGCCCCAACGATTCATCCGATGACATCTACTACACCCCCAACAAAAACAAGGTACTATATAGGAATGAATCTCTGCCTACCACAGAACTATGATGTGATAAACAACCTCATTTACGTGTCTAAAAGGATTTTGATTATCTAGAAACACTAACAGTAAAATGAAATGCATGAGCCCTTTTTGAATCCATAAAAACACATCTTCAGTTCAAGGATGTGTTATATATTGTTGAAGCCTACAATATAGAAGATGCCGAACATGGGGAATATCGAGCCGTTATGTCATTGTCTAGATAAGACAGGGGTTTCACCATTTATGGGCACATATTCTTATTGTATATCATATTCTTGTTCAATGGTGTGGAAATATGTCATTTCCTAGTGGTTAACATATCAGGGATCAATCCCATCCCTATGAAGACTCTCAATAGGCTATGACTTATAGAATTACATATGAATCCCTCCAACCTAAACAATCAAAAGTAATTGAAATATTTTGAGGAAATGATTTGGAATAATTCGAATAAAGTCTTTGTTCGGTTCCCAAATATCATGAACTGAATTTATAGTAATCTTATAGGATACTACCTATAAGGTAATGTTGATAGGTAACTAGCTTAATTCTCATGTAGTTGTCCCCTCTTTATACCACTAGATCCCAAAGTACTCCCTTGATCGTTGAGTAGGTGTAAACTCATGCTATACATCCTTATTTGACTCTTATGATGCCCACTATCTATATACCGGTTACTATAATAAGGAAGTAAATTAGTTCTAGACTGATAGGGATGATAATATAAATAAACCTAATGATAAAAAATCCATTGTAATCGATCCATAAACAGGAATTAATGATATTATTTTCTACAATTTCATTTTTATAGCCATAAGCTCAAGACCTGTGGGGTTATTTCATCATCTCCATGAAAAAGGAGTTCTCACAAGTTACCTCATAGTCTTATAGTTGGAATGCTGGACTGATAAAAAAATATACATACACCTCTAAAATAAAAATGGTTAACTCAATGGACAACAATTGATGACATTATTGCAAGTTCTAAAATGTAGGGATGAATAATAAATGTTTGACCCATTGACATTGATTCAAGATCAAAAGTGTGAATCGAAAATGGAAATCAAATGGAATTGGATCATTGGATTTTTTCACTGAAATCTATAATGAATGGGAACCCATCAGCAAGGATTCAATATCCACTAGGGCAGACACTAATCCCCCCTAGGCCATCTAAAAAAGAAGAGTTGTCACATCCCTAGGAAGCCATATCTGTTATGATGAAGAAGATTTAGAATATACACTATTTAATTTAAAGAGGTTTTATAAAACACTGTTCATGAGCTAACCTAGGTGAAACATGGTATTGAGGAAAATCTAGGACCAACAAGTATCATCACAATGATGCCCCTAGTAGAATAGAAGGGGTATGTGGCCATCCTGAAATATAACCCCAATGTATTCACATGATTATTTGACATGATTCACGAGTAGAAACATATTTTTTTATTAACATGGCCTCCTAGTTATTAATAACGAGTTCAAATAGCCACCAATAAATAATCACCCTTCTCATCGTGCCATGGTCAAGGATGAAATTGGCATTCTTATTAAAGAAATTCATATCTGGGAGGTTTATTACCCTAGGTGTACAACCAAAATCACACCAGTAAAAAAGAGGAATATGATGATTATAGTCTATTTTAAATTCTAATTATTCAATTGACATTATCTTAAGGATGATTTTCCCCTACCAGGGACAGAGATGTTGATTGATGTTATAGATGGGTTCTAGACCCTCTTCTTAATGGATTGATATTTCCAATATAATTAGATCTAGATTCCTCCAAGGATTATGATTCCACTACATTAATAGTCTCCCAATGAACATTATTTTGTCAGGTGATGCCTTTCTTCTTAAAGAATGGAGATGAAAAAAATTAGTGGTCCATAAACCATATCATTTATCAAATTCTCAGAACATTGGTGGATTTAAATGTGGAGGACCTTGTGGGGAAATCATGATAGTGCCAGTACCATCACAATGATCATGATAAATTGATCTTCTTCCCCAACTATATATGTTTTTAGATAAACCCCATAATTTTTTTCTAGGGTTACCTCTAGAAAATTTTGTGTCTTTCTAATAAGATATAGAGACAATGATATTTACTTACGTAAAATCAATATTATATATCAAATAACTACCCCATGAAATATATTGGATTTTGGAGTCCTCTAAGGACACTTATCATGTATATTCCAATTTATTAAAAATCTATCAAACAAGTGTAATACCATTTCAGGGATCATGAAAAAATGTACTAATTACTAATGGGGCATGGAATTCCAGACCATGTTTGAGGATATTATGATGTATCTTCCAAAATTATCGATTTTAATGCCACCCTACTCATGAAATACAATGGTCTATTACATGAATACTATAGAATATTACCTAGATTCTCTTATATACTAGTAGAAAACAAATAAGGGAAATAATATTTTATATCTCAGTTATAGGATTCTCATCATGAAGACCAAAAATCCCCCATTAAGTAGATTTTCCTACCATCGATATTTATAGTATAAGAGTTTCTATATTATTTTAGTCACCCTGAGACATAGATGGTGTCTCAAATAGACTCATTAATTTATATCCCAAATATATCCTTGTTGATTGTACGATTAACTCATTGGTACGTAAGCCTCCTATAGTTCGACAATAAGTATTCCCTATAAAATTCCATTAAGGACCAGTTTTGGTGGAATTACATGTCTCACATAAATCCCCTAAAGAACATCCCATTGAAAATGATTTTCTGGATGAATCTATTCATTTAGTGGATTTTGTTGTACCGTTTTGGATTTTAAATTTTATTGTAACTTCTAGAGATTGACCGGTTGAAGGCTGAATGACCTCATGCTCAACATGGATTTCATTGGGATTTGTTTTTACTATAGAACAATCCATCTTTCCACAATAATTCTTGTTGTCATAAGGCTACATAAAAAATGAGTTAGAGTCTCAAATACTTACTACTGGTCTCGAGTTTACCCCCAAAAATGAGTTCTCATATTTTCATGTAAATGGAGTCTTTGAACTATTCATGATGTATATAAAGCATGACTACATCATTGGAATGTAACAGGTTGTTCCCTATAAGAATTTACTCATCATCTGATGTCTTAGATCCCATCCAATTATAATGTAACCCAATTTTTTTAGTCATAAGATGGTTGATCATATGTTTTAACAATTATGGTTGTGTCTCTTGCACAAGTCATCCAGGATAACCTGTTCATTAATGTGGAAAATCAGGTGTTCAGATCATTTAGAAGATAATATGACAGAAACCAATAGGATTATTATATGAATATCTCTAGTTATGTTACAAGGCTCTCAACCCCCCCCACATCTAGGGTAATACTTTCTTGGATAAATCCCTTTTTTGAGAATCTCTTTTGTAGTATTATCCTATTATAACAAGCTGATAATTAGTTGATCCATAGTTGGGCAGTGTAGTTTACAATCTAGAGTGGGAATAGCCTTGATGAAACACTATATAGGTGTGGGTTGAATGGAAATATCCTCTGTTGTGATCAAGGAGATGAGATATTTCATATCATGCATAAGGTCTATGTTTGATCCTGTAGTGCCCATTCATGTGTGATTTAAGTAGGCCTACTAAATTTTGAGGTTAGGATAGTTTTTCCCACCATGTTTTACAAATTCATATAGTTCACTTAGAGGTTTCATATCTTTTAGATCCCAAATAACATTGTATATTGACCATCGAAGCTTATGTACACAACTAAATATTCTTTTCCATTTTGAGTGCGGGGAATTGATGATGTAGGGTGATACCCACCAATGAAAACTCAATGGTCTGTGTACATGTTGGAAGAACCAATATTTTCATCGAAATTGCTAGAATTGGTTTCACTAAATGTATTCACAACATGGTTTGTGATTGAATTTTATAGATATCACATCATTAATAGGTTTGGAGTTCCTCACACTTTATCATAGACAATGGCACAAAATTCTAGGCTTTTGAGTTGATGAAATAGTACACCAAGTACGAAATTCATTCCAAAGATATATTCCACTACAACGAACAACAAAATGAATAGATTAAATAATTTAAAAAGTACCCCTATATAATATTATAGAAAATAGTTGGCTAGAACAAAAATTAATGGCCGATAACTCTACCAAATCCAAATTTGTCCTATCATATGACAACACCAAATTATATCCAGGAGACAACATACTCTATTATGTATGAAATGGAGAAAATATTACCAATTGAGGTCAAATTTTTTTCCCCAATATTACTATTTGTTCACAAAGAGACCCTAGAATGAATGGTATAAATATTTCTAGATGAGTTGGAATACATTGAGGAAAAGAGGCTTCCATCCTTGAATAACATATAAAGGCAGTAGAACAGGACAGAGTGTGTTAAACATGAATGTTCACCCCTGTTTCTCCCTCTAGGGTAACATGGTATGGGATCTCAGAACGCTAGTGATACCCCGAAAAATACACAAAAGTTGCTGCCCAATTTAGAAGGAATATAATTCATCCATAAGTTCTATTATAATTGAGTATATCTTTAATCACTATGGATGGAGCGCATATAACATCTCACACAAATGGAATTTTTATCATAAACTACATCACATGAAAATTATATTCAATGGTATTTGACCTTAAATTATATCCATGATGGTCAAATCTACGTAAGCATAAACTATATTGAACATGTTCGAAAATACATGACATTAAACAACAACAACCATGGTAAAAGATATTCTCCCTTATACTCTCAAAACCAGCATCCAATCTATATGATCAAAAAATAATAGAAAACCCATGGGGTCTAATTATTAAGACCTAAAACTATTTTTAACCCCTATAGTTTTATTTTAATGAATTTAAACTAAAGATACAAACTTCCATAGTGAACTATGTTAAACTGAAGTCTTGCCTTATATAATAAATATATGATTCATCATATACTAAGTGTAAGATAACCAAAAAATGAATACACTCTATAATCACTAATAAAATATAGACTTATCCTTTGTAATAAACACTTGATGCCCCCATGAAAATAATGAGATAGACAAATAATCTTGTTTAAGAGGATGAACCCCCTCTACTAGCATTGGTATTATACTACTATGAGTTCCAAAACATCACACATAATGATTTCTTCTCTCATGGGATATTTAGTGATGTCTAGACCTCCTATCATTTTCCATGACTCTAGTTAATCATAAACCCTTCCCCTATAGGGGTATGGGTGGGTGGATTACATTCATCGATATTTGGCCTTTTTGCTACACATACGGTCAACAAATTAGAACATTAATTAATATGTAGTTTGTATGAGGATATTTATATGGAACATGGTAATTCATCACCCAATTTTCATGTTGGGTTTTACCTATTTAATTCTACAAAAATATATTAAAAAACATTAACCTTATCTAATAATCCTAACATTCAAATAGTTTCCAAATTCCCCTTGATCCCAACTGCATGAAGATAATCTATATATACTTCATCCTTCTGTATGACTCCTAGAATATATAATAGATTCCCTATAATTTTGGAGTGGAGAACCCCAAAAAATTTCATAGTTTGTCTCAATCCCTACCGCATTTTATAACTATGTATAGACTAATTCCTAATTTTATAGTATATATTGTGACTCTAAGACCATCATTCGTTGGTACCACCCACAAATTCATCACAAAACCACCCATTTCTTATGATAATATTTCCATTAAGTACCCTTAAGGGAAAACTTTTTAGGAATAATACCAAATCATATTCCATAGATCTTAAGCGAGTCAAAATGCCTCATATGATATATTTGGGATGAAAAGAAAATAACATCCTCAACACATGAAATTAAACTATAGACATACCCTATATGAAACTTGAATTACGCATAGGACAAATATGGTATGAATAGAAACCATTGTCTTTAACACATGGATTTAAACTATTGAATTACCCAATATTAATTTGTGATCCATCTTTACACAACCATGCTATTTTTTAGTATCCTTTCTATATAAGATGCCTCCTTACTCATAATAGTGTCCCTCCACGCATCATTTAGAATCATTGAATGGATTGATTCCCACTACCAATAGGATACACAGTGATTCCCAGGTCCCATATCCTAGTTCAAACCTCCACTGTCAACTCATCTTGAGGTCCTCTCCCCCTCGACATCATGATGAATATTTGGGTATTATTTTTCGAGTTTTGATTGGAATATGGTCACCTTAGACCTCTAATAACATTATTCAATCAATATTTAATTCCACACAATCCTCTATAAGAAAATGAAAACCTATGGTCAAAATTCTACGACCTTAAACTAGAAAGATCCCCTATGGCTAGAGCTCTGTAACATTAAACTAATACTAGCCATAGTCTTTGATATATTACTCAAAACTGAAAATACTAATGTCCTAAAAACATGAGGATAAACATTATCCTTACCCCATTTAAAATTACGTGCCATCATATGAAAAGTATGAGATAATCCAAAAACTGAAGACCTTAGTACATGACATTAAACGACACCCATACCTAGTATTTCAAATTGATTCTTCATGTCATAAGTATTGGATAACTAGAACCATGGTCCTCAGTGCATGATATTAAATTATAGTCCCACTATATGTAATAAAAATAGTATTATTTAAATTACAATATCTATGATATGATGTCCGCATTAGAGAGGACACTACCCCTATTGTATCAGTCTTCTACCTCACCGTATTCTAGAAATACATATCAATTGAATCCAATTATTTTGGGACCTAGAGATATTTTCACATCAGATGTCATAGATCTATCCCTACTATCCACTCATTTTAGGGGTCCCCATTTTTGGTAATGTCTTGTACTTACCTACTGGTATGTTCATCCAATGCATTGGTTCATGCGGTGGAATAGATCCCAAGAAACTCAACATTCCATATGGGTCATTCCCTACTTCACTTATGTTCTTAATTTTTTTTGAGTTGGATAATCATTATCCTCCCAATAAAAATGGGATCCTTAATGTAAATCGTTCCTGGCTCCACTAGTTCACATATTATCCTAGGATCATGCCTCAATGGATCCTTGATATAAGATGATCCCATGTTTCACACTTATTAAATTATTTATCTGGCATTTTTTCTCATTCTTGACCTGCATGGGTATATAACCTTCATTTCATACAGGGTCAATAGTTGTTCAATTCCCATTGGTCACTACCCTTGTACTATCATGGTATTGAAATTCATGATCTACCCTCAAGAGACTTCCTTATGTCAGTCAATTTTCCCCCTTTTTTGTTACAGAAAAATGGGAACTCCTTAGCACTCCTTGTTTTTAGCATCGAGCACAGATCACATGAGATTTGGATGTTTGAAGAAGTTTCTCTATTAAGGGTTGATAAACATGGGTTCCCTATTCTTGGCTTAAAATCTACAACCCAAATATAAGATCCCATATCTAATTATCATGAAATTTTAACTTCTTCCAATTCACCAAGTGAATGTGTCAGTTGTTACAAGACTCCTTGGCCGTTAATTCATATTAGGTTTCTACTTTTATTTTTCAATGCTCTTTTGGGGACATTCACCTTTTTGTTGAAATTATGTGACCATAAAATAGGATCTCGACATTGATTACCATTACATTTAACCATGTGAATTTTGTATTAGAGATATTCTATATTTAAGGGTCTATAATGATTATCATTAACGATATGTCAGATATCCAATATTCCAATAACATTCCATTAATACACATAAACCATGGTATAATCATCAGGAAATTAAAAAATGAGTGTACCCCCCAAGTCTTTTTCATTGTGAAATGATTCCCAGTCACATCATTACCATCATCTTTAAACTATCCAGTTTCAGAAGAACCATTTCAATACAATAACATGGATCCTAATGGATGGAAAATATTAATATAAGATTGTATGTGTTGATTATTAGTTTTAAAATAAACAATAGAGTTTATAAAATATTAAACAATAGTGAGTGTAGTGTTCCTGAGATGAGTTTTAGCAGGAATAAAAATGAATGAAGAATATATTTATACTAGTTTGTATCATAATGATCCTTGTACACTACTACAACCCCTTTACTCATTGAGTATGATAGTAAACACTATGAAAATAAATGTAAAAAGTTTGAGAACCTTTTTATAGGCCCTTACTATTTGAAAACATATAGGGACAACCTTTTCTTGATATAGGGGAAAAACTGGGTCGATTATACCTAAAATTTGATCAGAACTCAAAAACATGATTTCTTTTTAGGTGGTGGAATAATTTTTTTAATGGGAAAAACATAAACCAGACAATAAGAAATAATAAACAGAATGAAACAAGAATACACGAATTAATCAAATATAACAAATGTATCAGATGATCAGAATGTTGATGAAGTTTAATCTCAATGATTTTTGATCACATTGAATGAACACATGAAGAAGTTGGAGTCCTTTAGTTATCATCAGAAGAGTGAAGATGTTTTAGAAGATCATGAACAATATTTTAGGGTAGTAGAATATCAATAATTTATAACAAATAATAATTATTGAATGATATGCACCATTATATGGTTTTTAAACATTGAAGAGATCTCTCAGATCATTAAAACAATATCCTCTTGTAGTGGGTCTTTGACCAATGTGTGCAAGAAACGTTTTAGTGGATAACAATGAAATAATATGATTTTTTTGTTGGATTATTAAATCTATTCTTCAATTACATATAATACATTTGTTCAATACAATCTTCAATAAATATTAATATAAAAAATAAAAATTATTAGAAAATTATTTTTACACCAATCATAATTATAAATCAATTGAAAAAATATAATCATTTAAATTATTAAAAAATAGCATAAAAAATGTTCATGTCATGGAATTTAATTTTCCTATTTAAATGGTCATAAAATAATGATACAATTATTTTTATACACTCTATAATTATATTTCAATGTATAAAAAGAATACTTTAAAATTAGAATTATTTCAAAAAAATTAAATAAATAAAAAATAAAAATATAGAAACATAATATTTTAACTAGCAGTACCTAATGGCCTACCACTGAAAATAGAGAGTAGTAGATAATTAACTACTATTGAAATTTTCCTCCAGAAGAAAAATAGAGAACGAATTATCATTAAATTTTTTGAGAAAAAACAGAATATAAAAAATATTCTATGCTAGTATGTAATAAATAAATTTGTAATAAACAATTAAAAAATTGCAATTGGATGTCCAAAGGTGACTCATGATATACCATTGGTATAAGGACCCGACCTTAAACCTCCTTTAATATTGAATTAAATGAATAATTCACATAGAGGATCTTTTCAAGTTTAGAGTTTTATTGAATTAGGACATAACTATTACATCTCAAAAGATTAAAAAGTATACTCTTATACTAATATTCCATAAAATAAAAACACTTAAAAAGAAACATGTATAGTTCCATGTTTTAGATAACATGTCTTTCCTTGAGCCCATCCTTGACCCTATTCATCTTTAAGTCCTGTGGAAAACATTTCAAAATCTTGGGATGAGCATAAAAAGCCCAGTAAAGGATACACAAAGAAGGAAAACTGTTATTTTTTCAAAACAACAACTAAAACATGAATACATTATCAATGTAATACTTTTCAACTTCATGAAGTAGTAAATACTCTTAACTTAATAAAAGATCACCACTCATCCTTTGTAACCAAAATATTATCATAAACCTATATAAAGAACACATAACATATAAATGTAACCTGGTACATAAACATACATAAATAGAATAACCATACGGTCGACTTCCACACATATCACTACATAGAATAGCCATACGGATAACTTCCATACCCTATCCATTGGAGGTTATAACGTAACCACCCATCCTGGTATTCACAGCACCACCCGTCATATGGTTTATCATAAAACCACCCATCAAATGTCCAACTACCATTATAAAATCATAAGACATAAAACAAATATAATGGAAAGAAAAAATATCCACATTTCGATCAAAATATATCACTTAAATATACTGACATAAAAAATCCATTATAAAATCCATTTTCAATAACAAAATACATAAAAGAGTATATGATATTTATTTCATTTTAAAAACATTACGGCTTGTTGGGGAAGCCAAAGATCAAATAATACTCACGGTGGAAGAAAAGGTCGTTGTCACCGCGTACGTTAAAAGAAACATTCATTTTTGTCATTTAGAAAAACGCTACATAGAAAAAGATTCCTTTTGTACAAAATTAAAAGTTAGAGGCGTTTATACACTGTATAAAATAAAGTCTTGTATTAGAATAAAATATGCCTCTATGAAAGGAGATTGAGACGATGTCCTTTACAAAGTCGTTGTGCATAGATTAAGGATTAATCAATTACATAATTATCTGTGAAAAATATAAATACACCCAATATAAGAGGATATTAAGTGTAAAACAATCAGAGTTTATCCATCCATATTCATAGTATGACATAATTAATAAGTATAGGTTTAACCCAATGAATTGAAATTGGGTTAAGAAGTTCCCTTACAGAAATTCGACATCCTAACGACGTCACTTTAAAATTAAGAAAATGAGTTGATGAGAGATAAAAAGGGTATCTCATCACTTGGAAATATCATTTACAGCAATAAGGATATATAATAACATATCCCAACATAAGAATATGTAAATTAAAATACCTAAAAAAAATAATTCCTTTTAAAAAGAGGAGGGGGAATCCCTTACCGATATGGGTAACTTTCAAAACAAACACCCCATGAAAGAAGGATCATACAATGAAGATGTAAATACCCATAAATAAAATTATATTACAGAAAGAGTACAATATTGGGAAGTATATATAGCATCCCATCTTTTTATAACATAAAATTTCATTTCATTACACAGAACTGAGGATCTTTAAGGTTTAGTGTCTTGGAAACAAGGAACATAAAACATGAAAACAACATAAAACATTATTCTTAAACACTTGAAAGGCTTCTACTTAAGTTCATCCTAGGTTCGTTACTGCATCTCATAACCTGGGGACATACATCAAGAGAAAGGGTGAGTAGAAGGCCCAGTAAGGGAAACAAGAGAAACATTTTACATGTGAACTTGAGATACTTCAATAAGGACATGAAATGAACTTTAAGGCATGAGAAAGAAATCATGAGATATATCATAATAAAAATAAATTTTTCATAACTTGAAGATGTGGCTGCAACATTTAATATTGACAATAATTTTGTTTCACCAAGGTCCATCCCCAAGGTGTCATTAAAAATTACCAAGGTTATTCACCAAGGTATCAGTCTAAAAAGTCATCTCTAGAGATTAAGTCTTTACCCAATGCATTGAAGCGCTATCTGGGCGCACCCTTGACATGTCTTTATTATCATGTGAGCCAAATATATCATCATCAATAATTTCATAAACAACCCATATAGCATAAAATAAATGGGTTTCATTTCATAATCATAACATTTTAAAAACTGCTTTAAAGACATGATCTTTATGTCACTTTAATCCCACAGAAAGGGAAAGCGAGTTTCATGTATGTAAATCACAAAATTTAAAATAGAATATTTTGATATATATGTGAATACCCCTATATAAATAAGAGCTTTGAGTATTCACCTAATAACATACAAAAAATTTGAGAAAAAGAGAGATGCATTTTGAGATGAAAATTCTGCAGCATAACGGCTACGTTACATGGTTTTAGAAAACATTGAAAAGAGAGGGGACATGGGTCACCCACTCATAAATGATATATATAAATAGTATAGGGACAGAATATAAGGGATATGAATCATGGTAATGAAAATTTAAGGACATACCATTTGAAATGAAAAAATATGGAAGTAAGACAAAAATAAGATTTCTCTTATAAAAATTCGGCAGCCTAACAGTGTCACTTAAACTTCAATAAAAATGATTTGACAAGATCAAATAGGTTATCTAATCATAAGATCATAAGAGATCAGTATGGTAGATATAGAGATCATATCACAACATAATAAAAAGGAACTTTAAAGACTTGACATGAAAATAGAACCTGAAAAATGAGAAGGGTGAAAGAATCCCTTAAAAATTCGGCAGCCTAACGACGTCACTTAAACTTTCATAAAAAGAAATGATGAGAGTAAGAGGGGATCTCTCATCATATAAACATTAAAAGGGAAGTAAGAGGAATATAAAAGAACATCCTCTCACATAAGAACATGGATCATAAAGGGAATGACATAAAAGAGATAACATGAAAAGAAAGAGAGAGGTCGGATCCCTTACCTTAAAACATAACTCTTAAAACTCAAAGGTTTAGACCTTGAGGGCTTGGGGGAACCTTGGGAGGACTCATTGGCAGGTAAGGAGACCAGAAATTCATTGGGGGAGAGTTGGGAGTGAAAACTATAGGAGGAAAGGGTGGGTATTTATAGGGAAAGTGAGGGGACAAGGCATTAATGGCCAAGGGACACCTCACAAGTGCTTTTCTCAAAACCATGTGCTCTCCCATGGCATTTACCATTGAGTTAGGACACATGGGGCCCCCAAAAACAAATATTCATCACTCTTGGCCGGCCAAACCTTAAAATATCTCATGAAATCATCATGACATAGTTATGATGTCATTAAACATACCGAAACCCTAAAACTGTATTTTTACTATTCACGGAAAATTCAACTTTCTCAGAAAGATCCCAAACTTTCACCTTAACCAAATATCAATGCTCTAAGTACATTTATGAACTCCATTTTATAAAAATAATTTTCTAAATATTTTTAATTTAATTTTTAAATAAAAACACTATTCATCGAGAATTCATTTTTTTCAGAAAAATACCCAAAAATTACCATAACATAATATCGATGCTCTGAGTTCAAAAATAAAGTCCATTTTATAAAAATAATTTTCTAATTATTTTTAATTAAAAACACTATTCACCCGAAAAAACTAATACTTGACTAATAATTTATGAAACCGTTATTTACCCATTTTATTGAATCTCATTACTTAATCAAGGCGTCTAAATTATATTAAAACTTTCTTGAGTGAAATTACTAATCCATTTGGTCACATTACTAATCCTAAGCGTAAAATCACTATTCATAATTTACTATTCATAAAAAATTAAGTTGATCTTATTAGACTCCAAATTCCTTACTGAACACTTTTGCAGAAGACCATTTTTTGAAAATTATTACACACCATTAATTATTAAGGGTTTACATAAATATTTTAAAATATCATTTTTTCAAAATTCATCAATAAAATACATCCTAAAATTATCCAGGCATTTGAAATTTCACAAACATCACTAAAGGAAGAAATCTAAATTCATTCATCCCAAAGAATTACACAAAGAAGTTAGGCTCTCGTCACATAGCCCCTTATAAAACCGGCATATGACCTAAGTATAAGGTGTGCTATGGTGAGAGAATCTGAGGGAGGCTCAGATATCATTTACCTAGTTGTAATCTCTACTAACGTGAACTTATCCCGTAGGCATTTCCGTTCAAACTTGACACACTGGAGTTCGGATTGGTCTTGGTCCAAAGCGAAGCCCAAAGACGCCACCTCTTTCCCAAGCTCTGATATGTTGGCTTCATAAGGTTCGAGTCTACTGGATGAAGCCATCGACTCCTCTTTCTGCATTAACCATTAACATCTCTATTAAATCTTTAGGAGTAAGTTAATATACTCTTTAAAAAGTTTGGGTCGTTACATTCTTCCCCCCTTGAGAAATTTCGTCACCGAAATTTATACTTGAGGCCTTGTCGAAAAGGTGTGGGTACTTTTGATTCATTGTTTCCTCAGGCTCCCAAGTCGCTTCTTCATATTTATGATTCCTCCACAACACTTTCACAAGGTGGGTAGTCTTGTTTCGTAAAACCTTGTCTCTACGGTCTAAGATCTCCACTAGCCACTCCTCATAAGATAGGCCATGTTCCAGTTGTACCACCTCTGGGTTCAGTACATGCGAAGGGTCGGGTATGTACTTCCTCAAGAGAGATACATGGAAGACATTGTGAACTTGAGCTAGGTTCGGTGGAAGTTCTAGACGATAGTCCACTGCTCCTATGCAATCAAAGATTTCATAGGGGCCAGTGTACCTAGGGCTGAGCTTCCCTTTCTTCCCAAACCGCATGACTTTCTTCCCGGGAGAAATTTGAAGGAAGACTTTGTCGCTAACACCAAACTCCAAGTCCCTTCGATGATTGTCAGCATACCTCTTCTGCCGACTCTAAGAAGCCTTTATGTGTTGTTGGATGGCATGAACCTGTTCTGTCATCTCTTGCACGAGATCAGGCCCATGAAGCTTCCTCTCACCAGTTTCATCCCAACAAGTAGGATTTCTACATCGCTTTCCATATAGAGCTTCATAGGGTGCCATCTGAATATTCGAATGGAAGCTGTTGTTATAAGAGAACTCAACTAATGGGAGGTGTTGATCCCATCCACCTTTAAATTCCATTGAGCATAATCTCAGCATGTCTTCGAGTTTCGGAATAGTCCTTTCAGATTGGCCATCAGTTTGAGGATGATAGGCCGTACTAAAATTCAAATCAGTATTCAGAGAATGTTGAAGACTTCTACAGAATTTTGATGTGAATCTTGGATCACGATCAGACACGATGGATAGTGGTACCCCATGCAGCCTTACCACTTCCTTCATGTATATCATGGAAAGATGATCCAGAGAGAAATCTTCCCGAATAGAGATAAAATGGGCTGTCTTGGTGAGACGGTCCACAATAACCCATATCGCATTGTTTCCTTTGGATGTTTTTGGGAGACCAGTTACAAAGTCCGCAGTGATATTATCCCACTTCCATACTGGTATGGGTAGCGGTTGTAATACCCCCTTAGGAAGTTGTCTTTCTGCCTTTACTTGCTAACACACCAGGCACCTTGTAGTGTAATCATCAATCTCCCTCTTCATGTTATCCCACCAATAATGATCACGAAGGTCTCTATACATCTTACTGCTTCCCGGATGTGTAGAGAAAGTAGAGCTATGAGATTCATCCATTGTTTATTTCTTTATCTCCGGAATATATGGAACACATAGTCTTGTACAAAATTTCAATACACCTTCTTGATCAATATTGAAATCAGGGAACTTCCCATCTTTTATAGCCTCCAACTTCTCCTACAACAAAGGATCTTCTTTTTGAGCCTTCGTGATCTTCTCTAGTAATGAAGGTTGGGAAATCATTTGGGATAGGGTTGATGATGTCCCTTTCCTTAAAATTCCCATGTCCAGTTTTACTAGATCTTTAATCAAGTGATCTCCTTGGATCCTTATTGTTGCCAGAACAACAGGGTCTTTCCTGCTTAATGCATCCGCGACTTTATTTGCTCTTCTAGGTGATAATGAATTGAACAATCATAGTATTTAATAAGATCCAACCATCTTCTTTGTCTCATGTTCAATTATTTCTATGTGAAAATATACTTTAGACTTTGGTGGTCAGTGTATATATCACATTTATCCACATAAAGATAGTGCCTCCATATGTTTAGAGAAAAAACAACTACCGCTAGCTCTAGATCATGCGTAGGATAATTCTGCTCATGAATCTTCAACTATCGAGATGCATAAGCAATTACCTTGTCATTTTGCATGAGGATGCACCCAAGCCCTTTCAGATATGCATCGCTAAAAATAACGAATCCTTCTCCGATAGAGGGTAGTGTTAACATAGGTCCAGTAACCAATCCCTTCTTCATCTCTTAGAAAATTTCCTCACATTCCTTTGTCCAAATGAACTTAACCCCTTTTCGAGTCAACATGGTTAGTGGATTAGAATGCCGTGAAAAGTTTTTCACAAACCTCCTATAATATCCCACTAAACCAAGGAAACTACGAATCTCAGTTACTGTTGTGGGTTGAGGCCACTCCTCCACAACCATTGTCTTTGCAGGGTCAACCGAGATTCCTTCATTAGTTACGATGTGCCCCAAGAAAGCCACTTGTTGTAACCAAAACTCACACTTGCTGAACATTCCAAAGAGCATCTCCTTCCGTAGAGTTTTCAAAATAATCCTCATATGATCTTCATGCTCCTCATGACTTTTTGAATATATCAAAATATCATCAATAAAAACTATCACAAAGTTATCTAGGTAGTCCTTAATGAATCTATTAATCAAATCCATGAAAATAGCAGGAGCATTAGTCAAGCCGAAGGGCATAACAATAAACTCATAAGTCCCATATCTTGATCAGAAGGCAGTCTTTGGAATTTCTTCCTTCTTCACCCTCAGTTGATGATAACCAGATCGAAGGTCAATCTTAGAGAAGAATTGATCCCCACGAAGTTGGTCAAATAAATCATCAATTATTGGAAGAGGATATCTATTCTTCACTGTGATCCCGTTCAGTTCTCTATAATCAAAGCATAGCTACATGGATCCATCCTTCTTCTTCACAAAGAGAACGGGTGCCCCCCAAGGAGACACACTCGGTCGAATAAACCCCTTCTCCAACAAGTCTAGGAGTTGTTTCTTTAACTCTTCTAGCTCCACATTTTCCATTCTATATGGGGTCTTTGATATCAATTGAGATCCAGGTATGAGTTCAATGGAGAACTCTACATCTTTTTCTGGGGGAGGTCCAGGTAACTCTTCAGGAAATACATCCATGTATTCCTGAACAATTGGAACATCTTCTATTGGTATGCTCCCTTTTCCTTCTTCATCATCACTGATTAACTCCATAAAGAAAGCTATAAGAGGTGCTTCTAGATAGGGATCCGTTTGGGATATCTCTCCTTGGAAGATAACTGTAGGTCATTTAATCAAGACTACTGAGATTTCCTTCTGCATTTGATCTTAGCATTATACTTTGAGAGCCAGTCCATCCCTAGTATAACATTGAATTCCAACATGGGAATGACTACTAGATTAGCGATAAGATTGTGCTCACTAAAGTAAGCACTAGAGTCTCTAAACACTGTTGATGCATGGATAATCCCACTTGGAGTCTTGACTGACAACTCTACCTCAAGCAATTCGGGGATTGATTCTATATTCTTTGCAAACATGGAAGAAATAAAGGAATGCGTAGAACTAGAATCAAACAAAGTGGTTGCTAGTTTTAAGATGACAACAGGAGTACCTGCTACCACATCATTCGGAGCTTCAACCTCAGTTGTTGTGATAGAAAAAGCACAACCTTGCTCCCCTGGCCTTTGCTGAGGTTGATGGTGATTCCCCTCCACTGCCCTTGGATTTGGACAGAGATTAGCATAGTGCCCAAGCTGTCCACACTTGAAGTAATGGAATTCGGGTAAGGCCATAACCATCTTTCCTCTGTCGTTAGTGTTGGGGATTTGAGGCTTCACCTCACTACGACAATTACGAGCAATATGGCCTCCTCTTCCACACTTGTAGCACTTTCCACTTCCGACCAAGAAGTTCCCCGGATACTTCATCCCACATTTATTGCATGTGGTAAGTTGCATTTTATTTCCACCTCTTCCCTGATCAAAATTCTTCCCTAAACTGGGCTCCAACGATCTCTTCTTTTAATTTGATTTATGAGACCACTGCGTCTCACCAAACTCCAGCTCGACTTTCATTGCACTCCGCACGATCTCCTCGTAGCTATCGTAGTCCCGGTTGGCTAAATTTTTCCGCAGATGAGGTCTCAGTCCACTAGAAAATATATCAACCTTCCCACTTGGATCCATCACAAAGCTAGATGTATATCGTGAAAATCGGGTGAAGTTCATCTCATAGCTTCCGACAGATTCGTTCTCCTTCTGCTTCAGCTCGAGAAACTCTTTCTCCATTCTCGTTCTCATGGAACGAGGGAAATAATTATTAAAGAATATTCCCCGGAACTCTTCCCACTCCATAGATTCCATCTATCCTCTAGGCTTTGTGTTTTTGACCAGTGACCACCACTGATCAGCTTCTCCCTCAGGCAGTAAACAGCAAAGGTGTCTTTTTCTTGTTCCGAACAAAGGAGTACATAAAAGATCTTTTCAATGGATCTTATCCATTGTTCCGCAACCAAAGGGTCCGTAGATCCACTGAATGATGGTGGTCGTTGACGCATGAAGGACTCAACAGATTTTTGTTCCCTTCGTGGTGAGATCGGCCTCTCAGCTTGATTCAAGTTATTACACATAACTTGAGTTAGTTGGTTCATCATTCGCATGAATGTTTCCATTCCGGATTCCATCGGAGGGCCGTCAACACATGGTGCATTGCAGTCACCATCATCACAGTTTCTCCTATTTACCGCCATTTTCTAATAGAATAAAACCTTAGTAAGAAACTTATTTCATTTATGAATCTTTTAACTAAGAATTCATTCTTAGACAATTACACTTCTCTATAATTCCTTCATAATGATTCATAAAAATCTTGTGATTAACCAAACATATCCCCCGGGAGTGTCGAAACCAAGAGTGCAGCAAGACCCATTATCGTGCACCAGTTCCCGTTCGAGTCTAGCTCAAAGCGTTGTTTTCAGGTTTTACCCCTATGTACATCTGTGCTAGATCCACCTCTACCTACTCGTATCCAGACAGGGATGTATTTGTTGATAAACCAGTCACTCAATACTTACAAAAAATAGGATGTTTTCCTATATTTAATCTTTTATATAGGGTTCTTACTAAAGTTTTTATATCCTAATTTCCACAAATAACTAAACCATAATTTGATACCAACTATAGCATCCCGTCTTTTTATAACATAAACTTTCATTTCATTACACGGAACTGAGGATCTTTAAGGTTTAGTGTCTTGGAAACAAGGAACATAAAAAATGAAAACAACATAAAACATTATTCATAAACACTTGAAAGGCTTCTCCTTAAGTTCATCATAGGTTCGTTACTGCATCTCATAACCTGGGGACATACATCAAGAGAACGGGCGAGCAGAAGGCCCAGTAAGGGAAACAAGAGAAACATTTTACATATGAACTTGAGATACTTCAATAAGGACATGAAAAGAACTTTAAGGCATGAGAAACAAATCTTGAGATATATCATAATAAAAATAACATTTTTCATAACGTGAAGATGTGTCTTCAACATTTAATATTGACAGTCATTTCGTTTTACCAAGGTCCATCCCCAAGGTGTCATTAAAAATTACCAAGGTTATTCACCAAGGGATCAGTCTAAAAAGTCATCTCTAGAGATTAAGTCTTTACCAAATGCATAGGAGCGCTATCTGGGCGCACCCTTGACATGTCTTTATAATCATGTCATCCACATATATCATCATAAATCATTTCATAAACAAAGCATATAGCATAAAATAAATGGGTTTCATTTCATAATCATAACGTTTTAAAAACTTCTTTAAAGACATGATCTTTATGTCATATTAAACCCATGGAAAGGGAAAGCAGGTTTCATGTATGTAAATCCCAGAATTTAAAATATAAAATTTTGATATATATGTGAATACCCCTATAGAAATAAGATCTTTGAGTATTCACTTAATAACATAAAATAATTTTGAGAAAAAGAAAGAGGCATTTTGAGACGAAAATTCTGCAGCATAACGGCTACGTTACATGGTTTTAGAAAACATTGAAAAGAGAGGGGACATGGGTCACCCACTCATAAATAATCTATAATAATAGTATAGGGACAGAATATAAGGGATATGAATCATGGTAATTAAATTTTAAGGACATACCATTTGAAATGAAAAAAAATGGAAGTAAGACAAAAATAAGATTTCTCTTATAAAAATTCGGCAGCCTAACGGCGTCACTTAAACTTCAATAAAAATTATTTGACAAGATCAAATAGGGTATCTCATCATATGATCATGAGATATAAGTATGGTAGATATAGATATCATACCCCAACATAATAAAAAGGAACTTGAAAGACTTGACATGAAAATAGAACTTGAAAAATGAGAAGGGTGAAAGAATACCTTAGAAATTCGACAGCCTAACGACGTCACTTAAACTTTCATAATACGAAATGATGAGAGTAAGAGGGGATCTCTCATCATATAAAACCTAAAAGGGCAGTAAGAGGAATATAAAATAACATCCTCTCACATAAGAACATGGAGCATAAAGGGAATGACATAAAATAGATTACATTAAAAGAAAGAGAGAGGTCGGATCCCTTACCTTAAAACGTAACTCTTAAAACTCAAAGGTTTAGACCTTGAGGGCTTGGGGGAACCTTCAGAGGACTCCTTGGGAGGTAAGGAGACCGAAAATTCGTTGGGGGAGAGTTGGGAGTGAAAATAAAGGTGGAAAGGGTGGGCATTTATAGGGAAAGTGAGGGGACAAGGCATTAATGGCCAAGGGACACCTCCCAAGTGCTTTTCTCAAAACCATGTGCTCTCCCATGGCATTTACCATGGAGTTAGGCCACATGGGGCCCCAAAACAAAAATTCATCACCCTTGGCCGGACAAACCTTAAAATATCTCATGACATCATCATGACACAGATATGATGTCATTAAACATACCGAAACCCAAAAACTGTATTTTTACTATTCACTAAAAATTCAACTTTCTCAGAAAGATCCCAAAATTTCACCTTAACCAAATATCAATGCTCTAAGTAAATTTATGAACTCCATTTTAAAAAAATAATTTTCTAAATATTTTTAAATTAATTTTTAAATAAAAACACTATTCATCGAGAATTTGTTTTTTTCAGGAAAATCCCCAAAAATTACCATAACATAATATCGATGCTCTGAGTTCAAAAATAAAGTCCATTTTATAAAAATAATTTTCTAATTATTTGTAATTAAAATTTTAATTAAAAAACACTATTCACCCAAAAAACTAATACTTTACTAATAATTTATGATACCGTTATTTACCCATTTTATTGAATCTCATTACTTAATCAAGGTGTCTAAATTATATTAAAACTTTCTTGAGTGAAATTACTAATCCATTTGGTCACATTACTTATCCTAAGCGTAAAATCACTATTCATAATTTACTATTCATCAAAAATTAAGTTGATCTTATTAGACTCCAAATTCCTTACTGAACACTTTTTCATAAGACCATTTTTTGAAAATCATTACACATCATTAATTATTTAGGGTTTACATAAATATTTTAAAATATCCTTTTTTCAAAATTCATCAAGAAAATACATCCTAAAATTATCCGGACATTTGAAATTTCACAAACATCACTAAAGGAAGAAATCTCAATTCATTCATCCCAAAGGATTACACAAAGAAGCTAGGGTCTCGTCACATAGCCCCTTATAACACCGACATATGACCTAAGTGTAAGGTGTGTTATGGTGAGAGAATCTGAGGGAGGCTCAGATAACATTGCCCTAGTAGTAATCTCTACTAACATGAACTTATCCTGTAGGCATTTCCGTTCAAGCTTGACACACTGGAGTTCGGCTTCGGCTTGGTCCAAAGCGAAGCCCAAAGATGCCTCCTCCTTCCCAAGCTCTGATAAGTGGGATTCATAAGGTTCGAGTCTACTGGATGAAGCCATCGACTCCTCTTTCTGCATTAACCATTAACATCTCTATTAAATCGTTAAGATTAAGTTAATATACTATTTAAAAATTTTGGGTCGTTACAGTATATAAACCACTCAAAGGAGATAGTGGCAAATGTAGAATGAATCTCACGGGAATAAAAGTGAGATGAAAAATCCCTTATGAAAACTCAGCAGCCTAAAGACGCCACTTTAAACTTCCAAAAAAATGATTGACAAGATCAAATAGGGTCTCTAATCATATGAAATAAAATTTACAATAAGAGGAATATAAAATAGCATCCCCAAACATAATGGATATGTTCTTAAAAGAAATGACATAAAAGAGAGTACTTAAAAAGAAAGAGAAAGGTAAGATCTCTTACCTCAAGTCCGACTTGTCTTGTTCATTTCTTTATATTCATGAATAATAAACTAGAGAAAATTTCTACTTTATTAAGAAAATTTTTCAAGTTCATTATTCCTTTAATATCACTTATTACCATGTTATTAATGTTATGTAATTATTTATGTTAATAACGGTCGTTTTGTTGATCCTTTGTTCTTGAGTCCAAAATAAACTTCTTATAATTACAAGTTGGTCATGTGGTAAAATATCCATTATATACATAATTATATTCATGATGTAGATATCATATATATCATATATATCCATTATATACTTCAATTTAAAATATTACATAAAATTTAATGGTAAGAAACGAAATGCACCGTTCATGGAGACGGTAAGTCGTACGTACACATGAACGCTACTTTCATTTCTATTTTGTATTTAATAGAATTAAAACTAAATGAGATATATATATTATAATTCTAGTATAATATATATGTTATATAGGTCACATAAGTTCATTAATTTCAATCTTTATACATACCATGTATTGCATGAATGATTCACATCACTTGAGGGGGTAGTAGTCCACACTTCCTCAAATGAAATTATCGCATTTGCACAATATGCAAAGCATAAAGGTGTATTTTAAATATAAAATACAGAAGAATATAATGGAAATAAATATAATATATATCATAAATAAATATAGTTCCATCATAATGGCCACCATGAGAGTTGGTAGGAGAAGATAGAACAATCATCATTTCGTGAGGCAGTAATTCGCTGTCCACAGAAACTGTATGTTCTTTAACCATTAGACGGAGGTGTGTGTAAGTGTAGCTCAAATAATTTTCATAAAAACATACTAGTATATTTAATATAATGGTTTAGTTAAAAAATAAAGTAATAAAAATAGTTTAAAGGGTTGGAGAAGAAAAATAATACAAAAGAACATAAGAGAGAACATTACCTTTAAATCGGGTAACTCCTCTTGGTTTGAACCAAAAGGGTTTCTTTAAGAGCTTCCTGCCTAAGGAAAGGATTATAGGATGAAGATAAGGATGTGGAGAGATAAAATGAGTAGAGTGTGGTCGAGCCAAAGTCTTGAGAGGTGTGGGTAAGGGGGTAGAGGTGGGGGCCTTTTATAAGAGGGAGGAGGGGTACCCTTGAAAAGTCTTGAAAAGTTACTTTATTATAAAATGATTTTAGGATATAAAAGGTCCCAAAATTATATAATTAGAGGATAAGGTGATAAGGATTTTAAATACACCCTTTCAATAGGTTTTGGACTATTTTATGTCTTATACTTTACCTTATATTTTCATTTTATTTAAATCGTTCAATAATGAGGTAACCATTGCATCATCACGGTTTTATAAATAAAATTATTTATTTAATGTCAAAAAATTATAAAAAAGTACCATGATGTAGGGAATATTTTTAGATTTCCAATTAATATTCACAGTCAAGAATATGACTTGTATAATCCCATGTAAAAATTGTTTTAGTAAAACAATACATGTTTGTGACATTTTTATTTTAACTTTAAATAAAAATTTATTAGTGTCATTTTTCTTACCCAACTGGCTCCATGGGGTCCCCAAGTTTAACCATGGATTGTCTTGGTTTTCCATGACACATAAAATAATGGTAGGACATGTGTCATGATTATTTCATATTATTATAACAATATCTTTACCTTAAATTACACTAATTACCTTTAATCGCGACTAATAAAACATAAAAGTTACTAATCACCAAAAAAATGATTTTAATCCCATTGAACCACATTTTAAATCTTAATAAAAACCATGTATGTCAGATTACTGAAATTAAAATCACAGAGGTGGTAATATTTCATTTAAACCAAAAATCAGTTTTTTAACTACAACTTAGTGGTTTTACTATTCACCGCAAATTGTAGTTTTTCAGAAAAAAACCAAAAATTCACCCTAATCTATATTTGATATTCCTAATTCAAAAATGATGTCTATTTTACAAAATTAAAAAAATATTATTTTAATTAATCAATTTAATAATTAATTTCCGTTGTCAAAACAAATAGCGTGTTTTTAAGAAACAAAATATATCGAAATATTGACACTAGTTTAAGTCCAATTTCAAAGTGAAATTAATTAAAATGACCACCATTGGATTAAATGGTAAACATATAATCTAATTAAACATTAAAACCAATTCAAAATATAATCTAATCATATAAATAAATTAGATTAAAAGGAGGTTTTGAATTAAAATACATCATTTTGCACTATTCATTAACAAATGAACTTTATCGGAAAAATACAAACAATTTATACAAAGTAAATTTTTATGTCCTATTTCTAATGAAGGATTTAATTTGGTCCAATATAACATACAAAATAGTCAAAAATTGGATTTAAAAAGGGCTCACCACCAAAAGGCAGATAATCTACCTTTTATAGAATATTAGAATATTTACGCTTAAAATTGGGTTCATTCACATTTTAAGAATCTAACATTTATTGAATAAATTAAAAAATATTTGACAAGAATATATAATCACTATTTTGTTAGTTCTGTTCATTCCTGCCATTACATTGACTAGGAGTTTACTACCATTTACAATAATATTATTATGTTATTAGTGTGCATCGTAAGATTTCAGAGAAACTCGTTGTTGTGTATTGGGTATTCCATCGAACATAGCATCCCCTTTAAAGTAATATTAATATTTTGTTCACAAATATTAATACATATGAAAATTTATATTATTTATTTACCTAGGCTGTTACATCCTTCCCCCCTTTTGGAATTTCATCCTCACAATTTTAAAATCGGGCTTGGAAACTTCATTGGAAGCCCCACATTGGAAAAGGAGTAAATTAAACTTTCACTTTAAAAGAATGAAAGAGGAGTACAATGGTAACCAAAGTTAACCCATAATAGAATTCCATGTTGGAAAACATTGATATGGAAGAAAAAAATGGTCATTCTCTGATGGGGAGCAATAGAAAACATGTTTAGGAGAAAGTTAGCCACCAGAAAATCACAAACATGTGATGGGTTAAACAATATTTGATTCCCTAGAAGGAAAAATTAACAGACAACATTTTTTTTATAAGTTACTTTTTATTGAGGAATTTATTTATGAGTTTAACTAAAACATAATGAAACATACTTACATGTCATGTTGACTTACAACTTTTACTATATTTCTTACACAAACTCATATTTCCTCTAAAAGATGAGAATTTAGGAAGACTTTTTCATATTAAGAGCGCTATAATCAACTTCTAGAGAATCACCAAATCCATAAAAGAGAACTATATATTTACAATGTGTTTAAACCTTAAACAAAACCAAACTTTTTAGAACAAGATTAGATAATCCACAAAAGGATAATCCTTTATGAAAATAAAATCTATTCTTAATCTCCAAAATTTGTCCAACAAAACCCAAAGTTCAATGAAGACCATTCGATAAACAATTATCCATAAAATTCTTTAAAGTAATCCAAACTAAGATTGAAACCCAAATAATTGAAGGATTTAATCACATAGTCTTCCAAGGTAAAAAATAACTTTAATCTCCAAATAACATCAGCTCCTCTTAAAGACTCATATTGAATGGTAATTAGCCCAATCATGTATCCCCCCATGTTAGGATAATCATATCCATAGATAAGTCGAAATCAACTTATTCCAGATTCATAAGATCGTCTACCTAAAAAATAATTAGTTACACTAACCAGGGACTTCACGTATTCTAGTGGTAGGTGATAAATACCAGTCGCACTTTGGTTGTGGGTTCGATTCCCAAAGCGTGTCTGACTTGACGGGTTGTCACATGGTCTGCATGTATTCCTTTTTCCAAAACTATATAATTCATATAAAATTCCCCAAAAAGAGATAAAATCTTCAAAAATAACCATAACATAATTTACCCTCAATTTGACCTCATGCCTTTCATCTTCTATCATATAGTAACCCATATTTACCTCATGAGAAATGATCAAATAAACCCCAATGGTTACCATTATAATTATTACCTGAACTTCCTCATCGAGTTGGTCATATCGTACATGATGAATTAGAGAACTCACCAATGTTCAAGTGGTTAATCATTACTCCTTGATAGTTGGTTTAGAAAAAAGACAAGTTTTCTCAATGCAGCTCCTATATCATTCAGTTGTTCTTTCAGAAAACCATCACAGTTTTCTTGACATCCATTGTCACCTTGGTGCCTGCTAGATCCAACCGATTACTAAAACTAAAAATGTCAGTGTGAGTATATCAAAAAAATTATCATGTAATAATGAGGAAGATAAACACTAATATATACATACTCATTCACTTTATCTAAAATTATGACTCTTTCTGAAATCCTAACCATTATGGTAATGTCACTTATGCTCAGAGAATACCCTAACCTCTAAAGTTATCTAAACCGACCATTGATACCAACTATAAGGACCCGACCTTAAACCTCCTTTAATATTGAATTAAATTAATAATTCACATATAGGATCTTTTCATGTTTAGAGTTTTAGTGAATTAGGACATAACTATTACATCTCAAAAGATTACAAAGTATACACTTCTACTAAGTTTCAATAAAATAAAAACTCTTAAAAAGAAACATGTCTAGTTCCATTTTTTAGATAGCATGTCTTTCCTGGAGCCCATCCTTGAACCTATTTATCATTAAGTCCTGTCAAAAACATTTCAAAAACTTTGGATGAGCATAAAAAGCCCAGTAAAGGATACAAAAAGAAGGAAAACTGTTAGTTTTTCAAAACAACAAGGTAACCATGAATACATTATCAAAGTAATACTTATCACCTTTAAGAATTAGTAAATACAATTCAATGAATGAAATATCACCACTTATCCTTTGTAACCAAAATATTATCATAAACCCATATAAATAACACATAACATATAAAGGTAACTTGGGAAAAAACATAATTAAACAGAATAACCATATGGTCGACTTCCACAAATATCACTACATGGAATACCCATACGGATGACTTCCATACCCAATGCATGGAGGTTATAACGTAACCACCCATCCTGGTATTCAAGGCACCACCCGTCATATGGTTTATCATGTAACCACCCGTCAAATGTCCAAGTACCATTTTAAAATCATAAGACATAAAACAAATATAATGGAAAGAAAACATTTCCACATTTTGATCACAATATATCACTTAAATATATTGATATAAAAAATACATTATAAAAACCAATTTCAATACCAAAATACATAAAATAGTATATGTTATTTATTTCATTTTAAAAACATTACAGCTTGTTGAGGAAGCCAATGATCAAATAATACTCACGGCGACGGAAAAGGTCATTGTCACCGCGTATGTGAAAAGAAACATTCCTTTTTGCCGTTTAGTAAAAATATTTGTAGAAAAATATTCCTTTAGTATAAAATTAAATTTAAAATTGGTTTATACACCGTATAAAATAAAGTCTTGTATTAGTACAAAATATGCCTCAATGAAAGGATATTGAGTCGTAGTCCCTTACAAAGTCGTTTTCCTTAGATTAAGGATAAATCAATTACAAAATTATGTGTGAGAAATATAAATACACCCAATATAAGAGGATATTAAATGTAAAACAATCAGTGTTCATCCAAACATATTCATAGTATGACATAATCAATAAGTATTGGTTTAACCCAAATAATTGAAATTGGGTTAAGAAGTTCTCTTACCGAAATTTGACATCCTAATAGCGTCACTTTAAAATTCAGAAAATGTGTCGATGAGAGATAAAAAGGGTATCTAATCACTTGGACATATCATTTACACCAATAAGGATATATAAGAACATATCCCAATATAAGAATATGTAAATTAAAAGACCTAACAAAAAGAAGTCTTTTTAGAAGAGGAGGGTGAAAGATTCCCTTACCGATTTGGGTAACATTCAAAATGCACACCCCATGAAAGAAGGATTATAAAATGAAGATGTAAATACCTGTAAATGAAATTGTATTACAGAAAGAGTAAAATCTTGGGAAGTACATACACCACTAAAAGGAGATAGTGGAAAATGTAGAATGAATCTCACGTGAATAAAAGTGAGATGAAAAATCCCTTACGAAAACTCGGCAGCCTAACGACGCCACTTAAAACATCCAATTAAAGGATTGACGCGATAAAATAGGGTATCTCATCATATGACATAAAATTTAAAGTTAGAGTAATATAAAAGTAAATCCTCAAACACAAGAGATATGATCTTAAAAGAAATGACATAAAAGAGAGTACTTAAAAAGAAAGAGGTAGGATCCCTTAACTCAAGTCCGACTTGTCTTGTTCATTTCATTATATTTTTGAATAATAAACTAGATTTAATTTCTAATTGATTAAGAACCTTTTTAAAGTTCATTATTCCTTTTATATCACTTATTACCATGTTATGAACATTATTAAATTATTTAAGTTAATAACGGTCGTTTTGTCGATCATTGGTAGTTGGGTCCAAAATAAACTTTTTATAATTACAAGTTGTTCATGTGGTAAAATATCCATTATATACAGAATTATATTCATGATTTAGATACCATATATACCATATATATCTTGTATATAATTTAATTTATAATATTACATAACATTTAAAGGTATGAAATGAAATGCACCGTTCATGGAGACGGTAAGCTGTACGTACGCATGAACGCTACTTTCATTTCTATTTCATATTTAATGGAATTAAAACTAAATGAGAGATATATATATTATAATTCCAGTATAATATATATTTTATATAGGTCACATAATTCCATTAATTTAATTCTTTATACATTCCATGTATTGCACGAATGAGTCACATCACTTGAGGGGGCGGTAGTCCACACTCCCTCAAATGATATTATCGCATTTGCACAACTTTCAAAACATAAAGGTCTATTTTAAATATAAAATACATAAACATAGAGAGGAAATAAATATAATATATATCATAAATAAATATATTTCCATCATAATGGCCACCAAGAGAGGTAGTATGAGAGGATAGAACAATCATCATTTCGTGAGGCAGTAATTCGCCATCCACGGAAACAGTATGTTCATTAACCATTAGACGTAGGTGTGTGTATGTGTAGCTGGAATAAATCTCATAAAAACATACTAGTATATTTAATATACTGGGTTGGTTACCAAATAATGTAATAAAAATATTTTAGAGGGTTTGAGAAGAAAAATAAAACAGAAGAACATAAGAGAGAGCATTACCTTTAAATCGGGTAACTCCTATTAGTTTGAACCAAAAGGGTTTATGGAAGAGCTTCCTGCCTAAGGTAAGGCTTCAAGAATGAATAGAGGGATGTGGAGAGATAAAATGGGCAGATTTTGGTGGATCCAAAGGCTTGAGAGGTGTGGGTATGGGGGTAGAGGTGGGGCCTTTTATAAGAGGGAGGAGGGGCACTCTTGGACAGTCTTGTAAAGTTACTTTATTATAAAATGATTTTAGGATATTAAAGGTCCCAAAATTATATAATTATAGGATAAGGTGATAAAGGTTCTAAATAAACCCATAATATATGTTTTTTACAAGTGTATGTATTATATTTTACATTAACTGTTCATTTTATTTAAATCGTTCATTAATGAAGTAACCACTGCATCATCACAGTGTCATAAATAAATTTATTTATTTAATGTCAGAAAATTATAAAAAAATTACCATGATGTAGGAAATATTTTTAGATTTATAATGAATATTTATAGTAAAAAATATGACTTTTATAACCCCATGTAAAAATTGTTTTATTAAAAAAATACATGTTTGTAACATTTTTATTTCAACTTTAAATAAAAAGTTATTAATGACATTTTCTTACCCAAGTGGCTCCATGGGGTCCCAAAGTTGACCCATGGATTTTATTGGTCGGCCATGACTCATCCAATAAAATGTAGGGAATGTGTCATGGTCATTTCATATTATTATAACATTATCTTTACCATAAATTATAATAATTACCTTTAATCGCGATTAATAAAACTTAAATGATACTATTCACCAAAAAATTATTTTAATCCCATTGAACCAAATTTTACATCCTAATGACAACCATGTATGTTGGTTTTTTGAAATTAAAATCACAGAGGTGGTAATATTTCATTTAAACCAAAAATCAGTTTTTTAACTACCACTTAGTGGTTTCACTATTCATCAAAAATTGATGTTTTTCAGAAAAATACAAAAAATTCACCCTAAGATATCTTTGATATTCCTAATTCAAAAATTATATCTATTTTAAAAATTCAAAACATATAAGTTTCATTAATCAATTTAATAATTAAATCCCGGTGTCAAAACAAATAGCGTGTTTTTAAGAAACAAAATAAATCAAAAGATTGACACTAGTTTAAGTCCAATTTGAAAGTGAAATTAATTTCAATGAAAACAATTGGTTTAAATGGTAAAAATATAATATAATTTTACATTAAAACAAAATCAAAAGGTAATCTAATCATATAAATAAATTATATTAGAAGGAGGTTTTGAATTAAAGTACAACATTTTACACTATTCATTAAAAAATGAACTTTATCAGAAAAATACAAAAAAATTATACAAAGTAAATTTTGATGTCCCGTTTCTAAAGAAGGATTTTATTTAGTCCAATTTAACATATAAAATTGTCATAATGTGGATTTAAAAAGGATTTTCCATCAAAAGGGGTTAATCAACCTTTTAAAGAATATTAGATTATTTACACATAAAATTGGGTTCATTGGCATTTTAAGAATCTAACATTTATTGAATAAATTTAAAACACTTTGACAAGCATATATAATCACTTTTTAGTTAGTTCTGTTCATTACTGCCATTACATCGACTAGGAGATTACTATCATTTACAATAATATTATTATGTTATTAGTGTGCATCATAAGATTTCAAAGAAACTCGTTGTCGTGTATTGGGTACGCCATCGAACATAGCATCCCCTTTAAAGTAATATTAATATTTTATTCACAAATATTAATAAATATGATAAGTCATATTATTTATTTACCTGGGGTGTTACCATTGGAGGTGTCCAATGGTGTCTTATTTAAATTTTTTTATAAACAAATAATAATAATAAATATATGAATAAACTACTTAAAAAATAATAATAATTAAGTTAAAATTGAAACATAACATTTTATAATATAATCTATTGATAAAATTAAACTGAAATAAATATTCTAAAAAAACTGATTAATGAATGAAAAATAATAATAGAATAATCCAGAATAATCAATAGAAAGTGAATGAATTAGAAGGGGGGTCTGTTGTTGGAGATAAATAACCATTATACCACAGATCTATATAGAAATGAAAACATAATAGTTAATAGAAAATAAAATTACCATATAAAGAAATAGATACTTTTTAGACTTTGAACAACATTGGAAACATAAACAGTGTGTAAAAAAGAACCCACCGTTGGGTTCAAATGGTGGCACATGATTCACCATTGGTATCCAATAGTGAATTTTGACCCAACATTAACATTTTAAAATGGTGACTTGAATCACCCACCATTATTATTTTCTAGTAGTGACTTGTTGAGACACCAATATGGATTAAGATTCAAACCTCAAGAATAATCCAAGGAAGAAAATGAAATGATTACAGTTTAAATTATCAAAACTAAACATATAATGATCTGTTGAATCAAACCAATGATAACTATTATGGGCCATTAAATTAAACAATCACAGTGCGATATTAAAGAATAATAAAAGAAGATATTGAGACTATGTGATCCAGACTCACATTCTTGATATGATTGAAAAACATGCAATAAAATCAATGGAGTTTCTATAAAATATTTTGGCCAACTGGAAGAAATCATACATCAAAAAATATTATGAAAAAATAAAATGAAAAAATAAATATGTGGGAGTTCAAGAAATATATTCAGGGGATTTAGAATAGAATCGAATGGATGAGATAAAATATATAATATGACTGTGTTATATTCATTAGTTTTAACTTCAGTGAGTAGTAATGCTCATATGATAATCCCACATCAAATTAAAAAAAATGAAGGTGATTGGTATATAATCCATGTCATGATAATGATTATTTAAAATTAATTTACAAAATTCACACAAACAAACATGGGAATTTGGGACCAATAGGTCAACTAGACCAAACATTGTGCTTGTGGGTGTGTTCTATGAGCCTTATACACAGGACAATAAGTTATTAAGCATGTACTATGCACAAAAAAATCATCCTTCTAGGGGTTCCTTATGTAGGACTTCCCATGTGGTTGACCCTTATGATCCCCCTATGCGGTTGAGGGATAGCCAAGGGCCTCAATAATGACAAAAATAATTTTTTCTAAAAAATAATAATAAGCAGTAAACGTAGAAAAATAATTTATGAATTACTAAAGAAATAATTATAAAAATTTCCATCATTAAAACCAATAGTTATGAAACATTAATTTCAAATAACACATAAGAATTTAATAGTCTTTAGAATTTAATAAATGATTAATAGAGTAATTTATCAAAAGAATAGTGATAATTTATTAAAACATTTTTAAATACTAAAAACTCACCGTTTTATAACTAAAAAAACAAAAAAAAATAATTACAGTGTTTATAAAAATATAATCCATTTTTAAATTTAACTAAAAGTACATTAATATATATAATAAAATCACATTTAATAATAAATAAATACATAAAAACAAATAGTTTAGTGTATTATTTAGTGTCTATATAATTAAAATATTCAAAGAAAGGAGAAATAATATTGGATTCGTGTTTACGAAGTTATTTCATAAAAAGGGCGATATAATAATTATTTAATAAGAGAAGAAAATAAATTTTAAAATACATAACATATGTAAAAAACTATTTAAGGATGGTGATTATACTAAAAACTATTTTCATCAATTAACATAATAAATTCAAATTTCATCTTCTAAAAAACCACTAAATACAAGGGTTTTGTAAAGATATCAGTTATTTGTTTCCTAGTAGGAACAAATTCTTTGAAAATATCACCTTTATTTACATGATCAATTAGAGCATGAAAACTTACATCTATGTGTTTTTTTCTAGAGTGGTGAATAAGGTATTTATAAATTGAAATAGAACTTGAGTTATCATTGTAGATATAAATTTTACAAAAAAATTTAAAATCATAGAGATTTTTTATTCCATTTTCTATGTGAATTTTTACTAAAAGTAGAAATATATTATTCCTTAGCAGTAAATAGTTCTATTGAATATTTTTTCGTAGAGTTCCATGAAATTAAAATTTTTCCGAAAATTTGACACATACATGTAGTGTATTTACTGTCAAGATTGCAACCTCCAATGTTAGGATTAGAGTAAGATAATAAATTTATATAGTTATCCTTATAATAGAATATTCATTTATATATAAGACCCCTTGTGAACTTAATTACTCTATTAGAAGCTTTAAGTTGAATTTCTCTACTGTTTGAATGAATCCTAGCACACAAGAAAACTAAGAACATGATTTCTAGTTTATATGAAGTGGGATAAAAAAGTTTCCTATAATTCCTATATATGGTTTAATATCAAATAACTAACCATATTAACCTAATTCCAAATTTTAATTAGTTCTCATAGAATTTTTTATAGTATTACTAGAATCATGTCCAAATCATTTTACATGTTCATTAGCATACTTATCTTAATTTATGAAAGTAAATTCTTCTAATTAATTATCAAATAATGATTTTAATTGAGTTCCCTAATTATATTTATCTAAAACACACTTTTCAATAGCTTAGAAAAATCATTTAACAAAGATTTAAATTTTGAGAAAAATATTATATCATCAACATATTTCTTAATAATCAGTATATAATTTGAAATAATTTTCAGAATCAATGTTGGATCAATATTATATTAAAAATACATTTTTAATATAAAAGTGTGTAAGTATTTAATAATAGGCTATTTTAGAATTCTTAAGGATATATAATTATTTCCTATGATTAAAAACATGATCTAGGAAATTTTCATTTTCAAATTAGGTGGGATATATAACATTTAAATCCTCTAAAATAATTATATTTTAAACTTTCTTTTTACAAAGAAATATTGAACCAAAAAATCAACATCTATCCCTAATAATCAATATCCAATACCATATAGGTTAGCGAACCAACATGGGATTTAAAATACTAATAAATATGAATATAAACCTTATAGAAGAGGAGAAATCAAGAAGGAAAACCACATATGTGATGGATTCTTGAAGAATTCACAAAAACAATAACCACAATAATGATGGTCCAATGGACACAGAAGGAGGGGGAGGATCCTAAGGTAATTATTCCAAAGTGTGGATGATTTGGGGTGTTTATGGTTTAAATTTAAAATGAGGAAAGGGTTAAAATCCAATTTTTAATGACCTGGACAAATCATATAGGTTTCCCATGTCATCTTCCAAACCATACGATAACCATGTGGCACTCACCATCAAAGAGGGACATTACTCAAAATTATCCTTCATGTTATCCAAACAATATTCCAACCATTTGAACTACGTATATCAAAAATTAATCTAGGCCTCATGATTTCCTATGTAAGGGTGCACGAATTGAAAAACTCTATTCCAACCATGTGCGGCCTACTACCATGCCCAAATTCCATATTTGTCACCAAAATATAGAAGGAAAATGAAGGGGTAAAATCCAAATGATTTATAACGGTATAATTTCCTAATAAAAGAAACGGATGGGAAAATTCTCTACACCATGAAAACATTTCATCCATAGAAATTCAACCCAATTCTTTTCTAGAGAATAAAAATGGATACTCTTTCTCAACCAATGAATTCATCTCCCAAGTCTCAAGCACATCCTTATCATGCTTTAAAAAGTCTCTAAGTAATGAAATAGACTTTCTATAAGGAAACATCACATGAAAACCCACAATCAGTACTGGTAATTAGAATACAAAATAATCAGGTTCCAACTCCAACACATCCCAATTCAATACATGAGACGGGTCTGGGTTATATTTATTCAACTAAGAAACATGGAACATTTCATTAATTAACATCAACTAGTAGGGAAATACAAACCTGTATTTAAATATGAAAATCCTCATGGTAATGTTATAATGTTTGACATACCTTAGCACTAGATTTCCTTTCATCCCCAAAAGATGATGAACCAATCTAGTCGCCATGTTTAGAAACACCTGATCACCAATATAAAACTCCCATTCTTTGGGCCTCTATCTAGTCTAGGACTAGATATGACATTGAGATGTTAAAAAAAATTCATTATTGACAAGATTTTACCAAATCCCTCTTGCATAAAAATCAGTCTATACATTGAGGTATCTCCAACCTTATCCCAACATAAAGGTGAAAAACACGATCAACCATAAATTACCTCAAAATGATCCATTTTAAATAAGGACTGGTAACTATTGGTATATGAATACTCAACCAATCCCAAATTGTTATCCCAAGAACCCCTAAATATAAGACACATTCTCAGAGTGTGTCTTCGAATATTTTATTCACCTGCTCCGTCTAACCATCAGTTTGAGGATGTTATGTCATACTAAACTTGATTTGTGACCCCATCACCTTATTTTGTACTTCCCAAACCCATGATGTAAAATTGGGGTCCCTTTAAGTAACAATTTTTAATAGAACACCATATAGCCTCACAACCTCTTATATATATAACAGACCCAACTCATCCACCTAGGATAAATCCCCAATCGAAATGAAATGAGTATATTTTATCATACAATTAATCACCACACATAGAAAATTACACCCCTAGGGTGTACAATTAACTATGAAAATAAAGTCCATGGATATATTTTCCCACATCTAGATAGGAAGAGGCTGTGTATGAAGCAGACCAAAGGGCCTTTGGTTCACTAAATTCACTAGCTGACATGATTAACATCACGATACACAGTCATCCAAAAATCAACTTATACCTCACCACTAGTACTATTGAATCACATCATCAAACATCTTTGTAGCACTAGGATGACTAACCCACTAAGACTAGTGGTTATCATACATCACTATCTTTCTTATAGACAATGGAAACACAACGTGACATCTGAAGAACAAAAATACCTCATGATACAACGAGCAATCATAAGGTGTCTTTTCACCATTAATAAATCATGTAGACTTATAGAATAACTCATCAAAAGGTTTATCCTAATGAATAAACTCTATAAGGTAAGGTTTCAGATGTAAAACATCCAAGAATTCACCTTCATCATGCTCCTTAGTCAACAAGTGAATCTGAGAAAAAATCCCCATCAAAGTCAGCACATCAATGTACTCTTTTAATACTTGAATCTACATTTTCCTGCTCATGGAATCATTCACAACAATCCCTTAACCTGGGGTAGAGACTATATGAAAATCAAACTCATAATGGCTCTAAACCAAAGGGTGTTGCCTCAAATTCAAATCTTTCTAGGTGAAAATGCATGCTAAACTCTTATGAACACAATAAACCCCAAAAAATTCCCAAAAAAAATAATGGTTCTATATCTTCATGGAATTCATAACTACTGCTAGCTCCTCATCATGGGTCAGGTAATTCTTCATATGATGTTAGAGATATCAACATCCAAAATCCACCACATGGTCACCCTGTATAAGCACCCACCTGATACCCATACCCGAGGCATCGTATTAAACCACAAACCCATTTTCAAATTCTATCAAGATGAAAACATGAGATGTGGTTAATATCCATTTAAGAAGCTCAATGGATTCTTTCCACTATGGGATCCATTCAAACGTTTCCCCTTTTCTAGTGAGTTCTAACACAGGTGTTGTAAGCTGGGATAATTCTTGAATGAACCAACAATACTACCCTGTTAGGCTTAAAAATTATATGATCTCAAACACATTCTTCAGCTTCTCCCATGACATAACTACCACAATCTTCTTGTGGTCCACAAGGACCCCTAGTTCTGAGATAACATGGCCCAGAAACATCACCTATCTAATCTATAAAGATAATTTATAAATCTTACCATAGAGATGATGGTCTCGAATGGTGCCTAGCACAATCACTAAATGTTTCTCATGGTCCTCCACTGATCCATAAAAAACCCAGATATCGTCCAAAAATACCATGACAAGCGAGTCGTGATATTAATGAAACACTGTATTCATGAGCTCCATAAAGACCACATGAGTATTTTTCAACCTAAATATCATAACCTATTACTCAAAATAGTTTCACCAACCTTGTAAGGCTATTTTCTGAACATCCACCTATCTAAATCGGACTTTTTGATAACCACAACAAAAGTCAATTTTTTTAAAACCACATTTTCCCCTTAAGATGATCAAAAATGTCCTCAACATGGGGAAAATGGTACTTATACATAATTTTTAACTTATTCATATTCTATTAATCAATTCATAACAGGAGAGATAAATTGGATTTTTTTGCAAATAAAGCTAGTGCCACCTAAGGAGAGATGCTCGGGTGGATGAATCCTTTGGATTCTAAATCATATAGTTTTACCTTTAATTTCCTCAACTCTGTGGGGGATACACTATACGAGGGAAGAGATATTGGATGTGTTCCCAATGAAAATTCAATGTAGAACTCCACATCCCACTATAGAGGAAAACAAAAAAATAATCATGAAAACCCTCTAGAAACTCATCCACCATAGGTGGTAATCCACCCTTTAGAGAACCAACATAACCTTCCAATTAATACAAATATATCTGAGTAACAATACTGTCCAATTACAAAAACTGGAGGTCTATCACATCCTAACTGAGTATCACATTCCCCAGGAAATAATTAGGTACTTCTATCAGGTTCCACAGAGCTCACTCTCCGCCATTAATAATTGATGTGTTCTTAAAAGTGCACCATACTATATATACTAAGGATCAAATATAATAGTTCCATATATATAATAAGGAAATCCCATTCCAACCAAGACACTGACATGGTGTGTGCACAAGACAGACACCAAAATCCTAGCTCTCGATTCTTACCTAGAGGAGTTACCAACTCCATCACATAAGGAATATGCTCAGTTTCTAACTTTATTAAATCAAAAGGGGGGAATATACCAAGGAAATGAAATAACCTGTATCAAATAGAGAAATCTATAAGGATAATGCAATAAGAATAGCATTGTGAATTGTCAATGGACCTCCATATGTTTCCACTTGTGCTCGATCAACCACATGAAGTTGTCTCATCACATCCAATGCCTGAGAATAACCAATATCCTACAGTTTTTCCCTGAAATTAATCTTCCCAGAGGAATATCTAAGCATTCCACCATGACTTCCAAACCGAGAACCCGTTGTCCTAAACACCACTGACTGTAATAATATTATTTATTATGCTACAGACCACAAAACACTCTAACAATGAGGTGGGGACCCACAAAAAACATTGAAAATTTCCCATGGATCCACATAGGTAAAAATGTATGGGATGATCTTTTCATGCATATCATATGTTCCCTACCATCCCACACTAATGGCACAAAACTGGCCCTGCATCATAAGCCGCAAACAAATCTTTGATCCTTTATTTCCCATGGAATCCAAGCTAGTCACCGTGATCAATCAAAACCATCATTTCATGAAAAAATACTTCAGTATATGTCTCCATCTTAAACAAGAATACTTGAGATCTAATTTCTGGACACAACCCCCCTCACAAATCTTTGATCCTTTATTTTTGCATTATAAATGAGATCGAGCACATACTTAACTAACTCAACAAATATATTATCATATTCCATCACAGATCTGCTTCCTTAGCTCAGTTCCATAAACTCCCATGATCTGGAATAGGCCAAGACCTCATAAAAATATTATTCATTTAAAATTACCTTAATTAATTTCCAACACATCTTGTCATTCTTTAAAGCTTTCACCATTTACTCCCACCACTTCTGAATGGGACCTTTCAACGTGAACGATGCATTGTTAACCCTAAAAACCTCAAGACATAAAGAAACTCAAACATCCTCCCTATTTTCTCAAGACACTCCTATAGTTTCTTAGGTTTCATCCTACATCAGAAAGAAGGAGGCTTGTTCTTTATAAATTTCTGAGATTTGTCCCTATCATAACTCAGTTTCACTTCTCTAACCCGAGTAATACCAAATCCCACTCCTTTTACCCTTGTATGGATATCCCAAACCACTTCTTAAACAAATCTATGATCAATTGGTTGGGGATAACTTTCTCTAAACTCTTCTTATGGTTGTACATGATTTCTCTAGGAAATAACATTGCTACAAGAAGCATTAAACACAAGAAAAAACCAACAATATATCCATTCTAAAAATTTCATCAATAACAAAAAATATGAACATTAAAACATAACAAAATCCGTCATAATAACAAGTTAACCAATTAAAATCACCCCACCCAATACATCTCACCATGAGGATAATTAAATTCATATATAAAAATCCCAAGGTGACTCAAGACCTATCATAATTTCTGCTGGAATGGAACCATACATGCAACCATAACACCAACCTTGATGGTCCTAGATATTTCCTTTCTTAAATTACCCTAAAATAACATGGCACAAAAAATAACCAAACTTTGATACCATTTTGGTGTGAACCATGCTTCAGATTCCATCAAACCCGACACCAGGCCTGGCCTGTTACATAGACTTAAGGGAATTCTAGATTCCCACAGGCTGGCAACTAGTCCCTAGGTATGAAAATTATGATTTGGAATTATTTAAATCATTTAAATAATCATAACAATCAATACTAATAAACAAAACATAAATAAATAATTGTATGAAAATGAAGAATAATAATTTTTTGATTCAATTTTTTATAACATTAGAAAAAACCCACATTTTCAATAATAAAAAGGAAACAATAAGACTATGCCAAAAATCTCCACCCATCAATATATACATAACCCTTTAGCCACCCAAACCAACACCTACATGTAGTTTAACTCTAGAAGTAAGATCCACTGTCTCTATATATCATTCCATTACCTGAGTCAAATATAACCTAGTCTATATACCCCACAAGGTGTATAGAGGCTGTGATCTAAATCATAGTAGGATGACACACAATAAAAGATATTACATCCCTAAAACATTATAAGGAAATTAATGTGCATGATTTATAAAAGGGTGAGAACCAATTTCATAGAAAACCTTTATAAATGAAAACTATTTTTCCTTTAAAAAAACATCAAGGGAAAACATATTATGACAGCAAGTATGATATCAAAAGATAGATCTCTGTTAGGAGAAATACCAAAAGGGACTAGATATAGTGGGATACATGGTACCTTGTATCTCATTTAAATGTGGTATATAACCTATTACCCAAAGTGTCTTTGTGAAGGAGACAATAGAGCAGAATACATCCAATGTTCTTGTAATCTCCAATACTCATCCTAATTTAGTTAGTATTTAAATAATAAATCATGATAGATTAATTCAGGCCCAGCCACATATGAGTCAACTTGAGTACTATCCATAGTCCACAAACCTAGATACCTAGAGTTTTTTTATACTCAATATTCACTCCACATATCAAATAAGACATCACTTGCATACATGCAAAATCAAATTATTATACAATCACATGATAAACCACTATTTCCATAATAAAAACCTCTTTTAAATCCATACTCACACCAAATCCATTTCATAACATATTTTTCACCATTTAAACATTTTTTCAAAAAACCTTTAATTTAAAAAACAAGGAAATACCCATGAAATATACATGGAACACAACTCATTTCCTTTGAAAACCCATATTTCAACATTAATGCACCTTGAATACTTTTAAAAACACATTTATCACCTCATTCACAGTATATATAACAAAAAAAAGTATATAAAGGATATCAGAATCACCAAACAATGTTTAATCATGGAAACACATTCCTCAAGTGTGCACAATTCTGGAAATAATTGATAAACCCCAAATACAACACTGGGGTACCCTATAAAGGAAATATAAAACCAAAAGCAACAATATTGAACCCTAAGAATCAGGATCCAAATAGAAATAGGTCACCCAACCTATTGGGGATATAAAACCCTAATAATTAATAAAATAAACCCACAAAAATAAGAGAAATAATGAATAAAATTCACTAACTTGAATGATTCTTCAAGAATACCCACAAAAATCACCTAAAATGGAGTTACTATGGATAAAGGGGTATGAGAGAAGGCTCCTGGGGTTAAGAATCCTGACTGGGGAGAATTTGGGGTTTGTAGGGTTTAAAAAAAAATGTTAAAAAGGGTAAAAATCCAATATTTATTGACCTGGATAAGTCTCATGGTTTTACCGAACTATAATTAATACAATTTAATATATGTTTCCATACAATAAAGAAAACTATTGAATAATAATCCTTATATGTTCCTCATAATCCTCGTATGTTTTTGAATATACTACATTATCATCGATAAATATCACTCACTAATTATAATATCTAAGAGTTTTAAATTTATTATAATATCAACCTTGATACCTTAGGTAACACTAGAAAATTATCCTTTTTATTCATAATAGTAAAATAATAAAGTAATCATAATTTTTGGTATGGTACATTAATTATTTATAAGTCACAATCCATTCTTATAACATACCATTCTTGGGTTCATTTTCAAAATTTTGTTTCTAGAAAATTCTAAAATAAATTTTTGTGATAATATCCAAAATGTGAATATGAAAACATAAATCTCTATATATATTACTTTAATTTTCCTTTTTTAACTTATGATAATTTAAGATCAACCTATGGATATCCTTCCTCAATCCTTGGTTATCCATGGTCATTTCCTATTAGGTTCACTATATTAAAAATTTTCAAATCCATCATAAGGGTTTATAAAGTCAATGTCTTTGACCAAAGTATACCCCATTTTGAGTCTAGAGAGTTGTTTATTATTATAAACAATCATCATGATTCAATGTGATGATTGATTCATTGATAATCCAACCATTTTTGGGATGACTAACCCAATTTTTTTATCTTCTATAACAGCATCCAATTTCCTATATCCTAATAGTGATGTATTTCTAGAAAAGAAGTACTCATGAATTTACCAATATTTGTGGATATAATACTATACATAGATGAAACTAATAGGATTTTTCTTAAGGTTCTCTAAATGTAGCCTTAAAATAAAATATTAATTATTACCTTATCATAAAATCATATACTAATCCACAAGGGTTATCTATAAATTTGAAATTATGATAACACCAAATTATAAACCCTTAAATTAACCTCAATAAACATAATAATCTCCAAATTTATCAACACCACTCCTTTCTTACCAAATATAATGCCTCAGACACATACTCTGGGATCTGATGGTATAAACGTAATCTTAACATATTTTCTTGGATACTAGTGTAAATGCCTTGATATAAACATCCTTAATTGAAAAATAAATAATGATTATTAATTCTCATACATCATAAAGGAATTTTTTGGTTTATATCATTAGTGAATGTTTTTAAAAATACTAAGTATATAATCTCGTGTTCATTGTACCAAATATTTTTTCCCATTATATACAAAAATATTTAATCTTTAATAAGCATTTATCATTTCATATAAGTTATTTAAAACATTATATACTTCTAAAAATATTAGGTATACTAATTTTTTTCATAACACAAGAAATATAAATTATAAGGGGTCAGTTAAATTTATTATTAATGGAAAACATATAGTGCATCTAATTCTGGCATAAACATGGTAAAATATTCTATGGGATAAATAAGATAAAAAAATTATTCAATAATAAACATGAAAATGATATAATGTTATATCCATGATAATATATTAAAACATAGATATAAATAATATTATTTTCATATTGATGGAATACATAATTTCATACATTGAAAACATGTTTTAACAACCTTATGCCAAGTCATTGACTTGTTATTAATATTGTATTCAATACATTTTCTTAATTAGGAAGCTATAAAAAAATAACCAAACATGTTTTGTGACATGAGATCTATAAATTAATCATAGGGATATTTAATTCGATGCCCTACCCATCACATGATCATGTCTGGTTCATTTTCCATAATAGTAAACAGAACATTTCACACCATCCTAAAAGGAATTTTTGGATAAATAAAAACATGTTTATCCATATAATAAGGAATACAGAATATCAATACATTGAAAACGTATTTTAGCAGTCAATAATAATAAAAATGACAATACTTTTATCTATGTAAATAAAAAATTTATCAAGATCAATACCCATCATAAAGAAGAATGTAGATGATGAAACAATACTTATCCAACTTGTAAATAATCATTTGTACTGGAATAAAAATATAATGAATGTCGATAAATATCTCCAAGTCAATAAATAAATATTTTTCTAGGTAAACATCATCCAATAATAATTATGTAAAATTTTATTATCGTATCATATAGTGTAATGTGTATATACAAAATTCAATACTAGAATAATATTATTATAATCTATCTTCATAAAGAAAGTGTATTTTTTTTTAGAATAACATGCCCCATGATGTGATAAATATTTATAAAAGGGTTTATGTGGTAGGAATGGATATCCTGAGAAATAAGTCATATAATACTACATAAAACCCCAAAGGGAATAATATAACCAAATTATATAATATAGGTTCAAAGAATGAATATAACTCAAATAAAAAAAATTGAGATCCTAAAAATCCTCACTATTAATGAAATAACTGAATCAATAGAGACTTAAATAATGTAATATGATTTTTCTACTAAATCCAATGGAAAAATATAAAAAATTTAATGAAAATTCATGGGATTTTATATTTTTAGAACAACAAATAATGTCAACACAGTGTGTAATATATCACATATAATAGCCTTTCTCTTTATTACACATTTAAACATGATTTATTACATAAGATTTCACTTAAGACAAATCCAAGGATCGAGAGGTATACTATATTGAGAAATTAGGAACATTACATAAAAAATTAAAACATAAAATTCATCATCTTTATTGAAAACATCATATACATGACAAACTCATTCCTTTATACTTAACACTGCATGGGATAACTTGAGGACATACTTAAGAATGGGGTGAGCTATAAATCCTAGTAATGGAGTAAACAAGGAATAACATGAATAATAAAATACATGTTAGAAAATTGGAATAACAATGTAGGACATGAGAAACATGAACATAATGGAAAGATATAGCATTATTATCATAACACAGAAATGTGGAAACAAAATAAAACATGATATTAACATGATCCAAGGCTCATTATACATGGGTTAGCATGAGTAAACCGTAATTGCATATGAATTAGCATGAGTAAAACATCATTTCCCATGAATTATATTAACTAAACCCACATTACACATGGAATATCAAGATTTTAAACATTACCCAATGCATTGGATGGCTATTAGGGACACCCTTTATAAACATTCAATTTCACGCATAAGTGTGCCACATGGATCATATAATATGGAATCATTAAATATAATCATTTATTCCATGATAATGGATTGTGTAATACATACATGAAGTTATAGAATAAAGAATTATATTTTCATTAAGTTTGATTCCCTTGATAGATAATTGGGCATGTTATTTACTACATGATGATTTTAGCATCGAAAATTACGGTGGAATTTCAGCAGCCTAATGGTAGGAAATAAAAATAAATGAAAATGGTTAAGATAATGTTGTATCTCATCATATGTACATGAAATGGAAATTTAGTGGGTCATATATATATATAATCCCCAACATATGGAATTTGGAAATATATGGCATAACATAATAAATAAACGTGATGAATGAGGAAAATGGAATAACTCTTATAAAATTTCGACATGGTAACGGGTGTATATGGGAGGGATTAATGAGAGAGGGGAAGTTCTATAATCATTAAAAAATAAATTGCGCATTGTGGGGGTGATGAAAAATCATACAACAACATTGTAAAATGAGTATAAAATGGTATAACAATATAATGAAACTTTGACAAAAATCAAAAAGGAAGAAATACCTTACTTTAGTGTGTGACATTAATAGACTTATTAGAAGCTTATTGAGATCTTAGGGAAACATGAGAGGATTCTAGAGATGCTAGGGAAGATTAGGGACCTGTTACATGGATTTTTATTGTTGATAAGTTGGAACTATTGTGGGATTATATAAGAAATGATTGATGAATTCTTTAATATTTCAAAAACATAGGTTTTGGAATCTATAAAATTAATTATACAGAACCAAAAATCATACCATGGTTTTTTACCATGGTTTTTTAAAATTTTGAGTGGAAAATATTATTTTATATGTCCAATGCTCTAACATATAAAAATATTAGGCTTAATTATTTTGAGGGGGGTTAGACACTCAAGGAAATCATTTTAAAATGATAAAATATTATATACTTCTTAGAGGGTCCACTAAAGAATGATAAAATTCAGAAAAAAAATCTTAACTAACATTATTTAAACTGTAAAACATATATTGGCATAATATTCATTTCATAGTATTTTATATCATCACTATTGGGTCATTATGATGTCATGAAAAACATTATATATTTATATGGTGTTTAATTTTTACCCAAAAATTCGACTGTCTCAAAAAATAATTAAAAATTCAACATTAGATAATTGTTTCATTATGATTATAAAAATAATATGAATTTTATCTAAATAATTATATATATATTTTAATTTTCACTTTTTAAATGATAACCGACATTTATTGAAAATTCATGGGTTTTAAAAAAACATTTATCAAACCTCTATGAAAATTACAATTGTAATCATAAAAATTATACAATCATTTATATTTAATAAAAATTAATTTATTAATAATATTTTATTTAAATATTATTTAATTTAATAATCCATTAATTCATTGAAATATATTTCTAAATTTAATTTTAATATTTACTACAAATACTACTTATTCGTTAAAAATAATTTAATATGTAAAAATAATAAAATGAATATATATTATTTATTATATAAAAAATAATGTATATAATTATAATGATGCGGTCTTGTTACGTATACCTTTATTAAAAAATCTTATTCAATGAGAGTATGGTGTGTGATGGTGAGACTTTCTTGGGGTCATTTGGTGAACATGGTTTTTATTGTTATCTCGATGATATTGAACTTCCCTTGTAAATGGTTTTGATCATGCTTATTATTTTGGATCTTACCTTAGTATTGGTATAGGTAAAATATCCAAATTTCTATCTCCCATGAAAGATCCGATAAACGGGCTTCCAAGGGAATGATCCTACTGGTTGATGCCACCACTTCATTTGTCTATGTCAAAAGGTTTAGTTTACAAGCTATATTTATACTAGACATGTGATAATTGTTCAAAGGATATATTTTCAATGATAATGATTATTAAATATTATTTAAACACATTAATAAATAGTTCATGTGTCTTCTATATTCATAAGAAATTAAAAAAAGGGAATTTTATTCATAAAAATCGAGTCATTACAACATTATCCCCTTATGAAATTTTTCCCATGAAATTTCCTTCTCCCACACTGAAAAAGATGAGGGTAAATTTTCCTCATTAGTTCCCCTAGTTCTCACTTTTCTTCTTAAAACTTTTGGTTTCTCTACAACACCTTGATGAGGGGCATCGTCTTATTTTGTAGAACTTTTTCCATATGATCTATGATCTTCAACCTCTTCTCTTCATAGCAGAGTTCATTCCCCAACTCTAACACCTCTATATTGAGTACACGTGATGGGTTAGGTATGTAATTATTCAATAGTGATCCATGGAATACATGATGTACTTGAGACAGGTTTGGGGGGAGTGACAGTCGATATGCCACTACTCCGATGTGATCTAGGATCTCAAAAGGACCGATGTAACATGGACTAATAGTTACCTTTTCCCAAATATAATAACTCTCTTCCATGTTCATATAAATATGAATACCATATCTCCAACATCAAACTCTAGGTCTCGTCGATGATTATTAGCATAGATATTTTGTCGAACCTGAGCAACTTTAAGGTGCTTATATATTGTCTTAACCTTATCAACCATTTCTTCAACCATTTCAGGATCATGAAGTTTTCACTCACCAACTTCTTACCAACATGCCAGTGTTATGAAACTATTCCCATTATGGGCTTCATAAGGATCCATTTTATTTCTTGAGTGGAAACTATTATTGTATGATAACTCAACCAGAGGAAGATGTTGATCCTATCTTACTTTTAAGTCTATTGAACATGGTACCAATATTTCATCTATTGTTTGGATAGTCTTCTCACATTTTCAATTAGTTTGAGGATGGTAATTCATTCTGAAATTTAGTATAGTATTTAGAGCATGTTGGAGACTCTTCCAGAACATAGAGGTGAATATTGGATCTCAATTAGATACAATTGCTGGTGGTACTATATACAACCTTAACACTTCTCTTATGTATATATGTGCCAGTTTATCAAATTAGATTTCCTCTCTAATTCTCAATGAAGTGTGTAGTCTTTGTAAAATGATCCACAACATCCCAGATAGCAATGTTTCCTTTGGATGTATTTGGAATTCTGGTGACAAAGTCTGTGGTGATGTTTAATCATTTACAGATTGGTATGGGTAATGGTAGAATCATCTACATAGTATTTTTCCTCTCACCCTTCAACTGCTAACATACCAGGCACATTGATGTATACTCACCGATCTCCTTCTTCATGTTATCCCATCATCATTGCTCTCAAATAACTCAATACATCTTTGTGTTTGCAGGGATAATTCAGAAATTAAAACTACGTGTATCTTCAAAAATTTATTTTTTTAGATTCGGATTTGATGGAACACAAAGTCATGACCCAAATCTCACAATTCCTTCTTCATTTAATTAAACTGTGAGGATTTACCTTTTCTAATAGTTCCACATTCTTTTGAATTATCACATAATACTTTTGAGGATCCTTTAACATTTCTGAAAAAGACTGTTGACTCATCTATGAAAGGATTGATGATGTTCCCTTCTTGATGATTCCCATGATCATCTTCATCAAAACTAAAAAGATTGGATCTTTTTCAATATCTCATTAATGAATGAGTTGATGGATCCTTTCTTCTTAGAGTGTCTTCCACATTATTCGATTTCCTTGGATGGTAGTGAAATGAGCAGTCATAGTCTTTTATCTGCTCTAACTATCTCAGTTGGCATATGTTTAGATCATTCTATGTGAATATATACTTGAGGCTTTTGTGACCCGTATATATTTCACACATTCCCCAAAGAGGGGATGCCGCTAAATTTTCAATGTGAAGATCACATCAACTATATCCAAATCTTGTGTTACATAGTTTTTCTCATGAACTATCAATTTCCTTAAGGCATAGGTAATGAATTTTCATTTTTCATCAGCATACAACCCCAACCCTTCTTCAAAGCATTACTAAATACCTCAAAAATTTCTCCACATATTGGTACTGTGAGTACGAGAAAAGTGATAAGACTCTTTTTCAAATCATTGAATCTATCTTCGCATTCATCATTCCAATAAAACATGACACCCATACTAGCTATCATGGTTATAGGGTTTGAAAATTGGGAGAAATTTCTCCAAAATATGTGATTATATCAATCTAACCCCAAGAAGCTATGGATATCCCTCAACGATGTTGGCCTCGTCAATCCATAAATTTCATTTTTCTTGGAGAATCCAAAGATATCCCATTTCATGGTATGATATGACCCATGAATGAGACATAGTTCAACTAGAACCCACACTTTCTGTACTTGGGAATGAGTTTCTCTATTCACAATGTCTCTAGTACAGTGCTTATTTTCTACTCATGCCCCTCCTTTGTTTTAGAGTATATTAAAATAACATCTATAAAGACTAGAACAAATTTTTTGAGTTAATCTTTTAATATTCTATTCATCAAGTCCATGACGATTTCTGAAGACATTATAATGAATTCATTCTGCCCATAAATTATATGAAATGGACTCTTGGGGATATCTGCCTTCTACACCCTCACATGGTAATATTACAACCGCATATCCACCTTTCACAAGTATTTTGTTCTACGTTGATGATCAGACAAGTCATCTATTTTTTGGTAGGGGACACATGTTCATTATCGCGATTTTGTTGAGATCACAATAATCAATGCAAAGGCCATTGACCTATCTGTATTCTTGATTAGGAGGACTCATTAACCCCATGGTGAAGAAAATGGGTGTATACAACCTTTATATAGATTCTCCTATAGTTATTTATTTATCTCCACAAGATCCACAAAATCCATAACATATGGAGTCTTGGATATTAAAAATTCCCTAGGTATGGGATCAATTGTTAATTTAACATCTCTTTTAGGATGAAGACCTAACATTTCCTTGGGAAACACTTCCCTGAATTCCCACACAATTGGCATGTCTTAGATGATGGTTCCTTCCATATACTCAATCATTTATGAAAGATACACATTCTCATATGGTAGTAATATCCCTACTTGAGATGATTGTGCTAAAGAATATTCATAAATGTCATTGAACTTGTATAGAATTGGGGGTCGATATTCCATATGTAGAGTGATTTCCCTCTCATAGAAATTTATGTTGGCTCTATACAGGGTGATCAAATATATTCTAATAATTTCATCAAATTAAACTATAGATATTATGACAAGGTTTATTGAGGCATTAAATCCAAAAATTTTGATAGGGGAGGATTTTCATTCATGGTATGAAATAATTGCCCCATTTTCCATTCTTACTGACATCTCTACTCCATGATTTGTGAGGGTGTTGGAATTGTTCTACTAATATTTATGGATATAAAATAATGAATAGACCCATAATCAAAATTAATTTTCTCTATTATTGATTGGAAAACTATAATACTTGTAACCACTTTGTTGATGGGATTTACTTCAGTGGTAGTGATGGAAAAACCTTTCCCTTGCTTCCTTGGAGGTTGTTGGATGCCTCTGTAAACCCTTCTATTTAGGCACTGGATTTCAAGGATCAATGGTTCTGTAAATTTCTAGCAATGAACAATGCGTTAAGGGTCAAACAAGGAATTACCATCTTCAGTCATAGTTGCAGGATTTTCTTTTAGGCAATTAATGGCTAATTTCCCTTCTCTTCCACACCTAAATAATTTCCTCATCCCTTTTAGGATATTTTCAGGTTGCTTATTTCCACTCCATTGGAAATTGGGGTTCTAGAATTTCATAGCACTATTGGATTTATCCATAGGACCACAATAATTGATTTCTGCATTCCTCATATTATACCCATGATACCCTTGAGATTCACCGATCTCCATTTCATATTTTAGGGCACATCTATAAATTTCCTCAAAGATATCGAAGTCACGGATTGCTAGGGATTTCAATATCCTAGGTTTTAGCCCATAAAAAAGCCTTTTACATTTCAATTAGGGTTACCAAAAAATTCATAGGCATACTGTGAAAGACTCTTGTAGTTTTCCTCATACGCTCTGATAGATTTTTCATCTTTTGTCTTGAGGGAAAGAATTCCCATTCCATATTAAGTCGGAGGTTGCAAGGAAAATATTATTCAATAAACATTTTATGTAAATAATATATTCCAACACCTCGATCTCTTCCTCATGCTTTATATTGTTGATCAATTTCAACAATTAATCAGCTTCACCCTCTATATGTTATGCATCCAGAAGAACTGTCTATTTTTCAAAAAATTGATGGATTAATAAGATCATCTCAATGGAGTTGATCCATTATTCGGTTATTGAGGGATCAAATGATCCATTGAATGTAGGGTGCCTTTATCTCATTAAGCTCTCAATTTTTTCATGTTCATTCTTAGGGGGGTGGACGTTTCCCGTTACCCTTGTTTCTATTCAAAACGTGGGTTAACTGAGAGAGTATCATGACAATGTTTGTGATTTCCGCTCCCATCAGATTGGGAATCTCATTATAACATTCATCACATTGATCTTCACATTAGTTGTTATCCTTAGTCCACTTATTACTAAACATTATCTAGAATAAAAAGAACATTAAGGGTAACACATAAAGTGGAATCCGATGATAAAAAAGGATAACATATAAATTACATTTATTTCCTTAACTTGTGAACTTATAGGCTTCATTCTATGTTATCTATTATCTTATTCACAACATATAATATTTGGGGAATTTTTTATTCCCTTTAATAATGGCTCATACTATGATTCTGAATTTACTAAAGAATATCCCCAGGAGTGTTGAACCAAGAGTGGAGAAAGGCCCGTTTCCGTGCACCAGTTCCTGTCTAAGTTTGGCTCAAAGTCATGTTTTCAAGTTTTACTTCAAGAAATATCTGTGCCAGAGCCAGCTCTAATTATCTGTATCCAAAAAGGGATGTATTTTCATGAGAAACCACATACTCTATACTCACCAAAATATAGGCATGTTTTTATTATACTTATTCTTATCCCTAAGGAAATCATTAGGGTTTTCTAATCATAATACAAAAAATAAAAAAACATACTCTTTGATACCAACAATAAAAACTCATCTCATTATTAAAAATTTAAGAATGATTTATTATATAAAATTTCACTTTAAAAAAATATGAGGATTAATTGTTCTAGTGTCTTTATAAATTAGGAAATTAGATAATAACATAATACATAAAATACATCATCTTTACTGAAAACATCAATTACATGAAGAACTCGTTCCTTCGTACATAACATGTCATGGGATAACCCAAGGATATACATAAGAAATGGTTGAGCTATAAAGCCCAGTAAAGAAGTAAACATGAAATCACATGAAGAATAAAATACATGTTAGGAAATTGGAATATCAATGGAGTATAGTAGAAACATAAACATAAAGGCATGATATAGCATTATTATCATAACATGGAAATGTGGAAACAACATACAACATGATATTTGCATGATCCAAGCCTCATTCCACAAGGATTAGGATGAGTAAAACATCACTAGACATGAATTAGCATGATTAAAACCTCATTAAACATCAATTATTATTATTAAACCCTAATTTAAAATGTCTTATCATGATACAAAACCTTACCCAATGCCTTAGAAGGCTATCAGAGCACACCCTTTATAAACATTTAATTTTATGATTAAGTGTGCCACATGGATCATATAACATGGAATCACTGAACATTATAATTTATTAAAAGATAATTGAATGTGGAATACATACATAAAATTATATAATCAATATTTATATTTTCATATAAGAGAATACACATGATAGAGAAATGGAAATGGTATTCACTGAAAGATGATCTTGGCATGGAAAATTGTGGTGCAATTTTGGCAGCCTAATGGTGTGACATAAAAATTCATAAAAATGATTGATAAGAAATAAATGGCTATCTCATCATATTTACATGAAATGGAAAGTATAGGGGTCATATAGATACATGTCCCAACATAGGTAATTTGTAACTAGATGGCCTAATATAACAATGAAACTTGAAGGAAGAGGATAAATAGAATAACTCTTACTAAATTCTGTCATGGTAACAGATGTGCATGAGGGGGATTAATGAGAGAGAAAGAGGTATATCATCATTAAAAAATAATGAGGGAAGTATGGGGGAGGAGGTAAATCATAAACCAAAATTTTTATTTGAAAATAAAATTTTATAACAACATAATGAATCTTAGAATAAAATTAGAAAGGAAGGAATCCCTTACTTGAGTGTGCGACTTAAAGAGCATGAAGAAGGGATTAATGATATATTTCCAAGCCTTGGAAATATTATAGAGAGTTGAGGGATGAGTAGGGACGTGCTCCTTGTATTTTTAGTGAATAAAAGTAGGATCTTGGGTGGGGTTTTATAGGAAATGAGATTGTAATTCTTTAATATTTTACAAACATAGGTTTTGGAATCTATATAATTATATATTCAAAACCACAAACCTTACCATAGTTTTTTCCATATATTTTCCAAAGTGGAGTGGAATATATTATTTTATATTTTCAATGGCTGGGAATATTAAAATATCAGTCTTGCTCATGTAGAGGTGAGTGACACTCTCATGGAAATTATTTAAAAATGTTTTAATATTTTATAAGTCTTGGAGGGTCCACTAAGGCATCATAAAATTAATCAAAAAATATAAAATCACATTATATTAATATTAAAACATATATTTTCTGAATATAAATTTTATAGTATTTTATTACATCACTATTGAATCATTATGATGTCATAAAATACATTATATATTAATATGGTATTTAATTTTTACCTAAAAATTTGACTGTCTCAAATAATTATGAAAGGTAAAACATTTAAAAATTTTCACTGCATGATTCCGAAAATAATATAAATTATACATATATATAATTTTATAAATATATAATTTCTTAATTTTAAAAAGAAAACCGACATTTATTGATAATTCACAGGTTTTGACAAAAAATGTTTTCAAACCATAATAAAAATTACCACTGTTATCATAAAAAATATTTGATCATTTATATTTAATACAAAGTAATTTAGTAATAATATTTTATTAATATATTATTTAATTAAAAAATCAATTAATTCATTGAAATATATTTCTAAATTGAATTTGAATGTTAAAAAAAATACTATTTGGGATTTAAAAATCATTTAAAATGTAACAATAATAAAATGAATGTATATTATTTATTCAAAACAAAAAAATGAACATAATAATAATGCAACGTTCTTTTTAAATATATATTTATTATAAAATCATATTCCCAAAGATTATGATGTGAGATGGTGGGGTTTTCTTGGGGTTGTTCAGTGAACTTGGTTTGGGCCTTGATCTCGATGAGCTTGAACTTCTCATGTAAACGGTTTTGCTCTTGCTTAAGTTATTGGATCCTGTCTTGGGATTGGATGAAGGAAAAGTCCTGAAATGATATCTCCCTCAAAATTTTAGATAAATGGGATTCAAATGGAATGATCCTACTGGTCGAGTCCATCATTTCATTTGTCTTTTCCAAAAGTATCAGTTAATTCCCTATATTTATACAAGACATTTGATCATTGTTCAACAACTATATTATCAATGGTAGTGATACTTATTAGTTATTTAAAACTGATAAAAAAGTGAAAGTGATTTCTTATCCATAATCAATTAAAATAAAGTTAATATTATTCATAAAAGATCATGTTGTTAAAACACTTTTCTCAAATAAAGGAATTTGAGTTGAAAATATCTGACCTCTTGTATTTACATCCATGAATGAAAATTGACAACAAATATCACATTCAAAGATATTATAATATCTTCATTCATAATCTTAATCATATTTATTTTTATTCATACAATTAATAAATTGTATTTCTCTATATTAATTATTCTTATTTACCATATTGAGTATTTATATTCAAGATCGTTTTTATTAGTTATATAATAGTGTGTTTGCATTCATTATTCTTTATCCTTGAATATGAAATTGATAACAAACATGTTTTGGCGATTCATAACAATCTAGGGTGTTTTCTTAATTATTTATTTAAATATTGATATAATCTTACTAGAACCAAAAAAATTATATAAAAATTTATATCATATCATACTAGTAAATAATTTCTCATAGTCATCCATGAAAGGAATATATAATATTATTCACATGGTTTGTTAAACAAACCCAAACATGAACCAACCAAAATTAATGGATGATTAAATGATATTTAAGTTGTAAGATAATTATAAAAGAAGTATAATTTTATTATTTTGTGTTTATTAGTCTGATATATCAAAATTGGAAGTAATTTTGGGATCATAAGAGTATTTACAAACACTATAAGAGCGGGGTGAATTTTTTTTTATAAAATAATACTACTAATTTTCGTATCGTCCTTATATAGTTTTATCAAACTAACAATTGGTATGATTTATATTTTCATAGTTAAGAAAAATTTATAACAAAAGTAAATTTTTCTTAAATATAAATATCTTAAGAATAATCTTATAAAAAAAAGTAAAAATAAATATTCTAAAGTAATTAAAAATAATTATAGAAAAATTATAAAATAACAACATATAATTTTCCTTCAGTGTTAATAAATTAAAAAACCTAACCTTTGGTATCCATACATTTCATAAATATGTAAATGTATAACATTAATAATCAAGGAAACTCATGATATAATAAACAAAAGAAACCAGTTTCCCTAGGAAAATGAATCCTCAATCCACATTACCAGACAATCTCTATCTTATGATCCCTATAACCCTCGATCAAACCTGATCAGATAGAAAATTACAAACATAGAAATAATTTGAGGTATTTACAAAATCACAACATTCTGTATGGATTATAAAAAAACTAATTAAATAATGACAATGAAGAGGTAACTCAATGTAATAGTATATTAAAAAATATTCACAACAAATCTTATATCCAAAGTGATGAAGGTGATTCATCCTCTTAAAATTATAATTATATTTCTTGTAAAATCCCCAATAGTCATATTCCCAATTAATATGAGGTGTTTGTAACAACCTCTATTGAACACTTCATTACATGAAGGTATTTATAAGACATAATCTATTGGACACATTGGTTACATCGTGATAGTTCATAGAAATTACATTTAGTAGAATAAACTATATTCATCCATTATAATAGAATTCCTTGCCCGAGAGATTTAGAAAGGTTGATATGGAGATCATGTATCATGAAGATAACAATTCAAATTTTGATGAAATCAAATTAATATTTCAAATAAGAATATGGATAATAAAAATAGTTTCCTTTGTATTTATATGAGGTGAGGTTCTGTTTTTGGATTTTTACGTAGTAGTATTTTATATATAAAATATGTCAATTATGAATTTGGCCTCCCAAGAAGCCATTTAATAGACAAAACCAATCTTTAGGGTAGCCCTTCTAAGACTGGATGATGGCAATTAACCTATCATAGGTGAGGTAGAACTGATGACCATAGGTGACTACTGGTTCCAAAGCATCTCTATTGAGCTGACATCTACCACATATCAATTTATTACGAGTTAGTTTGGTGAGTTTTTTTGTTGATTAAGGATTATTATTCTTCAACGGTGTGTATTTTTATTACATAGTGATTACCGGTTTAGAAAAATTTAAATACAGGATTTTAAATAAATTAATGTAGTTGAGTATTTACTTCTACCTCTCGACATGATAGGATTCATTATTCTTAGGATTTCCTTCCATGTAATAGAAACACTAACCCCCCCATTAACCACAAAATTTTCTTATCCAAATGAGAAAAATAATAAATGAAAAAAAATAAAAAGGAAAGAGGTATATGAATAGAGTGATCATTCGGTCCATATAGTTGATGAAATATGATATTCACAGTCGATATAAAATTCTATTGTAGTTGATCAACAAAATTTTATGTGTGTGGTCACTTCATGGAGCATGATCGAACCACGTAATGTCATGTGATCGCGAATAAATAAAATTGTACAATCTATCATGTGAATACATATTGTATTATAGTCGATACATTAACTGAGTTTTTTCATTCATCAATTACATCTATTTTTCTTAATACAGTACATTATTGTAGATTTATTGAGTGATACATACTAAATATATGATAAATTCTTCAAGATACATGTTATTTCCCGGGCCCATCTCACTCATGAGTAGCCGATCTCAGTTGTCCAAATGGCCTCAAGAATGCCTCCCCATATGCAAGAGGAGAGTGACCAGCAACAATGGACTATAGTTTAATAGTTTACATACTATTACCTCTAATCATAGTTGATCAAAATTGATATATAACATGAATAATAGGGATGAAGCAGTACAATAATGAATAAGGAACAAAAAACAAGAATAAAAATCCCAAAAATAAATAAAAAAATATGAATAATATAATATAAAAACATGATCTAATTTCATGTACCTAAAAAAAAGTAAAACATGTATATATGGAAGCAGGAATATAGAAAAATACAATATATACAATAGAAACTACAAATGGATAAAATTATCCAAGCATCCTAATAACAAGCTTGATCATCTCCTATCGGGCTCCTATCCTAAATCAAGAAGCCATGTTTATAAAGTGGGATAATTTCCTTTGTCCAAATTTGTGATCCTATAATATTCATAGGTAACAATGGTGGCCCAAATAGCACGTGAGAGTAATCTCGGTAGCCCACCACCAACAGAATCAATAAAAATATAGTCTGTGAATATAAGTTGTAAAAGTGACCATGTATTTGAATGTAAATTAATGATAGTGTAAAAAACCCATCCCTACTTCAAATGTAGATTTAAATTACATTAAACAAATTATTATTGAATTATTATTCATGTGTTAAGTATTATAATATAGAGGTAATCATGTAGTCATTATTATGATAATATAATATTGGAATTTTGGGTAACCATGGAATCCATGAACTGAAGGGTAAATCCAAATCATAGCAGTATCTCATGTAGTCTTCTAATAATGTAATGAGTGTAATATATTGGGTAAACACAAGGAATTAATGTTAAAAAGTGTTTAACCGAGTTTATGGAGCTTATTTATAGTAATCCCAGGATAATAATGATTGACCCCAATGGGGTGAATCCATGGAACCGTGTGTTTTAAGACATCAAGATGAATCTAAGGAGTGTGTCCAAGTCATTCAAATGTTTTAAAAAGAGTCTAGTGAAACATTATTACATTTTTGATTAATTCAAGTAATAAGATAAGTACCAGATTCCATGGTGGTTATCTCCCATGAAAATCAGCTCAATGAACTAAAATAGCATCCTATGAGTTCTTAAGGAATTCCCTCGAGAATCCAAGGTGGGACCAAGAATAAAAATTACAATACTAATGAAAAATATAAAAACTAAATTGGAACCTTATAATCATTTACTTAATATACATATTTCATCATAGGCTGTGAAATACTCATGAAATGTTTTATACATTTGGTTCCATTGGTTTCCTTTCATCAGAAGTGAAATGATTAAGAAAGGACTGAAAACCAATTATCAATTCAATAATAATTATATTTCTCAATACCTGCTGATATATATACATATATAGTTTCTATTTGATAGTTGAGAGATCCATTTATTATTATAGAGCACTTACCTTACCAAAGTTCAAGTCAAGATAACCTGAATAGTGTCTTAATAAATCCCAACATGGTTTTATCAAAGGCATAAAAAAGATCTCACCCAACATGGGGTGGATAACATTAAGTTCAAATCATACAAGGATGTCTAGAGGTATAATTTGGGCCTTATATTACAATTCGGATAAATTAATTTAGAGTACATGAATTTTTAGATGTAATGCCCGGTTAAACAAGAATTTTCACAATGGAAACAATTTATAAAAGGTGAGACGTTGGTGGAAAAGTCATAGATAACCATAATTATTATTGTCATAGATTTTTAATCTAGTATCGGCCCATATTTTGACCTGGAATAGAAGAAAAATGTTGAATTGATGAACGATCTAAAAATTGGTAATATGAACATGCACTGAAATAGAATGACCTATGGAAAGAAGAAGGATGGAATTATTATATGGAAAGGAGAACATATTAAGAGGAATCTAATGAGATGAATGTGTCCTGATTTTTAGTTTGGATTGAGAAAATATCTGAGAATATAGATTTAGGACTATGTAAATAGATTCAAATGGGAAGAGGATAAGTTTCTATCCACTATAAAATAAATAATAAAAAGAGGTGCGTAATTTTAAATAATTAAGGGTAAAATTTTAATTTATTTAATGGATTAAAGAGTCACAATGTTTGGTTCTATGGTTTTCTAAACAATGTTCTATCCATGTACCCAGTTCCACCTTTAGCCACACCTCACATTGGGTAGTTGTACGGTTTGACTAACCATTCACATCCCATGTGAAACCCCACTATCACATGTATGATAAATATCACATGAACATGAACACTAGGGTGAATTGTTAAAGGAATCTGTGTTGTACGTTATTTTTAGTTGAAAAACCCTACCCAATTTAATCAAACATTATGGAATTATAGGCACTATTTCTAATAATCGTTCGTCCCTGCTTTTTTATCCAAAATCTGGGGCTCCATTCTCTGAACAAGCCCCAAACTCGTTTTTTTTCTCCATAACCATACTAGGAATTAATATTTAGATTAAAACAATGAGAAAATTAAATTATAAAATCATCCATAACTCAAAGAAAATTTGGGTTCTTACCGTCTTCCCACTTAAGGGAACATGTACTCAAGTTTCCATTAGAAGGGAAGTAATGCATCATATGAGAATAACTCTGACAACAGAGCATTTAGGATAACCTCCCACTCCTATGTCTCATCCTTTACATGGTCATGATGCCATACCACCCATACTAATGGGACAGAACTAACTCTAAGAGCCTTCATGCTCCAATAAATGTGGTGTATGGGATACACCTCAATAGATTTATCGTCATGGAATTAATCTTCATTGGGATCAAAATTTTATTATGGTTCATCATGGTAAAGAGAAATATTCTTGAAGTGTGGAAGAATTAAAAAAATTCATTGTACCACTTGGGTAATAAAAACCAATAAGCAATCATCCCAAATCTCTCCATAGTATAAAAATGCCTAAAAATACAAGGTGACAACTTCCTTTTCCTCCATATCTACTTATTCCCATGCTTGGGTGATACTCAGAATAAATCACAAACACTACACTCGATCTGTGGAGGTCATCGATGGTGATATGCATAAAATTTTCTTTGAGACAGGGCATTCCACTAATTTCTGGTGAAACTATCCTTTGAACTATGTTGTCCCTCTTCCCTATTAATCTTGGGATCCACACACCAATCCCTTAGTCATGAGAGGCATGTGCTCTTCAGTCGCACCTCCCCCTCCACTTCTCTTCCACCTTCCTTCATCAACAATATTTCTTGTAAGGGTTTTCTTTTCCTATTCAATTTTGGTGTTCTATGTAGCTGTGTCTTTAGAATCAAGTTCACTTCATGGTCTCATAATTCTTTTATTGATGTTGATGCCTCTTTTTATTCCTATATAATCTATTTCTGCATTCTAACCACTGTCAGGTCTTGTGTGCTAGCTATGAGGGATGGTTTGGGAGGTTCTGGTAGAGGAATCATTAATTTCCTAAGAGGCATGGATTTTTTTGTCTATTAGTTGTAGCCATATCTTGCTTCATCTCTACTATGGGTTCCTACACCAATTCTCTCCCTCAGGTTGGTCTCATTTGGTGGTTCGGAAGAAGAATTAGGAATATGATGTTGGGTGGGAAAAGGAGTTCCTAGAGGATTTATTATTATATTTCACTCTATATTTTTAAATCATTGGGTCTTACAATGTTGTTCCGGTTCCATAGGTCCTTGAAGGATAGAAAGAATCTCATCCAAAAGATTCACCAAGCATTGGATTCTTTGGATCCTTCTAGATATTCTTATTTTATCTTAGTTGTCTATGCTGGTTTGTTTTGGAGCTATTTTTTTGCTGTTCCTTTAGTTTTTTGTTTGACCATTGAAAATGATTCAATTTTCAGATCAGATTGAGTTTGGGGTGTATTTTCGGATATTATGGTGCCACCAGTGGACTAGTCAGTGAGGTTTTTTGTGCTGGAAATAATGATGTTGATGTGAAGAGGATCTATTTAATGATTTCAGTTATATTCAAAAGTGCATTGTTTATATAAAGTGAAGTTTTATTTGGTGATTGTGGTTTGTTTTTTTGTCAATTTGATGAGGTAGTAAATTATATGGTTCTATTTTTTCCTGGTGTCTTGATTGAATATAATGATTTATTGCATTATGGTGAGGAATTTGTATGGAAATGGTACCAATAGTGTTTTGATGGAAAATAGGATAATAGAGCTTCTTGAAGATTTGGGTTGGCGACACGACATAACTTTTGTGGGTGAATCATGGACCCTGATATCCTTGAATCTTATGCTAACAAAGTGGTTTTCAATTATGAAATTTGAGCAGGGTATATCATTTGATTTTGTATCCCACATCGAGTGTGACAGTTACCACTCAACCATAAAGTGGTATTTTTGAAAACCAAAAAATATATTTCAGGTCTAGACTGATAATTATACATCTATTTTCTGATCACTTACACCTACTCTGTATTCTCCTACATATGAAAATGGCACAGTTTCACTATCTCCCCTACCACTATCCATCAAAAAGTTTAATAGCATGGACTATAATGTAGGCATGATAATGATCCATCTAAATTGTTTCATGAAAGCTATTATTTTAGGAAACCACAATGAGGGTATATGTTTCTCCCATGAGACCCTAAAATCAATACACATGATCGAAGCATGTCAATCCAACCCTTTCTAGTCCATTATGACTAGACATCTGTATGAGTGTGGAAATATGTCATCAGAATCACCTATGTACCCAAATAGTTTTTAATCACCTTCCAAATCCGTGATGATAAATGAGAATCCCTATCTATAATGATAGAACGAGGGACCTCATATAGGAATATAATCTCAAGAACACACAATTTACACAGCTCATCAATAAATAATGTCTTCCTTATTGTAAGGAAGTGTTATTCCATTATCAGTACATAGATAAATACTCAAACCACATCACTACCTTGAGTAGAAGACATTAAAAAAGTAATAAAATCCATCATGACATCATCCCATTTCCATTCAAAAACCAGTAACAGCTGTAACAATAAAATATTCCAATTGTATTTTTCCTTCACTAACTGATAGGTGAACGAACTGGTGATAAAACCCACAATATGAGGTTTTATCCTAGGCCACCAATACTGAAGATTAATGTCATGACAAATCATAGAGATACCTAGGTTCACTGCCCACTAAGGAGTATCTGATTCCTATATCAATTCCTCTCGCGTGTTTTTATGAACCCAAATATTCTCATATATATTCACGATGCCTTCTCCATAAAAAGACCCATAAGTTGGTGGGTCCTCTCTATAAATATGTTTACATAGTACAAAACCATTAGAGATTTAGAATTTATTTCTCTTCACCCTATCTTGGAGTGAATATGTAACTGGAAAGGTGACAAGAAAATATAGATTAGGACTCTCCTGAAACTACATATGCATCTCATAGAAGAGGGATGCCAACATACATTCAACACAGAATTTCGAAAAAACTTGTTGTTGAGGTTTCTTACTGACCACATTTACCACTACATTTTTCTTTTATAGGAGCATAGGAACTCTCAAAATTAAAATACTGAATGTATTTGAACCATATTTGTTTTATGTGATACATGTAACATAGTGTAAATATTTATTTGAGGTTATTTTTGGTTCGTATAAACCACAAATATCACTCCCATAAGATAATGTGCCCTTTAACTCATTTCATGAATGAAAATTTCAATATATAGGTTGTGAATATGAAACTTATTCTTGTGATGTATCAACTTATGGGACCCATTATCAATGACTCAATATTCCTACATCAGTATTGAACCATGCCTGATTCCTGATGCATCACAGAACATTTTATAACCTCTACTAGGTTCTAGTAGAATTAATATTGGCGCTAAATTAAGTCATCATTTTATCTCCTAATATTTCATCTCACATAGTTCAAACCACAAGGACACACACCCATCTTATTCAGACAGGTAAGAGATACCACAAGGCATGTTAATTCTGACATGAAAAGCTGGTATTATCAATCCATCCCCAACTAACTTCATATATCAATCATTTTATTGGGATGATCCATGGAAAAAACAATACTGACCCTATAAGGGTAAACTAATACTCCTGATTCTGAGAAAATATGATCTAATAAGTGAACCTTGTTGATCAATAAGTTGAATATTATGAACATATCATAAATAAGATTCTTCCACACTGTATTCAATACAATACCAGGAAATTTGGAATGTTTACCTTGAGTATGATAATTACCATGATGTCATCTATAAAAAATGATTAAGGAGTACCAGTAGGTGTGGAAATTGTCACGACCCGTCCTCGGGGCCCGTGCCGTGACTACCCCAAGCCCGCCTTCCATAGGCCAGGGGCTGGCGACTAGCACCAAGGCGTAAAATCCCAGTAAACAGGGAAGGCATTGCCTTTATAAGTAACAACCACACAGAGTCAGCAAGCGGAAAGTAAAGTGCAGAAAAGAAAAGGGGCCGGAAATACAAGCCCAACTGTAAAGTACAACTGAAAAGTAAAGTACAGCAACTGAAGAAAAGACGGCGGTCTCGTGTCGTCCACTGGCAATCCCACCTGAAGGGTGGGTACAGATAGCCTCCAGGCTCCTCGGGTCCCACGTCCGCTCCGAGTACGTCCCGACCAGTGGTCCACCTCCAGGTACCGTCTTGCTCCACGCCCCAACCGTGATCAGCGCTGTCCGTCGTCTGCAACCAACACAACAAGGTGCGGGCGTAGCCCGTGCAGGGGTGAGTACAACTACTCAGTAAGGACCCCGAGACCCCCGAAGGTCTCCCGAAATCCACAAAGGATATAGCACAAAAGAAAGATGCAATCACGAAGTAACATCTGACTCGACTTAGGTATATGCCCATACATATACCTAAGTCCCCAATTCTAGCTCTGCTCACGAGCTCAAGAACAACTCAATCCACGAAGGAAAGCAAGACTCAAATCCACAAGGAGAGTAAACAGTAAATCCACAAAGGATAGTTCAACACAATCCACAAAGGAGAGTAAATAGTAAATCCACATAGGATAGTTCAACACAATCCACAAAGGAGAGTAACATAAGATTCAGCTCAACCAGGTATACATTTTCAGATGACGTCAAAGATGATCACTGATCCATCTAAGTCGTCGGACCCACGAAGGATCGATAGGTACTAACCCCCGCAGAAGACCCACACAGGATCGGGCTCACACAGAACCTGTAGGCAGTGGCTCACACAGAACCGGTAGGCAGTGGCTCACACAGAACCGGTAGTAGGACCCACACAGGATCGGGCACTGATCCGCGTAGGATCGCTGAGTGCAGTAGTCGACGCAGTCCACTGAGGTCCCTGCACAGTCGTCGCCGCAGTCCACGAAGGATCTCTGCTCTGCCGTCGTCGCAGTCCACGGAGGATCTCTGCTCTGCCGTCGTCGCAGCCCACGGAGGATCTCTGCTCTGCCGTCGTCGCAGTCCACGGAGGATCTCTGCTCTGTCGTCGAGGTCACAGCCAGCGCTAGGGTTCCCGCACGTAGCGAGCTCGTTTAGGAGGGTCCGCTACACGAGCCGAGGGGCTGATACATCAACTGACACGTAGTCCGAAGTTGATGTATCCAAAAGTTCCGTATCGACAACAGGATCTCAACGCGACAGACTGCGCGTCAATCGGACGCCCGGTTTGAGAGTTATTGGCATTTTCGTCCCAGGGGCCCGGTTGGTTTTTAGGGCAAAACCAACCCGACCGTACTCCGCCTGTATCCGATCCTCGGGCGGAGTATGCCAAAAGTTCCGTCTCACTTAGAGAAAACTACCCCAGCTGACGGTACGTCGTTCGGACGCCCGTAGCCCAAGTTATGAGCGTTTCCGCTCCGAGGGCCCGGTTGGTTTCGTGTACGAACCAACCCGGCCGAACCCAAAGTCTTCCGAAACCTTGAGTATAATATACCGAAACGACCGTCTCGATCCAAGGATCGCGTAGCCGCTGACGGTTCGTCAATCGGAGGTCCCAGGCCCATGATATGGGCGAAAGACCGTAGAGGGCCCGAAACGGGGGTACTGGGCCCGGGGCGACCCGGCCCGAACCCCCCCCTGGGGTTGGCCGAACCGGGTCGGTCCGAACCGGGCCGACCCGAACCGGCCCGAACCGGCTCGGCCGGGTCCGGTCCGGCCTGGGCGCGGCCCGGCCGACTGGACCGGCCGGCTCGGCTTCGGCCGAGCGGCCGAACTGGCTGGGCGCCGCGGGCTTGACCCGCGGCTCAAGCGAACGCGGCCCCGCGGGGGGCCGCCTGCCACGCCGACGCGGCCGGGCCGCCGCGTCCGTCCCGGTTCCGCGCGGCCGCGGAACCGGCCGCCGTTGCCGCCGCGGCTTCAGCCGCGGCGGGCTTTCTCCACGGCGGCGCGCCGGGCGCCGCCGCCTCCGGTCGCCGGCGCCGCCGCGCCGGCGACCCGCGCCGCCGCCGCCTTCCGCGGGCCGCCGGAGATGCTCCGGTGGCCCGATTTCTTTCCCGTCTGCACCGTTGCTCCTCCCGGGACGCGTCCTCCACTGCGGAATCAACATATGGCCCTTGCGTCGCGCTTTTTCCGTCGCTCGCCAAATCCGCACAAAAAAGGAAGATCGACGGAGGGTTGCCAGGTCTTGTTCGTTAGACCCGCACCCTCCGCGTTAGTCATGATCAACGGGAGAAACAAGAAAGAAACCAATCAACAATTTTAAATAAATTAAAATTGTTTCGTGATCGGGTTCTATATTTCAAAAGAATAAACACGGGATTTTAAAAAGAATTCCAACAACCCTTACCTCGCAGCTGTCGTTGCCGAACGAGGGATCGTCGCGGGATTGCTCGTCGCGGAAGAAGGGGGAAAAACGTCGCGGTATCCGGCGCCGCGTCGCCAAACTCCGGATCAAGAACAAACGGATTTAATTAGTTTAATTCCGTTGATATTGAAATTTAAAAGGGAGAAGAAAAGATCCGATTCTCACCTTAGTTGCCGAACGAGGATCGGCCGCGGAAGAAGAGGCGTCGCCGAAGAACGTCGCGGGTAGATCTCGTCGACGTCGCAGATCTTGGTGTGCGTCGTCGAATTCCGGTCGCCGGCGTTCTTCGCGTTCTTCGCGTTCTTCGCGTTCTTCGCGTTCTTCGCGGAGAGGGTGGAGGAACGAAGATTCTTTCAAATCCTTTCCAAGGATTTTTGGGTTGGTCTTATTTTATAAACATGCCAACACACGAAACCGGTTAAGAAACGATCCATCAATTCGTTGAATTAATTCAACGAAAGAAACGACCCATTTAATTCACGAAGAAACAGTCCATTTAATTCACGAAATAAACCGCCCAATTAAATGGTCTGTTAAGAATTAAAGAAAACGCGTCGGTTGACTTTTCAGTTACTTTGACGGGTTTTCGCGGGTGCGTTACTTAGCGAAAGAAACGGCGGGGCTCGTGCGGGCCCAGCCTCACAAATATCCTACCAAGGGGTAGGATATTTCTGGATAGCATCCTATCCAGTTCAACTCAGTTCAAGCCGCCTTTAAGTGACTTCAAGTGGCTTCCAAGCAGCTTAAGTGAAATAAAATAAAGTTGTCGCACAAACTTTATTTTATTTCTGACTTAAAGCTGTAAAATTTAAAAACCACGTCTGAGCAAACGCAACTCCGGAAGAGGCGTTTCTAAGCAAATACCGGCGCTGCGATTTCATCGGTGCCCTCAGAATTCGATTCCGGGCACCGGTTCAAAAGATAGAAAAACCCGCTCGTCCGTTCACTGAACGTACCCGAGCCAAACTTCGGAAATTGATTCCGGGCACACCGGGCCTCGGAATCAGGTGCCGTCTGAAGCTGCGCTCTTGTAAAATTCCAACGAAAATTAAGAAAAAAATTTCCTTGAAATTTGCGGGTCTTTACATTACTCCCACCTCAGGGCTTTACGTCCCCGTAAAGATACATCAAAAACTAGGGGAACAAATGGGGGTACTGAGCACGCATCTGAGCCTCCCGCTCCCAAGTGCTCTCCTGGAGGTTCCCGTGCTGCCATCTGACGCGCACAAGAGGAATCGACCGCCCACGTAGGACCCGATCCTGTCGATCCTCGATCTCCACTGGGACCTCCGCAAAAGTCGCCCCATCGTCCACGTCCAGCTCCCCAAAGTCGATGATGTGCGTCGGGTCGTGCACGTATCTCCTTAGCTGAGACACGTGGAAGACGTCGTGCACCCGGTGCAACTGAGGTGGTAGAGCCAGGCGATAAGCCACCTCTCCTATCCTGCTGAGGACCTGGAAAGGCCCGATGAAGCATGGAGACAACTTGCCGCCTCGGCCAAATCTCCGTAAACCACGTCGAGGTGAGACACGCAAAAAGACGTGGTCGCCATCCTCGAACTCTAGTGGCCTCCGCCTCCTGTCAGCATATGACTTCTGCCGGCTCTGAGCTGTCCTCATCCTCTCCTGGATTATCTGGACCTTCTCTGTCGTGGCTCGGACCATCTCTGGTCCCACGAGTGCTGACTCCCCAGGGTCTGTCCAGCACAACAGTGATCTGCAGGGTCTGCCGTACAACGCCTCGTATGGTGCCATCCCGATGGTGGAGTGGTAGCTGTTGTTGTACGCGAACTCCACCAAGGGTAGGTGGTCCTCCCAGCTGCGACCAAAGTCGAGAACACATGCACGGAGCATGTCCTCGAGTGTCTGTATGGTCCTCTCCGTCTGACCATCCGTCTGAGGGTGGAAGGCTGTGCTCAGATGGAGCCGCGTCCCGAACGCCTCCTGCAACCCCTTCCAGAGCCGGGAAGTGAAACGAGCATCTCGATCGGAGACGATAGACGATGGCACACCGTGAAGCCGTACGATCTCCTGGACGTAATGACGTCCCAAGCTCTCTACTGAGCCCTGCTCTCTGATGGGTAAGAAGTGTGCCGACTTGGTGAGTCGGTCGACAATCACCCAAATGGAGTCGTGACCTCTGGAAGTACGTGGAAGTCCAATCACGAAGTCCATAGATATGCCGTCCCACTTCCACTCCGGGACCTCCAAGGGCTGTACCAAGCCTGCTGGTACCTGGTGCTCTGCCTTCACCTGTTGGCAGGTGAGGCATCGTGAAACGAACTCTGCCACAGCTTTCTTCATGCCCGGCCACCAGTGCTGTCGTCTGAGATCCTGGTACATCTTCGCCACTCCGGGATGCACCGCCAAGGGAGAAGTGTGAAACTCTCTCAGCACCTCCTCTCGTAAAGCAACTGGTACGAAGGTACGCCCTCTGAAAAGGATGTCGTGCTCTGCTCCAAGGGAGAAACCATCAGGCGCCTGACCTGAGGATATCAGTGCACGCCGGGTCTCACAGTCAGCGTCCCCACGCTGAGCCTCTCTGACCCACTGTAGAAGTGGAGGAGAGACTGTGAGAGACTGAAGAAAGGCTGCTCCGTCTCTATCCACGAAGGATATCTGCAAGGAGGCTAGCTGCTCCGTCGCCTCCTCAAGCAGCTGAATGCCCGTCCTCCTGCTGAGGGCATCGGCTACCACGTTCCCCTTCCCAGGAGTATAGACTATCTCAAAGTCATAGTCCTGGAGGAACTCAAGCCATCTCCGCTGTCTCAGGTTCAGGTCCTTCTGAGAGAAGATATACCTGAGACTCTGGTGGTCAGAAAAGACAGTGAAGTGCTCGCCCATCAGATAGTGCCGCCAAGTCTTCAGAGCGAAGACCACTGCTGCTAACTCCAGGTCATGAGTGGCGTAGTTCTGCTCATGCGGCCTCAACTGACGTGATCCGTAGGCGATCACGGCCCGCTCCTGCATCAGGACGCACCCGAGTTCAGTCCCTGATGCATCGCAGTAAACTACGTACCCAACTCCCTCCTCAGGCAACCTCAAGATAGGTGCGCTGGTCAATCTCTGTCTCAGCTCCTGGAAGCTCTGCTGACATCTGTCTGACCACACGAAGGGTTTCCCCTTCTTCGTCAATGCTGAGAGTGGTGCCGCAACTCTGGAGAAGTCTGGCACGAATCTCCGATAGTATCCCGCTAGGCCCAAGAAGCTCCGCACCTCTGTCACGCTCCTGGGTGGCTCCCAAGCTAGCACTGCCTCGATCTTCGCGGGATCCACTGCAACTCCCGCCTCAGAAATGACGTGCCCCAAGAAATGGACCTCACGTAACCAGAACTGGCATTTTGAGAGCTTGCCATAAAGCTGGTGCTCTCGGAGTGTGTCTAGCACAACTCGCAGGTGGTATGCATGCTCCTCCTCAGTTGTCGAGTATACCGAAATGTCGTCAATGAAGACAACGACAAATCGGTCGAGGTATGGCTGGAAGATCCTGTTCATGAGGCTCATGAACACTGCTGGAGCATTGGTTACGCCGAATGGCATAACCAAGAACTCATAATGGCCATACCGACACCTGAAGGCCGTCTTCTGCACGTCCTCGTCTCGAACTCTGAGCTGATGATAGCCTGACCGGAGGTCTATCTTTGAGAACCACCGCGCTCCCTTGAGCTGATCGAAGAGGTCATCAATCCATGGCAGCGGATACTTGTTCCTCACTGTCACCTGGTTCAGGCGACGATAGTCGACACATAGTCGCAAGCTCCCGTCCGCCTTCTTGGCGAACAAAATCGGGGAAGCCCAGGGTGAAACACTGGGTCGGATAAACCCCTTGCTCTGCAAGTCCTCCAACTGTACCCGCAGCTCTCGAAGCTCGGCGGGGGCCATCCGATATGCTGGAGTAGATATCGGGGCTGTCCCGGGGTACAAGTCGATGTAAAAGTCTACCTCTCTACGAGGAGGTAGCCCTGGAACGTCGTCGGGAAAGACGTCCACGTACTGGTCCACCACTGCAGGAAAAGCCGGACTCCGCACATCCACTGCTCCTAGGATGAGGCTAGCCAACTGATGAGAGATGGGCTGCACTCTCCTCCGCGGAAGTCCATCCTGTGCTGCAAAGGTTCCCTTCTCGCCGGTGAAGGTAAACCTGCTCCCGTCGGTACGAACACATCGCACCTTGCGCCTAAAACAGTCGATCTGGGCATGAACCGTGGATAACCAATCCATGCCCAAGATGACGTCGTAAGGCCTCGACGCCGCTACAAGGAGATCCCAGCCGAAGCTCTCGCCTCCTAGAGTAAGCTCACACTGCCGGCACCAGTGCGTAATCGTCGAGTCTGCTCTCGTAGGAGTCTCTAGCCGTAAGGATCGAGCCAACGGCTCAGTCGGAATCTCCGAGCTCCGAACAAGGGCAGAGGCTATGAAAGAGTGACTCGCTCCTGTGTCTATAAGTACTGCAGCAAGGGTGGAATAGACACAGATCGTACCTCGAATCATCTCTGGCAAGTCGGGGTCGTAGGCCTCCACTGCCTGGAGCTGGGCCTGTCTCTGCCCGCCAGCTTCCTGTGGTCGAGGTGGCCCTCCTGGTGGTGGTGGGGGTAGAGCCTGGAAGCGTCGCCCACCACCCGCTGCTCGGCCAGCTCCTCTGCCTTGTCCGCCTCCTCCCTGCGGACCGCCACGGTCGACTCTCTGCCTCTGCCTGGGTGGCCCCTCCACCGTCTGCTGCTCCTCTGGTCGGCGAGTCGGGCAGTCACGAGCCATGTGACCCTGCCCGCCGCAAGAGTAGCACAGCCTGCCTCTCGAAAGGCTGGCACTCCGCTGTGTGCCCCGCACCGCTGAGCCGGTGTCCTGAGGCCGTCTGCGAGGGGGTCTGGTCTGCCTGGACCCGTGAGTCATCCGTCGGCTGCCTGCTGCCGATGACTCAGCTACCTGCCGCCCTGCGCTAGGTCTCGCTGCTGAAGAAGGCTCTGCCAGGAAGCTCTCGATCAGGAGGGCTCGCTCCAGCACTCCCGCCTGGGTCGGAATGCTGAGGGAGATCAGCGACGCCCGAATCTCCTGTCGCAAGCCCTGCTCGAAGGTCCGGGCCCGGAAGAAGGGGTCACGTACCATGTCGGTCGAGTAGCGAGATAGGTCCGTGAACCTCGCCGCGTACTGAGCGACCGTCATGCTGCCCTGGCGCAGCTGGAGAAGCTCCTGGATGCGCACCGCTCGGAGGGTGGCCGGGACGAACTCAGAGCGGAAGAGGCTCTCGAAGTCCGTCCAGAGCAGGGATGCCTCATCGTGAACCTGGAGCATCAGGCTCCACCATCGTCCTACCGCCGCCTGCAGGAGGCTCGCTGCGAGAATCACCATGAGATCCGCTGGTGTCCTCACTAGCCTGAAGATCCGTACCACCGCCTCTAGCCAGTCCTCGGCGGCCTGGGGGTCCGCCTCACCGCGAAACCTGGGCGGTCGCTGGCTCTGAAACTCGTGCAGTGCCCTGAGGCGACGTGCATCGTCAGCGTCTGGTACTGGTAGCATCGGTGGCTCGGCGGGTAAGGCTACCGCCGGTGCCACTGCTGGCAAAGGGCCCTGCACCGAGGCCTCGTCGTTCGGTGGGCTGCCGTCGCGCCCTACACTCGGAACCCTAGCTGGCAGTCGTCGCGGGGCCATCCTGAAAAGGAGAACAAGAGCACCACAGTCAGAACAGTATACCTGGTGAGCTGGCAGAAGAAATCACAAGGAAAACTTGAGACTTTCATAAAGCAGATCAGTATACCCGGTGAGCTGACACAAGTAATCACAAAGAAAAACTTGAAACACACACGCAATCAATGTTTTCATGCATTAAGTCGGAAATCAGGAGTCAGGGTCCTGGTGTACGGATACGTCGGCCGCCGCACCAACACTGGGCTCCCTGAACTGATAACCACACTCAATACACTAAACACTATTGCTTCACATAGAAAGGAAGGACGATCAGAGTCTGCGGTAGAACCGACCACCTCTGATACCAATTTGTCACGACCCGTCCTCGGGGCCCGTGCCGTGACTACCCCAAGCCCGCCTTCCATAGGCCAGGGGCTGGCGACTAGCACCAAGGCGTAAAATCCCAGTAAACAGGGAAGGCATTGCCTTTATAAGTAACAACCACACAGAGTCAGCAAGCGGAAAGTAAAGTGCAGAAAAGAAAAGGGGCCGGAAATACAAGACCAACTGTAAAGTACAACTGAAAAGTAAAGTACAGCAACTGAAGAAAAGACGGCGGTCTCGTGTCGTCCACTGGCAATCCCACCTGAAGGGTGGGTACAGATAGCCTCCAGGCTCCTCGGGTCCCACGTCCGCTCCGAGTACGTCCCGACCAGTGGTCCACCTCCAGGTACCGTCTTGCTCCACGCCCCAACCGTGATCAGCGCTGTCCGTCGTCTGCAACCAACACAACAAGGTGCGGGCGTAGCCCGTGCAGGGGTGAGTACAACTACTCAGTAAGGACCCCGAGACCCCCGAAGGTCTCCCGAAATCCACAAAGGATATAGCACAAAAGAAAGATGCAATCACGAAGTAACATCTGACTCGACTTAGGTATATGCCCATACATATACCTAAGTCCCCAATTCTAGCTCTGCTCACGAGCTCAAGAACAACTCAATCCACGAAGGAAAGCAAGACTCAAATCCACAAGGAGAGTAAACAGTAAATCCACAAAGGATAGTTCAACACAATCCACAAAGGAGAGTAAATAGTAAATCCACATAGGATAGTTCAACACAATCCACAAAGGAGAGTAACATAAGATTCAGCTCAACCAGGTATACTTTTTCAGATGACGTCAAAGATGATCACTGATCCATCTAAGTCGTCGGACCCACGAAGGATCGATAGGTACTAACCCCCGCAGAAGACCCACACAGGATCGGGCTCACACAGAACCTGTAGGCAGTGGCTCACACAGAACCGGTAGGCAGTGGCTCACACAGAACCGGTAGTAGGACCCACACAGGATCGGGCACTGATCCGCGTAGGATCGCTGAGTGCAGTAGTCGACGCAGTCCACTGAGGTCCCTGCACAGTCGTCGCCGCAGTCCACGAAGGATCTCTGCTCTGCCGTCGTCGCAGTCCACGGAGGATCTCTGCTCTGCCGTCGTCGCAGTCCACGGAGGATCTCTGCTCTGCCGTCGTCGCAGTCCACGGAGGATCTCTGCTCTGTCGTCGAGGTCACAGCCAGCGCTAGGGTTCCCGCACGTAGCGAGCTCGTTTAGGAGGGTCCGCTCCACGAGCCGAGGGGCTGATACATCAACTGACACGTAGTCCGAAGTTGATGTATCCAAAAGTTCCGTATCGACAACAGGATCTCAACGCGACAGACTGCGCGTCAATCGGACGCCCGGTCTGAGAGTTATTGGCATTTTCGTCCCAGGGGCCCGGTTGGTTTTTAGGGCAAAACCAACCCGACCGTACTCCGCCTGTATCCGATCCTCGGGCGGAGTATGCCAAAAGTTCCGTCTCACTTAGAGAAAACTACCCCAGCTGACGGTACGTCGTTCGGACGCCCGTAGCCCAAGTTATGAGCGTTTCCGCTCCGAGGGCCCGGTTGGTTTCGTGTACGAACCAACCCGGCCGAACCCAAAGTCTTCCGAAACCTTGAGTATAATATACCGAAACGACCGTCTCGATCCAAGGATCGCGTAGCCGCTGACGGTTTGTCAATCGGAGGTCCCAGGCCCAAGATATGGGCGAAAGACCGTAGAGGGCCCGAAACGGGGGTACTGGGCCCGGGGCGACCCGGCCCGAACCCCCCCCTGGGGTTGGCCGAACCGGGTCGGTCCGAACCGGGCCGACCCGAACCGGCCCGAACCGGCTCGGCCGGGTCCGGTCCGGCCTGGGCGCGGCCCGGCCGACCGGACCGGCCGGCTCGGCTTCGGCCGAGCGGCCGAACTGGCTGGGCGCCGCGGGCTTGACCCGCGGCACAAGCGAACGCGGCCCCGCGGGGGGCCGCCTGCCACGCCGACGCGGCCGGGCCGCCGCGTCCGTCCCGGTTCCGCGCGGCCGCGGAACCGGCCGCCGTTGCCGCCGCGGCTTCAGCCGCGGCGGGCTTTCTCCACGGCGGCGCGCCGGGCGCCGCCGCCTCCGGTCGCCGGCGCCGCCGCGCCGGCGACCCGCGCCGCCGCCGCCTTCCGCGGGCCGCCGGAGATGCTCCGGTGGCCCGATTTCTTTCCCGTCTGCACCGTTGCTCCTCCCGGGACGCGTCCTCCACTACGGAATCAACATATGGCCCTTGCGTCGCGCTTTTGCCGTCGCTCGCCAAATCCGCACAAAAAAGGAAGATCGACGGAGGGTTGCCGGGTCTTGTTCGTTAGACCCGCACCCTCCGCGTTAGTCATGATCAACGGGAGAAACAAGAAAGAAACCAATCAACAATTTTAAATAAATTAAAATTGTTTCGTGATCGGGTTCTATATTTTAAAAGAATAAACACGGGATTTTAAAAAGAATTCCAACAACCCTTACCTCGCAGTTGTCGTTGCCGAACGAGGGATCGTCGCGGGATTGCTCGTCGCGGAAGAAGGGGGAAAAACGTCGCGGTATCCGGCGCCGCGTCGCCAAACTCCGGATCAAGAACAAACGGATTTAATTAGTTTAAATCCGTTGATATTGAAATTTAAAAGGGAGAAGAAAAGATCCGATTCTCACCTTAGTTGCCGAACGAGGATCGGCCGCGGAAGAAGAGGCGTCGCCGAAGAACGTCGCAGGTAGATCTCGTCGACGTCGCAGATCTTGGTGTGCGTCGTCGAATTCCGGTCGCCGGCGTTCTTCGCGTTCTTCGCGTTCTTCGCGTTCTTCGCGGAGAGGGTGGAGGAACGAAGATTCTTTCAAATCCTTTCCAAGGATTTTTGGGTTGGTCTTATTTTATAAACATGCCAACACACGAAACCGGTTAAGAAACGATCCATCAATTCGTTGAATTAATTCAACGAAAGAAACGACCCATTTAATTCACGAAGAAACAGTCCATTTAATTCACGAAATAAACCGCCCAATTAAATGGTCTGTTAAGAATTAAAGAAAACGCGTCGGTTGACTTTTCAGTTACTTTGACGGGTTTTCGCGGGTGCGTTACTTAGCGAAAGAAACGGCGGGGCTCGTGCGGGCCCAGCCTCACAAATATCCTACCAAGGGGTAGGATATTTCTGGATAGCATCCTATCCAGTTCAACTCAGTTCAAGACGCCTTTAAGTGACTTCAAGTGGCTTCCAAGCAGCTTAAGTGAAATAAAATAAAGTTGTCGCACAAACTTTATTTTATTTCTGACTTAAAGCTGTAAAATTTAAAAACCACGTCTGAGCAAACGCAACTCCGGAAGATGCGTTTCTAAGCAAATACCGGCGCTGCGATTTCATCGGTGCCCTCAGAATTCGATTCCGGGCACCGGTTCAAAAGATAGAAAAACCCGCTCGTCCGTTCACTGAACGTACCCGAGCCAAACTTCGGAAATTGATTCCGGGCACACCGGGCCTCGGAATCAGGTGCCGTCTGAAGCTGCGCTCTTGTAAAATTCCAACGAAAATTAAGAAAAAAATTTCCTTGAAATTTGCGGGTCTTTACAGAAATACCAATTCATATAGGCCATGAAAATAGTAATAGTTTTTATAAGGCAAAACAGAATATCCAGAAACTCATATAAACTATACCAACTTCATAAATATGTATGTTGTATGTATAAAGGCCTGAATCACTCTTCATGATATCATAATATCATATCGATCATCAAAAACACTTTAGATCCTAAAATCTCATAGAATTTATCATCTATTTGAGGAAAAAGATACTAGTTCTAAACAATAAACTGATTAAACTATCAGTAATGAAAACAAATCAGAGGGTTCCATCTATCTTCATGGATAAAATGACAAGAAAACCCAAAGATGAAATATTGGGTAGGATAAAACCCTTATATTATAAATCCTCTAAATACCTCATGATCTTATAGAGATTAGTAGGTGTCATCCAATAAGGAGGAATACAAACTGGTTATGCTCCTGGAATGAGATCAATCATAAACTTTACCTTTCTCTTGGGAGGTAGTCCATATATTTCACTTGAAAAGGAATCCATAAAAAGATCCATAATCAGAGGAAAATTAGCCTCATGTATTCCCTTGTCATCTATATAAAATAAACAAATTTTTTTTTTCACTCTAATAAGACAATGATGCTCTGTTCCATCTCTACATTCATGGATATCCACCTCACCATTGTGAAGATAACATTAACACTCTGGTGATGTAATCGATGTGATGAGGTGGAATCAGTGCACATAGGCGTGATAGGATAAAAACTAGTACATCCAAGGAATTACATGGAATCCCATCATATTAAGGATAAATAGGTACCTAAATAAATGATAACTACATACCTCATGGGGATTATCCTCACATTGGCATGTACCATATGACCACACACCCAATAGTGTTTCCAATGTTGTCACACCATGAAATTACATAATTTCAAGCCCATGGATTTCCCTGATCAATACAGATATAAGGGAGTGTGTAGCACCTGTATAAATACAAGAATATATTCTATTATATGATACAATAATAGTACCTTGTAAAGTATATATTCCAATACCGTGATCCTTGTGTATCTATTGTAATGAGGGAAACTAGACGAATCCATTTCCCTGATCCACAACAAGACTACCCTGAGCAGTTCTGCTCTTCTAGTGAATAAAATTAAAAGGTTGGCATTCTCGTCCATCAAATCCATCTCTACCTTCTGGGTCAGTGCTACTCCATATTCCTACAAGACATGGATTTAGTATTCCAACTCTTCTAGCTGAATCTATTTTAGGTTATCTTCCACTAGAAACTAGAGAATAGTTATTGAAAAACCTATGAAGATTACCCATCAATCTAGAAGAAGGGAAATAAAGTGGGTCTTTATAATACTACAACTTAACATTCCCCTAACTTCCCCATCTATGGAAAATAATAGTGCTACATGTGATAATTGTTTGTCGGCCTCAGCTATGATGCGAAACATAAAGGACATACTTCTTAAAAAAGGAATAACTACTACATAGAAACGACAAAAACCCTCTATTCAATATAATGTTAGATTCCAGAATGTTAATCATAATAAAAAGATCCTGGTTAGTGATTTTTAAGGGTTAGATAATAGAAATATAATCACATGAGATTGGATAGTGTACCTGATCTCAGCCTCGAAGCATCTCACTCGTGATTTCTCATCACTAAAAATATGCAATGAAAATCATTGAATCTTGTTAAAATGTGTAAGATAATCCATAAAGGAAATGGATCCTTGATCCATGAGAATAACCTGTCAAGATCATTCATATATCAGGGTGTGAAGAAAAAATTAATCATATAATGTAGTCTAGAAGTTCATCCAGACCATTCCCTGATGAAAACCAGTTTGGATAATCACATCCCACCTATACATGGAATAATCATGTAGCATGTAGGCAGTGATATTGATCATCATCTCTAAAAGAATCTTCATATTCTTGAAGATAGATAAAATGAATTTTATCCGTGACACAATATCCAAAGGAACTCCATCCCCCAACAAAATTGGAGGATGCTACTACTTTCACTAACGAGTAAGATCATGGATCATAAATCCTTGTCCTGAATCACCCTGCATACACTACACCATGCATTGGAAATGCTATAATATATGAGCATACTTTCTCTGTTATAGAATAGAATTCGGTTCCATATGTGGGAATACAAGAGATAACCCTAGTGGCTCAGGCCCCACCACCTTCGAAGCATGATCATATCCACCCTCTTAGTGCAAGACATGAAGTTGTCATGATGGAATAGAGCTAAAAATTCCCAGAATATTCCAGAAAATGTGATTCTAGAGAAGATAGTATCACTAATATAATTGGATCAAAATGAAATGGATCACTACCCAAAATACATCCCCAACTACTACCATCAATGTTCGTGGTGTTGGTAAGAATTCATGTTTTTATTTACTAGGGTTTTAGTTTATAAAAGATCAATTACAAGTCAATGAAAGAAAACCTATTTAATTTCATTGTTTCCTTCTAATTTATAAGAAAACTTATAATTTATAATGATTTTTTTACATTTTATGGTTGTATGTGCTTATATTCATAATACAAGGCTCAATAAAATTTATTTTCATTCCCGGTTTATAAATGTTTGTAAACTTTATAACTGGGATGAAAAACCATGTAATTACAACCAGTACACCATACATTTGGTGTCAAAATGAAATGAGTAAAATATGATGGACTGATTCTATGAATTTACCATTCTAATTTATAAAATCTCAAACACTATATAAATAGAAACATTTGATTACATAATTTCATCCAACATCAATCTCATGTATCTTGGCTTACATCTCTTACATTGAATGAAATTGGCTATTTAATATTCCACCTCAAATATATATGGGAAAACACAATTCATGTTGATGAAAACATTTTTTTAAAATAAATCCTTCCCTGCATAAAATATTAGTTTCATATTCCTACATCACAAAAAATGTACATTCAACAATCAAAATAACTATAGTCAATGATTTCAATAAAATACACCTATATTGAATGAAATATTCATAAAATTTGGATCCCTAGATGCGTATAATTATGAATATAATAATTTTCTTTTCTATAATGGGTAAACGAAGAATTTATATAAATCATTACTAAAACCAAAATTAAAGTCCATCACCCAACTGTGAAATTATATCAAACAATTATATGCGATATATAGAACTTGAATTTCCCATTCCCATAAAACATATTGTTTACCGAAAACATAGGTTATATACTCCCAGAAAAGGCTTATAACCAAGTTTTTAATCATTCTCAATAACCTGTGTTAATTTCACAAACACTATGAAAATAAATGAAATGCCATTTGAAACCACTTTTTTGTGTCTGATACATGGCTCACTTCAGAGTATCTAAACCCAGTTGGCCACTTGACCTCAAGGGCACTGACCCATGAACTATATGTTGTCAATGAGTACAGGGGGATTATTGTTTAATAGTGAGGAGAATATTACCTTTGATTAATCTACCGAATAGAGGTGATATAACAAGAATAAGATATTAGAATAATTATAGTAGTGAATAAGGAATTAGACATAATAATAATAATCCAAAAAATAAATAATCATCAAACGATAAACATTCCCATATAAAGAATGGTATAATTTCTTGTATCTATTAGAGGGAAAACTTGCATACATGGAAGAATGAATACAATAAAAAATATGATTGAGACATGAAAAAAAGAAAAAAAACTATCCAAGAATCTAAATAACTGGAATGGTAATATACTACCATGATCATATCCTAATGTAAGAATTCATGTGTCCAAAGAGGGATGCTTCCCTTTTCCATACATACAATCATAAAAATTACATATTACTAATGGATGCCAGAATATGGTGTGAGATAAATATCATTAGGCCACCACTAATGATATCTACCGAAATCTAATTTGTGAATTTTAATTATAGTAGTGTGTCAGTGTATGAAATTAAAGAATTGATAATGTAAGAAACCCCAAACTACTTTAGCCTCATCTTGAAATATCTATGAAAAAGTGATCATTTAATTATTTTCTCTGGGTTAATAATTCTAATATACTATTATACATGGAATCAAAATCATATTAATATAAAATAGGATCGAAGGGGAACTAAGGAATCTATAACCATAGTGGTCCACACAACTTATAGGATTATCTTATTTAGTTTGGATATATGGTTCTAATTATAATCCAAGGGGTAAATCCAAAGTATTTCATATAAAAAGAGTCTAACTGAGTCTATGTAGCTCATACATTGTAATACTAGGCTATGCATAACTTGTCCTAATGGGGTAAATCCATGGAACCCTATTTCGCACTACATCAATCGGAATCCAAGGAGTGTATCCAAGGAATTATAATATATTGAGAAGATTCAAATGAATAAATGGCACGTCACCAACTAATTAATATTATAATACAATGACAAGAATTAATTGTCGTTATAAGTCATGGATATTGGCATAATGAATCATAATGGATTCATTTGAGTGCTCAAGGCATTCCATTAGGAATGAAAGTAAGGCTCATCTCTAACCATTCTAATAATGATAAAAAAGTTCTGAAAGTAGTAGGAACCATGTAATAATTTAGTTTATTTAGAAAGGACATCATAAGAAATTAAATACTCATGATGACTTCAATACATTAGGACCATTCCATTATATTTCTTCATAATTGACAAGGTAAATTAATGACATGAAACCAATTGAAAATTCAATACGAATTACATTTTCCATGGCCAAGTAATATATCTACATATATAATTTACATTTAATTTTTTAAATATTAATTTAATATCTTGGAACACGTACCTTACCAAAGGTCAATTAAAGCACACCTGAACGTTGTATTTGGAAAATCAAACACCGTTCATAAAATGAATAACAAATATTGAACCCTTATTGTGGAGGTTATCATTTAGGTCAAAACCTTCAAGGATGATAATAGGTATAATCAGGGCCCTAAAATAAAATCTAGACAAATTAATTTAGAGAATATGAATTTCCATAATCAAATCCCATTGAAAACAGTGTGTGCACAATGAAAATATTTTATAAAAGGTGATACTTTTATGGGAAAATCATATACCACCGGCCTTATTCATGTAGTAGATGCCTCCTCTAGTATGAACCCTTATTTTGGCCTGGATCAAAATAAAATAGAAGAATAGATACAAAACCATAAAATATGTCATATAATCTCACACCAAAATAGCATCATAGATTGAATGAATATGGAAAAAAGGATCGTATGTAATGGATTACTTACTAAGAGGAATCCAATGAGCTGGAAAAGACATGTTTTTTAGGTTGGATGGAGAAATTATCTAAGAACCTATATCAATGTAGGAGATTAGAGCTTAAATTGATAAGAGTTTGAGTTTATTTTCACTAGATAATAAACAATAAATAGTGGTAATTTATATTAAATTATATTTGGGAAACAACCATTTCTACCAAGAATTTTGGATCCTCATGGTTCGGCCACATGGATGGACAATCCGTGTACCAATCATGCGCCCAGTTCTACCACAAGCCACCCATAACATGGGATTGATGCACCGTTTGACTAAACCTGAGCAGTCCTTTTTTAACCCCCTATAACATGTCTGATAGAAACATTATACCATTCTTTCCTAGGTCACATGCATAGGAAAAATCACGATACCCTCGACTATGTGTTGAAACACTCAACATGGTTTATCCAACCATGCGGCTTAGGCTACCCAGTTTCTACTAACTGTGTTACTTGAATATTTTCTATAAAATTTGAGGAACTAGGCTCTGAACAAGCCAAAAATACACTTGGTTCTTCCACATTCCTAATAGGAATTAATATAAGGAAAAAAAATAATGAAACAAACCAAATTATAAAATGTTTCATACCTCAAATAAAATATGAGTTCTTAAATAACTAAAGATGTTTTCTTGAGTAAAACACTCAAGTTGAATTCGGGACACCCCTCTATGAATAATTGTAGTGATTTAAAGGAAGAATATAAGATAAAAGTACACAAAAATATATTTTACTATTACAACAAATAAATTTTTACATTTTTTTATATTTTTATCATCAGTTTCAAGGCAACGTCTTTGTGAGTGATACTATGTATATGATTCTTAACATAGATTATTAAATAACCAAAGTAAAAAATGTTCTCTTTATGAATTTTCACATCATTTTTTAAAAAACTGATTTGATGTACCATAGGGTTTACAAACAATGATGTTAAAATGATATTTTTTACGTTGGATTTTAAAAAATTGTTGTTAGAAGTCATTTTTTACATTTGATTTTTAAAAAAATCATGTTAAAAGTCATTTTAATGTCCGTTTTTTAAATAAAATATAAAAAATGACTTTTAACATGTTGTATATAATTTTCTATGCTTCTATTTGATAGGTCATAGAGGTCAAACAAGTTACTGATAAAAATTCATTCCCATTGAATGTTTGATCCTTTTTTTCGAGGAAATATATAATGAGGAAATGATACCTTCATCCTAAAAGCAATTTTAGAATTTGATGGTGGATTTTTTGTTTTTCCATAAAATTATGTTTTATTCAACATTACAATAAAATTAGAATCATTAAATGGTATATCAATTTAAAAAATACTCAAAAAAACCTAAATCATGGAAAAATAATTAGAAGTATCTTGAAAAGACTATGGAAAGAAGGAATATTTGATTGAAATTGATGATCAAACGAGTCGAGTCAGTGGAATGATGATGGTTTAATAAATGATCATTAAATTTTATATCAAATATTAAAAAAATAATAAAAAACCTATAATCGTTGATAAATAATTACAAATACCTTGACGGGATAGTGGAAATAATAAATAGTGGATTCATGTTGAAGATCAAACGAGTTGAGTTGTTGAAAAAATTACGGTTGAAAGAAATGATCATTAAATTATGATATTTGTATAATGAAAATATATAATTCAGATGGTAATGGAAATTTTGATATTAAAAATTTTAGGTGAAAATTAAAAATTTCAATGTTGTGATGTAAAAAAATTGAAATTCCTTATTGGTGGGATATTAAAATTATTATTCATGTCAATTTTATGATAACCATCACAAAAAAAATATTTGAATTTTCATTTATATTTCACATTATTAATATATGAAATGACATGAAAAAAAATTTCATGAAATTTTTACATAATTTTTTTAATAATAAATGTTAAAATGTATTTTTCATGCAGGTTATTTAATAAGAAATGTAAAAAAAATTTAAATACATGTAGTTCATTTTTCATGGTTTTATTTGACTAGTCTCGAAGGTCAGACGGAGTAAGGGATCAATAGTTATAGCCAGTGGAAGTTGGTCTTCACTATGACTTTGTTTTGAGATGATCAACTTCTAATGTCAATAACATGTGATATGTAACTCCATTTGTTCCCCATGACAAGTCAAATAAAAGCTGGTGAAATGAAAATCATGTTTGTAAACATGTTTCATGTCGGTTATCTAATAAATTACATGGAAAAGTCATGAAAATTGGGTTTTCATGTAATTTTTTATATAAGTGATGTGAAAAATCATAGAAAAAGGATTTTCACATTAGTTATATAATAACTGATTTGAAATATCAATTTTCTACGATTTTCATGTCGGTTCTAAGAAAATGACATGAAAAAGGTGACATTTTTTTGTACAAGTGTTTTTATAATTATTCAATATGATTATCAAATATGGTATAGGGAATTGAGTAGGAAGTATTCCAATGACACACATAATATATTGTTTTTTATTTATATGACTATATTTTCTATTAGTAAGATAAATTTGATAACAATACTGTGATAATTATGTGGTCATGTGGTAATATGATGACGTTGATTGTTCAGTGCTTCATTGAATTATTATTATAGTTACTATAAAACCATGATACATGTTGACATGATCTATGAAGAAAATATTAGTGCTCTAAATATGAATGAAAATTATTATAAAATATCTAAAGAAATATCTAAGTATCCTTATTTCAGGAATGAGGTACAATTCAGGCTTCATAGTGGATATAAATATGAGGAATAATTTCTCGAGTTTCTATAGATTTAAATAAGAGAAATAATTATAGGTAAAAACGGTTCTGTGTTATAAGAAAATAAAATATAGAAAATATACTTCTATGATTTCAATATTATTTATCTTAAACCATGTTAAAAGATTCATGTTATTTATTTTGATAAAATATTCATGTTGATCTGTTAATGTAGAATTAGAATACGACGAATAAATAGGATTACATGAATTATTTGGAAGACTCTATAATAGTTTCTTTTTCCAAGTGAAAATGGGAAAAGGTAAAAAAAAGGGAATTCCTATTATTTCATAAGAGACATTCATTGCAGGAAAAATGAATATGAGAATCATGTGTAAAACATCATATTAAAAAGGTGAGGAATTTACCATGATATTATTGGAATAGAAATAATTTGTATATTTTAAATTCCCATATGAAAAAATAGTAATTCTAGGTGACCTATATATAAAAGGAAAAATATAGAGAGGGAGAGAGATAGATTAGAGTGTTAGATAACTGAGTATTAAAGGTTTTTTTTGTTTATGGATTATAAAAAACTCATAAATAATAAGAAGAAAAAGGTTATGATCTTATAATAATAAGTTAAATATTTTGGGTATTGAATCTAAAGAAAAAATGATATGTTCACATGACATCCCTAGTGGTAGATGTTTGAGTTGAAGGTTTTTTTTGAATATGTATAGTTATGCATGTTTATAACTAATTAGTGTAAATCAATATGAATTTTAGAATCATCTAGATACATGATCATATAAAGAGATAATTTAGTTGAGGAATCCAGTGAAAATGTTATGAATAAGACCTGTGAAATGTGGTATATAGGGTTACTAAGTTATAATAATTCTTCAAGAGACATCTTCATTCAAATATAATATTTTTTAGAAGAAGGAGACATATCTTATTGATTCTTATGAATCCTGTACCAAACATAAAATCTACATTGGAAATAGATGAAATTTAAAACATGAATTTACATGGTTGGGTTACATATAAACATGGGGATTCATGGTACACAGTTAGATTATAGTGGTATGTTGTTGCTACAATGTGAGGTTATTGTAATATGTCTTTAGGAATGGTGGTTGGATAAATCTAGTGGGATTCTAGCATTATAGGTGTTGAAATCACTAAAACCGTTTTATTTACCATTATTATAGGGGATAATATTATGTTGGGGAGAATAACTAGTCAAAGAAAGAAGAAGGTCTTATTAATGAACCTTTTAACAATTTTGTCTAACAATTTATTTTCATTACTTCCATTGTATAAATTTGATTATTTATATGTTAAACATGAAAGAAATCCTTATTGGATAAATGAAACATGGTTTAGATTCCAAATGGGTTTTGTTATATTTTTGGAATTTGGAAAAAAGTAGTCAACAAATGATCCACCCATCCCCCCATACCACTCCTCGGTGTCTCCACAAATATTTTTTGGGATCTCATCCACCAAATTCCATATCCTATTCAAAACCTAAATCCTTTGAATAATAAGATAAAATGATATTTGAAATACTAAATAATAGATTTTAGTCCAATTTTAGATACTAGTTTTCTATAGATGATTATATGTTTCATGTTTGATAGGGGTGGATATTGAAGGCATGCACATGGAAAGGGCATGTTGGGTGAGCATGGGTGAGAATATGAAAAGGGTGTGGGAGAAGGCATACTGGATTGGGTGAGAATGAGGGAAAATGGTGTTTTATCCTTTTTATATGTGAAAAATAATTCCATTGTCCATGTTGATCTCAGGACACTTCCAAATAGACCTTTTTCCTTATTTCATATAGTATTATGTCCCATTATATATAATAAAACAAGTTTCATAAGTTATTCCCAATACATGTGGGGAGGGATGATGATTGTTCAACTCGGTTGTTTGGGTGTTTGTGTTACCTTTTTTTTGTAATCCCCTCAAACAATTAAATATTTTATATTATTAATAAGCATAATAAAAATATAGTAATAATAATATAAATATTTATAATAATAATAATAATAAAAGTGTTCTCATGTAATTGACCCGAAAGACCATACTAAAAAATTTATTTAAAGAATGGTTAATTGAGTGGATAACAATATTTGGAGGAGATCATCAATATATCCTCTTACATTTTAAGAATGATAAGAAAATAAATCATCATGGATCTAAATAACCATGATGATTTGATGTCCCTCCACCACTTTCCTTGAGATAAAATCAACAACAACATTCACTTATCTGTAAGTGTGTCATATCTAGTATTAAATTCTTTCAAGGTAATTGATACAAACAATTTAATAACTACAATGATGAAAGGGTACCAAGGTGGATTTTGTTTTAATAATATTATTCATTGATTAAGAGTCACATACAATCCGAATCTCATCCCAATAATTTTTTTTCATACCTAAATTCTTGATTCTCTCTCTAGAATATATCATCAAAAGTAATAAAACTGCGAGTAAAATAGTTAAATCTCTTTTAATAAACCCACTTTATGTCTTTAATACATGACCACACCTTTCCAGTCCAAGATCACACCCATGTTGTGCCATCAACACTGACATATATCTATGAGGGTAGAAATTGTATAAATAAAATAAATTTATACTGGATTGGATTTCTTGGAATGCTATTAACACGAAGTGTTTGATTAAGGATAAGATAATCAATTGATTTATGCTTAAAACTAATTTTTTTTGATTCCAAGTGAATATATCTGAAGATAAATGTTATATCACTTTTGAAGATAACATCCCTGGTGTGACATCCCAAGATCTATGGACACTAATCAATGTCAAACCACAGATCATTGTATGACCTCAGGTGCACCTTCCAATATCCCATAGGATACCAAATAGTTGTGTTGGATTATGGTTATACTGATGGGATACAAAAAACAAATATAATAGTGAAATACCAAAAAAAAGATAATCATATAAAACCTCTAATGCATAGTAATAAGATATCCATGATAGTGAAAATAAATAACTATAACCTACACAATATTAATTGATCAATATGAATTTCAAAAAACCACATGGTAGTACGAAATATCCTGAAATATACCAAAATGAATAAAATATACAACTAAAATACTAATCATATAAATCTTGATCTCCTATTATCCACCTCAGTAGTCAAAGTCATGCATATGTCATAAGGCATTTACCATTATCCTATCAAGAAATCATGATGTCCGATAGGTTAAAATCTAGTGGCTCGAGAAGATAATGAGTACAAATCAATAGGCCACCATAATATATATATATATATATATATATAAAATATGATTAAGTACATGTATAAGTTAAATATGTATATATTTGGTTAGAAATAATCCATAATTTAAAAAAATCTTTGATCCTCGTATTCCATGATGACCCCCTGAGTCAGACTATAGATTCATTGAATATTTTTTAATATATATGAATAGTAGGCATCCATATTGGGAGAAAATACAAATCCCCATGATCTGATAACTCTCAAAGAAATATAACCATTCCAGAATAAAGAATAAACCCTAAGTAAATAATCTCATCTATGAAGAATATTTAGACCCAGGTAAATATACCCATCCCCAAATAATAAATCATTCCCAGATAAAAACCTATCTCTAAAACCATGGAAAAAATACCCCAAACTATACTAAAATGAAATCAGTCCCTAAGGAAAAACACATTAAACCAATCAACATTTTTTTAAGTCAATAATGTTTTATTCAAAATAACTTTTTCGAATTAATAAAAAACATCACTTATCACCATTTTAACATTAAACATTACTCATTACGAGAATCGCCACTCACCGCATTACAATAAGTATTTTAATCATAATTTAGACCTAAATTTTTTCATTTCATCACATTTCCTATATAATTATGTACCCAAAACCAATTTCAATGCATCCTCACAGGCATCCTACATATTATGAATCATAGAAAACTATAGGAACAATCAGCAGGTATAATTCCCCATATTCAAATTATATAATTTATTTTTTTAGGATTAATTCATGGAAGGCTAACAGAACCACAAAATGTAAAAACTAAATATTTAATTCAGACATAGAAGATAATTGATATATCACATACCTCAATTATAATGATTCTTAAACAATATGAAACACCACAAAAAAATTCATGTTGGAAAAAAATCCCTAAATAAGATTTCAAAAACACATAATATGATTTACCAAAAGGAGAAAAATAAATGTTGATGAACTGATATATCTAGGATTTAAAGAGTCTCATACTTACTAATTGAATTCAATTGAAATGATCATTTTATCAACCCACCATTAAATGAAGGAGAACATACCTTGTAACCCAAATTATATGAGAATGATAAGGTTTTATAAGAAGAATAAAATATTTGGAGTTATTCCACTGTTTTTATAAAACCTAAAAAACTATTGGGGATGATTCATATTGTGAATCATGCATTACAAAAATAATTGATTGGGATATAACATATTCGGACATGGCCATAATAAATCATGTTGTGACAAATTATTCTATGTTGTGAATGGATTCATGAAACTCCTAGATAGTTGGTGGTATGTCTTGTTGCAATTTAACTCACTCTTTCACTATCTTAATAACACAATCTGCCAAAAATTACAATTTTACATAAGTCTAGATCAAAAAACCAAATTCCTATAACCCTCCAGTATATGAGGAGAATTACACTTGTCATCAAACCTGAGAGAGTTTAGAACATTTATTTTTCAAGAGTTGAAGGATTAAATAATAGTAATGAGTTATTTTTTAATTGATTTCTTGGTTTGAGGTCAAGGAGTCATCAAATAATTGAATAATAATTATAATCAATGGATATGTAATAAGTTAAGTGAAAACTCATATGTTCTCATATATTTATGAAAATTCACATCAAAAATACATTTTGATATAATTCATTAGACATAGAGAATATATGATAAATTGATCTAGCTTTTAAATTATTTGTACATAAGATACCACTAGTTATAATTTAATTGTTCCAGATTATATATATATGGATCTTCTAATAGGGAGGAATAACATTTTCCCTAAAAATTACACCCACTTGGGCTGGTTTTCTAAAACTCCTAATTTATATCTATAGTGGAATAATTTACTGATAAGGCCCATTTTGGAAGGCTCCCAAAATTTATTTTTATTATCCATGAAGTTAAATTCTTGGACCTATTGTAAAGTGTTATTATTGAGATTTCCCTCATGAAAATTTAGGTTGGAAATTACAACCGTGATAAACAGGACCTTAGAAGAATATGTGAATCCTATATTTTTTTATAGTGTGGTGTCCATCCATTTTGTTATCCAGAAGATCATGGAAGAGGCTCTTGAAGGTATCCAGTGGGTTTATTGCATCATATTATCATTAAGAGTTTTGAACAAGTGTAGAGAGAGATGAACCTAAATAGAATTGATCCTCCTATAAATATCTTCAATAAACCTCATCCAAAGTAATGAGGTGGACTCACCGCTTGATTTTAAGAGGGGCTTGGTGAAGCTTCCAACCAGGGTAAAATTAAATATCTCCCCACCCAAGTAAAAGTGTTTAACACATTTCTTCTGAGAAATAGTGAACATTTTAATTTCATAGATGAATCTTGATAAGATAAAATTCCCAATTTTAGAGGCTAGTCTCTTAATCATATCCCATGGATAAATATATATGGGAAAAGAGTATAAAATATTATAGTAAAAATTAAGTTTCCAAAGAAAATTCTACTAGCCCGTGATAGACTTTTTTCCTCTCTAACTTCTCACCTATGATATGATCTCAATGGAAATCCATCACTAATAAGCTACATTAACTCCCCAATAAATATGATTTATATTGAATAATTAAATGGTATGATCCACTAATTTAACTTTAAGAATATGATGATGGATATTTTTCTTCCTTATAAGCTCATCTTTCCAAATAGAACCAATGATTTATAAACTTTTATTATTGGGAACACATATTTATTGTACCTCTATTATAGAAAAATTATGATATATAATAATGTGAATAAATGGGGAAAATTGAACACCATTTTTAACATGGAAAATCCCCCAAAAAGAGATTTGTAAAGACCCATGGGAAAAAAGAAGGATCGTTATGGGTAAATGTGGATACACACCCCCTCACTATAACAGGGAAAAAAATCTTCATAAATATATCTCTTGAATATTTTTGGAATCCGCATAATGAAATACTACCCGAATTGATGATGGGAGTTGATTCTAGTGATATTGATGGCAAAATAATTTGGGGAGAACCAATTTTATATGAATATTTTATAACATGTGTTCCCTACTCTTCTCCACTCACACTAGGTGGTTGGGGAGGCTAAACACCAACCATTCCTACCACTTCCTACACCATTTGACAAATAAAGTGGGGCGACACTATCTATAATAAATCATACTACCGACACGTCTCCCAATTGAAAATTTAATTTAGAATCAATCACATCTTCACAAATCTTGTCTATCTTCCAATCCATGATTCTCACATCTCTATAAGGTCTCTTTAGAATCAACACCATTGGAACTTATTAGAGTCAATAACCTTTGTGATGAAATCATCCAAATTTTCTTTAGTGTGTATTCTGTTTATTTCCACACTTCATTCATCTACCACATCATGAAAAATGATATTGTACCCTAATTTTCATTGTCCTAAAATGAAAAATATTATTTCTAGTAATGTGTAAGGCACTCTCAATATCTGAAAAATGGAATATTCTCTTTCCTATGCCAGAGATCCTCTAAAACTCACATCATCCAAATAAACACTTTACATGCCTATTTCAATGCCATGTACATTGAATATGTTGTGGATAAATAAAAAAAGACCGTAACATTCAATTATAGCTCATAGATCATCCTACAAGAGTAAACACATCACCAGTAGTAGATTTCATCTAATTATAATCACCTAAAAAATATTAATAATCAAATCCTATGATGGAAAATATGATCATCCATAACATAAGGAAAAATCAAAGGTATCCATGATATATCTAAATACCCTCTTCTCTACTGTTCAATGATCCTATCATGAATTATCCATGTACTGACTAACTTCTCCCACTACATGGGAAATTTATGTTGTATTACAAACCATATTGAACATTAGACTCCTCTATATTGATGAATATGGAACTCAAGACATCTTTCTCCACTCTGCTTCACTTCTAGGACTCATCATAGTGAATAAATTAAAATTTACATGAAAATGAGTAGATATTGGTTTATAGTCCTTCATGTTGAATCATTTCAAGTATTTTTTATGTAATTATTATATGATAGCCAGATCAACCTATTATTTCAGTATTAGTAAATCTAAATCCCTGGAATCTTTTTTTGGTACCATTTCCTTCATATCAAACTTCTTAAAAAATAGTTCCTTAGTCTCTTGGATCTTATCATTGATAGGGCCTACAACTGACATGTCATCCATATATAATAGAATAATGATGAAATAATTACCATCCAAAAAACAATAATATAAACTAGGATCATGATGGAGTTTTCATTATCTGGGGATCATTATATTGGAACTAAATCACTTGTACAAACACCTCAGTGTCTGGTTGAGACATTGTAGTCAATTTCTCAACATGCAAACCCAGTTCTATTTTCCTTTTTCTATAATGTCTTCTGATTGGTGTATATATAACTCTTGATCAAGATCAACATCGAGAAATTTAGTATTCACATCCATATTTTTTTGATATAAACTATATATATCACACATTACTAGTACTTTATGAATATTCATTAGTCTAATAATAGGATAAAATATTTCATTGAAATCAATACCTTACTAAGGAGCATATCGTTTAACCACCAGTCATTCATGATATCATTCCACCCAGTACTATCCATCCCATTTGATCTTAATGATCCATTTGATTTGGATAGGATTCCTTTATTGAGGTAATGAAACAAGATCCCAAATAATGTTGTTGCACATGACTTCATGTTCCTCCTGCATCACCGCCATCCAAGAGGATACATGTAGACTCTATGTTTCATCCACAAAAATTGATGGATCACCATCTTCCATCAAAAATATGTATGAAATATTTATCTCAATGACACATTATGAGTTCCATTCTGGTTCTCTTTTCTCCAGAATTACCCGTCGTGGTCTCGACTCAATATGCACTTGATCATCATGCTATGACTATTCCATAAATGAAATTGGATCTTCCTAGGATTTTTAATCCACCTCAACTATTTTAGTTTCTATATTTTCTTTCTTCATGTCCCCATAAATTATCATTTTCACCTTGTCCTCTAATAAATAGAATCTCTGATGATTATATGTTTGTGGGAAGTGGGTTCCCACAATCAACACCCCTTCAGACCATGAGAAAACCCTAAGAAGATGCATTTCTTGGATCTTAAATTCAATTTTGATCATTCATGTTCATTAAAATTTTCATATACAGAACATCCTAAATTATATAACTGAGAATAGTTAGTGGGTTTACTAATCTAAATCTCCATCTGTCTATTCATAGAAACTTCCATTTAAGTAGATCAATTGATCAAATAAGAGGAGGTATTCCCTACTTCTCAAAATCATTTTGGGAATTCCTAAAGTCTTATACATCACCCTTGTACTATCCAATAGGGTTCTATTCATCCACTCCACCACTCCATTCTATTTAGGGGTGTATGGCACTATGAACTATCTCTTTATTCCTTACTATAGATAAAATGTTTCAAACTCTTTTCTAATATATTCTCAGCCATTATTGGTCCTCAGACACTTGATATTCCTTCCAGATTCAAGAGCCTTATGTTCATTGAATGTTTTAAAGGCATAATAAATCCACTTTTTTATTGATTGGGTACACCCAGCATGTCCTGGAAAATAAAAAATGAAGGAGACAAATTACCTAACTCCTTTTAGGGATATAACTGGTGCTTTCCAAATTTTGTAATGGATCAACTCTAAGAGTTATTTTCAACTTTCTGGTGACTTCTAGAAATATAAATTTTCTTTCTTATTCAAAAAAAAAATGCTCACCATATTATAAGGATACCATTGTAAACCCAAGAATCAACTTCTTATCCATAAGATTATTCATGCCACATTTTTATGTATGGACAATATTTTGATGTTGTGACATCATAAAAAACATCCATTGATTTAGTTAATGAGAAACCTATCTCATCCTCCTTGTATTTTCACCAATAAACATGTATATGTTATTCGATATCTTCTCTTCCAGCATCACCACAAGTGTTACATTCATAATTCTAATCACTCCATTATAGATGTGAGTCATGAATATAATGCCATCAATGTGTCTAAAAAGAAACATGTTCTTCTTCAATCACATCTCATGGAATAATCCTTGGATAGTTCATACCATGCCATCACGAATCATCAATTTGATGGATCCGAATGAAATTATTTCCATGGTGTGGTCATTTATAATGTACTCTAGTCCTTCCGAGATGGTTTCATAATAATCAAACCATTATCATTTAGAATTCATTTTCCATGATTCTCCCAAGTCAATTATCCATGAATTATTGAGATGTTCCCTACATCCAAAAATCATTGTGACTTAACTGACTAGCTTATCTCCACGTGTACTCACCAAATTGTTATCCATTTCATGATTTTGGATCCCACTAGAAGGACACTCCACCATCAAATTTTCCGGTCCTTCAACAATTATCTATCTGAATTTATTCGTCCACAACACTACTTGCATCATAATTTTTCCACATTGGAAAATTATTCCTCTGGATTTTTTTGAACATGTATTTCACTTCCATTTGGAAATTCCATTAGTCTTGAACCCCATATATTTAACAATGGTGTATATAATAATATCATTTTTTTAATGTGAATGATCAACGGGAGTCTCAATCACATGGATTGCATGAATTTATGATATTATTAATACCCAAAAAGCAAACATCACCAAGCTATAACCTGGCTCTGATACCTCTTGTTTGGATCACAAAATTATTGGCATATTTATTCCTCAATAATTTTGAGATAAAATAAAGTGAAAAAGTAAAAATTAGACACTATAGGTAATGCGAAAACCCCCACAAAAAGAAAGCGGTAAAACCCCATAGGAATATAGATGGATCAAAATGGGTGATTGTGGGTAAAATCTCCCTCATAATTATAAGGATAAAAATATTCATATATATATATATGGATTATCTAGGGAATACACCACCCATAATACTTGTCTAATAGGAGATGGTAGAAGATTCTAGTGATAGAGATGAGGAAACCAATGGGAGAGATCCCCACATATGGGCCTATACCAGCCCTCATGTTGCCTTCTCTTATCCTCTCCCACTGGGTAGTCGGTGAGGTCGGATGAAAACCATTACTTCCAATAGCCACCCCATTAAAAAATCAAGTGGGGGATGTAAGGTGTAAGGAAAATAATTCTTCCAACATTTATAACCATCCCCAAAACTAACTCAAAGTTCTTGAATATATCTTTGATTAAAGACATTAGTTTTATATGATCTTCACATAAATAAGTAATTCATCAATGTAAAAAAATATAACTTATAACTAAGATATTTCAACTAAATTTAATAGGGGTGACCAAACTATGGTCCATGGAATTAATTATGAATTTATTAAGAGATTCCTTATAAATTTGAAAATAGATGGAAGGAAAATGTCGCCCCTACATCATATATCTAGAGTAGCTGAAATATCCATTGGGGCATAAATTAAAAAAAATCGATAACCATGAGCTAATCAGTATAGAATGGATTAGCTTAAAAATATATTATAGAATCCATAACTTCTGAGGACATGAAAAATAATTTTCTTACTGTGAGTTTTTAAGGCATTAGAAATGTATTACTTTAGTGAAAGTTTTCTTTTTTTTTAAATTTTTTTGAAGTAGGTTGACATGATATGAAGCTATATAGAAAAAATCTATATTTCCCCTTCCATTTAGGAGACCAAAATAATTGGGATAGAAAACCTGATTAGCAATGATACATGGTCTCATGACCAAAATCATTCCAATAATCTAAGAAAATATATTCCCTACACCAGTGGTATTATCATCATTTACATCCAAAATCATGTTTAGCCTTGGGAATAAGGATTATTAACAACACATTTGTATCAATAGGAATATATTTAGAACAATTTTTTTAAATAATAACATACCTAATCTTGTGTAATATCCCTAAAGTCAGTGAATCATTTATTGTAAAAACCGTTATGACTAGAAACATTGTTTGGGTGGATATAAAAATTAAAATTATTAATTTCATTATCGAAGGGTATAACAGTAAGAATGACTTCTGCATCACTATGATGGAGAAATAAATCACTTCATCTAATGTAAATGTTTCATGTGTGTCAATTTTACAATTAAATAGCTGAGAAAAATAGGTAACCAATGCACTTCTAATTTCATCATTTTGTGAACCTCCTCAATTGGCACATGTTATTTTATAAAATAAAATGAAAAACATGGATCAAAGCCGTGTGTTTTTTATTTATGATTTTGACACAGAATTTTTTTTCTAAAAGGTGGAGGTGTGGTATGGTCTTAGATACTACATTTATACAAGGATTATATTCATTTTTAATCATATTTTATCGATGATCAGTTTTATTCTAATCTTGGTGACTTTTTAGTACTTGTTTGTTCATTAAATAATAACCATATCCGTACAAATAGATTTATTATTTTATATTCTTTTTCAGACGACGTCCTTTTTATAGTAGTTATTTCTACAGTACATTTCTATTAGTGATTGTATTCTACTGTATTAGAGAGTAGTATTTAAGAAATCCCTTTCATTTTTTAGAGTTTCTACAATATGCCTATTGATTGTAGTGGATTTTATTTTTGGCTAGGTCATGTGGTTTTTTCCCTCAGTTGGTTTTTCAAATTAAATCTTCTAGTGTCAAAATTTATTTTTATGCACATATATTATTTTCTAAATGTGAATTATCTTATGTTTTCTATTTTATGTAAAGTGAAATAAATTTTATTTTGGATGCATGCTCTCTTTACTATTGTTCATGCGTTCATCCCTACCCATCATTTCCATCTTCTTGTATAATAGGGATTTGTTTTTATTTCATATATATTCTGGAATCCAATTATAGTGGGATGATTTTGATAAATGGTACAAAATACCATATGTGGAGATTAAAAATTAGGTATTTTATTTTTATAAAAAAAATGCATCTTCCAGTGTATTGTACTCAAAATCTATAAATAATGACATATTAATAATGAGTTTTTGAGCATGATATGGGTTTTGGTTTCCTTATCATGTGGTTCTAATAAAAAATGATAAACCATATTGTTAACATCTCTCATACCAGATCATTTTTGGGTAATCTTGAGACTACCTATGCATTTATGATAAGAAACAAAAAAATTATTCTAAAAAAAATAATGATTTTTTTAATAAGGTACATCTATTTCTGAATGTTAGACTGAATATCAGTTATATTTTTTCAATTTTATGGTATGGGTATTAATTTTAATGATCAGGATGTAGCACTTTATTTCTAAACAATTAACCTGATTCTTGGGATAAATTACATGTTACTCTAACAGGTTCTACTTCTAATGGTTCTGTTATATTTTTATTATTTTTAATGATTTGAAGGATGTTGTTAGGAGATGAATATAGGATAAAATTTATTTATATATTTTAGTAATAAATAATAATGTGAGAATTTTGGAAATTAATTAGTGATAGAGAGGATGAAGAAAGAGTAAAGAATAAGGAATTCTATGATTAAGAAGACAGAGTTTGAATGTCCCCATTGTGGTAAGAAAGGACACATGAAAAAGTTTTTCTATAATCTAAAAGGAGAACATAGAATAAAGTAAATTTACTAGAAGAAAAATCTTAATGGATATTATTGTGTCACTTCCACTACATAGGGTGATCTTATTATTATTTATGACTCCATTAATATTTCTTCTCATGATTCTTGTTGGGTTGTTGATAGTGGTGCCTTTTTTATGTGATATCGATGAAGCAGATCATTACATCTTACAACTGATGTAATTTTTTGATTTGGAATATGGTTAATTATGTTCATGTTGATGTTGTGGGTATCAAGACTAGTTTTTTGGAGTCTATAATATGATGTAATTTGATTTTGAAGAATGTTTAACATGCACCTAAGGTTCATCTGAATCTTATTTCTACCAGTTTTATTAATGAGGATGGTATTATAAATACATTTTTTGATTGAAAATGAAACATTACCATGGATTTTTATGCCACAAGGGAAGAAGAATTTAGGATTTTACTGGGCTAGATACCATATTTCTTGTGATACAACTTTCAATGTTGACTGCATTATTTTGTCCTTGTTATGACATAAGAGGATTAGCCACAATTGTGAAAAATTCCTTGTTTTTTTGGAAAATATAAATATTATTACATAATTTAATAATTCCAAATTGGACATGTGTGACCACTTTATTGTAGGAAAATATTTCAGAGTACGTTTCAACAGTCATCCTTTCCAACGAAAGTCACAGGTACATGAATTAGTACATTCTGAAATTCTTTTTCCATTGAAATATAATACATTTAGGGGTGGTATTTATTTTGTGTCATTTATTTATGAGTATTCACATAAGATTTGGGTTTATGTTTTGAAAGCCAAAAGTTAGGCGCTCAGTGATTTTATGCAATTTTAGGTTTCAGGTGAATGGGAAAGTGCTGTGAAATTGAAATCCATTCTCTCTAAAAATGTGGGTGAGTATTGTGGTCCATTTGATTAGTATTTTTTGACATAAGATATTATGAATTAGAAGACACCTCCAAAATAACCTCATATAAATGGTGTATTTGAGTATATGAACAAGACTTTTTTGGAAATAGTTAATTGTTTTCATTTAGAATAAAAGTATCCTGAACATTTTTGGGGTGAGGTTTTATATAATGCTACGTATATTATAATTTTATCACCTATGGTTTATTTGATTGTAGACACTCCTGGAAGGTATTTATTATAGAAAATAGATCATTTATGATCACTTACGTGTTATTAGTTGCATGTAATTTGTTCATGTGCCTATAGATGAAAGATCAAATTTGGATGGTAAGTACCATGAGTGTATTTTTATTATCTACAACAATAATGATTTTGGATACATGTTCTATAATTAGGATTTGAATAAACTTTTCCAAATAAATGATTCAATTCTTTATAAGGATTAGAATTTTGTAGATATTGAGAAGGGATAAAAATATACTTCTCCAACATCATATGTATTTTTCAATATAGATCTAGAATATGATTCACATATACCTCATATTGTTGATTCAGACGATCATGTTGATGTGAAAAATGATTTTTAAGGTGAATAAGTTGGATTTAATATTTTCGATGCACCTTTCTTTACTAATGATCTGGTTATAGGAGTTAGTAAGGAACATGTATTTCCACTTTTTATTCCATCATAGCATTGTAACATTTATATAAGGTTTTCACCTGATGAGTATACGCTCCCTATTTAATAAGGGGAACTAGAATTATTTGATGAGGTTATGGAATATGATCATTAAGAGAGATGGGTTTTAGCAATGGATGATGATATATAATTACATGAAAACCATAATTTTAAACCTTAAAAGTTACCTACAGGTAATAGATATTTGAAAAATTGACGGATTTATTATATTAAATATAAAGAATCCAGTTCTATTCCATGATACAGGTAAAGGATAGTTGTTAAATGATTTCTTCAAAAAAGGTATTATTTTGATGATATTTTTCACCTTTTATTAAAATGTCTTTCATTCAGGTTTACATAGGTTTGGATGCTAGCTTGGATATTAAGACTGAGAAGATGGATGTGAATACATAATTCCTCTATGGAGATGTAGAGAAATATATTTACATGGAGTTACCAGATGGTCTTTTGGAAATTTGTTAAAATAATCATGTCTACAGGTTAAGAAAGAGTTTTTATGGTTTCAGTCAAGCTTATAGGTAGTGGTATAAGAAGTTTTAATATATCATTCTTCATCAGGGTTTCAAAAAAATAGCTTCGGATCCTTTTGTTTTTTGTTTAGATATTTACTAATGATTATTTTATTATAATTTTTTCAAACATTGATGATATGCTCATTTTGGGACATGATGCTTTTAGAATTGAAATATTGAAGAAGTATATTGTTAGTATAATCTGATGAAGGACTTGGGGCCAGTATGACATATTATTGGAATTTCAATCTCCCATTATAGAAAGACCAAGAAATTGTGGTTATCTCAGGAGAGATATAGTGTAAAGGTTCTTCATATATTTTATTTGGATAGAGAAATGGTGGTTAGTACTCCTATTTCATTAAATTTTCACCTAAGTAGTATTTAGTAACCTTCTACTTGTGAATAGAGGGAAGAAATTTATCACATACCATATTTATCTTTTATTGGAAATTTTATGTATGAGATTTTATGTACTAGACCTGATGTAGCTCATGCAGTTAGTGTTTTTAGTCATTTTATATCTAATACCGGTTGAGATTTTTTGGAAGAATTGTAGTATAGATTTTGTTACATTCATTCCACTTATGAGTCAAGACAATGTTTTTTGGAAGTGGTCAACCTATGAATTGTGGATTAACATATTCAGATATAGAAAGAGATATCGATTCGAGAAAGTCTAATTCATGATATTGGATAACATTTATAGGTGTAGCTACATCTTGGCAGTCTAGATTGAAGATATTTGTTTCTTTAACTAATTGAAATTATAGTTTTATTGCATCTACGGAGTCATGAAAAAAATTGTTGTGGATGAAAACTTTTTTTCAATAGCTTAATTGTAATCTGAATATGTATGTTTAATTTTGTGGGAGTCATAGTGACATTGTTTTGGTAATGAATTCTTCCATTAATGAAAGGTCAAAACATATTGATGTTTGGTATCATTTGATATGAAATGTCCTTGATTTGAGACATTTAGAGATCTTGAAGATCAAAACTGATGAAAATTGGTAAGATTATTTGACCAAGAATTCACCTAGTGGTAAATTTGAGACATTCTGACTTATTGTAGGGTTGGTGGTGATCCCCACATGAGGTGAAGGGGGGGGGGGTTTGTTGGGATCTCTTGAATTGGTGCATGTAGTTGCATAAAATTATAGGTAAAAAACATTGTTCAAATATTTGTGTTTTTTAGGTTATGATTTTTTTGTGTAAACATTTTCTTTAACAAGGTTTTACTGGTTGCTTCCATAGAGACAATGTCAATATGAGGATCAGTTCTAATTTTGTGACCATAATTGATAGATATTTAGTTTTCCTCTAATCGTGATGATTTTCAGCACCCATTTATTCAATCAATGATATTCAAATCCACATGGTTATATTTATTTGTTTCTATTATTTCTAAAATGATATTCTTTTTCTAGGTCTAATTTTTTATACTCTTGGATGTTGGTGATTTTATTTAACTTTATTGTACTGTTATACTTTTGAGATCCATTTAATTTTTATGAGCCACTAAAGTTTACTCGATGAATATATATGATCTTGTTTATGGAATACATTTCATATTTGTTCCCCTCATTGGGTTATTCTACATTAAAATATCTGGGGTCAACATTAGCTTGTCTTCAAACATATTAATTTTCTCATTGCGCACCCGCTTTAGTCTTCAATATTTTTTGAAGAAAAATAAAATGTATTTCTGTTGAATGTTTACTTTTCTATTATTTTCACATTTATCAAATGACATATTTCCCAACACGCATCTGATTAGAATAGATCATTATGGTTCAATGTTGGGGAAATTTATTTCCTATGACTTCTTTCTCCATATATCAAAAGAAAGAACCTTGATATTATTTCTCCATAATTTTTTCAATGATGTCTATATAAAAAATTAAGAATATCTTCTTTATTATTTATTAGATCATCTATCATAATATACATTTGATCATCCTAATGTTTATATAGATTTAATGAAATTATTCTGAATTGGAAATCAAGCAGTTCAGCTTCATCATTCTTAATTCCATCATCCATGTTTCCATATTTGTCTTTAAAAAATGAACTATTGGAATGATTGGCCCTCTAAATTTTTATTGATGACCTCTGTGATGAATATGTATCATAATATAATGATCATTCCATTAGTGAATTTATCTCTGTAGTATTTGAATGATAGAAAATAGTTATTAAATATTTTGGTAGATGGAAATTTTTTACAATTAATTATCATTGATACTAAAAGTGGAATGTGGATTAATTTTAGTTTTGGAAGTTCATGTATGGAAAAACCTTTAGGTAAAACACCACCACCAAGGTGGTGAAGGCACAATCTATTTGTAACGCCCCGACCCCAGTTACCCAGAGTCGGTGCATTATTGCGTAACATTGGCCTGATCACAAAAGATCAAGTCTCGAAATACCATTTAGTTAAGTAGCCTTGGAAACACTAGATACATTCATAAATGTTGCATTACATCATAAAGTGAAAAACAAAAATAACAAAGTCTCCATAGTCCACACTCATATCCTCTTCTGACTATCCCTGCAGGTCATTCATAAAATACTTCTTCACATCCTGGAAAATATTAAAACATTGAAAGGGTTGAGCTCAGATGATCAGTAAGGATAACAATATTGCAGAACCTTTCATAAATAAACATTAAAATTTAAGGCAATGTATAAATAAAACAAAAGCCTTTTAAACTTGAACTTCAACATAATATGTAAAAAGTAAAATGAGATAATGCCATTTAATTCTTCACATAGATATTCTACTAGTCGAATAATCGCATGCAATATCAATAACCACTTTTATAATGATGGAATGTATAATCCCAGACTATCATAACCACGTAGCCAAGGCCTCATTCCAAGACCACAAATAATATTTTGTCAAGGCCTCGTGCCAAGACACCAGTTTGTCTCATGAGACCTACCGATGCAATGAGGAGCTATAGTGGGCTCCACCCGTCACTTATTATGTCCAATGCATTCCTCATATGAATAGGTTTAAACATATCATAAACCATAACATAATCGTATCACTTAAAATATGCATAAAGGAAACATAACATTTACACATTTCAATCACATGATATCAATACAACACATTGATATAATAAAAACATTTTCAAAACCATTTTCAATACCAAAATTAATGAAAATTAAAACTTTGTATTTATTTTTCATTAAAAAAAAGTTATGGCTTATAGAGGAAGTCGAAACTCAAATAATAGTCACGGCGGCAGAGAAGTTGTTGTCGCCGCACACGTAAGAAAAAACATTCATTTTTTCTTTTAGTAAAAACTCTTTGTATAAAAATATTTCTTTTGAATAAAAGTAAAAGTCAAAGGGGTTTATACACCGTATAAAAAAAATATGTGTATAAAACCAAATATGCCTCAATGAATGGAGATTGAGATGAAGTCCCTTAAAAAGTTCATTTTTAAATAAAATATATCTATTATGTGTATTCACTATATGTACACAAAACGAAAGTATAGATACAAGATAAGACATAATAATATCATGACATAATTTTAAAATAGGAGATTTACCCAAAGAATGGAAATTGGGTTAAAAAGTTCCCTTACAAAGATCATTTTTTAAAATAAAAAAAATTTATCATGTGTATTCACTATAAGTACACATAAAGAAAGTACAAATACAAGATATGACATAACAATATCATTACATAATTTGAAATTAGGATATTAATCCAAAGAATGGAAATTGGGTTAAGAAATTCCCTTACCTCGTGTCCGAATTCACTCGACCGTTCTTTGATCTCCTGAATAATAAACTAGAGTTAATCTATACCTTATTAAGAACCTTTTTCAAGTTCATTATTCATTTTATATCACTTATTATGATGTTATGAACATTATGTAATTATTTTAGTTAATAATGGTCGTTTTGTCGATCTTTGGTACTTGAGTCAAAAATAATCTTCTTATAATTACAGGTGGTTCATGTGGTGATATATCCATTATATCCAGAATTATATTCATGATATTGATATCCTATATCTCATATATATCCAGTATATACATGAATTTATAATATTACATAACGTTTAGAGGTAAGAAATGAATTGCACCGTTAATGGAGACGGTAAGCCGTACGTACGTATGAACACTACTTTCATTTATATTTCATATTTAATGGAATGAAGATATAATTATCTAAAGGTATAATATAATTCTAGTATAATATAATGTATAATACCATTTAATCCATCCTTTATACATCCCACATATGGAATTAACGATTCAAATCACTTTGAGGGGGCGGTAGTCCGCACTTCCTAAAATGAAATTATCACGTTTACCCATAATGGAAATCATAAAGTATGCCACAAATTAGAAATAAATAAGCATAAGGAAAACATAAACATAATATATATATCATATATGAAAATTTTTTCATCAAAATGGCCACCATTAGAGGTGTTATATGAGTGTTGAATAATCATCGTTTCGTGAGGCAGAAATTCACCATCCACAGAAACAATATGTTCTTTAACCATTATATGTAGGTGTGTGTAAGTGTAGCTCGAATAATTCTTATAACAACATCCTAGTATATTGAGGATATAGGTGTTGTTACAAAAGAAATGAATAAAAATAGTTTAGGGGGTTGGATAAGCAAAATAAAACAAAATAACATAAGAGAAGACATTACCTTAAAATCGGGTAACTCTTTTGTTTTGAGCCAAAGGCTTCCTTGGAAAGCCTTCTGCCCAAATAGAGGCTTCTAGGAGTGAGGGAGGGAAGTTGGGAGAGTATTTGGGCAGAGGTTGGCTGAGCCAAAAGGCTTTTAAAGTGTGAGTAAGGTGGTAGTGGTGGGGGCCTTTTATAAGTGGAGAGGAGGGGTACTTTTGGAAAGTAATGAAATGTTACTTTATTATATACTGAGTTTCGGATTTTAAAGGTCCCACAATTATATAAGTCAAGGATAAGGTGATAAGGGTTCTAAATATACTCATCCAATAGGTTTTTGAAAAGCTTATGCCTTGGATTTTACATTATCTTTTCATTTTATTTATATTGTTAATTAATGAGGTAATCGCTGCATCATCATGTTGTCATAAATAATTTAATTTATTTAATGCCCAAAAATTATAAAAAAATGTCATGATTTAGGAAAACCTTTTAGCTTTCTAATTAATATTATAGTAAAAAATATGACTTGTATAAGCCCATTTAAAAATTGTTTTAGTAAAACAACTTATGTTTGGACATTTTTATTTTAACTTTAAATAAAAGTTATTTATGTCATTTTCCAACCAAAGTGGCTCTATGGGGTCCCCAAGTTGACCCATGGATTGTCTTGGTCGGACATGACACATCCAATAGGAGTAGGACAAGTTTAAAGGTATTTTCATATTTTTATAATATCATTTTACCTTAAATTTCATTAATTACCTTTAATCGCGATTAATTAAACCTAAAAGTTACTATTCACCAAAAAATTATTTTAATCCTATTGAACCAAATTTTACTTCCTAATGACAACCATGTATTTAGGATTTTTGAAAATAAAATCACAGAAGTGGTAATGATTCATTTAAACGAAAAATCAATTTTTTAACTACCACTTAGTGGTTTCACTATTCATAAAAAATTGAAGTTTTTCAGAACAATGCAAAAATTTCACCCTAAGCTATAATTGATATTTTGAATTCAAAAATGATGCCTATTTTAAAAAATTCCAAACATATAAGTTTCATTAATTAATTTCATAATTAATTCCCGTTGTCACAACAAATAGCGTGTTTTTAAGAAACAATATATATCAAAAGATTGACAATTGTTTATGTCCAATTTCAAAGTGAAATTAATTCTAATGACCACCATTGGATAAAATGGTAAAAATATATTCTAATTATACTTTAAAACCACTCAATAGTTTAATTTATCACTATAAATTGTTTTGATTAAAAAAGTTGTTCTTATGTATTTTTCACTATTCATAAAAATTTGGAAGTTCTCAGAAAATTACAAAAAATTCAACATTGGATAATTTCGATATTACGAATACAAAAATGAAGTTCATTTTGAAAGTTAAAATTTATAATGTTTCAAGGATTAGGTATTATTATTCATAACGACTACTTTGATTGGTTGTGGTGTGTGTTAGAACTCGAACTTGCGTACAATGCAAGCTATTGCATTATTGAAAGAGAAGCCTATCGTGGAAGCTCGGGGTGTTACATTCTACCCTCCTTAAATAAATTGTGTCCTCGCAATTTGAAATTTTTCTTCAAAAATAAAAGGTTGAAAATAGAAAATACCTTTTTGGAAAAACCACATCAGAAATAAGGTTAATAAAATATATCCTTAATAAGAGGGAAAGGGAAATGAAAAAGTCACCACCAAATTTTGATCTCGATAAGGAGAACATTGGTGGAAATTAGAGACATATAATTGGAGGAAAAACGTAAATATTTGTAGGGAGTGATTGAGGTCATCAACCACAAACAATTGTAAAATTGAGGGCCTCAAAGCATTCAATCTATGTTGATTTAAAATATTATTAGTTCAACGAGACATAAGGTATTAGGATAACACATTTTTTGTTTTAATATCCCTTTAAAGTTTAATAATTAATTTATTCATAGAATAAGAGATAGGTATATATATTTATGCTTGACAATTAGAGTTTCAACCTTCAACTAATTTCTACCACAAACTCATCTTTCACTCAAAAATATAATATAACTCAAAAATATTATATTTATCCTAATCGTAAAAGGTTCAAAATATTAACACATTCCATTTATATTAGGAAAACTATTTTTTAATAACCAAGGACTTCCTGTAGGATAGTGGTAGGTAATAAAGGCCTGTCGCACTATGGTTGTGGGTTCGATTCCTGCAGCTTTGTCCGACGCGACGGGTTATCCCCCAACCTGCAGGTTGGCCTTTTTCTAAAACTATAGTATTATAATATTCCAAAAATAATCTTCAGAATTTTTTTTAACCTTAAACAATACTATCCAAGGTTCCACTTAATCCATTCCAACATTTATAGTTATCCAAAATACCTCTGTCTTGACTTTCTCTAAAAGGTCTCTAAATTCCAAAATCAATTGTAACATCAGATTCCCCAAACAAAGTAATGTTTCTCTTATTGTCACATACTAAAAATATGATTACCTTCATCATATTAAATCCTTAATGAAAAAAAAGTACTGCAGTACAATCCTTATATATATATATCAAATTATCTTTACAACCAGAATATAATCCTTGAGTCCAAAAGCACCAATACATTAATTATTACGCTTCAACTATAGTGACAACATAAGCTTGGCCTTGATGTCTTGGCCTATTCTGAGGTAAGTTTCCCTGACGCTTTAGACATTCATTTGCATAATGCTCCATTTCCCTACAATTGTAGCATTCAACATTGATAGCCTCTTTTTTTCCCTTGAAATCACGAGCCTGGTGACCTTTTTCTCCACATTTATAACAAGCTCTCATTCCTTTTAGGCAAGTACCAGGGTGATTCTTCCCACAATTATCTCATAATGGAAAATCCTTCTTTCCCTTTTTCCCTTTATCTGTCTCTTATTCCACCATTCTCTTCTTCTCTTGCTTTACTTTGTTGTCATAATACTTAGAGAATTCCTTTTCCGTCTTGATAGAACATGAGACTATATCTTCGTACGTTGAGAAAGATTGTGATACTAAAGCTCGACAGAGAAACGATTTTAACCCATCAAAGAAACAATCAATCTTACTTCTTGGGTTACGTATATAATCTGCAGCATGTCTTGCTAACCTTGTAAAGTTGGCCTCATACTTTGCAACATTCTCATCCTCCTTTTGTCTCAGACTCAGAAATTGCCTTTCCATATCTGCTAGATGGTCATGTGGAATGTATTTTTCTATGAAATGCTCTTTGAACTCTCTCCATTCCATACGTGATACTTCTTCATCTTCCTTCGTGTTTTGAATCAGCGAACACCATTGATCGGCATCTCCAGTGAGGCAGTAAACTGCCATGACAACCTTCTTCCTTTCGCTACTCCCCGAGGCATGGAATATTTTCTCTAAGGAGTTTATCCATAGCTTATCTACTAATGGATTTGTACCCCCATTAAATGTTGGCGGTTGTTGCCTCATGAAGCATTCTAACATTGATCCTCCACGTTGCGGATCAGGGTGCTCCATACGAGTAAGGTTATTATTAATAACCTGAGTGAGTTGTCCCAGTATGGTAATAAGTTGATCAGCACCAATTGTATCTCCAGCTCCATAATAATTATCTTGAGTAAGAGGTCAATCCCTACACGGAGTGCGTGCATTGACACGGTTTCCATTCCTTCAACTAGGCGCCATTTCTAAACAATGGCATGAACTAGATTAGTTTATGAATCAAAATACATAATTCCATACTAGTTAAATACTTCACATAAATTGAACTATTTATGGATGTAATCCATAAAAAGTTTTTCTTTGAGAAGGTATATACTCATAAACCTTCATAGTGGTTTGTAAAGAAAATGAGAATTATCCTAAGCATATCCACCGGGAGTGTCATAACCAAGATTGTAGCAAGGCCCGTTGTCGTGCACTTGTTCCCGTTCGAGTCTAGCTCAAAGCGGTGTTTTCGGGTTTTACCCCTAGGTACATCTGTGCCAGAGCCGCCTCTACCTGCTCATATCTAGACATGTATGTATTGCTCGGAAACCTCACAAAATCTCTACAACAACAAAATTCTAGGAAGTTCTTCTATACTAATCCTCAAAGTATATCTTTTGGCTATGTGATCTAATCAGAGCTTATCTAAATCTAGCTTCCAAGGTTAGTACTAAACTGCCTCTGATACCAACTGTAACGCCCCGACCCCAATTACCCAGAGTCAGTGCATTATTGCGTAACATTGGCAAGATCACAAAAGATCAAGTCTCAAAAGACTGATTAGTTTAGTAGCCTTGGAAACACTGGATATATTCATAAATGTTGCATTACATCATAAAGTAAAAAACTAAAATAACAAAGTCTCCATAGTCCACACTCATATCCTCTTCTGACTATCCCTGCAGGTCATTCATAAAATACTTCTTCACATCCTGGAAAATATTAAAACATTGAAAGGGGTGAGCTCAGATTCTCAGTAAAGATAACAATATTGCGGATGTTTTCGTAAATAAACATTAACCTTTAAGGAAATGTATAACTAAAACAAAATCCTTTTAAACTTGAACTTCAACATAATATGGAAAAAGTAAAATGAGATAATGCCATTTACTTCTTCACATGGATATTCTACTGGTCGAAGAATCACATGAAATATCAATAACCACTTTCACAATGATGGAATGCATAATGCCAGACTATCATAACCACGTAGCCAAGGCCTTGTGCCAAGACCACAAATAAGATTCTGTTAAAACCTCATGCCAAGACACTAGTTTGTCTCATGATACCTACCAATGCATCGAGGAGCTATAGCGGGCTCCACCCATCACTTATTAAATCCAATGAATTCCTCATATGAATAGGTTTAAACATATCATAAACCATAACATAATCGTATCACATTAAACATGCATAAAAGAAAACATAACATTTCCATATTTCAATCAAAAGATATGAATACAACACATTGATATAATAAAAACATTTTCAAAACCATTTTCAATACCAAAATTAAATAAAATTAAAACTTTGTATTTATTTTTCATTAAAATAATGTTATGGCTTATAGAGTAAGTCGAAACTCAAATAATAGTCACGGTGGCAGAGAAGTCGTTGTCGCCACATACGTAAGAAAAAACATTCCTTTTGTCATTTAGAAAAAATGATTTGTATAAAAAGATTTCTTTTGAATAAATGTAAAAGTCAAAGGGGTTTATACACCATATAAAAGAAAAATGTGTATAAAACAAAATATGCCTCAATGAATGGAGATTGAGACGAAGTCCCTTAAAAAGATCATTTTTAAATAAAATATATATATTATGTGTATTCACTATATTTACACATAAAGAAAGTATAAATACAAGATTGGACATAATAATATCATGACATAATTTTAAAATAGGAGATTAACCCATAGAATGGAAATTGGGTTAAGAAGTTCTCATACATAGATCATTTTTTAAAATAAAATAAATATATTATGTGTATTAACTATAAGTACACATAAAGAAAGTAGAAATACAATATAGGACATAACAATATCATTACATAATTTTAGAGTAGGAGATTAACCCAAAGAATGGAAATTGGGTTAAGAAATTCCCTTACCTCATGTCTGAATTCACTCGAACATTCTTTGATCTCATTAATAATAAACTAGAGTTAATCTCTACCTTCTTAAGAACCTTTTTTAAGTTCATTATTCATTTAATATCACTTATTACCTTGTTATGAACATTATGTAATTATTTAAGTTAATAACAGTCGTTTTGTCGATCTTTGGTACTTGAGTCAAAAATAAACTTCTTATAATTACAAGTTGTTCATGTGGTGATATATCCATTATATCCAGAATTATATTCATGATATTGATATAATATATCTAATATATATCCAGTATATACATGCATTTATAATATTCCATAACGTTTAGAGGTAAGAAATGAAATGCACCGTTCATGGAGACGGTAAGCCGTACGTACGCATGAACGCTACTTTCATTTCTATTTCATATTTAATGGAATGAAGTTATAATTATATAAAAGTATAATATAATTACTGAATAATATAATGTATAATACCATTTACTCCATCCTTTATACATCCCACATATGGCATTAACAATTCAAATCACTTTGAGGGGGCGGTAGTCCGCACTTCCTCAAATGAAATTATCGCGTTTACCCATAATGGAAATCATAAAGTATGCCACAAATGAGAAATAAATAAGAATAAGGAAAACATAAACATAATATATATATAATATATGAAAATATTGTCATCAAAATGGCCACCATTAGACGTGTTATATGAGTGATGAACAATCATCGTTTCGTGAGGCAGAAATTCTCCATCCACAGAAACAATATGTTCTTTAACCATTAGATGTAGGTGTGTGTTATTGTAGCTCGAATAATTCTTATAAAAACATCCTAGTATATTGAGGATACTGGTGTTGTCACAAAAGAAATGAATAAAAAGAGTTTAGGGGGTTGGATAAGAAAAATAAAACAAAATTACATAAGAGAAGACAGTACCTTAAAATCAGGTAACTCTTTTGATTTGAGACAAAGGCTTCCTTGGGAAGAATTCTGCCAAAATTGAGGCTTCTAGGAGTGAGTGAGGGAAGTTGGGAGAGTATTTGTGCAGAGGATGGCCGAGCCAAAAGGCTTTGAAAGTGTGAGTAAGGTGGTAGTGGTGGGGGCCTTTTATAAGTGGAGAGGAGGGTTACTTTTGGAATGTAATGAAATGTTACTTTATTATATAATGAGTTTCGTATTTTAAAGGTCCCGCACTTATATAATTCTAGGATAAGGTGATAAGGGTTCTAAATCTACTCATCCAATATGTTTTTGACAAGTTTAAGCCTTGTATTTTACATTATCTTTTCATTTTATTTAAATCGTTAATTACTGAGGTAATCGCTGCATCATCATGGTGTCATAAATAATTTAATTTATTTAATGTCTAAAAATTATAAACAAAATATAATGATGTAGGAAATCGTTTTATCTTTCTAATGAATATTTATAGTAAAAAATATGACTTGTATAACCCCATTTAAAAATTGTTTTAGTAAAACAACTTATGTTTGTGACATTTTTATTTTATCTTTAAATGAAAGTTATTTATGTCATTTTCCTACCAAAGTGGCTCCATGGGGTCCCCAATTTGACCCATGGATTGTCTTGGTCGTCCATGACACATCCAATATTTTTAGGACAAGTGTAAAGGTATTTTCATATTTTTATAATATCATATTTACCTTAAATTTCACTAATTACCTTTATTCGCGATTAATTAAACTTAAAAGTTACTATTCACCAAAAAATTATTTTAATCCCATTGAACCACATTTTACATCCTAATGACAACCATGTATGTCGGATTTTTTAAAATCATATCACAGAAGTTGTAATGTTTCATTTAAACGAAAAATCAGTTTTTTAACTACCACTTAGTGGTTTCACTGTTCATCAAAAATTGAAGTTTTTCAGAACAATGCCAAAATTTCACCCTAAGCTATAATTGATATTCTGAATTCGAAAATGATTTATATTTTACAAAATTCCAAACATATAAGTTGCATTAATTAATTTCATAATTAATTCCCGTTGTCACAACAAATAGCGTGTTTTTAAGAAACAATATATATCAAAATATTGACAATTGTTTATGTCCAATTTCAAAGTGAAATTAATTCTAATGAACACCGTTGGATAAAATGGTAAAAATATATTCTAATTATAATTTAAAACCACTCAATAGTATAATTTATCACTATAATTTATTTTTATTAAAAAAGGTGTTTTTATGTATTTTTCACTATTCATAAAAAATTGGAAGTTCTCAGAAAATTACAAAAAATTCAAATTTGGATAATTTTGATATTCCGAATACAAAAATGAAGTCCATTTCAAAAGATAAAATTTATAATATTTCAAAAATTAGGTATTACTATTCATAATGGCTACTTTGATTTGGTGGTGGTGTGTGTTAGAACTCGAACTTGCGTACAATGCAAGCTATTGCATTATTGAAAGAGAAGCGTATCGTGGAAGCTCGGGGAGTTACACTATTACTCAAGATTTACTATCATTAATAATTATCCACATATAATTTAACTAATCTCCCAAAAATTTTATCATTATAAATAATCACATGTTTATGAAGCTTTGGAATTCAATAGCACAATTTTAAGGAAATTGTTACTGATCATCACATCTTTATTTAGAACCATGTAGAAGTTACCAAAAGTGATTTGGTTGTTTCTAAAAATGGATAATAGATCACTAATATATTTTAAAATTCCTTTTTTATTTAAATTACATGATGGTTCTTAAAAAAATACAACGAATGTATTGTCATAAAAAAAATACTATAATAGATATGTTGTTTCCCCACTCAAATAAAAATGTAAGTAATATTCTTTTTCTTGAGGACCCAAAGAGTATCTACAATTATTATTTATGTTAAAAGATACTAATTCATAACAATGATTATAAAAATAAAATTATTGAAATTCATAAATTGAACCATTAGTTCAACAATTCCAACTATAATAGAATTATACTAATAAATTAAATGACTAAGGGTGATGGAATTATCCTTTTTATTAATCCATGGGAATTTCAATAGGATAAAAATAATTTAGATGAGATGTTTCTTATAATATGGATCATGATCTACTTTTTTTAAATTAGTTTTAGGCATTTTCCCCGGCTTGTTTTCTTATTAAGAATTTTTTTATATTATCCATATACACTTATTCCATTTCATCATCCCAACTATAACCCTCATCATTTAAGAGATCAGATTAATTCATGGATTTTTAGATGGTAGAAAAATTATCAGATATCTTTCTATTATAATTCTTTTTTAGATGAGAATTTAGTGATGTATTCATTCAGTTTTACTAAAGTAGTGTCATTGAGGCCATTTGACATATCACCTTCAGTATCCAATGATGTAGTTAACTATCAACCAGTAGTTGTAACTATCTTATTCTAAGGGATAAATGGGGGATGTGGTCCTTGAAAAATATTATTTGAGGGAGGTTCCACTATGTCATGATAGGACCCGTCTGGGGTAGGATCTTGTTATATCTAATTCCCAAGGATAGTCTCAATAACCAGACCCCCCTTAGGGACTCAGACCTCCTTCTTACCATCATCCATATATTGTGAATACCTATGTATGTAATATTACTCATTGAGGTCTACCAGGTTTCTAGTGCTAGATGACACAATGGAAATATAAGGAGTTTAACACATTTTTAGGTTTTGTGATGAACATAAAAAATAGAATCTTTTGAGAGGCATAATACTTCATCATGGAATTCCCTTTTGGAATTGGAAGGTTTGTGGATTATACCCTTTACCATTTTCTTAATCATATAGAGAGCATCATCCTGATATTTATGTTTGCTGAAATTAGAAAGCATAGATCATATAAAATTATTAGGAACATGTCTAATATGTTTATATTCAACAAAAAAAATTGAAACATTCAGTATTGAATATTCATGTTTATAGTATATACAAACACATTTTAGATAACCTTCTCACCAAGGGTTATGAAAAGCTCAATCGCAATAAGGATCCTATAATAATTCCCAAATGTATCTTTTTCTATCACTCTACCAAATTTAATCGGATTGATCACAAAAGAAAAAATGACTTATAGGATTATCAAATTCATGTAAATATATTTGAGGCAATAGATCTTCACGCTCGAATGGACAACAAAATTAATAAAATTAAAACGATGAAAACTATTTTCTCATTTATGGATTCTTATAAAATCATGTTTTAGGAGAATGTTGTAGAATCCCTAATACCCCCTTTTCATCTCATCATATAGACATATAACATTGAAATAACAATTTAAGATTATAGTTGTATTCAAATATGATAATTCCCATATCACCTATATATTCATGAAATAATATTAAACTACCATTGGGGTTTCCATAATAGTATAATGAGATGATCCACAATGGAATACATAAAAAAAATTAAGTATTTCATGAATTATATGTAAATATGTAGATACATGGTCATTGAATCATTATTTAGTGACATAGATCATGATATTGAGGTAAATTTCAATTATATAACTACCAGAATTGACCTTTACCACATCTTTAGTGGATTTTAATGGACTATTCATGATATATGTGACCACTAAGAGGGGTTGAATCACTGGCCAATTGTTTTTATAATTTCTTATTTAAAAAAAACTTCTCCTCATATTATATCGAAATAGGTCTTTTGAAAACAATATACCAGAAAATCAATAAGAATATAGTAATTTACAAATTTCACTACACAATTAGAGTATATTTTTCATAACATGATTTGAAGACATTCATAGAGCACACACCCACTAGAAAATAATCCTCATGGATCACAGTTTGTAGGTTACATCCACCACTATCATTATTCTATAGTAATTTCATAGTACATGTGATCCTTAAAAATTTGATATGATTGAATATTTTTGAAATAATGGAATAGACCTTCACCAATATGCTTTAAAACATTTTCAATGTTATACCTAAATTCTATAAAATTTATCTTATTCATGTTAGATCTTATTCTTATTCGATTTCTTGTATAACAATGAGAAATAACCTCTTCCTACTTTATCTTTTTCTTCTTATCACATTCTCTCTCACTCTCACATAATCTGTAAAAAATAAAAATTTATTTCATGTTTTTTCAAAAACAAATTCTCATTATTAATTTTTTTTAAAATATTTACAACAATAAGTAATTAATTTAAAAGTATACTATCTATAATTCTTGGATATGTTCTTTACAATAAATTCCATAACAAACTACTTCCATAAAAAATTATAACTATATAAAAACTTGAATATATATCATTTACTCTTCATTATCCATTAATCATATATTAATTCAACATCGAAACGATTTATAGTGCCTCCCAAATTAAATATTAGTGTAAACTATCTTCGAAACAACATATTTTTTATTCATCCTCATAAATACTATCAAAATTTCAACATTTTAAAACTATAAATGTATCCATGATTGTGTTTTTAAAAGAGTGTTTATGTTCATGGATTGTTTTATTTATAGGGAACATCCCATAGTTCAATTTTATACACTAATATCTATTGTCATACATCGATCATTTCTATCTCACACTGACAAATCCCATCAATGATTATTTTCATATGTAGAAAAACAAATTTGGTACACTAATTTTAAAATATGAATTCACATATCTAAATTCACCAACATGAACAATTCACCAATACAAATACATTCACATATATATCAAGATACTTAAGTATGCATGTTTTCTTATATAACCAGTTTTCCTAGCCGGTTAATTATATTACATAGATTTTCCTATATAACCAATTATCATATGTGACAAGTTTTCCTTCATGTATAACATATCAAAATAATTCATATATAGAGATATTATTTCAGGGTAATTTGGGAATATACTATAGTACTTATCTATGAAGATTAATTTGCACAATAAAACTCATATTTGATTCCTTAATTCTTTAAACTACTTCTAAACTTGTTATTATTCACTATAAAACCATATAACTTATTTAAAAAATCGTATAAAAACATAATGAAATAATAATAATAAAATTTATCATGATATATAAACATTATAAAACAACTATACTTTGCATCATCATATTTAAAGCTATTCCTATAAGACAAACAAATGTTTTTATTGAAAAAAACAACAAAATAATCGTTCCCTCTTATTTTTCATTGGGTAATTCATTAATATAACTATAAGAGCCCAAGTCCTCTTAGTTTCATCAATATCCCACATTGGATTTAGTTATAATATAATGATCATAAGTCACTAAATCATTGAAACAGAAGCTATGGATAACTATCCAACAATTCTAAGCATATATGAACTAGTTTAGTGTAGGAAAAAATAATTAGACAATAATACCTTATTTTACATAAATAATTTATAAATTTAAAAAATAAAAGGCTTCTTTATTTCCTAAAGACATCAACAACACATCTATATAAACGAAAATGACTATAGATTTTATGGAACAATTCCATCATCAACTACAAAAAATTATTAAAATAGTTCACATACATCCCACATAATGAAATCAAATATTATCCCGTTTTAAAACTCACCATAGATATATGATTTTCCCAAATAGGTAAATCTCATATCAATATAAATATTTATCTTTCCATATTTCTCCCCCTTTGAAAACAAATTCCAAATACAAGATAAAAGTGGGGATGGAGATCACATACCTTATCCTAGAATAGGGTGGGGTTGAACACCCATAACGAACCTTAGCTTTAGAAGAGTTTCCTTTGACAATGGATAATGAAAATATAATCCACCTACTCCCATGTAAGTAAATACTCTACCTTTAATTAATTTCATTCCCCAATCTCTTTTAAGATATGATATTTTATATCAATATTCTATGATCTTGAATATTAAATTATAGTTTTTTTGGTATAGATAACACACTGATTATCACATCTAAAGAGAATCTGAAGCTCCACTTAAACTAACATGTCTTGACCCTAATACTTCATCCACATTAATTGTGTTGTACCTTGGGATTTAGCTACCTACTCACATTCTCCAATTCTAAGAAACATAGGAATTCTCTACATTATATGAAAAATCACACATCTATCCCAAAGAAAGAAATAGTCACTAGATGTTGAACTTTTATCATTGACACAATATTCTAAATAAACATATGTATACCCAAACACATTTAACAGTCCCATTCTATCATAATTTATCTAATAATATTCTTTAGCCATAATGTGTATGAGAATCCTTTTTCAGCTGAAAAATGATACATTTTTGTGTTCTCTAAGATACTACACATAAGATAACAACATTAACGAGGTCTAGTATAGAGCATATTAAATATTTCAAGCTTCTAATTAGTTTTTAAAGTAATTAAAATTAAAATAACGTCCAATTTAAACCTTAAATATATAATTTCTCACTAAGATAGGTGTGGAATCATGTTATGAATCTTCATTTCCAATTTTTATGTATTTTCATTGAATATTTCACTTATGATAAGAAAATGTGATCCTTCTCTTAGTATATTTTGAGTATAATAAACTAATTCATTCCTTTTATCATAATAATTTCATCCAATATATTCACCTATTTGTATAACCCTTCATTGTCTTCTTTAATATTCTCAAAAAATATGATATCATCAACTAAAACAATCATAATGAGATGCACAAATTTATTTTATTTCATATAGTGGTTTTTATCCAACCTAAATTTCATGATGTAGAGATACATTAAAAATTAATACATCTTGTAATAAGTAGTTATTTTGTATTTATTCCACCCATATAAAACACTCATAAACATAAACATATATTCCTATTCATTTCCAAACATTAAACCACTTGGAAACTCAATATAGACTTTTATTCAATCACTTCATTCATAAATGTACACTGGAAATAAATTTAAAAAATATTATATTTCTTTTTTACACTAATTAAAATAATTATTTTTACGGTTTCAAGTCTTATAAATAGTGAATATGTATCAAACAAATTCAATAAGTTCTACCAATTAATATCTCCTTTAAAATTGTATTACCTTGTTTTTTACTATTTCACCATTTTTATTCATCTTATTCTAGAAAATAAACTTTTTTCTAATCGAATTTTATTATTTAGCTTTGGGTACCACCTCCCATGATTTTTATTTTTCAATTTTATATAATTTCTCATTTTTGGAATCAATACACTCCATGTTCCCTAATGATTCATCAAAATCTATTGGCTAAAAATCATAAATCAAATAGGTATGTAATGTTTTCTTCAATGTTCATCTTGTTTGGACCTATTGTCCTTCATTTGAAATGATATTTGGAACTTAAAATTGATTCTTAAAACTTTTATGTGATTCATGTGTCCATCCATCATCATTTGAAATGGATGAATCAACATCTTCATCCTATAAAAGGTCAGCATCATCTATTCTATTAGAGAATTTAATATGTAGTTTAATAGAAACATCATCATATCCTTTTTTTATATCTAAAAATTACTCTGAATATTTTCATTTAGAATCTTCCATCACATTCACATCATCTAAATAAAAAATAGATTAATTTTACTTATTATAACATATACATCCTCTACCATTTGTAGGGTATCCAAGGATTATCCCCTCAGTGACTCTTTGATCTATCATCCCAAGATTCACACCTTTAACTAAGATAATACGGAGGATAATAAAAACCTTTTTGTAATTCATGTTTGGGGTACTATTATAAATAATATTATATGAATAATTATCTGAATTTTTTTATAAAATAAGTGATTTTGAATTTGGAATACAACACTAATTTATTGTCTCCATAATAATGGAGAAGTCTCGTGTTCAATAAAGAGAGATTGAGACTTCTCTACCAATATTTTATTCTTTATTTTATCCACATTAGTTTATTATGATTTTTGGTGGATTAATATCATTATTAATACCATTCTTCTTAATATAACCTTCAAACATACCACGTGTGTAACCAAAACCATTATCAGTTTAGATCTTCTTTAGAGAGTAGACACAATCTTTTTCATAACTTCTCCAAAAACATTTATATATATTAAGACCCTAAAATATATGATTTAAACTATAATACATGTAATAAATATTAAATAACAAATAAATGAATAAATAATAAATATATACATTTATTTATTTATTTCTCATGGGCCAAGAGATATTGGAATGAATATGATCTAAGGGATCATATGTATGTATCTAAATATTCTATTATGTTGAATTTGGAATTTTTTATTTTAGAATATGTAAAAATACTAATATCTACTTATTATCATCAATATAAGCAAAATAAATTCCATTTTAATAATTGATAATAACACAGATAGTTTAGAAACAATCTAGGACAAGACGACCCAAAAACCATTTTTAGGGTCTACTTTATGAGGCCCTACCTCTTCGTGAATAGTTTAGTGTGAATAGATCCATGACCAAAGAGTAACATTCGTTTTTTTATAATCCTTTAATTTTTTCCTTTATGTGTTTTAGGAGTCCGCTTAATTAATTCAAAAATCTTGAATGGTCTTCCTTGATGCGTCTGACGGCACTTTGTGACACTGTGAATGATTAATGATGTTCGTTCGCTAGTCTAATGAGGCATTTCCCATTCACAAAGCCCAAATATTATTCTCAGACCACATCCAATATTCATGGAAATAATTTCTTATTAATAACCTCCCTATTCCACTATTTATGGTAAGGGTACCTTTTCTATTCAGCTTTAGAGTGGATCCCAATTTGTGAACCTCCTATGCATCGTGAACTAGAACAAAATGGATCATCTGAGGTGCCTTATATTAAAAAAACCATTTGTTGTGTACTTAAATGACTCCACCTTGTGTGGATATTCCTATAATAATGGAGTACACCATTATGTAGGAATAATACCCTATGTGGAACTTCAGGTTTGTGAAGCATTTGGCATTTGTGAAGAACTCCTTTCCTGATCCAAGACATATTTCTTAAGGTTGGGTCATCCTTTTTTCATATCCAACTCCTTTGAAAAGCCCCAACCCTCTGTTATTCATTTTATCTTTATGAAGAACCTATCTAAGAGGCCCTAATAATCTCAAAACCTCTTTTATCTGCCTCATTATTCTTCATCCCATCTGTTGTCACCTCTTCATGAAGATTGAGTGCCCAGACCCTGCCATGGACCAATAAAATTACACCTCTAGTTCCGATGTGACATTTACCACATATTATTATGGACCAATCCACATCAAGTGTATCCCAATACTTCCACCTAACTTTTATTCTTACCATAGGTATTCTAATTCGTATTGCTTCTCTCCATTGCGGCGCTAATGTGGACCTCATGATTGGCAACTCCTCCAATCTTTATAAACTGGCAGTGCCAAATCCATGACCCACCCAAAGGTGCATGAGCAGAGGTCACATAATCCAAAGGAATAGGGAGTGAGTCTATCCATGCCCAAGATGCATGATACAAACCCTCCAAGTCTCAACCTTCACATCAATTGATGTTAAAATGAGGCATTACCCTTTACAGTAACCATAAGATACACTGTGTATCAGTGGCATGGGATGGTGTCCACACATATTACCCTCATATAGAATGATATCATCCTCACATGTAATAAAACCCTCCTCTCATATAATTACATCATCTTTAGGCAGTGACAATGTGTAATCTCCACACTATCTCTCGTTGATGATTATTTCATGACACGATCATCAGGTCTACTCTTTAATTTTTTTTATCTTACACAGAGAACAACTCAAGTGGGATTAGAGGTTATAGGAAATCATTTGATCCTTCTAATCACCACTATGGTTCTTTTTTATAGATATAATCCCCAACCTCCATCAAAATTTGCCTCATGTTCTATATAACCTCCATTCTCCAACTTGAATGGGCCTCACATAGGCATAATACCCAACCTTACAAACCCAATTGACTAGTTCCATGCCTATAACCCAACCACATGCTCTTTTGGGCCTCCTCCATAGGTAGAACCCTGATCCCATTATAACCTACATTGACATTTATTCTCAACTATCTGGGATGAATATGAATAATCTTTGATGTCCAAACCCAACATCCACTTCCATCCCGGTTTTTGTAGGACCATATACCCAGTAAAATCATTCCCCTCACTTGGGATATCACATCTCATCAAAGTACGTTAGGAAGATTCAATGTGTAAGACCCACACCATACCACATCGATGATCCCATTAAGCCATGAGTATCCATACCATATGATGTTAAACTGAATGGATGGTCTTGTCACACATCCTCATACTATTCCATAAAACTATGTGGTTTTTTATCACTTTATTCAAAAAAAGGTATGTAGGTAACATCTTTGAGGTTGAATACTAACCAAATGTTAACATATGTGCTCCCTTATAGGGATTCACCTCACTAGTCCACCTCATGGGTAATTATTATCAACTCCTAATGTTTGCTTCCAGGGGCATCCCGACCATAGGTAAACTTAGGTGATCCCTCCTCTGGATGCACCTCCCTGATCCACCTTAAGGGGCCTTCTGATTAACACACCGGGTCTCCTTCCTGAGAAATCTCAGCCAATAGTAAGCTTAGGTTCTCCCTTCTAGGGACCCGCCTCCCAAATCCCCCACAAGGGTCATTCTGAACAACTCCTCAGGTCTACATCAAGAAGAATCCAGGCCAACAGTAAACACAAGTACTCCCCCCTATGGACACACCTCCCTGATCTGCCTCAAGTAGAATTCTGATCAACTCCTCAGGTCTACATCAAGGGGAACCCCAATTAATGTTAAACTTAGGTGCTCCCATCTATGGACACACGTCCTTGATCTAGCTCAGGGGCTATTCTGTTTAATTCATTGGGTCTTCATAAAGGGGAATCCTAACCAATATTAAACGCTGGTGATCCCTCCAAGTGGAGAAACTCCATGATTCTACTAGAGGGGTATTAAAATTAAAACCTAGGCTCTGGTTCAAGGGGAATCTTGAACAATGGTAAACATAGGTGCTCCATCCTAGGGGTGCACCTCCCCGATCAGCCTCAAAGGGCATTCAAATCAACTCCTTGTGTCTTTTTCAAGGGGAATCCTGACCAATGGTTATCAGAGGTTATCCCTCTTAAGGAAACATCTCCCAATTCAATCTCAAGAATAACTCTAATCCATCCATCCCATATTTTCTTCCAGAGGAAGCATGGTTTACATCTCCCAGATACAACTCATGTTTTATCCTAATCTATCTCTTGTATTAATCTGCATGATGCGTTCCCATCCATTAGCTATGACATCATCTCTCCAAGGGACACACCTCCCTGATCCATCTCCCATAAGAATTTTGATCAACATATTACCATATCTGAATGAGTAAAAATCATGACATTTATCACGATGCCACCTCATGAAATATTTTTGGATTCCTGAGGTGATAGACATGGAAGATATGTTACCATGGACATAGCTACCTCATGTGGAACATGGGATGTATAAGGAGAAATACATTGAAGATATTAACCTATTTTTCAAGATACATCATGATTGAAATAGTATTCCATGGTTTCTACACCTAATACGCCTCCATGAAATTCCATCCTAATAGAAATAGTATATGATAAAAATCATCTTAGTGCCTAGACATGAAAGTGATGCTTAATGTGACTAATATTCAAAATGATGTTTGGTGTCCTGCCTAGACATAAGGAATTTCAAGATAGAAGTAGTGCAATTAAATGGAATCTCCAAAGTGGTGGCACTGGGAATGAGTTACATGAACAGACTTAACTCTATAAGGGAGAATTGGGCATGGAAACAAGTTTCATGGTTGAATCCATGGATGGAGGAACCAACATCCCATCATCCCATTTCAAATAAGGACATATGTCTCCACTGAAAGTGATAAAATTTTACCTCCTTTGGAATGAGGTAATCTATGGTCACAAGCACATCACCATACACTAACATGTCTATAGTGGCCATGATGAATGCACTAGATACAAAAATAGAGAACCTAATGGGAAATTCTTCTCCCTAACAAGGGAACTAGAAGTGTTTTATAAATCAGTAGACTATTATGTAACCAGATCCATATATTTAGTGTTAAGTCCCAGAAAGAAATCATTGGGACCATCGTAGAACTCATTAAAATTTGGGGCTTTAAATGTTGGAAATTCATGTTCTAATACTTCGTCAGTGTGAATCCCTCTCCGACTTTGGATGATTGGATGGTTCTAGGGAATTAGACAATGATTTTATTATATAGATACTAATTTCTAAAACCTCCTACATGAAAATATACCGACCACAGGAAATCAACAACCCAACACCCACACATGTTGGGTCCAAATAATAATAATGTGTAAATCCTTCATGACTCCACCTCCACCATAATTTATGTTGAGACTGTAGCTACCGAGTGTCTATACCCTCTATCACCCTTGTAAAGTATTCATGGGAGGATGATGGACACCCTCGTACATCATTACGAGTAGTGGTTCATTCCATTGGTGTACATGGATCACCAAAACCTGGAGGCTTCAACACCCCATCGACACTACCTCCCGAAAAGGTTTCACAGTGAGTCATGACTTCCGACTCCAATAGTGAATCACTTCGGTAGTCTATCCCTAGAGGGATCGTACAAATCGTCCCCCTATTCCCAGGAGGTGTAGGATTCTTGAGTTCCCTTTTCCATGAATACCACATGAGAGACTCTAAGGAGGGATATCGTTAGACCCCATCAGCACCATCAGTGATAGATCCCTCATGCCGAAGTGTGGGTGGACTTTACTCCTACTCCACGAGCCCCAAACCGAACTAACCAATTCCAATGTCATGAAAAAGATTAAGAGAATACACAAAAAGTTAAATTTTCATCTATATATCTGTTAGAATGTTCCACTATTGGTGCATCCACCAAATCCCCACTATAGATGAATAGGGATCCATCATCACCCAGTTGGGATTTAGAAAATAGACACCCCATAGATAGGATGGGTTGAATCTATCAATGGTGGGTTCCACCATGAGCCATCATGGTCTGATCCATGATGATGATATACAGTACATGGATTTCACAACACTATTTCCGAACCCATCAATGGTCCTCCCACACATTCAAAAATAAATATGGAGATCTTCTCTATATTCATGCTCCCCGACACAGAGGTCCACCCTATCTTAATTTTGACCAGAATGAGGAACTTTTTCATGCTCCAACCATGCACCATGAAGGTCGTCCCAATATCAAAGGAAAACCATTCCCTAAATATCCCTCCTATGAAATACGAGAGAATGCTCACCATCACCATTGAAATTCTGGGAAAAGACAATTTATTATTGACATTATCTATCTTTCAAACTATGAGGATGAAGATGACATTATAATGGTGTCTCCACCCCAACAGATAGAGTTTATGGAAAGAACCTTAGGGGTGAGTTTCTCCATCCCTTAAGGTAAAATCCATAGGTTTCCCAAATACCTCTATAGGTGCATGAATGTGGAGGATTCTCTTCTTCCCTTCCCGGACCTCACGGTGCAGTCATCACAATCATATCTATCTTTCCTATCCACCTACACCAATGATCATGGAGAACCATTATAGAATGGGATAGATGAATAGCATCCATTTGAGCCACCGATTAACTCAAACTCCCTATCACATGAGGTGGTGGTGACCACCAAGTCCTATTGGGATGAAATTATGCAATTAGTACCACCCTCAAGAGACAAGCAAGCATGATGTGAGTAGGTGAATAGCATAGTAGATCCTATTTCATATAACAATCCATCACCCTCTTCTACATTTGTTTAGCTACCCATTTCTCACTTATTACCAAAAAACTAGTCCTGACCAATAATAGGGCCCTATACCCATATAGGAAAGTTGGTGGGAGCCTCTGGTAGCAGAGGATTTTTCAATATTGTTCTGACCGAATGCAACATATGAATTTGAAATTATGGAATCTCTCATTTAGGGAAAAGATACAAGTTTTATCAATAACTATTGAGAGATGTTTCCCCATCTCCTCGATCATAAGTTGTTTTACCTAGGAATATAGGAGAACATAAATGAAATTTATCAACAATGTGGAATGGTTGTGATGGAAGCACTCCTAGTCGTTTAACACTCTCTTTCACTGAACATCCTTCTGACCATTCAGAAATATTAATTAAGATACATATTGTTTTCTTTAGAATCATAGAATAAGTGTCTCAATATTATCCTATGTGGGACTGGGAACAATATGCAGTGATTCAATTCAGCCATATCCTATGACAGTCCGACCAACCCATAGATATTGAGGATTTCCTCTGGCTATAATACTGGTAAAACTGGTTGTTCATGAGTTGTCCAATGATAGGGACGTTGATGCCATGATATATGGAGAAAACACACCCCCAGGGGCATCACAACACGAGGTTGACCATTATGCATGTGTCCTTACCCACCAAAAAAGGCGGCAAATCAGCCTTGGGGACCCCCAATGAGATGCTACCCACTATTTGATGCCTAAATATGGGTAAATAATAGGAGTTGTGTTCTAATAATTCTGACCTATATGTGACTGATCCCAAAATAGAGGCTGATCCCTGGGTTTCACCTGGAACCATCAGGTCAGAGACATGAAAATGATCATTGAAGAACTCCTTGGTCAAAGCCTTTTGTTTTACAACACTCCTCATTGGGATCCCATTTCTCCTCCACCGGGGTATTAGGATGTACTCCTTGTCAATTTTCTCCTAGTCGAGCCTAGTAATCCAACCTATCCCAGTATAGTATATGTGGGAAAATATGGTATGTGACCTAGATATGAATTATAAAACCAACCAAGATACTCTGAGCGCATTCCTCATGATTATGATCAACATACTACATGAGTTGTAGAGATTTCTTAATGAGTTGATGAGTCTATCATTGCATAGGTGGTCATGAATCCTCATACAGATAGGGATCCTCACTAAGTTCATTTTATTTCTTCTCTAACCACCCATCTCAATGCTCTTGATAATTGAAAGTTGGTGATCCCACCTGATGGAAAGACATATCCCGCATGGGTAAGTTACCTATGAGCACCCTCATAGTTCATTAAATATATAATTTCCCCCATTAATGTGATTTGTGACTCAATACAAAATTTTTTCTATTTCTTCTCATGTTGCGGACCCATTTTGAGAATCCCAGAGAAGTAGGAGGTCACAATGATCAAATGCTACTTTCAGACATTGAAAGGACCGACGTTCGTCTCGTAAATCAACTTTCCCATTTGGTCCATCACTAGTTTGGAATATCTTCATAGATAATTCCTCTCCCAGTTCATCTCCACTATGATCAAGACTAGTATTGATGGCCTCTTCCTTGAAAATCAATTTACTGATGAGAGAGTCAAATATTTCGTCACTAAGTGGAAATGACTCATTTAATCACATGACATGACACTAACCCAAGATCATCCACTAAAGATCTATGTGGTGATTTTAAAGATTGATATGTTTCGTACCTTCATCACTCTGAACATCCCATGCGGGGTCTGATATTTTTCTTACAAGCCACATCATCTGAAAGAATCCATGTAGAATGTCATGAAAAAATGTCATTTGCCTCTGCCTGCTCACATGAGAAGGTCTGTCAGGGCAAAGACCACCTTAGCCGTACAAGTGGGGACTCTCAAAAAACTAGTGTATTTAGACCCCCTTATTTATGAACCACACTGAGGGTAGTATCTTCAATAGGAACATCCTCACCCATAATCAAATTTTGAGGCACTTCCCCACTAATAATACCCTCATAGGGTTAAAAATATGTCTCTAACCCCTCTCCAAGATTGGCCCCCCATTAGGGATAGGAAGCTAGATCACCCTTTAAAATAATGAAATATCATACCTATTACTTCTTGGATGTACGTATCCTTATTTATTTACTTAGTTCTCTGGAGTAGAGGAATACAGTGTTTCAAAAATGCATGACAGCCTATGAAGCTAGATGTATTGATCTCCCCTAGAATTTCCCTTACCATAGGATCCACCTATTTTCATCATGTAATGTTATGAATTTAAGGAATCGATCTATAAATAGGTCTATTAAATTTCATCCAAATTGGAAACTTTATGGAATAATTTTCACACACCTCTTCTGAGCTTGATAGTAACATTGAGGGTTCCAGTAAATGTTAGTAGGTTTCCAACCATGGGACATAGATGTATGGTGATTGGTTGGCCCACATAGTAGTTTCTCACCCCCATGTTTCCATCTGTACCCAATTAGGCATGTAATAACTTCCAAAAGTCACCATGTGTTCTATGGTCAACACTTTTACATCCACATCCCATGAATCCAAATTTCATAAAATTAGTCTCCAATAGAGTATATGGAAATAGTGTTCCGCATAGGTTCCAAAGTCGTATCTCACTCCCACGGATTTCATTCATACATATTTGGGAATGACCCTATTGTTATTTCCATATTTTGGAGGAACCCTCTGTTGATGAGTTGGAGTATGAAACTACGTACTCTATCAAGTCGAAGGAACTCTTCACATGCTTGGATGATGAGGAGTCCTTTAAAAATACTATGGATGCCTTCGGTCTACATCGTTGATGGAATAGTCGAATGAAGGAAAGCCGGTAGGATGCATATATTAGTGCATCAAGAAGATCCATGAATGGTACCAAGACCAGGAAATTGGTCTTGTATTGAGCTCAGTTGGTCCAGTCCTCCTTGCCCAGTCCATTAGGCACACCACCAAAACAAACCATGAAAACTAGACCGGAAGAAAAATCATAGCCACATCATGATCGTTTATATACCAAAAAATCTAGGTGTCATCAAATTGATTCTCATCCAGTAGTGGACTTGGGTGAGTTATCTAATTAAAATCAGGCTATTTCTAACACATATATAATTCATTAGTACAACTAGTATCACTAGTTTTACCTCCCACAAAATAATGACCCCCGACAGGTTGAAATATATATATATGGATCAAAATGAAGATGTCCTAAAGCATCTCACTATCAAATATAAAATTATCTCAATCATTGAGGAACTCCACTTTTCAAACAAATATGTTAGGTCATCATAGAATCATCAAAAATACACTTATATATTGATGAAGAATTAATTTTCGTAGAAGCCTACGATGTAGAGGAGGTCAAGAAAGTATAATTACATGATATAATATCATTATCCGGATAGGATGAAGGCCCAATTTTTTAGGGGTAAATTCAACCACATTACATAATATGCAAGTTCAACGGAATATATGTCCATCATTTCCTACTCAACATAGGTTCTGGGATCAATATCATTCCAATATGAATGCTGCCACACTGGGAATCATTGATGTATACTTGAGTCCATCTAACATTACGATTCGAGGTTATGATAGGATCAAGAAGTGTCCATGTGGAATGATTTAATTGAATACCCAATTCTTTGGTTTGGTATAATTTTTTGAGTTCATGGTTGTCTCATAGGACACCACCTTCAACACATTGTTGGGTAGGCTCTGGTTTCATCTTCATGAAGCAGACCCCTCCTCATATCACCAACGCCTCAATTACTACCTCAATGTTATATAAGGAATGTTTTAGGGTGATGTGTATCCCTTTGATTCTTGTGATGACTAATATTTGGACGTCAGATATTATATGATCATGGTAAATCAGTCTCAAACAAATGACTTTTAGCACACAACTATTGTTTCCAGTCCATGGAAAGATCTGGATGATGCTTTCAACCTCCTAATTCATTAGTGAAATGTGATGATGCCAGGCATGGGATGTTTCTTTGTTATTTCTAGGATTAGTGGGTGAAACATACCTATTTATAATGGATTGGAGAATATAAATTAATACTCTTACATGGTCTTGGCCTGTTTGATACAAGAATCTTCCACCACAATGATGTAGCGAGATTTTCACCCAATAGACACCATTATACAACATTCTCATATGTTACACATATTAGGGTTGAGTTGAGTGAAGTTAACATGTCACCATTTCTTTGAAATCAAGAATTTATTTCACAGTAGAAGGCCTGATGGGATTTCTTAACATCCTATGTCTCTATGGTTTTATTAGAGAAGAAGTCCCCTAGATGATATTTTTTATCTGCACAAGAAGGCATAGATTCTCCTCCCAAATCAGTTGGCCTAGATGAACCTATAATTATTGATTCTACAACCTTAAATGATTAATAATATTTGTATTACAATCCTCCCACATTTGAAGATGGCTTATGCATCACTGTTGAAGAGTTGATTCGAGGGAACCTTGGTACTGAAACATATACGAGACCACCCATGCCTTTAGAGGAACAATAGTAGTATGTGAATTTCTTAAAGAAACATCCTGATGTGTTTTTCTATATATATGATGATTTTATAGTATTATAAACTTTGTTTTCCATCCACCATCTTGGTTTTGTATTAAATAATTATGTATTCAAGAAGCCTCCTATGAAGATGCATCCCTCTCATGATTCCATGGTCAAGGCCTAGGATGAAAAGCATATTAAAGCCAACTTCTCTAAGTAAGTTTAGTACCCCAAATTTCAGGCCAACATAGTTTAATTAGGAAGAATAATGAGATGAGAATAGTCTATATTGAGTTCTTTGATATCAAACACCATTGTCCAAAGGATGGTTTTCCACTTTGAGTGATTGAGTTGTTGATCGATTCCATAGCTGGCTGTCATGCCCCCTCCTTTATGGATGGATGCTCTGGAAACTAATAGAACCAGATAGTCCATAAAGTCGAAGAGTCTACCACATTTAGAGAACTAAAAGGTACATTTTCAATCAGTTATTTCCCTTCGGTGTTAATAATGTCGGTGAAACTTATGAGTGGTCAATGAACCACATCTTCAATCATTGCCTTAGGACACTAGTGGAATTCTATGTAGATGATTTATTAGTCATGTACCACCAATTTCAAGACCATATTAGGGATATTAAGATAGTTTTCTTCTTTCTCCAATACTATAAATTGATGATTAACCACTTGATGTGTGCATTTAGTGTTACCTCTAGGTTGTTTCTCCACTTTTTCATCAGATATAGAGGAATCGATATCAAATCAATGAATATTAGATGCATAATCCATATTCCTCCCTTAAAAAACCTTTAAAATATCCGAGATCTCCATGGAAACTTTTCCTAAATATTCCTATTCATAGTTAATTTGGATAGGAAGTGTAAGCCCCTATCAAGGAATATGAATAAATTTACTATATACCAGTGATATGGAGAGTACCAGACCAAATTTAATAAAATTAAGCAATATCTGCTATAACCTCTTTTTATGATTTCACTCATATCTAGGAGTCATTTATTATATATGTGACCACCCTAAAATAATCCCTCTATACCCGTATCACACAGAAGAACAATTAAGGATGGAAGAATTGTTTATACTCTCTATGTCACATGTTCCTCAACATGGAGGCCAGATACTCCCCAATCTAGATGAACTGCCTCACACTAGTTTTCACATTGTAGAAGTTGTGTCATTAACTCTAGTGTTACCATATATAGATGGTGTCTCATGTGGACCCACTGAAGTATATCATGAATCTCACAATATTGATGGGATTACAGGAATGTTGTGTGGTAATCCTTCATCATTTAAACATCAGAATAATTCCATATAAATTCATCATGGGTAGAAATTGGAAGACATCCTAGCCACCCATATCACCCGAAAGACCATCCCATCACTGTATAATTTCCAAAGGAATACATCCCGTAAATAGATCAAGTTGTGCCGAGTTGGTAGATGCAACCTAGTTTCATGAAGGTAAATTGTGTAATAACTATAATCCATGCTACATGATGTTAAGCTTCATATCGACATCCCAAGAAAAATATGTTAAACTAAAAGCTTGTTCTAAGATATATGACCTTAAACTTTGAGATAGCATCCCCAAAAAATGATGTTACATTATGATCCTAAATTGAGAAAGATCAAGATGGCTCCTAAACAACTGAGATATGATGATTTCCATTTTAAATTTGAATGACTCTTATGAATAATAAAAGATTTTCAAAAAATATAACCAAATGTCCAAAACATGGGATGCATCAAAATAATCTTGGGATGACTCATTTTCCTCACCAACTTGGATTTCCCACATGGATGTTAATACATTACCATACCATGCTATCAAAACTATGTGTTTATTGATTCCCATTATCATGGGATACATAGAGACACCCATACATTTATTCATTGGGCCCAGGCACAAACTCACTAACCTGTTGGTCCCTTCACAATGATTTTAGTCTAACTATTATGACCTTAAACTGTACACATTCCATATCAAGTTATGTATGTGGTAGATGATCTACATTAGATCCATTCACAGCAAATTATGCCTCTTCCATGCCACACAAATTTACTAGAAATTAACCGTTCCTATTTTGAGAAACATGACATTAAACTGCTCACTACTTTTCACCTTGTACAAGCCTTATGACCCAAAATTGTATGTAATTTTCTCCCTAGTACTTGTTTTTTATACTCCTTACCCTAATTCATTTTGGGTTTTAACTCCCTCAATCCACAAATGTATCCTTGACTAAAACACATCTTTCATAAATATGTCATGAATATTAATTGATCATCCCTTTAGATCAGATCGTACGACCTTATCATATGTTTATCCACTTCTAGAACTATGTGTGGTCTCATTCCCATCCTCATGTGATACATAGAGAAACCCATATATTTTATCATAGGACATTCCCCTTCATTTGTTTGATATGGGATCCTATCTTTCCTTATTGCATGATGTTTGCCGAAGGTTTGGTTTTTCCAGATATGTATGGTAATGATGCCATTGAACCCTAATTTAGGTTGATTTGTCACTATTATATTCCATACAAGCTTCCCTGGGATGCACATTCCCCCCTATAATCTGATTGGAATGGTATTAAAAAATCAATTCCAATGTCTTCAACACACGATGTTAAACTGTGGGCCCACCCTAAATCAAGTTGGGATGTTGCATGACTAGTATGAGAAGATCATGTTACCTAAAATACCCATGATTCCTCCTAAATTGAAATGATGTGAAAAACCCCATCTTAGATGGTTTTATCCTGCATTATGATATTCCCAATCAATGTCTCATGTGTGATATTGCATGGAACATAGGATATTGAATCCCACATTGACATTCAATCAATCAATCTCCACACTTTGACCCTTTCTAAGACTAGGATTCCATCATCCATAAAATCCAAATGGGAACTCATAACAGAAATGTTTCTATACAAGTCACCCCTGCTATATTGAGCCAATTCCTTGATGGGTCTCTTGAAACAAATGGTTGATCATGTGTTTCAGTCATGTTCACTAGTCTATCTGTATTTCCTTTCCCAATACATGAATGATATGGTTGTGATACTTCTGTTTCAAATATGTTCCCCATTTAATCCCTTCCCATTGGTCACCCTTTATTTAGACCCTAAATGTTTTGATTTAACTTATTTTTCACATCTTTATTTCTGGGAAGAATTCTGGCACCCTTATTTCCACCCTCTGTGTGTCTGTGTGTGTCATGAAAGAACCTCAGTCATTAGGGAATTGTCAAACCCATCTCCTTCTTACCCAAACTATATGCTTCACATATTTGGTAAATTCCTTCATCAGTCATTGTTTCTCACAATCGATCATGGATAATAAGGGTTTGGGACTCATGGAAAGAATTTTAGTAATGTGGTCCATCCATGAAGAATCCATGTAAATGAATCCTGACATTGACATATATATGTTTTCACTTCCCAATGATATATTGTCTGTTGTTTGGATCATTGTGGCCCCCATTCTTTTCAATTATTCACTTTTCCACACTACAGATGACTTTTTTGGATAATAAACTAATAGTGTAAAATTAAGGACCTTAAACTGAGAATCAATGTCTATGCAGTATGAAATTAATCTATTTTCCAAGGTCCTAGACATATAAACTCAAATTCTGTGTAACATTCAGGTCACATGACATTAAACTATGAGATATTTCACAATCAGACAACATGAAACTAAAAAATGCGTTATCATAAACATATAACATAATAAAATGTGTCTGTAGTCCTCATTGAATGATGTTAAACTTCAAGGAATTTTAGTCCATTTACTAAGAATCCATTCCTGTGGTGTTTTCATGTACCACATAGTCCATACTCTTGGATTCTGCTCAAGGATCGAGACAAAACTCCACTTGATGAAAAGTTTATATTTTTTATAGGTGTATTTTCCCACACCAATGTGTTTCAATCCTCGATGGTGTAATATTGAATGTTTTAGAATCCATTAAAACATTCCATCACATCATTACCTTGATTCACAAGCCCCTTCTTTGGATCATCATCCTCCTCCACATCTGGAGACACCCACCAAATGGAATGGTGTCTGGCTATGTCTCACCTTCCAACCTAGTAAAATTTCCTAGAAGACCATTGAATACATTTCTAGTAATGTTCTATGTTTCGAACAAGGTCAGATATTGACTCTCATTTTGGTTTCTCCATACCTCAACTAAGTGATATCGATGTTTTGTATCAAATATTATTATCAATCATCCTATACTAGGACACCAATCGCCTTGGGTTCTAGATGTTTTTAATTATGGTTCACATGCCATGTTCCCCGTTTTTCAAGTATAATTTAAGACCCCCAAAAATACATCTTTCATGAACTAGAGCACATTGAAATTCATATCGTTTGTCCTGAGAGCCTCATTCTCTATCCATAATCTCTCTTATCCCAGACACTCATAGTGTTTAGTCGAAAATAGAAAACCCCAAGTGCTTCATGTCTAGTAATATCATATGAATAGAAACACAAGGTTATCCTTTGTTTCTCACACCAGGTATAATCAACATGGGTTTAAGGGTTGGTTGGTTGTTATCCTAGAAATATGATCGAAGTAAGACAATAAAGAAAGGAAATAGGTTTGAGCATAAAAATTATGAACACCAAAGATTAAATGGTTCATCTTTATATCATAGCCTCACCTCTAAAAAAATTTCATCTATGGATAGGTCCTACTGATTGAGTGATCGAGCATGGCCAACCATTACAGGGTGGCCTTGAATTCTTTGTGTGGCACTGCCATGTCTTCATCCTCTTTATTAGCCTTGGAACGAACGTCTTCAGTCAATATTTGATACTATCCTGGCTCCACCTATTAATCAGCCTCTACCTTCTTATACTCAAACTCCATGGACTCAAATGATTCATGTTGTCCCATTATTCCAGTTAGTTATTTCATTACAAGTAGCATTTTCCATAGAGTTCCCCTATTCCATTCCCTCCATATGGTAAATCCATTCTATATCTTTCTAATGCACTTGGAAGACCTCATAATTGTGTTTCCTCTATGGTATGCCGACATCTTTCCATTCATAATGATCCCACATGACTATTAAGTCTCAAGGAAGGACATGGTTTTTTTAGAAATCACCTTGTCAGGTTGTAAGATGACTAACCAATGGAAAAGAGATACCACCCTTTGTGGAAGTACTATAATCTCTTAATGGGGGAGAAGGCTATTCACATGCCTACATTACTTGTGAACAATATCTTCGTTATCCTTGGGAACCACTGGTCTATAATCCTCAAAATATTTATGTGGCATTGGATTATAAGGTGTAAATATTTATGACATATTTTCTGCAGGATCCTACCAGTGTAGGGCTTAAAACATGAGCGACTAGAAAACTATCTGCAAGCACATGCGGCAGGATGACTATCCCAGGGAATAGTTCCTCTTCATTATCTAATCCTATGTAAAAATACTCTACTGCACCTTATAGTACGAATAACATAGATCACTCTATCAGAGCTCACATGGCTACTCTTTTTAGTGGGATGACCTCGGCTTCAGCTCCCACTGCCACTATCAGTGGAAATTTCAGTTAATGAACATCCAATGAATCCTCTTGAACTACTCTAGCCTTCAATTACTCTTTTCCAATTATAACAGATCAAATATATTTTATTTTATGTGAATAAACATTTAAAAAATTAAATTTTCATTATTTTTAGTCTTTCACATTTTTAAAGGGATTAAAATACCAATTAATTTATGAAAAAACATCCATTATCCAAAATCCATGGTCATTCTACTTTTATATCATAGTGTGCAGTTTCAACCATAAGGTATTTCATATTTCATGTTTCATCCTTAACCAGATTATTTTGATTTTTTTTATAAATACCTTATTAGGATGATAGAATTACATTTAAAATAATTTCAAGGTCTCTAATATTATCACAGACCTCGCATAAAGTTTCATGAATTTGGAATCTCTTCTCAATATTCATGTTAGAAATTGCAGATTGATTTTGATTTTATCTTATATAAGTAGGTTGAATCACCCAAAAACTATACCTCCAATACCTTATAGAACCATTATGGTGTTTATGATTGGACCAAAACATCTTAAATGTATGCCCAAATTCTACACAACACCAGAAATATCTATAAAATAATATTTTCCATTAAAACATCCATTACATTAAAAATTGTGTATCTATTTTAAATAATCTTTTTGACCATCAATATTGGATCACATCTGTGAACAAATATTTTTATAAATTCAAGAAATATTCTTCTTTATATGGGAATATTTATATTCCTTTACTAAGCCTCTAGTTGTATATTTTTTTAATCTTTGATTTCTAAAATATATACACTTTTGGAATTTACTCGATTTGGCTACATACATGATCATTTTTATTTTCATCTTATCCTTAGTCCACTTCCAAACTTCCATAATAATGTAACTATATTTTTCAGAATATGATTTTTAAATTTTATACGATCCAAAATCCTTAAATCTTTCACTATCATCCAAAATTTAATTTTTGACATTAAATCTTCCTTGTTCATATTCAAATAAATTTATTCATTCAAGGTCAAATTCTCCCTCATCCTTTAATTAATTATGATGTTGATTATTTTCTCTTTATCAATTAAATTCTTCAGGATGTCAATATTTTCTAAAAATTTATATTTTTATTCTCCATACACTATTTCTTGATTATTTATAGGTTTTCCATATTTCTTTAACTACTTATTATATTTCTTTATATTTTTAATTATTGAGGAAAAATATATCAATTATATTTTTAAAATTAATTCCATATGATTTTACTCTGATTATTTTCTATATTTTCTATTTTTATCCCTGGTAAAACTCCTATCTTTCACATTTGCAATAAGAAACTTCTTTACACCTTTATCACTAGAATGTCCAACTTCCACTAATTCGTTACTATGACAACATCTTCATCATATTTGGATATAAAAATTATCATTTATATTTATAAATATTATTACACCACTATTTTTAATAGTTTATTGGTTTTTTCCTTATTTTTCAGTGATCTTCTTGACCTTTATCATCCTCATCACCATCCCCATCTTCCTTCAGTCTTTCATTTTTTTCAAAATGTATAATATATAAGAGGTAAATAGTATTAATTTTAAAGATGATTTATACATACCTATGATTATTTTCTAATTTATAGAAATTAAATATATTAATTTAACAAAAATATTTATCACTTCATAATCTAAATCGTAATCAATGGCTTCTTTCCCAATATATTTTTTGTAAAATTTCTTTCTTGGTGGAATTGAATGAGATTTCATGATCAAATTTTCCCTTAATTTTTAAATCATTATATTTTTTCATCTCATCTGTAAGGATAATACCATGAAAATAATCCATAGATACTGTTTTAGGATAACTATCTACCAATGATGAATCTTTTGAAAAACATATATCAACAGTAATTCTTAGGATATTTTCAATAACTCTTGAGTCTTCCAATTTTTCTCTTAATATTTTTAAGGTACATAAAATATCATTAATCCTTATCAATAACATAGTAATAGATTCATAATCACCCATTTCATAATATTTGTATTCCAATATCTAAATCAATAACTTATATTTCTTCACTTTTTTTTAAATTCATAAATATTCATTAACTTTTCCATGATGCCTTTAACATTTCCAATTTCTTTAAACCTCACAAATTCATTTTATGAGAGGGATGGAAGAGTAGAATTTTAGGATCATCCATAAAATTATACATTCCTATTTATATATATGTTATGGGAGAACATTAAGTATGAGGATTGAAATAATTTTTTGCAGCTTTTACATCGTAATTTCCAATAGATAATAAATAGGGTGTAATTTTGACCATCCAGATATCATTCTTAGTCGCATAGGGGAAATGAATACCCTTATTATTATCTATGTTCTAAAAATCCATGGAAATATTCTTATTCTTTTAAATTAAATTATCCAAGATTAAATTAAGTGACTTTGCCTATTATACCAATTAGACGGACATGTTAGGATATGTGTGACATATATTAAGGAGGGTTAATTAGTGGTTTGTTATTTTTTGTTTTATTATATTAAAACAAACTCAACATAATGTTTGAGACAAACGAATCAACTAAACACAATAAGCACACACAAAAACGTTATCACATTAATTTATCAGGTTCAATTCACAATAATAGTAGCTATTTTTTAGTGTGATTTAGAAATAATCTCAGATGACACATCCACTAGAAAAAAATCATTTTGGTTGACAACAAGAAGGGTATACCCATAACATTCATTAAACTACAGTCATTGGAAAGTGCATGTGATCCTTAAATAGTAGATATGATAAAATATTTTTTTTCAATATCATAATATTCCTTCACAAATAGGTTTCCACATGTCTTCACTATGCAACTTATGCTTCTTCCCACTTGCAGTTATTCAAGGAAGATCTTCTTCTTCATCAATTTCTTAAACTATGATGATATGGAACCTCTTCATATATTCTATCTATATTCTTTCCACTTTAATACACATGTATTCTATGATAACTATAAATATATATCATGTAGTTTAGATAAACTATTACCATTCTTCTTTTTTAAAATATTTAAAAAACCTTGTCAACAATTTTGAATTCAAAAATTCATAATTAACGAATATGGTAATCACAATAACTTCCATAATAAACGACATATATAATATTTTTGAAATGTGTATAATGAAAAATCAAAATCAAAATCACTATATACTCTTTAGAAATGCATTTATTATAAATTAAAACCTCTAAATTTACATTCACAATTGTCACATTTTGTAAATGATTATGGAAACACCAATCATGGAATTCATTCACATGAATACCATAAAACACTAAACATTTCTAATGTATATATATATATCCACATATATATATGATTAATATGTGGGGTTTACATTATTTACTTACTTACTTCATATTACATGGATTATAATTCAATTACATACAACCTGCTCTGACTTCTTATATTATGATTTCGTCTCTGACATTGTCAAATCCCATTTAGCATTATTTTCATACGTAATAGAAAATTTGTGAATACAAATATTATTATGAGATAAATTTTTTTCAAATTCACATACATCAACAATTAATCTAAAAAAATTATTTTTCATACATAATAGTACATTCAGGTATGCAAGTTTTCTTACATGACCAATTTTCCTATGTGACAAATTCATACATGCAGATTCACCTATGTATCCAATTCATATACATAACCAGGTTCCCCTAAATTAATGGTTTTCATATGTGACCATTAATATATCCAAATTAATTATACATGGATATCTCCATCCTTGAGAATTTGGATATGATATAATTCATCAAGCTGTGTAGAGTTCCTTTTTTAGGAAAATCTTTATGTGGATATTCACATACATGGATTTTTACTTCCACAAACATCTTATAGTTTTCATCTTATATATTATAAAACATTCTAAAATATTTGTAAAATTATCTAATATATTATTTATAGAATAATGAACATCAATATAATGATATTTAATCTATATTATAACACCTGAATTTGAATCATCAAATTTAAAACTCTTCTTGTAAGATAACGTGATTTATGTGTTGATAATGAATGTCTACACCATGAGAAATCCTAATTCATGTTCATCACCTTATTCATTAATATATTAATCATTGATAAAAACCATGGGGTCTTAATATAGTTGACCATAACCTTGTCCACAAAGTATGAGCTAGGTATTTAATTTTCCACCTTCAATGGGTTGTCGAGCATGAAATGTTCTGTATATCCATAAAGAGAAAAATCATCCACAAATATGAAATACATGGTACTGATCCTACCCTTAGAATCATGATATCCAAATAAATAATTTTTATTTTACTCTTCCAGACTCACAATCCTCATGATAGTATTCATAATATCAACAATAATAATAAGAAAACTTTTACCATTTAAAAGAAATTCCTAAAAACAGACGATCTATTAAAAAACTCATATAGAAAAAATACTAAAATATAAATAACACTCAATAACAAGATTTGGAAAGCATGAAAATAAAAATTAACCCATAAAATAGAATATAATATAGTTTAGTTCTTCTGTTACATGAAGAATCAAGAATTATTTATAGAAATTTTTTAATAGTTTGAATCTATAAACCTTGGTTTCAGTTTTGATGGAATCAAAAGTTATAACCTCCATATTCTAATGGATTAAAAACACTACATGTTTCAATTAAATCAATTTTCACCAAAATAATGATTCATCATATAGTGTTATAAATCTTACATGAAACATAAAATCACCATATTTTCATGAACTATATCTCAAACCTAAAATCATTGAATTTAATTTCCCTAGATTTTTATTCTAGAGAAAAAAACTAAGTAAAACAATCCAATGATAAATCAATATCTTAGATAATTTTTTTTGTGATTTTCAACACATAGGATGTTATTGAGTCATTGACACAACAATGTCCCTACTTATTAAAAACACAATACACTTGAAATAAAATTTAAAAGATGATTGAAAATAAATAAATCATGTACATAAATAGGAAATATTTTTTTATTCACAATTTTATGGAACATATAATATCATTTATAAGAAAAACCCTTTCATTATAATATGAAAATATTAAGAAAAAATTGATAATTTATCTATTTATAAGGTATCTCCCTCATGATAAAAACATTTCCATGAAAAAAAAATTACATTTAAAAATTAATATTAATTTTATGAAAAAGAAACATATAACCCCCTTCAAATATAAATTTTTTACTTTTCAAATTTAAACCTCTTTTTTATTTCTCAAAGTAAATAAATAAATAACCCTTTATTGGAATAACCAATGAATAGAATATAACAAATCAACAGAAAACATTTATTTTGATTATATATTTCTAAGATAAACCAAAATCATAATTCATAGAATTTTAAAAGGAAATAGTTATTTAAAAGTATAAATGATGGTCAAAAATTAAATTTATGGATGATAAAGTCAATAAAATTTATTCATGAAGTTATCTCTTGATATATTTGCCTTATATTCTCCATAAAAATATGGAGTTGAATAATTTCTTATTACCTTCTATTCTTTGAATGTATAATCTTATAAAAAACTTATAAAAGACTTCTCTATTTGAAATAGGTTAGATATATACAAGAAAAATATCAAATAATTTTGAATAATTATGATCTTAAAAAACTCAATTATTGTTTAAAAAAACTATCTAATTTAAAATATTTATAATATAAAACTTAATAATACACAATGTATAGTATTAGAAAAAGATTTAACACTAAGAATTCTTTCAATGAAATAATATTATACAATATAATGTTCAAACAGTTATCAAACCACAAAATAAAAGATAATGTACAAAATTATGTGAGTAAATAGAATGTTAAATATAATGATTAATATAGAAAATTTAAAATTTGATATCATAGAGAAACTTTTTATAAGATATTATCAAATAATATTATAAAATTTTATTTTACATAATTTTAGAGATTCCATATCATAGAATATAGATAAATTTATAAAACTTTTATAAAATTTTATTGCACATTTAAAATTTCAAATTATATAATATCTATTGGAAAAAGTGAGAATTTTTTTGTGTAATATTTTATGAATAAATTACTAACACATAAATTATTAAATATCTTTTATGTTATAAAATTATTTAATTTTGATAAAAGGAATTATGATAATTTAACATCTATAAAATGAAAGTATACTATTATAAATTTTTGGAATGAAATAATATCCTCCCCCATTTTCAATGAGTTTTTAAATGGTAATATATAGTTTGAAAAATATATAAGTTACAATCACTTAATATTAATCACACCTAACTTTTGTTTAAAATGAAATCTATCTACATTTAAAGGCATACTGAAAATATTTTCAATTAGTTCATCAGTTATGATAGTCAAGAGAATTATATTTCCTTTTTATGTATGATCATATTGGAATTGATGTGTTATATATTTTTGTTTTTCTCATAATTGATGTTCTAATATTGATAAAAAATGAACGGTAACTTTTGTTATCACATAATATTGGGGTTTTCATAATGTTATCTTAAAATTCGTGATTTTTTTGTTTCATCCACACAACTTGAGACCAAAAAATTCTAGTTGATATATATTCAGTTTCAGTTGTGGAAAATTAAACAACGATTTTTTATGAATACCCCAAGAAAAATAAGATTATGAAAAAAAATTAATATATTTTAGAAGTACCATTTTTATCTATTTTACAGCATATAAAGTGAAAATATGAGTTATTTTTTACATAAATATCTGTTCAAGAACAGTAATATAAGAGAAATTCTCAAGTCCCTTTTAGATAATAGAAAATATATTTATCTATTTTAAAAATTGATTACATTAGACTTGGTTGAAATATCATACATAAACCCACTGAGGTCATAATATATGGCCATATATTTGTTTTATATAGTGAAATTCTTAACATACCTTTATAATGTTTTGGATTGACTAGTTTTCTAGAATCATTAAGATAATGATTGATAGATTTTTCTTTTCATGTAATTTACATGAACCATTTTCAAATAATAAATTTTTTAATAAATATAAATTAAATTTAAGTTGATTTAAAGTGTTTCATTCATGATTAAAATAAATTTTCAAAATATTGAAAAAGTTAATTACATCACTCATGCTCATTCCAAACATGCTTGTCATATGTTTTGAAATACCACTTGAAAGATAATTTTTTGGAACTAATAATAATGTCATCAACATAAATTCCCAAAATAATAGTGCCTCTAAAAAATTTCCTCCCAAAATGAATTAGATTCTAATTTCATTGGAAATTATAATTTTTAATTAAAACAAATATAATTAATCCATCGTAACAGGATCCTGAAGGTTTTTTAATTCAATAAAAAGATTTGGTATGATTATATTCATGTCCCTAGAAGATAAAATCGTCAAAATCATGGGGTTTTCAAAAATAATCATCCTTTAAAATATATAAGTTATTAAAATCACTTCTAACATCCATTTGTAATAAATTAAATCTCATATTTATTGTAGAGACTTGTTGGATCCGAATATATTAGACTATATCTAATAGTTAAAAATTATCTCTAAAATTAATTAGTTCATCAAAATAATAACCCATCTCAATAAGCCTTTCCTTATTCATTTAAAAATTTCCATTTTAGCACATTTTTTTTCTGAAACCTTATTTTACTCTTGTCATCTACATTCAACAAGAGTCGGAAATATATTCTATTCAAAATTATTAATATCTTCTTTCATGTCTCCTATCCAATTTTCAACACCTTATGAATCATAATCTATTATTGATTAAAATTGAAATATATATGCTTAATGATCATGTTCATTTAAAATGGAACATTGTGTTTTGACCGGTTGATCCACAAATCCATTAATTTTATTAGTTGGATTATTATTTATAATTTACTATTTTTTATATAAAGATGAAAATTATTCACCAACTATATTTTTTACATCATTCATAGAAGAAACATATAGAATTTTTAATTCCATTATTATAAACCTAAGAGGTTTTAATACTTATTTTTAGGGTTTAGTATTCAATAAATTAATAGAACATATTTTAAAAATATCATCATGTGTATTATGTTCAATATTTTTTACAAGAACATAAGGGACAATTACATCAAATTTTACAAGGAATGTTTCCTTAAAAAACAATAGTTTATATATTAATAAAATCTATTATCCTTAACAGTTATATGATAACTAATAACATTTTCTTTATCAATATTGGGATCAAATTTTAATAAATTATCATTAGTATTAAAAATGATAACTTTTCTCCCAAAAAATCTAAATTATAAAACATTTGGGTTTTTTCTAGTTCCCAACAGATATTGTGCATTGTTAAGAAAAGGGAAAAAATGATTTATTATCTAGGTAGCAGTACTCATAGTTTCTAAAAAAAATTAAATATGAAATATTCAGTAAAAATTATCAAGTAATTACATGAAAGTTTTTATTTTTATCGTTCAACCACTTTATTTTGTTCTCGTGTTATTGGTGTTGAGAAGTTTTGATTAATAACTTTATTACTAATTTTTTTTCTAAATCAGAATATATAAAATCTCCACTATTATCATGATAGATTGTATCCAAGGTTGGGATTTTTCATTTTTAATAAAATCCTGAAAACTTTTAAAATAAAAAAATATATTTTTATTTGATATAATAGGTCAATGTGAAAATATTATAATCATCCACCAAGACATACATCAATTTTTTTTCCACTAACAGTCATATATTTTTTAGGACAAAATAAATTCATATTCACTAACTTTGAATCATAATAAGTACAGACTTCACCTACTAGTTGAAATCAATTCTTAGGTAAAATTATAATTGATATTAAATTATATATAAATTGATCTTAAGTTATAGTAAATCCCGACCAAGGCCTTTATTTTAAATTTTAACTAATCATGTAACATTTTAGTGTCCTATTAACTTATGTAATATCCTAAATAAATATTTATTTTCACATAATACAGGTAAATATTTGTGAATTAGGTGTTATAGTTCAGTGTATAAATATTTTAATGTATTTCAACAAATAAAATTATGGTTCCTATTAATATTTTTGATAGTATATTTATCAATACTAATTTTCACAAGATAAATCTCATTACATTTCTACCTAATACTGATAAGGTTTTTCTTAATTACAAAAATATAAAAAAAATTATAAGTTAATTTTTTTTATAGAAATGATAAATCACCAATTATGATGACTTCACTCTGCTCATTGTCTCCAAAAGAACCATTCACCATTTAACTTACTCAATTTATTTGATCTGGTCATTTATACTGTCATATGTCAAGGAAAAATATTATTCATGTACCACTTATTCCATCTATTAGATTTCAGCCTCTTTTCTTGAAATCAATAAAACAATGTTATTGATACCAAAACATTCTTGAATCTTGTTATGTTAGAAAATAAAAAACTATAACCCTATATATTTAGAAAAATTTGTTATATAGCTACAAGATGTTTAGAACTAAAATCTTTTTGAAACCCAAATGTTGAACTCTGTTAATGAAAATTAATTCTTTAGGTGACCTTCAAATAGATTTTTTTTAAAAAGGTCCACTTCTAGAAACAAAATAATTTAAATAAAATTAAGATTTACATAAAGTAGAACATATTCCAAAAGATGTATTAAATGGTTCAAAATATTTATATACCTTATAAAAAATGTTTGTACCTAAAGTAAAATACAATATATGTTTATTTTAACCACTCAACATAAATATTAGTTTTTTAAAAAATAAGATCAAAATATGATGAAATAAAATAGTTTTTAGAATTTAATTCTAATGAAAGTGTATAAATCTCATAAGTTTTTAAATTAAAATATTCTCTTTTGAAAGATAATCCGTAAAAAATAGCATTCATCAGTCAAATTATTAATTTTCCTTTCAATTATCATTATAAATTCATTCATTTTATCAAATATTAGAATATATTTTTCATCTTATGATAAATTATATTTTTCATCAATTTATGAAGTTAATAATTTCATCCTTTATGAAGTGGAACTTCATTAATCAACTAAGTAATTTATGCTCTTATTTCCTATAATCATAGAACATATTTTGTTTTTCCATTACTTATTCTTAAATTGGGGATAATATGGTTTGATATGACTTGGATTCTTAGATTCATAAGATATCATTTCAAATGTATCTTTATTATCATGTGTGTCATCGTGATCCTTTCTGTAATCATAATGGAAGTTCATTTTCCCAAATATTTTATTCATATTTCATGTAAGTTGAGCTAGTTCATTCCAACTATCATCAGAGTTACTATAATTTTAAAGATTTTCACCTTTATTCTTAGAATTAGTTTTGATAAATTTATCTCCAAAATTAACATTATTGGATGTTATACTAACAAAAGTATAATGAAAAGATACATCATTTCTTTATTTCCCATTATCTACATTAATATTCAAATAATAATCATATTTTATCAACATGATAATATTATCATTAAAATTTAACTTCATAAAGTTTTTGGTGTCATCTATAACTATTCACTTAGATTACCACCCCTTCATTAATATATATATTATTTTCCCAAAAAATGATTATTTTCCAATACCTTTTCACAAGAAGATTTAACCTCATTCACAACATTAATAAATATTTGATGCATCTATACTGAAATATAACAAGGTAAAATATATGTTTTTTTTATTAACATATCTCAACATCACGCTATGATTTTAAAGAAACATGGATACTACAAAATTAGTAATCTTCAACTTATTCTATATACCATTAGGTTTTTCACATGAGGAAAATATTATATAGATATTAAGAGTTATATAACAATGTAATGTATTCCTAATGTCATAATTTTGGTGATATTCGTTCTTCTCAACCTGAGTGAAATTATAAATCTGATTCTATAAATTTGATAATTTTCTAATCCTCATAAGAAAATGATCCATGCCAATATTAAAAAATAAAATTAGTCCTCTAATTATGGTAGTATACATAGTCAACAAAATAATAAATTGGTGGATGATAATGATTTATATTCTCAAATATTGAAATTGGAGATACCACCATATAAATGAATTTTAATATCATTTTATTATTATAAGTTAAAAGATCTAAAATTTAGATAAATCGATGGAAAATAAAAAATAAGAATAGATTCAGTCTCAAACGTAGTGACATGTCCTAATACCAAATGTTTTCTCAAATAATCAATGTATTTAAATCTATAAGTGGGTGGATCAATTATAATTGAGAATAAACATACACTTTTTTGGCCACTAGAGATATCAGTTTATCAATAGTTATGAACATATAATAAAAACATATATTATAGTTATTAAAGTAAAAACATATCAATAAGTGAATCAAAAATAAATATTGCATAAATAAAAAATGATAAAAAATGTATTGTATAAATATGAAAATTTATAGAACATTTAAACATATCCTAAATTCAAACTGATCATCTAGTACTTGTTATCAAACCAAACACTCTATTAAAATATATTATTAAAGGAACTCCCTCAAATTAGGGAGGTTTTTCTTTAATGCAAATAAGTAACAATGTATTTGATGTGACTATAGGTATCCCCTTAAAATAACGAATCTCCTAGATATAAATGTTTACGAAATAAATATTTAACCACCATAATCTACTATGACACAATAATAAAAACTATATTCCTAACCCGAAAATATCACAATAATCATGAAAAAACTGCCTACTTCCTAGCAATGGAATCCCCTCAATCAATATTATTTGAAAACAAAAATTCCACACCCTAGAATACCCTTGAAATTGTATTCATAATATCAAAGATTAAAGCCAGTGAACGTAAAAAATATATAATGAAATTTTAAAAAATAGATGATATAAGAAAAAAATAGTCATAAATAAAAACTACTTCAATCAGAAGCTTACTCAACAAAAATATATTACTTGATAAAAAATTAAAATTATAAATTTTATTGGAATATTGTATAATTTCATTCTTTTGATCCATGAAGTAGAAATGACTATTTATAGAAAAGGGTTCAATTGTTAAATTTTGAAAAAAATATTCATTTGAAATTGAATTTGAATAATCACTATCCATCATTGGATGGTTAAAACAAATACTCTATATCATCTGATAAAATCAATACATGCCACTAGAGCACTCCATATATCGATGAAAAAAATATTTCATGACAAATATGATAATAATATTTTCCCACACTAAAACTTTAAAAAAACTTAACCAAATTTTAGTTTCATGGATTATCATCCTTTAAAAGGAAACAATCTAAAACAAAATTAACGTCAAATAAAACTTATTTTAAAATATATTGTGCTTTTAAAAACAATTTATACTATGTTAAAATTAACTCAACACTGAGGACCAAACAATATAAAAACAAATTCTTTGTACTACAAAATTATAATCCAAAAACAATATCTCAGTTCCCTAATCCACTAGCGACACATTACCCTTGTAGCCCAAAATCATGCCAACTAAGACTCTAATAGTATGACCTACTAATCACAATAGTGAATCAATTTTCCAAACAAACAAACAACAAACAAAAAAATAATTTATAAACCATGAAATAATAATATCATTTTTGGAGCTAAAATATAGTTCCCATATTTCAAGGGGCTCCCCAACCACATGAGTACCTATGTCTCTTCCTTGATTTAGAAATTTTCTATATATTCCCTTGATATTTATTATACTCAAGAGACATTCATATAACATTTTCATCAATAATGACCTTACATTTCAAATTTATGCCAGTATCTTATGTACCCTTTTTTCATGAAAATTTGGATTTTTAATATTATTTGAATTTTGGATATCCATATATTCATTATTTGAGGTTGGAATGAAATTTTTAGTAGGGGATCCACATATATCCTTTTAGAAGTTAACTTTATAACCATTATGGACTTTTCCTTTACAAAAAATCGATTTACTTTAAACCCTTGAATAAACATTCATCTTCTTTATGAAATGTTTCCATGTTTTTAGAGGCTTTAAAATAATAAATCATATCATTGAAATTGCCATTATTTATCTATAATCAGATAGTGGTAATTTAATCTACTATAGAGTAGTCTCTATTTCAAAATGACTTGGTATTACCTTGAAAACCCTATTCATCTATGATTTATATGTTCTAACATGTCTTCCATCAATTTATTGAGTGTTTTTAACCCTATAAAATTAACAACAAACTATAGGTGTATAGGTTTTGGTGTCTTATCGAATAAGTTATTATGGGATTCCAAACCCTAGATTATTTTTATAATCATGTTATGCGTATATTTGTTAAAATATCTCATCACCTAAGTCTCACTCCCAACATTTATATTATACAAATGGTTAGAATAGAAGAGGGAGAAGGCCCCAATCAAATATTTCCCTTTTAAAGAAGATTTTGGGAAATAAATATCCACCTTATCTTTTCATAAATCAAAATAATAATTAACTTCACATTAACTATCTTATTGTAATTCTAAATCACTATGCGCATAATTTTTATTCCAAAATGATTCATCGTGATATTCCTATTTATTTTTTTTTTTCACGAAACAACCTCACCTTCTTTATTACTCTGAGAAATCATATCATTTTCCATGTAAACATGATCTTCAACATAATACAACATTACCTGACCATCCATACAACGATTAAACTTAGTTTCATATAGATACATCAACATGAATCTAAATTTTTCAGCAATACTGCCTTTCATTCTATATTTTCCAAAGACAGATATTTTATATAGTTGATCAAGAGTGTGTCAAATATTATCAAAAAAATTAAAAATATGGTAATTATCATACTCAACTAGAAAGTTAATGTAATTACCATGAACACTAAGAATAGTTATTTTTATAAATGTATAATATTGGCCAACTTAAAATAGAATTCGTCAAAATTATCTACATGTATCCCTTTATGCTTATTATCCATTGTAATTGGGACTCCAATAGTTTGGGAAATGTCCCAAAAAAAAATTGGCGATGCCAAAAACAACCCAACGCTTGGATTCTAATATAATCCCTAGAATTAAAAGTCTTTACATTTATGGGGTCATGCAGGGGATCCTAATATTGAAATATATATATTGTTAGTTTTAAATTAAAAAACTCTCTAATATATTGATTTCAATGATGCATATGGGAAAACAATGTATAAGATTACATATCCTAAGGATTTAATTATATAACCACAAAATACCATATTTTAAGAAGTTTTTTATTATGATATAGGAGTCACCATTTATTTTATTTAATCTATAAGGATAAATGATCAATATTCATGATTTGATATTCTTAAAACCTATCTAAAAGAATGTGATGATTTTATTCATTAAAGGTTGTATCTCTATTATTTGAGATATGTTGGGATATATAGTTAAGCTCCTTTCTACAGTAATTAATATTCCTAGTATCCACAACATGAAACGAATAATGAATATTATGTAAATCTAGAGTGAAATTCATATTTCACAACAACTTCTACTAAACAATAATCATATAATATTATGGTGTTTTCAAACCAAAAAATTCAGCAAGACCTATGTGAAGAGACTTGGTTTCCACTACGGACTCCATATGAATTCCACGGTTTTATAATTTCAAACTTATTATTATGTGATTCTTTAGAGTATACAGAACTATGATAATGGTAACCCACATAGAAAAAATATAGGTTCTTGTTACACCCTATAATAATAAAGGGTTAAATCACTATATGATATAAATCATTTCAACATGGTGAACCTTTATTTTAAGAGCATACCATATTGAAACTCAATTGTTAAGTTTTTTTGACTTTGAATAGAGGTTTGGATGGGTGACCTCCAATGAAGTTTCTGAGGGTGTGTGTGAGTGAGGAAAAAACCCACAGAATAAAAAAATTGTTGGCCTGTAGGGATAGTTTTTAGTTAGATGACATATTTGAGCACATGTGTGGGCCCCAGGTAAGGGACCACATGTCTTCGGGGAAACAAAGTGGTTCCTTGAATGCCAGGACCCAAAGGTCATGTTAATGAGTGGTACATGTGCTGTCATCAGGTCCCAATTATTTTATTCGTATTAGAGTAGTAGAATAACCTTAAGTGTATTGTCACATCTTAGGCTGAGATGTTGGGTCCAAAAAAAGGATTTTATTCTCTTGGGGATGGGGGTAATGTAATTCTCCATAATGATAAAGGGTTAAATTACTGAATGATATGACACATATCTACACGGCATACTTTAATTTTTAGGATCCTTCATAATTATAGAATCATTTTATGTGTTTTGGCCTAGATTACAGTTTAGGATGGGTGACCTATTAGTATGTTTATTAGGGTCTGTGTCAGTGAGGAAAAAAGCACATTTAAAGAACGTGTTTTGGACTATGGGGAAAGTAAATATTTATATGACCTGTTCGGTCATTTGGGTGGGCCCCATGTAAGAGACCATGTGTCTGTGAGGCAACTAGTGGTACCTTGAGATCCAAGACACAATGAAAATGTTAAGGTGACATTCATATGATATATATGGGCCCTATTTGTCATAATTACTTCCACTAGAATGGCCCTCATATTATTTCTGATAGGATCTATAAAAGAGAGAAATCTATAGGAACCTCATTATCACCAAGGAGATATCTCGATCATCACTCTCACTTTTCTCACCATTATAATACTAAAAATAATAATAACAATAATTCTAGTACAAATAATAACAATAAACAAATACTACAATTATTAATTGTAATATATAGAAACAACTAAAAGAATGTATTGAAAAAAAAATACACCCCAAAAATTTATTAAATCTATAAAATGAAGGTGAATAAAAAAGGTCAAATGTGTTTTAACTGGAATAAATATTAGTGAATAAAAATCATAAGTGACATAAACCATAACCTTTTAGTAGGTTTTAGAAGGAATGAAACCCTAATAATCCCTTTTTTCACACTAGAAATTCCACTCTTAAAAGGATTAAAGACTAAAAAAATAATTGAAGAAATCAATCATCTTACCTGATCTACTTCTCAATTCATGTACAACAATGAAAACCATCACTTTCAACATAAATAATATAAATACCAATGAAATCAACCATTATCCATAATTTTGGAATGATACAATATTCATCAAACCAACCACTAACATCATCAGGTCATTACTCATCAATAACTATAATCATCACATCAAATGAGACAACAAGATCAATCATAAATCTATAGTAGTTGCAGAAAATATCAATGTGAAACAAGAAAATAATTTCCAATTACCATCATCATCTTTCCATCTATGAATTAACACATAAAAATAAAGAAACAAAATTAGATACTTATTTTCATGTAGAACAATTCTTAAGTTATTTAAAATAAATTTACTAGTGGGAAAGATCCAAAATAAGACATATATCAAAATAATTCAGATAAATTGTGAATAAATGAAACAAACCTCGTCATAAAACATCATGATCAGTTGGAATTTTTATTCTAGACAGATCATCAGTGCATGTAATGATAAAGAATAGATGAAACTCTATATCTGGGTGTTCAATTAGAAAAATTGACAACCATTATTCAAAAACATACTAAACCTAATCATAGATTTCATAGAGAGAAGTTATAATATAGACTATCTTTTGTATTCAAATGACACTATAAATTCACTTCAAACCCAAAAAAATAAGTATTTCTATCCTGGAATTTAGATGCATTAATTTACAATGGCATGAAGCATCAATAATAATCCAAAAATCAACAAGGGTCAAGAAACCAAATTTCATTTCACCATGTAGATTTATTTGAACATAAATTTAAAAAAATATGAAAGGGCTAAGAGAATTAATAATAATAATAATAAAAATAATAATAATAATAATAATAATAATACCAAAAAAACAATTAAAACAACACTAATAACAAAAACAAAAACAACAATAATATTAATGATGATAATGAAAATAAAAATAACCATAACAATAATTTTAAGAATTGTAATAATAATGATAGAAATAGCAATAATAATAACAACAAAAATATGAATAATAATATCATTAATAATGAAAATAAAAATAAAAATAATAACAATGACACACAGAATTATTATAATGATGACATTGATAATAATGAGAAAAAGATTGAAAATAATAATAACACCAATAAAAATAATAATAAAAATTACAATAATAAGAAAAATGATAGGAATAAAAAAATAGTAATTAAAAATATTAATAAAAACAATAATACAAAATTAACAATAAGGTGGATCACAAAGCTAAAAATAAAACACACAATTTACACATGCACTAGGAAAATGATACTTAAACTAAAGACCTCCTTGGAAGCCCATAAGGAAACTTCCACTAACATGTACTAGGGTTCACAAAAAGAATAACAATAATAACAATAAGAACAAATAATAATAATAATAATAACTATAACAATAATATTAAACTTAATTTAGGTTGTGAATATTAAAACCCACAAATATCCACACCCAAGATACTGCATTAGGTCAAGTCTCATCCCTCACCATAATGAATGGAAATCATCCACTAGTACCATTATAAAATTTTTAATAGTTAATGTCCCTCATTTTTTTTCTGATAAAACCTATGTTCCTTGACCAAAGTCCCATATTTTATGTTCTAAAGTACTGTTTTAATTGTTTATGTATGTAATATCATGAATTTAATTTTTTCCAAGTGCCAAATCTTTTTAACCAATATTCACATGTACAGAAGCATCTGTACATGAAAACCGACATCGAATAGTGCCAACTAGAAATTGTGATTGGAGAATCATGCTCCCAATATTCATCAACCATATATATCAATGTGAAAATTTACACCATTATTTTTCTTCTACAAAATTAGAATCACCATTCCACATCAATGTAGTAATTCCTCATAAATAGGGTGACCATGATTATAAACCCACCCATCCACAACAACATAGTTTCTCCTCCAATTTCCAATGCTTCAATGGTTTTGTTATCAATCCCACTACCTAAGTCCATTAATTTCTGAAATAGGCCATAAAGCCTCTAAAATTAAACAATCTATGAGGGTTTCATTACACCCAATATATAAAAGTGAGTAAACCCCCTTCCATCTACCCTAAAATTATAAATAATTCTCAAAGACTATTATAATTATTATAAATGAACTGATGACCTAATGACTGAAAATATTAGATATATTATGTCAAAGGAAAAAAAGGTTTTCTGAAGGTAAAATGACCAAAAAATTTAAATATTAAATTCCCCCCTCTTTTTTTAACAACCCATTCACTATGCATTCTCAATTTCCAATACATCTCCATCACTATGTCCCGTAATACTTTTCTCCAATGTCCTACCATCCCATAGTATTGAAACATATTATACTACGATAAAAATGTCTCTAACCCTTTCATCCATATTAAAATCCAACTTCTTCACACTTTTGAGTAGGATAAATAATTTATTCCCCAAAGGGGTGGAATTTATGTGTGATAGATTTGATTTGATACTCGATGGATTGGTTGTGGCGGTGTTTTATTGAACCACTTGGTTGTAGGTGTCATTAAACTAATAATAATAATAATAATATGTTATTATTGGGTTTCTTATTAAAACTCAACACACCTGATGAGGGTACTTGACCTTGTGACCACTGCCCCACACACCTGTACCACCCCATTCTCTTGTAGGGAGATTAACAATAATGGTTAGATAAAATTATGAGTTGATAAAAAAACTCATTATCTCAAAAAATTAATAATGAAAAATAGAGAATCAATTATTACATGAATTATAATTTTCTTATAACAATAGAAAAATTATTTAGAAAAAATATAATATAATATAAAATGATAACACTATGTTAAATACTTTAAACCAAAAATAAATCATGAAATTAATTCTGAAAAAAACACACACTAAAATTATTAGAGGTATTGTCAATTACATCATTAGTATAATCTATAAATACTATAAAACACAATCCAAATATTTTATAGTTGAGCTCTTTGACCAAGATATCAACTATTACCATCTTGTAGCTTTATTATCATTGAGAATGATCTTTATTTATTTTTATATGGATATATTTATTATAAAATAACCTTGTTTTACATAAATACATTCACAACACTAGTATTCCATTGAGATTCTGTAATCTTTTATATTGCATCAGTAGCATCAATATACCTTAGTATGGATGAAAAAAATAAAATTCCCCAATATATAACATGAAGAAAAATATAAAAAATTATTATATTATTACCATAAATGAGTAAACTATCACAATTGTATAAATATTTATCTCCCTATTATAAGATACAATAAAAATACAAGGCACAAAAACATGTTTCCAAAATTACATTTTAAGAAATGCTATAACTTTGAGATCCCCCTATGTTAAATATCAATCTGAATCCCATATGTATCAATTAAGGTCTCTTGTAGAGTATCATATAACATATCATGATCATTAAATAGCTTCATACAAACATTAAAATATGAATAAAACCAAAATAATTATAAAATTGAACTATCATATCTCAAAATGAAACCATTCCTTAAAGAATCCTTGTGCACATACCCTAAATACATTAATAATGTGTAGATCAAATGAAATGATTGGGTGAAAGAAACATCCACTAAATGATTCATGATCCCCTAATATAGTTATATAAATATTCAAATTGAGTAGAAGTATTAGAGAAAAACTTACCCAATCTTTAACTAATAATAATAATATCACTATGAAGCAATACAAAATTAATAGATTAGAACCAAAAAACAATAAAGAAACACAAAATTGTTTTATTCCAAAAATATTTAAATAAAATAAAAAGTAATATTCAAGGTATTATTATATTTAATATTAATTTCATGGGATGATATATAAATATATGTTACAAGAATAATCTAATCACAGCCTGATTTTAGAGATCATTTTATTCATAATTTTTTTTAATCATCCATAATGATATCCCTAGATTTAAATCTATTGAAAACCCATTTATCGTAATCCTAAATCCTAGTAATATATCTATGGTGAAAATTTACTTGAAACTATGAACACTCTTGAACTAGAGCACATTGAAATTCATATCGTTTGTCCCGAGATCCTCGTTCTCTAGCCATAAGATCTCTTATCCCAGAAACTCATAGTGTTCATTCGAAAATAGAAAACCCCGAGTGCTTCATGTCTAGTAATATCATATGAATAGATACACAAGGTTATCCATTGTTTCTCACATCAGGTATTATCAACATGGGTTTAGGGGTTGGTTGGTTGTTATCCTAGAAATATGATCGAAGTAAGACAATAAAAGAAGTAAATAGGTTTGAGCATAAAAATTATGAACAGCAAAGATTAAATTGATCATCTATATATATCATAGCGTCCCCTCTAAAAAAATCTCATCTATGGATATGTCTTACTGATTGAGTGATCGAGCATGGCCAGCCATTTCTAGGTGCCCTTGAATTCCTTTTGTGGCACTGTCAAGTCTTCATCCTCTTTATTAGCCTTGTAGCGAACGTCTTCAGTCAATATTTGAAACTATCCCAGCTCCACCTGTTACTCAGCCTCTAACTTCTTATAATAAAACTCCATGGACTCAAATGATTCATGTTGTCCCATTATTCCATTTAGTTATTTCATTGTGAGTAGCAGTTTCCATAGAGTTCCCCTATTCCATTCCATACATATGGTAAATCCATTCCATATCATTCTAATGCACTTGGAAGACCTCATAATTGTGTTTCCACTATGGTATGCTGATCTCTTTTCATTCATAATGACCCCACATGACTATTAAGTCTCAAGAAAGGACATGATTTTTTTTAGAAATCACCTTGTCAGGTTGTAAGATGACTAACCAATGGCACAAAGATACCACCCTTTGTGGAAGTACTATAATCAGTTTATGAGGGATAAGGCTATTCACATTCCTACAATACTTGTGAACAATATATTAGTTATCCTTGGGAACCACTAGTCTATAATCCTAAAAATATTTATGTGGCATTGGATTATAAGGGGTAAATATTTCTCACATATTTTCTGCAGGATCCTACCAGTGTAGGGCTTCAAACATGAGCGTCTTGAAAACTATCTGCAAGAACATGCGGCAGGATGACTATCCCAGGGAATAGTTCCTCTTCATTATCTCATCCAATGTAAAAATACTCTACTTCACCTTATAGTACGAATAACATAGATCACTCTATCAGAGCTCACATGGATACTCTTTTTAGTGGGATGACCTCGACTTCAGCTCCCACTGCCACCATCAGTGGAAATTTCAGTTCATGAACATCCATTGAATCCTATTGATCTACTCTAGCCTACAATTACTATTTTCCAATTATAATAGATCAAATATATTTTATTTTATGTGAATAAACATTTAAAAAATTAAATTTTCTTTATTTTTAGTCTTTCACATTTTTAAAGGGATTAAAATATCAATTCATTTATGAAAAAACATCCATTATCCAAAATCCATGGTCATTCTACTTTTATATCATAGTGTGCAGTTTCAACCATAAGTTCCTTCATATTTCACGTTTCATCCTTAACCAGATTATTTTGATTTTTTTATAAATACCTTATTGGGATGATAGAATTACATTTAAAATAATTTCAAGGTCTCTAATATTATCACAGACCTCGCATAAAGTTTCACGAATTTGGAATCTCTTCTCAATATTCAAGTTAGAAATTGCAGATTGATTTTGATTTTATCATATATAAGTAGGTTGAATCACCCAAAAACAATACCTCCAATACCTTATAGAACCATTATGGTGTCTATGATTGGACCAAAACATCTTAAATGTATGCCCAGATTCTACACAACACCAGAAATATCTATAAAATAATATTTTCCATTAAAACTTCCATTACATTAAAAATTGTGTATCTATGTTAAATAATATTTTTGACCATCAATATAGGATCACATCTAGGAACAAATATTTTTATAAATTCAAGAAATATTCTTCTTTATATGGGAATCATTATATTCCTTATCTAAGCCTCTAGTTGTATATTTTTTTAATGTTTGATTTCTAAAAAATGTACACTTTTGGAATTTACTCGATTTGGCTACATACATGAACATTTTTATTTTCATCTTATCCTTAGTCCCCTTCCAAACTTCCATAATAATGTAACTATATTTTTTAGAATATGATTTTTAAAATTTATATGATCTAAAATCCTTAAATATTTCACTATCATCCAAAATTTAATTTTTGACATTAAATCTTCCTTGTTCATATTCAACTATTTTTATTCATTCAGGGTCAAATTCTCCCTCATACTTTAATTAATTATGATGTTGATTATTTTTTCTTTATCAATTAACTTCTTCAGGTTGTCAATATTTTCTAACAATCTAGATTTTTATTCTCCATACACTATTTCTTGATTATTTATATGTTTTCTATCCTTCTTTAACTTCTTATTGTATTTCTCTACATTTTTAATTATTGAGGAAAAATATTTCAATTATATTTTTAAAATGAATTCCATATGATTTTACTCTGATTATTTTCTATATTTTATATTTTTATCCCTGGTAAAACTCCTATCTTTCACATTTTCAATAAGAAACTTCTTTACACCTTTATCACTAGAATTTTCAACTTCCACTAATTCATTACTATGACAACATGTTCATCATATTTGGAAAGAAAAATTATCATTTATATTTATAAATCTTTGTAGACCTCTATTTTTAATAGTTTATTGGTTATTTTCCTTATTTTTCAGTGATATTCTTGACCTTTATCATCCTCATCACCATCCCCATCTTCCTTCAGTCTTTCATTTTTTTCAAAATGTATAATATATAAGAGGTAAATAGTATTAATTTTAAAAATGATTTATACGTACCTATGATTATTTTCTAATTTATAGAAATTAAATAGATTAATTCAACAAAAATATTTATCACTTCATAATCTAAATCGTAATCAATGGCTTCTTTCCCAATATAATTTTTGTAAAATTTCTTTCTTGGTGGAATTGAATGAGATTTAATGATCAAATTTTCCCTGAATTTTTAAATCATTATATTTTTTCATCTCATCTGTAAGGATAATACCATGAAAATAATCCATAGATACTATTTTAGGATAAATATCTACCAATGATGAATCTTTTGAAAAACATATATCAACAGTAATTCCTAGGATATTTTCAATAACTCTTGAGTCTTCCAATTTTTCTCTTAATATTCTTAAGGTACATAAAATATCATTAAACATTATCATTAACATAGTAATAGATTCATAATCACCCATTTCATAATCTCTGTATTCCAATATCTAAATCATTAACTTATATTTCTTCACTTTTTTTAAAATTCATAAATATTCATTAACTTTTCCATGATGCCTTTAACATTTCAAATTTCTTTAAACCTCACAAATTCATTTTATGAGAGGGATGAAAGAGTAGAATTTTAGGATCATCCATAATATTATACAATCATATTTATATATATGTTATGGGAGAACATTAAGTATGATTATTGAAACAATTTGTTGCATCTTTTACATCAGAATTTCCAATAGATAATAAATAGGGTTTAATTTTGACCTTCCAGATATCATTCTTAGTCGCATTGAGGAAATAAATACCCTTATTATTATCTATGTTCTAAAAATCCATGGAAATATTCTTATTCTTTTAAATTAAATTATCCAAGATTCAATTAAGTGACTTTACCTATTATACCGGTTAGATGGACATGTTAGGATACGTGTGACATCTATTAAGGAGGGTTAATTAGTGGCTTGTTCTTTTTTTTATTATATTAAAACAAACTCCACCTAATTTTTGAGACAAAAGAATCAACTTAAAAAAATAAGCACACACACAAACGTTATCACATTAATTTATAGGGTTCAATTCACAATAATAATAGCTATTTTTTAGTGTGATCTAGAAATAATCTCAGATGACACATCCACTAGAAAAAAATCCTTTTGGTTGACAACAAAAGGGTATACCCATAACATTCATTAAACTAAAGTCATTGGAAAGTGCATGTGATCCTTAAATAGTAGATATGATAAAATAATTTTTATCAATATCATAATATGCCTTCACAAATAGGTTTCCACATGTCTTCACTATGCAAATTATGCTTCTTCCCACTTATAGTTATTCAAGTAAGATCTTCTTCTTCTTCTTCTTTAATTTCTTACACTATGATGATATGGAACCTCTTCCTGTATTCTATCTATATTCTTACCACTTTAATACACATGTATTCTATGATAACTATAAATATATATCACGAAGTTTCTATAAACTATTACCATTTTTTTTAAAATATTTAAAAAACCTTGTCAACAATTTTGAATTCAAAAATTCATAATTAACGAATATGGTAATCACAATAACATCTAAAATAAACGACATATATAATATATATAAAATGTGTATAAAGAAAAATCAAAATCAAAATCACTCTATACTACTTAAAAATGTATTTATTATAAATTAAAACCTCTAAAATTACATTCACAATTGTCACGCTTTGTAAATTATTATGGAAACACCAATCATGGAATTCATTCACATGAATACCATAAAACACTCAACATTACTAATGTATATATATATATATATCCACATATATATATGATTAATATGTAGGGTTTACATTATTTACTTACTTACTTCATATTACGTGTATTATAAATCAATTACATACAACCTGCTCTGACTTCTTATATTATGATTTCATCTCTGACATTGTCAAATCCCATTTAGGATTATTTTCATACAAAACAGAAAGTTTGTGAATACAAATATTATTATGAGATAAAATTTATTCAAATTCAAATACATCAACAATTAATATAAAAAAATTATTTTTCATACATAATAGTACATTCAGGTATGCAAGTTTTCTTACATGACCAAATTGCCTACGTGACAAATTCATACATGCAGATTCACCTATGTAACCAATTCACATACATTACCAGGTTCCCCTAAATAAATGGTTTTCATATGTGACCATTAATATATCCAAATTATTTATACATGGATATCTCCATCCATGATAATTTTGATATGATATAATTCATCAAGCTATGTAGAGTTCCTTTTTTAGGAAAATCTTTATGTGGATATTCACATACATGGATTTTTAATTCCTCCAACATCTTATAGTTTTCATCTTATATATTATAAAACATTCTAAAATATTTGTAAAATTATCTAATATATTATTTATAGAATCATGATCATCAATATAATGATATTTAATCTATATAATAACACCTGAATTTGAATCATCAAATTTAAAACTCTTCTTGTAAGATAACATGATTTATGTGTTGATAATGAATGACTACACCATGAGCAATCCTAATTATTGTTCATCACCTTATTCATTAATATAATAATAATTGATCAAAACCATGGGGTCTTAATAGAGTTGACCACAACCTTGTCCTCTATGTATGAGCTAGGTATTGAATTTTCCACCGTCAATGGGTTGCCGAGCATGAAATGTTCTATATATCCATAAAGAGAAAAAGCATCCACAAATATAAAATACATGGTACTGATCCTACCCTTAGAATCATGATCTCCAAATAAATAATTTTTATTTTTCTCTTATAGAGTCACAATCCTCATGATTGTATTCATAATATCAACAATAAAAATAAGAAAACTTTTACCATTTATAAGAAATTCCTAAAAACATATGATCTAATAAAAAAACTCAGATAGAAAAACTACTAAAATAAAAATAACACTCAATAAAAAGATGTGGAAATCATGAAAAAAAATTAACCCACAAAATATAATATAGTATAGTTTAGTTCTTCTGTTACATGAAGAATCAAGAATTATTAATAGAAAATTCTTCAATAGTTTGAATCTATAAACCTTGGGTTCAGTTTTGATGGCATCAAAAGTTATAACCTCCATATTCTAATGGATTAAAAACACTACATGTTTCAATTACATCAATTTTCACCAAAATAATGATTCATCATATGGTGTTATAAATCTTGAATGTAACTTAAAATCACCATATTTTCATAAACTGTATCTTAAACTTAAAATCATTGAATTTAATTTCACAAGATTTTTATCCAATAGAACAAAACTAAGTAAAAAAATCCAATGATAAATCAATATCTTAGATAATATTTTTTGTGATTTTGAACACATAAGATGTTATTGAGTCATTTACACAACAATCTCCCCACTTTTTAAAAACACAATACACTTGAAATAAAATTTAAAAGATGATTGAAAATAAATAAATCATGTACTTAAATTGGAAATATTTGTTTATTCACAATTTTATGGAATATATAAAAGCATTTATAAGAAAACCCCGTTCATTATAATATGAAAATATTAAGAAAAAATTGATAATTTATCTCTTTATAAGGTATCTCCCTAATGATAAAAACATTTCCATGACAAAAAAAATTTATATTTAATAATTAATCTTCATTTTATAAAAAATAAACATATAACCCCCTTGAAATATACATTTTTACTTATCAAATTTATACCTCTTTTTTATTTCTCAAAATAAATAAATAAATAACTCTTTATTGGAATAACCAATTAATAGAATATAATAAATCAACAGAAAACATTTATTTTGATTATATATTTTTAAGATTAAAGAAAATCATAATTCATAGTATTTCAAAAGGAAATAGTTATTTAAAAGTACAAATGATGGTAAAAAATTAGCTTTATGGATGATAAAGTCAATAAAATTTAATCTTCATGAAGTTATCTCTTGATATATTTGAGTTATATTCTCCGTAAAAATATGGAGTTGAATAATGTCTTATTACCTTCTAGTCTTTGAATGCACAATCTTATAAAAAACTTATAAAAGACTTCTCTATTTGAAATAGGTTAGATATATACAAAAATTATAAAATAAATTTAAATAATTATGATAAAAAAACTCAATTATTGTTTTAAAAAACTATCTAATTTAAAATATTTACAAAATAATACTTAATAACACACAATTTATAGTATTAGAAAAATTTGTAACACTAATAATTCTTTGAATGAAATAATATTATATGATATAATTTTCAAACTATTATCAAACTACAAAATAAAAGATAATGTAAAAAATATGTGAGTATATAGGAGATTAAATATAATGATTGATATAGAAAATTAAAAATTTGATATCATAGAGAAATTTTTTTTAAGATATTATCAAATAATATTATAAAATTTTATTTTACAGAATTTTAGATATTCCATACCATAGAATATAGATAAATTTATAAAACTTTTAAAAAATTATATTGCACATCTAAAATTTCAAATTATATAATATCTATTGGAAAAAGTGAGAATTTTTCTTGTGAAATATTTTATGAATAAATTAATAACACATAAATTATTAAATATCTATTATGTTTTAAAATTATTTAATCGTGATAAAAGGAATTCTGATAATTTAACATCTATAAAATGAAAGGATACTTTTATAAATTTTTGGAATGAAATAATATCCTCCCCCATTTTCAATGAGTTTTTAAATGGTAATATATAGATTGAAAAATATAGAAGTTACAATCACTTAATATTAATCCCACTTAACTTCTATTTAAAATGAAATCTATCTGCAATTAAAGGAATACTGAAAATATTTGCAATTAGTTCATCAATTATGATATTCAATGGAATTATATTTCCTTTTTATGTATGATCTTATTGGAATTGATGTGTTATATATTTTTGTTTTTCTCAAAATTGATGTTCTAATATTGATAAAAAATGAACGGTAACTTATATTATCACATAATATTGGGGTTGTAGTAATGTTATCTTAAAATTCAGGATTTTTTTGTTTCATCCACACAACGTGAGACCAAAACATTATAGTTGATATATATTCAGTTTCAGTTGTGGAAAATGAAACAACGATTTTTTTATGAATACCAAAAGAAACATAAGATTATGAAAAAAATAATATTTTTTTGAAGTACCCTTTTTATCTATTTTACAACATATAAAGTTAAAATATGAGTAATTTGTTACATAAAAATCTGTTCGAGAACAGTAATATAAGAGAAATTCTCAAGTCCCTTTTAGATAATAGATAATATATTTATCTACTTTAAAAATTGATTACATTATATTTGGTTGAAATATCATACATAAACCCACTGAGGTCTTAATATATGGCCATCTATTTGTTTTATATAGTGAACTTCTTAACATGCCTTTATAATGTTTTGGATTGACTAGTTTTCTAGAATCATTAAGATCATGATTGATAGAATTTTCTTTTCAAGTAATTTACATAAACCATTGTCAAATAATGAATTTTTTAATAAATATAAATTAAATTTACGTTGATTTAAAGTGTTTAATTCATTATAAAAATAAATTTTAAAATTATTGAAAAAGTTAATTACATCACTCATGCTCATTCCAAACTCGCTTTTCATAAGTTTTGAAATACCACTTGAAAGATAATTTTTTTGAACTAATAATAATGTCATCAACATAAATTCTAAAAATAATAGTGCCTCAAAAAAATTTCTTCCCAAAATGAAGTAGATTCTAATTTCATTGAAAATTATAATTTTTAATTAAAACAAATATAATTAATCCATCGTAACAGGATCTTGAAGGTTTTTGAATTCAATAAAAAGATTTGGTATGATTATATTCCTGTTCCTAGAAGATAAAATCGTCAAAATCACGGAGTTTTCAATATAAACATCCTTTAAAATATATAAGTAATTAAATTCACTCCTAACATCCCTTTTTAATAAATTAAATCTCGTATGTATTGTAGAGACTTGTTGGATCTGAATATATTAGAATATATCTAATAGTTAAAATGTATCTCTAAAATTAATTCATTCATCCAAATAATAACCCATCCCAATAAGCCATTCCTTATTCATTTAAAAATTTCCATTTTAGCACATTTTTTTTCTGAAACCTTATTTTACTCTTATTATCTACATTCAACAAGAGTCTGAAATATATTCTATTCAAAATTATTAATATCTTCTTTCATGTCTCTTATCCAATTTTCAACACCTTATGAATAAAAATCTATTATTGATTCAAATTGAAATATATATTCTTGATGATCACGTTAATTTAAAATGGAACTTTGTGTTTTGATCGGTTGATCCACATCTCCAATAATTTTATTAGTTGGATTATTCTTTATAATTTACTATTTTTTATATAAGAAGAAAATTATTCCCCAACTATATTTTTTACATCATTCATAGAAGAAACATATAGAATTTTTAATTACATTAGTATAAACATAATAGGTTTTACTACTTATTTTTATGTTTTAGTATTAAATAAATTAATATAATATATTTTAAAAATATCATCTTCTGTATTATGTTCAATATTTTTTACAAGAACTGAAGGGCCAATTACATCAAATTTTACAAGGACTGTTTCCATAAAAACAATAGTTTATATATTAATAAAATTTGTTATCCTTAATAGTAATATGATAACTAATAACATTTTCTTCATCAATATTGGGATCAAATTTTATTAAATTATCATTACTATTGAAAATGAACACTTTTCTCCAAAAAACTCTAAATTATAAAACATTTGGGTTTTTTCTAGTTCCCAACAGATATTTTTCATTGTTAAAAAAAGGAAAAAACATGATTTATTATATAGGTAGCAGTACTCATAGTTTCTAAAAAAAATTAAAAATAAAATATTCACTAAAAATTATCAAGTAATTACTTGAATGTTTTTATTTTTTTCGTTCAAACACAATATTTTGTTCTGGTGTTATTGGTGTTGAGAAGTTTTGATTAATAACATTATTACTAAAAAAATTTCTAAATCAGAATATATAAAATCTCTACTATGATCATGCTAGATTGTATCCAAGGTTGGGATTTTTCATTTTTAATAAAATCAGGAAAACTTTTAAAATAAAAAAATATATTTTTATTTGATATAATAGGTCTATGTGAATATATTATAATCATCCACCAAGACATACATCAATTTTTTTCCACTAACAGTCATAGTTTTTGTAGGACCAAGTAAATTCATATTCACTAACTTTGAATCATAATAAGTACATACTTCACCTACTAGTTGAAATCAATTCTTAGGTAAAATTTTAATAGATATTAAATTATATATAAATTGATTTTAAATTATAGTAAATCCTGATCAAGGCCTTTATTTTAAATTTTAACTAATTATGTAACATTTTATTGTCCTAATAACTTATGTAATAGCCTAAATAAATATTTATTTTCACATAATAAAGGTAAATATATGTGAATTAGGTGTTATAGTTCAATGTATAAGTATTTTAATGTCTTTCAACGAATAAAATTATGGTTCCTATTAATATTTTTGATAGTGTATTTATCAATACTAATTTTCACAAGATAAATCTCATTACATTTCTACAAAATAATGATAAGGATTTTCTTAATTACAAAAAATATATAAAAAATTATAAGTTAATTTTTTATAGAAATGATAAGTCACCAATTATGATGACTTCACTCTGCTCATTGTCTCCAAAAAAACCATCCACCATTTAACTTACACAATTTATTTAATCCGGGCATTTATACTGTCATATGTCAAGGAATACTATTATTCATGTACCACTTATTCCATCTATTAGATTTCAGCCTCTTTTCTTGAAATCAATAAAACAATGTTATTGATACCAAAACATTCTTGGATCTTGTTATGTTAGTAAATAAAAAAATATAACCCCATATATTTTAAAAAAAATTGTTATATGGCTACAAGATGCTTAGAACTAAAATCTTTTTGAAACCCAAATGTTGAACTCTGTTAATGAAAATTCTTTCATTAGGTGACCTTCAAATAGATTTTTTCAAAAAGGTTCACTTCTAGGAACAAAATAATTTAAATGAAATTAAGATTTACATAAAGTAGAACATATTCCGAAAGATGCTCTAAATGGTTTAAACTATTTATATACCTTTTAAAAAAAATTTGTACCTAAAGTAAAATAAAATATATGTTTATTTAAACCACTGAACAGAAATATTAGTTTTTTTAAAAAAATAAGATCAAAATATTATGAAATAAAATAATTTTTAGAATTTAATTCTAATGAAAGTGTAGAAATATCATAAGTTTTTATGTTATAATATTCTCTTTTGAAAGATAATGCTTAGAAAAATAGCATTCATCAGTCAAGTTATTATTTTTTCCTTTCAATTATCATTATAAATTCATTCATTTTATCAAATATTAGAATATATTTTTCATCTTATGAGAAATTATATTTTCCATCTATTTATGAAGTTAATAATATCATCCTTTATGAAGTGGAACTTCATTAATCAACTAAATAATAAATAAAATTTGTTTTTAAAGATAATATTTTAATTGATTTTTTTGTTACTGTATCTTTAATATTTATCTCATTCTTAAGAATATTTTAAAAAAATATTATTATCATCTTTGCTACATAACATTAATCTGAAGAAATGTCAAAAGTAGTGTATCTATAACTTGTGAAATATGTGGCTAAGTAATTTATGCTCTTATTTACTATAATCATAGAACATATTTTGTTTTTACATTACTTATTCTTAAATTTGGGATAATATGGTTGTATATGACTTAGTTTATTAGATTCATAAGATATCATTTCAAATGTATCTTTCTTATCATGTGTGTCATCGTGATCCTTTCTATAATCATAATTGAAGTTTGTTTTCCCAAATATTTTATTCATATTTCATGTAAGTTGAGCTAGTTCATTCCAACTATCATCAGAGTTGCTATAATTTAATATATTTTCACCTTTATTATTAGAATTAGTTTTGATAAATTTATCTCCAAAATTAACATTATTTGATGTTATACTAACAAAAGTATAATGAAAAGATACATCATTTCTTTATTTCCCATTATCTACATTAATCTTCAAAAAATAATCATATTTTATCAACATGATAATATTATCATTAAAATTTAACTTCATAATGTTTTTGGTGTCATCTATAACTATTCACTTAGATTACCATCCCTTCATTAATATATATATTATTTTCTCGAAAAATGATTATTTTCCAATACCTTTTCACCCGGAGATTTAACCTCATTCGTAACATTAATAAATATTTGATGCATCTATACTGAAATATAACAAGCTAAAATATATTCTTTTTTATTATCATATCTCAACATCATGATATGATTTTAAAGAAACATGGATACTCCAAAATTAGTAATCTTCAACTTATTCTATACACCATTAGGTTTTTCACATGAGGAAAATATTATATAGATATTATGAGTTATATAACAACCTAATGTATTCCTAATTTCATAATTTTGGTGATATTATTTCTTCTTAACCTGAGTGAAATTATAAATCTGATTCTATAAATTTTATAATTTTCTAATCCTCATAAGAAAATGATCCATGCCAATATTAATAAATAAAATTTGTCCACTAATTATGCTAATACACATAGTCAAAAAAATAAGAGATTGGTGGATGATAATGATTTATGTTCTCAAATATTGAAATTGGAGATACCACCATAAAAATTAATTTTAGTATCATTTTATTATTATAAGTTAAAAGATATGAAATTTAGATAAATCGATGGAAAATAAAAAATAAGAATAGATTCAGTCTCAAAAGTAGTGAAAATTCCTAATACCAAATGTTTTCTCAAATATTCAATGTATTTAAATCTATAAGTGGGAGGATCAATTATAATTGAGAATAAAAATACACTTTTTTTGGCCGCTAGAGATATTAGTTTATCAATAGTTATGAACATATAATAAAAACATATATTATAGTTATTAAAATAAAAAAAATATCAATAAGTAAATCCAACATAAATATTGCATTAACACAAAAAGTTAAAAAATGTATTGTATAAATATAAAAATTTATAGAACATTTAAACATATCATAAATTCAAACTAATCATCTAGTACTTGTTATCAAACCAAACACTCCATTAAAATATATTATTAAAGGGACTCCCTCTAATCGTGGAGGTTTTTCTTTAATTCAAATAAGTAACAATGTATTTGACGTGACTATATGTATTCCAATAAAATAAATAATTCCCTAGATATAAATGTTTAAGACATAAATATTTAACCACCATAATCTACTGTAACACAATAATAACAACTATATTCCTAACCCGAAAATATCACAATAATCATGAAAAAACTACCTACTTTTTAGCAATGGAATCCCCACAATCAATATTATTTGAAAACAAAAATTCCACACCCTAGAATACCCTTGAAATTTTATTCATAATATCAATGATTAAAGCCAGTGAACTGAAAAAATATATAATGAAATTATGAAAAATAGATGATATAAGAAAAAAACAGTCATAAATAAAAACTACTTCAATCAAAAGCTTACTCAACAACAATATATTACATGATAAAAAATTAAAGTTATAAATTTTATTGGAATATGGCATAATTTCATTCTTTTGATCCATGAATTAGAAATGACTATTTATAGAAAATGGTTCAATTGTTAAATTTTGAAAAAAAAATCATTTGAAATTGAATTTGAATAATCACTATACATATTTGGATGGTTCTAAAAAAACTCTATATCATCTGATGAAATCAATACATGACACTAGAGCACTCCATATACTGATTAAAAAAATATTTCATGAAAAATATGATAATAATATTTTCACACACTAAAACTTTAACAAAAATTAACCAAATTTTAGTTTCATGGATTATCATCCTATAAAAGGAAACTATCTAAAACAAAATTAACGTCAAATAACACTTATTTTAAAATATATTTTTCTTCTAAAAACAATTTATACAATGTTAAAATTAACTCAACACCCAGGAACAAACAATATAAAAACAAATTCTTCATATTACAATATTAGAATCCAAAAACAATATCTCAGTTCCTCAATCTACTAGCCACACATTAACCATGTATCCCAAAATCATGCCAACTAAGACTCTAATAGTATGAATTGCTAATCACAATAGTGAATAAATTTTGCAAACAAACAAACAACATAAAAAAAATAATTTATTAACCATGATATAATAATATCATTTTTGGAGCTAAAATATAGTTCCTATATTTCAAGGGGATCCCCGACCACATGAGTACCTATGTCTCTTCCTTGATTTAGAAATTTTATATATATCCCCTTGATCTTTTTTATACTCAAGAGAAATTCATATAACATTTTCATCAATCATGACCTTACATTTCAAATTGATTCTAGTATCTTATGTACCCTTTTTTCATGAAAATTTGGTTTTTTAATATTATTTGAATTTTGGATATCCATATATTCATTATCTGAGGTTGGAATGACATTTTTAGTAGGGTATCCACATATATCTCTTTAGACATTAACTTTATAACCATTATGGACTTTTCCTTTATAAAAAATGGATTTACTTTAAACCCTTGAATAAACATTCATCTTCTTTATGAAATGTTTCCATGTTTTTAGAGGCTTTAAAATACTAAATCACATCATTACAATTGACATTATTTATCTATTATCAGATATTGGTAATTTAATCTACTATAGAATAGTCTCTATTTCAAACTGACTTGGTATTACATTTACAACCCTATTCATCCTTGATTTATATGTTCAAACATGTCTTCCATCAATTTAATGAGTGTTTTTAACCCTATAAAATTAACAAAAAACTATAGGTGTATAGGTTTTGGTGTCTTATAGAACAAGTTATTATCGGATTCCAAACCCTAGATTATTTGTATAATCATGTTATTCTTATACTTGTTAAAATCTCCCATCACCGGAGTCTAACTCCCAAAATTTATATTATACAAATGGGTTGATTAGAAAAGGGAGAAGGCCCCAATAAAATATTTCCCTTTTATAGAATATTTTGGGAAATAAATATCCACCTTATCTTTTCATAAATATAAGTAATAATTAACTTTACATTAACTATCTTATAGTAATTCTAAATCACTATGCGCATAATTTTTAATCCAAAATGATTTATCGCGATATTCGTATTTATTTATTTCCTTTCATGAAACCACCTCACCTTCTTTATTACTCTGAGAAATCATATCATTTTCCATTTAACATTATCTTCAACATAATACACCGTTCCCTGACCATCCATACCATGATTAACCATAGTTTTATATAGAGACATCAACATGAATCTAAATTTCTCAGCAATACGGCCTTTCATTCTATATTTTCCAAAGAACGATATTTTATATAGTTGATCAAGAGTGGGTCAAATTTTATTAAAAAAATTCAAAATATGTTAATTCGTATACTCAAATAGAAAGTTAAAGTAATGACCATGAACACTAAGAATAGTTATTTTTATAAATGTATAATATTGGTCAACTTCCAATAGAATTCATTAAAATTATCTACATGTATCCCTTTATGCTTATTATCCATTGTAATTGGGACTCCTATAGTTTGGGAAATGTCTCAAAAAAAATTGGCGATGCCAAAAAAACCCAACCCTTGGATTCTAATATAATCCCTAGAATTAAATGTCTTTAAATTTATGGGGTCATGCAGGGGATCCTAATATTGAAATCTATATAATGTTAGTTTTAAATTAAAAATGTCTCTAATATTTTGATTTCAAAGATGCATATGGGAAAACAATGTATAAGATTACATTTCCTAAGGATTTAATTATATAACCATAAAATCCCATATTTCAAAAAGTTTTTTATTATGATATAAGAGTCACCATTTATTTTATTTAATCTATAAGGATAAATGATCAATATTCATGATTTGATATTCGTAAATCCTGTCTAAAAGAATGTGATGATTTTATTCATTAAAGGTTGTATCTCTATTTTTTGAGATATGTTGGGATATATAGTTCAGCTCCTTTCTACACCAATTAATATTCCTAGTATCCACAACATGAAACCAATCATGAATATTATGTAAAGCTAGAGTGAAATTCATATTTCACAACAACCTCTACTAAACAATAATCATATGAGATTGTGGTGTTTTCAAACCAAAAAATTCACCAAGACCTATGTGAAGAGACTTGGTTTCTGCTACGGACTCCATATGAATTCCACGGTTTTATAATTTCAAACTTATTATTATGTGATTCTTTAGAGTATACAGAACTATGATAATGGTAACCCACATAGAAAAAATATAGGTTCTTGTTACACACTATAATAATAATGGCTTAAATCATTTAATTTTATAAATCATTTCAACATGGTGAACCTTTATTTTAAGAGCATACCATATTAAAACTCAATTGTTAAGTTTTTTTTGACATTGAATAGAAGTTTGGATGTGTGACCTCCATGGAAGTTTCTCAGGGTGTGTGTGAGTGCGGAAAAAACACACAGAATAAAAAATTTGTTGGCCTATGGGGATAGTTAGTAGTTAGATGACATATTTGAGCACATGTGTGGGCCGCAGGTAAGGGACCACGTGTCTTCGGGGAAAAAGTGGTTCCTTGAAGGCCAGGACCCGAAGGTCATGTTAATGAGGGGTGCATGTGCTGTCATCAGGGCCCAATTATTTTATTGGTATTATAGTAGAACAACCATAAGTGTATTGTCACATCTTAGGTTGAGATGTTGGGTCCACAAAAAGGATTTTATTCTCTTGGGGATGGGGGTAATGTAATTCTCCATAATGATAAAGGGTTAAATTACTGAATGATATGACACATATCTACAAGGTTTACTTTAATTTTTAGGATCCTTCCTAATTATAGAGAAATTTTAAGTGTTTTGGCCTAGATTACAGTTTAGGATGTGTGACCTACTAGTATGTTTATTAGGGTCTATGTCAGTGAGGAAAAAAGCACATTTAAAGAATGTGTTTTGGACTATGGGGAAAGTAAATATTTATATGACCTATTCAGTCATTTGGGTGGGCCCCATGTAGGAGACCATGTGTCTGCGAGGCAACTAGTGGTACCTTGAGAGCCAAGACACAATGAGCATGTTAAGGTGACATTCCTATGCTATATATGGGTCCTATTTGTTATAATTACTTCTACTAGAATGGCCCTCATATTATTTATGATAGGATCTATAAAAGAGAGAAATCTATAGGAACCTCATTGTCACCAAGGAGTTATCACCATCATCACTCTCACTGTTCTCACCATTATAATACTAAAAATAATAATAAAAATAAATCTAGTACAAATAATAACAATAAATAAATACTACAATTAATAATTTTAATATATAGAAACAACTAAAATAATGTATTGAAAAAAACAAATAAACCCCAAAAATTTATTAAATCTATAAAATTAAGGTGAATACAAAAGGTGATATGTGTTCTAACTGGCATAAATATTAGTGAATAAAAATAATAAGTGACATAAACCATAACCTTTTGGTAGGTTTTAGAAGGAAATAAACCCTAATAATCCTTTTTTCACACTTGAAATTCCACTCTTAAGAGGATTAAAGACTAAAAAAATAATTGAAGAAATCAGTCATATTACATGATCCACATCTCAATTCATGCTCAACAATGAAAACCCTCACTTTAAACCTAAATAATATAAATACCAATGAAATAAACCATTATCCATAATTTTGGAATGATACAATATTCATCAAACCAACCACTGACATCATCAGGTCATTACTCATAAATAACTATAATCATCTCATCAAATGAGACAACAAGATCAATCATAAATCTATAGTAGTTGTAGAAAAGATCAATGTGAAACATGAAAATAATTTCCAATTACCATAATCATCTTTCCATCTATGAATTTACACATAAAAATAAAGAAACAAAATTGTATACTTATTTTCATGTAGAATAATTCTTAGGCTATTTAAAATAAAATTACTAGTGGGAAAGATCCAAAATAAGACATATATCAAAATAATTCAGATAAATTGTGAATAAATGAAACAAACCTCGTCATATTGCATCATGATCAGTTGGAATTTTTATTCTAGACAGATCATCAGTGCATGTAATGATGAAGAATAGATGAAACTCTGTATCTGGGTGTTCAGTTTGAAAAATTGACAACCATTATTCAAAAACATACTAAACCTAATCACATATTTCATAGAGAGAAGTTATAATATAGAGTATCTTTTGTATTCAAATGACTCTAAAAATTCACTTCAAACCCAAACAAATAAGTATTTTTATCATGGAATTTAGATGCATTAATTTACAATGGCAAGAAGCATCAATAATAATCCAAAAATCAATAAGGGTCAAGACACTAAATTTTATTTCACCATGTAGATATATTTGAACATAAATTTAAAAAAATATGAAAGGACTAAGAGAATTAATAATGATGATAATAATAATAATAATAATAATACCAACAAAACAATAACAACAACACTAATAACAACAACAAATACAACAGTAATATTAATGATGATAATGAAAATAAAAATAATCATAACAATAATTTTAAGAATTGTAATAATAATGATAGAAATAAAAATAATAATAATAACAACATTATGAATAATAATATCAATAATAATAAAAATAAAAATAAAAATAATAAAAATCACACACAACATTATTATAATTATAAAATTGATAATAATGAGAAAAAGAATGAAAATAATAATAACTCCAATAAAAATAATAATAAAAATTACAATAATAAGAAAAATGATAAGAATACAAAAAATAGTAATTAAAAATATTAATAAAAACAATAATACAACATTAACATTAAGGGGGGATCACAAAGAGAAAAATAAAACACACAATTTACACATGAACTAGGAAAATGATACTTAAACTAAAGACCTCCTTGGAATCCCATAAGGAAACTACCACTAACATGTACTAGGGGTCACAAAATGAATAACAATAATAACAATAAGAACAACAACAATAATAATAATAACAATAATAACAACACTATTAAACTTAATTTAGGTTGTGAATATTAAAACCCACAAAAATCCACACACCAAAGATACTGAATTAGGTCAAGTCTCATCCCTCACCATAATGAATAGAAATCATCCACTAGTACCATTATAAAATTTGTAATAGTTAATGTCCCTGATTTGTTTTTTCTGATAAAACCTATGTTCCTTGACCAAAGTCCCATATTTTATGATATGAAGTACTGTTTTAATTGTTTATGTAAGTAATAACCTGAAGTAAATTTTCTCCAAGTGGCAAATCTTTTGACCCGATATTCACATGTACAGAAGCATCTGTACATGCTAACCGACATCGAACAGTGCCAACTGGAAATTGTGATTGGAGATTCATGCTCCCAATATTCATCAGCCATATATATCAATGTGAAAATTTACACCATTATTTTCCATCTACAAAATTAGAATCACCATTCCACATCATTGTAGTAATCCCTCATAAAAATGGTGACCGTGATTATATACCCACCCATCCACAATAACATAGTTTCTCCTCCAATTTCTAAGGATTCAATGGTTTTGTTATCAATCCCACTACCTAAGACCATTAATTCCTGAAATAGGCCATAGAACCTCTAAAATTAAACAATCTTAGAGGTTTTCATTACACCCAATCTATAAAAGTGAGTAAACCCCCTTCCATCTACCCTAAAATTAGAAATAATCCACAAAGACTATTATAATTAATATAAATGAACTAATGAACTAATGGATCGAAATATGAGATATATGGTGTCAAATAAAAAAAAGGTTTCTTGAAGGGAAAATGGCCAAAAAAATTAAATATTACATTCCCCCCTCTTTTTTTAACAACCCATTCACTATGCATTCTCAATTTCCAATACATCTCCATCACTATGTCCCGTAATCCTTTTCTCCAATGTCCCATCATCCCATAGTATTGAAACATATTATACTACAATAACTATGTCTCTAACCATTTCATCCATATTAAAATCCAACTTCTTCACACTTTTGAGTAGGATAAATAATTGATTCCCCAAAGGGGTGGAATTTAAGTGTGATAGATTGGATTTGATCCTAGATGGCTTGGATGTGGTGGTGTTTTATTGAACCACTTGGTTGTAGGTGTTATTAATCTAATAATAATAATAATATGTTATTATTGGGTTTTTTATTACAACTCAACACACCTGATGATGGGACTTGACCTTGTGACCACTTCCCCACACACCTGTACCACCCCATTTTCTTGTAGGGAGATTAACAATAATGGTTAGATAAATGTATGAGTTGATGAACAAACTCATTATCTCAAAAAAATTAATAATGAAAAATAGAGAATCAATTATTACATGAATTATAATTTTCTTATAACAATAGAAAAATTATTAAGAAAAAATATAATATAATATAAAATGATAACACTATTAGAAATACATTAAACCAAAATTAAATCGTGAAATTAATTCTGAAAAAACACACACTAAAATTATTAGAGGTATTGTCAATTACATCCCTAGTATAATCCATAAAGACTATAAAACATAATCCAAATATATTATAGTTGAGCTCTTTGACCAAGATATCAACTATTACCATCTTGTAGCTTTATTATCATTGAGATTGATCTTTATTTATTTTAATATGGATATATTTATTATAAAATAACCTGGTTGTACATAAATACATTCACAACACTAGTATTCCATTGAGATTATGCAATCTTTTATATTGCATCAGTAGCATCAATATACCTTAGTATGTATGAAAAAATAAAATTCCCCAATATATAACATGAAGAAATATATAAACAATTATTATATTATTGCCATCAATGAGTAAACTATCACAATTGTATAAATATTTATCTCCCTATTATAAGATACAACAAAAAATACAAGGCACAAAAACATGTTTTCAAAATTACATTTTAAGAAATGCTAAAACTGTGAGCTCCCCTATGTGTAATATCAATCTGAATCCCATATGTATCAATTAAGGTCTCTTTTAGAGTATCATATAACATATCATGATCATTAAATAGCTTCATACAAACATTAAAATATGAATAAAACCAAAATAATTATAAAATTGAACTATCATATCTCAAAATGAAACCATTCCTCAAAGAATCCTTGTGCACATACCCTTAATACATTAATAAAGTGTAGATCAAATGAAATTATTTGGTGCAAGAAACATCCACTAAATGATTCATGATCCCCTAATATAGTTATATAAATATTCAAATTGAGTACAAGTATTAGATAAAAAATTACCCAGTCTTTAATTAATCATAATAATATCACTATGAAGCAATACAAAATTAATAGATTAGAACCAAAAAACAATTAAGAAACACAAAATTGTTTTATTCCAAAAATATTTAAATAAAATATAAAGTAATATTCAAGGAATTATTATATTTAATATTAATTTCGTGGGATGATATATAAATATATGTTAAAATTATAATCTACTCACAACCTGATTTTAGAGATCATGTAATTCATAATTTTTTTTAATCATCCATAATGATATCCCTAGATTTAAACATATTAAAAACCCATTTATCGTAATCCTATATCCTGGTAATATATCTCTGGTGAAGATTTCCTTGAAAATATGAATATTCTTGATCTTGTTATACTCCTCATCTTTACAAGTTTCCTGGGATGGTTTTTTAATCTTACACCTCTATTAATGGTAATTGAATGATATTTTTTCCTTGTATATTATCTCATCAAAAAGTATCCTATATTCCCTCATTACAATTTTTCTCTCCATGATTGAGTGAACTTCACATTTCCATTTTTTATTTGTATATGAGAGTATAAATCCATGTGAATATTTTATTGATGTATTAGAATATTTTAATACTTAATGTAATGAAATATTACTAAATCAATTGATAATTCCATCTATTATAAGAATCATGGATAGATTCTATAAATCCACTTACATCCATTTCTTCATCCAAGTATTTATCTTCATTAACCTCGATAATTAAATCCTCTAACCCTTTCATCTCTTTCTATATAATAGTGGGTTGGTTTTTCTTAACGCATCTTGTCAAATTCTAGTCATCCTAAACTATAAAAAGACTTAAAAATCATTGATCCCAGAATCCTTTTCTATTAGAGGCTAAAAAACAAATATAGTCATTTTCAATTATCTATTCTAGAAAATTCAATAATATGGTCGAATTTAAACCATAATATACAATAATCAAATATAATATAAACCATTATTCACATTTTCAATCCAAACAATAGATATAAGTCGCTTAAATATATAATTTTTTTCTAAAATCCTTAATGTATAGTGCATTGAAATATTATAAGCATCCAAGTCAAATTTAATATATTCACTAAGTTGTTTAGGGATTACACACAAGAAAACTTACATAAATGAATACCTTAAGAGACCTTAAAATCCAATTAATATTAGAACGATATAAGTCTCAACATAAGTTTCAAAATCTCTTGATCACTTCATCTTCTATATAGAACATCTGATAAAAAGATACAATCCTCTTAACGAACATCTATAATATTAAAAATTCCTATAAAATATAATTAAAACATTCAAAGAATCAGGATGAACCAAAAAAAAATATTTAATAAAATTGTTTTAAAATATATATTATGAAATGAAATTTAGGTGGAGAGATTTTTAAATTTATAGATAATTATGAAGTAAAAATTTTACAAAAGAAACACAATATCTTCTTATTTTAATTTAATTGTTTGTTACCCCTTATGTCGAAAATAGGTTAGGGAAACAATATTAAAATTTGAAGTGATATATTATTTTGATGATCTTAATATATAAATGGCTAGATATGATAAATAAGTTTTTTCCATGTGGTCTCATCTTTGATCTTCTACATCAGTTCCCCATATTTGCTTCCAATACTTTCATAAAAACATCATGTATAAAATATAATATAATATACTCTCAAATTTTATTAATATTTCCTTTAAAAACCATTACACTATCTTCTCCATAAAAATCATATATTCACCAACATTCCATTAGCCTATATCACGATACACCACAACTACAACCAACCTACAATAAGATCAAACTAACTAGACAGGGAAAATCAAATACTAAAACAAAACCTTATTGTAGTATATACAATTCATATACACTATAAAAACCTTGATAAATATCATAATATTCATATTTAGTCATAAAAATAATTCACATAATCGATAAAATCCTTGAATCCAAGGAAATATATAGGTATCCTTAGAAATAAGTATATGATATTTAGAGAAAATATAACAATCCATACAAACTCTATGTTCCCAATATTCCAAAAGATGATAGTATTCACATGGATCCCCCTTTAATTTTTTATATCCAAAGTAATTTTATTTAACAAAATTATTTTGAACAGCCAATATTATACCCCAAAATAATCTATTAACTAGCCAACATATATGGTATAAATCAATAATCATAAAAAAGAATATCATTTCCATACTCATCATATTAATCAAACTGATATTAATTAATTTAAAAAATTAAAAAGGATTATCTAGGGAGTATCTATCATTTTATTCAAGCAGAAAAAATATAATATTTTTTATAATGACTAGTGGACATGTGGGATAAGGTTATAGGATTATTAGAGTAGTCCATTAATTTCCTTGAATTATTAAGAATAATAGTGGTGAAACATTCATCATAAACGAACTGATTATTACCTTTATAAACAATATATTTTTACCCAATTCCAATAAATTTTGTTCCTCTATCAACCTTTAATTTCATTAGGATAATTTATTTCTTAAACATAAATAATTGATACGAATAACCAATTTCCAATATTCTAATTCTTTTATATTTTATGATATGATAAACCTTCTTATAATTATTCACTATAATTATCATTTAAATACATATCATAATTTTAAAAATATATGTCTCTAACACCTTAAACCTAATTTGTCATTATAAGTATCCTTTCAATTTTGAAATTTGTTTCAATATCAATTAAACCTTAATAATTGCCTATAGGAATAAAAATTTTAGTTTATGAATAATAAAATGTAATTAAAAATATCCATACCCAATTATTTTGGTATAAGAACAATATATCATGGAATCATAAGATATATAAATCATTATAATTTTTAAAATAGTAAGAAAGGCCCTTTAAATGACAGAGGATTATATATATGATTTTAATTTAAATTCCACAATTGAATATTTTTAAACAAATAGTTTTATTTGGACATCTAATTTTTTTTGATAATTTCATATTTTTGGTGAAATGGTGGATTCTAGTATGCTGAAATGATTTAATAAACACTATTGGGTTAATAGTGGTGGGGTACTGAGTGTCTAGTGAGCCTCTAAAGGTAGGAATAATTTGAAAACCTAAAAACAAGATATCTAGCAGCCTTGGTCTATGTAGTTAGTGGAATATAAGATACTTGATGGTGGCAACCATGTACAAGGTGGTGTAGGATATCAAATGGTATTAAAAGTCCCTACATCATAATATTGTCTTCTTTTGCTCACAATTTCACAATATTTTTCTTCAGCCAATCTCACTATCCACTAGGGGTCTCACTACCCATCCCTCATTATAAAGACCTTATCATAAGTACAAGAATCATGGGACTTATATTCCATTCTAAAACCCCTCCAATATTAAATATGGGACAATAATGAAGGTTTCCTTGCGTGAAACCCATATATCATGTTGTGAAATTCTCTAGCTAGAAACCCCTTACCCTAGAGAGCACACATCATTTAATTTGGGGATATAAAAATATATCACTCAATGTTATCTCTATGAAAAATTTCTACCCACCTCCTTTGATAATATTTTTGGATCATAGTTGGGATTTTAGGAACCTCTATCACAATATTTCCCACATTGGCTCATTTCCATATAGCTTTGTTCTTCATAAAGTCTCACTTCCCACTAGGGGATTCATTTCCCACACCTCTATAAAAAGGATTTTTGATGGGTAGGGGGACACATGGGACTTATATTCCATTCCTATATGTGGTACACTAATCAAGGTGTCATGGAATGACACCCATACGTCTGATCATGACACTATACATCCAGCAACCTCTCACCATTGGACACACACTGCATTAAATTTGGGACTCTAAATAGTGAATTTATATATTTTATAATAAAATAAAATAAAATATATTATTTTTTGAGATTTAAACCACAACACCTATAAAACTGTGATGTTTCTTAATATATTTTTCTTTAAATAAATTGTGTGTGTTTGCTGGGCGGCCTTACATGCAACCCCATGTCCATATGTAGTAAAAATATAATAAACCATTATAAAATAGACATTAAATTGAAAGGTATTAGTTAAATAACAAAATTATAATATATATGAATATTTTTTATAAATAATATAAATTTATTGATTTATTATTTATAAATAATCACTTAATTTTCTATAAAAATCATTTTAGACTTCAAAAATATGTTTTTTTTCAAAAATGGTCTTTATTTAATTATACATGCATAAAAATTAAAATTAATTTATATAATTTTTATAAATATTTTATGAGGAAATGAATATATTTTTTTAAATCAGTAGGCCAATATTATCTTTGGTCTAATTTTTATGATTTTTCTAGAAGGATTTATTTTTTTAGTGAATTGGGAAAATATATATTTTAACAAAAACTATCATTTATTTCCATGTAAAAATTCAATAATGATTCAAATTATATATTAAATCAATATAATTATATTTTAATTTTAAATAATATAATTAATTACATAACAATAATTAATATATTTTATTTTGGTATAATTTCATTCTATGACTTATAATGATACATTTCTAAAAACATTTTATATGTCCACAATGTGTTTGTATCTTGAATGATAAAGTTAATCTCTAATAATTAATTGTTTTTATTAAATTTATAGATTATATATTCAATAATTTAATTAAAAATTTATTATATATCTTTTATTGGTAATTTAATCTTAGTAAGTTATATTTTATGCAATAATATTAATTTTTCTAAAATGGGATATCATTACAGGTTGCACAGTTATTTAAAATTAAATTATGAAAATCAAAGAAATTGAATCTGGTAAAATGGATAAGAAATTTGGAATCATAATAATACATATAATATAATAGTATGAACATAATTGTTTTCTTAATGACTTGTTAAAACAATAAAATTTTGTTATCACGTTTATGGTTAAAAAAGTATACCGAGGGATTTAACTAGGAGATAAGAGTAGTAATTCAACTAATTTATAAACTATAAAAAATATTTATATATATTTAATCCTTATATAAACTTATTATAATTTTTTCCCCATTTAAATCACCTCCTAATGAAATTGACCTTATTTTATTGAAATCATTTTAAAAATTCAATATTTCTAACCCCCGTAACATATAAAATGGTCACTATACTTATCCCTTATTAACACCATTGGAACCTAATGATAACAAAATAACTACAATAATTCCTTCCTATAATCATTCCCTTAATCATATATTTTCCTTACTTATCTTATGACCAATCCTTCAAGGATAAAGGTGTAAAATAATGGGGGTCCCTCAATGAATAGGTATAAATAATATCCTAGCTCTTTTAATTATATTTTTTATTATTACTTATATAAACATATTTTATTAATATATACATTATTAATATAGTATGATAAATACACTAATATGTTATTATTATTTTTTCAAAACCACTTTATTCCCCTTCTCAATCAAATGGGAGATTAATGTATAGCTCATGTGTATATGTGGGATACCACCTCCACATAGAAATACAGTTCATTTTTCGAAAAAATATATAATATTATTTTATAATGGTGGACTTAATGTTTATATATGATATTTATATTATAATTATTCTTCAATAATTATAATATATTATACACCTTCTTACCTTCATACCCACTAGTAAACTATAGTGTCACTCCTGGAAACGTGTAGACTACCACCTCCATGACGCGATGTGATTTGTTTATCACTTCATATTTACGTGAATCGAAACAAAGGATATATTTAATTAACATATGTGATATTTTTGATAGAATAATTATTCTATAAAGGTGAGTTATCATTTATGTTACTTTCTTTTTATCAATTAAAATGTGGAAACATCACTCGTGTGTTTGTACATATTATCATCTCCATAATGTGATGTAATTAATTTGTCATCAGCAATTAATAATAATGGTTATTAAAATTTATATACTTAATATATATTATATTTTTATAATAAATATGATTCTGGATATGGAGGAACCATTATTAATGTTCAATGAAAATAATTTCTAAACAAAAACTAACATGAAATATGAAGCGATTTACAGACGAAATCACAACTTCAATAGAGAATTATTATTAAAGGGTTTTTGAAATGACATTACTGGATCATAGGTGTAATTATATGTATTAATATTGTTATTTTATTGAATTATAAAATTTTTATATTCATTTTATACAAGTTTATCATTGTTACAAAGCAATAAAGACTTGATGTAAGGGTTTCATTGTCTCATTTTCAAATTCACGAGGCATGTTTTCTATTGAGAACCATAAATTCATTTATATAGTGTGCTTATTTCCTAAAGAATTTATTTTTATATATTACTAAAATTAATTTTTATTGATTATCAATATCATGTTCTATATTTACTTTCCCTTTTATTCAAAAAAATATAATTTTTTAATCGTTTTTTCTCAACATATATTCATTGAGACATGTTTTAATTTGATGCCCCAATTTCTTATTTATATAATGTATATACTACACAAGAATTTGTTTTTTTATAATTAATAATTTAATTCAAGTTATTCATATAAGGATAGTATTTTTATTCTTTTAATGAATTGTCTTCGAAAAATGATTATATTCATAAGGTTTCTTTGTCTAGATTTTTTTTCATTGTGATATGTTTGATTTTTTACACCTATCTTCTTTTTATGAGGTGTATATACTGACTCATTGATGTATCTTGTCATTAATATCATTTTTTATGGTGTTAAATGTTTCATTTTATTGTTTTTCATTCATGGGGGTTATGATTCAAACGTTACACTAATTGTAAGGGTTTGATGTGATGATATCATTTTTACTGATATTGTTAATAAAAAAAATTTATATGATCAAGCTATAAAAAATATTATGTATTTTATTTTAGTCTAGTTATTTATATATATTACATGTTTCCTTTTTTTAATCTATTTATGTAATCTAGATACTAACAGAATGGTTTGACCAAAAACCAACCTTCTTTTTCTCTTTGATCGGGAATATTTTATTTCGTGTCCAAATTTTCATTAAAATGTGTTCATTAATTTTTTTACTATATGTAAAAGATTATTTAAAGTTAATTTTAAATATATTTGACTTTATTTACAATGTTTCAAAAAAAAATTAATCATTTTCCAAACATGGTACCTTTTCTTTTTTTTATAGTTAATGTGAATTGAATTTCTTGTTTAACTTACAATGCATGAATGGAATTCTATTTGATTATGAAAAATATTTTATTTAAATATTATTATATAGTTTTCCTTTTTACCTTATAAAATAAAACATTTTCTTTAAAAAAATTTGATATAGTTTGAATTTAAATATGTAATTTCAAATAAAAATTTTATTTCCCTCAGAATATGTTCATCTTATATTTTGTGGTAACATTTATCTATAATAACATCCTTTAATGTTTCTAATGATTTCTAGGGTTAATGATCCAATTCTACCATATTTATTCTCTTATTGGATGGTTTATGATTTTTATTATGAAATATTTGCGAAAATCACATCCAATCAACATACTATGATTTGATGATATGATGATTTTTTTATGATCTGGTGGTATACATATGTTTTTTTTAATTATATGATGGGAATACCTTGAATTATATATAAATCCAACGAATTGGGTAAATATTGATATATGATGAAAAAATAAGAATTATAATTGTGACTTAACCCATCATAGTAAGGTACTTTTACTAATAAGATGGTTTTGGGAGTGCACATTAACTAGGGAAATGATGGAAATGGGAGAGAACCCAATCCACTATGAGATTCCTTGTAACGAGACATGATTAAGGAAATGATTTTATATGATTTTGTGTAAGCCTAAAACTTATGTATTATGAAAATGGTTTGATTTAAGGGTCATGAATGATTATTAATGATTCCACACTCTTATGTCTTTTGTATTTCGATTGATTATACTTTTTCTCATTTTTCGTGATTATGATATATGAATTAATGGTTATGATTTTTTATTTTTAATCTCATATTATCATAAAATTACGTTAATCTTATGATTAATGGATGGATATATCTTATGTTTACCCTTACTGAGTAGCTTTGATCACCCTTTCTTATGTTTCCCATCCCCTAGTTATGAATATTTTTTTTAAGTATGATATGTTTAATAAGGATAATAGTTTTAAATAACTATATGGAAAATGATGTAGATATTTTTTTGTACTAATTTATTATGTACCAAAGTTAGCAAACACACTAAACCTATGCAGTTTTGAAATGGATCATATTTCAATGTGTTGAATATTTCTACTAATAAGATGTACATTTATATATTTGTTGTCTTGGGTCTCTATAATTATTATAAAAAAGGTCAATTAGCTTTTGAATTATAGGATGATGAATCTTTAGTGACGACCCAATGGATATACTTAAGTATATTTTAATATTCTAATGTTTATTTAAGGTAAAGATTATCTGGATTTCCTTGCAATAAATCTCTATCTGGAGACAATGAGTCGATCTGGTTTTGGAACAGATGCATACATGGGAAATATTCATGAAAATAGATGTTTAAGTATATCTCAGCCACCATTTCTATTCAGGGTGAATGGACCCTTACAGTACACATAGTTTGACATTCTAGGGTGGTATTCCTAGGTTAACTCTATTTTTTTTGTGATTCTATTTAAATTATTTTGGTCTATAATGAACATGTATGACCAAAGTTAATTTTAAGGTGTCATAATTTAAATAAGGTTCCATGGTTTATATACCCAAAGAATGATTTTAAAGGATTTGGTGGTTACTCATTATTTTTTCTCAACATATTCTATTGGTTTTAGTGAATGATTTAAAATAGGAGGGTTCATGTTAATGATGAATGTGATGGGTGAAGAATTTATTGTCCTCACAAGCTTCCAAATGATATGGGAGGTGGAATGTGAAATCCTATGATTATGCCTAACCAGTTATCTTGTTATATGATTAAGAACTAGATCACTAGTGAGTTTCTCAATGAACCAAATAAGAAAAAAATTGATTTGAATAAAGATCTAGAGTAAATAATATCCATATTAATACATGACAAGAATATGGGAAAGAAGAACATTGGGAAATATCTCAATAGAATAATAAGATGTTTTTGGTGTGGAAAATAAAATATAAATTAAGTGATTACCATGGAATAATGAAAATTCCAGTTAACCAAAAAAATGGGAATACTAGTTTGCATAAAGTATTAGATAAAGATAAATGTCTAAAATATATATAGTTTTATATTTTTTTAAGTCATTTTCGAAGAGTGTAATATATAGAATAGGGTCACCAATTTTTTATGGCTAATGGTTTTACTATTGATTATGAAGAGACTATTTATGACATATGAATGGAAGGAAATATAAAGGAGAAAGATGTTGAAGGCTAGTAAATGTTATATAACTGAAATATAATAATTTTGGTATTTATGTATTGGGATTCATAAATTATGTTAATTTTTTTATCAATGATATTTCTGTTATAAGAATCATGAATCATCTAACGGTTGATACACAATAGCATATATTTTTGGATTTTAAAGCTTATGTTAAATGATACCAATAACCTATAATATATTTTAGTGGTATAGTGATATTAATTTTTGAAAATTCATGATTTATGGATAGATAAACCTTAATATGTTTCTATGTTTCAGTTAATAACGGTTAGTATGGATAATGAGAAGGTTTATATTTATAAATTAGATTGGATATTAATTATGATCTTAAAATTGATTAGTGATTTTATGATAAAGTGATTTATATTATCCTTGATTAAGTTCATATTTTTTTAGATTTATGGAATATATTTGATAGTCAGTGATTTAATTAGAGGAATAAGGATATAGTTATTTTTTTCTAAGTATATATGCTTTAATTTAGGTATTATGGTGATATAAGTTATTAGAATGTTTTTGGAGAATATATGATCAATGTATTTTAATTGTTGGTATGTGTCATTAAGAATAAATTTATGTTTGTTGGGGATTAAAGTTATCATTATTTTGGAATTTGTTTTAACTTTTTCTATATTTTTCAGTCTAAAATTGTGGTGTACATATTTTTTATGAGTTTTATAGTTAACTATTTATGGAATGGTTTATGTTGAATCGTTTGTGTTATTATTGAGTTTTTAGTGATTAATATATTATTTAATCAAAAAATTTTAATAAATATTGGAAAACTTGTGATAAAAATTATTCTTTGGTAAATATATAGAGTCATAAATAATGAATTGTGATTTTCTTATAGATCATATGATCCATTAATGGGTAATTTTAGTAATTCCATAATAGAAAATTTATATTGATCAAATAGGGAAGAAAAAAGGTGGATGAAAATTAAAACACAAAACCAAAAAATAAAATTACATAATTACATTTTTGTAATTCAATGGTAAACAAATTCATCAAATATAGGGAAAATAATCTTGAAATGGAAAATATTTTCATTTTTATTATTGTTCCTGAGGAGATGCTGATATTTTTCACGCCCTCAATAATTAATGGTTTTTTAATCTTTACATTTATCTTGAACATGTTATCAAAAATCAATGTCATTTCTTTGATAGTATATTTCTCCAAAATATCCATATTTTCACTTCCTTTGAATGTTTTACTAATCTTAGAACCTAATATTGTGTTATTTAAGATAACCTTTATGTTTCTAACATCCGATTTTTGTGGGTTGTTTCATTACACCTTTATAAAATGTGGGTTTCCAACAAACGCATTTTCAAAAATTAAAACTTTGATTTCCAATATGAAAATTATGATGATGAAATTTATTTAGAGTTTTATAATGTTACAGACCATGATTTTATAATATATTTTTCATTAAATAAAATGTAAGTGTTAGGTAGATTGATTTACACATAACTCGAGTGTATATGAACGATGGTATATTAATCCATTATAATGTTGTTGTTAAATTAAAATGTATTAATAGTAACAAACACATAATGAGAAATATGTTACATGGTTATAAATAATAAAAATTCATTGATTAATTCTTAATATATAAGTACTCGATTTTTAGTAAAATCATCTTATGCTTTATTAATAAGTTTTTGTCAAAAATGGTTTCTATTTTATTTTACATCAATGAACTTTATAATAAATTTCAAGCATTTTTTGAAATATTATTTGAAGAAACTAATATAATTTTTCAAATTAGTATTCTAATATTATATTTGGGTGGATTGTTTTTTTCTAAATAGATTTATTTTTCACTAAATAGTGAATAATAATAATTTTTTTAAAAACTGTCATTTATTTTCAAGTAAAAGTATCATTATTATTTTAAATTGATCTTAATGTAACATAATTTTTCAATAATTAGATATATAAAAATTAATTACGAAATTATCATCATTATACTTGTTTTTTATATATCATTATTATTTATCTTAAAGCACATTTTTCTAAAAACTGTTTTTATATATGAAATATTGTTTTATCATATTATATTAAATTAATATTTAATTATTATTTTACTAATGAAATGTATAGATTAGATATTAAATATTTTGTTTTTACATCATTTTTTACATGGAAATAAATGTATGTAAATTATGTTTTGTTATTAAACATTAATTTTCCTTAAGTGATATTTCTTTGCAGGTTTCAGACATATTTAAAATTAAATTATACCACTTATAGAAATTGAATCTAATAAAATGGATTCTATATTCTGAATAATCATAATTAATTTAATCTCATACCTTCCACAAAGTTTTTATTCATAGTGAATAGTAAAAATAGTAAAATTTTGATATCACAGTTATGGTTAAACTGAGTTTTTAGTGGGGGTTAAATGTAATGTCCCGACCCATCTCACCATCAAACCAGTGGACAGACCGGTATCCACATGGCCTCAAGCACATATCCCCATACGCTAGAGGCTGCCGACCTGCAGCAAGGGTCTCAAGAGGTGATAGTGGGGAGACTATACCCTCTTATCAGAGATTCACAACGGTATTATCAGAGTGAAACACAAAAGTAGCGGAAGCAGTAATAGATAAACAATGAAAAAACAAAAGCTGATGATAAATAGTGATCTTTTTATAAAAATTTATCCAAATCCAATTGTCACAATATAGAGATGACGATACAGATATGGAACGAAGTACACAATACACCATGCTTTCAATACAATACAAAAGAATAAATAAAAGACAGCAAGGCCTGACAACCATTCTCCTTAGCATCCCGAGCTCCCGTTCGGTCCTTTGCTTCTATCCCCAGGTACAAGAAACACAACAATCAACCAAGGTCATGCAAACAAGAACGGTCTACTCGGGTACCCTATTACAATGGCGGCCCGAGTACAGTGTGAGATGTAAATCTCAGAAGACCGGCACCACCGGTGTCAAACCCAATCCAGATAGTGTGTATTTAATTAAACAGTAAGTAGGTATAGTAGAAATAAGCAAGCATAACAACATAGAATAACAACACCAATCCAGATTCCCAAAGGAATCCCGACGGCTATACCAGCTTCAGCTCGTTGCTGGGATATCAATATATTCATACCACTACAATTACATATGTAAATATTTATAGATTAAGGTGTGGGGTAAGCATGCCTCCCACCCATCAACTGAAGATAGTGGGCACGAGGTAAAAATAACTTTCATCCATAGTATACAATGGAAACGAGGTAAGAATGCCTCTCGTTTCTAGAAGATACAGGCAAGGGGTAAGAATGCCTCCCTTCCATCACATTCATTCAACCATCATGGGGTATAACTGCCTCCCTTCTGTCACAATCATAATACTGGAATTGGGTATAACTGCCTCCCATCCAGACACGTAGTCATCCACAGAAGTCAACTGGAAAGGGTTAAGAATGCCTCCATCTTAGACATGTAATCATCAACAGATGTCAACTGGCAAGGGGTAAGAATGCCTCCCTTCCAAACATGTACTATCACACTTATCACTTTGGCATGGGGTATACATGCCTCTCATCCAGATACACAATCATCACCATGTGGCATCAGCAAGTGCACACTCACATTAAGACCATGTTTATATTATAATACTTATGGAATTACCTCATAAGCATTCAAAAGTCATATCACAACCACAAACAATCATACAACCCATATCCACGTAAACGGTTATAAACACATCATACAAATATAACTAAGGCAAACCATCTTAAGTATCATCATCACATTTATACTTAAGGTACATGAGGAAACCCACTCATGTACGGTTTTTGCTAACCCCCAGTTCATTCTTTATTCCTATTATATCATTTCAAGGTCATTTAGGGATTTACAAAGCGTAAAGAGGTGCTATGGACTACACCTCCCAGGTAAGTCCCCTTCACTAGATCCATTCAATTAACATAAGCCATGCTTATTCCCTTATCCTAAGGCATGGTCTTACTAGACCAAACCATTTCATTCAAGTTTCACCAAATCATAACAAAGGGTTAGTAGGCCAGAATGAGAATCTACATCCTACTTTTATCTTGAAGACAGCGCACCTCTGATCGAGGGGTTTTATTATTAAATCACTGGTCTAGTGATAAAGAAACCATTTTATCTTATTTGTTCAATTCACATGATTTTCACAGAAGCATTTAATCGACAAAACATTCATAATTAAAATACTAAAACAATGTAGTATTAATCTCATTAAATGATTCACTTTCAATTAAAGGGCAAGGAGAGGGACCCTACCTCAAGGTGGATCCATCCGTCCACTCTGGCACATGACTCTTTCTAACTAAGAGATACAGTTGCTGTGCCCCCACTAGGAATAACACAATATGAACCTTAAAACAACAAAATATATTATCATAGAGGATACGCAAACCATAAACGGGCAAAACCCTTACCTTAGAATCAACTCGTTGGACCGAAATGACAGCAATCTACCTCACCTTCGGCCTCAGATGCCATACACACAACAACGAGGTCCTGAGGGGCCCTCATCATAACCCTAGAACAAAGGATCCCTAAGAAAAAGGAATAAAAAACTATACCTAAACCTAGGGTGGTCGGCCGAATGAAAACAGGGCATGGAGGAGCCCTAAAATCGGCCAATAAGGGAGAAGGAAGGAGGGAGGACACTTACCGCGGAGATTCGAAGGAGGAATCACCATGAACGGAGGAGGAAGGAGGTGCGTCCGAGAGGAGACTCGCACATGGCCGAGGTGCCAATGGAGGGGGTTCATGTGGTTTCTGGACGAGAAAAGTGAGGGGAGGGTTTATTAGTTTAGGTTTTATTTTATATTCTTTTAAAAACATCTAAAAACCCAAATGAAGGGTCACATATGATTTGACCTGCACGGTTTGCCAAACCGTACGGCCTTTAATGGACACCCCAAGCACCCTGCACAGGATGACAACACGGTTTGGGGAAACCATGCATAGGTCGTGCGAACTCCTATGCCTTCTAATTTTAAGCTACACGGTTTGGGCCGCATGGTTTAGGAAATCATGCGCCAACCATACACCTCATACTGTCCTTTAAAAACCACCTTTCTTCGGGTCTGATGGACCCGAAACACCACAAGACACTCAGGAAAATTATCACACCTTCGGCCAACCCCAAAAACAATGAAAAGAAGGCTTCAAACCTTCGGAACCACGTTATAGATCCTGATTCTAAAAACTACCGGTTCAGAAATTGAAAAAGATCAATTTCCCCAAATTTTTTATCCTGGCTCAAAACGCGGGTCATTAAAACCTTCCCACCTTAGAACTTCTCGTCCCCGAGAAGCCATCAGCAACAACACACACATCATTTGACCTACATGGGTCGTGAATCTTCATTCAATGATCGCATTACATTTCCAAAAGTTCAACGCTCCATGATCATCCACTTAAGCACACGACACTTAAGTCGTCAACACCCGAGCCAACGCTCATTTTGCAACCGAAACACCCAGATGAATCTTACCTGAGCCCGTCATACGAGAGATACAATCTCATCATCGTATCACTATGAAACCAATCAAAGGTACTCCCCACCTTATATTTTTAACGTTAAGCGATCAAAACTCAAACCACAACTCTACCACCTTTCAAAAGGACTTTCAAAAGCCTGCTCCAAGCGTTCCAAAGACGCACCTATCGTGATTTTGAAATTGAAGTGCCCAGATCAGTGTGAATCACTGAGAGGGGGAGGGGGTGAATCAGTGATTCCTTAAAACTTTTTACTAATTGATTCTTTATCAATTAAACCTCTATGGCTGGTTAAAGCCTCTATCCACTCTTCTTATGTCTCTCAACCTTTCCCGGATAATGCAGTAATGAAAAGGCACAGGACACAAGGATTTACAAGGTTCGGCACCAAAGGCCTACATCCTTGCCATGCTCTCTCAGCATGGATTCTCCATTATAACCTGTTAAAATTACAATGGTCGATACAGAGTCCCACTGTATCTCTCCTGAGTCCCAAAGGAGGGTCTTTATACTGCGTCCCACAGTGTTACCAGAGTCCCACTGGCCTGCTCCAGAATCCCACTGGAGACTTCCTCCACCCTGAGTCTCACATGGGTCTTCTCCTGGCTGCTCGAGTCACACGAGTAGCTCTTCTTCTTGTTCAGCTCTTCAAGTATCCTCAGCAGTCTGGGATAAAGACTGCTGGCCTTGCTCTGTACCTCTGATCACTTGTGATGATCAGGTCTTCTCGTCTAGCTCGGGCTTTATCACCTTCTTCTAAGGATGACCCGGCTTCTCTCTTCAACTACTGAATGCTCAGACAACTGATGTCTTTATCTTCGGTCTGGTCCAGTCTCAGTTGCAAACCACTGATTTAGCACTGTTCACGTGTGCACGTGCATGCATGCATGCATGCACTTCCCCTTTCCACTTCTTGGTGCAGTAGACCCTTAGAGGGTGTAATTCTTTTCAGCACACACATTCACTGAACTTCACACACTTTATCCAATTTGTTTACACACTTAGAGTGTGTTCTACTTTAGTGTGGGTCTTTCACTTCTTTCTTCTTCTAAGTGTGAACACACTTTTAGTGCACACACTAGGTTCGGCCTTCACTTGTTAAGCACACACAAGTTCTTCACTTTGCACACACACTTGAATGAGTTCTTCTTTGTTGTGGCCTACACTTCATTTCTTGCACACACCCAAGGCTACGACCTCTTTGTTAATTTTTCACACACAAGCCGTAGGTACGTAATGGCCTTCCTCTTCTTGTACTCTTCCACTTTTCACACACACTTTGTTTTTCTCTTTTAAACTTCAAGTGTGCACAACCACAAGGGCTACGGCCTCTTTATTTTCTTTTGCATGCAACCAACCCGTAGGTATTCTTCCTTCACTTGGCACACAAGCACAAGGCTCGGCCTTCTCAATGTTCACACAAGAGGGACTGCCTCGGGTCCTCTTACTCCACTTACCACACACACGAGGCAAGGCCTCGGCCTTCTTTGGCACACACACAATGTGTGTAGAACACAGGGCAAACAAGCCTCGGGTCTTCACCTAGCCTTCGGGCGCGTAAGGTGCACGGCACAGGGGCGCGCAAGACCTCCTTCCCGCGGGGCGCGCAAGTGCAACACCCGCGGGGTCTTCCTCCTGCCGCGCAAGGGTGCGGGCAGAGAGGGAACAAGCCTCGGGCGCGCAAAGTGTTGCGGCCACAAGCTCTTCCTGCCGCGCAAAGGAAAGCACGCAGGGGTCTTCCCTTCACCTCTTTCGCGCAAGGGATGCGCAAAAGGGACTTCTCTCCCTTTCTTCTTGTCGTGCAAAGGGGTTTCACGCAAGGATCTCAGCCGCGCAAATATAATTGCGCGGGGGCTTCAACTTCGCGAGGCAGAGCACATGCGGGTCTTCTGATTTTCAAGAAAGCTTCAGCGCAGCAGCAAGCAAAAACGAGGTCTCAGACTCTCTTTTTATAGGCAGAGATGCCTCATATCTTCCGCGGAGAGATAACTTTAATCCCTGAGATTTTCGGGTATTTCAAGATTCTGCAAATCTTGATATCTTCCTCTGTTTCACACGCGGGTTCTCCCTTTTTTATTTCTCCTCGTGCATGCGATTTAAAACGCATGCAAGCCTTCGGTTTAGGCGTTCGAGCAACGTGGCACGCCCTCGGCAACTTTGTTTGCCTCGGCCGAATCCCGAATTCTTTCTCGATGCATGCATGCAACATTTTAATGCATGCATGAGTTCAGTGTGGCCAGACGAGTACGAGGGAGCCTTCGGCTTCGAAAATGGTGGCCGGGAACTCGAATTTTGTCTTCGGGGAGGCTCTGGTTCAGCGGCGGCTCGCAGGGAGGCTTCGGCTCGAGCTCGAGGTGGAAGACGAGCCACGGCCGTCGGATCAGGCGTTTGAATATCCTCGGATGGCCTGGATCAGAAGATCTCGCGCGGGATCAGATGTGCGGCTTAGATCGTCCGCGCGATTGGATGAGCGGCCAGGATCTCTTCCGCGGGAAAATCCCCGTCCCACATCGAAACGAAGCCCGGTTTATCCGCGGCTTATTACCCCAGCGCTCTCCGCTACTCAGCAATTGAATCTCCTCCCCTCTCGGTGCCGCCCCGCACCGAGTTCTCCCTGCGGGCACGCTCTGCGCCCACTATGCTCCCTGCGGGCGCGCCACTGGCACCCACTATGCACCCTTCGGGCGCACTCCTGCGCCCACGCTGCGCGGATTTCATCACCGCGTGGCCTCGGGGCTTATACACGGCCCCGACCTCTCTTGGGCTGGCCCCATGGGATCCCCTTGGGCGTGGTGACTGGTTCCCACATGTGCCTTGGGTTGAACCCTTAAGGATGGCCCTTGAGGTTGGCATATTTTTTGCTTGAATATACACTAAGTATACAAAGTACTTAAGTGTAAAATGCCAAATGCCCTTTCTCTTCTTCTTCATTTCTTCCCTTCTCTTCTTAATTAGAATTCCTCAAATCTCCTCAACATATACTCATTACTTAGGAGTGAATTCTTGAAGGTTCTTTTTCATCAACCGAACTCTTGAATCAAACATATTCATCAAAGTTCTTTATTGATCCAATCAGAGATCAAGTTGGATCTTCTTCTGATTCACATGCACTAAGAGATAGTGCATGGACTTATTCAGCTCACTTCATCCACTTAGGACTTGTGGATGGATCTTCTTCAACTCCTCATGCATTGTCACTACAATGCATGGTCTTCAATCATTGTTGTGACTTTGTATCATCAGGATACAAGTTCTATGAACTTAAAGATCAGCTCAACAATCGTCAGATGTTACTAGAGAATGTTTCAACCACATCTCCTATGCCACTTAGTGAATCTCCTAAGTGACATGCATCTTAGTACCATGGCCATTCTCCTTCATCACCATCACCATCACATCCTTTGACATTCACATCTTGACTCCTTGACATCCATTCATTCCAAGACAACTTCATGCCTCATTGACAACAAATGCAACACAGTGCACTTCAATCTCCCCCTTTGTATTTGTTGTCAATACACCACTTCAGCACATATGAATGGGTCAATATGTGTGCCAATATTTTCTCCCCCTTATTGGCAATCAAATTCAAAGGTGTGGTGTGGTTCACTTTCAAAAATCTCTTCCTCCCTTTTAAAAAGTATTTTCTTGAAAAACACTGAGAGAGGGATGATGTCACATGTTCTTCTTTAGCAAAGAACCTTTAGTAGATCAACTCTAAGTCTACTTGGGCTAACCCGGTGTAGAAAACAAGAGTGATGTAACCAAGGTACTCAATGCTGTCCAACATTCACTATACATGTGAGATCATGCTTCAGGGGTTTGAAAATTTTTCAGATATAACAATGAATTGCTAAATCCTGCACATACTTCACAAAACTCATTAGAAAGTTCAGTGCAAAGATAAAGCTCCCCCTTTCATTCATTTGTCTTCAATCCATACTCCCCCTTAATTGACAAGATAAACTCAATTAAGAAACAAGGGATGAAAGCATGATTGGAATACCTTCACTTTCTCAAGATGATATTAATTTTAGAACATCATCTTCTTCAGAATTGCTCCCCCTCAAGGGGTGCACTCCGTTCTGTCCAAACCATCCTCCAGCTGAGAATGATCATCATCTTCAATTCCCTGCAATGTCAGCACATTTAAATACCAATAGTATAAGGGAATAAGATGGAACCTCCTTGGTTCATCAATGTGAACAACAGGGTTGAGAAGATTCTCTCAACCGAGATGTCCCATTTTCACCAGTCTTCACACTTGCAAATTTGATCTTCATTGATGATTGTGCTGGTGTGGTTCTCAACCCATCTTCATGTGAAATCTTTTTCTTCCCTTTTGCTTTAGCAAATGCCAGAGCTTCATCTTCAGCTCTTTGTAGTTCTCTGGCAAGTTGCAACTGATGTGGCCATATGACAAGTAAATCATTTGAAAGTGTGGCATCAGTTCTGGATATTCCACATGGTTCCTTTGATTCTGCTAAGCTACCTCTCTTAGGCAACTTATTTTCAATCAATCCCTTCTTCTTCTGGATTTATTGTCTTTTGGAGTTCAGTTGGCTTCTATTGATTTTCATGGCTACTTTACAAAGATCCATGGTATGACCATTCTTTCCATAGTAGAAGCACTTCTTCTTGGTGGTCCTTCTGGATGACTCACCCTTCTTGGATTTGAATTCCAAGGACTTCTCTTCATTTTTCAAAACCTTCTTGGGAGCATCTTCAACTTTCTTCTTGCTTCCCAAGGATTCTTTCTGAGCCAGGTTCTGTGATCTTTTCTTCTTTTGAGCTCTGGATACAGTTGGAGATTGACATGTATCTTTTTGACCACTTTTGCAATCATCCCAGATGTTGTCAAGTAATCCAAATCTATTTGCAGTAAACAGATGTCTCTGGACCTGCGGATGTTGCTTCCTTCCTTCTGGCTTGCTCCCCCTTGGCATGGGCTTCCTCTGTGCTTTGGCATTCAGTGGATTGTACCAACAATCCTTTGCACAATGCCCATACTTGTTACAACACCAGCATTGTCCCACGAATCTTGACCTCTTCAGTCCTTCTGATTGTAGGGTACTTTTCTTGACCTGTTGTGCTGTTTCAGGAGAGCTCTGCTTCTTTACTGTCTTCATCCATATTTGTTTGGATTCATTCTTCCATCCTGCACTTTTAGTAGAAACACTTTTAGAAGCATGAGTACAAGATGGTATGGATGGTACCTTCTTTTTAGAAGTTGTTGCCCTTTTATTATAGGATGTCTTTCTTTTAGAATCATCCTTCTCAAAGCTCACTTGAGTGGCAACATTTCTTCTTTTAGCTGACTGGGAGGATTCAGCTTTGGGTGATTGCAGATTTTTCAATATCACCTCTAGTTCTAAGCATTTCATATTGAGGGAGTTCTTCTCATCCTCAATAGTTCTTAGCCTTCCTTCCCATTTCTCTTCCAACTGCTTTATCTGGTCTTCATGCACCTTATTCATTTCAAGCAATGAGTTGTCAAGCTCCTTCACCTTTTTTACTTTGTCTTCAAGTTGAGCATCTTTAACAACCATTGATACTCTATGCCTCTTCTCCAGTGCATGGTAAACATCTTTGACTATTATCATAAAGAATTCTTTCTCAGAAAGGCTTCTTTGCAATTCTTCATCAGTGTCTTCAAATCTTTCATTGCAAAGGAAAATAGTTTCATCTTTAGCCTTCACCAGCTTTCTGAGAGTGTTGGTTATGCCAACCCTTTTTGCCAATTGGACTTCCAGAGAATTGGCCTCATCTTCTAGCTGTAATTTTTCTTCTTGAAGATCAAGGAGGCCTGTAGCTATACACATTGCAACTTTCTTGGGGACTCTCTTCTGAAGATATTTGATTGCATTTAGAAGATCATTGTTTCTTCCATCTCCATCACAGCTAGAGCAGGCTTCATCAGAAGAATGATAAAAGGAATTGTCATCTGATGTGACATTCACATTTCTTTCCATAGAAGGAGTTTCTCTGATTGCAACAACCTTCTTCCTCATCTTCTTTGCCTGTTTCTTCTTTCTATTTTTCTGAGTCTTGGCAGATATCTCCATTTGAGGCTGGTCACTCATTTCCTCAAATCTGCACTCCATAAAGACTCCCTTGGATCTTTTAGAGGTAACCTCCCTCTGATACCAATTGAAGTGCCCAGATCAGTGTGAATCACTGAGAGGGGGAGGGGGTGAATCAGTGATCCCTTAAAACTTTTTACTAATTGATTCTTTATCAATTAAACCTCTATGGCTGGTTAAAGCCTCGATCCACTCTTCTTATGTCTCTCAACCTTTCCCGGATAATGTAGTAATGAAAAGGCACAAGACACAAGGATTTACAAGGTTCGGCACCAAAGGCCTACATCCTTGCCATGCTCTCTCAGCATGGATTCTCCATTATAACCTGTTAAAATTACAATGGTCGATACAGAGTCCCACTGTATATCTCCTGAGTCCCACATGAGGGTCTTTATACTGCGTCCCACAGTGTTACCAGAGTCCCACTGGCCTGCTCCAGAATCTCACTGGAGACTTCTCCACCCTGAGTCTCACAGGGGTCTTCTCCTGGCTGCTCGAGTCACACGAGTAGCTCTTCTTCTTGTTCAGCTCTTCAAGTATCCTCAGCAGTCTGGGATAAAGACTGCTGGCCTTGCTCTGTAGCTCTGATCACTTGTGATGATCAGGTCTTCTCGTCTAGCTCGGGCTTTATCACCTTCTTCTAAGGATGACCCAACTTCTCTCTTCAACTACTGAATGCTCAGACAACTGATGTCTTTATCTTCGGTCTGGTCCAGTCTCAGTTGCACACAACTGATTTAGCACTGTTCACGTGTGCACGTGCATGCATGCATGCATGCACTTCCCCTTTCCACTTCTTGGTGCAGTAGACCCTTAGAGGGTGTAATTCATTTCAGCACACACATTCACTGAACTTCACACACTTTATCCAATTTGTTTACACACTTAGAGTGTGTTCTACTTTAGTGTGGGTCTTTCACTTCTTTCTTCTTCTAAGTGTGACCACACTTTTAGTGCACACACTAGGTTCGGCCTTCACTTGTTAAGCACACACAAGTTCTTCACTTTGCACACACACTTGAATGAGTTCTTCTTTGTTGTGGCCTACACTTCATTTCTTGCACACACCCAAGGCTACGACCTCTTTGTTAATTTTGCACACACAAGCCGTAGGTATGTAATGGCCTTCCTCTTCTTGTACTCTTCCACTTTTCACACACACTTTGTTTTTCTCTTTTAAACTTCAAGTGTGCACAACCACAAGGGCTACGGCCTCTTTATTTTCTTTTGCATGCAACCAACCCGTAGGTATTCTTCCTTCACTTGGCACACAAGCACAAGGCTCGGCCTTCTCAATGTTCACACAAGAGGGACTGCCTCGGGTCCTCTTACTCCACTTACCACACACACGAGGCAAGGCCTCGGCCTTCTTTGGCACACACACAATGTGTGTAGAACACAGGGCAAACAAGCCTCGGGTCTTCACCTAGCCTTCGGGCGCGCAAGGTGCACGGCACAGGGGCGCGCAAGACCTCCTACCCGCGGGGCGCGCAAGTGCAACACCCGCGGGGTCTTCCTCCTGCCGCGTAAGGGTGCGGGCAGAGAGGGAACAAGCATCGGGCGCGCAAAGTGTTGCGGCCACGAGCTCTTCCTGCCGCGCAAAGGAAAGCGCGCAGGGGTCTTCCCTTCACCTCTTTCGCGCAAGGGATGCGCAAAAGGGACTTCTCTCCCTTTCTTCTTGTCGTGCAAAGGGGTTTCACGCAAGGATCTCAGCCGCGCAAATATAATTGTGCGGGGGCTTCAACTTCGCGAGGCAGAGCACACGCGGGTCTTCTGATTTTCAAGAAAGCTTCAGCGCAGCAGCAAGCAAAAACGAGGTCTCGGACTCTCTTTTTATAGGCAGAGATGCCTCATATCTTCCGCGGAGAGATAACTTTAATCCCCGAGATTTTCGGGTATTTCAAGATTCTGCAAATCTTGATATCTTCCTCTGTTTCACACGTGGGTTCTCCCTTTTTTATTTCTCCTCATGCATGCGATTTAAAACGCATGCAAGCCTTCGGTTTAGGCGTTCGAGCAACGTGGCACGCCCTCGGCAACTTTGTTTGCCTCGGCCGAATCCCGAATTCTTTCTCGATGCATGCATGCAACATTTTAATGCATGCATGAGTTCAGTGTGGCCAGACGAGTACGAGGGAGCCTTTGGCTTCGAAAATGGTGGCTGGGAACTCGAATTTTGTCTTCGGGGAGGCTCTGGTTCAGCGGCGGCTCGCGGGGAGGCTTCGGCTCGAGCTCGAGGTGGAAGACGAGCCACGGCCGTCGGATCAGGCGTTTGAATATCCTCGGACGGCCTGGATCAGAAGATCTCGCGCGGGATCAGATGTGCGGCTTAGATCGTCCGCGCGATTGGATGAGCGGCCAGGATCTCTTCCGCGGGAAAATCCCGCGTCCCACATCGAAACGAAGCCCGGTTTATCCGCGGCTTATTACCCCAGCGCTCTCCGCTACTCAGCAATTGAATCTCCTCCCCTCTCGGTGCCGCCCCGCACCGAGTTCTCCCTGCGGGCGCGCTCTGCGCCCACTATGCTCCCTGCGGGCGCGCCACTGGCGCCCACTATGCACCCTTCGGGCGCGCTCCTGCGCCCACGCTGCGCGGATTTCATCACCGCGTGGCCTCGGGGCTTATACACGGCCCCGGCCTCTCTTGGACTGGCCCCATGGGATCCCCTTGGGCGTGGTGACTGGTTCCCACATGTGCCTTGGGTTGAACCCTTAAGGCTGGCCCTTGAGGTTGGCATATTTTTTGCTTGAATATACACTAAGTATACAAAGTACTTAAGTGTAAAATGCCAAATGCCCTTTCTCTTCTTCTTCATTTCTTCCCTTATCTTCTTCATTAGAATTCCTCAAATCTCCTCAACATATACTCATTACTTAGGAGTGAATTCTTGAAGGTTCTTTTTCATCAACCGAACTCTTGAATCAAACATATTCATCAAAGTTCTTTATTGATCCAATCAGAGATCAAGTTGGATCTTCTTCTGATTCACATGCACTAAGAGATAGTGCATGGACTTCTTCAGCTCACTTCATCCACTTAGGACTTGTGGATGGATCTTCTTCAACTCCTCATGCATTGTCACTACAATTCATGGTCTTCAATCATTGTTGTGACTTTGTATCATCAGGATACAAGTTCTATGAACTTAAAGATCAGCTCAACAATCGTCAGATGTTACTAGAGAATGTTTCAACCACATCTCCTATGCCACTTAGTGAATCTCCTAAGTGACATGCATCTTAGTACCATGGCCATTCTCCTTCATCACCATCACCATCACATCCTTTGACATTCACATCTTGACTCCTTGACATCCATTCATTCCAAGACAACTTCATGCCTCATTGACAACAAATGCAACACAGTGCACTTCAGAAATGATCAACGGTATATTTCCCATCGAACTCTAATCCCAAGTCTAAAAATGTCAAGCCACTCTAGATGACAATTCAAGAAGATGCCCATCTTAGGCGGCCGACGCTTTACAAGCTAAACAACGATGTCTTCTCGCAAGGCATCCTGCATTCACCACGAGGACATTCACCAAAAATCTCATACCCAAATCTTGGTAAAATCTCAAAGATCTACCCATGAAGGAATCCACACATCCCTTGTGCAACGCTGAAAGAGAACAACCAAAAGAGCTCAATAGCTATTATAAACATTAGTGTGGCGTAAGACCGACGCTCTCTTAGTGCATCCAGGATGAAAGTAAGATATGGGACAATATCATCACATAACAGAGTACACTAAGAGGATTGAAAATAGATTTGAGTTATTTATACCCAAAAACTGGAAAGGAGATCTGTCAAACCACCCCTGGTCGACTCTGAAGAAGAAACTAGGCTTCACCCGCCGACAACCCATGATTTCAACCGATCACGATGCCTCTTCCCACACGAGGCATTCATCGATCAACCTTACCACTAAATCCCAAAAACAGTCGAGAAAAACCCAACCATTTTCAAAGATGGACATTCTTGGCATGTTTCTTCTACCCAGAAGGACACACTTTACTCAACTGGAATGATGCTTCCCACCTTAGAAGGGTCGGTGTCATCGAAAGGAGAAAGACCAGCTGCTCACAAGTAGACTTGTTCATAATCAACAGAGAATACGTGTGTCGCTCCTCCTATCCACGATAACCACGTTCAACATACAAGGAATCCAAAGCAATAATAACGACGTGTCAACAATCCGAGCCTTCTAGAACAAATCATCCCGAGAATTGGGATAAATTGATTCTGAAATGCTTAGGTCACTCTACCAAAGAGATGACCCGAGACCATACACAGTATTGCAAGAGATACATCCGAACATCGTAATGCCCCATACGACCATTCTCTTGGACGAAGACATGTCAAGTCATCCATTACTATGCAAAAGAGAAGGTTAAATGACAAACATGGGGACCGACCATGCCCGAGGCATGTCCAACCAACTGATACAGAGCATTACCTGATGCTCAATCCCTTAACAAGATCAAAAGAAGCATGACCACCCGTCCAAACAAGGGCGTCATTAGAACTGGAATTCCTACATGGGACAATGGTACCCGAATAGTACACAACTTCAAAAAGTTCACAGAACAAGCCAAGCACATAAGCTATAAGGGAGCTACCTACCACGGGCTAGCCCCTCACGAAAAACAAATGTTGACCTAGGCACTTGGTCACACCCAACAAAAGTCATCGGGCTCAAAGCCTAACATTTACCATCATTGCTAAAGGAAAACTGCCAGTGGTAAACAGGTAAGGGTCTGTTCTAAGGCATTCACAAGAAAGACATAACCTACCCACACACGGGTTCTCAACAGAGGACACCACTACAGGTTCATTTTCCCAAGCCCTATATATTTATTCACATTCATCATTTAACCACTTTAAAAGATTAATTTCAACACATCATGTACCCTTTTTCAAACAAAAATCACCAGGCACTTGATCATTTTATCAAACAGCTAAAAGCATAACCGGAAAGTTTCAACCAACTTCCCTTTAACCACTAAACATTTATCAGAAATACCATATTATTCTGACAATTTATCATAATAAAATCCTTTTTAACAATTAGGTGACCTACGAGGGTCCCAACAAGCCAATTCCCATCAGATCAAAACCAAAAATCTTTTACAAAAATAAGAAATTCACAAGAAATACTACCATTTTATTCATTATGGGTTTCCAGTTCCCAACTCATGAAGCGCACATACACTCCATGGTTTGAAATTTGGATTCCATTAAACGAATGAAAGTACATTCAAGAAATAAACATGCTCAAGGAAATCATCCAGTCATACGGGGGGGAACATACCAATTTGTAAAGTGCCCATACACTTCATAGTTTGGAATTTGGCCCCCTTTAATCAAAACCAAACTCATTTTAAAATTTGACATTAGCATCCCTTTTCGGAAATCCGATTACGCAGGTTACCCTTTCCCAGCTATAAGGATCTCATACACTTTATAACTGAAAATTGGCTCCTGTCGTAACTGTAATAACTTAATTTAGCAAAATCAACCAATTTCTTTTTTGATCAAAATGGAATGATATCGTAAGCAGTAACATCGAACATGCTATATCATAGAAGCATAGAATAACTACCACAATACCTATCACAACCGCAGGCATAAAAAATTCATCCTACATGACATGGAATGTGATTTTTAACAATGTTCCTTTACGATGCATGAGATGGAATACCCTCGTATCATCGGGTTGCAATAGAAACCAATCCCAAATTTCATCAACAGTATCAATAGAAAACACGTTTCTCACCCAAATGTGAAATAAAATCAACCGTAATAATCAAAATCATTAAAATAATAATTGCATTCGAGGTAATTTGGATTTTTCTTATGCACGGGGTGGCCAATCCCAGACACAGCTCATTACCAAATTCCAATTCCTTCCTATCCCTGTCTAATGTTGCCAAACATCAAAACAAATCAGAAGATAAAACTCCTCTGATACCACTTTGTAACGTCCCAGAACGACTCACCATCGAACCGGTGGATGGACCGGTCGCCACATGGCCTCAAGAACATCTCCCCGTACGCCAGAGGTTGCCGACCAGAAGCGAGGGTCTCTAGAGGTGATAGTGTGGAGACTATACCATCTTATTAGAGTTTCACAGCGGTATAATCAGAGTGAAATAGAAAAGTAGAGGAATTAGTAATATATAAACAATGAACAAACAGTAGCTGAAGATAAATAGTGATCATTTTATAAAAATTTGGCCAAAGGCAGTTGTCACAATACAAGGATAATGATACAGAGATAGAAATTCGTACACAATACCACATGATTTCAAAAAAATACAAAAGAATAAAGAAAAGATAGCAAGGCCTGATGGGAATTCTACTGAGCATCCCGAGCTCCCACTCAGTCCTTTGCTCATATCCCCAGGTACAAGCAACACAACAATCAACCTAGGTCATGCAAACAAGAATGTTCTACTCAGGATACCTAGTGCAATGGCGGCCCGAGTATGGTGTGATATATAAATATCAGTTGGCCAGGACAACCAGTTTCTAAACAAATCCAGACAGTGTGTCTTTAATTAAACAGTAAGCAGGTATAGCAGAAATAAGCAATTTGAACAACATAGAATAACAACACCCATCCAGATTCCCAACGGAAACCCGATGGCTATACCAGCTTCGACTCGTTTCCTGGATATCAATCTGATCATAACACTATAGTTACATATGTAAATATTTAAAAAAGATGGCATGGGGTAATCCTGCCTCCCACCCATCAGCTGAAGATAGTGGGCACGAGGTAAGAATGCTTCTTGTCCCTAGTATCCAATGGAAATTAGGTATGAATTCCTCTCATTCCTAGAAGATACTGGCAAGGGGTAAGAATGCATCCCTTCTATCAAATTCATTCAACCGTCATGGGGTATAACTGCCTCCCATAAGTCACAATCATAATACTGGCATGGGGTATAACTTCCTCCCTTCCAGACACGTAGTCATCCACAGAAGTCAACTAGTAAGGGGTAAGAATGCCTCCCTCCCAAACATGTTATCATCAACTGATGTCAACTTGAAAGGTGTAATAATATCTCCCTTCCAGACATGTATTGTCACACATATCACTCTGGCATGGGGTATAACTACCTCCCATACAGACACGCAATCATCACATGGTGGCATCAACATGTGTGCACTCACATTACAACCATGTTTATATTATACTACTTATGGCATTACCTCCTAAGCATTCAAAAGTCATATCACAATCACAAACAATCATAAAACCCATATTCATGTAAACTGTTATAAACACTCCATACAAATATACCTATGGAAAACCATCTTAAGTATCATTATAATATTTATACATAAGGTACATGAGGTAACTCACTCAAGCACGGTATTGGATAACCCCCAAATCATTCTTCATTCCTCTTATATCATTTCAAGGAAATTTATGGATTTACAAAGCGTAAAGAGGTGCTATGGACTACCCCTTCTAGATAAATCCCATTAACTAGATCCATTCCATTAACATAAGCCGAGATTATTCCATTATTATAAGTCTTGGTCTTACCATCCTAAACCATTTCATTCATGTTTCACCAAAGCATAACAAAGGTTTAGCAGGCCAATATAAGAATTGACTTCCAACATTTATCTTGAAGACAACGCACCTCTAATCAAGGGGTGTTATTATTAAATCGTTGGTTTAGTGTCCAAGCAACCATTTTATCTTATTCCTAAAATTCACACAATTTTCACAGAAGCATTTAATCGACTAAACTTGCATAATTAAAATACTAAAACAATGTAGTATTAAAATCTTTAAATGCTTCAGATTAAATTAAAGGGAAAGGAGCGGGACCCTACCTCAAGGTGGATCCATTCGTCCACTCCGGCTCTTGACGCTTTGTAACTAAGAGCAGCTGTTGCTGCTCCCTCACTAGGAATAACACACTATGAACCTTAAAATAACAAAATATTTTAACATAGAGGATGTAGAAACCCTAAAAGGGAGAAACCCCTATCTCAGAATCAACCCGGCAGACCAAAATGACTACAATCTGCCTCGCTTTCGGTGGAGGATGTCGTACGCACAACAACGAGGTCCCGAGGGACCCTCCGCATAACCCTAGAACAAAGGAACCAAATGAAAAACGACTAAAAAACAATCCCGAAACCTATGGGTTTTTTCCGAATGAAAACAGGGAAATGAGGAGCCCTACAATCGGCCAAGAATGGATGAGTAAGGAGGAAAAAGACTTACTGTGAAGATTCGAAGTAGGAATCGCCCAGAACGGAGGAAGAAGGATGTGCAGCCGAGAGGGGAATCGCGCGAGGCCAATGCGCCAAGGGATGTGATTTTTGTCGGTTCTATCCCAGAGGAGTTAGGAGAGGGCTTATTAGTTTAGTTTTTATTGTAAATTATTTTTAAAACATCTAAAATCCCAAATGGATGGCCCCACACGGTTTGACCCGCACAGTTTTCCAAACCCTGCACAAACCGTGAAGCCTCTAATGGAAACCCCAGGCGCTCCGCTTGGGCTGGACTCATGGTTTGGGGAAACTGTGCACAGGTCGTACGGACTCTTATGCCTCCTTATTTTAAGCTGCACAATTTGGGCCATACGGTTTGGGAAACTGTGCTCCTCCTGATGTCCTTTAAAAACCACCCGTCTTCAGGTCCGATGCACCCGAAACACCTCGAGAGACTCAGGAAACTTTTCAAACCTTCTCCCAACCCCAAAAAAATTAAAAATAAGGGTTCTAACCTTTATAACCTCATTCCGAAGCCCGATTCTAAAAACGATTGGTTCAGTCATTGAAAAAGTTCAATTTCCCCCAATTTTTTTTAACATGGCTCAAAACGCGGGTCATTGCATTAAAAGTAGATATAAGGATAATATTTACAACAAAAACAATATAATTTTTTATTTTTTGAAGTTATTTCAGCATTAATTGATAATAGTTTTCAATTTGGATACACTTTCCTCTAAAAGTGACCTTACATAATTGAAATGGTTTATGAAATTCCAGTTTTTTCCCTCCCCTCACTTATAAAAGGGCATCTCTCTTTCTCCCTTATTTACACTATTTGAGCATTATATATCCAAAAATACCAACTCAAAATAATTATTATATTAATTATATTCATCCTATAGATTTTCTATTCTCCAAATATTAATTCTTTAAGGCATTATGTGTAATCCAAAGGGGGTATCTCAAATATGAGGTATAAATTTTAACCAAACTCATTCAAAATTATTTTTTATTATAAATTATGAAAACTATTTTTTAATAAAATAAAGAATAAATAAATATCATTAATATTATGGGATGTTATAATGATTATTTTACAACCATTTCCGACCCCTTCTCCATCAAATTGGGGATGAAAGTTTCACTCATGCATACCTGTGGACTACCACCTCCACATATCGATACAATTCATTTTTAGTTAACATATTTCATGGTTGTCTATGATGATGTATTTAATAATTATATGTGATATTTATAAAATTATTATAATTATATAACTATAATATATTATTTAACATTATACATTTGTATCCATTGGTAAATGATGAGGTCACTCGTGCGTACGTGTGGAGTACAACCTCAAAGAAAAGACATTATCAGTTAATCATTTAAAAATTAAATGGATGGTAAAAAGGTTAGTTTAATAAAAATATTTTATATTTATGATGTATTAATGATTCTATAATGGTTAATTATTATTCAAAATTTTTTCATTAGATTCATCATAAATTTGAAACATCGCACATGTGTACGTACATATTATCATCTCCACAAAGCAATGTAATTTAATTTTCATCACTACTTAATAATAATGGATATAAATATGTACAATATAATTATATATTTTATCTATATTGTGATTAAAATCGTGAACATTTATGAACCATGATCAATGTTCAAGCACCATAACTGGAAAACTAAATTACATGAAAAAGGAAAAAATTAGCTACTAAAATGACAGCTTTAATATACATTTGTCAACAAAATGTGTTTAAAAATTAAATTTAGGTCCTAAATGATTTTATATGTATTAATATGTGTCTATTATATGATTATAAAAAAATTAAATTTAATATATAAGAGTTTAGAGTGCTTATATATCATGATGGACCAGAGGTAAGAGTTTCATTGTCTCGTTTTCATATTCATCAAACATGTTCGATATTGCATAGAATAGTTTGTTTTATGTGGTCTGATTACTTTCAAATGAATATAATTTGAAATTTTACAATAATTCATTTGGTATTAATATATATATAATCTTCTTTCTTTTAATATCATTTTATTCAAAAGATACCATAGTTGTGATGGTTTTATCTCAATTTCCATTTAATGATACATGTTTTAATAATGAAAATAGTAGAATTATCTCGATGGTGTATATACTACCACATGATTTAATTTAAAATAGTCTTTAATTTAATGAAATATATTTATCTAACCATATGAATTTCATGATTCAAATGAATTTCATTTCAAAATTTATTAAATCGATAAGATTTTTACCTCCCATTTATTTGATAGAGACTAGTTTAATGTTATATAACTATATTATTTTATGAGGTTTATGTACTTAAAAACTTATATTATTAATATTTAATATCATTATGTTAATGGTATTTAAAGTTTCATTTTATCATACTTCTTTTATTGGTGTTATTATTCAAACCTTACAGTGGTGGTAAATGTTTTATGTTACAAACACATTTTCACTGAGATTGTTTATGATTATTAAATTATATGATCTATCAATCCAAAATATTATTATGATTAATATCCTTTAATTATTTTAAAATATTATATTTTTTCCTTTAACTTTACAATCTTTAATTTTTTAAGATACCAAACAATTGTTTTTAATGAAAATCAACTTTGTTTTACTATTCATTTAAAAATATTTTTCTTTCAAGCCCATATTTTATTTAAAATGATTTCAAGAATTTTTTATTACTATGAAAATATTATTTATAAAATTAAGAATATTTTAATTTATTTACCATAATGTAAAAAATAATTTGTTATTATATTCTAAACATGGTAATTTTGACTTATTATGAAAAATGTGAAAAAAAATTTTGGTTTAGAATATGCCTCTTGAATGGATTCCATTACCATTATGTATTATCATTGATTTAATGATTTATAAAAAAATTCTGTTTTTCTTTCTAAATAAATTTTTTCCTTTATATTATTGGATGTTTTTAGAAGGCAAGATAACTATATGAACTTTATTATAAGAAACCAAATATTGTTTTGGAAGTTGAATTCAGGTTCCAGATGACTCATGTCCTCATACAGAGATGTCAGATGAAGTTTTGAGTTGTCAATTCTAGTTGATACAATATTTGGTTACATACCTATTTAAGCATTATATTGTCGATAGAGAAGGGAGATTATGATTTTCAAATCTATTGAAAAGATACTTTTATGTAGTAATAGAGAAATTGAAGGTCCTTTTGTAATAAGGTGGGCTCTGAAATAATCATAAGTATGATGGAAACTGTGGGGGAAATGGACCATGTGTCCATGGTTGTAATGAAAGATGTTTTAGTGAGAGTTCATCATATCGATGACTTCAGACTTTCTGGAATATATGGTACATGATGAAGGAAATCTATGATGATGTCACTGAAGATCAGTGTGCCAAAAAGATCTTTGTTTGGGTAAAATCTTGGTAGCAGATGCTGTATAAATGCATGCAGTTCGATGGAATATTCTCATGGAAATTGTGAAGGGTGAAAATTGTGGATAGAAATTTCAAAAAAAAATCAAAGGATGAAAATCATTAATGATTTTTTTGATAAAATTTCTATGGAATAATTTAGATGATTTTCATATAGTTGGTGGAATAATCATATCATGGTTCTGGATGATTGGGGAGGAGCTACTTTAGTGGGAGCCTATATGATTGAAGTTACATGAAGAGAATAACAATATAGGAGCTATAGAATAACATTGAATGGGATATGGTCTAGATTTGATATTGGTGTGAGAATGAGAATAGTCATTGGGAGGGAGATTGTATGACACAATCTGTGAAAAACATTATGAATTCATAATTGTTTTGGGTCTAGCTGATTTGTGGGAGAGATTAAAATTTATTATTGATGATATTTTTATCACCAATAAAAGATAATTTTTCTCTCATCATTAATGGAGATTTGGTTCTCAATATTAAGGGATTAAAAAAATAATTTTGACTATATTAATTATAGATATAGAAATCGGGTCTATATTAATGGATGTTGTGGAATTTTTTAATTATAATTGAAGTGAACTGAAAATATTGATAATGGAAAGGGCGGTTCCACTTTTATGGAATCCAACTAGGGTAAAAATATTGGGTTGAAGACACTGAAAAAAATGTAGAGGTGGAGATCCGAATGGATAGAGACATAATGGATGTAGGCTCTAGAATATGTGGTGACCAAATGATGTTATTGGTACATCTTTAGGTGATCTAGGTAGAGTCTTGGAAAATGGTAATATGTATAAACAAGATGTTTATCCTCCTTAAATGAAAGTGATAATGAAATTCTATCATGGATGTAGGATGAATTTCATAACCATGTAATCATATAGTGATATGTTTAATAATTTTTTCCTCCATGTGTGTTTTTTTATCATGCTCTTATTTCTTTCTCATAATGAAGAACTTGTAAGGTCTAGAACTAAATTACAGGAATACTCAGTGTTGTGGATGGGGTGTGTAGACTTCCCAGTTCCATATATTAAATTCAAGGGGGTCTTCCCATGTAATGTTTCTCCCTGATCCATAAAAGTAAACACTCAACCCACGTCATCTCTTAAATAGTTATATAATATCCCACTTCCAATTTTTGGTACCTCGTTCTCTTTTTCCACCCTGTTGTTAGAAAATTATCCTTCAATTCCATTCTACATGCACCCCTAGTCGAGGTTTCCATTTTTCACTATATTCATTTCCAATATCACATCCATGAATCCCATGATTATGTTTGGGGACATTGAATTTTTTATAGCACTGAGAAAATGGTTCCCTTTTCAACTAAGATAATTAAACAATAGCTGGATATACTCCCTTTTAATCAGCTTTTGGCACCCCCTCCCACCCTACCTTCTGTGATTTCCAACCCAATTTTGATGTCCTTTTCTCTTCATTGAAAACATGTGACTAAAACCATCAAATTCTTACCCATTCTATCATTGGTCTAGTCTTAAATTGTGATTATGTCATTGAACATATTCTCTACTTTATCCTAGGTGATTTAATCATTTTCAAACCTAAAACACCTACCGGCCATCAACAATAGGATCTCACATCACTGTGTTTCAAATTTTCCCACCCCATAGTTTCTATGAATAGTATATTCCACTATCTCTCCACACATGGAATCACCATTGTTTCTGACCCTCAACATGCTCTGATGTCAACGTATACCAATGCCACCAAGCTCAAATTCTCTGATCATCATGCAATGTCACTTTGTTGTTTCCAAACTGATGAAAATTCATCGATCTATCATCAGTGCATCTAGGAAAACACTTTTGTATATATGATAAATGCTTTTACCACACCCCTCTATGGAGACCCCCCAAAATGGGAGACCCATGGGTTACCAACCCCTGATAAATTTCATTATTACAATGATTTTTTCACCAAGATATATCAAAATTTCATAATAATAATAATAATAATAATATTATTATTATTATTATTAGTAATAATAGGTAGAGGTGATTGAAAATGAAAAACATATAGACAATCAAGCACCCTAGTGGCCCAATCCTCATCCCTCCCCATAAGGAATTGAAGTAACCCACAAAACCTTATTTTGTTGATTTTTTTAACAAAAGTACAATGTTTTTAACAAAAAAAAGGCTTAGTTAAATGTATTCCAAAGGCCCCTAAAGGAGATGAAGTGAAGATACATATGAGAAGGCTACATCATACAATGTAACCCTTTTTACAATGCACCACCCCTACTAACAGTCATTCCACAATGGATTAAAGGAAAACCATACACTCGTAATGTGTTTTAAGGGAATATAGATAATAAATGCAGTCAGGGAATAATACCCATATTAGATTTTTGTTTTCTATTATACTTATCACCTATCACATTGTGTGATCACAATCATAATAGTTATAATATTTATTCAATTAAAGGGATTAAAAACTACAATATATGCACACTTCTTGAGTATAATTGTAATTCAAGCCTCTTCCCCCTTTTTTGAATGATAAACCACATACAAGGGATCTCATTATACTTGGAATGGATTGAAATCCTAGATGGGGGTCTCCTGAAGTCCTATAAACAGATATCCCAAAGTCCAAATGTCCCAAAAGCCAATGAATAGATTGAAGTCCCTCTTATTATGTCTCTAATGTGTGTAACTAGGGGCCATGTTGAGTGTTCCCCTATCCACCCTGCTTTGTTACAATGCTCAATTTGTGCCACACCCATCAGTTCCCTATGCCTATGAATGACACTCTACAATATCCCCTTTTACCTATACATTTACATACCCCCTTACACATGTTCACTCGTCACCACAGTCACACCACCTCACCCAATCACACTAACCATGTAATGCCACACCAAGTCCCTTTGCATGTCCTTAACTCACTACTCTGACTCCATCCACCTTATGCACTCACCTCACCACTAGTCCCACATGTCTCTCCCACTCAAAATTGTGGGAAAAATAATGTTGGAACCATGTTCAAACATTTATGATACCAGTATGAGGATTGTGGTTGAGCACCACTTGACCATAGATTAGGATGTTTAATAATAATAATAACAATATATATTAGTTAGTAAGGATTAAATATAGAAATAGACACACTCAAACACTCCAGTAGGAAAAACCTCTTCTCACCCCAAAAGGATTTTTATGAACCTACAAAACCTATTTTAATACATTTTAGTGGACATTTTGATGTCAAATTTTTTATGAACTCATCGTACTCCATGATGATGTGACCCAAAGGTTTATTCATTGAATAGAAAAATTCCAATAAAGGAAATATATATAAAAACTATATCATTTAGAATATGTCTAATGTTGCCTATTATATTTACATTATCCTTCGACGCTATTGGCCTCCCATAACCTCATATTTAGAAGCATGTCATGACGGTCACAAAGTACATTTATGAATGCTCGTTTCATCTCCCATAACCTTCCTCAATAGAAATCAGTGGCCACTACTTGGCCACCAAGGACCAATCTTACCCTCAAAATTAACATTACCCATATGTTTGATATACATCCACCCATTGTACATTTGGTTTCCAACATTGATCACATTAGGGACCCTACCATAGTCTTAGAGGCCAAAATATGGTGAGTAGAAAAAAAATCATTGTAACCATATCAATGTTGTCTCCTATAAGGGATTACATATTTTGTTGGCCCCATGATCCCCATGGGGCAACTGAACACGGAGAACAGCAATATTATTTTTGGGTTTCCCCAATGCAGCACCACTCCATCACATTCTCAAAACCCAACAGATTGATGAATAGAAGACCTCAGTTATGGAGTCACACCATTAAATACCCTCTCAGACCCATGACCATGCTCAACTGGGCATTGAACCATACATGTCTCAAGGTTTAACTCCATGATTGTCGCCAACACCACATTTGTGGCCATTCAATTAATCCCACCATCAACTAAGGCTCCCACCACTAGAATAATTTTTTGTAATACCAAAAAGAACCACCCCCGCATGGAAATCCACTGAGAGGAAACCCCCCCCCCCATTAAACTAGGGCGTATTGTAACTATCAAGAGTTGATCCCATGAAAATATTCCTAACGTGAAATGTTTTATCCACTAAATAAAATACATTCATGAAACCAATAAGATAAAAAAAACAATAACACCACCAAAAAAGAAAATAAATAAATAATAAAAGTGAAGATAATAACAATATTATTTATTTATGTCAGAGTGATTATAAACACAATCACTCATACATCGAGGTAAAATAGAGAGTCAAATATAAGACATTTTAATTAAGATTATTATGCACATACTAGGACTCAATTATTAAATATTTGAAAATTTATAAAGATGGAGATTTTGGATTCCCAATGTACTCACGAAGAGAAATCCCAACGTCCTTGTGGAAAAGGCAATTTTTCTAGCATATATACAAGTGGATATGTTACACCCCCCAAATGCCACTCCATGGAATCAGTGTCACCATACTCGTCGGGTGTGAGAACTATAGATTCTCATTAAGTATTTGGAATAAATTGACTAGAATAACACATTTAATGTCATGATAGTTTTTAAGGTGAAGTAAATACTTCAACCAAATTAATGAATATCAAGAGTAATTTCTAATGAGTTTAGCATAAGGTGGATCATATAATGGGTTCATTTATTCTTGTAGTGGTGATACGATGAGTCTATCTGAAGTAGCTTGTCATTCCAATGTTTTCATACTAGACCAGGGATCGCTACTGTGAACGGATGGAGGCATGTGAATATATAATGTTATTGAAACCAGTTTTACGTGTTGCAAACATCTATAAATATGGATGAGACCACCAACTAATGTGTATTGTGACATTTAACATGATTGATTTCTTAAGTGATCCAATTGGATGAAAATTCACAATGTGTAATATTTGTACATATGATAATAAAAAACTATTGTAGTTTTTGTAGGATTAAAGGGTGTTAAGATGGATATAGGTGGGATGAATTGTAGTTTATAAAATAAAGGATTAAAAATTTATTAACTTATTTAAGTTGAATTATGGACTGAAATGGTATATGAACTTCATATTATAAATCAAGAAAGATAGTTCCTCTTAATATCATAGTTTAAAAAAGGTATATAATAATAAAATGTTTCTATAAAAATGCACATCAACAAATATAACATGTTAAAAAAATAAACTGAATATTTTATAAAATTGTAAATAAAAAATTATAGAACATCATATATGATTTAACTATTCATTACAATTTATCATTAACAATGTCTATAAACCAATATTTATATATCCATAGTTTAATCCAAAATATAAAGGTATTATTTCCTTACGGATGGAAAACCAAAATAGTAAAATTGGAAGAACATTATAAACTTAACAATGGGAAACCTTGATCATCATGATCAGGCAATCCTCTATCTTCTTTTCCCTGGAGGCCCTCAATCAACCCCAATCAAATAGATTTTTAAACCACACAAAATATCTTAATTATTTTTCAAATAATCATCTCACAGATTCCTTATAAAAAATTGTTTCATAATATTACAGTAAAACTCTCTCAAAGTAAAAGGATGTCACCAAATATATACATGAACTCTTTATATTTGGTGATACTAAAGATCCATTCTCATTGATCACTGCACTTATTCATAAGAAAAAGTCTAGTGGTCATATTCTATGAATCTCAGATGTGGTTACAATGACCATGGAACAAACTCTTTTTTGACTTCTTAGCATGTTTATTCTATTCTCATCAAATTTTACAGCAATAAAGTGTAACAATATTTCATAAAATGGAGTGAATTTTTTTTCTGGAAAATTGTATATATACATCTTAAAGATTTAATGAAAATTACATATGAAAAACATAAATACCTCTATTAGTAAAAGGTTTTTACAAAAGTTTTAATATGAATTCATCAATTTAGAATAAATTATATTTTGAATTTGATGATTTTATAAATCATGGATTTTTAATATATTTGATTTTCTATCCAAAATTATAATAAGTTCATCAAAAAACAATAATTTATTCCATTTGATAATTTTATATTCATCATTCCAGAAAAACAATTATTGGAAAATACTATTAAAAATAAGGAAGTATAAAAGTTAGTAAAACATATAATTTAAAGGAAATGTATTTTAATTTTTTAAAAAATAGGTTAGAAATAATTTAAAGTCATTTTGAATCAATAATATCATCATTTATTAAAATCACAAAACATAAATTTTAAAAAATAAAAATTATTTTAAGAGAAAATAATACACCCTATGTGTTATAAAAATCACCTTAAAACTCTATAATTTCTCCCCATTTTTTTAGAATTTATAACTTCCTATTTTTCCTTCAAATGTTCTATAACATTTCATTCATAGAATTTGAAATCCTTTCTTTCAATTTATGATTTTCACGAATATAGATTTAGAAAAAAAATTAAAAATTAACATAAAATGTTAGGGAATTATATTTCAACATGAAAAAATACTATAAAATAGATATTCGTTTAAAAATAATGGAAGGATATAACAAATAAAATTGTAATCATCCATAAAAATGAATTTAAAAGAGCATACATTACCATATATATACTTCCATTCAAAAAAATAGGTTTGAGTTAATAAAAAAATAAATTCCCAAAGAGTTCTTAGAAAATATATCATTGTTTATTCATGATTTCCATACTAAAAATCTTTATCTTCATAAGACTCTACTGAAATTCCAATTATTTGGCTAAAAATAATTTCAAACATTCGAAATCATCTTCAATAACATTGATCTTCTTTATTCATAATTCAAATGTAATATATCCTTTTTTGATCACTGAACTTTTCAAACCTAATTATGATACTCTTCGAGGATAAAGACTGATTTAATTAATCATTCAAATTATTATACTAAATATTGAACTTTACATGTTTTATCTTGATCAACTCAATGAAATCCATATAATTTTCTCAACTTTCCAACTTCTTTTTTAAAATTATTAAACTTATTTGAAAATATCACAAACTCTTCATCTTGATTCATAAAAAACATCTCCCTATCAATGGATATTGTTCTATTAGAAACATCAACATGTATAGATCTTAAGGCCTTGGATGTTACTTTTTTCCAACCACAAAATTTATCAGTTATATCATTATAGAATTTCAAACAATTCTCACATCTGATCAACCGTATATTGATTTGTTTCAACTTATACCTATCAATATGAACACTTACTATGGATTCATTAGATTTATATTAATTATAGATAGATGCTTCTGTAAGATCATTTAATAAATATCAATTTTCCAAAATATCAAACATACATTCCAAATACATGCATCTTGCCAAAATGTTAACAAAAAAATTGGATGATATATTATAAAAAATGAATAACCTAATTTAGTAGACTAGTTTCATTTATATTCAATAAAATGTATTGGAAGGGGGGAATTCATGGAATCATATGAATCTGTTGGAATTTGGTAACTTAAATATCATGAAGATTCATATTTCATAGAAACTTTTTGATTACTTCTATCATTAGAAACGTCCAACACATTGATTTCATCTTCATCACCAGCGTTTCCACTATCACAACAATATTTAGAATTATCACTATTTTTCTATCAATATCATCATCATTATCCTATTCAACATCATCATAAAAATTATCAAAACCTCATCTATCTAAAATTTCAACTCTATAATGTTGATCTAATTCTATATATACTTTCTTATTTATAATTTTCAATGAACCACTCTTCATTTAATTCATACATAAGGAATCCAATTGATATCCCAATAACTCATCAAGGTTTAATCAATCATTCAATTCATGAATTTTTTTTCTTCCATAACCAATTCTTTTTTGGTAAACTATTCAATGAAATCATTATTAATTTCTATGTATTCTCTAGAGGAAAAAATAAATCAATTGCATTAGATTTGTCTATATTAAAAATTTAAATTAATAAAGGTGTATATTTCAATTTTGGAATTTTGGAATGATGATATTTTATAAAATCAAAAAAAATATTACATTACCTTTTTTATTGAATATATTTCATTAAATAAATATCTAGTGACATTTTCTAGATTATATTTTTTATATTTCCTATACTTTTTATCTTTTTATCTCGGATTATGATAAGTCTTTTCCTTTAAAGTCAAACTCCCTTCATTATCCTGCGAAAAAATTTGTTCATCATCTTTTTTCTTCATAAATTTAAATAATGGTTCCTTTTGAATCTATATAGGTTTCTTTCTTGTAATGTTAGGATATTTCTTCACTTCAATCTTATTATAAGAATTTCCATTAGGTTTCTCAATTTATTAATCAAAAATTATTTTTCATGATTTTTCAATAAACACCTTTTGAAAATACTTATACACCAACGCCATAATTGAAATAATTTCATCACCAATCAATGAAATATTATCTCTTACAATAGTTACAACATTTTTTATTTTCAGAACATTTTTAGATTTTACCAATAACTTTTTGATAAACACTCGATATAAATGTAGCTTAACTTTTGAACAAACTTCCTTCATTGAATAAATATTATTCAAAACACAATTCACTAGATTAAACTTAATCACATTAAAACGAAAATATAGGGTATTTATATCTTGGAATTTTATGGTTTCCCTCTCACCATTCTATTAGAACATCAAAATTTAAATCAAAAGTATTGAAATATAATTTTCCTGATTGAGATTAAATACCTCCCAAACATTTTCCATCAAACGATATAGATATCCTTTAGACTTATCATTTTCAAAAAAAATTAACTCATTAGGAAAAATATATGTTACTATTTTATCTTGACCATATATTGTAATTTGTACTAACAGATCTATCTTCTTGATTTTCAATTTGTTTTTATTAACAAACAATTAAAAATATGAAACATGTTTTCCAAACTCATCTTAAAAATCAATAGATGAATAAAAATTACATACCAACTCTGTATAATCTTTGTCAGACTCATCTATCTCAAAACAAAAAGATTCCCAACCATTGAAAATAATTACTCTCTTAAGCAGTGAGTCATACATATCATTCCATAAATTTTTGATCATCCTATCTTTTACTATAATATAACTAGATATACAACTTTAAGAAACCATTAGTGTTGAAAGAGAATCAAATGAATCACAAAATATCAGATGGGGAAGAATTAGATAAGTGATAAAATTTTTGAGGAAGAAGTGTTGAGGGATAAGAGGTTCCTCCCATATATATATCCTCTCAAGAGAGATGATTTCACTTACATATAACCAATTGTTGATATAAACACCCAAATTTAGATAAGCGACTCATATAATTTGAAAGGAAATATTTCTGAACTCTTTTTTTATTTCATTTCTAATATATAATTTATCAATTTAATATTTTCTTGAAAAAAATATATTATTTTGAAACAATTTAATATAAGTTCAAATAAGATAAAAAAATATACAAAATATGGATGAAAAATTTTATGATTTCTAAATTTACCTTTTTGGGAATAATTTGTAAACATTAAATTCTAATCTTATTAAAGTATATATAATTTTAATATTATTTAAAAACTAATGAAAATTTACAAAAAATGAACCTAAATATTTTGTAAGAAAAATTACTTCGATAGAAATTTGAAACAATGATTTTGTAATAACAATTATACTATTTAAATTTTATAATTAATTTTTTTAAGAATTTTTTTAATGAAAACATTTATAAGGATATTTTGTTATGGAAACTTTTGTAACATAAAATTTTATAAGGAAAAATTTTCAAGGAAAATATTTTCTATGAAAAAATTTTGTAATGAAAATGTTTTTATTGAAAAATTGTCTAAAGAAAATTTGTGAAGAAATATTTTGTAAGGAAAATTTTGGGGTGAAATTTTTGAATGGAAGATTCTGTGTAGAAAAAATTTCTAAGAAAACATTTATAAGAATCATTTTTTAATGAAAATATTTTAAGAAAAAATAATTAATTAAATGTTTTTAATGGAAATTTTTTAATGAAAATTATTTAAGGAAAATTTTTTAATGATCATATTTGTTGAGAAATTTTTTTAAAAAAAAATACGTAAAATTTTAAAATGATTCATTTATAAAGAAATTTTTGTTCAAAAAATTATGGAAAATTTTCAAATAAAATAATTAGAACAAAATTTATCAATAAATGTTCCTTAAAAAATATTATTTGAATGAAAAACATTTGAAACATAAAAAATATTTAGTCCCTAAATTTTAAGGAGTTGATTACTGTTTGGAGATGGTTAAAAAATAATTCTATATGCATGATCATTTTGTATTGAAAATTTATAGATTTTATATAATGTATTAAAATCTATCAAAATTAAAGGGTTTTATAAAAATATCATTAAGTTGTTATTGAATTTCAATACATTATAAAATGATATTTTCTTTTCTATGATATTATTTGAAATGGTATCTAATATCTATATTTTTGTATCATGAGTGGTCTGTTGGGGTTTTACATAAAATTTTAGATCATGGGTTGTTAAAAAATTTGATTTTTATGATAACTCAATCCAAAATTTCTGAGCGTGTGTTGCATCTGAAACACATGTGCACAAAAACATCCACCTGCCACATATTCTTATTCAACATAGGAAAGCGCTACATAATTTTATTTCTTATAGGACAAAGAAATCAAAATTCTCTAGTATAAAATGAAAATTTCCATATCTTGTTTTTCTATCCATTTTACATCCACCACAATCAGTATCTAAAAATATTTCAAGTTCAAACTCATTTCATATGAATAAAATAATCCAGTATCCATGGTTCCCTCAAGATAATGTTTAAATTGTTTTATAAACATAATATGGGACTCTTTATGATTTTCTTTATATCCTACACAAAATAATATCAAAAACATCAGATCTAGATGAATAACTATAAGATAAATTAATCTACCAACCATTACTCTAAAAATAGTTTGATCAAATGGTATCCTAGCATCACGAAGATCTAAATTTTTGAGGATCGAACACAAGCACATATACATTTAGTGCAGTTACATCCCAGTTTATTATAAAGATATTTTATATTCTTATCTTGATATATTAAATGTCCTTCTGGTTTTTATGATAAATTAAAACCGAGAAAGAATGTAAGTTCACCAATCATGATCATCTCAAACTCAGATTTCATAAGATTTTCAGATGAATCTATAAGTGATTTTTGAGTAGATATAAATATAATATCATAAACATAAATTTGAACAATTATGATGTTTTTAGAAACCTATTTCACAAAAACTGTTGGATCCCTATCTACCTTATTAGATGGTTTTTACAAAAAAATCATTTAATCTATCGTACTGGGCTCTATGGTCTTGTTTAAATATATAAAATGCCTTAGTAATTCTAAACACTTGATCTGGATATTTGTTTTCAAAAAGAGTGGATTATAATATATATTCATATTCCTATAAATATACATTAAATAAATGGCACTTCACATCCATTTAGAAAATATTGATATTTATGAATGTTATATATTATAGAAGTATAAAAATAGATTCAGGTTTATCTACTATTGAATAAGTTTCATTATACTATATTACTTATTGTTTATTATAACCATTTGAAACAAGTCAATCTCTATTTATAAAAATGATACAGTTTTAATCACATTTATTTTAAAAAACCTCTTTTTAGAGCAATTATAGGTGAATATTTAAGACTCTAAATAATATTCCTAGCTTTATTCCTTTCAAATTTATTGAGTTAGTCTTCCATAAAGTTTTTCCAATATTCATCACTTAAAGCCTCATCAAGAGTATTTTGATGAAATTATTATAAAAAATAGAAAATTTCAACATTATTTATTAAATAATTTTTAGTTTTAAATGGTTAATATATATCACTAATTATATTATCACTAGTATAAATCTTAATGATTTACAAATATCATGGGTTTGAAAAAACTTTTATTCATCAATAGGATAAATTTATTCTTGAGCTAGAACTTTTGAAATGGTTCTATTGGTAATTTTCTCATAAAAAGAAATTTTAGATATGGAATGAAAATCAATTTTTAAAATAACATCTGAGAATGTTGGTTAAGGTTGTTTGAAAACAAAATAATAAATTTCATTATATTTATGATGTAATATATTCCTATAGTATTTTTATTTTTATTAAAAACACTATAATCCTTAATTATTCTAGAATAACCTAAAAATATTCTGTCATCATATTTTATAGAAACATGATATAAATTACCATTAGTATTCAAAAGTAAACCATTGCATTGAAAAAAAATAATGTGAGAAATTTTTGGTTTTCATCCCGTCCATAACTCGTAAAGAGTTTTATTAGAAAAAAGTATTTATTAAATCATGATTACTAGTATAGAAGGAAGTACTAAATGATTCAGCCTAAAAATGATTAGTAATAGACTATTCACTCTACATGGTTCTATTATTTCTTGAAAAATTCTATTTCTTCATTCAACTACACCATTTTTTGTGAAATCCTAGGTGATGAGAAGTTATGAATTATAACATTTATGACAAAGAAGATTAATATTTAGTAATTTAAAATTCTCTACCATGATCACTATTAATAGTTACGAAAGTATTTTTTTTCTAATTTTGACATGGGATAAAAATATTTAAATAAAAAAATAAGCTTTCGAATTTTTTACTCAAATACAGACCCATGTATATCTTCTGTAGTCATTAACTAAATTAGTTACACAGTTTTGTGAACCAAAACATGAATTTTTTTTGGGATAAAATAAAACCATGTTCACTAACTAAAAATCATCTAAAGCTTAATGATCAATGATATTTTTAAAACTGAACTTATGTATCTTCCCAAATTGATAAGGATCGAAAAATTTAGATGAACTAATATTACGCATTATAATATCTATTACTAGTATTTTCTTAGAAATATTGTATAAAGTTATTACATTACAATTTCTTAACCTTCTACGCCAAAACCAAGATTGATCTTCTATTTCACTATGGAAAGGTGGATCTTGGATCTTATGGTCCTATATGTTATGTGTGTATATATTTTCATGCATGTGGGAAGAATGTATAAACATATCTTTCAAACTATGAAAAATGTATTTATCATTCCTAATGTTCACAAGATAACCATATTATTTTACTATGGTTTTTCTTAACTCCTATAACAAATAAAACTGTTGAAATTAATGATTTACCAAGAATAATAATGTTTCACAATCCAATAATTTATCCTTGAGAATTCTATCCAAAAGTGACTTCTCCACTTTTCTATTTAATAATATTCCGGAATAAATATTTATTCCTAGTCATACATCTAGAACATCAATTATATGTGTACCTAATATTATTGTTGTTTGTGCATTTCGTAGTTTCATGTATGTAAGAAGACTAGTATTTTGAAACCCAAACCTTCAATGGAAAAACATTATTATAAAATAATACTTTTTGAATCCATATATGTCCAACATTAATATGTGGATCAGTTATCAATTATTCAGGAAAATATTTTTCCCAAAAGCTTAATGAATAAAATTTATTGAACAAACAATTTTTTTCTAATATCCATCACTTTGACATTTATAGAAAAATGGTAACTCTTTATAATTAAATAGTTTTTTGTAAAAATTTGTTTAGGATTATTAAAATGACTTATATATACATTCATAGGTGGTTTAATCTTTCTATAAATTTTATCATAATTTTCTTTACCTGTAAAATATTTTTATATTAAAATTTGTACACTTGATATTTCATACTTTAGATTCCCAAAAAAAATTATCTTTAATAGATGCATTACTTGAAATAAATTTTTCTAGAACTTCAAAGAATCATTTTTCTTAAGATCATATTTCTATAATTAATTGGAAATATTATAAATATTTGCAGTATGTGTCAAAATACTAAAAAAAATTAATTTTTTTACTTAGAAACATTATTTTTTTAGAAACAATAAAATTTTATTCAAAAATTATAGCAAAACGAGAAACTTCCTTAAAGGTAGGTAAAATATTATTCTCTTTTGATTTAGATTATTTATCTGAAGATATATAATTATTCATAATTTTAGTATCAGGATAATTTTTTTCAATGTAAGGTAAATTTAGGTCTTAGAATATACCTTATCCATTAAGAAATTGCTACTCTTTGGAATTCTTACAAAGAAAAAATATTCTTATGATCTTCACTTTCACTATCTGATGAATTTTGTAAATATATATCACCTCTAATTTCAATCAAAGTGTCCAATTTTAAATAAATTTATTTCCCTTGTTTCTATATATCTTTTTAATATTCCTCCATATATTTCTATCCTTCTTGTATTTTCTATTAATCATATCTTAATCAAGACATATATGATAAATATTATATCACACATAACATATCATTTAAAAATAATCCCTTATATTCACTCCTATCCTTAAAAGTTTTCATATACTTATATCTGAAATATTTATTCCCAACAACTATTCTTATTCACTTAGAAATATTAGCTTACTTGTTCTTATAATGTTTATAATAACTACCATATATTTTAACATTAAAATTTATTTTCATTGAAGAAATCAAATATTTATTTACATATATCACTTTCCCAGTAATAGATAATGTATAAAAAAATCTATTAATTTTTTCTTTTTTCTTTTTCCACATATCATTTTAGTAATCCCTCATACTATATATGAGTTCTAATTAAATAATCTAATCTCAGATTAGTAATATGATTTTTATCATCAATATATTTTTTCATAGATTCCCACTCTCCTAGCCTAATATATATGATAATTTCAACTATAATTTCAATATTAAAATCATTATCTCTCATAGATATGAAATTGATAAAAATTTTCAGTAATCTATAATGAATATGATAAATAGATTCCACTGGTATGAAATTAAATTCTTGGTAGTCAGCTCTATGAATTTTCCATCTAGTTTATATAACATTAAAAGCAGAAAATCAGTAATTTATATATTTTTTTCAAATAATGGTCCTAGATTTACTTGACAGAATTTGACTATATATATTTCATTTCATAAAACATAGAATGATATTTTTTAATTTTTAATGCAGCTAATATTATAACTTATATTTATTAAAAAATGTATAATTTTTTTTCAAGAATTCGATATCTTTCAATCAACATAAGAAAATTATCTACCACATTACATTTATAACATTTTTTCATATGATATATCCAATATTCACAATCCACACCATCAAATATTTGTGGTAATCTTGGATTATGATATTAATGAGTTCCAACATTCAAAATTTCAATATTTCTAAATAATAAATATATTCTTTTATCAAGTACACGTTAGTTTAAAAATAGTTTATAAAATCTTTATAAAAAATATTTTATAGATAACATATAAAAAATTTAGAAAATGGTTAATATAAAAATATTAAAAACTATAATGTTATGTAGTAGAAACTGCACTGATACCAAATAAAGGATTGAAGAATGATACAATTTATATAAGGTTGGGTTGAATTTTATTTTATAAAATAAAACATAAAAATTAATTAAACTATTTAAGTAAATTTATTAGAGAGAATATTTTTCTGAAAACCACATTACAAATCAGACTATTGGATCATCAAAATATTATAGTTTAAAAAATTAAAAAGTATGTAAAACAAGTATACAAATGTATTGTGTAAAATATAAATTTCAAAAACATGTAATATAAGCCTTTATAAAGTTGTAAATAAATACTTAAAAAAATTTATAATATATTGATATATGATTAGATATTTCTAATTAAGGAAGCCTAAATTCCAAACATTAGATTTCCAAAGTTTTGAAAAAACGATAAAGTTATTTTTTTCATACGAAAGTAAACCATTGATAATAAGATCATAATTTCTTTTAACTCTATCCACAAGAACCCTCGATCTGTTATATAAAACATGCTTATGTATTCCTATCCCTAGAATCCCATAATCTTCTAAAATTTTAAAGATAATTGAAAAACAAAAAAAATTTCTAAAGGAATTTAAAAATAATTCTCTCATGGATTACATATGAAAAAGACTCTCAAAAGATTACAGTAAATTAATCTCAAAGATACAATATGTTATAAACTCATTTCAAAAACTCTTTCTAGCTAGTGATTTAAAATCTCCCCCACCACCGATCACTGCCCCAAATTATAGGCAATTCTCCAACTGTCATATTTTTTTAATCTTGGAGGTGGATGAAATGGATTAAAAAACTCTTTATTTATATCTCATAATGTTCATATGATGCTAGTAATAGTATACACCATCATAGTTTAATAATATTTCATCCAGTGTATTGAATTTTTTCATCCAGATAAATTTTATATCTATGTTTTAATGGTTTAATGAAATTTCCATATAGAAAACATATAATCTTACATCTAGAAATTGTTTTTAATGTCTTAATATAACATCGTAATTTTATAATTAGTAATACTATAACTTCGATGCATTTATAAATATTTATCTTGAAATATTTATGATTATATGCCCAAATATTATCATAAGTTCAATAGAATATTAAAATTTATTTTGTCTGATAAATAGATATTCCTCTATCAAGAAAAACATAATTCCTAGAAAACATTCTTAAAACTATATAAGCATAAAAGATAGGAAAACATATACCTTAATTAAATGTAATGTGATTTTCAAAAAATAGGTTAGAAATTGAATAAATACATTAAGACTCAATAGATTTCTCTTGTGGATATAGGATGAAAATATGAACCACGTAAGAAATATTTTTTTTATAATTTTGTTATTCTGTTATTTATTTATATTTTTGTCAAGATACTATGTGAATCAAATTTTAGGGTGAATTTAGGCTTCATATGTATAAAATCACTTAGTTATGGAAGAGAGTCATGTTATTATGCCTATAATCTAGTAGAGTTTCACTTTTAGTGTATTTATTATCCTATATATTGTGGTCTAAATTTAGTGAACTCATGATTTATGTCTATCTTCTCCCAATAAATTTTATCGATGAATGGTTCATGAAAAGTTACTATACTCAATATAATGAGATATCATCATTTCATATTTATTCCATGATGTTGTTAGATTTAGTGGGAGTTACTACATCAGTATAATGGCATCATATGATGGTAATATTATGGTTTATAAGTTTATCATGATGTAAAACATCTTCTGGAGGATGCATATAAGACATTATCCCATCCAAAAAGGACATGGATTTTCTTGTTAACTAGAATCAATCAAGGGAATGTGGATAAAATATAATGATAATGACTATATCATAAGAAAATCATAATCATATTAATGAAATCAGTTAAAATGTTACTTACAGTGTTCAAGAGAATAAATAACATGTAGGATGGATGGATTCCAAGATAGAAATGTCTGAAAAACTATCAACTTTAAAGATTGTGTTTATGATTAATATGTTTTTTTAAATGATATTTTCAGAAGGAATACAAACAATAAACCATGTTAGGGAATTTTACATGACTTAAAATCATCCAAAGTAAGTTCAATTCACATTTACTGATTACTTATTAGAATTTATTCTATTTTCATGTCTATTAGAGTGTTAGGAGGTAATGGTTTGTAATGTTAGTAATTATACTCTAAAATATAAATTACTATTTGAGGATTTAAATAGCATAATATTGAATGACGAACTTGGGAGGAGGTAAATCGGGACATTTATCAAAAATAAATTGAATGTTTATAGTAGATATCAATCACCCGTCTATAAGATGAGTAGGAAAAAATAAATACATGAGTGTAAAAATAAATCAATCAAAACCACATAAATTTGTTGTCTCTATGGTAATAGGAATCATCTCAGGAAATATTTCATGTATTTGACAAAATTATTCATAATATTAGATTTTCGAAGATCCATCTCATTAAATTTAGAAGAAAAAAGTATACATTTTTTATCCAGTGTTCATTATCTGGTGGATTCATGTGTAGTGTATTTTGGAGTGTCATTTAATTCAACATCAGAGAAAGTTTGTGTGGAGAATTTTGTATCTTGAATATTCTGCAAGATATACAAGGTGGAAGGTAAGGCTCTTGAAGTTTTTGGTAATTGTTATTTCAATAACTTGATATCTAATGAATGTTTAATAATATTCAATAAATTATTTCATATCCCTCGATTATGGAATTTTTTTTTCTATTTTAAATATATATAATGATGTCCATGGTACAACTTTCACAGAAAAATATTTTTCAGTGTTAATAAATTTATGATTTTTTTATTTCGTACTCTAATAACCCCCTGGATTTCTGAACATTGGAACCTAGTTATGAGTTATCATTTCCATTCTATTTTTTCTTTTACAGTCATGTCCTCTTTATTAAAATAATCATGATACCTTAAATTATACCCCCTTTTAAATTTGTTAGCAATGCCTCCTAGTTTCAAATAATCCTAAGAAACATTAGAATCTTATTTTGCTTTGATTACTTCTTCCTCCAAATAGTTTTATTTAAATTCTACTACTTCTTTCCCCAATCCTCTACCATCATAAAACATTGATACCATTAAAACTCTAACTATTACTATATTATTAGTAGTGTTGTCATTTTTTCCTTTTATTTCTTCAAAATTGTAATTTCTTGAATCTTTATTCAGATGTATTCATCTCTTGCCATTAACATCCCCATTTCTCTCATCCTAAACAATCTATCTTATATTCACATTTGAATATATAATTTCTTCCTTTTCAGTAACTCGACTCCAATTATTATAAATTTCATGGTCTTTTCCAAAAATATTGACGAATTCACACTTTTACACTTTTTATTTATCCCTGATGAATATTGTCCATGAATCAGTATTCAAGGAAAATGTCCTTGATAAAACCCCCATAAAATAGTTTCATATAATTTAGGAGATCAAGATCTCATCCTTACTCTATTTTTTCATTCTTTTAAATTCATTCATGGCCAAAATATTCTCTTTCTCAACATAAAGTATCTTTCCCTTACAACCGCTTCTCCCTTACTTACAATAACTTCAACCAGATCAACAATTTTTCTCATACATCTTTATAATCCTATATATTGAAATCTAATACCTTGGTAAATTGATAACATTTTAGAATGACAAAATATATTCATATTCTACACTAACCAAAATACATGAATCATTTCAAATGAAAAAAAATTATCAGCTAGTTTATAATCAATATTGGATTCAACAAAAATATATACATAATTACCCAATTCCCCTTCAATGATATACATATCCATATTTAATTGGATTCTAATGGAATATTATTGATCATTATAAATTAGAGGGTTCCAAAAATCCTAATTTAATCCATGAATCCTTATATATATTTTAGTAGTGGATGTATTTTTTATGAATGGCTTGAAATTAAAATTATACTATAAAAGTTTTAACACACTTGGATTAGGAGTTACACTCCTAAATTTACCAACATTGGTATATTATTACTAACTATTGAGAATGATATAAAAATATCAATATTTAAATAGGATCACATTCCAATTTCTAAATTACAATAGATTACGAAATTTGATATTAATTACTAATTGGTCTAAGGATTTTCTCCCTTAAAATAAATTATGTGAATGATGATCAAAAATTTGTTGAGATTTATCATTTACATTAATGTGATTGGTTTTGTATTCATGATAATTCTTATATCTTCTCACCATCTGATTTTGGAAATCACATATTGATTTGAATCCAAATCATATCTATAACATATATTCAAATATTCAAAAGAGGATATCCCCATTCCAGCCACAATAGGTGTATATCTTTTTTTTATTTTCCATGATCCTTCAACATGATGTGTTTCTTGATAGATCCATTAAAAACTTCAATTCTCCCAACATCCTAGATATTGTTCACTTTCTTAGAGATAATTTCTTCTGGATTATAGTAATAACACATTGGAAATATCATTCTCAAGGTAGAAGGGTAATTTTTGGTTTATTACTATATAAGTGAATAATAATAATAATAATAATAACAACAACAATAATCTAGTTGATATAATGGATTATGATTATAAATAAACTTACACTCAGGCACCACTGTGGTTCAAGCGTCATCACTGCCCAGAAGTATTGGAATAAAACTAGTGGATATATTTTATTACAAATAAATAGTTTGAAATCATTATGGTGAAAAGTCCATGAATGATATTTCAATGGCCTTGAATGGTGGTCCAAAGGCCCCTAATTTAGTTAAGGTCCAAGAGGTTATATGGAAATACCATAAAAAACACTACTTGGTCCAAACTTTATAACTCAACACCCCCACCACAGTCTAACCCAATAATATCAAGCCCATTTCGATTTTTAATAGTATGAAATCCCTCATTTTTATTGGTCTAAAGACCCGATGTTCTTTGTCAAACGTCCTTGATTTTATGATCCGAATATCAATTTTTATTTTCAAGTCCCTCAAATCCTAAAGTTATTTTTTTTCAAAAGGGCATGCAGATATCCCTATTTTCCAACACACATCATATTTATGTGGTCCCACTTATATAGATAATTCTTTTAATTATACTAGAAATCATTTTTATCAGTGGTAAAAAAATATTATTTATCTAAGCACCCGTAAAATGGGGTCCATTTTATTAGAGTTAACAAAATTTCTGATAAATTCTAGTTTTATAAATGATAAAAATGCTCTACTAAAAGGGTTATTTTATCAATGCTAAAAAAGTGTTGAAAAAGTGACCTTTTAATATTTTTTTAAATGGTAAAAATTTCCTTCATCCACTATAACAAAAAGTGACGTTAAAATCTAAAAAATATATTTTTCCCTTATAAAAAGGGGTGATATTCAGCGTGGAGGTGCTGTAAACTTTTATTAGTGCTTGACCCCCCTATCACCACTTCTATGTCCCTTATTTTTACTTTATTAGAGATAGATGCTCGCTCATTCCCACACCTTCATGTGTCATGCACCTCCCCTTGGATTTGAACCTAATACCTCACTCCAATATGACTGTGCTTTTACCACTTCTCAATGTTGCTTTGTTATCTACATTATGATATATCTATTTATATATAAATAGTTTTATTTCTATCCATTTATTCATATATTATTATATATTTATATTATATTATTAAATGAATTTATAAAATACAGGTTCTGTTTGTGTGTGTTTATAAATAAATTAATGCATACATACATAAATACATAAAACATAGATAAATATATACTAATATATATATATATATATATATATATAATATGTACGAGTGTGTCTCTAGAAATATAATTATAAATATTTATATTTATTTACAGATATTATATATTGATATTTATATACATATATTATAATATATAGATAAATATATAACTGTTTATTAATACACCGAAAAAAACATATATTTATATATATAAGCATTATATATACATTTTATTGGTATATAAATATTCATACATTTTTATTATAGATAAAAAGGATATAATGTTTTATTTATATATGTCTTATATATGTAGAACGATATTATATATGCAAATATGTTTACATATTTATTTATAAAATTAAATTTTTTATGTTTAAATATATACAATTATGTATATATTAGTATATATTTAATAATAAATAGTAGTATGATATAAAAAATGGTAAAATTTTAATTTCATAATATTCATATGAGGGTAAAAATTGAGAATAAATTCAGTCTTCAAAAAAAAGAATGATAAGAAGAATCTAATTAATGAGTATGAAATTCCATACAATTTTATGAAATGGGGGTACCCCAATAAGAAACTCAGTTTCGAAGGCCTTATAGTCCCTTTTTTACAAAAAAAAAATGATAATCAGGGTTCCCTAAGGTCCCTATAGCATAGATCTTATAAAAAACATCATTATTATAAGTGGTAGAGCTCAAACAGACATCTTTATCAAAATTTATGTTGGTTTTATGATTGAGTTATGTTTTTATCTTAATTAATATCTGATTTTTATTTTCTAAATTTTTATTAAATGACTATTACCCAATAATAAACCATCAATTTCTTAATTAATATTTTTTAAATTATATAATAATTCATCTTCCACAAATTTTTTTTATATTAAGTGTGATTACATATTTCATATTATATGAATCATATTATATAGAATAGATAATATTTTTAACAATATTTTTATATTTATTTATTAATACATGACTTTTTAGGATATATAAGAATTATTATGTAATATACCTTTTATCACCAACACTAAAAATAGTTTTTTTAACTATGAAAAAAGAACCATTTATCGTTGTTTCTTTTTTATATCTTAAAAAGATACACCATTATTAGTTCTTTTTTAGCATTGATAAAGTGCAGTAGAGGTCCTGATAAACCCAAATACATGGAGGTGTCTATTTTTTGTGAGAAACACTATATTTTACTCTTTCTTTATGACCCACCAAACACTCATTTCTACACATATCCCCTTTAACAGTGTGAAAATGGATTTTAATAGTACTAAAAAAGATTTTTTAATCACATTGATGATAAATGGGGCATCTCCTTTATCAGTGCTATTTTTATATCTGAAAAAGGAGGCATGTTATCAGTGCATGAAATAGTTCTAATAGAGGCCTTGATAGATGCAATGTGTTTTTAATATAACACCACACCTTACAAAAACATGTGATTTCAAAAAATACTATATACATTTAATGTGACATGAAGAATAAAAAATTCCCCACACATGTTTTATACAAAAAAATACTATTATATAAATTACAAACAATAGTATATAAAATTATCCAAAAACCTTTTAAAAACAATAACATTTCATAATTTGGCACATGTGATCCCCTCTCAAAAATATTGGCCCATGGTATTAGTTGTCGAAATAATAATCTAAACCCGAGAAAAAGATTCCTCATATATATGAAAATAAATATTATGTTAGTAATAATTTCAATAAATTAATTAGAAACTAATAGAAAAGAAAAATAATAATAAAATGTATATATTTATTTGAAAAAACATTTAGAGTTATACAATTCACCTCATGCATCTTATTTTGGTTGTGTTGATTCTTACATATCAAAAATAAGTTATGGACCCTTTTCATAAAATATCAAAACACTCTGAATGAATTTTCGTGGTTTTGAGCATGTCACATATTCTATTACTAAAATTAAGATCATTTTAAAATAATGACATATTTGGAGTTATATCGGTTACACCATGAATCAGATTGAGGAGAGGATGATTCCTACCTATCAAAAGATACTGATGGATTATTTTTTTAATGTATGAAGACAATATAACTGCATTTTCTCAGTTTTCAATATATTAGTTTTTTTACTAAAATTTCATTTCAATCTAGAAACAAGAATTATGAGTCATAATAAATTCACCGTATATATGTTTGACATGATACCACTTCATACAACTCACAAATGACATATGAATTACTGTACAAAATTATCAAGATTATCACAGTGTGTTTTCACGGTTATTAGTGAGTAACATATTGTGAAATAAAATTCTTAATTTAAACTAATAACAGAAACTTTCAGTCATACTGATTACACCATGTATTAGATTACCTTTGGTTGAATTTTACATGTCAAAAATGACGCATGGATCATTATCCTAAAATACCAAAATAATCCAAATGTTTTTTCTCAGTTTTCAGTATATCACATGTTGTTTTTACTTAAATTAAGGTCAATTTTAAATAAAAAGACACACCTTGAGTGATATAAGAAAAACCATCTGTCGTATTGAGGTTCAACTAATTTATAAGCATTGAAAACAATATATAGATCATTATCCAAAAATATAAAAACAATCCAAATGATTTTTCCCACTTTTCTGTATGTCACTTGTTGTTTTTACTAAAATTAATATCAATTTTAAATAAATATAGACAACTAGAGTTATACTAGACACACTATGCATTGTATTGAGGTTCATCTGATTCCTACACCTAAACAATAACTTATAGATAATTTTAATAATGTATCAAAAAAATATGAATGCATTTTCATGGTTTTCAGTATGCTAGTTGTGTTTTTTTGAAAAATTTCATTTCCAATAGTGAACATGTTTTATGATTAATATTGGTCATATAGTATGCTAGATTTATGTGATACTACTTCATAAATATCAAAAACAAAATATGAGCTACTTTCCAAAATTATCAATAAAATCAGGGCGTGTTTTCCGATTGTTCAGTGAGTGAAAATTTTTTGAACTAAAATATCAATTTTAAACTAATAATGGAAACATACTGGTCACACCATGTATCATATTATGGTGTCGATAATTCAAACAGATCAAAAATGAGTCATGGATATTTTTCAAAAATTATCAAACAATATAAATTCATCTGGTTAATTTTCTATATATCACTCATACATTTTTACTTAAATTATTGACAATTTTAAATAAAAATTAAAACTATGAGTCATAAAAATCACAATATGTATCGTATTAAAGTGTGTTTTAATACTACATGTCACAAATTGATCATGAATAATTTTACAAAAATATAATAACAATTCAAATGTGTTTTCTGGATTTTTAGTAAGTCGCTGGGTGTTTTAACTTAAATTGATGCCAATTTAAAATAAAATGACACTTTCAGTTATACTGGTCACACCGTACATTTGTTTGTGGTTAGGCTATTTCACAGACATCATAAATGATATATATATCTCATCGTAGTTTATAAAATCAATAATAATATGTTTATATATTTTTAGTGTGATAATTGGGTTTTTTACAAAAATGACATTTAAAACTAAGAACCCACATTATGAGTCATACCGGTCACATCATGCATTATTTTGATTGAGTGTGGTTCATAATAATAATAAATTACATATAAATGACTTTCCTAAATTATTATGAATATTGAATCATGTTTTCTTGGTTTTCAATGAGTGACATGTTTTTAACTAAAATATCAATTTGAAAATGATAACAGACACTTTTAGTCATACTACTGATACTGTGTGTTGAATTGAGTTTTATTTTATTCAAAAATATCGAAAATGACTCATGGATCATTTTCTAATGTATTAAAACAATCCTAATGTTTTTTCATAGTTTTTAGAATGTCACTTCTACTTTTTACATAAATTAATTTCAATTATAAATAAGAATACACACATTGAGTCATACCAGCCACAACGTGCAACTTCTTGAGGTTTAGTTGACCCTTACATGTTAACAAATGAATCATGGACCATTTTCACAAAATATAAAATATATTCAAAAGAATTTCTTAGTTTTCATTAAGTCACATATTGTTTGTAATTAAATTCATTACATTTTTTAATTAAAAGACACACTTAGAGTCATACCGGTCAAAATGTGCATCTTATTGAGGTTCTGTTGATGCCTTAATGTTAAAATCCCTCATGGATCATTGTCTTGAAATATTTGAATAATCCAAAGGAATTTACTCAATTTTGGGTATGTCACTTGTTGTTTTTATTTAAATTATTGTCAATTTTAAATAAAAAGATAATCTTTGAGTTATACCAGACACACCATGTATCATATTGTGTTTCAATTGATTATGAACATCATAAATGACTTATATATAATTTTCCCATATTACTAAAACAATCTTAATTTTTTTCTTAGTTTTTAGCATGATAGATTTTTTACTAAAATGTCATTTTGAAATAGAAACACGGATTTTTATTCATATCGATTGCATCATGAATTGGTTTGTTGTGAGACTGCATGATACAAATCAAAAATGAATTATGAATATTTTTTCTAATTTATTAATACAATTAGAGTGTTTTTTATTGGTTTTCAATGATTGACTTGACTTGAACTAAAATTCCATTCATAAACTAATAATGGAACCTTTTAGTTGTATTGGTCACACTGTGTGTTAGATTAATATTTGGTTGATTATAGAAAATTAAAATTGAATCATTGATCATTTTCATAATTTATTAAAATATTCCTACTTTGTTTTTTCAGTTTTTACTATATCACATGTTCTTTTGGATGAATTTTATGTAAAATTAATATAAAAATATACGCTTAAAGACATAGTGGAAACACCATGCAACATATTGAGGTTAGTCTTATTTATATACATTATAAATTAATTATTTATATTTCTAATAAATAATCAAAACAATACAAATGATTTTTCTTAGAGTTCATTTTGACAATTATTCTTTTTACTGAAATTATTGTCTATTTTAAATAAAAAGAGACACATTAAGTGATATCGATCAGTTAGTCTTTTTATCAGTTTTGAGTTGGTAAAATAATGAAAAACTAATTAATATCATATGTAGTTTTAGTTCACCTTTATACATTATTGACACACTTCCTTTTTGTCATTATCTCAGTTTCATTCTTGAATTCCAATCTCTCACGATCATGATCAGTTTCGAATAATCTACCCCTACTCAAACAAAGGAATCCACATGTATAAGAAAAAATTTATTTTGTGAGTAATACTAAAATGAAATAAATTAAACATAAATATTAAACCATCCACTACTTCTATGGAAGTCACATCTTCATGCTATTTTTGTACATTGTTCCATCAAGTTTTTTATTCATTCATTTCAGTGCACATTTATATTATCATGTGAATATGAATATTTTTAAAGTCATAGTAGTACTGTAAAAATATATGTACCAATGGATGAATAAATACTTTATTAAATAGTAATTATATTAAAATATACCTCTTTGTGGATTCTAGTTTTTTCAAGGAATAAGATCTCTCACATAGATTTAAAAATAAAATAACTGCAATTTTTTTCCATTTCTTTATTTCAGACCCAGTAGAAAAATTGAGGAGAGTAAGTAATTTGTTTAATATGTTTTTGAATAGTGAAATATTGTTATATATACCTAGATACTTGTCCAATAACAGAACTATACTTCTTTCTATTTCTTATACCATGACCATGTTCCTTGTTTTTCACGATATTGATACACTACCCTCTTTTAAAACATTGTCATTAAAAGAAAATATAAATTATATAAATTGATGTTTAGTTCAAAAAATTTTATTTTAGTATATTACTTATTTCCAAACTGCATCATGTGTGGATGGTTTGTTGGTTATGAAGGAATTGGATATACAAAACAAATCTTTAGAGTAACCAAATATACCACAATGAGAATCCAATGGTGCCTAAAAAAACAAAATGGACAAATTAAAGAAGAAATGAAAAAATAATTGATATGATTAAATTGTAGAGTCTTACCCCCATATCATTGGTATTAAATAGAGTCAATCTTTGGAAATATTTCTTTCAAACGATTTGATCATACCTCCAACTAATTCATCATTTTTATTGGTATCTATTTTAGGTTGTTTTGTTAAGGAGATGTGGGGAATAACAAGTCTAAAAAATCTCATTGGAAAATCCATTCAATTGTTTTTTATATAGATGCCTTCCAAAAATATGAAAAGTATTTAGTCATAATTAAAACATTATATCAACTTTTGGAAACCAAAATCATGAAATCATAACTCATGTATACATGTAAATATCCTAAATGTCTATGTAATTTTTTTTAAATATATGGGAATTTTACGAGTGTGTGATTATGAGGCCCAATGTGCCCAAAATGAATTTCCAAACTTTTTTCGGGTATGTCTAGTAAATGTGATAGTGGGTTTGTTTTACTTTTGAACCGGTGCATGGAATTGAAATCTGAGAGTACCATTGAACTCGCAGTGCTGGTATTCACTTAAGGAGACCATCACCTTGACCACATTAACTCATGGGTGGAAGTTAGCTTTTCACATATTCGTAAAAGAATAAAATAAAAATAAATTTTTGTAACATTTTTTTTATTTGAAACTCCTTGTCGATGTTGAGAGGTGGGGACCACCAGAATTAATCCTCCTCCTGAGGTTATGGAGGTGGGGACCACCGAACCTAAAACCTCCCATGAGAGGTTATGGTTGTGGGGACCACCCCAGATTGAAACCTCATGAACCACCTACTTAAATGTAAGTAAGTCTCTAGAAAGTCCCATTGATTAATTATGCCAACCCCTTTAATTAATTAAGCTAACATAATTTGTGCCAACAATTTAATATTAGAAAAAAACATTTTATGATGTTGGCACCGCTTTTCTGGGGAGTGGATTTTTGGTTGGAGAAAGGGAAGTGGGAGGACTTGGGAGAAAGCTCTTCAACTAATAACACACTCTAGAAGTGAAGAACATGGATGACATTTGAGCCATATTTGGAAGCGTGACAGTGGATGTGACGATCATTGGAACTCTCTTGGCCTTCACCATGTCCATCTCATGAACTTTGTCAACAATCCTCTAAGTTAGGGGTTGTTATTTAATTCAGTAAATTTCTCAACTAAATTCCCCATTCTTGGAAGGCATGGAGATCATGGATCAGCCAAAACATGTTGATCAACATTTCTTTTGAAATTATAGAGTTTCAAGTTCTTAATTTTTGAATATGTTGAGCTTCTTGCAACCACCCTAATGCGGAGGGTGTTGGCCAAATAAATATGGCCCGACCCCTCTGTATTTCTCTTTTAATAGAGTGTTCTTCACGATTGTGACAGTGACCGGTGTCGACATTCGACACTGGGGCAACAAAGGTGACGGCATACGGTGTCGCCCCGTGGCCACCTATACCCCATGGCCTAGCCGCACCACCCCGCAACTCCACCGTCTGCGTCCCCAACGAGCCCCCCCCCCCCCCCCCCCACTGCCTCCGCGCTTCGCGTCCTCACTGTTCCTCAGCCTCTGCGGCCCCTCATGGACCACGCGACCTGGCATACCACCAAGCGGGTCGGGCCACCCTGTGCGGTCCAGGCTGGACCCTGCAGGCCGAGCCGCCTAATGGGCCTAGACGGACCCAGAGATTCGTGTCAAGTCGATCCAAACCAGGTCGACTTAGGCTGGGTCTAGACGGGTTGGTTGGGCTGGGTCGGACCATACCTGAGTCAATTTCAACCTTATACTCCATTTGTACATATCTTTGGCACCAAGAATCCGTTTCACCACCTTTAACGGCGATGGAGTCCTTGGATTGAGATGGTCCCATTAAGTATACCCCACTAGATATTTGGATAAATAGGGGGTACGGTCGGGTTGGATCAAGTATGAATCCAACCGGGCCCCCGTGAATAAAATGCTATCAACTCACACACTAGGCATCCAATTGACACACCATTTGTTGCATTGATATCCCTATGACATGGAAGAACTTTAGGATACTTCTTCATGGGACATCATGGCAGTTAGAGTATCAACTTTTGGCTTGTGAAGCGGACCCTCCTGGAGACAAGCGAGAAATGTGTGGGAACCTAGTAGCTAGCTCTGACGTGAAGAATGTCGAGTGATCATGTGTGGGTTAGCACCAAGCAATCTTGTGTGGGTCAACACCTAGAGATTCTGTGTGGGTCATCACCGAGTGACCCTGTGTGGGTCAGCACCTAGCGATACTGTGTGGGTCAACACCAAGTGATCCAATGTGGGTCAACAATGTGTGAACATGTGTGGGTCAGCACGTAGTGGTCTGATGTGTGTCATCACTGAGTGATCCTCTATGGGTCCACACCGAGTGATCCTATGAGGGTCAGTAGAAGATCCTCTTAATGGAGTAAGACAATTCAGTAGTTGTATATTATCATCTTTACTTCCAAATCTATGATATACCTGGTGTGAGTTGAGTTCGTACTTTTGTGGTACTTTCCTTCGTGGAAATACCATAGTGGTATTCTTCATTGTGGCATACCTATGTGTTTCTTGCCTTTGTGGTATCCCTTACATTGTGGAATAGTTGAGCATTGGGATTTTGAGTTAGACATTGTGTTTCATCATGATTGAGATGGGATTAAATGAAAACATAGTTATATGTATTGGCATATACCTAAGTATGGTTGTCAGTGGTTTATATACATTGTGGTTTATCCTTTTTGGATTTTGTGAGACCTTGAGGGTCTCAAGGTCCCTACTGAGTATTGTTATAATTACACCTACATGGGATATTCCCAGTCCTTGTTGTGTTTGATGCAGATGGAAGATAACACTGATCGAGGCGGAGAGTACCAGGACTGGATTGTGATCGGAGGTGGACCATACGGCGTGTCGGTACGTAGAGGAGACGGGTGGATGTGGAGTGCTTAGGAGGCTATATGTACCTATCCTTTAGGTAGGAACCTTGGAGGATGACCCAATAGTTGTCTCTCTCTTTCTTCTATTGTATTATATATCAGTTGTACTTGTACATTCCAGTTGGGCTTATGTTCTTTCCCCTTTTACATACTACACTCACTCTATTTTCTATTTAGTTTACTTTAGTTCGTATCTTGTAGTGTTCTTGGTGGCATGTTCTTATAGGATATAAAGACAATTCTTTCACATTTATAGGGAATACGCCTTCGGTGCCAGTCTCCAGCCCCTAGCCTATTAAAGGCAGGCTTGGGTTAGTCACAGTAGGGGTCCCGGGGACGAGTCTTGACAAATTGGTATCAAAGGAGTTGGTTCTACTGTAGAACATAGAAAATTAATCTTTTTAACAGAAATATAGTTACGTTTAGTGAGTGCGGTTTTCAGTTTGGGGAGTCCAGTGTTGGTGTGGCGGCCTGCGTATCCATACACCAGGAACCGGACTTCTGATTTCTGACTCGGTGCATGAAAACACTGATTGTGTGTGTGTTTCCAAGAGTTTTCTTTGTGATATCTTGAGTCAGCTCACAGTTATAACTTATTGACCATGGTGCACCTGTTTATTTTTAGGATTCCTCCATGAAGACAACCAACTAGGAATCTGAGAGTAGTATGCACTGATAGCCCACCGAGCGACGAGGCCTCAGTGCAGGGCCCTCTTACAGTAGAGGCACCACTAGAGGCACCCATGGAACCATTACCCATTAGGCCACCGATGCCACCATCCCCAGTTGAAGAGGGTGCACGCCGCTTGAGCGCATTGAACGAGTTCCAGAACTAGATGCCACCTAGGATCAGGAGAGAGACAGACCCACATGCAGTTAAGGATCGACTGGAGGATGTAGTGAGATTTTTTCGACTAGTAGGGAAACCCTCTGATCTCATGGTGATCCATGCCACCAGTCTTCAATAGGGAGTAGCAGGCAGATAGTGTAGAATGATGCTCCTAGTTCACGATGAGGTGATGCTTCTATGGGTAGACTTCGAGATCTTGTTTTGGGCAGAGAATGTCTCTAAAACTCTTCGCGCAGTGGTTATATAAGATCTTCTTCATTTGCAGTAGTGGAGCATGGATGTAGCTCAATACTCTCTGAGGTTCACTGAACTCTCACATTACTCCACTGATATGGTGAGGGACTCATTCATCAGGGCCTAGAACTTTGTGCTGGGACTCATGCGGGATATTAGGGCATATATGATTTCTCTTAGCATCCCAACGCGGGAAGGGGTATTAAAGAGAGTCCTCTTATTAGAGAGTTTCCTTACTGAGTAGTCACCAACAGTCAGCCCCACCACTAGTCATCACATAGAGGAGTCCTCTGTAGCTGGCTGCAGACAGATTTCGCAGAGGTCGAAGGGGACCAGACCTACAGGTGGACGACCGTGTGACTTAGGATCGATTGTGTGGGAAACAAGAGATAGAGAAAGTCATGCTAGGATCATGTAGTGTTACGAATGCGGCTTCCATGGTCACATGGATTGTGACTGTATAACCTGCAGTATGAATGATCAACAGACAGTCAAAGGACTGCCCAGGCAGAGACATAGGTTTGGCTGAGGAGGTCCACAAGGAGAAGGTGGACGTGGTAGAGAAGATGACCGTGTAGTTGGCGGTGGGAGACGATTCCAGATGATACCACCATCACCAATAGATGGTCCACCCCAACCACAGGTAGTAGGTGGACATGGGTGAGCTCAGCTCCAAGAAGCTGAGTCCTACGATCACGGTGCCCTGGAGTTGATACGAGGTATGATCTATGTCTACTCTACCTTACCTGCTGTACTTATAGACATAGGTTCCAGTCATTATTTTATTGCCACTACCCTCGTTCAGAGCTCGGAGATTCTGATGGATTCATTGGCTCGATTATTACGGCTCGAGACTTATATGGGAGTGGATTTGACAAATACGCACTGGTTCTGGTAGAACGAGCTTACTCTAGGTGGAAAGAGCTTCGACTGGGATCTCGTAGTAGCAGCGTGGAGGCCTTACGACGCCATCTTGGGTATGGACTGGTTATATATAGTATATGATCAAATTGACTGTATTAGGTGAAAAGTGCGGTGTGTCTGTAGAGATGAGACCATTTTTACCTTCCCCGGTAAGAATGGAGCCTTTGCAGGAGAAGATGAACTTACCCGGAGGAGAGTGCAGACAATTACTCATCAGTTCGCTAGCCTTACCATCAGAGCAGTTGATGTGGAGAGTCCAAGATATTTTTTTAGTGGTGGGCCAGTACGCGGATGTCTTCCATAATGATGTTACGGGTCTACCTCCTCCCAGAGGGGTGGAATTTATAATTGATTTGTACCCCGGTATAACACCCATATCAACACCAGCATATCGGATGGCTCCTGCGGAGCATCGCGATATGCGGCTACAACTAGAGGACATACAAGGGAAGGGATTCATCTAGCCCAGTGTTTCTTCCTAGGTAGCACATTTTTTATTCTCCAAGAATGTGGATGGTAGCTCAAGACTTTGTGTTGACTATCGGCTCCTGAACCAGGTTACCATGAAGAACAACTACCCACTTCCGAGGATTGATGACCTATTTGATCAAATGAAGGGAGCACGGTGGTTCTCGAAGATAGACCACATATTAGGATATCACCATCTCAGAGTACGAGATGAGGATGTGCATAAGATGGCTTTCAGATGATGGTAAAACCATTACGAGTTCTTGGTTATGACATTTGGAATGACCCACGCTCCAGCAATGTTCATGGGACATATGAACATGATCTTTCATCCATACCTTTATCGTTTTGTTTTAGTTTTCATCAACAACATTCTGATCTACTCTACTATTGAGGAGGATCATGCTTATCATTTTTGGGTAGTACTGGACACACTCTGAGAGCACCAGCTTTTTGGTAAGCTCTTGAAGTGCCAGTTCTGGATCCAAGAGGTTCACTTTATAGGACATGTCATATTGAAGGCTGGATTAGCAGTGGATCCAGTGACAATTGAGGAAGTAATTTCTTAGGAGCCAACCAGAAGTGTGACAGAGGTATATAGTTTTCTAGGATTGGCCGTATACTACCGAAGGTTTGTGATAGATTTCTCCAGATTTGCAGCACCTCTATTATGATTTAAAAAGAAGGGGAAACCAATCATGTGGTCAGAGATATGCCAACAGAGTTTTTAGGAGCTAAGGAAATGGCTGGCCAGTGCCCCCATCTTGAGATTTCCTAAGGAGGGTATTGGGAAAGTAGTCTACTGCGACGCATTAGAGACTAGGGTTGGATGTGTCCTGATGCAGGAGAAAAAATTGATCACATATGGTTCTCAATAGTTGAGACAACATGATAAAAACTACTCTACCCATGACCTGTAGTTAGTAGTAGAGGTCTTCTTCTTGAAAAGGTGGTGACATTACTTGATGTGTGAGAATTTTACCGTCTACTCAGATCACAAGGGTCTCAGCTAATTTTCTCCCAGAAGAACCTAATCACGAGACATCATCATTGGCTTGAGTTATTCCAGGACTATGTCTTCTAGGTAGTCTATTATTTTGGGAAGGGGAAAATTATAGCAGATACACTCAGCTAGAGATTTGGTATACAACTTCTAGGAGAGGCGACATAGTAGATGGCTGCTTTACATGAATCTTCTGTGGATTGAGACAGATCATCGTTTCTTCAGTCTCGTAAAGCCACTCTTCCACTTCTTCACCGAGTTAAGGAGGTTATGTGTGGGGGAAACTGACTGTGAGGATCGATGTGCTCATATATCCAATGGAAAGGCATCAGATGAATTTTTTGAAGGTGGGGACCACGTCATTATATTTAGACGACGTACCAAGGTACCTATGTCTCTTCGGGAGAATGTGATGAGAGATTTCCACACATCCCCTCTAGAAGTACATCTATAAGTGGTGAATATGTACCAGGATATACGAGGATAGCACTGGTGGATAAGAATGAAGAAAGCAGTCGTAGAGTTTGTCTCATGATGCCTCACTTGTCAGCACGTGAAGGCACAACATCTTGTACCAGCAAGAATGTTTCAACCTTTAGAGGTCCCAAAGTGGAAGTAGGATGGGATATACATGGACATTGTGATGGGATATCCACATACATATAGAGGTCATGACTCAATTTTTGTGATCGTCAACCGACTCACCACGTCAGCCCACATCTTACCGATAAAAGAAAAGGGTTCAGTAGAGAGATTTGGACGCCTATATTTGCAAGAGATTGTGAGGTTACATGGAGTATTCTCAGCGATTGTCTCTGATCATGATGGGTGTGTTACTTCTCGAAAATAGAAGGGGTTACATGATGTTGTAAGGATGCAGCTTTGTTTGAGCACCGCCTTCCATCCTCTGATGGATGGTCAGACTGATCTGACCATTCAGACACTTGAGGACATGATACGATCATGCGTCCTTGACTTCGGTCGATGTTGGGAGGATCACTTTCCATTGGTTGAGTTTTCATACAACAATAGATATCACTCCACCATTGGTATTTCACCTTTTGAGGTGTTGTACGAGCGACCTTGCAGATCACCTTTGTGTTGGACTGACACAGGGGAGTCAGCACTCCTAGGACCAGAGATGGTACGGGATACCACAAAGAAGCTGTAGATCATCCCAGAGCGGATGAAGAATGCACAAAGTAGGTAGAAGTATTACGCCGACAAGAGACAGGGATATCTAGAGTTCGAGGATGGCGACCACGTTTTTCTATGGGTCTCACCTCGATGAGGTTTGTGGAGATTTGGCTGAGCCGGCAAGTAATATCCTAGGTCCATCAGACCCTTCTAGTTCCTCAATAGAGTTGGTGAGGTGGGTTACTAATTAGCCCTTCCACCTTAGTTTCACCGGGTTCACGAAATCTTCCACATATCCAAGCTGAGGACATACGTGCACGACCCTTCCCATGTCATCGACTACAGAGAGATGGAAATCAACAATGGGTCGAATTTTACGGAGGTTCTAGTGGAGATTTAGGATAGACCAGAGAGGGTCCTTTAGGGGTTGTCGATACCTCTGGTGTGCATTTGTTGGCAGCATGGGAACATAAAGGGGATACCATGGGATAAGGAGGCTCATATACATGCTCAACACCCCCACCGGTTTATTTAGTTTGAGTTGTGCCTTATGGGGATGTAAATCCCAGTGGTAAGGAGAATGTAAAGACCCGAAATTACCATGATTTTTTATTTAAATATATGGGAATTTTAAGTGTCAAAACAATTGATGGCGCACAATTCTGGAACCTGGTGTTCCTGGAATGTATTTCTGATCATTTTTGTAGGTACATTCAGTAAACATGTGAGTCAGTTTTTCTATCTTTTGAACTAATGCTCAGAATTGAAATCTGAGTGAACCGATGAACTCGTAGCGCTGGTATTAGCTTAAGGAGTCCTTCACCTCAGCTGCAGTAGGTCGAGGGTGAAAGTTATCTTTTCACATTTTTGTGAACGAATATAATAAAAATAAAATTATTTATCATTTTTATGTTTATTTCAAACTCCTTGTGGATGTTGAGAGGTGGCGACCACTAGAATTAAACCTCTCTTTGAGGTTATGGAGGAGGGGACCACCGAACCTAAAACCTCTCATGAGATGTTACAGTGGTGGGGACCACCCGAGATTAAAACCCCTTGAACCTCCCACTTAAGTGTGGGGATGTATCTTGAACATCCCCTAGATTAATCATGCCTCTCCGATTTAATTAATTAAGCTAACATATTTTGTGCCAACAATTTTAAATTGGACGAACATATTTTATGATGTTGGCACACCTTTTCATGGGTGGGTATATTTTGTTTGAAAAGGATAAGGGGAAAAATTTGGGAGAAAGCCCCCCAATGAAGAACACACACTAGAATTGATGAAAGTGAATGAAGTTCGAGATGACTTCGGATGTGTGACCGCGATAGCGATGATCGTTGCAACTCTCTTTGCGTTCACTTTTTCTATCTCACAAACTCTATCAACAATCCTATAAGTTTGGGGTTGTTATTGAATTCATGAAATTTCATGATTAAATTCCTCATTCTTGGAAAGCATGGAGTATGTGGATCAACCAAAAAAATTTCATCCATGATTCGTATGAAATTGTAGAGTTTGATGTTATTGATTTATGAATATGTTGAGCCGCTTCCTACTGCCCTAACGTGGAGGGTGTGGGCCAAAAAAACGTGGAATGACCTCTATGTCATTCTCCTTTATTGGTGTGTTCTTTGTGATGGTGGAAACAATAGGTAGTGGCATTTGGCACCGGTGGAACACAAGAATGACGGACAACACCACCGTCGACCACGATGAAAGTGATGACGCCTGGTGCTGCCCCGCGGCCACTGCCACCCCACTACCCCACCGCGCAGCCCTGCGGCTCTGCAGTCCACAGCCCCGCTGGGCCACCCCGCAGCCTCCGTGCTCCGTAACTGAGCCACCTCGCTGCCTTATGAAATCCTCGGCCGAGTCGCCCCGCAGCCAAGCCGCCTCGTGGCCTCGCGCAATCTACGACAGAGCTACCTCGTGGCCTCCGCGCCCCGTGACCTGCACCCTCACCATTCCGCGGCCTCTGCGGCCCTCTGCAGCCCCTCGCAGCCCTCACGGCCTACCAGACCACCCTGTGGGCTTGGCCGCATAGTGCGGACTGGAGTGCCTAACGGGCCGGGATGCACCCTGCCAGTCGGTCCAGGTAGACCTTAACCGGGTCGGCCTAGGTTGGTCTGATCGGGTCAGACTAGACCTGAGCCAATTTTGACCATATACGCTCAATTGGCCATAACAATGGAACCAGGAATCCATTTGAAGAACCAACAACAGTGATAGAAACCTTGGAGAGAGAAGGTAAAATTGATTATACCCCACTAGATATTTGGATAAAGATTGGGTATGGTCGGGTTGAATAGAATACGAATCCAACCAGGCCCCCGAGACTAAAAGGTTAATAACTTACAGATCGTGTGTCCGATTGACGCACCGTCTATTGCATTGAAACCCCTATGATATGGCGGTATTTTTGGATACTTCTTCATGGGACTTATTTTAATATGGAGTATCGACCAGTAAATTGTGAAGAGGACCCTCTAGGAGACAAGCGAGCATAGTGCTGGAACCTAGTAGTTGGGTGTGACGTTAAGAATGAAGAGTGATCCTGTGTGCGTTAGCACTGGGAGATCATGTGAGGGTTGGCACCTAGAGGTTTTGTGTGGGTCAGCACTGGGGGATCCTGTGTGGGTCAGCACCGAGCAATCCTGTGTGGGTCAGCACCATGCGATCCTGTGTGGGTCTGCACCGAGCGATCCTGTGTGGGTTAGCAGTAGAGCATGTTAATGGAGTAAGTTGATTTAGTAGTTATATCTAATCATCTTTACTACCATATCATATTAATACCTTGTATGATATGAGTCTGTACCAGTGTGGTACTCTATTTAGTGGAAATACCTTAGTGGTATTCTTCTATGTGGCGTACCTATGTGGTACTTTCCTTTGTGGTATCCCTTATTTTGTGGAATAGTTGAGATTTGGGCCTTTGAGTTGGACCATGTGTTTCCCCGTGATTGATATGGGATTACTTGATAATGTAGGTATATGTATGGGCATATACCTACGTATGGTTTTCATCGATTTACATACTACGTGTTTTATCTTTGGTAGATTTTATGAGACCTTGAGGGTCTCGGGGTCCCTACTATGTATCATTATACTCGCCCCTGCATAGGAAATTCCCACACCTCATTGTGTTTGGTGAAGATGATGGACAGTGTTAATCGAGGCTAAGAGTACCTAGACTAGACGGTGTTCGGAGGTGGACCATATGGCGTGTTGGTATGCAGAGGAGACGGGTGGTCATGGAGTACTGAAGAGTTGATCTACACCTTCCCCTCATGTAGGAACCTTGGAGGATGACCTAGTATGTGTATTTCTCTTTATTCAGTTTTATTGTATTTCAGTTGTACTTTTAATTTCCAATAGGTCCTGTATTCTACACCATTTTACTGACTGTACTCACTCTGTTTATTATTTAGTTTACTTGAGTTTATATCTTATTGTCTTCTTGGTGGTGTGTGAATACATGATATAAAGGAAATTCTTCCTCAGTTTTATAGAATACGCCTTTGGTGCTAGTCGCCAGCCCCTGACCTATGGAAGGCGGGCTTGGGGTAGTCACGACACGAGACCTATTGGACAGGTCATGAAAATACATTTACAACTTAGCCTCTTAAGAAAATTTTGTTGAGGATATCAATTACACTCACAATGTTAATGAAGTATTGAACATTCCCTTCATACACATTTTCTTCAAAATCAACTATGTGATTATGACCATTTTTTAACATTTTATCCACAAGAACCATCAAGGATAGTAAATGTGGGTATAGAAGAGGTGGGGTAATGGTGATTTTGGTAGATCATCTCAATTGGTTGGTCGATCCTTTAGATGGTTTTGAGTAAGTATTTCGTTTCATCCCCTTCCCTTTTTGAACCTGTAATAACATCCATTATTTCAAAACTTTTTTCATTAATTATTCAAGGTTTATATTTAAAAAATTGGAAAGGAATACATCATTTTCAACATATTTTTTAAAAAATGTGACATCCATGAAATGAATGTTACAAATGTTTTTTGAATGTATAAAAATCGTCCTCATCAATTGGAATAGGTTTCTCATCACTCATTTAATGGGATTCAAAAATCTATGATCACACATGACATGATGAAGCTTTCTATTGTTTAGCATATTGTTTTGGATATTGAACATCATAGACCGAATTTCAAGGCAGTTTGTATGTGTTGAAAAAAATAAATCACATTAAGTATCACCCTATAGAATATCAGTACAAGAAAGCTCTCAGTGTCTGTCTGATTCACATTTCATGGAAAATTTTATTAGAACATTGATTTCCACAGCTAAGACATATCTTTTTTGGGAATGAAATACCTCATAGATGGTGGGGGTGGGGAGGATCACTATGTTGTGGTTGTTATTTAGTGGGTTCTTCTCTATTCTTCCCCCCATAAAATTTTCCACCATCTCTTTTTACCATTGAAATTGTTCTTGAAGGGTTGATAATCTTTATCTCATCTATTTCATTTTTCACTTTGTTCATCCTCTTGTAATTTTTCTCAAAATAATTTTGGGTTTTCACCCCAATACCAGTACCTATCACATTGCCATACTATTTGGGCTACTTCAATGTCATCGATGGTTTGTGTCCATCTAGTACAAGTGTTTCTGATTCATGTGATAGTGTCAAATTGAAAATATAGGAATATAATTGATCGTTGTTATGAAAAAGATATTTGAAGAAAAATGTATTTTTATTATGTAATACATACACATGTTTCCCAAACTTTTTGTGTGTTATCATCTATTAGTGCCTTGTCTTTATTTACACATGCCTCCTTCCATATCACATGGAATGGGATGGATGTGTTTTTGGATTTGGAGTCATGAATCTGATAAATAGAGGAACACAATTATATGGGTGTTTCATGTAAAATAAAACTATTATTGTAAATTTAAAATACGTACCAATTTTTTCAAGTGATGCGTACCACATCCTTACATTATGGTAGGGGTTTTGTAGTTTTTATGATCATTACTTATTTCCAACACTCAGTTGTTATATCATAAATAAAAAATTGTCAAAAAAAGTTATGAATACACATATTTTCAAGAAACATATTATTATACACAATGTACCTAAAATGACGCATTTTTATGATGACCAATAAATTCATCCCACACTTCTTGGGTTTTTATGTGGGAATAGATAAGTGGTGGGGTAGATTGTTTTCCCTTCAACATCTTTATGATGATGTCTTTTTCGAATTTTATGAAATCCTCTAGTAATACTTTCAGCCAGAATTAATACATATTTCATATGGGATTCATCAACTTTAAAGTCACTCTAAAATGGATGAATAATATTAAGTTAATGTTTCATTATGTAATTTTTTTAAAAATAAATAAATGATACCATAATGTTATCAAAATATCTTCCCACATCAGTGTCTTATGCATGGTACAACTTTGTTCCACGGATCTACAAAAATTAACACGCATTGTCGAGGGATGATTCCAATGTAAATACTGATCATGGCCTTATTGTGGTTAATATTCTGGCCCAACACATTCCATCTGACCTCATATTTGGCGCCTTTGACTTTCACAAGAATTTTTTTTTCTAACACCATCAAACTACGTTGATCCTAATTTTTTTCATTTTCTGACCTTGATCACCAAACAATTCCTTATATTCAACATCTTCAATTTGTTTCTCTAGAGTGGTAGTGACATCATGTGCATGTGGTCATTTAACTTCTACACTGAGAGTATATACTAGTTATGAAACATGTTGTTCCTCCATAATGAGAGAACTAACATGTGTGTAATGTCATTTTTTATCTACACGGCGAGCAACACCAGGTTGAGAGACCATTTGTGCCTTGTTATTGGGAGAACCATCATGTGAATAAGGTAATTATTTCTCTTCACTATGATCTAAAGTAGGGTGAGAGACCTAGAGTAACTCAGGATTGGGATCATCCACATGGTCGGTAGTCATTTTCTATAGAATAGGTTTAACATTTAATTTATAGTACATAAATGCAGTATAAAATGGATAATAACAAGTGGTAAGAAAATGTATATTGACAAAAAATTACCTGATTATTGAACTCTATTTTTTAAATGGCTAAAAGAATTTGATCCCTCTATTAACAATCCAAATACCTTCATTGATGTCTCCTCTAACATAAAAACATCCATCTACACTGGGACCACTATGAAATGATTTTGATGTCCAAATGAAATGGTCATCCACAGTTGAATTTTCATCTGACCCTTCAGTGGTTTGGGTCGATAACAAAAAAATGACAACTTTTAGTTTATAGGACCTGGAACATAAAATACTAATACATCTTGTGATTTCATAATAAATGGTATGCCATTGTTACTTTCCTTTCATAAATCTTATTTCATGAATCCCATTTTATATATTTTAATAGCACTCCTGTTATCAATCCACTTGCTTCAAAAAATTCACACTTAGAATGTTTTATAATCCCACTCCAATATTTGTTTGATGATGCCAAAGTATGACCTATTCACATAAATTGGAGTTTTTTATATAGTACAAGAAACATACATCGCTTCAGCCACAAGTGTTACTCCACTAATTTTCATGGTGTTGTCTTTATCATGTTTATTTTTATAGAACGTATAACCGTTACATACATAACCATTATAAGATAATAAACACACACTTGGTACTTAGGCTATCTGTTGAATTCTTTTAGAAATTGAATTTCTGTTTTTATTGAAATACTCAGAAATATTATCCTAAACCCAACTTGTAAACTAATGATTATGTGTATTTGATATCCATCATTTATCCCTTGATGGATAAAATTGCAAAACAATTTCATTGTGGGTTTCATCATATTGGAATACCTACAAACGTTTATATAAAACATAATGGTGGTCCAACTCCTGATCTGTAAAATTGATTGTGACAACACCTCTTTTAGAAATTCCTTCACCTTCAAGAAGACTTGTGTGATGAGATTTTGGTAGACCAATACTTTCCACACCAGATAGGTATTTGGTATAGAATTCAATGGATTCCTCATAAAGATATCACGACGCAATACAAACCTCTGGCTGGCTTCAATTTTTAACATACCCTTTAAAAATATTCATATACCGTTAAATGGGGTACATCCATCTATAGTGTATAGGGCCACATAGTTGAATCTATTTCACCATGTGAAACATAAAATGAACCATCATATAAAAAATGTTCGTTGGAAAAACATTTCCAATTTAGATAATATGACAAAAATGTATCTTTCCATAGTTAGTGATATTCAGGTACTATAACGTTACTTCATATATGTTTGAATAAGAGATAAAGATTTTTTAATGTATGAATGCAATTATTGTAAAAAATACAGTGTAAAGATATAAGAAATAAATATTGCATCAAAATAAAATAGGCATGTTATTTCATACCCTTTGACATGAAATCATCCATTGAAATGATGTTCTTGATATTATATGATTACCCATTTGGATCATTTATGTCATTCAAAAAGTTTCAAAACAAATATATCTCCTTGGAAATAGTGCATGCTGATTGGGGAAAAAATGTTCATTTTTCTCCCTTCACTGGTGTCTACTATTCTCAAATTCCCATGTCACCCATGTATATCCTTGACTTAATTTCATCCTTTAGTTCATGTTCATTTGGAAACTTGTTGATGAGACTATCACATTAATTTTTTTATCATTCATAACATGAAGAAAATTACTAACATATAGACAATTCCAATATGGTAATTCAAAAAAAAAACAGATCCCTTTTTTCAACCGCTTATCATACGGTTTTTTTAAAATGGTTTACCAAATTGAATGTCCACATATTCTACTTTCTCAAATAGTTTATCACCAATTAGTGGAGGTGGAGTTAAATGTTATTCTGAACTTCTATTGAATGATAAAATTCAAGGTTATTACTTATGTTGTCAGGTATAAATCTATGATGTTCTAAAAACATGAGTTTTAATGAATATTTCATCCTAACTAACTATGTACCTTGCATGAAAATGAGAAACCCTTAATTTTCATTAATTCTATTTCATAAAAAAATTTCATAAGTAGGAAATTCATTTATCATCCCATACAACCTTAATCTCAACATGAAATCATCATTTCTCTAAAAACCATACAACCTAAAACCTAAATCCCACAATAATTTAGAAACATTGATCAGTGGAGCCCAATAAACATCAATATCATTACCCAGTTGTTTTGGTCTTGCTATAATCATATATAACATGATGTATTTTCATTTCACACCTAACCATGGTGGAAAGTTATAATTTACCTACTTAACCGACCATGTTTAGTGAGTTATCTTTTAAAAACCAAAATGATTCACTTCATCTATAGATAATGCAAGATGAAGGTTTCCTACCTCATTCCAAATTCTTGATACTCAACATCAAATCTCTTTCACTGAGGAAATTCTGCTCAGTATTATAGTTCCCCATATTTAATTCTGGTATATACATGCCATGTAGATTTCCCTATAGTCTCCTCACTTTCATATAGGTTGCTAAACTATATAATGATTGGACTGTACCACAAAACTTTATTAGGACCAGATTCATATGTCTTGTTTCAGGAAGCACCATTTTCAGGGTATTCTATAAGTGATTGTGGTCCTTGGGAAATATTATACAATCATTCGGGAATGCGTGCATTATTTCATAGATCATACCCATCGAGCATTAAATTTTTTTGTCATGATATGTTCATATCAAGAATTGATTATCATCTGCGAGCATCCCAATAAAGAGAGTATATATTTCAGTAATCTAGTGTCACTCCATCGATTTCTGGTTTTCATATTATACAGCTTCAATAAGGATGAAAATAATTTATATTTAGTGCAACCATAATACAATAGAGTCTTTTCACAACCCTTTAACTTTTAAAATAATTTTAGGAAATCACGATTTTCATATTCAACTATACTTATCATTTCTTAAATATGTTGTTCATCATCATTCACATCTATAATCACATTCTCAATACAATATTCTTCATTTTCCACAATTGTAATCATATCAGATGATCCACAAAATGTAGTGTTATACTAGCCACTATCTACATTCCCTTTTTCCCATGTTTATGCCAAAATTTATATCATTAATATATTTACTGATAGATCAATTGTTCTTATAACTCTTTTAGACTAATTTTTATTGAATAAAAACATCGTAAATATTGGAAAAATGATTTTAGAAGGGTCATATTCATGATTTTTTCAGACATGATGAACTCTTTCAATCCATATTTAAGATCTTTTTGTTATTATAGTTGTATTCCTCTATTATTTATTCATATCCATCAAATTTGATTTAGTAATTTTAATATTGAACATAATAAAAAACATTGATATAGAAATTAACCAAGGATAAACAAACTTATAGACATTACGACTCTTTCAATATTTTTCCCCAATATTCACTTTCCAGAACCAAGGTACTTCATTTGGGATATTCTAGATAAATCAATATTCATCTCTTACAAACATTCATTCATCGGTACTTCAATGTAAAATTCATCCACATAAATTAGTAAAATGAAAAAACTCTAATCAATATATACCTTCATATAGTAGAAATTATTTACATTGCACTGCATGAAGATTAATTCTTCCATGAAAGCATTAAAATTATAGTATCACTGTATTGGATCCTACTCAAGCCCAAAAATTATTCATTTGAGACTAAAATTGATACTAATATTCAATTTAGTATGAAAACATCTTGTTGATCTCTGTAGATCTCTTTCTCTGAATCACCATAAAGAAATATAATCATAAAATCAATTTTTTCGAGAAATAAACCTTCAATGGAAACCAATATTAGAACCATCTACATAATTATATACTTTATAGCATGAGAGAAAATATAACTTAAATATAATCCTTCTAATTATTGAAATAAATTTACAACTACAGGCACATTTCATTATTTCCTATCATCCACCTTCTCCTTTAGATGATAAATCTAATTTTTCAACAGATCCCACTTTCCTGGTTCAATTTATATTATATAGAATATATAATAATGAAAGAGGGAATTCAATTATTCCTTTGTTTTTTACTCACACTATAATGTAGCCAATATTTGGCCTATGTTGATTCTTAAAAAACAGAAAATCCACATGACTTACCCACACATTCATTATTAGGGAAGCTCTTATTGATTAATAAAGACATAGATCTAGGGAAAACTAACTATTTCACCATATAACTATTTTAGAATACATCTCAACCAATTTCATAATTATTTGGGTTCCCATGTAGTCCAAAAAAAGGAAGTGAGAAATAAAAATAAAATGATCGTCACATAAATAAATATAATATAATTATTAAATCACATGTCAACTATAAAACCCTCACAAGAAGAAGGTTATTTTTACATCCATGAATAAGCATCATGAATTTGCTATTAATAATAAACTACATCCCTCTGAGGGATAAGTCCTAAATAGACATGTCAAATAAGGGTCCCCCAAATTTATCCAATGTAGGTGATGTTGGATGCAATGTAGGTTTAGGATTTTCAATGGGGTTTAACATTAATTCACCTTTTATGGGAGTGAGGTTGTGATGAATATACAATGGGTTTAATAGAGCCAGGGCCATGCCATTTCCAATATATTATTATCAATCTACCTGTCTTCCCTATATAATTTATTGGTTTTCCTAATTATATAAAAATAAAAACATAATTGATTATTGAAGAACTACATTTTAGATGTCCTTTGAAAACTATTTATAAAATCACTTTATAAATCCAATAATAAACATCCATATACACAAATTACTCTTCAAGATAACACACCATTTTAAAAATAAACCAATCAATTCCAAGAACTCTTTCACAAAAACCAAAAATTACTTTTTTTAAAAGCTTTCATGGAAATTTCATGACCCAATAGTCATAATCATTTAAAATGAATAACAACCCTCTATATTTTTTAATTTTTTATTTAAAACTTAATAAACACATTTATAAAATGAAACTAGCACTAAATATACTTTTAAAACATTCACATCCCTTTATGAAAGTCAATCAGATGAGTTGACAAATAGTGGGCTTGCAGCCTAAGTCCATGCTATGTGGTTAAATAGTTTTAATGATATTTAAAATAAAAAAGTGCATTTTGAACACATATTATTTTATATGAAGCATTTCAAAACACATGAATCATTTAAAAAGCAACACTTAAGAATTTTTTACACTAACAATAATATCAAGAGTGATACTTTCTAAAAGATACATGAATAAAAAATAACAAGAATTTATAAAATATAAAGCTATAAGAAAAACCAAATAAAGTAGTTTTAGGTAAAATAGACATTTTTTCTCATATTAATATCAAATTATAAATAAACCATTTTTAATTCCTATTAGTGTTTTTTATGACCATTATTCTTAGAGATCAGTAAGTGTGAACTTCATGAGAAGATGTATCAATATCATATGAGACTCCATCACCTGATATTCAGCCACCATCTATGTGATTTAATATAGATTCATCTAGACTATATGATATATTTATTTAAGAATATCATTATGGAATATCTATGTTCTCATTATAGTAGAAAACCGTTATAACATATTAATGTAAATTATATTATAAGTAAATTAAAAAAATTATTGTTAAATAGAATAATAATCACTATGTGATATAAATATATATACATATTTTGAAAATTCTAAGTATAATGTCTGTTAGATCTATAAATAAGCGTGTCACTTATTAGCTACATGATTCTTCTGAGAAAATGATAAATAATCAATATTAACTGATGGGACACAGAAAACTATGTTTCCAAATGACATTAATCTCAATTACATTGAATGGTATTTAAACATTAATGGGGATAAAATACCCTTAGAATTCTATATCAATGTAGAGGTGATCAAGATTACATAGTGGAGTCCATGGTTCTTGAAACACAAATATATTGGGTATCAACATTTAGTTTGTAATTATTCATTGATCGAGTGATCATAAATCATGTATTATAAGAAAATGATTTAGTTTTCTTCTCATTATTTAATTTATTGGGATATTAGGGGTGATTTTCATAAATATATTCATGAACGATATTGTGTTGGGTGATTAGGCTGACTTCACAGTCTGATCAGGTGGAGAATCCAAGTCTAATAGAGGAGACACACAAGATTGTGGGACCTAATTAAAATTGTTAGTAGAATTATGTATGTAAATATATTAATTAGAATAAAACCATAAAAAAGATTACTTTCCATTTAAATTTGGCTAAATCAAGGGAATTATATCCTAAAAATAGGGGAATTAGAGTATAATAATTGAATCTAGATCTGAGAGGGAAGAAGAACATGCCTCAAAGATATTGAGCATTAAAGTTGAGTCCAAATCAGGATCCATGTAGATTATTTCCATTATATTGTGCTACATCTAGAGAGTGGATTTTTGGGAATAGAGAAAAATTACAAAAGCATTGAAATATTATTATTTAATAGAAGGATTCTAATACAGGTGAGGGCTCTTATGGAGATGATGTATAAATTCATCCAGAGATGAATATTTTCCTTTTCAATAATATAAGGGATCTCAAATAAGGATAATGATATTAAAACTACAATTATGACCATCCTTTGAATGTTCTAGATGAAATCTATATCTATGAAAACAATGTTTGAAAAAATATTTCATTTTCATTAAAGAAGTTGTATCCATACCATAGAGGTCAAATGATTTTATTAAAAAAATAGAATCTCTATAATGAATTATGATCATACCCTAACCTAAAAATCAGATGTAAATATTGAATGTGAGATGACTATAAATGTTAACCCATCTATAATAGATAGGGATGGGGATCCATCTATCAAATTTCAATCCATTGATTCCATGAAATTAGGTGAACCAAAGAAAGATTGAAACATTATGTCAAGTGATATTCACCAACTAAAATTGATTCAGGGAAGGGTGGATTAAGTGGTTCTAGGGGCAGAAATCTTCTAGAACGCATGGTGGGGGTGGTGTTTGGAGGGTAATAAAGGTGGGATATTTGATTTGTACACATAGGTATTCACTATTGATAGTAGGAACAATGTAGTGCTAAAGGTAATTACCTATATATAACCTCAATATGAACTTTCATTGGGTGTGGGGGGCCCAACCCTGATGTTCGGGGAACCTGAGTTTCACAAATTGGAACATACTAAAAATTTAAATAAAATGTTAGAACATACCAAAAACTATTGAAGAAAAAATAAATATATATATTGATGAATTCATAATAATCTGGAAAAAATTTCATACCCACGGCCGCAGTAGGGACATGTAGTAGTGTAGTCAGGGTAGGTGGTGGTGGTGGTGGCATAAGAGGCTGTAGAGAGGTTCGCGTGTGAGGAGCGGTCGTAGTGGAGGAGGGTTCACGACGAAGGTGGGTTTTGGTTCACAATAGTGTTCGACTCACTGCGGAGGAGGATTCACATTGGGGGGGGGGGGTTCATTGTGTGGCGGAGGTGGGTTCACCGCAGAGGTGGGTTCGATGATGAGGCGGTTTCTCAGCAGAGGATAATTTTCAGTGGCGGAGGGTTCATAGTAAAGGGGGGTGCGAAAATGGAGGTGAGATCGGGAGAATAGAGTGATCGATGGCATAGAGGTCATCTTTTGTGTGAGTTTATAGTCTATGATACAAGGAGAGTAATTTTAGGGTTCATTTTTAAAATTGTGTTATAGTTTTATCAACAGTAGTTAAAAAGTGATGATAAATATATGTTTTATCAACTCTAAAATATAAAATGTTGATAAAATATGTCTTTATTTGTGCCAAAAAGGAATTAATAAAGATCTAATTTAAATAATTTCTTTATATTGTAATATATATTTACAAAATTATATATTTTATAAATATAAATTTATTTATTTATACCTATAACTAAAAATAAATATATTTTTTTTATAATTATAAAATTATAATAAATATATTACTTATATATATTAATAAAATTATAATTATAAAAAATATATTTGTTATAATTTTATAATTATTTAATTATACATACATTTATAGTTATAATTATTAATAAATATATATATATATTCATTTAAATAATTATTAAATTAGAAGAAGTATATTTATATATATCTATAATCTTATAAATAAATATAATAAATATATTTATTATATATATTTCAATTAATATAAATATACTAAGTATATGAATATATTTTTATAAAATTAGAAGAAATATATATTTTTTTACCTCTAAGACCATAATAAAATAATTATTACCACAAAAACAAAAACAAAAAATAGAACTACTACAATTATTGGGTGTCATGGCCTACTAGTTAATGCACCCTAACTAACTAGATATTTTTTGGAGGTTAACACTCACCCACCATTAATTTGGACATTTTTTCTCTATTTTATTCTTTAATATTTTCTTGCAGTGGGTGTGAAAATGGAGATACATAGTCATCGATGGTTGCTGGAAGGTCTTTGTTTTTGTGTATGGGTGGGTTAATAGAAATCAGTCGACCTATTAGTGGGGGATTACCTTGATTACATTGAAAGGAGGTGCCAACCATATGGATGGAAAAACTGGAAGAAATATATGCATTAATATAGATGGATTATGAACATTGGGAGAATAATTATATCATCATCATAAAGAACAAGTAGACATGTGGTTGTTAATGTTCGATGAAAAAAATCCATGGAGCGACCCACTGGCTCCATTGGAAGTGGGTGCGCATCATGAATGTTACATATTTCTCAGCACATGAGCATGATGGGTTGGAGATAGGGTGAAGAAGGAGACACGGATGATGGTAGTGTGGGATGTAGACATTGTATCTGGGATAGGCCCATTGACTAATGGTGACAACATTATGACATTGAACTGTGAAGCAAACATTGTATAAATGACTCAAAATGAGGCTGGATAGCAATGTGTGGAAAAGCATGGGCAATGTATTCATGATTGATCTGAAAGATGATGGAGTCTCTAACAAAGATACGACCAAGATATGTACCACATTTTATTAATGAAGGAAAAAAACTACTAGAAATGTGGGTTTTTCGTCCTTTAAAATGAGCGACCGCCATTGGTGGCCTCTTATGGTTACCAATAGGGACCTCGAATGGAAGTTGTTGGCCATAAAAAACTCACAACTCTATCGTGCTCCCTGTAGATACCCAAACATGATGTAAATATAAATTACATTACTTTTTCAGAATATTTAATACATTAAAAAAACAAACGCCCAACGACCATATTAGTTTAGTGTCTTTGAAAACTCAGAACATAATCTTCTAATCATGGTGAAATATCTTCAACATCTCCTATAAAGATCTTCCACATTGGTTTTCATACCTAAAAACTTTATTTATATCCTAGGGAAATGAAAAAAAAGGGTGAGCTCAAATGCTCATTAAGGGTAAGCATGGAGAAAATAAAACAACCCATATACATTTGAACTTAAAAAGATGAAAATAAAGTTTAAACATCAAAATCATGAGCAATGACATTAAACATGGTAGTACGTTAGGAATAGATCATAATGGAACATCAATAAAGATAAAATATAATGGGAATAAACCATGTAATTGTGGAAAACCATTAAGCACATGGTATTATTTCCATAGAAGCCAAGGCATTGCTGCCAAGACCGTCCTAGTGGACAAAGTCCATTACTGAATCGGGTTTACTTGTCGTTCCATCCCCGTATTACTGAACCATATTCACTTGTTGTTCATACCATGTCTATCTCATGAGATATAAATCATTAACCAATACATTTTTGGGAGATATAGGTCCCACCCATCACATAATTAAATCATTATTACGTGTGCCACAAAATAAACATAAATCCTTCATCCCAACCCAAATAATAAAATGGGATTCATAAACATCATCACATAATAACATTATCCATATAAAACAAATAGATCTCATTTCATCATAAGAAAAATCACACCAGGTAAATAATAGAAACATTATACATGAAACATAAACATATTAAGTACTTTTATTTTAGATGGAAAATAGTTTTCATAAAAAAGTTGAAATGAATTCCAGAGGAAAATATCCCTTCTTCTTCAATATCATTTTCTTTTCAAAAAATTCCATGAAATATTACAAGAAAAAGATTTTGTTGAAAATAGTCATGAAATATTGTAGAGTAAGCTTCCTGAAAATAAGGTGTTATGAAACCGTAGAAATCTATTCATGTCGTATATTAAAAAAAACATTGTTATCGTACTTTTGTCGAAAAAGTCAAAAAGTTCCTCATAGGGTAAACAAAAGAAAGATTGCTTCCATAACACAATGTAAAAGTAAAATAGGGGTAATCATGACTTATAATATTCAACACATTATGAAAAACATTTTTATGGACATGGATGAAAAATACAACCCCAGTAAATACTTATGTATAACCAATCTTGGATAAAAATGAGATTGAAAATTTATCCCTTAACTTAGGTCAAATATGATTTGTACATATCCAATCCTCCTATATAATGATTTAAATAATTTCATTGAATTAATCCGGAATCATATTCATTCTTATGATATCATATATGATTCACTTAGGTCATTATATTACCCGTTCATTTGTCAATTCCATGTTAAAGAAATGTTTTGGGTAATATTCGTTTCATTTATCGTACGTGTCTGGACTTGTTGTTCTTGATACCATTATTACTTATATCATGATTTACATACTTTCATAATGTAAAACATGATTTATATATCATTTATATTCAGTTTATATATATATAATAGATAGATAAATGAAATGAAACACACCGTTCATGGAGACGGTAAGCTGTATGTACGCATTAACAATGTTTTCCTTTCCTTATTAACATAAATAGAACAAAGTAGATGACATATATATATATATATACATAAATAAATTAGAATTATTATGTCATATATATCATTTTTATTCATTATATACATTATAATCATTTTTTAATGGATAACATGGAGATTTAATCTCATCGCGTCGTGGAGATAGTAATCCGTACGTATGGACGAGGTATGATAGAATTCACATTATTATTGAATGGAATTGGAGTGGATGATATAATATATCAGAATCCTTATGATGTTATTACAACAATATATAGTTATTATTTACACCATTATGCCCATCCAAGTAATGTGGGGGTGGAAAAACAGATTACACCACTGCGTGAAGACGGTATTCCGTACGTACGCACGTGCAGGGATTTCGTTTTCCATAGGAATGATAGAAGGTGAAATGGGTTTGTTTCATATTTATAATAACATATCAGAATTTTAGTTATACTGATGTTATTACTTTATATTTAAACAACTAAAGAAGAGGAAGTATAAGAATAACGAAACTTGAAAGAATCGGTAGAAGAGATTACCACTTCTTCGACGCGCCTCCTCTTATCCTCCGCCTCGGGTACCAAAGTTGGCCGTTGAAGAATACCAGGACCTCTAGTAGGATTCTATGGAAGTGGAGAAGTAAAATGATCAGGGTTTTTCTGAGCTTGAAAGCTCAAATTTGTGTGAAGAGGAGAGGGGTGATGTTCCCTTTTATAAGGGAGGAGAGGGGCACCTTAGGAAAAATTTAAAATATTATTTTATAATAAATTCATATTTGGATTATAATGGCTCCAATGTAAATTATTTCAAGGATAGGGTTGGTATGCATCGAAATAATTTCATCAAATAGGTTTTTGACAAGTTTAGGTTACCATTTTAACCTTATCATTTAAATTTAACTCTAAGTGAAATAATTTAACATTTATCTTGTCTTCTTGTATTCTCACACTATATGGTTAATAAACATACAATAAACTGCTAATAGAAACCCAATTGGTTCATTAATATAATATATATTATTATATAAGTCTTTTAGCCGAACCATATATTTTTAGGACCATTATATAAATTAATAATATAATATTTGTTTCAAAAACTCTTTTATTTCTATTTTGACACTATTTGGTATTTTGTTTTCTCTACATTCATAAGAGATTTATTACTTCAAAAAACGTTCATCTAACCCATACTAATATGTTATATTAACCTATAAAATTATTTTAATTCAATAAAAGTCTCAAATTACATTTTTTTGGGTATTTATAATATCAATTATTTGAATATTTCATTAATTAGTTTATTACTGAATCACCACTGTGTCGTAAATAAATTTTATAATATAATGTCTAAAAATTATAAATAAAATACTATTATGTACAAAATCCATTTATCTTTCTAATGAATATTTATAGTCAAATTTATCTTATGTATAACCCTATATTAAAAATGTTTTAGTTATTAACCATTGATTTTACCTATTTTAACTCTTCTTAAAAAAATAGTAATAAATGTCCTAATCTTATCCAAGTGGACCTAAAGAGTAATATTTTAATTTAAAGGATTTATTGGTCGAATTAAACTTATCTAATATAATTCGCACATGTGTTAGGGTAATAATAAAATCATTTTTACCCTTAATTACACTATTTACTTTTAACCGTGTGAAATAAAATGTAAAAAGCTACTATTTACCAAAAATTAATTTTATCTTATTAAACCACATTTTACTCCTCAATATTAACTATGTATCATGTATTTTCTAAATTCCACTCATAGAAGTGGTAAAATTATAATTTCCACAAAATGAACTTGAAATTCTGTGTAACACGAGCCAAGAAGAGTGTTGTGTATACTAAAAGTTAATATGGTGTTTCATATAGTAAAATCTAATCATGGTGTAGTGTACAATAGAAGGTATCATATAAATTAAAAAGTATATTTTTCATAAAATCGTGGGGTGTTACATTTTACCCCCTTAAAAATGAATTTTGCCCTCAAAATTCGTCGGGGTTATAAATGGTTTACTACATGAATTTTTCTTTCATAAAAACCCACATCATAAAAAGGAATTCTAAATCATAATTTTAAAAAGGAAAGTTAGAAACATAATGGATACTCAATGTAACTCATCACTGGGTTTCCACATGGGAGAATATAGGTGAAAATATGGATATGGAAGAGAAATCTAACCATCATGTTTGGATGAAGAGTTCTAGAGAACATAGCTATGAACAAGCCAACAATCACAAAGCCATAAATTTGTGATGATCTAAGGTACTATCCAATTCATCGGATATGAGGGTACTAGGACAATGTATTTGGTTTTCAATATCATTTCCCTAATGTTAAAAATTTTGAATTTGAAGAAATACTTTCTTGATTTTGTTAAAATCTTGTTGTTGGTCGTTCCATGAACAATTTACACTTCATATATTAAATAAATGAGGTTGAATTTGTCATTCGTGAAGTGTTTTCAGATCATGTGATAGAATGATGGTTCATTCCATATGTCTCAAACAAAAGGTTAACAAAAGTTATCAAATATACATAAGTCTATCTATGGTGAGGGTAATCGTATATGATTCCAAAAATGGACTTATAATTAATCTATAAAAACTATTAATAAAATAAAACTACTTTCTAATAACTAGGGAATTCATGTAGTCCAGATGTAGGCTATAAAGGATTGTCGTACATTGGTTGTTGGTTTAATTTCCGCAACCCTATCCGACGTGACAGGTTGTCTCCCATCCATCAGGTTTTCCTTTTTCTAAAATTACACTATTATAACATTCCAGAAATAATATCGAAAAAAGGTTCTATCCATAACCAATATTATCTTATGTCCAACATAACCCATTTCAAATATTTAGACTTATCCAAAATACTTCTATCCATGCTCATTATATAAAGAAAACTATTACTAGAAATGTCATCAACCAAGCATGTGAATTAATTCATTTATCCCCCATATATAATAAGATATATGTTATTGTTGGTCACATTCCAAACACGTTAATACCTTAATCATGTATTCTCTTGAAAACTGAACACCCATTGAACTTTACTGAAAACATTAATTATGTCAAAAGTCAACTCTTTTCACATTCCACAATCCCAATATTTCTATATAATCCAACCATGATATCACGTTGTCATTATATGAGCTCATTAATACTATCTAACATTTCATTTTCTCCTTACCCCTTCATTATGCGCATATCATTTGCTTTCCAAAAATATCTGAATAACCTTTCACGGTTACTAGTACCATTAAAAAAAACATTAAAAAAACATATGTAAATACAATAGTGTAACAATCCTAAGATGTTTCTTTATTCCATAGTACCATGAAATTACTTATACAACATTAATCTTGATAAACATGAAATCATTCCACTAACTTCTTAAACCATTGGCCGAGATTAATAATTTTATTCCTCAACACTTCTTTTATATCATATATCATTTGTAGTCTCTTCATCGTCATCAACATAAATACTACTCATACGACCATGCTGATTCTCTTCATGAGATTTTCCCTTAGGTCATTGGTTGGCATAATGCCCATACATTACACATTTAAAAAATTTAACTATTGTTGATGTCTTAGAAACACAATTATCCTTTTCCATGGAGTTAACTGAACCTTTTTTTTCAATTACTAGCTGTGTGTCCTTATTTTCCACACCAAAAGCATCTTCCAGTTCCTTTGAAACACTCTCCCTGATGCCTCTTCCCACATGTTTTACATGTGGGGAAGTGAACTTTCTTTCCTCTATGATCATCACGAAACTCCATATTTCTCATATTAGTTGAGTCATGAAACTTACCAAAGTTGATATTATTTATCATATTATGAGATTGTTGGTTTGGAATAATAATGATGTTTGGACATCTAAATCCTGTTTCATTTTGTTTCTCATGAAGAATATCATTCCATTTTCCGTCATATTCCCCATTAACATGAATCCTTCTGTTTCATGCCATTTCTTAGAACCCAAAAATAATAGTATGAGAGGCAAAACTTTTACTTCCAAAAAAACATAATCAAGGGGGATTACCTTCAATTTCAATCATCTTAGGTTTATTTCTATGATCGTTACCTTAATTCTAGGAATATAACTGATACGTATACATATCCTTAGTGACATCCCCAGACATACCAAATAAATGTCTCTAGGGATCTCACTAATGTTTCTGCATCTTAGTTTCCAATGGTTAACTAAACCAACGCTCTGATACCAACTGTAGTGACGAAAATTTGATGTACATAGACATTACAATACTTTTTTCAGAATACTTAATACATTACAAAAACAAACTCCCAAAACTGTATTAGTTTAGAGTCTTGGAAAACTCGGAATATAATCTTCTAATCATGGTGAAAGATCTTCAACATCTCCCATAAAGATCTTCCCCTTTGGTTTTCTTACCTAAAACCATTATTTATATCATGGGGAAATGAAAATATAAAATGGTGAGATCAAATTCTTAGTAAGGGTAATCATGGAGAAAATAAAACAACCCACATACATTTGAACTTAAAAACATGAACATAAAGTTTAAACATCAAAATCTTGAGAAATGACATTAAACATGGTAGTACGTAAGGCATAGATCATAATGGAACATCAATCATGATAAAATAGAATGGTAATAAACCATGTAATTATGATAAACCATTAATAACATGATATTATTTCCATAGTAGCCTAGGCATTGCTGCCAAGACCATACTAGTGGACAAAGTCCATTACTGAATTGGGTTTACTTGTCGTTCCAGCCCTGTATTACTGAACCGAATTAACTTGTTGTTCCAGCCATGTCTATATCATTTGATATAAATCTTTACCCAATGCATTGGATGTAGATATATGTCCTGCCAATATCATAATGAAATCATTCTTACATGTTCCACAAAATAAACATAAATCATTCATCACAACCCAAAGAATAAAATGGATTTCATAACCATCATCCCATCATAACATAGTCTATATAAAATTATTAATATCATTACATAATAAGAAAAATCACACCATGTAAATAATAGAGACATTATACATGAAACATAAAAATATTAAATATTTTCATTTTAGATGGAAAATAATTTTGATAAAACACTTGAAATGAATTTTGGAGGAAAATATCCTTTCTTCTTCAGAATCATTTTCTTTTCACAAAATGCCATGCAATTTTCAAATAAATGGATTTTGATGAAAGTAGTCATGAAATTATGTAGAGTAATCTTCTTCAAAATAAGGCGTTATGAAACCTTAAAAATATGTTTATGTCGTATAAGTTAAAAAAACATTCTCCACGTACTTTTGTCGGAAAAGTCAAATGGTTCCACATAGGGTAAACAAAAGAAAGTTTCCTTCCGTAACACAATGTAAAAGTAAAAGAGGGCTAAACATGACTTATAATATTTAACAATTTATGAAAAACAATTTAATGGACATGAATGAAAAATAAAACCCCATTAAATACTTACAAATAAGCAATCTCGGATAAAAATGATATTGAAAAATTATCTCTTACCTTTGGTCTGATATGAATTTTACATATCCGAACCTCATGTATAATGATTTAAATAATGTCATTGACTTATTCCAGAATCATATTCATTATTATGATATCATATATGATTTACTTAGGTATTTATATTACCCGTTAATTTTTCAATTCCATGTTAAAGCAATGTTTTGGATAATATTCGTTTCATTTATCGTACGTGTTTGGACTTATTATTATTGATATTATTATTACTTATATCATGATATAGATTTTTCCATAATGTAAAACATGATTAATATATCATTTATTTTCAGTATATATATATATATATATATATAATGTATATATAAATGAAATGAAACACACCGTTCATGGAGACGGTAGACTGTACATACGCATTAACACTGTTTTCCTTTCCTTATTGACTTAAATGGAAGTAAGTAAATGATATATATATATATATAAATCCAGTATCATTATTATGTCATATATATCATTATTATTCATTATATATACTTTCTAATCATTCTTTAATGGTTAACATGGAGAATGAATATCATCGCGTCGTAGAGATGGTAATCTGTACGTACGCACGAGCGATGATATCGTTCCCATTATTATTTAATTGAATTGGAGTGGATGATGTAATATCTCATAAAAAGTATAATGTTATAAAAACTATATATAGTTATTATTTAAACCATTATACGCATCCAAGTAAGGTGGTGGTGGAAAAAAAGACTACACCACGGCGTGTAGACGGTATTCCGTACGTACGCACACACGGTGATTTCGTTTTCCGTAGGATGGATAGAAGGTGAAATGGGGTTTTTTAATATTGATAATAACATATCAGTATGTTAGTTTTACTAATGTTATTACTTTATAATGAAACAAATAAAGAAGAGGAAGTATAAGAATAAAGAAACTTGAATGAATCGGTAGAAGAGATTACCTCTTCTTCGACGCGCCTCCTCTTAACCTCCTCTTAGGGTACTAAAGTTATCTTTGAAGAAGACCAGGACCTCTAGTAGGTTTATATGGAAGTGGATTAGTGAAATTTGAAAGTTTTTGCCAAGTTATAGGATCAAATTTGTGTGAATAATAGAGGGAGGAGGTGCCATTTTATAAGGGAGGAGAGGGTCACCTTAGAAAAAACTTAAAACATTATTTTATAAAAAAATTATATTCATTTTATAATGGCTCCAAAGTGACTTATTTCATGGATAGGGTGGGTATGGGTCTAAATCCTCTCATAAAATAGGTTTATAAAAGTTATGGTTACCATTTTAACCTTATCATTTAGACTTAACTCTATGTTAAATAATTTATCCTTCTCCGTGTCTTCTTGTATTCTTACACTATATGGTTAATAAACATACAATAAACTGCCAATAGAACCCCAATTGGTCCATTAACCTCATATATATTATTATATATGTCTTTTTGTTGATCCTTAGATTTTTAGGTCCATTATATCAATTGATAATATAATATTTGTTTTAAAAACACTTTTATGTGTTTTTTTTTGACACTATTGGGTATTCTGTTTTCTCTAAATTCATAACAGCATTATTAATTCCAAACAAAATTCATCTAACCAATCCTAATATGTTATATTAACCAAGAGAATTAGTTTAATTCACAAAAAGTCTCAAATTAAGTTTATTTGGGTATTTCTAATATCAATTATTTTAATATTTCATTAATTAGGTAATTACTGCATCACCATTCAGTCATAAATAAATTAAATTATATAATGTTTAAAAATTATAAATAAAATTCAATTATGTAGGAAATAATTTTATCATTATAATTAATATGTATAGTCGAATTTATCTTATTTATAACCCTATATTAAGAATGTTTGAGTTATTAATCGTTGATTTTTACTATTTTAACTCTTCTTTATATAAAATAATAATAAATGTCCTAATCTAATCCAAGTGGACCTAATGGGTAATATTTTATTCCTATGGTTGTTTTTGGTCAAATTAAACTTATTCAAATGAATTAGGACATCTGTTAGGATAATAATAATATCATTTTTACCCTTAATTACCCTATTTACTTTTAACCGTGGTAAATAAAAGTAAAAATTTACTATTCACCAAAAATTATTTTTATCTTATTGAACCCCATTTTACTCCTCAATATTAACCGTGTCTCTTGGAATTTTTAAATTCCACTCACAAAATCGGTAAAAGAAGGTTTTATGTAAATTAGCAAATTCTTCTAGGAGGTGGGTAAAATACGGTGAAAAGTTCAATAAAAATTTTTTAAATCTAATATTACTATAAAATGACTCTAATGAATTACATTGAACATAAATAGGTATTATGTATCAATTTTGACATAAAATAAATTTAAATAAATTAAATAATTATTTAAATAAAAATTCAGTTTTAAACTATAACTCATTGTTTTTCACTCTTCATAAAAAATATAATGTTTTCAGAAAAATACCAAAAAATAACCCTAGGCTAATTTCAATATTCTGAATACAAAAATGAAGTCCATTTTGATAGATAAAATTTATAAAATTTCAAGAAGTGGGTATTAATATTCATAACGGCTAGTTTATATAATATTTTAACAACATATCGTTGTTTAGTGAAACCCGATATTGCGTACTACACATGCTATCGAGGAAGGTCGTAATTGCAAGTAATGCAAGCCAAGTAAGGGTTGCGTGTAGTGAAATCTCTCTTTGGTGTTGCATATAACATAATCAAAACTGATTTCATTAATACGTTGAACAAAATCTATACTTAATTTTACATAGAATAATTTCCACAAAACAAATTTGAAATTGTGTGTAACACGAGCCGAGAATAGTTTTTTGTATACTACATGGTAATATGGTGTTGTGTATAGTACAACCTAATCTCGGTGTAGTATACAATAGAAGATATCAAATAAATTAAAAAGAATATTTTTCAAAAAATCTCGGGGTGTTGCACCCCCACCCCAACCCTCCCCCTCACAACCCAATATGCCTTATGAAAATATTCGCCCCTATAGAGACCCCAAACATGACGTACATATACATTACATTACTTTTTTAGAATACCTAATACATAACAAAAACAGACACCAAAGGACCGTAATAGTTTAGTGTCCTTGGAAACTCTGAATATAATCTTCTAATCTTGGTGAAAGATCTTCAACATCTCCCATAATGATATTTCCTTTTTTTATTACCTAAAACCTTTCTTTATATCCTGGGGAAAACAAAACATATAAAGGGTGATCTCAAATTCTTAGTAAGGGTAAGCATGGAGAAAATAAAACAAGCCATTTACATTTGAACATAAAAACATGAACATAATGATTAAACATAAAAATATTGAGCAATGAAATAAAACATGGCAGTACGTAAGGCATATATCATAATGGAACATAAATCATGATATAATAGAATGAGAATAAAACATTTAATTGTGGAAAAATATTAAGCACATGATATGATTTCCATAGTATCCAAGGCATTGCTGCAAAGAGCATCTTAGTGGATAAAGTCCTTTTCTGAATCGAGTTAACTCCTCGTTCCAGTCTTGTATCACTGAACCAGATTAACTTACCGTTCCATCCATGCCTATCTCATGAGATATAAATCTTTACCCAATGCATTTTATGGAGATATAGGTCCCAACAATCTCATAAGGAAATCATTCTTACTTGTGCCACAACATAAACATAAACCATTCATCATAACCCAAAGAATAAAAATGGGTTTCATAAACATCATTTCCTCATAACATAATCCATATAAAACAAATGGATATCATTTCATAATAAGAAAATTTAAAACATTTAAATCATATAGGAATTATACATGAAACATACACATATGAAATAATGTCATCTTAGATGGAAAATGGTTTTGATAAAACACTTGAAATGAATTCTTGATGAAAATATCATTTCTTCTTCAAAATCATTTTCTTTTCACAAAATTCCACGAAATTTTAAAATAAAAAGATTTTTTGAAAATAATCATGAAATATAATGGTTTAATCTTAATGAAAATAAGGCTTTATGAAACCGTAAAAATATGTTCATGCCGTATAAGATAATAAAACATTCTTCTTTTACTTTTTCTGGAAAAGTCAAAAAGTTCCTCGTGTGGTAAAAAAAGTAAGATTCATTTCATAACATGTGGTAGATTTAAAAAATGGTTAAATATTAATTTAAACATACATGATTTTTTTTTTGAAATCATGGACATGGATGAGAACAATAACCCCAGTAAATACATACGAATAAATAATCTCGGTTAAAAATGAGATTGGAAAAGTTATCCCTTACCTTAGGTCTGATATGCTTAGTAGGTATCATAACCTCATGTATAATGATTTAAATAATGTCATTTACTTATTACAGACTCATATTCATTTTTATGTTATCATATATGATTCACTTATGACTTTATATCACCCGTTCTTTTGTAAATTCCATGTTAAAGCAGCGTTTTGGGTAAAATCATTTTATTTATCATACGTGTTTGGACTTATTGTTATTGGTATTATTATTACTTAAATAATGATTTACATACTTCCATAATGTAAATCATGATTTATATATCATATATATTTAGTATATATATATATATATATATAGATAGATGAATGAAATGAAATACACCGCTCATGGAGACAGTAGGCCGTACGTACACATGAACGTTGTTTTCATTTCCTTATTGACTTGAATGGAAGAAAGTATATTACATATATATATATATACATTAACTTTATCATGTAATATATTTCATTATAATTCATTATATATACTTTATAATCATTTTTGAGTGGTTAACATGGAGAATAAATCTCATCGTGTCGTGGAGACAGTAATCTGTACGTACGCACGAGCGATGATATCATTTCCATAATTATTTAATTGAATTGGAGTGGATGATATAATATCTCATAATCAGTATGATGTTACAATAAATATACATTGTTATTCATTACACCATTATCCCTATCCATGTAAGGTGGTGGTGGAAAAACAGATTACACCACGGCGTGGAGACAATATTTTGTACGTACACACGCGAGGTGATTTCTTTTTCCGTAGGATGGATAAAAGGTGAAATGGGTTTTTTTAATATTTATAATAAATATAAGTATATTAGTGATACTGATTTTATTACTTTATATTGAAAAAAATAAAGAATAAGAAGTTGAAGAAAAAGAAACTTGAAAGAATCGGTAGAAGAGATTACCTCTTCTTCGACGCACCTATTTTAAGCTTCCTCTTAAGGCACTATAGTTGGTCTATTTAGGAGACCATAACCACTATAATGTTTCTAAGAAAGTATATAAGGGAAATGGGCATGGGATGGTTGATCTTGAAAGCTCAAAATTGTTTAAAGAGAAGAGGTAGGAGGTTCCCTTTTATAAGGGAGGACATGGGCACCTTAGAAAAAACATAAAATATTATTTTATAATAAAGTCATTTTCGGTTTATAATAGAATTAAATTGATTTATTTAGAAGATAATTTGGGGATGGTTCGAAATAATCTCATCCAATAGGTTTTATACAAGTTTAGGTTACTATTTTAACCTTATCATTTTGCTTTAACTATAAGTTAAATAGTTTAACTTTTACAGCATCTTCTTGTTTTCTTACAATATATGGATAATAAACATACTATAATAAGCTAAAATAACCTCAATAGGTTCATTATTAGTATAAATAACCTTATATAATTCATTTTTCCGAACTTTCTATTTTTAGGGATAGAATAACAATTAATAATATAATATTTGCTTTAAAAACTATTTTATGTCAATTTTAACACTATTTGGTAATTGATTTTTGATAAAATAATAACAGCATTATTAAATTGAAAAAAGTTAATTTAATTAATACTAACATGTCATATTATCCTATAAAATTAGTGGAATTCATAAAAAGTATAAAATTACATTTATTTGGGTATGTATAACATCAATTATGTTAATATTTCATTAATAATGTAATTAATGCATCATCATTGTGTCATAAATAAATTAAATTATTTAATGTATAGAAATTTTAAATAAAATACCATTATGTATGAAATATTTTTATATTTCTAATGACTATTTATAGTCGAATTTATCTTATGTATAACTCTATATTAAAAATGTTTTAGTTATTAAACATTGATTTTAACTATTTTAACTCTTCCTTAAATAAAATAATAATAAATGTCCTAATCTAATCCAAGTTGACCTAAAGGGTAATATTTTATTCCTAAGGTTGTTTTTGTTCTAATTACACTTATGAAAAATAATTAGGACTTGTTTTAGGGTAATAATATTATCTTTTTTATCCTTAATTACCCTATTTACTTTTAATCGTGGTAATTAAAAGTAAAAAAAATACAATTCACTAAATATTATTTTTATCTTATTTAACAAAATTTTACTCCTTGATATTAAACGTGTATTTGGGATTTTCAAAATTCCACTCAAAGTAGTGGTAAAATTATGTTTTATGTAAATTTTCAAATTCTCCTAGGAGGTGGGTAAAAGACGGCGAAAAGTTCAATATAATTTTTATATATCTAAAACTATTATAAAATTACTCAAATGAATTACATTGAACTTATAGAGGTATTATGTATCAATTTTTACCTCAAATAAATTTAAATAAAATAAATAAATATTTATATAAAAATTCGGTTTTTAAATAGTAACCTAGTGTTTTCACTATTCATTAAAAATTAATGGTTTTCAGAAAAATTCAAAAAATTCACCCTATGCTTATTTCGATATTCTAAATCCAAAAATGAAGTCCATTTGAAAGATAAAATTTATAAAATTTCAAAAAGTGGGTATTATTGTTCATAACAGCTAGTTCTTAATATTATTATAATAACATCTTGTTTAGTGAAACTTGTTATTGCGTAAAACACACTCTATCGAGGAAGGTTTCCATGGCGTTCAACACAAGCCTAGAATACTGTTTGTGTATACCGTAAGCTAATATTGTGTTGCGTATTACGCAAGCTAATCTTTGTGTAGCGTACAACACAAGACATCAAATAAATTAAAAAGAATACTTCTCATAAAATCTCAGGGTGTTACATTCTACCCACCTTAAAATGAATTTCGACCTAGAAATTCATCAGGGTTATAAATCGTTTACTACTTGAAATTTTCATTCATAGAAACACACATCCTAAAAAGGAAAACTAAAACTTAATTTTAAAGAGGAGTGTTAGAATCATAACGGTCACCCCAAGTAACTCCGCACTGGGTTTCCACATAGGACAACATAAGTGAAAATATGGATATGGAAGAGAAATCTAACCATCATTCTCTGATAGACAATGGTAAAGAACATGGCTATGAAAAATACAATAATCACAAAGCCATAAATTTGTGATGATTTAAGGTACCATCTAATTCATCGGGTATGAGGGTACTAGGACAACGTTTTTCATTCTCAATATCATTTCCCTAATGTTGAAGAATTATTGAATTAGAAAAATACATACTTGATTTTTGTACAATATCACCATCGTTCATGCCTTGAAAAATATCCCCTTACTCTCATATAGAAATTAAGTTGAATTTGTCCTTCAGGCAGTGTTAGCAGATCATTCGATAGAATGATAGGTCATTCAATCTGTTTCTATTGAAAAAAGTTTATCACAATTTATTAAATATACATAAGTCCATATATGATAAGATTAATTGTATATGGTTTCTAAAATGGACTTATACATCATCTATCATAGCGCTTAATAAAATAAAACTAGTTTCTACTAACTACGGACTTCATGTAGGCCAGTGGTATGTGATAAAGGCCTATCACACTTCGGTTGTGGGTTCTATTCCTACAGCCTTGTCCGACGCGACAAGTTTTCACTCGTCCTATAGGTTATCCATTTTCTAAAACTATATTATTATAAAATTCAAGAAATAATATCGAAAAAAAATTTTATCCTTAAATAATACCATCTGATGTCCAACATAATCCATTCCAATCTATAGGCTTATTGAAATTACATTTGTCTATTCTCATAGTATAAAGAAAATTATTAGTTGAAAGGTCACATAACAACCATGTGAATACAATCATTTATCAAACGATATATCTTGTAGGTCGCATTCCAAACATGTCAATTCCTTAATAATGTTTTCTCTTGAAATATGAGTTACCATAGAACCATAGTGAAAACATGAATGCTGTAAATATTTAACTCTTTCCACATACCAAAATATCAAATTTATGTATACTCAAACCATTATATCACATTGTCCTTGTACCAGTCATGAGCTCAAGAGTATTATCTAACATATTATTTTCTCCTTATCCATTCATTATGCGCATATAATCTATTTTCCAAAAAAATATTTCAATCACTTTTCATGGTAACCGGTACCATATAATTATTTAAAACCATAATGGACCAATACATAGATATTCCAATATACCATAAAAGTACCTCAACAACATTATTCTCGAATACCAATAAATAAACACTTAAATCCATTCCCTTCAATTATTATCATGGAATAAGTCCTTCCATGATTTAGAAGTAACCACTTAGGTTTGGGCATTGAGTTGGGTAATTCCATTGTTCTCCACAGCTAAGACATTGAACTCCATAACAGTCTGTCACTCTATGACCCTTCTTTCCACATAGAAAACATCTTTCCCTCCATTTGAAGTACTCTTCAAGGTTCTTCGTAAATTATTTATAAATCTCAATCATCCTTTCTCTATGATTCCCACCATGTGAATATGCCTAAAAGTCCATCTTCCTCTTATTTGATGAATTAGAAATACCACTAATGTTCACCTTGTTAATCATATATCACGATGACTGATTTGGCATAATCAAAAAATTATTATATCTAGGAATTACTCAATTTTTTTCTCATAGTCACTAATTTGTCCATTGTATTCAATGTTGATCCAATTCCTTCTGGTTCCCTCCATTGACTAAAACCAAAAACCATGGCGTAAGAAATCGTTAAAATAACATGGAACCACATATTCATAAAATGTCACTTATGGGATGTATAACTTATCACATGTTATTTAATCCATGACATCCTAGGTTATTCATGATCGTCAAAATAATTCTAGTACTGTAACCTATAGTTATACTAAACCTTAGGGACATCCTTAAACATACCTTAGAAATATCTATTGGGATCTTAGTAATGTTTTCGCATCCTAGTTTTCAAAGGATAACTAAACCTTTCCTCTGATACCAACTATAGAGACCCCAAATGTGACGTACGTGGACATTACATTACTTTTGTGGAATACCTAATAAATAAAAAAAATAGACAACAAATAATCGTAATAGTTTAGTGTCTTTTGAAACTCGGAATATAATATTCTAATCTTGGTGAAAGATCTTCAACATATCCCATAATGTTCTTCCTTAATTTTTGTTACCTAAAACCATTCTTTATATCCTTGGGAAATGAAAAAATATAAAGGCTGAGCTCGAATGCTTATTATGGTTAATCATGGTGAAAACAAAACAAACCATATACATTTGAACCTAAAAAACATGAACATAATGTTTAAATATAAAAATCTTGAGAAATGAAATAAAACATGGAAGTACGTAAGACATAGATCATAATGGAACATTAATCATGATAAAATATCATTTGAATAAAACATTTAATTGTGAAAACCATTAAGCACATGATATGATTTCCATAGTAGCCAAGGCAATGTTGCCAAGACCATCTTAGTGGGAAAAGTCCCTTTCTGAATCGAGTTCACTCCTCGTTCCAGTCCTATATCGCTGAACTGGATTAACTTACCATTCCATCCATGTCTGTCTCATGATATATAAATATTTTCCCAATTCATGGGAGGGATATATAGATCCCACCCATCTCATAATGAAATCATTCTTACTTGTGGAACAACATAAACATAAATCATTCATCATAACCAAAAGAATAAAAATGGGTTTTATAAACATCATTCCATCAAAACAAAATCCATATAAAACAAATGGATATCATTTCATCATAAGAAAATTGAAACCATGTAAATCATAGATACAATATACTTTAAACATACACATATGAAATAATGCATCTTATATAGAAAATGGTTTTGATAAAACACTTGAAATGAATTCTTGATGAAAATATCCTTTCTTCTTCAAAATCATTTTCTTTTCACAAAATTCTATGAAATTTTGAAATAAAATTATTTTTATGAAAATTCTCATGAAATATTATGGAGGAATATTAATGAAATTATGGATTTATGAAATCGTAAAAATCTATTCATTTCTTATAATATAAAAAACATTCTTCTCATACTTTTGCCGGAAAAGTAAAAAAGTTCCTCGTGGGGTAAAAAAAGTAAGATTCCTTTCATAACATGTGGTAAATTTAAAAAATGGGTAAAAATAACTTTAAACATACATGAATGTTTCTTAGAAAACATGGGCATGGATGATAAGAATAACCCCAATAAATACATACGAATAAACCATCTTGGATAAAAACAAGATTGGAAAAGTTATCCCTTACCTTAGGTCTAATATGCTTCGTACGTATCTGAAACTCATGTATAATGATTTCAATAATGACATTTACTTATTACAGAATCATATTCATTGTTATGATATTATATATGATTCACTTATAACTTGATATTACCCGTTCTTTTTTAAATTCCATGTTAAAGCAGCGTTTTGGGTAAAATCATTTTATTTATCATATGTGTTTGGACTTGTTGTTGTTGATATTATTATTAATTATATCATGATTTACTTACTTACAGAATGTAAATCATGATTTATATATCATATATATTTAGTATATATATATATATGATAGACAAATGAGTGAAAGGAAATACACCGTTCATGGAAATGGTAAGTTGTACGTACACATGAACACTATTTTTCATTCCTTATTGACTTTAATAGATGTAAGTAGATGACATATATATATATATATACATAAATCCAGTAGCTTTATCATGTCATATATTTCATTATTATTCATTATATATACTTAATAATCATTCTTGTGTGGTTAACATGGAGAATGAATCTCATCGCGTCGTGGAGAGGGTAATCCGTATGTACGCACGAGCGATGATATCATTCCCATAATTATAGAATTGAATTGGAGTGGATGATATAATATCTCAGAATCAGTATGATGTTATAATAACTATACATAGTTATTCTTTACACCATTATACCCATCCAAGTAAGGTGGTGGTGGAAAAACAGATTACACCACGACGTGGATACTGTATTCTGTACGTACGCACGTGCAGTGATTTCGTTTTCCATAGGATGGATAGAATGTGAAATGTAGTTGTTTAATATTTATAATAAAATATCAGTATATTATTTATACTGATGTTATTACTTTATAATGAAACAATTAATGAAGAAGAAGTTGAAGAAGAATGAAACTTGAAAGAATCGGTAGAAGAGATTACCTCTTCTTCGATGCACCTCTTTTAGGCTTCCTCTTAAGGAACTAGAGTTTGTATTTTGAGGATAAAAGAACCTATATAATGTTTATAGGGATGTTTAGAAGGGAAATGGGAAGTTTTTGGTTGATCTTGATAGCTAGAAATTGTGTAAAGAGAAGAGGGAGGAGGTACCCTTTTCTAAGGGAGGAGATGGGAACCTAACGAAAAACAAAAAATATTATTTTATAATAAAGTCATATTCGTTTTATAATATCTTAAAAATTATTCATTTAGAAGATAAAGTGGGGATGGGTCGAAATCATCCCAACCAATAGGTTTTATACGAGTTTAGGTTACTATTTTAACCTTATCATTTCAATTAAACTATAAGTTAAATAATTTAACTTTTACCGTGTCTTCTTGTTTTCTTACACTATATGGTTAATAAACATACTACAAAAAGCGAAAAGAACCCCAAGTAGTTCATTATTTGTATATATAACCTTATATAAGTCATTTTGCCGAACCTTTTATTTTTAGGGATAAAATAACAATTAATAATATAATATTTGTTTTAAAAAATATTTTATGTCAATTTTGACACTCTTTGGTAATTGATTTTTGTGAAAATAATAAGAGATTTATTAGTTCAAAAAAAGATAATTAAATAAATAATAACATGTCATATTTAGCTATAAAATTAGTGTAATTAATAAAAAGTGTATAATTACATTTACTTGGGTATTTATAACATCAATTATGTTAATATTTAATTAATAAGGAAATTAATGCATCATCATTGTGTCATAATTAAATTATATTATTTAATGTCTAAAAATTATAAATAAAAAACCATTATGTAGAAAATATTTGTATCTTTATAATGAATATTTATAGTATAATTGTTCTTATGTATAACCCAATATAAAAAATGTTTTAGTTATTAAACTTTGATTCTAACTATTGTAACTCTTCTTTAAATAAAATAATAATAAGTGTCCTAATCTAATCCAAGTGGACCTAAAGGATAATATTTTATTCCAGAGGTTGTTGTTGGTCGAATTATACTTATCCAATAGAATAAGTACATGTGTTAGGGTAATAATATTATCATTTTTACCCTTAATTACCCTATTTACTTTTAACCGTGTTAAATAAAAGTAAAAAATACTATTCACAAAAAATTATTTTTATCTTATTGAACCACATTTTACTACATGATATTAACTGGGTCTCCCAGTTTTTGGAAATTCCACTCACAGAAGCAGTAAAATTATGTTTTATGTAAATTTTCATATTCTTCTAGGAGGTGGGTAAAAGACGGTGAAAAGTTCATTAAAATTTTTATATATCTAAAATTATTATAAAATTACTCAAATGAATTACATTGAACTTATATAGGTATTATGTATCAATTTTTACCTCAAATAAATTTAAATAAAATAAATAATTATTTAAATAAAAAGTCGGTTTTTAAATAGTAATCCAGTGTTTTCACTATTAATCAAAAATTGATGGTTTTCAGAAAAATACAAAAAATTCACCCTAGGATAATTTCTATATTTCAAATCCAAAAATGAAGTCCGTTTTGAATGATAAAATTTAAAAAAAATTAAAAACTGGGTATTACTATTCATAACGGCTAGTTCATAATAATATTATAATAATATCTTGTTTAGTGAAACTCAGTATTGCATACAACACACGCTGTCGAGAAAGGTTGCTCTGGCGTGCATCACAAGCCTAGAATACTGTTTTCATATATTTTAATCTAATAAGGTGTTATGTGTAGCGTAAGATAATCTTGGTGGAGCGTACAAAACAAGACATCAAATAAATTAAAAAGAATACTTCTCTTAAAATCTCAGAGTGTTACACCCCCCAACCGCCCCCATCCCCCTCTGCCTCTGGCTCAATATGTGCCTCTGTCTCAACATTGTATCCTCCTCCGCCTATAACTCCTCTTCCACCTCAATCTATTCTATTACCTCTACCTATAATTCCACCTCATTGGTCTCTGCCTCGGCCTCTACCTCAATCTCTGCTGCCACATCAACATCGCCCTTGGTTGTTGCCTCCACCTCTCATTCTCTGCCTCCGCATCCCCCTCCCTATCTATACAATTTTAATTTTAGTCGATTGTTAACCTATTATTTTTATAACATGATTCCACTTTATTATGCTTTGAGTTTATGTATATAGAATACAATTTAATCATAGTCATTTGATGATTTTCTCCTCAAGGTGTGTTCTTCTCATTCAATTGATTAGACCCTGGTATTTTATTTTCATATTTGAGTAACCTTCTGTATTGATGCTTCTTGTTCTGTGTATTGTTTCAAGATTCAGGTAACAAGTATTCAAAATTAAAAAAACATAATTAGTCCATTTACCTTAAATTTTTTAGTAAGTGTTTATTCTAATTATTATTTTATGTATATTTTTGATTTGGTTGAAGGTGTTAAAATTATGAATTCAACACCTGTGATCCCATAACATGATGTGAATCTGATTTGGATATTGATTATATTTATGTGATCCCTGAGTAATATTTCATTATTTTTCTCTTTTGTTCATCATATTTTGTATCAATCATGTAACTAGCATTTTATAATGTTTCATGTGTTATATTTTCCCACTGTAGTTCATTTATGGATATATTTAATGTTGATAACTTTATCAATGTTCAAAATTTATATCTTTCTATGATTATAGACATATTTTAACAAAATTTCTGTTATGTATATTTTTAATGGATCACTTTAGGAAAATATATAGGTTCTTAGTTTTTGTCTCTTGTTTTTAGTAGTAATGTTATAAATTTTAAATATCCACCGAGACAATCCTCTATTTCATAACCAGTAATATTTATCAAGTGTTATGTAAATTCGTTAATTTAAAATTGAATGTATTTTTTAATTAATATATTTTCATTCTAGTAAATCGACATCCTTCTTAGAAATTATTTATTTTCAATATATATATGAATGATTAATTGATTAGAGGATTTCATCAAAACCACAATTATTGAAATTAATATATGGTTTTGTTTTTTCTCTGTATAGTTTAAATTTTCCACCATTTAATATATATTTTTTCATACTTTTAGACTACATGTCCACTATTCCTACAAATTTACAATCTCTCATGTATTGATTTTTTAAAAGGATGTTTTTGTGAATTTTATGATGATCCAACTACCTTTATTCATTGTATTTTCTTCATTTTTTATGTTGAGAATTTTTTTGGCCATAGGAACAATGATATCAGTGATAATGAAGGAACATGTTTGGGATGTATGAATGAGGCATGATGTTGATATTGGTGACAATAATGGGTTTACAATGTCGATGCAGTGAGGTGCGTATTTTTGGTTCAATATAATATAAGTGATCTAATCAATCTTAGTACATTTTAAAAAAAAGGGGATTATTCAAAATGTATTTTGTGGTATCTATTCATATTCACTACTAAGGATAGAGCTTTTATCAGCACTAGAAAATTCTTTTAACAGTGCTATAAAAGCGCTATTAATTTCAGCAAAGATAAGGGGGTCCACTTTAACAGTGCTAAAAAGCACTGATAAAGGGTGTACTTTATACGTGCTAAAAAGTGATGATAATGACGCCCCTTTATCTGTTGAATTCTATCACTAATAAAAGGAATTTTTGTAAGTTATTTTTTTAATACTGATAAACGAACCCTTTATCAGTGCTCGAAATAGAACAAATAAAGAGTTCCTTTATCAACACTGATAAATGGGGAATTTATCATCGCTCAAAATAGTGTTGATAAAGGCCACTAGAGGCACCTATACAGTACACCCACTTGCAGCAAACCCACCAATAGAACCTTCACAGCACATACACTCTACCTACACAAAACATCACCTTCACGACAAATACAAGAACAAAGCATTGCAAAAAAGGGTTTGAAAATCAATTCTATATACATTCCAAATAATGTGTTGTATAAATACTTTTTCAATTATACAAAAAAAACAGTTACGACATTAATTTTTTATCCTTTGACATCTGTGATCCCCTCTCAAAGATGTCTCCCCATGGTATGAGTTACTAAACAAAGCATCCCAACTCAAGTAAAAGGTTCCACCTATATAAGAAAACAAATATAATGTCAGTAATACTATAATGAAATACATTAAACATTAATATGAATGAATATATTAATAAGATGTCAATTTTAAATAAAAAGCGACACATTTCGAGTTATAAATGTCACATTGTGCATCATATTGTGGTTGGGTTGAATCCTATATACTTGAAATGAGTTGCTGATCATTTTCCTAGAGTATCAAAATAATTGGAATAGGATTGATTGGTTTTGAGTATGTCTATTGATTTTTTACTCAAATTAATTACAAATTTAAATGTCATATATGAAATTATACAAGTCATATCATCCATCAGATTGAGGTCTAGTTGATTCATAATCATCAAAATGACTAATGTATTAATGTTCTAATGTATAAAAAACATGAATGGGTTTTCTTGGATTTTAGTATGACATTTTTTTATTACTAAAATAGAATTTCAATCCGGAATCACCCATTTGGATTCATACCGATCGCATCGTGCATCAGTGTGAGGTGAGACTGCTTCATACCCATCACAAAGGACTTACGAATATCTCTCCTAAATTTTGAAGATCATGAGAGGGTGTTTTCGTTGTTTTCTTTGAGTGGAATGTTTTTAGATGAAAGTTAACTTTTAACAGATAACAAAAACTTTTAGTCATATTAGTCACACAATGCATCAGATTGAGGTGCAGTTTATTCCTACACATCAAAAATGACTCATGGATCATTTTCTTAGAGTATAATTACAATCTGAATTTATTTTCTTAGTTTTTAGAATTTCACTTGTTCTTTTTTAACTTAAATAAATGAAAATTTAAAATAAAAACACATTTGGATTTTAATCAGTCATATAGTTCATCGGATTGAGGTGTGGTTGATTCTTGCATGTTACAAATGAATCTTTGATCCTTTTTCTAATGTATTGGAACAAAACAAATGAATTTTCATAGTTTTTACTATGTCAGATGTGTTCTTTCGCTAAGATATCATTTCAAACTGAAAACATTATTTTGAGTCATACTGGTTGCATCATGCATCAATTCGATGTGAGACTCCTTCAGACACATCATAATGTACTTAATAGTCATTTTCCTAAATTACGAGGTTAATCAGAAATAATTTTCACGGTTTTTAGTGAGTGACATGTTTTGTGCTAAAATATACATTATCAACAGATAACATATAGTTTTAGTAATACCACCCACACAATGAATCAGATTGAGGTGCAGTTGATTACTACCTGTCCCAAATGACTCATGTACCATTTTAATAAAGTATAAAATAAATCCTAATGTATTTACGTGGTTTTCAGTATGTTAGTTTTTCTTTTTAATTAAATTAATGGAAATTTAAAATAAAATACACATTTAGGAATATAATAGTCACATAGTACATTGTATTGAGGTGTCGTTGATTTATACACATCAAAAATGACACATGGATTGTTTTCCTAAATTATCAAAACAATACAATTTCGTTGCCTCAGTATTTAGTATTCCAATTGTGTTTTTTTACTAATATTAATGTTAATTATAAATAAAAAGAGACACATTGAGTCATACCAGTTGTACTGTGTGTCATATTGATGTGATGTTGATTCCTACATGTCACAAATGACGTATAGATCATTTTCCTAAATTATCCAAATTGTCCTAATGTGTTTGATTAGTTTTTGGTACGTTAGTTGTGTTTTTTACTAAAATATCATTTCAAATTGGAAATGCACATTTTGAGTCATATCGGTCACATCATGCATTGATTTGACATAATAATTCTTCATACACATGAAAAATAATTTAATAATAATTTTCTTAAATTAAAAAGATAGTCGGAGTGAGTTTTCTTTGATTTTAGTGAGTGACGTGTTTTGAGCTAAAATGTCAATTTTAAACTCATAACAGACACTTTTAGTCATATCTGTCACACCGTTCGTCGGATTGAGGTGTGGTTGATTCGAACAAGTCAAAAATGAGTGATGGATAATATTCCTAAAGTATCAAAACAATCTGAATGGGTTTTATTGGATTGCATTATGTCTCTTATTCCTTTTGCTAAATTTAATCTTAATTTGTTAAAAAAATACACATTTAAAGTCATAATGGACAAACTATGTGTCGAATTTAGGTTTGGTTGATTCATATACACAACAAATGACTTATGGATCATTTTCCTAAAGTACCAATGAAATTATAATACGTTTTATAAATTTTCAGTATAGAACATGTTCTATTTTACCAAAAATAATGAAAATTTTAAATAAAAATAATCACTTAGATTCATATTGGTCACATATTTATGCTATATATATGCATTCTTCCATTAGGTATACTGCACATTTGTTTCTAAACAAATATATCAAATCTTGTGAATATGAGTCTTTTCGAAAATCATGGTAGTACTTAAAAAATACAAACACAGAAAGGATTAATATGTATTTTAAATGAAATAATAATTATCTTTGAAAATAAATCTTCCAGGATGCTGGTTTATTCATGGAATACAATCCCATTCGAAAATTTACAATGATAATAACAACAACCTTTGTTATTATTTTTTGTTTTGGAAACAGCAAAAACATTGAGAAAAATAAATAATTTGTTTATATGTGTTTGGATAGTGAAGTATTTTTATATATACCTTGATATTTGCCCAGTCGTATTACTTGTGATGTTTCATTACTTTTTATCCTATCATAATTCCATGATGTAGGTTATATTCATGCACGACCCTATCATAACATAATTCTCATTAAAAGATAATATAAATTATATAAATAGATGTTTAGTTCTAAAATGTTTGAAGTAATGTATAAAAAATTGAAAAACTCTATCATTTTTTGAGGGTTTGTTGGATATCCATGAATTAAATCTGAGAAATAAATCATTTTAGTATCCAAACTTACTACAACGAGCATCCAATACTACAAAAAAAAACACAAATAAGACTATGTAATGAAAGGAATTAAAATATATTTGATATGACTAAATTTTACAGTTTTACCCAAGAATATTTAGTATTAAGAAGAGTACGTCATCTATAATTTTGTTGTTAAACTATTTGAGCAGTCCATCTAGTATTTTACCCTCCTTCATGGATTGTATATCAGTTAGTTCTATAGAGGTGATGTGAGGAGTAACGAGTCCAAATTTGTGTTCTTGGTGTACTCCCTTTATATGTGTTCTGTATATAAACCTGCGAAAAATATGATATGTATTTGTTCATAATTATCATAGTTTATCAGGTTTTTGAAAAGAAAATTATGAAAAGATACCTCATGTATACATTTACAATTGAGCTTTCTTACCAACCATACTATAGGATTTCACATACATTGTCAACACTAATGAAATTTGGGTCTTCCCCACTGTACATATTTTCATAAACAGAACCGTATGAACCCCACCATCTTTCAACTTCATATTCACATGAGTCATCAATGATAATAAACAAGGATGTTGAACGGGTGGGTTTAAGGTGCATTCGGTAGATCATTTTGATCGGTTTGTTGATCCTTGAGATGGTTTTGAGATGTTCTTTATTTTCACCTCTTCCCTTTATCCTTCTATAATAACATTCATCAGTTCATTTGTTTTTCATTAAATCTTAATGGATTATATTAAAAAAATTGTAAATGCATACCTCCTTATCGACATGTTTTTACAAGATGTGACGACCATGTGATTAATGTTCCTAGTGATTGTTCAACCTTATAAATATCTTCACCATCAATTGGATTAATTAGATCAGTTCTTGGCTCATAGGCTATGTTAATCATCAAAGAACATAACCTTATGGGAGTGTTCTATTATGTATCATGATGTTATGGATATTGAACATCGTAGCCCTCTCTACAAGGTGATGGGAGGATGTTGATGGGTATAAATCATAGTCATTTTCACCCTACACAATATGAGTTTATGAATGGTTTCAGTTTATAGGTGATTCATAATTCCTAGAAAAAACTATTATAACATTGATTACCTCAGCTATGATATGTTTTTTAGGTGAATGTCTCACCTCAAAGCTAGTGGGGTGAATAAATATCATCATGTGCTGGTTGTTCTTGAGTTGTTTATTTTCTTTTCCCCATGGCATCATATTTTCCATGAACACTTTCAACGATTTTATATGTTATTCAAGGAGTTCTATTCTTTCTTTTGTCATTATTATTTTTTCACTTTGATCCTCATATTTTGTTTCTCAAAAAAAATTCATGGTGTGAGCCCAAAACTCACACCTCTGATGTGACCATACTTTTATAGTTCATTTAAAGACACCGAAAGTATTTCTTTACATAGCTTGAGGGTTGATGAATCATGTAACTAATTATGAAATAAAATATAGGAAAATAATAAATCATTAATTTTTAATATCAATTTAAAGAAAAAAATATATTTATTATGTCATACTTACACGTGTTTTGTATACATATTCTATGTTTTTATATATTAGTATCACATATTTATTTACATTTTAATCCTTTAAAATAACATGGAGTGGGATGGAAGTGACATTGGATTTGGATTCCTCAATCTGTATATAAATAGAGAATCATAGTTATGTTGTTTGTTATATGTCAGATAAAATTATTACAGTAGATTTAAAAAATGTACCAATTTTTTTCAAGTAAAGAATACCTCATTTGTGCTTTACAGTAAGGGAATCCTGGTTTTACTACTCATTATTTATTTTCAACACTCATTATCAATTTCATAAATAAAAATTTTTCAATCAATGTGATGAATAAATGCATCGTCAAACAACATAGTACCAATCACAGTGTATGAGAAAAGAATGCTCCTCACGATGGATAGTAATCCCATCCCATACACCCTAGATTATTAGGTGTGCATAAATAAGTGGTGTGTGTTGGTTTATTTTACATTCAACATCTTTAAGATAAAATTTAGTTAAAATTGTTCGAAATACTATGTGAATCCTTATAGAAAACCAAAATACATAGTCCTTATGCGAGTCATCCACTATAAATGCACTCTACAAGGGATGATGAATAGTAATTCAATGTTTCATTATTTAATTTTTTATTAAATTAAATAAATGAGATATCATAATTTTTCAATAATATCACCCCACATTAGTGTCGTAATCCTAGTGACTACATTGTTCCACAATTGTACATCAATCAGCATGCATTGACAAGGTACAATTCCAATGTAAATACTAAACATGGCCTTATTGGGGTTAACATGTTAGACCCTCTTATTTTAACCGATTTTGTTTTTTATCCCTTTCAAATTTTGTTTAAATACTTTTCCTAACACCATCAAACTACAATGATCCTACTTTTTCTGCGTCCCCACTATTTCGGTGCCGACCATTTCCTTGTTTTCAACATCTTCAATGTGTACCTTCAGAGTGCTAGCATCGGCATGTGAAGATGGTGGTTGTACCTTTGCACTAGGAGAATCAAGAACAACGGGTTGAGAAACTTGTTGGTCTTCTGCACTGCGAGCAGAAAAAGGTTGAGATACCTATTGTGCCTTGGGATCGGGAGTATCCTCACTAGAAAAAGTGATTATTTTCAGAAGTGTTTCAACATTTAATTTATATTACCTAAAAACAATAGCGGATAGATAATAACATAAGGTAACATAATGTATATTACAAAAAATATATAACCTAATTATTGAACTCACTTTTATTAAAATCCAAATGGATTTTACCCCTCTATCGACTATCCAAACACCTTCATTTTGGTCTCTCTAACATACAAAACACCGTATACATTGGGACCGCTGTAGTTTCAACAGATTTTACATTCTCAAATCATTGATCACTAGTTAGTGGAGATGGTGTTGTACAATCTTCTAAACATCCATAAAATGATGTCGTCCAATATTGGAACTTATGTGGTCAGGGTAGAAATCTTTGATGTCCTAGAAATTTTTTTATGAATGTTTCAACCTAATTGATTGTGTACCCTGTTTGTAGATGAGACACCCATGAATTCATTTAATGTTATATCCAGAAAAATTCTCATAAGCATGAAGGTCATTTATCGTCCAATACAACATGGCTCTCAACGTGAAATATTCATTTCTATATGAACCATACAATGTAACACCTGAATCCCACAATAATTTCAAATCCTTTATCAATGTATCCAAATAAACATCAATATCATTACCCATTTGTCTTGGTCCTGAAATAAGAAAATATATAAAGATGTTTTTTTGTTTCCTGCATAACCACATTGGGAAGTTTTAATTTACCAAAATAATCATCTATGTACTATATATGCTTCTTTGAATCCCAAAAGGATTCACTACATATTTAGATAACACAAGACAAAGTAATTTCTCCTTGAATCCAAAATCTAGATACTCATAATCAATTCTATTCTAATGTGGAGAGTCTCTTTGTTGAGATAGTTTCCCATATTAATTTCTTCTGTCTTTGTGCCATGTCAATTTTCCTATGGTGTCCTCACTTCCATATAGGTTCCTAAACATTTAAATGATTGGAATATACCATACAATATTCATAGGACTAGATTCAACATTATTGTATCGAGAAGCACCACACTTTGGGCATTCTATATGTGATTTTTGATCCTTGTGAAATGATATACAGTCATTAGGGTAAGAGTGTATCGGTTCAGAGATCATACCCATCGAACGTAGCCTTCATTTGGAATCTTATTTTTGGTTCGGGAGCTCATTATCTTTTGGGTTCCTCTCGTTAAACGGAGTAAGTAATTATATAAAACCGGTGTCTCTTTATCTATTTCCTTCTTTAAAACTATAAAGATTATGAATGTCTAACAATGTTGTATATTTAGTGAAACGACCATAAAATGTCGTCTTTTCACAAATCATTAACTAGTCAAAAAAATTTGGGCAATGATGAAGTTCATATTCAACTATAATTGTCATTTCCTCAATACAATCATCATCATCATTGATATCTATAATCACTTCAACAATATGATCTCCTTCATTTTTCCCACTTGTAATCATATCAGATGTTCCCTGAAACAAAATTTTATCCAAGAAACTAGATACATTCTCTTTTTACCCAAGTTTATGGAAAAATTAAAAATTCGATCTATTCCATGAAAAATCATTTTTTCTTCCAACTCCTCCAGAATTAATTTCCTGGAATAACAACAATGTAAAAATAGATAAATGATTTGGGAGGGTCATATGCATGATCTATTGAAATCATGATGAAATATTTTACTCCACCTTTGTACTCCCTTTCCAAATTATTGGCATCCATCTAGTAGTTATTCATAGACATCCTATTTTATTCGGTCATTTTAATTTTTAATAAAATAAATAGACAAAAAATTGATATAAAAAATAACCAAGTCCAAAAACTGGAAAAAAAATTATGTATCCTTTGAAAACAATATATAAAATCAATATTGAAATCCAACTAAAAAAACCATCCATTTGCACAAATTCTTATTTAAAATAACACGCCCTTTTTAAAATAAACCAATTTGTTTCAAACACAAATTCTCAGAACCCTAATTCCATTTAAATAAAGCCATCAAGACAAATTTATGACCCTATAATTTTAATCCTTTAAAATTAGAGACGAACATTTTTAGTTTAAAAAATTTCATTTAATACATCACACACCCCTTATTAAAATGAAACTAGAATTATATAGGAATTAAAAACACTCACACCCCTTTATGAAATAAAATCAACTGTGTTGAGAAACACCTATCATGAAATCTATGTCCAATAAAATTGTGGAAATTATTTTAATGTTATTTAAAACAAAAAATTGGTATGTTGAACACATTTTTAGTGTATTCCATTAACACCTCATGTAAAGAACCACTATTTCCAAACCTAGGAATGGATTTGAGAAGTTTCTATTATGTGTTCTCAACTGTTAAGACCCATAAGAAACTATATGACCATCACAGACTGAAACTATTCAAATATTTACTCTTGAAACATCACAATATAATCCATACTCATTACCTAGTTAATTTATGTTTAAGATTAGTGTTTTCATCAATCTCTCATTATTATCCAAGAAGGATAAATCGTGAATAATTAAAGACTCATATTGAGATAAAAAACTTAGGTCAGGTCTCGTTCAATTCCATGTATAATTAAATGGAATTATCATAGATGGAAATTTGAAGTTGGTAGTTCATCCCTATCTCATATAATTAAACTATCATCTTAGAATCATCCACCATCTTACATAGAGTCTTATCTACTATCATCACTTGTCCATACAATCAATTTATGGAGTATAAATAGACTAAGGAAGCTTATAAATTATTACAATGGGTGGTTATTAAGAACCCACTCTAGACTAATCACATGATTCATAAAAAAATTATAACTAATTATTATTAAAATATTCTAAAAGGAAAGCTCAATGGGAATCAAAACCCATATAACCCCAACATCAACACTAGTGACCTAGAAAAATCTCCACATCCCATCGCCCAACCATGGAAAAATATAAGAGTCACGAGAAAAACAAAATAGGGCACTAAAAAGAAATATAAGAGCGTAATACACTCTTGTCCACCAATTCATATATTGGGTGTGATCTAAAAATTCATTTAATGATTTCATATATAATTATCTTTGGATCCCTTTATAATATTGTTCATAAAGTGCTAGTTTGAACATAATATATAAAATATATTTTCTCATTAATTAAAAAAAATTAAAAAAATTAACATATATACTTTCAAACAACCACCCTTTTTAAAATATAAAAAGATGGATGACCAAAAACATGAAATAAATATATCCAAAAATGGAAAGAGAGACTTTAAACCAATATAAGACATCTGAAATCATAGTTCATCTTACATTTAGAACATTTTATGAAATAATATTTTTCAAAAATAACAACAATGAAAACACGTTTTCATAAAACTAATTAAAAAATAAACAATTTTTTCTTTTTTAAATAAAACATCACAAACATTTAAATTGGACTATTTGAATTAAAGAAAATACACACATGAAGTGAAATTGGGATCATTCATCATCGATATGGAAATAAATAATAATAATCCAAAAATAACTGAACGATGGTTCTATATAATAAAAAAATAGGAAAATAAAATCCATCTAAGAAAATTAAACCTCTAAAGTGTCCTGAGAATGACGTAACCATCATGGGAAACTTATTAAGACTCTTGTATTTTGATCCATAACTGGAGACGAGTAACCTTGGTTGATACTATTTAAAATGTCATGTCCATGTAGTCCAACAGACATCACTAGGATCTATAATGATTAGGGGATGAAAAGAAACCATGGCCCTTTCCTGTACATTATAGGGACACTAAAACATCTCTAAAAGTCACTCAATTTGACTGTGTCCTTAAAATATGCAGCGCACTCCACACTAGGGATTCAATTAATCTAGATCCCTAGGAGTCTCTTAGGAAACCCATGACATTTCAATAGAATAATTGAGAATCAAATGAAATAATAGATCATAACATATATATAATTTAAATAAATAGAAATTTAACCTCACCCCATCTCTTACACCCTTATAAGAAACAACCCCTTACACATCCTTTTATAATCTTAACAATAAGTATAAGAATATAAAGAATCCCCCATGGGGTCACCAGCCACATTAGGAAAAATAAATGCATAAAGCTCAATTGAGGGTAACCCATATTTATAAAATATCATCCTTTAAATTATCAACTCAGATTTTGCAAATGTGATCGAGAATCCAATCCATTTTCACCACATTTGAGAACAACATTTCAAATTTCATCAAAAACCCATGTATCAAAATGCACTAGAAATACCATTTAAGAACCCTGCCATTTTCTATAAATAAATTTTTAAAATAATAGAACTGTTTATTTTTGAATGAAATATGTGCTAAGAAATCTTTTATTAAACATAAATATCCATTTTAAATCTTCTTAATCCACCATGTGAATGTAGGGTCTCAAAACCATTTAAATAGGTTGAAGGTTAATTAAATTAATTTTAATATACATGAAATTAAAATATCACATATTGACTTTAAAAAAAATAACCAATATTTAAAAATATTTAAATTCCTTTAAATAATCAACTCTAGCCTTTTTCAAAACACTTGTCATGAGACATATGTTTTTGACAAATCATTAAACCACTTTTAATCCAACTTATGCATAGAAAAGTCATTAAATAAGATTATAATTACATAAAAAATCATTTAAAAACATCCAATAAATATATAACATGTATTACAAGGGAGTTCTAAAGAAACACCTACCCCACTCAAGAAAGATCGAAGCTAAAACTTGTCAACATTAATGGAGAATAAATAAATATGTCATGTGACATACTACTCAACCCGTAATGACAAAAATCCTCCTCATTAAAAAGAAATTACATTGTACTCTTGTGGCATAAAACTTTAAATTCATATCCAATTCACACAATATCAAAGAAAAAAAGAAGTGGAACACCAAAAAACATGAAATTAATTTAGTGCGCAAATAAGGACCACCAACAGACATGATTTTCAATAGGGAATTTAGCCCAATCAATTCAAATCATACCGTCAATATCTATCTATAATTACATGAAAACAAGAGGTAATAGATGAAAAAGATGATAAAACTCACCGGTAAAGGAGTGATGTGAAGCGGTGTATAGGAACATGGGGAAAGTGTGGCACATGACAGAGGTGTGGTGAACATCAGAGGAGTGGAGCACAATAGTTGGTTCACAGACAGAAGATGGGGGCACGTGGTGGAAAAGAGGAGCATAATAGTTCAGTTCACGGTAGGGGAGTGTCACACAGTGGATGTGTGGTTCATGGTAGAGGAGAGGTTGCGAGAGAAGATGAGGAGGAGGAGTCAAGACACAAGGGTCAGCTTTAGTGGGTTCTTGGGGTTGAGAGAATGAGAGAGACTAATATAGTTTTTTATAAAACCTGATGAAACTTTTATCAGTGTTAGCTAAAAACATTGATAATTGTTTGTTTTATCAGCACTAAAATAAAAATCGATGATAAAACATACCATTATCAGTGCTAAAAAGCTCTGATAATGATATAATGTAAATAATTTATTTATATTAATATAAAAAATTTTATGTATATATTTATTTATTTATAATTATAACTATAATATATATACATACATACATACATACATATATATATATAATTATTATTTAAATATTTATAAAATTATTAGAAATATACTTATTATATTTAAAAACATAGATTATAAATAATAAATTTATTAATCATATATATTTATATGATTGTTGATATATAAACATATTATTCTTGTAATTTTATTATTATTTATATGAATATATAATTATAATTATAATTATAAATGAATATATATATTTATTTAAGTAATTATAAAATTGTAACAAATTAATATTTATAATATTTATAATTTTATTAATATATATTTAATATAATTTTATAATTATTTGAATATATATATATATATATTTATAAATATAAATATTTTTATTTTTATTTATTCATCAGTGTTTCAATATATTTTTAAATATATTTATTTAATTATATATAAAAATATATATGAAAATAATAAGTATAATGTCTATAAATTAATAATTATTTAAATAAATATATATTTATTTATATTTATATCTAATAAATAAATATATATTAATTTGTAACTATAAATTATAAAAAATAAATATTTATATATAGTTGTAATTATATATATATATATGTATATATATAAACTTAAATAATTATAAAATTATAAAAAATATATTTTTAATTAAATAAATATATATAAATATATTTACTATATTTTTAGTTATTTGAATATATCTACATTTTTGTAGAATTGTATTTATAAATATTTTTATCTTTTATCAATATTTCTCTATAAATATATATAATTAATAGATTTATTATAATTTTTTGATTATTTAAATATATTTATATTCATTTAAGAATTATAATAATAAATATTTTTATTTATTTATAAATATTTGTATATATTTATAAATATATTTATTTAATAATATTATATCTTTATATGTAGTATAATAAATACATTTATTATAATTTCACAATTATTTACACATATATAGTTATTTATATTTATAATTATATCTATATATAAATATATTCTAAAATATTTCAAAATAATTATATATATATATAATTGTAATATATGTATTTATTATAATTATATAATTATATAAATATATATCGTTGTAAATATAATAACAAAAAAAAAACATATTTAAAAATAATTTATATATAATTAAAATTTAATAATGTAAAAATAATGAGTATATTTATTATTTAAATATATTTAATTTAATTTTATAAGTATTTTTGTTAACAAAATAGTATATGTGGGTAACATGAATTTATCATATTCCTAGTAAATAAACATAATAATGAACAATCCATCTATAAACAACATGTATAATAAGAAAGGGTGTATTGTATAAAGGAACATTATGATACATAACATCTGTACACATGATCAATATATTTATTGACCCAGTTCATTGAAAACAAAAATATATTTAATATTTCAAGTAAATATATATATTTTAAAAAGTATTTATATATATATATGTATTTTGAATAAAATTAATATATTAAATATAACAAATATAATGAATATAATGAATATAATGAATGTAATATATATAATAATTTCATAAATCTAAATAATCTAAAAAATCAAATTAATTAATCTAAAAAATCTAATAATTATAAATCTACATATCTATAATAAATCCAATAAATCCAATAAATCCAATAAATTTAATAAATCTGCTAAATATAATAAATTCCATAAATCAAATAAATATATTTATTATTTAATGAAATTTATTATAATTTTATAATTATTTAAATATTTAAATATTTAAATATTTAATTATAATCATAGCAATACTTTTTTAAGACATTATATATATTTTTTCAATTTATTAAAATATATATATAAATTAGAAACATGTGTTTTTTAGTTAATGTATCGAAATAAAAAATATTTTTGAATATTAATTATTAAAAAAAATTATCAGTGCCAAATATAGCACTGATAAATGAGTCCTTTATCAGTGCTAAGAGAAGCACTGAAAAAGGTGTACCTTTTATCAGTGCTTTTCTTAGAGATGATAAAAGATACATGTGTCAGTGCGGATAAAGGCTCCCCCTTTATTAGTGCTTTCTGCTTAGCACTGATAAAATGCAGCACTTCCCTTGCCCTATTTTGTGGTAGTATTTTTTTTCTAGAATTCATGATTAATATTTTGTCTACAAGCAAGACAGTTTCAAATTTCTTATCCTAGGCGGTAATTATTCTGAGTATATTTTAGTATATGGTGTCAAATAAACCCTATATACTACAACTATTTTTCAATTTGTATTATCAAATAGACCCTTAGATCACATAACTTAAAAAAACTATGGTTGATATAATGGATCCTAATTCAATGCCTTCTACTTATATTTTCCTAACAATTTCTTGATTCTCTTTCTTGAGTCTCCAATTTCGCTGACAATGATTGCTTGTGTTATGGTGTTTTTCTAAAATAATAGCTTCAATGTTTTTATAAAGAGCATCAACAATCAAATACATTTTTTAGATTTCATAGTATGAATAGTTCTTCCTACATGCATTGTTCTGGTTGAAAATAGGTTATTCATATTCATATTGACTTTCAATCAATGGTCTTTATTTATTATATGAGAGTTTCACCCACACAAACACTTTTTAGGAAGGGATTTCATATTTTATAGGTCTTTCTATGTACAAAGGAGCATGACCGTTTTATATTTACAGCTATTGACTATGCCCTGTGGCAAGTTTTCTGGATTTTTAAATTTTTATTCCCTTTCAAATATTAATTATATGACATTTATTTTTGTTCTTTTTGTTTATAATTTTTAGTTTTTTAAAGATTAATTACTTTAAATTTATCTTTTAACATAACAAAGTTCTCAATTTTTTTTAATCCATTTGATGTTGGCTACAATGGAAGAAACTATTTTTTTAAAAAAAATTATATTTTATATTTTAATTAATAAAACATTTTTGTGACTAAAATTTCAAGCTGTATATCATTCGATTGATAATTTTCTTTAAATTATAATTTTATATTCATTTATTATAGTTTTAAATTTTCATGGGATGGATTTATTCTTTTTCCATACAAATAATTCATTTCCATAATATTATGTTATTTAATAATATTTAATTCCATTCACTTTATTTTTATCTTTTGTTAATATTTTATTTTTTTAAAGCATTTCCCATTATTAAAATTGTACTCCTATATCATAATTTTCAATTTATGACTTACAATAATAAATTCTTCTTTCTATTTTTTTTATGAAATTTATAATATTGATTTGATGCTCCACAATCCATGTCTTATGTCCATAAATTTAATATAATTATATGAGAATAAAAGACAACAATATTTCTGGTATAGTCTTAACTCCTTTCTTTTATCATTAAATTAATTCAGATATTCTACATTCAATAAAAATGTTTTTTAATTTCTATATTTTCAATTTTAATATCTTCTTTATTTCGGGCTCCAAAATTGCTTTCAGTCCACACTAAAACCCTACGACTGGGGTTTCCAATTACATAAATGTTGAATCATGCCATCTTTTATCATAATATTCACTAAATAGTATTCTCCTATTATATTTTTATCCAATTAATTTTTAAAAAAAATTATTTATTGAATTTGGTTATATCATTAACGACTATTAGTAAAATATTTTTCTCCTTATGATAGATAATAATATAAATTCAAGAGTATTAGGACTTCTTAATTCTTCACCCAATGAATACGTGATTCATTTTAGAAACATGTAAGAAAATATTACTTTTTTCCACTTTAACTTCAAAACAAACTCTATGTGTGAAGGAAGAAAGCATGAATTGGATTTTATATATGAAATTAACAAAAATAAACTATTCAATGTATGTTTTTATTTAATTTATCATCCCAAAAAATCTTTAATAGTACTATTTGAAACTATTATTTAGTTATAAATAGATATTGATGAATTCATCTACCCTTATAAGGTTTATGCATTACTACTTGTTAATTGTATTTTAATATCCAATTTCCCAATGTTGAGGTCAACTAATACATCCTTTAATGGTAACATTGAATATATTTCAAGTAAAATCCCACAAAAAATTAATATAAATTTGCAATATCAATGATCTTTTCAATATTTTTCTATTGGACATCGATGGGTTTCTCTCTGAATTTTGAAAAAGCCACCTAGATTCATCAATGTCAAATGAACATGTCTATCTATAACTGGGGATCCTTCTCCATCCATTTAATTTTTGAATTTTCTCTTTTGACTATACATGGAAGTGTATCTAAAATTTATGATTATGAAAATATTCTCTTATTGTATTGTTTTTTATCCAATTAATGAAATTGGACACAATATAGCTTCTATACGAGTTCATATTTTGGGATTTACACTCTCATTTCACAACACATCTATCATAGAGGATATTAGACACTCAATTGGGAATTTCCCTTCCACTAATATCTCAACACTCTTTATGATATCCACTATTTCAACTATTATTCATATTGATATTGGCATGTCATTATATATTCCTGAACGTGATTTTATATGGGTGAGGTATTCTATATCATTTTGGTAGATAATATATTTCCAAAAATCTTCTACCTTGTTTAATTATTCATCATTCATGATCTTGTGATATCCAACTATATGATATCTACTTGGGAATGACACCATGTTATTTTGGTTGTATCTTCTAATAATAATTCTCTGTTATTGAAATCATTGAAGACCCCAACATTATTTTAGAGGTTTCTTATGTTATATACCATGTTATGGATGTTATATATTCAAAGAGGGAATTATCAATGGAGACTTAAAGAAGATTAGGTTAATTTAGAAAGATAATCTCATTCAGATAGAGCTATATAGGTTCAACATAATCAATAAGAGAAATTTTTTATACAAATCCTTCAACCTTTATCTTCTAGTAATAAAAATTCCCATGCATTCATCATCCATGTCGCATTTTTCAACATGTATAATTTCACATTTTTTTACAAATCCAATATGAATTGATATTATGAGATCAAACCCATCAAATTATTCCTTCTTGATTATCTTATTATTTGGATTGATAGCAACATCTCACAAAAAAGATGAGATCATACAAAAAAATTGAATCTAATGAACATCGCAAAATCAATGTTTACGGAACTCTAACTCTTCATTCGTGTATCTTGGATTCAGGACAGTAGTAAACTCTACCTTTCATCTTCCATTTTTTTGTGACAACCAAATTCTATATTCCCATTTTTAGTTTTTCCTACATAATTTTTTATTTTTAGAAGAAATTGAAAATATACCTACGAACACTCATGAAAAACTCATGTACTAATATTTAATTTACACCCACCTTCAGTAAATATAAATTTATATTGAATTTATAATATGAAAAAATCTTTCATGCACAAATTTTTTATATCATACCCTTCTAAAGTATTAATATGATTCTTCCTTTTACAATATGCTCTTTTCTTTTAGATTATTTTGATAACACATACAAACAATTTCAAATTCTGATATTCATGCTGCATCATTTGATACAATATTTTATTGTAGTATTCCTCTTCATGAAATTCATTTTTCAATTTTATCTTCCCATAAAAATAACTCACCTTCTGTAACATAACATATATTATAGAGGATAAGTTTTAAATTAATATGAAACAAATTTTTTTCTTTAATTCACTCCATGCATGGTTTGGATCAAAAATCATGTCCATAATCATCTTCTTGGATAACTCATCCCAACATGAAAAGGTTTTAACCTTGAACATTTTTTCAATAAAACGATGCTCTCTCTTATTATATCTATAGAACACTTCCTTGTCCTTTCTCCCACCCAATCCCCACACATCCACTTATGAAACCAGTCCTTCGAATTGCAGGAACCCCAAATTGGGAATGAGTGGTCCAGCATGGTAGGGAATAACTAGTTTATCAAAACCTTCCCCTAAGAATATTCTTTCATTCCCAATGATCCCTCAAACTGAAATCCCAAATGGCATCAGATATGACTCATAGTTTCTATTGGAGGGGTGAAAGTTGTTAAAAAATATTCTCTTTTCCTAAACTTTAAATTCCATTGAATTCTAACTATATTCATATTGATTTCTAGAAAATCCCATAGAAGGTATCTCGATTTTCAAATTTTTGTGTGTATGTGTATGGGTAATCCATTTCTATTCATTTCAACCATATAAGGAATCCACCTAACGAGAAGTGATCAACATTAAAAGTGAACCTTCATTTCCATTGATTTATAAGAACAATCTATTTAATCCAATTCCATGAAGAAATGGCCTATGAAGAATGTTATCAATTCCATAACCAATCCTAGGTAAGGAAACTCGGATAATCTATTTAGTGCTCCCGGGGGTCAGGGAAACTGCACTTACTCTCCAACATGTTAAAAGATGTGTATCTATGTTTTTTCTTGATGAAATATCACCAAGGAATTCTGATGTAAAAAATATTATAACATTCAAACTTCTTCAAATGAAATAAAAAACTTCTATTGTTATTTTTCCCTTTTGATGACAGCATTATCATCTAGTCACAATTTGAACTCAGGCATGCAGTTCTTTTACTAATATCATCTTATGAAGTGGAGTGGCATCAATTTGCCTTTAATATTTTCTTTATATGAAAGAATATTTTAGGTCGTAAATTCCTTTCAGTTTCTATTTATTTTGGTAACATTATATACACTATACAAGATCCACTTATTTGTTCTTAATTTTATATCTATTTGAATGGTGACACTCCAATTCAAAAGACATCAAAATTCGGTGTTTACGAAATTAATACCTAGCCTTGATGAAATATTAGTTATCATACAAATCCTCTAATAATCCTCATATTTATTTTTTAGTAGTGTAGTGATCAACATCCTCTTCCAACTTTACCCATATATCTTTTTATTTTGTGCATTTTTATTTCTGTTACATGTTTTTTTGTGCTATTTGGTATTGTCAAACCACTACTGCCATTTTTTTTGCTATTTGAGGCTACCAAACTGCTATTTTTTAAAAACCACAGGTTAGCAACTTACATTAGTAGTCACTAATTCTCACAAAATTCTATGAGCAATAGCGCTCGCCTTCAGCGGTCGTTGCACCCTTAATTTAACCATTGAATTAGGGAATGCCAAAGTGATCACTAATGGTCAATCCAACGATCGTTATCGCTATTGTCGATGGATGGGATATGGCGACCATGGTTGGTGGTTGCTAATGGCCTTTAGAAATGGGCCATCAAAACCTGCTAAAGAATCCCTATAGCGGTCGCTAAAACCCATTAGAGAATGTTTTTTTGTCGTTACTAATGGGAAATTCTAATTTATTGAAAAAGCGCTCATAAATCTACCTTATTTCACCATTTAAAAGAGCCCTGATAAAGCTGTATCCTTTATTGGTGCTTTATTAGTGCTGATAAGGGGTAGATTTATTTTTGGTATCACTAGCACTGATAAAAGTTTTTAATAAGAATTATGACTAATTGATATAAAAATATTATATTTATATTCAAAATATAGTTTATTTGTATATATTAATTAAAAAACACATGTTTATTGTTAAAATATATATATTATAATTAAAATATATATAATATTTTGAAAATATAATTTCTAATTTTATAATGAATGAAATGTATTTTTAAATAATTTAAAGATTATAAAAAATAATATTAAATAATAAATATTTTTATTATATTTATATGATTTATAAGATTTATTAGATTTATAATATTTATAATATTTATAATATTTATAATATTTTTTATATTAATTACCATTATAATTGTATATAAATAATATATATATATATATTTATATATATAATAATATATAAATGAATATATGTTCTTAAAAAATGTAGTAAATAAATATATTGATGGGTGAGTATACTTGTCATTCACATATTTTATGTATTCATCATGACTATTAATTTAAACATTACACCATTCTTATTATTCATGTTGTTCATATCTGATGACTCATTTTTTAATATCTATACTTTAGTATGTATTTGATTTATTAATATTATAACAATAAACCAATTATATTCTCACAAATACTTATTAAATTACAATAAATATTTTTAAATAATAAATATATTTATTATATTAATAATTATACAACATTAATTGTATATATATTATAACACCCTGATATTTTATAAAAAATATTTTTTTTTAATTTTATTGATGTCTTGTGTTGTACGCTACACCAAAAAGAGCTTTCACTACAGTCATCCATGACTTGGCTTTCTTTACATGCAGTCACGACCTTCCATGATAGCGTGTGTTGTACGCAATATCATGTTTCACTAAACAACAATATGTTATTAAAATATTACATAAACTAGCTGTTAGGAATATTAATACCCACTTTTTTGAAATTTTATAAAATATATCATCCAAAGTGGACTTCATTTTTGGATTTAAAATATCGAAATTATCATAGGGTGAAGTTTTGGTATTTTTCTGAAAACATTCAATTTTTGATGAATGGTGAAAACGCTAGGTTACTATTTAAAAACCGAATTTTTATTTAAATAATTATTTATTTTATTTAAATTTATTTTAGGTCAAAATTGATACTTAATACCTATATATGTTCAATGTAATTAATTGAAGTCATTTTTTAATAATTTTAGATATATAAAAATTTTATTAAACTTTTCACCATCTTTTACCCACCTCCTAGGAGAATTGGAAATTCACATAAAACATAATTTTACTGATTATGTGAGTGGAATTTAAAAATTCCAAGTCACGGTTAATATCAAGGAGCAAAATTTGGTTCAATGAGATGAAAATAATTTTTGGTGAATAGAAACTTTTTACTTTTATTTACCACGGTTAAAAGTAAACAGGGTAATTAAGGGTTAAAATGATATTATTATTACCCTTAAATATGTCCTAATTCTATTGAATAAGTTTAATTCGACCAAAAACCACCATAGGAATAAAATATGACCATTTAGGTCCACATGGATTAGATTAGGAAATTTATTATTAATTTATTTAAAGAAGGGTTAAAATAGTTACACTCAAGGTTTAATAACTAAATCATTTATTATATAGGGTTATACATAGATAAATTAGAATTTAAATATTAATTAGATATATAATGATATTTACTACCTAATTATATTTTACTTAGAAAATTTAGACATTAAATAATTTATGTTATTTATGACAAAATGGTGATGCAGTAATTACCTAAATAATAAAATATTAAAATAATTGATGTTATAAATACCCAAATAAAATAAATTTGAGACTTTTTATGAATTCCACAAATTTTATAGGTTAATATGACATGTTAGTATTGAATTAATTATTATCTTTCAAACTAATCATGCTGTTATGATTTTCACAAAAAAATTACCAAATAGTGTCAAAATTGACATAAAATAGTTTTTAAAAGAAATATTATATGATTAATTGTTATTATATTAGTAAAAATCTATGGTTAGGCCAAGATACTTATATCATGATATGTGTATCATTAATGGACCACTTTGGGGTCTCGTGGATTTATATGGTACGTTTATTAACTATATAATATAAAAATAAAAAGTGACATGTTAAATGTCAATCTAATTATCCAAGAGTTAAAACTAAAAGATAAGGTTAATATAATGACCCAAACTTGTCTAAAATCTATTTTTGAGAGTATTTATACCATCCCCAACTTTTCTTCGAAATTAATAAATTTGGATCTATTTAAAAACTGAATATGACTTTATTATAAAATAATATTTTATGTTTTTTCAAAGGTTCCCCTCTCCCCCTTATAAAAAGGGTACCCATTCCCTCTTATCTTCACACCCTTTTGAGACTTTAAGCTCAGCCAAACCCTGACCATTTATCTTCTCCACTTCCCTAGAAACATTCTGGAGGTTCTGGTCTTCTCAAAAGACCAACTCTACTTCCTTAATAGGAAGCTTAAAGGAGGTGCATCGAAGAAGAGGTAATTTGTTCTTCCGATTCTCTCATGTTTCTTTCTTCTTCTACTTCTTCTTATTTAGATGTATCATTATAAAGTGATAACATAAGTATTAATTATATAATTATATGTCATTATAAATATGAAACAACCCTATTTCACCAGCTATCCATCCTACGGAATACGAAACCACCGCGCGTGCATACGTACGGAATACCGTCTCCACGCCGTGGTGTAATCTGTTTTCAACAACCACCTTACATGGATGGATATAATGGTTTAAATAAATAACTATATATTATTATAGTAAATTTATATTAATTCTGAAATATTATACATAAACTTCAATACAATTACATGATCATGGGAATGGTATCATCGCTCGTGCGCACGTACAGACTAATGTCTCCATGATGCGATGAGATTCATTCTCCATTTTAACCATTAATGAATGATTAGAAACTATATATAATAATTAATCATGAAATATATGACATAATAATGATACTGGATATATATATATATATATATATATGTATGTATGTCATCTACTTAATTCCATTCATTTCATTAAGGAAATGAAAACAGTGTTCATGCGTACGTACGGCCTACTGTCTCCATGAACGGTGTATTTCATTCCATTTATCAATCTATCATATATATATATATGTATATGATGAAAATATATTATATATAAATCATGTTTTACATTCTTTAATTACATAAATCAAGATATAAGTAACAATATCAAGAACATCAAGTTTAAACACGTACAATAAATGAAACGATTTTACCCAAATCGCTACTTTTACATCGAATTTAAAAACGAATGGGTAATATAAAGTAATAAGTAAACCATATATGGTATGATAACAATGAATATGATTCTTTAATAAGTCAATTACATTATTTAAATCATTATAAATGAGTTTCAGATACGTACGAAGCATATCAGACCTAAGGTAAGGTATAATTTTTCATATCTCATTTTTATCCGAGATTGCTTATACGTAAGTATTTACAGGGGTTATATTTTTCATCCATGCCCGTAAAATGTTTTTCATAAAGATTTTAATATTCTTACTTGTATTTTTAATTTCATGTTTACCCCTCATTGACTTTAACTTTGTGTTATGGAAGGAATCTTTCTTTAGTTTTCCATACAAGGAACCTTTTGAATTTTCCGACAAAAGTACGAGAAGAATATTATTTTTAAGTTATAAGGAATGAAATGATTTTTTACTGTTTTATAATGCCTTATTTTCATGAAGCTCACTTCAAAATATTTCATGACTATTTTCAACAAAATCTTTTTCTTCTAAAATTTCTTGGCATTTTGTGAAAAGAAAATGATTTTAAAGAAGAAAGGATATTTTCATCAAGAATTCATTTCAAGTGTTTTATCAAAACCATTTTCTATATATGATGAAATTATTTCATATGAGTTTGTTTCAAGTATAATGTATTTATGATTTACATGGTTTCACTTTTCTTATGATGAAATATCCATTTGTTTTATATGGATTCTGTGATGATGGGATGATGTTTATTAAACCCATTTTATTCTTTGGGTTAGGATGAATGTTTTAAGTTTATTTTGTGGAACAAGTAATAATGATTTCATTATGAGATTTGTGGGACCTATATCTCCCTCCAATGCATTGGGAAGTGATTTATATCTCATGTTATAGATATGCATGGAACGGTAAGTTAATCCAGTTCAGTAATACATGACTCGAACGAGGAGTAAAATCGATTTAGAAAGGGACTTTTTCCACTAAGATGGTCTTGGAAGCAATGCCTGGGCTACTATGGAAATCATATCATGTGCTTAATGGTTTCAACAATCACATGTTTTATTCCCATGCTATTTTATCATGATTAATGATTCTTTGGGATATATTCCTTATGTACTACCATGTTTTATGTCGTTGCCCTATATTTTGATGTTTAAAAATTATGTTCATGTTTTTAAGTTCAAATTTATATGATTTGTTTTATTTTATCCATTCTTACCCTTAGTGAGAATTTGAGCTCACCCTTTATATGTTTTCTTTTCCTCGGGATTTAATGAATGGTTTTAGGTAAGAAAACCAAAAGGGGAAGATCTTTATGGGAGATGTTGAAGATCTTTCAGCATGATTATAATATTACGTTCTGAGTTTCCAAAGACACTAATCTATTACGGTCCTTGTGTGTCGGTTTTTGTTTTGTATTAAGTATTCCGAAAAAGTAATGTAATGTCCATGTACGTAATGATTCAGGTCTCTACAATTGGTATTAGAAGAAATGTTTAGGTGACCTTTAGAAACTAGGATGTGAAAACTTTAGTAAGATCCCTAGAGATATTTCTATGGTATGTCTAGGGATGTCCCTAAGGTTATGTATAAGTATAGGTTATAGTCGTAGAATTACGGTAATGATATTATAATTAAACCTAAGATTTTTGATATCGAAGGTACTCCCCCTTTATTATGTTGTTTTTCCCAGTATGATTTTTTCCTCTCACACAATTATTTTTGGGTTTTAGACGATGGATGGTACCCGAAGGAACCGTGCTGATCAATGTAATGGAAAATACAATGATTTTCCTCCTGAACAAACCAATGTTATAAGAGATGGAGGGAAAAATGTTATTTCTATACTTACACAAGCTATGAATCATTCTAGACTTCTGAATGAGCAGAGAAGGGAATAATATTCTATTGAGTCCTTCATGAGGCAACACCCACCTTCTTTCAATGGGTCTTCTAATCCACTTGTTATTGAACAATGGATCAGTACCATTGAAAAGATATTTTCCATACTTCTTTGTTTGAAACCTGATAAATTCATTCTAGCTATTTATCGTTTAGAAGGTAAAGCAGACCAGTGGGGGACTCTAATTAATAATACGAGGCCCCAAGATGAAATTGAATCTATGGAATGGGATGAGTTCAAGAAATTATTTTTCAGTATGTACTTCCCTCGTATTCTTCAAAAAAAGATGTAAAAGGAGTTCCTTGAGCTTAAGCATAAGGATGATGAATCTGTTGGTATATAAGAAGAAATTTTTTTAAGTCTTGCAAGGTATGCATTAGGCTTTATCATCCAACCTGAAAGTAAAGTTGATCGATTCTTCAGTGTCTTAAAACCAAGTCTTCGAAGGTAATTAGCTATAAGAGACTTTAGTAGCTATGAAGATATTGTGCGTTGTGATATCAAGGTAGAAATGGAAGTTTGTGTTACTTATCCATCTCATGGTTTGGACAAGAAACAAAAGATGGAGTTCAAGGAGAAATCTCATAACAATGGTGAAAAGAAGATGAATTTTTCATTTTCCTCAATGTGTGGAATGAAGCATGGTGGATATTGTCTTAAAGTGACTAGAAAATGTTTTAAGTGTGGAAAATAAGGTCATCGAGTAGCTGAGTATCGAAGTAATGGAAAAAGGGTTTCTAATGATGTGAATAAAGAAATGACTGAAGAGAATGCACCACCAACACTTCAGTGCTTCATGTGCAATGAAATGGGGCATTATTCTAATCAATTCCGTAATCCAAGGGTTAATGATGATCGAAATGAGAAACCACTTCAGGAAAAGGACAAAGGGAAGTCACATGCGATAACTATTGGAGATGTTGAATATGAAATCAATGTGGTGGAATGATTAAGTGTTTATGCAAAGGGATTCCAAAATAATGTTGTGTATTGTATCATGGAATATTGGAATATTTATGTATTGGTCTATTGTGGTTTTCAATAATTTTATGGTACCGGTAACCATGAAAAGTGACTGAGATATTTTTGGAAAGCAGATGATATGCGCATAATGAAAGGATAATGAGAAAATGAAATTTTTTACAGTATTCAGGAGATCATGACTGATATATGGACAACGTTATATCATGGTTTGAGGATATAGAATTTTTGGATTTTGGTATGTGGAAAGAGTTAACTTTTGACAACATTCATGTTTTCACTAAGGTTCAATGAGTATTAATTTTTCAAGAGAATAAATGATTAAGGTTTTCACCTGATTGGAATGTGACCAACAAGATATATATGGGATAAATTATGGTATTCACATGCTTGTTATATGACCTTTTTAGTAATCTTTCTGTTTATACTATGAGTTTGGAAAGAAATATTTTGGATAAACCTAAATATTTGAATGGATTATGTTGAACATAAGTTAGTAATGTTTAAGGCTAGATTTTTTTCCTGATATTCTTGATATAATGTTATAATATTATAGTTTTAGAAAAAGGACAACCCGTAGGATGGGTGACAACCCGTCGCATCGGACAAGGATAGAGGAATCGAACCCACAAACAAAGTGTGACAGGCCTTTATCACCTATCACTAGCCTACAGGAAGTACCTAGTTAGTGTAAAGTAGTTTAATTTTATTAAGATCTATGATAGATGAAGTATAAGTCCATTTTAGCAACCATATACGATTAATCTCAGCATAGATGGACGTCTGTATATTTAATAAATTGTGATAAACTTTTTGTGATAGAAATAGATGGAATGACCTATCATTGTATCGCATAATCTACTAACACTTCATAGAAGACAATTTCACCTTCATTTATTTATGAGATGAAGTGGAAATTGTTCGAGGCACGAGCAACAGTGAGATGATACCGAAATAAAGTAAGTATTTCATCTAATTTAAATTCTTCAAGTTTAGGGAAATGATCTTGAAAAAAATAATCTTTTCCTAGTGATCTCATATCTGATGAATCAGATGGTACCTTAGATCATCGCAAATTTTTTGCTTTCTGATTTTTGGCTTTTTAATAGCCATGTCCACTACCACTCTTCATCAGAAGTTGATGGTTATATTTCTCTTCCATATCCATATTTTCACCTATGTTCTCCTATGTGGAAACCCATTGATTAGTTAATTTGGGTAATCGTTACATTTCATACTTTATTTTTTAAAGTCATGTTTTAGAATAACTTTTTACGATGTCGGTCTCTATGAAATAAACTTTCAAGTAGTAAACCATTTATATCCCCGGCGAATTTCGAGGATGAAATTAATTTTAAAGGGTAGAATGTAACACCCTGCGATTTTATAAAAAATATTCTTCTTAATTTCATTGATATCTTGTGTTGTACGCTACACCAAAATGATCTTGCAGTACACGCAGCCCTGACTTGGCTTGCATTACACACAATAGCGACCTTCCACGATAGCATGTGTTGTACGCAATATCAAGTTTCATTAAACAACGATATGTTATTAAAATATTATATAAACAAGTCGTTATGAATAGTAATACCCACTTTTTGAAATTTTATAAAAATTATCTTTCAAAATGGACTTCATTTTTGGATTTGGAATATCGAAATTATCCTAGGGTGAATTTTTGGTATTTTTCTGAAAACTTTTAATTTTTGATGAATAGTGAATACAGTGGGTTACTAATTAAAAACCGAAATTTTATTTAAATAATTATTTATTTCATTTAAATTTAATTTAGGTAAAAATTGATACATAATACCTATATAAGTTCAATTTAATTAATTGGAGTCATTTTATAATAATTTTAGATATATAAAAATTTTATTGAACTTTTCACTATCTTTTACCCACTTCCTAGTAGAATTTGGAAATTCACATAAAACTTAATTTTACCACTTTTGTGAGTGGAATTTCATAAATCTGAGAGACACGGTTAATATCAAGGACTAAAATGTGGTTCAATGAGATGAAAATAATTTTGGTGAAGAGTAACTTTTACTTTTATTTACCACGGTTAGAAGTAAACAGGGTAATTAAGGGTAAAAATGATATTATTATTACCCTAACACATGTCCTAATTCTATTGAATAAGTTTAATTCGACCAGAAACAACATTAGGAATAAAATATGACCATTTAGGTCCACTTTGATTATATTAGGACATTTATTATTAATTTATTTAAAGAAGGGTTAAAATAGTTAAAATCAATGTTTAATAACTAAATGATTTTTAATATATGGTTATACATATTATAAATTAGACTATAAATATTCATTAGAAAGATAAACAAATTTCTACCTAAAGGTATTTTATTTATAATTTTTAGACATTTAATAATTTATTTTATTTATTAAACAATGGTGATGTAGTAATTACTTAAATAATGAAATAATAAAATAATTGATGTTATAAATACCCAAATAAATGTAATTTGAGGGTGTGTATTAATTCCACATATTTTCTAGGTTAATATGACATGTTATTGTTGAATTAATTAACTTTTTTCGAACTAATCATTCTTTTATGATTTTCACAAAAATCCATTACCAAATAGTGTAAGAATTGACATAAAATTGTTTTTTTTAAAAATATTATATAATTAATTGTTATTATATTTCTAAAAATATAATGATTGACCAATATACTTATATCATTATAGGTGTTTCATTAATGGACCTCTTGGGGGTCTCTTGGATGTATATGGTATATTTAGTAACTATATAATATAAAAATACAAAGTGACATGGTAAATGTCAATGAAATTAACCAAGAGTTAAAACTAAACGATAAGGTTAATATAATGACCAAAACCTGTCTAAAATCTATTTGTTGAAATTATTTCGTCCATACCCACCTTATCTTAGAAATAAATCAATTTTGAGCTATATAAAAAACGAATATGACTTTATTATAAAATAACATTTTATGTTTTTCCAAAGGTGCCCCTCTCCTACCATATAAAAGGGCACCCCTTCCCTCTTAACTTCACACTCTTTTGAGCCTTGAAGCTCAGAAAAACAGTTCCCATTTCTCTTCTCCACTTCCCTAGAATCATTCTGGAGGTTATGGTCTTCTCAAAAGACCAGCTCTACTTCCTTAAGAGGAATCTTAAAGGAGGTGCGTCAAAGAAGAGGTAATCTCTTCTTCTGATTCCCTCAAGTTTCTTTCTTCTTATACTTCTTCTTCTTTAGTTGTATCATTATAAAGTAATATCATCAGTATTAATTATATACTGATATGTTATTATAAATATGAAACAACCCTATTTCACCATCTATCCATCCTACGGAAATTGAAATCACCGCGCGTTCGTACGTACGGAATACCGTCTCCATGATGTGGTGTAATCTGTTTTCGACCACCACCTTACATGGATGGGTATAATGGTGTAAATAAATTACTATATATGATTATTGTAAGGTGATATATATTCCGAAAAATTATACATACACTGAAATACAATTACAAGATCATGGGAACGGTATCATCGCTCGTGCGTACGTACGGACTACCGTCTCCACAACGTGATGAGATTCATTTTCCAGGTTAACCATTCATGAATGATTAGAAAGTATATATAATAATTAATCATGAAATATATGACATAATAATGATACTGGATTTATGTATATATATATGTATGTCATCTATATAATTTCATTCAATTCAATAAGGAAATGAAAACATCGTTAATGTGTACGTACGACCTACCGTCTCCATGAACAATGTATTTCATTCATTTGTCGATCTATCATATATATAAATGTATATACTGAATATATATTATCTATAAATCATGTTTTACATTCTTGAAATAAGTACATCAGGATATAAGTTATAATATCAAGATAAAAAAGTCGAAACACGTACAATAAATGAAACAAATTTTCCCAAATTGCTGCTTTTACATCGAATTTAAAAAAGAACAGGTAATATAAAGTTATTAGTAAACCATATATGATATCATAACAATGAATACAATTATTTAATATGTCAATGAAATTATTTAAATCATTATACAGGAGGTTTAGATACGTACGAAGCATATCAGACCTAAGGTAAGGGATAATTTTTCAAATCTCATTTTTATGCGAGATTACTTATATGTAAGTATTTAATGGGGTTATATTTTTCATCCATACCCATAAAATGTTTTTCATAATTTGTTTAATATTATTACATGTTTGTTTAATGTCATGTTTACCCCTATTTGACTTTAACTTTTTGTTATGGATGGAATCTTTCTTTTGATTTCCATACGAGGAACCTTTTGACTTATTCGACAAAAGTACGAGAATAATGTTATTTTTAACTTATACGGCATGAATGGATTTTTTTACAGTTTTATAAAGCCTTATTTTCATGAAGTTTCCTCCAAAATATTTCATTATACATTCAGAAAAATCCTTTTCTTTTAAAATTTCTTTTCATTTTGTGAAAATAAAATGATTTTGAAGAAGAAAGGATATTTTCATAAAGAATTCATTTCTAGTGTTTTATCAAAAACCATTTTCCATCTAATATGACATTATTTCATATATTAATCTTTAAAGTATAATGTCACTCTGATTTACATGGTTTCACTTTTATTATGATGAAATATCCATTTGTTTTATATGGATTATGTGATGATGGGTTGATTTTTACGAAACCAATTTTATTTTTTGGGTTATGATGAATGTTTTAACTTTATTTTGTGGCACAAGTAAGAATGATTTCATTATGAGATTCGTGGGACCAATATCTCACTACAATTCATTGGGTAAAGATTTATATATCATGAGATAGACATGGATGGAATGGTAAGTTAATCCAGTTCAGCAATATAGGACTGGAATGAGGAGTAAACTCGATTCAGAAAGGGACTTTGTCCACTAAGATGGTATTGGAAGAAATTCCTTGGCTACTATGGAAATCATATCATGTGCTTAATGGTTTCCACAATCACATATTTTATTCCCATGGTATTTTATCATGATTAATGTCTCTTTATGATCTATGCCTTATGTACTACCATGTTTTATGTCATTGCCCTAGATTTGGATGTATAAACATTATGTTCATGTTTTTAAGATCAAATGTATATGATTTGTTTTATTTTATCCATGCTTAACCTTACTAAGAATTTGAGATCACCCTTTATATGTTTTCTTTTCCCCAGGATTTAAATAATGGTTTTAGGTAAGAAGTCCAAAAGGGGAAGTTCTTTATGAGAGATGTTTAAGATCTTTCACTACGATTAGAAGATTACGTTCTGAGTTTCCAAAGACACTAAACTATTACGGTCCTTGTGTGTCTGTTTTTGTTATGTATTATGTATTCCGAAAAAGTAATGTAATGTCCATGTACGTAAAGATTTAGGTCTCTACATGTATACTTTTTAAATATATTTATTTATAAATATAATTATAACTATATATATAATTAATTATATAATTACAATAAATACATCTGTTATAATTATATAATTATATATTTATTTATTTAAAATTATACAGAAATATTTATAAATATATTTAATTATAGTTATAATTGTAAATTTATATATATATATGTAAATAATTATAAAATTGTTATAAATATAATTATTATACATTTAATGTTATATATATATATTTAAAAAATATTTATAAATATTTACAAATATTTATAAATAAATTCAAATATTTATAATTATAAATATAAATAATTATAGATATATTGGAATAGTTATAAATTTAAAATAAATCAATTAATTATACATATTTATATACAAATATTTATAAATAAATAGAAACTATTTTAATTATAATTCTAAATAAATATAGTAATATTTAAATAATTATAGAATTATAATAATATATTAAATATATATATATTTATAAAATTATAAATATGTTTTTTTATAATATTAAAATTATTTAAATAAATATATATATATTTAACAATAATGATAAATAAAAAAATATTTATTATAATTTTTAATTACAAATCAATATTTATTTATTTATAGTTTTATTTATAAATAACTATATATTTATTTATATAATTATTCATTTATAAAAATTATATTTATTTTTCTTATATAATGTTATATATAATTATGTAAATATTTTTATAAATATTTTTATAAATATATACAAATATTTTTACATAAACACAAATATTTATAATTATAAATATATTTAAATACAGATATATTTAACGAATTATAAAATTATAATAAATATATTAATTATATATATTAATTATTTATTAATCAAATGTAGTTGGGGGCTTACTCGAGTGGTAAAGGCACCCTGTAACCCTATAGTAGACCCGAGTTCTAATCCTGGTGTGAGAAAATTTCTGTAGGTGGGCGGTTATAGAACTGGTGACACAGTCATGGCGCAACCAAGTGGTGATGCAGGCATGACATCGGCTGGTGATGATTAATGCATGATTTCGACTTAGTGACACAGACAGTTTGATGTAGGAACGACTTTACACTAGGCCATCAAACTAGTTTGTGGGCCTTTAGGCTATGTAATGGGCTTCATTCCAACTAGGCCTTTGGCCATATACTAAATAAAAAAGACCTGATGGGTGGGTTAACTGTTGGGAGGCTATGGATTTATTTTCTGGCCTATGTATGTGTTGTGTGTGTGTGTGATTAATGTAATTATACTTCCTATAACCTAATATATATATTACTAAATTTATAAATATAATTATTTTTTTATAATTTTATAATTATTTAAATAAATAAATTTATATTTATTTCCACAACTATAAAATTATAACAAATATATTTTTTATATTTAAAATTTTATTATTATATATAATTACTATATTCATTATAATTTTATAATTATAAATAGATATATAATTTTTTTTTATAATTATGTATATATATATATATTGAGACTTGAATTCACTTTATAACATTTTGAGATATGAGGTGCGATGTGAGGCATCTTTCTAAACGGCTCAGTGAACCCTCGCACCACAATCCCTAATCCTCACGAAATCAGAGATGTTTGTGTCTCCAAACACTAGATCGATTAAGACATGGTGTCCTTTGATCCAAAATGGGAGTGTTCTTTCAAATCATTCTCTCTAGAAACGAAGGAAGAAAATACCCTTATAGACGATTATCCTAACCAAGAACTGTATAAAAAATCTAAAGGGATTCCATTCCACGAGACAGTGCAGGGTTCAGATCTAATCAATACAACCTCATTGAATCCTCCAATGTTCAAAAAGTTTGATGATGGAGGATTTTCAATAGAGGCTGATCCTAAGGCACTTCAACAGCGAACCCAAATGTCTAAATTTTCAGTTATGGCTCACATTTCTTACTTAAAAGGTGATAAACCCTAGCCATATTTGGATATAAAACCATGTGTTTCCCAATATTTGGGCTTTTCAAATTGGAAACTCATCCTGATAAGTAAAGGTTATTTTATTATCTGCCTTACCACTTAGGATGAATTAGACCGAGTATGGGAGATAGGTAATATTTAACTTAAACCTGGATTACTGTGTTTTTATGAATCAGATTCTTCATTTAACATGAAAACATATAGGAACACCGTGGAACATATTTGGGTTAGATTACATAACCTCAATTATTTTTTTGGTACCCAATGATCTAAATTGACATATCCTCCTGCATTTGTACTCCACTTAAGATTGACCAGAGAAAATTAAATGGGGAACTATGTCTATTTTTGAGAGTAATGGTTGAAGTTAATCTAGAATCTAAGCTACCACAATGTATTTCATTTAATTCTAATGATTATAGTACTGAGGAGAATGTTGAATATGAGTGTGGGTATCTATTATGTGGTAATTTCAAAATCATGGGCCATTCAATTCTAAACTACATAATGGGGAAGAAACATATCACCCAACCTAATGACACTGTATGGACCGAAGCCAAGAGGCAAAAGAAAGAAAAAGGAACTAACATAGATATTCATGATCCCTCTAGGAAGAAAAATGAAAAATGGTTATTCAAATCAAAGAGCTTGAATACCACATGGGTTGAAGAAGGAAAATCTTAGTTGAGTTAGTGAAATAACATGATATTAAAATTGTATGGAAATGTAAAATTTAGAAATTTAACCCATGTTTCATAGAGATCATTAGATTATTCCAATTTTAAATTGAAACTATGATTTTAGAGTCAAAAATGAATATCCCTCACATCCCGATGTGGGCTTTTTATCCTTTAAGGGAACATACTAAGGAAAAAGAGTGAAATTATGACATTTCAGTGTCCCCCACTGGTGAATTGGGTGACCTGAATTCTGATCTCCCAACGATCACACCGAGTGGGGAGGAGGTAACTTATGTTGAAACACATGACTCTATCCATGCTGAGAAAAAATCCCCCTTAATATACACAGAATTATGGAAAACGTCATTAATATCATTGATTAGGGATTTATTAACAATACTCAGACCAAACTGGACTACAAATATACATCTATTGATAATATTTTCACACCCACTAACCTAAATTCATGTGTTGATAATGTAATACATCATGTTAAAACAATAGTTCCCACAAAGGCCACACAATACCTTTCAATTTAGGATGCTTTTATATCCAACACTGACCAGAATATCCCGAATGAGAAGACATTGACTGAAAATAATAGTCAATTGGTTTCTCCTTCAAATAGAAATACGTGTTTCCTAATACCAGTTAGTGATACTGCATGTGTTACTAACATCCTCCCTATTTATTCTATGAGCAAGAATAAAAAGAAAACCAACCTAACCAAGGGTAAAACTCCCAAAAGATCATTTAGATAGAAGGGCTCTGAGAAAAGGCGAATATGGGGATCTATCCCAAAAAAAATTATTGAATATTGTTTTTGAATTTTTAGTGTATAACATACCATGACAGCTTTATTGTCCTAAAAATATTTATCAATACTCATCATCCTATTTTTTTAATTACGTAGCTAAAAACAAATTTTACATCCCTATTTTTTCATCTATGATAGTTAGGTTATATTTTTTTAGGAGCTTGTAAGAACTGCTCAGCTGTTGAGACCCTTGGAATCTTTGCTCACTCTTCTTCAAAAAATGTTAACATTTTTATAATTTCAAAGGATTTCTTTACTTGTGATTTTATTTTGGATCAATCATATATCTACTATTCTTTTATATGTTCTAATAATAGATTCCATGATATGATACCCATTTTTTATGATCTATACCACCTAAGAAATATCATCATGACCCATGGTTTGTATTGGGTGACTTTAATGAAATTCCTTTACCGAGAGAAAAAATGGAGACCATCTCACTCCACTATTTCTTCAAGGGAATTTAAAACCACTATTGGGGATAATAATCTTATTGAAATTAATATCATGGGTTCCAAGTATATGTGGTATAAGAAACCATTAAAATAGAGTAGTTTCCAAGAAATTAGATAGATCCTTCACAAATAGTTTATCCCTAGATAAATGGGACAACATCTATGGCTTCACCCTTCCTATGATTAATTATGACCACCATACTATAATTTTCAACTTCATTTTCAATAACACGAATCATGTTTTACCTTTTATATTTAATATATCATGGTCTTTGGACCCTGATTGTGCTAACATTATAAAAAAATTGTGGTCCTCCATATTAAATTGAAATGATATTTTTACATGTATCATAAATTTAGAAAAATTTAAATTAGTTTTTTAAGGAATGGTGTAGATCAAAATCCAAAAAAAGTGGACAACAACATCCTTCTTTTGGAAGATGAACTTTCCCAAATTCAAAACACCACTACTTGTACTAATTTTTCTTATTATCCAAAACACAAAATCAATATTACTACAAAACATGTTTCATTGTTCACCTACATGTATAAAGATAGAAAAAAAGTATTTAATGCTAAATGGATCACTGATGGTTAAAAAAAACTAAATTATATAATTCTCTTCAAATTACTAGGAATGTGTGCAGGCCTCTATTTTTCCTCAGTGACAGGGACAACCTTAATTATACTAAAGAATGTATTTCTAATCATGTATTCTCTTAATTTGAGAATACATTCAATGGGGATGATGTTAAAGAATACATTTTACCTGATGTCATTACAGTCATGGTGAATGATGAGGCTAACTCCTATATCAATACCATTCCCCATGATCATGATATTAGAGAAACTATCATTATCTTAAATATTAATAGTGTTATGGGTCCTGATGAATTCAATAATTGATTCTATCATCAATTTTTGGGATGTGATTCAAGCTGATGTTTATAGATTGGCAAGGGATTTATTTTCTAAAGCAATGCTCCCCCATGGGATGAAATACCAATTACTATCCTTAATCCCTAAAGTGGATAATGATTTATAGATTCATCACTTTATACCTATGTTCCTTATTAATAGTATTTATAAAATCATTACCATGTTTCTTACAAATAAAATTTCTTCTATCATCCATAAATTTTTCCCTTAGAACAAATTTAGTTTTGTTAAGGGAATTTCTATCCACGATTTTATTTCCCTTTCCTATGAATTAAATAACATATTAAATATTTCTATAAGAGGAGTAAATATTACAACCAAACATGATATTCAGAAATCTATTGATACCATTGATTGGGAGTTTTATTTTCAAAGTTCTAATGGGTTTTGGGTTTAATGACTATTTCAGTAGTTGAATTAAAACTCTATTAAATTCATACAACATTTATATATTTGTTAATGGATATACTAAGGGTTAATTTAAATCCATCTAAGGTGTCTGACAGGGTGACCCCATCTCCACCATTCTCTTCTTGATTTTTGAAGATTACTGCAGCAGATTACTCACTCTTCTTGTTGATCAGAACAAGATTACACTCATACATGCCTTAAAGAATTTGAGTTCACCTATGCATCTCTTATACACTGATGACATACTACTTTTTTACAAGGTGTATAATAAAATATCAATATTCTCAAATGCACCCTCTCACATTATGAAGATGTTTCTAGGCTAACCATCAGTTGGTAAAAATCATTCATATTTTTGGGAATATGTTTCCTTATAACAGAAAATCCAATATTATCAATGTTTTAATCATCATAGAAGGATACATCCCCTTAAACAATCTTGGTGTTCTCATTTTTTAGGGAAGAACTAAGTCTAGTAAATTTAGTAAATATGTTGACCAAATCCTTCACCAACTCTCCTCATGGAAATTGATGTCCCTCTACATGGCTGTCATGATCTGTCTTGTCAAGCCCATGATTGTTTCTAAAACGGTCTATAATATGATGGTTTATAAATGTAATTCCAATATTTAAAGAAAATGTTTCCATAAAAAACATTTTTTGGAATGGAATCACGCTTGAAAGAAAATGGGTGAATTTTCCGGGGTCTTCCTATTGCAATCCTTTGGATAAATGCCGTCTTGGCATAAAAAATCGCAAGCTATTCTAAGATTTCTTATAGTCCAGACTCACTTCGAACCATCATCATAATAACTCTAACTCACTCCATTTCCTAAAAAACTGATTTCTTGATAAATTAAAGAATGTAAATTTAAATTATATGAGCTCTTCCATCTAGAATTTTATTAAAAATTAATTTTCCAATATCATGTCTAACTCTATACGGATGGTGAGAAAAGACTCATTAGTGAACATATGGATTGACAACTGGACTATTTCATATCTAATTTCAATGGTTTCCCCCACTCAAAAACCTGATCACAATAATACAACCTTTAAAGATAAGTCACACTCTGAAATATTTAATTTACATATCAATATTAAAAATGTCATTGAAAATATCCCTCTTCTAACACTGATGTTTTTTTTAATTTGGGAATTGGCTCTTAATTGCATGATTGACTCTGATAATTTTTCTGAACAACATCTTAATAATTATGACAAAAATTTAAGTTAACTAAAAAACAGTCAAAATTTATGGTTAAAAACATCACTATTCATGCTTTTTTGATGTATTACGCAAAAAAGTGTTTACACTGACAATTGTATTCAATAAATTGGGAGTATAATTTTCTTTAAATGTCATATATGTAATCAACATTGGGAATAAATTAACCACATATTGTTATCTATTGATATATCCATTGCACTTTTTAATTATGTATTCGATCTCTTTGAGTGGAGATGGTTACTTTTTGACTCTATAAACAGTAAAATATGACATTTTTTGGATATGATAGTGTCTCAGCAAATCAATAATCACTTAATAACTGTCACATCTAAGATTCTCCATCGGATCTGGTATGATAGAAATTGTCATATCCATGGAAACTACTATTGTAGTCTTAATACTATAAATATGAGAATCCGCCTTTCCCTTTGAGAGGCTTACTCAATTTAGAAGGGTCTTTAAAGTTACACAGTTAGAGACTTTGGGATTTTGTGGCATCCTGGGGTGAAGGGTATTTATCCTCATCCTAGATGAACTTTTCATGTTTTTTGGAAAGCTCCTCCCCTATGATGGATTAATTTTATTGTTGAATGTACTTCTAAAGGTTACCTGGGACCCTCAAGTTGTGGTGATATCTACAAAACCCACTCTGGGCAGACACTAGGGTGCCCTTAATGATGTTATGGTACCACCTTGTCTCTATAAGATGAAATTATGGGAGTGATTCATGCTATCTCTTTTTTTGAAGAATCTTGGAAGGAATAATCACTAGATTGAAAATTATTCGAAGACCATTGTGAAACCACCTTTGAATGATTTAGTACACCTTGTATGCCCGATTTCATCACGATGGATAGCCTATATACATTCGAAAATAGAGACCGTCTATATTGTGATGAATAAAAATCATGAAACGAACAAGGTTTCATATTCCATTGCTAATATGGGAGTAATCCATGACATTACAGGGTTTAAAAAAATCCCTTTTTATTTATTTTCTCATTATGATAGGGATTTTAAAAAAATTACATCTTTTAGAATCATGTAATACATTTATTTAATAAATTTAGTTTTTTCATATTAGACCAAAATAACCACTTTTAAAATATATATATGAATAATATTATAAATATATATTAAAATAAAAATAAATTAGTAACATAATATCTTTATGAGAAATTTTTTATCACTGTTAATGGTATGTTTTATCATCACAATCAATTTTAGCACTGATGAAAAATACCCTTATCATCACTATTTTACTAGTGGTGATAAAATTTTTCCTCAATTTTATAAATGATACCTAATAGTCTGCTTCTTCTCTCACACACGTCAATCTCTCATGGAAGCCAACCCCTATGCCGTCAACCCCTCTATTTCCCTGACATCACATCTGCCGCCACATACCCATCCTCAGACACTGAACCCTCCTTCACCACCATAAATCCATCCTCCCTCAAAACAAACCCATCCTCGGCTGTAACCCCACCTCTATCGTGAACCCTCAACCTCTGAAAACCCACCTCCACCACGAACCCACCTCCACCAAATTCCAAACTCCACCTCCAATCAAAATCCTCTCCTCTACTAAAAATTCTCATCCACTGCAAACCCTCCTCTTTCTTGAACCCACCTCTACCACGAACCCCACCTCCATTGTAAACAGCTCCATGACCTCTGTTACCGCCACCTACACCAATTCCACCATTGCAAGACACTACTACTGCCATCAGAGGGGTATTCAATTTTTTTCAAAATTATTACGAATTCCAAATGTAATGGTATATTTTGTCTTGGTTTTTTTCCATTGAGCCCCATTGTGTCTTCTGATGATGTTATTGTGTATCCCTATGATGTATGTCTTTGATGTGATTCATGTAATTATTATGTGTTAGGGAAATTTATAACGGAAATGTGTGTGGTGTAAAGATGTGATTGTGTTGTTAGACTATTGGAATTATTATTGGAACCGAAATCCTTTTGTAATTTCATGAGGAATAATTGGAAATATAGTTGGAAGTCATTGGAAATTTCTAAGACAATTGAGATTATGTAAGAGGTCATCTTAGTTTTATGTAATACCTATAAAGTGGGAGGGTCACTGATGAGATAAGGTTTGACTGACTCAATTTATGAGATGTGTGACCATTCACCCACTGGTAGTAGGTCCCCCATTGCATGTATTTTATATTTCCAAATAGTCCCTAAGGTGTTGTTGCATGATATGTATCATATGTTTTCCCATTAAATATTTATTGGAATCTATGTTTTTATGACTTGTATTGATATTATTTCATGTAATAATTGTCTTGTGGTTTAGTGTTGATATAGAAAAGAATTTATTTCAACTATTTAGTCTCATTCATTATGAATACCTTTGGTTTTGTTTTAATTTTATTTTAACTAGTTCCTTTATTAACTCTATTTTGGGTGCGATAAAGACTACAAATGATAGTGGAATATTTTTTTCAAAGAGTTTTCCATTATTAAAAATTCCTTTTATAAGTTTTTAACCACATGTGGGTCTGTTTTCATAAGAATTATCTTTTAAGTATTGATGAATTGGTTTTGAATTGTCTTTGTTTTTGTGAAAATATCTTTATAAAATATTTTATAAATGTGGTTATTTGAGAAAGTAAATTTATTATAATTCTCTCATTCCTATATCATATAAATGAAATGAAAAATGTATTTTTTTTGGTATTTTATAACTAATAGTTCATTTTTTCATTTATAAATGGATTAAATTGGACTCATTGTGGTATCCTATAAGCCTTTGCCTCATGTACTATATAGTCACATGGTTGGTATGTTGTCTCCATATATTATTTACGCTATATATTCTTTGCCTTATGGTTTGATTCAGTTCCATTTTTCTAGGGAAATTGATAGTTCTTGTCCTTATGGTTGTGTATCCAGTGTCGCGTGGAGAGGGTGGTTGGAACGTTAGTTTTAGGGAACCATTTGGATCATGTTTTTCAACCTCTTTAGACCCTAGATATTTTTTAGTTTATTTTTTTTACTTTTTTAGGTTATATTAAATATTAATTTATTAAAAATGACTTTGTTGGAATTTGTTATTTTTTTCTTTTTTATATTCCATTTTGGGATGTTTATGATTTAGTTTCCTTAGGGCGAAGTAATCACCAATGGTCATGCATGTCTCCATTGATGTTTATTGTCATCCAGATAGGATCACGAATGTGGTGGTAAGTCTTGTGTATTTTCTATTATTTAGGATTCAACAAAGGTCTATTGTTTCCCTCATTGAATTTTGAGTACCTAATGAATTAATAATTTAATTTCCTCTATGATTTTGATACATTGTAGATAATAGAATTGGAACCATGAAAGTGGGATCTATAGAACAATTACATTTATCATACAATGGAGAAATTGGAAGTTATAAAATAGTGAGAGGTGTCTCTAGATGTAAATGTATTTCAATAATTACATGGATTATTTTGTAGTTAGATTATCTCTCATGATGTAAAGACTATAATAATTTAGATGGTTCTCCACATGGTTTCTATTAAAGGTTTATCTCTAGAACAAATTGATTTCATGATTATATTCTTTCATGGATATTGGAAGGAAGTTATCTGCATATATCTATTAAAATATTTCATAATAAATGTAATAGAAGGTTCATTTCTAATCTGAAATGGAGTTCTTTTTGGATTTAGTAGGCACCAAGGCTGTGTACCTTGAATTTAAATGCATTTATTGTAGAATTAATTTTTATGTAGTGTAATGTAAATAATTACTATTATATGAAGGTGTATTATGACGGATGTTTTTTAATTTTACTTCTTTATGTGGATTAATTTCTCCTAGTTAGACAAATAAAGGAGATACTGGAAGATATGTACATTGATTGATCTAGAAGTTCCCAAATTAAGGTCCCTGGCTATGGAAAGTGGATATTAGGGATAAATATAAAAAGAGACATAAATTATATAACATTCTTTATCCTTCATTAATTTTTAAATTAACTTTTTATTTATTTATTTTTTAAAATATTAATATTACCAAATCAATTAGGATGGATATGAATACTTATTTTATGATTCCAATCATATACATAACAAGAATGGAGATGGAGTGAAGGAGTTCATCATGTTTGTAAATGATCATGCATAATAACCTTCTCATTTCCTTTTTCCATGTTTATGATGTTGTTATTCGACACAAATTAGTCTAGAGGAGTTTGAAGAATAATTTATTTTTAATATAATAGATCGAAGATTTAAATGATTGAATAAACAGAAAGAAAAAAGTGAATGTAGCGAGTGGTTGTAACATCACTGCAATTTATCAATCATCAAATATGATTATAAGTGTAGAAAATGTATAAGATCATATCAATGATGTGATTAAAGATGTTAATTATAATAAATATCATATTGAGGATGTGAAAATGATTATTTTAGATGAAATTATTGATTTCCCAAAATTGGTTGAAAATTTAAAGACTTGTGCAAAGATGCCATTATATGCTGGTTGCACTAAATATACAACATTTTTAGCCATACTAAAGCTGTATAATTTTAAAGTAGGAAATATATTGATTGATGATGGTTTTATGGAACTAATTTAACACTTGAATGACATGTTCCCTGAAGATAATGAGCTCCTGATCCAAACATATGATGCCCAACGAATGCTAAAATAATTTTTTACGATCTATTAAAGGATACCAACGTACTCGAAGGATTATATATTTTTTCTCATATACCAAAAACCACTTACAGAATTCACAATGTGTGGTGCATCTTGATAGAAGAACGATGAATACTGTCCTATGAATGTTATATTGTAATTTCCACTCATTTAATGGTTTATGTTCTTATATGGAAGTGAGGGGTCTGTGGGGAAATAGATAAGGAACATAGATAAAATAATGCAAAAATAGGAAACTAAGTCACTAAGTATACTCTCCTTAGTTGAGGAGAATTGATATGGAGTATCCTGAATTTTTTAAACGAGCTGAGAAACCTTCATTTAGTGTTATCAACAGATTGAGGGAATCATTTTGGTTTTCAAAGCATCACTCATTGTACATGACCACTTATGTTGGTAAATTATAACTTTCTACCATGGTTATGCATGAAATGAAAATACATAAGTTTATTTATCCTTATATCATGACTAAAATAATAGGGTAATGATATTAATGTATATTTGGCTCCACTGATCTATGATATGAAATTATTGTAGGATTCAGGTGTAATGTTATATGATGCTTGTAGAAATATTTATTTCACATAGAGATCCATGTTGTATGGGACAATAAATTAATTTCCTGAATATATAAATTTTTCTTGATATATCATTAAAGGAATTCAAGGGTCTCCCATTTTCAAATAAGCTACAAAGCAAATTAGGATGAAACATTCATTGAAATCCTTATTTTTATGACATCGCTATTTTCTACCACAACGACATAAGAAACGATCATGGAATACATCATTCGATGGATGTTCAGAATAAAATTTAGTATTTTATCAACTAACAGATGATCAAATATTTGATAATGTAAAATATGTTGACACTACTTTCTGTAAACTTTTTCGAAAGACCAAACAAAATCTATTTGAAAATAGAGATCTGTTTTTTCGAATTACCAATTTGGAATTCCCTATACGTTAGGAATTTTTGTATGTTATTCATGTTGAAAAATTTATGTGATAGTGTCATAATCATGTTTATAAATGAAACTAATAAAATTAAGCTTTCAATTAACACAACAATGGACATGGATGGGATGTGAATATGAGAAGAAATGTCACCAGTGAAAGGTGAAAAAAAAATTCTTCCTCCATCTCGATTCACTATTTTCGGAGAAGAGAGATATCTAATTTCTAACTTCTTGAATGATGAAGATTTTCCATAGGGGTATTGATTGAATATCAAGAACATCATGTTAATGACCTATTTAAATTTAAAGGGTCTGAAATCACCAAACATCCATGTTTTGATTCATGATCCAACTCATGTATCATTACATTGAATTTTTCCCAAGAATATCTTCCACACATTAAACAATCTGTGTTTCTTCTTCAATGATATATATATATATATAAGTTATAGAACTAACAAAATTTATTAAAATGAATATAGAAATTACTGTCATATTACCTGGATTGGAAATGTTTTTACTACAAATATTATCTGATATAATGGTTAGTTTTATCATTCACATGGAATGTGAGATTCAACTATGTGGTCTTGTACAATATAGATAAATGTACCTCATTGAACAATATATGATGTTTTTTGATGGTTATGTCAAAAATCAATGTTGACTGTAGGGTTGTATTGCAGAGCTATATTTTTTTGAGGAAGTCGTTGAATTCTATATCGAATAAATGTCCTATATAGAAAGCATTGGTCTACCCAAATCTAATCACACTGGGAATCTTGTGGGTGAATGATTTTCTAAAAGTGATATTATCACAATAAATATTATAGATCAGGATCAGACCAACCTTTATGTTTTTCATAAAATTTTATAGGTTTCCCCATATATTGAATCCCATGAAGAATTTATTAGGAACTTTAATTGCTCAAGTGATGAAATCTGGATATAAAATATACATAATCCAGAACTTATTGGATGTTTTGGATACTATATATTTAAGGTGTTAGATGAACATCCAAATTCAATTTTAGAATGACTTTGATGGTTAGCTGGAGGACCAGGTCTGTATGTATTATCTTACAATGGTTATGTTATTAATCGTTACACGTTCTATACAAATGAGAAGGATTACCACAATACCAAGACAAATAGCAGAGTTACACATGTAGTTGAAGCGATGCATCTTTCTGGTACTAAAGAATGAAATACAATTTATAGGAATACTTCATACCTTTAAATCATCAAAAAAAAATTGGAGTTGTATTATAGAACATTCCAATTGATGATTCTTCCGTGCAAGTGGGTTGACAACAAGAGTTCTATTATAATAGATGAATTGGGATTCATGAAATTTGATTTCGGTAAGGAAATGTATAAATAAGAATCATTTATAGTGGAATGACATGCAGTATAAGTATTTTATGATCCATATCCAACAAACCAAAAAGTTGTCCATTGGGATTTTATCGACCACAACCACTAGAGGTTCAAATGAAAATTCAACTGAGTATGACCCTTTCATTGGGATGTCTTAATAATTTCACAATTGTATCATTGTCAATAGTGTGTTGAATTCCATATGAGACCACAATGAATGGATTTGGATATTTTATAGAGGGCTCAAATCCAATTACCATTTAAAAAAGAGAAAGTGAGTTTAGTAACTAGGTTGTATATATATTTTAATATGCATCGTGTTACTTCATGTTATTATACATTCAATAAAGAATTTATGTAATAAAAAATAAATGTTAACACACTTCTATAGATAATAACTTATGCATGTGTTGGTGCTCCCAATCCCATGAAACAATAGGTCTCTCAACCTGATTCTTCTCACATTGAAGAGGAACGACCTTCTTCACATGTTGGTGCTACTATTCCTAAACAAAAATATGTTTCTCAACCATCTACTTCTGGCAGTATAGAAGAATGACCATATTTGCATGCGGATGCCCCCATTCATGAAGATCAATAGGTTTCTCAACCTGCTGCGGCTCCTAGTGCAGAGGGACAAAAAACATCTACTATTGCTGATGCTTAAACATCAGAGGAATATATTTTTAATGATTACTATGAAAAAATGGTAGGCTTCAAAGGTTTGGTGATGAAAAAAATAATTGTGATGTAGTATAATAGTGTTAGAAAAAATCATTAAGGAAAACATAAAAGGCTTCAAATATGGGGTGGTATGGAATGCACAGGGATAGCATGTTAACCCCAAAAAGGCCATGTTCATTAGTTACATTGTAATCATCACATAGAAATGTGTTCCAAATGATGTATATTTGTGGTACCATGTTGTGTTAGGGCTTGAGACATTGATGAGAGATGAGATTATAGTAACATTATGATGTCATTTATTTATTTTAATAATGAATAAAATTTTGACACATTGACTTACTCTTCATCATCCATTGCAAATTGCATTTATAGTAGATGAATCCCATTTGAAATATGTATTAATGCTTGCTAGAATGATTCATAGAGGATTTATCACAATTCTATGAAGACATCATCTTAAATATGTTGAAGGGAAAATAATCAAACACCCACCACTTATCTATGAACACCTAACAAACCATGAAGTGTGGGATGTGTTTAATAGTCATCCTGTAGAAGTTTCTATTCATGGAATTTAGGTATAGTAAAATATTATTTTAAGATACTTGTATTCATCTTTTTTTTTATAAATTTTTTATTTATGAAACAACAACTGAGTATTGGTAATATGTAATGAGTCGTAAAACCTGCGTACCCAATCCGTAAATCAATGATGGGGTATGATTCACTTGAAAAAAAATTGGTACATATTTTAAATCTACCATAATAATTTTATGTGACATGAATAAATACCATAATTATGTTCCCCTATTTTTATGTAGATTGATGACTCCAAATACGTATCCACTTCCATCCCATTCCTTGTGATATAGAAGGAGTCACGTGTAAATAAATTTAGGATATTAAAACATGAAAACACAAAAAAGAGTGGGAAACATGTGTAAGAATTACATATAAAAAATTTGTTTTTCATTGACTTTTTATTACATAACAACAATAAATTATTTTTGTATATTTTTCTATCTGACATCATCACAAGAATCAAAAACACCTATACCAGATGAACACATACTATTGGTGGCCTCGACGTAGCCAATATAGAATAGATGAGTTAGAGGTGAAGGTATTTGGGTGACACCACGAACATATTTTGAAAAAAAACAAGAGGAGGATCAAATTGAAGAAGTGAAATAGATAAGGGAAAGACTAGATACCCATGAAGAAAAATTCCAATGAAAGTGTGGCATAATGGAAAATTTTTTGGGGGTAAGTATAGAGAATAAGTATATCAAGAACAACCACTATATGGAGATCCCATACCATCACACACCAGCTATGAGGTGAGGAATTCCCCTCAAAGAGATGTCTTACCTGAGGTAATAAATGTTCTAATAGACGTTTCTATGAAATTTGAATCATAAAAAAAACTGATACCTTTCTTGTAAAGATATTTTATAGGGTGATAATGACTTTTATTAATATCTATCAATGCCAACCCATCCCCTTGTAGTGATGGATATGGTGTTCAGTGTCCAAAATGACATGTTACATAGCATGCCACTTCCAACAGGTCATGTGCGAGTGTTGATTATCATAGACCTTGACCTGAGCTAGCTATTCCAAATGATGAGGAGGATATTCATATAGTTCAAAAATATGTTGAAACATTCATCACATTGATGTCCCATATTTTCAGAAAAATTAGTTTATAAGGAGTTATTAATTTCCAATATAATTATCAACATAAACCATTAAAAATTAATGAATAAATGTCTGATGTAATGGATGTAAGTACAGAGGAACAAAGGGAAGGGGATGAAATGAAAAACTGACTAAAAATGTCTAATGGGTCGAACAAATGATCAAAAATATCTACCGAAAGAACCATTACACTGCCCGTTCTATATCCATATATACTGTCATTGAAGGTTCGTGTGGATACAAATTTAAAAAATGGACATAATCAGATAGTTTATTTTGAAGAAAATTTATACAAAGAAAATGTTTAATACTTCATTGGAATTGACTGTGTAAGTGAAATCCTCAACTATGATTGGTTTGGAGGCTCATTTGAATATGTATACATGAGGTATGTTTTCAAGATTTTATTTTCCAAAAGTTGATATATTGTGTTAATTATGAGAAAATAAATTTCATATTTTTTGTAAGGAGTATATATAAAGAAAAATTGAAGGGATTTTCCCCTGGAAAAAAAGTAGCCTCATTATTCCACACATATCCTCCACAAAACAACCGAAAATAGATACCGATAAAAAGGATGAAATAGTGGTAGGTCTGATCAAATAGTTTAAAAGAAAAATCTCATATGATAGACTCTATTTAATACCAATGATTCAAGGGTTAAACTCAAAATTTTAATTATATAAAATATATTTTCATTAATATTATTATTTATTACTTTTTTTGTTTTTAGGAAGCATTGGATTCTCCTTACGGTAAATTTGAATACTCAAAATATTTATTCTTTGGATTCAATGCATGGATATCCAAAAATCCATCCACATAAGATTGAGTTTTTCAATAACTAGAACACTACATCCAATGTTTTATAACTAAAGATAATTCCATATAATTTATATTTTCTTTTAATGAGGATTATGTTATGATAGTGTGGTGCATCGATATCATGAAAAACATGGAATGATTCCGAGTTCTAAGAATGAGAAATAAGAAAAGTTATACGGCTAGGCATGTATCAGGGTATATATATATATATTTCACTGTCCAAACACATGTCGAAAAAATTATTTATTCTCCTCAATGTTTCTACAGTGTCCGAAACAAACCAATGGAAAATATTGTTGCTATTATGTCTATTAATTTGTGAGACAGATCATATTACATGAACAAACTATCATCCCCGAAGAGGTCGATTATAAGATAATTACTATTAATTTTAAATATTTATTAATCCTTTGTGTATTTATATTTTTCAAGTACTACAATTAATTTCGAAAATACTCATATTCACAAGATGATAGATATGTTCCTAGAAGAAAATGGGAAACACACCTGATAGAAGAATGTACACAAATAGCTTGAAGATGTGAAATCCATGGAATTACTGTATTGTTTCATATTTGTTTTTAGTTTAATTATTTTTATTATTAACCACAAAATTTTTTTTCATATACATGTGGATTCTTTTTTTAGAGTGAGGGTTGTTTGTTCAAAGATGACCGTGCTCGTGAATGATTTTACATTGAGTCTACAAATCATAATTCAATGATAAGGTAATGTTTTTTAATATACTATGTTTTTCCTCATAATATTATTTTTTCTCCACATAATTAATATAATCTAAATTAAATGATTGGATACTCATGAAGACAATGTATTCTAAAGACTTATTCTCCCTAAAAACAAAATCAACCTCATTGTTGACATTTATCACTCTCCTTCAAAGGCAGTAGAGGTAATTTGAATGAAGGTGAAAATTTTTAACAATTCATTTTTTCTATTTCTTTGTAAAAAGAAAATGGAATGAATGGTAACACACGATATGTCTGGCATGAATAAACATGTGTCTTTTTATATAATTAATTAATTTATTCATCATTTTATCTAATATTTGAATGTTAATTTCCCTATCATACTTATCTAATACTTATTTAGTTTTTTTATATATTTTTTGGGAAGTCTTGTATTCATTTCTACTATTCAACAATCCAGAAATGAGATAACATGTTTCTTTCAGGTGGAAGAAGAAACCCCACATTTATTGAAATGTGAAGTAAATCATAAGGATGCATATACCAAGGGATTTATCATTAGTTGAATGAAAATTATGAATTCCCAAAAGATTTATCACAAAAAATTTTGTGAACTGTGTAGAAATCACCTACAGATCGATCAGTTGCACCTCAATCTGATAAAAAAGATGTTTGGTATGATTCAAAGTGTATGATTTTTTAATATAATATCGTTTATCCTTTAAGATTCATGTCTTCTGAACTACCATGATTTTATCCATTACTCCTGATTATGGTCTATTATATATAGTGTATGAATTTCTAATGTTAATGTCACCTTCTAATATCTTTATAATCATGTTATCTTTATATGATTGTTGATATCTCCCTTGTTTACACTTATTGAGAATCTATGATCACTATTTATTATGTTTCATATCCTTAGGTTATTAAGAATGGTTTTATAAATGGTATGTATAAGAAGGTTTCTATTAAAGAATAACTTAATAAGAGACATTGATGAACTAGTTCATTGTTTTTTCATGTTTCCTAAAGAACTAGACCTAAACTATTATGAAATGGATAATTATGTTATGTAAGAAATATTAATCTCCTAATATGGGATATCTATGTATGAAATTTCTGATTCAATATAGTCCATATTAGTGTCATTGAACTAATCAAAACTGAGAAAAAATAACAAGTGACCAGTTTTTCTCAAATTGTACCATTTTATTTAAAATATATGTTATTTTTAGTTAAAATAACAAGTGATATACTTAAAACTATGAAATGAATTTGTATTATTTTTATAGTTTATGAAAATGATTGGTAAGTCATTTTTAGTGTGTATTAATCAACTTCACCTCAATTAGATGCAAGGTATGGCCAGTACAAATTTAAGTGTGTATTTTTATATTAATTTGACATTAAATTCAGAAAAAAAGAAAATGTGGCATATTAAAAAATGAAAATTTATCCATATTGTTTCAATAATTTAGTAAAAAAATCCATGAGTCATTTAATGATGTGTAGGAAAAAACCACTCTTCAATTTGATGCATGGTGTGACCGGTGTGACTATAAGTGTCTGTTGTCAATTTAAAATTGACATTTTAATTCAAAAAACTCAATTATGATTCATAAAAACAATAAAATTCATTTAGATTGTTTTAATACATTAGTAAAACAATATATGAGTCATTTTTGATGTTTATGAATTATCCCCACCTTAATTTGATAGACGGTGTGACTGGTATGACTTTAAGTGTGTCTTTTTATTTAAAATTGACATTAATTTATGTAAAAATAACACGTGACATACTAAAAACTGAGTGAAAACATTATTATTGTTTCCATATTTTTGTACAATAATACATGGGTAATTTTTGACTTTTAGGATTAAACCACACATGAATAAAATGAAGTCTGTGACTAGTATGACTCAAATTGTGTCTTTTTATTCAAAATTGACATTAATTTAATTAAAAAGAACTACTAACATACTAAAATATGAGAAAACACATTCGTATTGTTGAAATATTTGTATTAAAAAAATCCATCAGTCATTTTAGATGCTTAAGAGTCAACTTCACCTTAATACAATGTATTGTGTGACCGATATGACTCTAACTGTGTCTTCTTATTTATAATTTACATTAATTTATGTAAAAAGTAAATGGTGACATACTGAAAACATAGAAAAAACATTCGTATTATTTTGATACATTAGTAAAATGATTTGTGAGTCATTTTTGATGTCTACAAATCAACCATACCACAATAAATGTATAGTGTTACCAGTTTGACTAAAAGTGTTTGTTATTAGTTTAACATTGGAATTTTAGTTCAAAGTTTAATACCAAATGAAAAATAATAAAACAAGCTCCGATTATCTTAATAATTTAGGATGGTAATTAATAAGTCATTATTAAAGTTTATGAAGTAATCTCATGTCAAAAAGACTCACAATGTGACCTGTATGACTCATAATGTGTGTTTTCAGTTTAAAATTTGCATTTTAGTACAAAAGAAACAACTATCATACTGAAAACTAATAAAATGTTTTCATATTTTTTTGAAACATTAGGAAAATTATCTAAATGTCATTTTTATGTGTAATAATTAGCCTCACCCCAATCCTACATATGGTGTGTCCTGTATGACTCAACGCGTTCCTTTTATTTAAAATTGACATTTTTTAGGTGTATAATTCAACCTCACCTCAATATGACACATAGTGGGACGTGTATGACTCTATGTGTGTCTTTTTTAAAAAAAAATTACATTAATTTAAGTGAAAATGAAAAATATGCAAACTGAAAACTGAGAAAAGACAATCGTATTTTTTTCATATTTTATGAGAATAATCCATGATTTATATATGATGTGTTGGAGCCACCCACACATCAATAATATGCATGAGATGGTTGGTATGACTCCTTGTTTTTATTTTTATTTAAAATTTACATTCAAATAATTTATAAAGAAAAAGTGACATACAAAAACCTTGGAAAACACATTCATGTTATTATCGTACATTAGAAAAATTATCCATGGATAATTTTTTATTTTTATGAAGAACCCACACCTCAATCAGATGTATAGTGTAAACGATATGACTAAATGTGTCCATTATCATTTTAAAATGGACATTTTAGTTCAAATTGTTTCCCTCACAGAAAAAAAAGAAAACATGCTCTGATTATCTTGATAATTTAGGAAGATTATTCTTATGTCTTGTGTGGCGTGTATAAAGTAGTATCATATAAAACTAATCCACGATGAGACCAATATGACTCATAATGCATGTTTCCAATTTGAAATGATATTTTAGTAAAAAAACACAACTGACATACTCAAAATCAAGAAAACACATTCATTTTGTTTTGAACCATTAGTAAAATGATCCATAAATAATTTTTGATAGTTATGAATTAGTCACACCTCAATCTAAGACACGGTCAGACCAGTATAACTCCAAATGTGTAATTATTTAAAATATACATTAATTTTAGTGAATTAACAATTAATATAATTAAAACCAATAAAACACATTTTTATTTTTTTGATATTTTAGGAAAAATATCCAAAACTCATTTGTGATGTGTAGGAATTAACCGCACCTCAATAGGATTTGCGGTGTGACCGATATAACTCCAAATGTGTCTTTTTTGTTAAATATAAAATTTTATATATGTATTGTTTTCATATTAATGTATAATTTATTTCTTTATTGTATTACAAACAAAATATTTGTTTCCGTATATAGGTGGAATCTGTTTCTCTGGTTGAGATGATTTTTTTGAAAACTGATACCACGGGCATCCATTTTTTAGAGGGGATAACATGCATCAAAAGATGAAATATTAATGTTTTTTTAATAATTGTAAATGTAATTATATAAAAAATTGTTTCAAATTTAAATAGTAGTGTTTATTATATACCATGGGTTGAAAGTTTTTATTCATAATGTCAATTAAATACATATAGCATTTATTGAAATTGTAGGGTTTATATAGCATTGTATGAAAATATTGGTTTTTTTCGGGGTGTGTTGTTATATTAAAAACAAATTGCCTCTATCCATAACTTTATTATCAGTATTTAAAGCCTATTTTCATGCTATTAAAGGGAATATGGGTAGAAATGGTTGTTATTGATATTGTTGTTGTTATCCTAAGTAAAATGGTTGATAGATCAGAGATCCACCCTGGAGTAAATTTTATTTTGAAAATGAAAGTTGAATTGTTTATAATTTGGAGTGGTGAAGACATGCGTACACATCACTAGCCATATTAGGAAAATAAAAATACATAGTCATATGAAAGATAAAAATACTAGTAGAAGTCCTTGTCCTCCACCACCTTCTTTAAGAGAGAATATTCCACCCTATTTCGTTATATGTAATGAGTGATACTAAAATGCATTACTTCCATGGATTTGGAAACCCAGATTCAAATTAATATCCCAAAAAAAATTTATTGAGAATAATAAACAAACATGCGAAGGAAAAATGGGGTTTGATGTTTATAAAATGTGGCGTAAGTTTCACCACCAAAATAAAAGTAAAAAAATTAGTTTTTATTCCAAGGAAAGAATCATTAATTTTCCAACGTCAAACTATCACACTCACAATGAATGTAATTCTACACATTCATCATAGTAGCATCACGGATCTACTACTCATTTGGGGATTAATGACCAAAAAATGTTAAAAATAAATTTATACTACCCTTGGAGAGTCATAGTGAAGATGTCCATTATTATGTTAATAGAAAAAACAAAATATAAATAAAATGGAAACATAGTTCTCTCATAGTACATCAATTATTTTAAGATAAATTTCCCACATTTTTGGGGGTACCATGAGACCAAGGGTGACATAATATTCACTATGATTTAGATGTATACCATGGATTAGAGTGATCTTCTTTAACCAATGATTTATACTCCTCTTCCTTGAAAGATATTTTTTTATCCTGCATGCTCATCCCAATGGTGTATATAGCATTGTTCTAACCCAAAATGTGAGACGTTAGTGAATTTAAACTTCATTGTGTGATTTTAAATATCATTACACAATCTTCACATCATAGCACTATTCATATTTTAGGTATTTTCCAATCATGTATTTATGGAACTATAGTCACAAAATGACTCTCACATTCATAACAAAAGATTCCATATCACGACCTGGACTATTGGGACTCCAGTCGCATCTACCCCAAGTATTCCTCCATAGGCAAGGGGTTGGAGACCAAAACTAAATCCATATATAATAAGGGGAGGTATTTTCCTAATTAAATATACAAACACATGAAACTATGTAAACGAAGAAGTGTAGTGGAAAAAAATTAATTGATACAATAAATAAGGAACAATCCAGGCACAACCCAAATATAGATTGTATAAAAATACGATAGTGTAAAATTGTAGCTCCCCAAACCGTTTATCCACCCGAAGAGTTATTTGGGCTGAATTGACCTATCCATATGTACGACTCACCATATGACAAAGGGATACAAATAGAAATGAATGTGTAAAGGGGGATAAGGTGGGGATACTATACCCTCTGGTGATGATAATATATTAGTCAATATAAATATATAATATGAAATGGAATGAAAAGATGGCACAATGAACCAGTGACCCTCCAATGGAGGAAGAACATGAAATATTATACAATAACAGAAACATTAAAAAATAAAAAATAAATAAATAAACATGAAAAACATACCATTTGTATCTAAGAATTCATATAAAAAAAATCCATAAATATCAATAAGTAGAAAGGTCACCAATGGATGACCATAGTACATTGATATATATAAATCCATGTTGATATAAAAATAATACAAAATAGAAACTATATATGAGGCAAGAACCTTAAGGCCCCATACCCTCCATCCCATGCTAAATACAGAAACACTATGGTCTAACTCTAGAGCCCGAACCATTACATGATCATGTGGCTATAAAATGTACACATGTCGTGAAGCGACTGTATGTATGGTGTGAGAATTAATCTTAATAAGACGCCACCAATGTGTACTTATATTACATTTGTGATTAATAAGTTGTGTACTAAAATTAATAAAATATTTCATTTAAATTGATAAATAAATTACTTCTCTTATTCTCTACAACCACTAGGAAGACTTCACCTTCTTTCGGCCAATGCTCATATAATGTTTTATAGAGCATCCATAGCCTAGGACTAGAGAAAACCCTAGTAAAATTCAGCCATGGTAAACCCATAGGCACCACCTCTAATGTCACATGTAACATTGTTCCATCAATAATGTAACTGACTTTATGAACCCATCCATAAATAATAATATCATAGTCCTTCATATCTCAACTCAAAAGAAACCTCTTCGACCCTTGGCCCCACGTCTGAGGAACAATGATATTTTTCCTCCAAACAACATCATCATTGACTCAATATCTAACATATCGAGGAATTTCAATTTATGTACTCCCAATAAAGTTTAGTCCCAATGGCCTCAAGTACAATGAGCCTCATCCTGCATCTGATAGTCTCAACACTGTCAATCAATGGCTCCTCACCATCCTTGGGGCTTTCAACAGTAATCACCTATATCTATTTTCATAATCCACATATATCGAAGACCACAACCCACATGAGAGGTCAATAAAACCTCAACTTCTCAATCCTACGTTGTTCACATGACACCAAATTACAAATTAAGCCATATGAGTGAGTGGAAATCACTAATTTGGAACCTATGTTACACCATTGTTTCCTCTTAGGAACCCACTAATACATCACTCATCTAATGGTCAAAACCATCAAAAATCACATGGTCCATGCCCATAACCAGATGAACTCGTCACCTCATCGAATGACCAAGTCACCAACCTGTTATCAACATATCCCCAATACATATATATCAACCCAAGATCAGCTTGAAGATCATATCACCTCTCTCCAGATGGCCAAATCCATATCAATACTGAAGTTGATCCCATCAAGATAACATGGATCTCACCCCATGCAATTCACACACATATATATAAAATACAATTCAATATAATCAGGTTTAACAACCAAAATTAATAAATCAACACCCTGACCTAATCTACCCCTTGTCCAACCACTCACCAGGCCTCAAACATTGGCATAACTATTGATCATTCCCATAGGAATAACCAATGGCTTCAATTGATTAACTAAAAGTATCCATTTAATTTTTATGGTCTCGCTTGAACTATACAATGGAGATCTAAAATCCACACCCAAAAAACACTTACAAAAAATCAAATTATGCTAAAAACCACCATACTTGTTTTGGTAGACACCCATACCTCTGATCATATCCTCTATCTGATACCGATTTGGATGAAATCAGTGTTTTAGATGAACACCCTATAAATAGGGTAAAATGACTCATATGGATTTAAGGCTATGTGAGGAAAGAGACACAAATTAAATAGGTAAGGGCAATCATATACATATTTTTATAGATCTAACACAATATTAAATTTGAGAAATAGAATCCAAACAAAGATTCTAGCTCACACCCAAGATGAGGAAGAAATGAGAGAGGGAGCTCCCTGGTATGCATGAACATTGGAGGATAATGGAGGCATAAAAGGGCTTAATTAAAGGTGTCAAAAAAATTTAATTTCACACTTTTAAGAATCCTTTATGGTTTTTCAAACCATGAACAAACTATGTGGCTCATGATACTAATGAGAAAATCCCTACATGGTTTGCCAACGTGATTTTGGAAAACTATGATGAGCTCATGCATATGAACTGGTTAAGTGGTACTAAGTGTGAAGTGTGTTAATGGATTTCCAAAACCATGTATATGCTACATAAATCCCTATGTTAAAAAATAAAGAGGTTCATCCTAGGCTATGTACCACCTCTTTCATGGTTTACCAATCTATGCTCAGTGTACTTTTAGGGTTCACAGTCACTACAAAGAGGCCGCTTAGTTATTCCAAACTACATGTCTCTATCAATACACCCTATAGAGTTTGGTATTTTGGCCTCCGATGCACCTATAAACCAATGAATACCCCATCAAACTATCCCTGAATCAACAACAATCTAAAATTAAGGTCTGGCGACAGAGGAACTCTTGGAATTAAGTTTCGAATATCATGAGAAGACTTGGTCTAACAACCAAATCAAAAAAATGTCTGAGTAATTTAACCCACTTAAAACTCACAGGACATTAAAATCCCTCCACCATAACGTAGCTCATCCTTAAGATATAAATCATAAAGATGAGATGGTACTAATCAATCCCATATCTTCAAAATTAAATAAGACTGCCACAATCAAAAGCGAATAGGTCAACTACCTCTAGGGGCTCTCCACTTTAGATGTTACTGTACCTGGTCACATTGTCAACAAAAACACAAATAAAAATGATGGTCCACTGACCATACCCAGAACCAAAGTCTTATTGTGGCACATTATCACTCCTGCACCTCATCAGGTTGTCCCATATTATACCTGAAACCAATCCTAATCCTACATTAGATCAATTCCTTCCTTATGCCCATGTCGCACGTGGAAGAGATGAGGTCCCCCAGGACATCCTATTTACAAATAAATCATGATGAATCACACCTTAAACAATTTATATATTGCATCGATTCCTAGATTCCATATCACCACAAAATAAACTAACCCAGTGATGATCACATATAGATCCTACTGTCACACTCCTCACACATACACAAACACACACATAATGCATCTAAGTCGATTCCAACCCACTAACCAGAGTCTTGTTAGTCCATAGATACATCTCTTATACCTCATGCATATCGTGAACCCGAAAAATACATTCCTAAAAAAATGAAACGCCAAAAATAAAACAAAATGAAACAAGACTTCACCCACAATATACCACTAACCTTAATAAGATCCTCAGCCTACAATGACCCTAAAAGCTCTGTGGCGTGCACCTGGCCTAACACTCGATTTCCTAAATCATGGCCTCCCTACGGGGTTTAACCAGTCACCATCTAGTAACCCAATCAATAGTTCTCATAATCTATTCCACAACCTTTTTTCATATTAAAAGCACAACTACCATAACCTGGTACTAGTCGTAGCCTAATCAAAAAACCCTATGTCTACCCAGATCCCTAGTTTCCGGCTACCTTACAAGGATTCTTGAAAAAACACTCGAGATGCTCAGCATGTATTCTTTCTCAGAACACATTCAATAAAAGATAACACTAAGTTTGTACATGTCTTGGATTCCATCATTAGAAGAACACTATTGTTGACCCACTCTGAGGCGGTCTACCTGAGTCCATGGCTTGACTACCCTACTGAGACACCTCTCATCCTCACTTCCTAGTATCTATAGCATCACCACTAAAATCACCTGATGTCATCATCCATACAGAGTATGACTGTTCAGTCAAATTTTTGTCAGTTGTGAGTTTCAGATTCAGCACCTCTGAGAATGAGGCTAACCTGATGAATTATACGTGAACCCTAACGACATGCCTTGAATAATCCTTCAAATGTATCACTCTTATTGTTTCATTTCCCACAATACCAGGTGAGAAGAAAGAAAAGTCATTGAATTTCATTGTATATTCCCTAAAATACATGTCACCCTATTATAGGATTAAGAACTCTGAAGATCTCTCCACCCTCAGTGTCTCTAGAATTAAGAACCCTAATAGACTGGTCTCAAAGTCCTTCTAGGACAGTCTATCAGGTCTACCTTCCTAGACCTACATGTACGACCAGTTCATGGCTGATAATCTGATCTCGTACATAGCCAGATTCACCATCTAACCTGGGGTGTCTTAAAATGATCGAATTACATATGCTTTACTTCTCTCCTATTGTCATACACATCTAGTCTATCCCCTCCATGAAATAATGGTTGGTGCTGTGATTGGAACTCCAAATTCATATACATCATGGAAGGATCTACTCCTCGATATCACATATCAATCCCCTATATCACATGTATTAAAATCACTCAACTCATCTCATCATTCCATGACACAAAATATGTCAAATTTGATGGATGCACCACCTGTGATGGAGTCTGAACATGATCTTATACATGAATTTCTTGATCTACCTGACCCTTTGGGGCCTCATCCCGAAACTCAGGGTCTCGACCCATGCATTATCCTATCGAACAAAATCATCACATTCCTGATGCTCCATTATCCATTCTTTGCAGAATCCACTTGAATACCAGTATGTGGTCAGATGGCCTAAAAAACACACACACACACGAACATAAATATATATATAACTTGGCTTCAAAAAGTAGTAACATGAATTGTTAACTCACTACCCTTACCCACCCCCCCCCCATCATAACCATTTTAAACAACATTAGACCTATTTTCCCCTTACCTTGCCATATTATAGCTATGTATAACATATTCCTCAGTCCATGACCATCCTGAAAGACCATGTCTACTCAAACTGATGACCTTTTCTTCAACCTAGTGATCAACATCACCCCATGTTATCATCCCTTCTTGCAACTATAAGAGTGAATCCCACAGGTATACACAGACACAAAGACACACACACACATATACATATATCACATATTAAAAAAAATCATTAGTTACACATTAATGGGATGGTAGAGTAAGATGCCACCAATAGAGGCTATGTATGAAAACACTACTTAAATTCCTTTATTGACAGTATATACAACCCAAACCCTATTTGTTCAATCCAGGTCCCCAATGAAAATCAAACAAAATTTATCAGTGCCTCGTGCACACACACACACACACAAATATAATATCCTATGTACCTATTCAGAATGGTTAAACAGGCCTACCTAGCCATACCATCCCAATGATCAAAAAAATCCTCCCTTAGCATACCAGGTCAAGGGACACATATCATAACATGTTAAAGTCAAATCCAATTATACCAATCAAGGTGGAAATCAAATCAAATGTAAAATGATAATAAAATAATTGCAATTCCCACCTGAGGAAACTTGGTATGTCCCCCCTTGCATTGGATATAGGTAACCAAAAACGATCTATAAACCCAGTTCCAATAACACCCTAATCTATATTCTTTCATATACCAAATAGTAATATCCTCTAAGAAAATTAAAACACATGGTATCATTAGTATCCAATCAATAACTACTACTAATTCATAGACCTAAACTACACTTTTACCATTTTTAGTTCCCCGAACTATTTGGACACTCAATCATTAATTCGGGTCTACTTACACTGGCCTTAGGAATGCCTCCCCATATTCTAATGGTTTCTGACTAGCAGTGAGGGTGTACATGGGCTAATAGTGGGGATACTATACCATTTGGTGATGATAATATAATTGTAAGTATAAATAGACAATATAAAGTGGAAAGGAAGGAATGATAGAAACTAGACGAGTATCCCGCCCTTTGTGGAAGCATAAGAAATATTACACAACAACAGAAACATAATCAACAATATGAGAAGAATAAATAAAAAATCCAAACATAACATTTGTAGTTAAACATGAACATCAAAATGAGTCAAACATATCAATAAGAATAAAGGTATCTAATGGTTGACTATAATATGTGTCTGTGTGTGTGTGTGATTGCGTGCTGATATAGAAATAAAACCAATGAGAAACACAATAAGAGGAAAGAACATCAATATCCCTTTCCATCCATCCCAATCTAAAAATCCTAACACCAAGGTTCAACTCCAGGGCTTGATCCTTTAACTGATCAAAATTCCTTAAAATGTACATGAATTTCAATGGGTCTATGTATGGTGTGATAAAGAATCTCAGTAGACCACCACCAACATGATCAAATATTACATTTTTTATTAATAAGGCCTGTATTAAAAAGTATATAAAATGGATCTTGTACATTTATAAATAAACTTCTTCCCTTATGATCAATATCCATAATTAATCTTTCACCATCTTCAGCCAAAACCAGTATACTGTAATAGAGAGGATCCTTAGTCTAAGTATAAGTAATCCCCTTATACAATTCATCCTATATTAACCCTAATGTGTGACCTCAAATTTCACCTCAAACCTCATTCCATAAATCATGTAACCAAAGTCTCGAAGGCACACCCAGAAAATAAGATCATGGTCCCTTGAACCAAGCTGAAAAAAACCATGTTGGCCCTTCGCCTCATGTTTGAGGCATGGTGGTATCTGTCCTCCAAATAATATCACTATTTTCTCAATAGTCGACTTCCTAGGGAATGGATATTTCTTCCCTCCAAAAATAAATTATTTACCAATGGCCTCAAATACGATGATCATCATCACCAAACTGATAGTCTCAACACTATCAACTAATTGTTCATCGCCATCGCTTTCACTTTCTATGAGGGGAACCTCCAACCATTTACCTAATACATATCTATTAGTGTCCTCTACCCATGTGATTGGTCAATAAAACCCCAAAATGTTAGTCATATTATGTTCAAACGACTCTAAATAGTGCATTGGAAAATACTGTTGAGAAAAAATTACCAATTATGAATCTAAGCCACACCAATCAAACACCTCATTCCCCTATGACTAACTTTATTATCTGATGGTAAATCACACAAACTATGCTCGTAACATGGTGACATCATTGCCTCATCTGGAGATTAAGTCCCCAACACATGATCAACATCACCCAATTAAATATATCTCCATCTCTTCTCTGCTTGAGATCATATCATCTCAGTCTAGATAGGAAAAACCATCACAATACTTGGGATAAACCCTTCCTGAATTCATGGATCTCATCATAAGAAATTCGAATATATATATATATCAGTTAAAGATAATCCATTTAAACCAAAAAAATTAAATAAATCCACACCCTGGCCTAATATTCCAAAGGATTGACATATCACCAAGCCTCAACCGTTTTGAGAACTATGGAGTATGCCAATAGGCGTCTTCAATGGGGTTAATTTATTAATTAAAGGATGAATTATAATTTATAGGACTACGCTCAAACTAACTAATGGTTCTCTATAATAAACACCCCCAAAACCCTCACGAAAACCCAAATAATGGTAAAAAACAAAAAACAAGTGTTTTTAAGTGCTCGTGTGTCTAATCTTAACCACAATCTAGGACCGATTTCAAAGAAGCCGGTGTTTTAGGTGAACACCGTGAAAATAGGGTAAAACCACTAACATGGATTTATTTCTCAATGAGTCCAGAGAAATGAAAAAAATATTTATGAGGATTAAAAGCCTTTCTAATACAAATCCAAATCCACGGAAGGATTGAGAAATGGAGAAAAGATGGATATTATAGCTCACACCCTAGAGGAGGGTGAAATATGAGAGGAATCTCCCTACTGTGCATGACCAATAGAGAAGACAATAGAAAGAAAAGGGTTTAATATAAGGATGGGAATATCATATTTTCACACTTTTAAAGAACCCACATAGTCTGTCAAATTGTGTACAAACATTGAAGCTCTTTATTATTTAGAGAAAATCCATACATGTCTAGATGGAATGGTTTGGGAAAACCATGATGAACTGATGTATAGCAACTAATTAAGTGGAAATAACTTCTGAACTGGTCAAGGTTTTCCCAAACAATGGGAATTCCTTTTATATCCCTCTACTAAAAAATTTCAAGGCTCATGCAAGGCCATGCACCCACTCCTGTAGGGTTTAGAAAACCAAGATCATTGCACCTGGAGGGGGAATGATTTCCACTTGGAAGTGGTATTGTTTGTCCAAACTCTATTCCTCATTCTTTACTCCCCTAATTGTTTGGGTTTTTGGCCTCAAAAACATCTAAAACCCAATTAACACATGACAGACTTACCGAGAATCAAGAATCATATAAAATAAAGGTCTTGGGAAAAAGAAACTCTCGAAATTAAGTTATGATAATCATGAAAAGAGATGGTTTTCCCAAAAAATAAAAATGGAAGAACAATTATACCTTCTATAAAACCTTCGATGTTAGAAAACTATAAATAAAATTGAAAAAATACACACCCAACTAGAAAGAAGACCTGACCTAAAAAACTAAAATCTAGCTACTAAGAGAGGAAAAATCTTTATCTTCAGGATATGACCACCGAATGTGGTGTAATGTACCAAGGTATCCCAAATATCATCTTTAATCACTAGAGACATGTCTTTAATCTATGTAAGACAAAAAACATGTGAGAAAAGTCCAATCAAGGGTGGTTATATGGATACCCAGTAGGATTACCTAAAATATGAAGGGGGAGTATGGGACACAAAAGGAATAAATAGAAATCAGGAAATAGTGAAAAGAAAATAGGAGGAAGTAGCTTAACCCAAACCAAGATAGTACGTAACCTCATCGAATCACAAGGGGATTAGTGCAGTGTGTATATGAAATACACATCGAGTATTTTTCACCCATTGTAGGAGGGTAACCTCATCCACCCATGAGAGGTTAAACATAGAAATCAGGTGGACTACCTCCCACATCTCTGAAACCTATAGAAGGAGAAAAACCACATCCAACAACATGGATACAAATATATATAGGTATATGATCAAGATAATGAAGCCCAAATAAGAGAGAAAGGGGATATTCATTTGATAGTCCAACGTAGGAAAAGAGTCACCATAAGTTCCTAGAGGTTCATCAACTATGCCAACATCTCAATTATCTACACACAGAAAATTCCAAGACTAGCCACACCTCAACACTCTGCCAGACAGTCTATAGACTATAATCTCTAGGTAGAGGACCCATTCCCTGATAAAATAGGATGGTTCCCCTCAGCGGATAGATTGAGGAGCATACCCAGTTCCAATATCAGGGTTTCCCTCTAATGGTCGATAGAGGACTCATACCCTACCCAATAGGTGGGTTCCACTATAATATTCAATAAAGGAGTCATCCCTTTCCTAGCATAAGGGTTCCACAATAGTACTAGAGGGCCCATGACCTAACTCCACCTGAGGGTTCCCCTCTAATAGATAAATAGAGGACACATACCATATTCTAACATGGGTGTTCCACATTAATAGTTGATATAAGACCCATACTCTTCCTAATAGTTGGGTTCTACTATAATAGTCAATAGTGGACACATGCCATACCTAGCAAGAGGGTTCCACACTAGTAGTATGGGACCCATACATTGATTCTGAAGGAGGGTTCCACTCTAGTGGATAGATAGAGGACCCATACACTATTGTAATAGTAGGGTGCCAATATAATAGTCGATAGAGGACCAATACTCTTCCCATCATGTAGGAATCCACTCTAATAGTAAATAGTGGACCCACGCCCTAACCACAAAGAGGGTTCCACTATAGTAGTAGAAGAACCATACCCCTACTCGTTTGGAGAGTTTCACTCTAGTGGTTGAGGACCCATACACTGTCTCTGTAGGAGGGTTCATCTCTAGTCGTTGAGGACGCAAACCCTACCCAGCAGGTGGGTTTAACAAAGAAGGTATTCGGGGATCTTGAATGATCACTTCCATATTATATATTTAATGCACCATATCTCCATGGGTGTGATCACACCATCTTTAATGTACCAAATCTCATTAGAACCATAATGATCACTTCCATCATCAAGCATCACCAAAATAAGCATCATTCTTGTAGCATATCACATTTTATCTCAAAATCCACTATGGGGGAAACTATCAAATTTAATGCAGATGAACACTCAGGATATGCTACTAAATGTCCAAAATCTGAATCCAAATAAAAGTGATATGAGAGGATTCTTTTTACTCAAAATGATGAAAACAATGTGTAAGAGACCCACACGACATGTTCTCCCATTTTTCTATCAGGATGTGTCCTCGTTAGCATATGGATTTCTGGACATGTAGTATTATAAGAAACATAGGGTTACTACATGACGTGTCTTGGAAAAAACCCTAACAAACACATGAGCCTCATCATCTATCGAATGTGAAAAATTGTTAATCTTGTGCTATGATACAAAAAATGGACATGAATGGAGAAATTTATTAAACCATTAAAATACTCATAGAAAACACTCGATATAGGTTATTCACCTTCCCCAATTCGACACCTGGTGAAAAATGCATTTCACCACATCACGATAAAATGAAATTTAATGTGACCGATCAATGAGTCCATATTAGATACTAGTTATTCGTGTTTAAATTTTCATCTCAATATTAGTTTCGTAATTCCATAGACGGATCCTCATTCCGACATTGTATGAAGATGATATGTTACATACTTTATTCCATATTATTATTATTATTATTATTATTATTGTGTGGTACAGGTACATATTCCATGATCCCAAATTAAATATTCAAAATAAGACATAAAAATATCATGTCATCATCATGGTCAAGATGCCACTGATGATTCTCTAATCTAATGTCTGATGAAAAAGTTACCGCTTGATTGATATTTGACAACCAAAATAAATAATTATAATATTTAATATTAATATTTATGTTATTATTATTTATTATATGTTTAAATATAATGTCGCACTTCAGAAAAAATTCCATCTCATGTTTGGGCCTCAACCAGAATCTTAGGTTGGTTGTTGGATGACTACCACGTAGCTATTATTTTTTATGGCCCTTCAATCAGTTAAGGATTTTCAAAATAAAATTAGGAAGTGAGTCAAATTATTTAGTGGCTCACCGAACCCCTCTATGATTTAGTCAGCCAAACCCTTTTCGAACCCCTTCGAAAACCCCTCATAGATCCCCTCAATGATTCTATCAGTGACCTTCTCGATGAATCCCTTGTCTAACCCTTAATTGTTCTTTCTTGATGAGTCCCTCGAAGAACATGTCAGTGAATACCTCTGTGATTTTTTTAAAATCCCTAAAAAACCATTGATGATTCCATCAGCGACTTTCTCGATGAATACTTTGATTAACCCCTCGACAAATATCTTATTTAAACCTTCCTCCAATCATTCCAAATATCCCTTTGTTGATTGTTGATATACCAATTATGTCTATGTTTTTTACCACTAGGGATGGATGGTGATAGGTGGTTTAGGTGATTTTTCTTATTCTTCTAATTTATAATTAATCAGAGTCACTGATATAGACATGTATTTAGTTGTTTGTTTATAAATGTTTTGACCTATGGAGATTGAAGTATTAATATTGTTTCATTTTATATTGGTGTCTATGGGTTTCTATAGGGATGTTCATTTTTATGTGTCTTCATTTATTTATAAAATATTGGTTTAATTTATCCTAAATCTTTGTAAATAAAACACTAATAATGTAATGATTTGGATTTTCTATAGTAGGATATTCATATAGTAATTTTCATGTCAAGATTCCATTATTCTATTATTTTATTCTTCCATTGCTTTGAGTCAATTATGACTAGTTATTTTCATTTACATGAAAAATATTCCATTTATATTTAACAATATTTTTTTATTTTCTTTAAATAACTAGCATTTTCTATTTGGGTTTTCCAATTAGTTAGAAGTGTTAAATATTTAAGGGACAACTGCCCTTTTAGAAAATTTGGAATGTTTTTTATTGAAATTTTTATAGTGATACTATACTGGCCTTTTTCAGTGGAAATTTCCACTTTGAAGATTTCTTAAAATATTCATTTTTAGTTTCCATGGTGCATTTCTTATGGGAATATTCTTATGGAATTTCTAGATTCTATTTTTAGTATAAATTTTGTTTGTGAATTTCCACTAGTAATTTATATTTCAACCATATAACTGAATTTTAATTGGTAATTGATTGGACTTTTAAATTTTATCTAGAAACACACACTTTTATTTACAAGTTGAATACAATTTGAAATTTTATATAATACTTTTCTAAATGGAATCCCAATGGTATTGAAACTAGGAATTTATATTCACTGATATTTTTTGATGGTATTTTATAGTGGGAATTATTATTGGGAATTTACACTTGGAATTTCCCCCTGTTGTATCCCAGTCGAATTTTCAAGTGGGAATTTTTAGTAAGAAATATTATGCACTAGTTAATTCAATTTTATATTTTCATTGGGAATCCTCACTATAATTAAAATTTATTATAGTTATAAACATATTTTAATGGTTTTTAAATGATTATGTAACCTATTTTTATTGATGAATAAATTGGTTTTCATCTTTCAAATCCTAGATAATGTTTTCAATGTAGAGAAGAATATATTTTTAGTAGTTGTATTTTCAAGTGAATATTTTTATAGTTGAAATTCCAAACTATTATTGCCTTACCAAAATTATAGATTGGAAAATGTAATGGCCATTCCCAATGGAAATTCCGATCGGAAATTCCCATTGGAAATTATCGGTGGACATTCCTAGTTATAATTTTATGTGGCATTTTTTAGATGTAATTTACTATGGAAATTCCCAATGTACATTACCAGTGGAATTTTTTATGGAATATTCCAATTATAAATTCTCAGTGAAAATTTCTAGTGGAAAATCTTAGTGGAAATTCCATGTTGAAGCTTCCAGTGGAAATTCCTAGTGAAAATTTCCCACAGAATATTCTAGTGAAAATTCACCATGGAAATTACCATGTGGAAATTCCAGTGGGAATTCCATCTATGAATTCCCCATGTAAAAACAAACTAGAAATTATTAATTGTCATTTTTATGTGCTAGTAATATCTATTTCATGTTTCAACCAGGGAACCCCTATAGAATTACATATTGATTACAACATAAAATTTATATTAATAATTTGAAATTGATTCCAATAAATATTTTTAATTTTTAATTGATTATTTTTCATATATTAACTACCATGTTATCTTATCAATATACTCTAACTATAATTTTTAGGTGTCATATTTTCCACTGTATATTTTTCTAGTTGAAAGCTCCACTATCATTCTCTACGCGTTATTCTGTAGTTGGAAGTTCCACTAGAAATTACAGAATATAAATTCCAATCATAATCCCTAGTGTTCATTCAAAATTAAATTCAATTATAATTTCCAACAATGAAATAAATTATACATCAATGAATTGAAAATTTTCAAAGTGAATTACCAGTGGAAATTCTTATGTGGAAATTTCTTTATATAAATTTCACTGGGAAATCCCAATGGCCACTCCCAATGGAAATTCCCACTAGAAATTCATTGTGAAATGCCCCACTATGAATTCCCAGTGTTCTTTCCTGGTGGAAATTATTACTAGAAAATTATAGTCTAAACACACACTATAAATTCCCTATGGAAATTCCTAGTGGCATTTCATAGTGTAATGTTCATGTCAAAATTTTCACTTCAAATTCCTATATGAAATCTATTTTTATTTCCAACTAATGAATAATTGAAAAAATCATCTATTAATTTCCACTAACAAAGTCTTGAGAGAATAATCAACTAGAGAACTATTTAGAGAATCTATTTGGATATTTCTAGATTTACTTTACACCGCTTGTTTCCTGATTGTACTTATTTCTATATGAGATTCTAATTTGTTATGGGTACTGTACATTAATGATATGAGAAGCCTCTAAATCAAATTTCAGCCATTACAGGACTTAGATGACTTTGGTGTAGAAAAGTTTTAATAACATCGGGGATAATATTACTGATAATGAACTCCTATTTCCTCAAATGATTACATTTTTCTAGTTTTTTAAAGTGTATCATGATAACACACTTCTATTAGATGATTGCAAAAGAAATAAACAGATCTGTTTTATATATGGTATTGAGTATGGTGACATACTCTTGTCAGATTCCTATAAATTATGCCCAAATAGCTCAGCATTATTTAGGAGGAGGTTTGGTAATGTTCGTTATCTATTATCACATGTAGTGTTATGGGGATCCATAATTGAAACTATTGAAGACGTGAAGATCAAAATTTTTCAGATGTGTCATGTTTGATTTCCCTATTTGCAAGCACAAAATTATTTTTCCCCACTTTCGATTCTATTATGTGTCATAATTTCCCACATATTTTGAAGACATCTAAAAAGGTGAGGTGATATTCTTGGGATATTGGTATTCATCACTACTTGATTATGTCGATGAAAAAAATTCATGACTCTTTTAAAACATATAGCTTCTATTGTCAGTTTATTAGTAAGGTCTGAAATATTTTCCAACAACATTCATTTGAGATATGTTCTCAAGATATTGTTATTAGTATTAAGTATTATATTATTGGTATGCACAGAATTCATACAATGTGCCAACAAAAAGATATAGGACATGATTTTTTGTAAGGAAGAGTTTTCTCTATGTTGAGGTTTCTCTAGAAGAAAGTCCTAATTCAATGTTACTACAATATGTTTCGACACATTCCTTTATTTTTAAATTAATTTATAATTACTACATTTATGTTTAAAATATTCCATATATATTCAATGAATTCCAAGGAAACAATCAATTATTATAAGGAGAAAAAACTTGATAGGGTGGGTTTTCAAGGAAAAAACAACCTGTTTAGCCTTATGTAGGTGATGAAACAAAAAAACATAATCAGATGAGTTTTTCTTTTAAAAAAATGCAATTTTTATCAAAATACAAATGATAAAAGTTTGACCTGGGGAAATTGATGTCTGTTATATAGAGAATTTGAAAATTATTTAAAATTTTAGAAGAATTGAGGCCCAATTAATGTTTAGGATTGTTTTTTGTGTTTTTGATAAATATTAAAGACTAATGAATAGATGAAACAAATTCTTAGGGAGGATAAAGGTGCTTTTTAGTAGGATATTGGGATTGAAAAAAATTATAATGAAAAAAATAAAACTTCATCAACTACTATAAATTTGAGTGTAAGCACTCTATCTTATTTTCAGGTATGTTTTTCCTTTTTCTGGAGTTTTTGAGAAAAGAGGAGTTTTTGGAAATTTTTTAAGTAAATGGTGTGTACTTTATGAGTACACGCTATGTAATTCCATGATGATAGAGTCCGCATACTGGCCCTGTAGTAGCCACACACACGGTTGTGTGGGAGTGTTTGGAGGTTGCTTAAAGCGGAGTATGGAAAAGGAGAGTACATGCCTTATACTTCAAAAGTACATGCCGTGTATTTTGTTTTTTTTTCATTAAATGCACCGGGTTCACGTCTGACGGACATAGAACTCTTCTTTTAGGTCCCATCCGACCAAGAGAACTCGTACAACCACAGATCTTTGACGAACCCCTGAACCTCCGTCCGTTCTCCAAATCAAACACTGTCAGTTGCGTTGGAATCACATAAGTTTGTTCTTCCTTCTCCTAGAGCATAGTTTTTCAATTCTTCCTCTTTTATAAGCTATCTTGTGTTGAACGGTTTATACATTTTTGTAGATCTATGACATTCTAAGGAGATTCAAGCCTTGAGATTCATGTATAACGATATCTGTATTCCACGGTAGGTGTCTTATGACTTTTCATTCAAATTATTTGAGTATTATGCACAAATAACACAAATACCCTCGAATGTGGAATTGTGTGTTTACCATTTTACCCTTGTTGATTGCATTTCATGTTTTTATGCGTGTGTAGAGGCTAATTGGAGATGAATAGGGCTGAATTTCTATGCTTTGTATGTTTTTCACTTGAATGTTCTGATTAAGACTGTTTGGTCCTAGTTAGCTAGTTTTGCAGCCTTGCCTATTTTCCATGCTTATTGTTGTATGATGGAGAGTTTGTATTTCTTACATGCTTGATGTGATGTAGACTGTCTATCCATGTAATTTTGTAGGTTTACTATGGCCATATTACATTTCCATGCTCGTTGATCTGCATAGGGCTGTGAAAACCTGGTGTAGTAGACTATAAAGGGAATTGACTGAGTTAGCTTCCTCAGAGAGTCTTTGAGCACAACAGGATATAAGGAGGGTATATTGAGTGAGCTTCCTTAGAGAGCCTGTAACTATTTTGGGCTATAAGGGGAATTGAATCTGTGAGCATCCTTAGAGAGTCTTTGTTTTACTTTGAACTACCCCGATTACTCTAGACTAGATGAGGAATTTATTGAGTGATCTTCTTCAGAGAGTCTACGAACGACCTGGGCTATAAGGGGAATTGACCGAGTTAGAATTCTAAGAGAGTCCATGACCTTATGGAGATAAGGGGACCTGACCATGTGAGCTTCCTGAGAGAGCCCTTGAATACATTAGAATATAAAGGGAATTGACTGTGTGAGCTTCCTTAGAGTGTCTATTTATAAATATTTCTTAAAAACAAGAGGGGTTAGGCTGAGTTTACTTACCATAGGGGTTCTTTTACTTGTTAGGTAGGACTTGAGGGGATGGCTTCTAGTACTTCCCATAGGGTTACCTGTTTTTCATTACCTGTTGGTTGATATGGAAATGTGGATTGGTTACTACTGAGTACTTCATGTTTTCTACTTTCTATACATTTACCTGCCTTATATTCACTGACTATTAGGCAAGATATTTTTATGGTTGCCTATTGGGATTTAGTCTCACACCCTTTTTGGGCCATGCTTTTGGGCCCAAACATATTATACTATTGTAGGTATAGATAAGGGAAATTTCCCTTCTAGTTCAGGTACATGACGTGTAGTGGAGATGCAGAGCATGTGACAAAGCTTTGGCGTGCGATACTGAGCAGTTATTTATCTATTTCTATTATGCTTTGGATTAGTACTGGTTGTATTTGGAATTATGAATTGTTTGGATATATTCTTAGACATATGTACCATGAATCATTTTATATATGTGTGCTCCGGTGGTTATTATTTAAGTCTTATCCTGATTACTGTTGTTGGATATTTACTACTTCTGCTATTGTATATTTGTTTATCTTCCACTATTTTACTCTGCCATTGAGGGAATAGTTTTCCCACTATCACACCAAGGCCCTAGATTCTAGTCGAAAACCTCTAGAATTTATGGAAATAAGCTTGAGTCCATGTGACCAACTGGGTGTCGGGTACCTCTCGATGGCTTCCGAAACCGGGGCGTTATAAAGTGGTATCAGAGGAATTATTTTATTCTTGAATTATTGTTTGGAGAAATTATCCAGGGATATAAAGGAATAAGTACATAGTAATAAGATTTTCTCGAGAGTAACTAACCCGTGTATAGGGAAAAACTAATTTACCTCATTTATTGCATTTTTCTGGTTTTCAATTTTACAGTTGATTTTATTTCACCGATGGGTGATTCACATGTTTCGTGCTGTTATCGTTGATGTTATTAGGGTTTTATTTCTGTCGCAACCCTATGATATTTGGGTCTCCCATATCATGCATAATATAGGAACTTGTTATAAATCACATGTCATACATTCTTGACATTCCATGTAGGGTGAATTATAAATTTCATGTTGTTGTGATAGATGTTGTATAGAATATGCATTTTGTCATGTTATATTCCTTGATAAAAATAACTACTGTTCGATAGGGTATATTTGATTAAGGTTTGGTTTGGAATGAATGCCAAATTTTGGTTCCTGAGGTGTTACTAGCCCTCGCGGACCAAAACTTAGTGGATCATCCCCTTGTCTTTGCTTCTTTATAACATGTTTAAGATCACAAGATTTGATTTGTGTGGAGTATGGACCCTCATAGATCATAATTTGTTTATTTCAATGTACATTTCAGTATTTTCTGGGTCCTGGAGTATTTTCTGAGACTTACTATCCAGAAAACCCTAGAATACATGCCTTGTAGTTTTTACTACACGCCATATGTTCATCTGTTCAGGAAGAAACTATTTTCCTTAAGTACACGCCATGTACTTTATGTACATGTCGTGTAGTCTCAAACCATGTCATAGTTCATGTGGGAAAAGTCACGGTATGGGGATTTTCTTGTGAGAAATCGTTTTGTACGAGGTGAGCACGCTGTGTACTGTAATCCTAGGTACCCAGCCGTGTCACTAACTAAACGGTTCGGTTGAGTCCCTACTAATACACACTGTGTCCATCTGGAACACGACATGAAGAGAAACCTAGGTACTCAGTCATGTCCCTAGCAACATGGGTCGGTGTTATCTTTCCTAGTACACGTCGTGTCCATTCGGAACACATTGTGTAGTGTGAGCTGTGGGTTTGTCCGTGTCCATAACAACACAAGCCAGGTGTAGATAGTCTAGTATACATCGTGTATACCCTGAAGACACTATGTAGTGTTGTATTTGAAGATCCATGTGGCTTAACAGTGTAGAAGGACTCGGGAAGGGAAAGAGGATTCAGGTACATGTTGTGTGTTAGGAGAAAAAACCATGTATTTGGGGTGTTGCACGAGCAGTTTAGGAAGTAGTACACGCCCATGTAAATGAATTAAGAGAACACGCTGTGTATGAAATGTTCACGCTGTGTAGTCATGTTTTGTGAAACATGAATGTTTCTGTCTCCGATTCCCTTCTTACACTTCCATATTTTACTCCTTGTTAATCCTGATCTAAGGTGTGTGCATGACCTTGTAAGATGAGTCACCTTCAGCGTTATGTCAGATCTTTTCACCAGTAGCTTGGGATATGGGTTATTCTATGACTCCGCATTCAGGAGCAGCACCACCAGTTTCTCAAAAGTCTGGGAACTGGGGTTCTTCCGGCCATTCGGGCCCAGGTGGAGGTCGTGGCCATGGTGGTCAGTCACCAAGATACCAGTGACAGCAGGATGGATCAGCTCTGAACGGTCATGCAAGGTCACAGGGCCACGGTACATGCCATTCCTTTGCAGTGGAGCAGTCCCAGTAGAAGCAGGATCCCGGATCCTCTACAGTTCGAGGTATGATCCAACTTTCCTAAAATTTATCTTCAGCTTTATTTGACATAGGGGCTTCCCATAGCATTATATCTTTTTTTGTTATAGGGAGCCTTGGGCTCTGCATCTTTTCTTCTGCTGATATCTTCACGCTAGACACACCGTTAGGGAGGGGAAAATTTTTTGTGATTCAGTGCAAGGAGTGCCCTCTTGAGGTTATTGGGTGTCAATTTCTATGGAACCACTATTTCATAGAGATGACATGCTATGATTTCATTCTTGGAATGGACTGGTTCGATTTCTATCATCGTAGGGTGAGATTATATGGCCCCGCCCTTAAACATTACTTGATATTGAATTAAATTAATAATTCCCATTGGGGATCTTTTCAGCTTTAGAGTTTTAGAGAATTAGATCATAACTATTACATCTCAAAAGAGTACACAATAGACACTTCTACAAAGTTTCTTTTTTTATAAAAAACATGAACTCTTAAAAAAGAGAGTCATGTGTAGTTCCATATTTATGACAACATTACTTATCCTTGATCCCATCCTTGATCTTATTCAACATTATGTCTGGAGAAAAACATTTCAAAAAAAAACTTGGTATGATTAGGAAAAGATCAGTAAGGGTTACACAAAGAAGGAAAACTATTTTTTTTCAAAACAACTAGTAAACCATGAATAATTTATCAAAGTAATACTTTTAACCTTTATGAAGTAGTAAATACTCTTCACTGAATAAAATATCATTAATTACCCTTTTGTAACCAAAATATTACCATAAAACCCATATAAAGAAAACAAAACATATAAAGGTAACTTGGGACATAAACATACATAAATGGAATAACCATACGGTCGACTTCCACACATATCACTTAATGGAATAGCCATACGGCCGACATTCATACCCAATGCATTGGAGGTTATAACGTAACCACCGGTCCTGGTATTCACGACACAAGCAGTCATATGGTTTATCATGTAACCACGCATCAAATGTCTAAGTACCATTATAAAATCATAAGACATAAAACAAATATAATGGAAAGAAAAAATTTCCACATTTCAATCACAATATATCACATAAATATATTGACATAACAAAACAATTTTTAAAACCATTTTCAATAACAAAATACATAAAATAGTCTATTGTATTTATTTTATTTTAAAAACATTACGGCTTTTTGAGGAAGCCAAAGACCAAATAATAGTAGCGGCGGCGGAAAAGGTCATTGTTACCATGTACGTTAAAAGAAACATTCCTTTTTGTTGTTTAGTATAATGCTTCTTAGAAAAATATTCCTTTTGAATAAGATTAAATGTCAAAGGGGTTTATACACTGTATAAAATAAAGCAATGTATTAGAACAAAATATGCCTCAATGAAAGGAGATTGAGATGAAGTCCCTTACCTCGTGTCCGACGTGACTCGATTGCTCTTTAATCTCTTGAATAATAAACTAAAGATAATTTCTACTTTCTTAATAACATTTTTCAAGTTTATTATTCCTTTTATATAACTTATTTCCATGTTATAAAAAATATGTAATCATTTAAGTTAATAACGTTCGTTTTGTCGATATTTGGTACTTAAGTCAAAAATGGACTTCCTACAATTACATGTTGTTCATGTGGTCAAAGGTTCATTATATCCATAATTATATTCATTATTTGAATATCATATATATCATATATATCCATCGAATACATGTATTTATAATAGTATATAACATTTAGAGGTACGAAATGAAATGCACCGTTCATGGAGACAGTAAGCCGTACGTACGCATGAACGCTACTTTCATTTCTATTTCGTATTTAAAGGAGTGAAATCATAATGATATAAAGGCATATTATAATTCCAGTATAATTTCATATATAATATCATTAACTCCACACTTTATATGTCCCACATATGGCCTTAACGAATCAAATCACTTTGGGGGGCGGTAGTCCGCACTTCATAAAATGAAATTATTGTGTTTACGCATAATGGAAAACATAAAGACATGCCATAAATGAAAAATACAGAAGCACAAGGAAAAGATAAACATAATATATATCATATATAAAAATACTGACATCTTAATGGCCACCATGAATGGTGTTAAAACAAGATTGAACAATCATCGTTTCGTGAGGCAGAAATTTGCCAACCACAGAAATAGTATGTGCTTTAACCATTAGACAGAGGTGTGTGTAAGTGTATCTCAAATAAATCTCATAAAAATATCCTAGTATATTTAATATACTGTTTTTTACAAAATTAATTAATAGAAATAGTTTATGGGGTTGGAGAAGAAAAATAAAACAAAACAGCACAAGTGAAGACACTACCTTTAAATCGGGTAACTCCCTTTGCTTTGAACCAAAAGGGTTTCTTGAAGATCTTCCTGCCTAAGGTAAGGTCTCTAGGATGATGAGAGGGATGTGGAGAGATAAAATGAGCAGATCGTGGCTGAGACAAAGGCTTGAGAGGTGTGGGTAAGGTGGTGGAGGTTGGGGCCTTTTATAAGAGGAGAGGAGGGGCACTCTTGGAATGTCTTGAAAAGATACTTTGTTGTAAAATTATTTTCGGATATTAAAGGTCCCAAAATTATATATTTCTAGGATACGGTGATAATTGTTCTAAATAGACCCATCTAATAGGTTTTTGAAAATTTTAGGTCTTAGATTTTACATTATCCATTCATTTTATTTAATTCGTTAATTAATGATGTAATCGCTGCATCATCATGGTGTCATAAATAATTTAATTTATTTAATGTATAAAAATTATAAGAAAAATATCATGATGTAGGAAATACTTTTATCTTTCTAATGAATATTTATAGTAAAAAATATGACTTGTATAACTCCAGGTAAAAATTGTTTTAGTATTAAAAATACATGTTTGTGACATTTTTATTTTAACTTTAAATAAAAAGTTATTAATGTCATTTTCTTACCCAAGTGGCTCCATGGGGTCCCCAAGTTTACCCATGGATTTTTTTGGTCGGCCATGACACATAAAATAAGGGTAGTACATGTTTCAAGGTAATTTCATATTATTAAAACATTATTTGTACTTAAATTACACTAATTACCTATAATCGTGATTAATAAAACTTAAAAGTTACTATTCACCAAAAAATTATATTAATCCCATTGAACCAAATTTTACTTCCTAATGACAACCATGTATGTAGGAATTTTGAAATTCAATTCACAGATGTGGTAATGTTTCATTTAAATGAAAAATCATGTTTTTAACTACCACTTACTGGTTTCACTATTCATCAAAAATTGAAGTTTTTCAGAAAAATACCAAAAATTCACCCTATACTATATTTGATATTAAGAATTGAAAAATGATGTCTATTTTAAAAAATTCAAAACATATAAGTTGAAATAATTCATTTAATAATTAATTCCCGTTGTCAAAACAAATAGTGTGTTTCTATGAAACAATATATATCAAAAGATTGACACTAGTTTAAGTCCAATTTCAAAGGGAAATTAATTTCAATGACCACCATTGGATTAAATGGTAAAACTATATTCTAATTGCACTTTAGAACCAATTAAAAATATTGACACTAGTTTAAGTCCAATTTCAAAGGGAAATTAATTCCAACATCACACTTATGCTTTTATCACGATCCTCAGCTTTTGTGACATCTATCCTTTGATTGTTCACTTCTAGCATAGTCATATTCAAAACTATCCCCTTATCTCATTGATCTCCCCCTGTCTCGTTGCTCCAGTTATCAAATTCTCCCAATGTATTTGACTAAGACATTTTCTCCCTTCCTTAGCCACAGTTTCTCCCCATAGAGGAGTCACTATTTCTCCCCCTTTGTCAGCGAACCCAATGGTCACTCCTTTGTGGTCTAAAAAATTGTAAATAACACATATTAACACATTAGAGAAAAACACACCATACCTCGAGGAGGGGGGGGTCCCACATCCACACTTTTTTAAGTGTATGAGATGGATGAACTCCTAGATCTAGTCGATGTTTCTCAAAATTTTCCTTGGGTAAGGCCTTTGTCAAAATATATGCAACATGTAGTGTGGTAGGAACATACTCAAACTTCAAGATTACCTGCATAAAATTTTCCTTGATAAAATGATACATCATCTCAATGTGCTTTATCCTGAAGTGATGAATGATATTTTTGCTGTGATTTATAGCACTTGAGTTATCACAATGAAATATGATCGAAGTCTTCACTACAACTCCCATATCATCAAGATGCGGATTCATCCATAATAACTTTGTGCAAGATTGAGTGGCTGAAATATACTCATTTTCTTAGGCTCTCAATGAAATAAAATATTGCTTCTTTCTTTGACATGAAATAAACAATCCCCCACGATAGAAAACACTTACTGATGTTGATTTCCTTTCTTTTACTGAACCATCCTAATCTGCATCCGTATATCCCAAAAACTCTGACTATGATTTTTCAATATATATGAATATGAAATAAACCATTCTCTTGATATGATAAAGTATTATTTTCACTAAAATCATGTGGATTTATTGGGGATTACTTTGATATTGTGCTTATTGGAATGTGGTGAAAACAATATCAGGTCTCATCGCTATCATGTATGGTAAACTCACAATTATCATTAGTATTCTATGATATTAACTGCTTTGCCATTATCATCTTTCAAAAATTTCAACCAGGTTGCAACCAGAGACTTCAAATTATTGGAATTTGTCATTCCATATCATCTCAGAACCTCCTTTGCATTTTTGGATTGTGAAATTAATGTGGAATTCCTTCATTGTGTATCTAGTAAACCAAGGAAAACTCCATATCACTAATCATAGACATTTCAAACTCATGTTTCACGAATTCAAAAATCTATTTTCATTGTGCTTCAACTGATCCACCAAATATTAAGTCATGAACATAAACCAAAACCATCATTCATTTTTTTCTTCTGAAATAGATATTGTAATCAATTCCACCATGCTTGAAACCTTGTTTCTTCTAATATTGATCAATCCTTGAGTTCCATGATCTTGGTGCTTGTTTCATCCCATATAACTCCTTCGTAGGATAACAAACCTTGTTCTCAACCTCATGAACGTGAAAATAATTAGGCTACTCAATATACACTTCTTCCTCTAGAATCCAATTTATGAATGCAGTTTTGAAATACATATGGGACACTTTTAACATCTATTTCAATATAATGGATAGGAATAATCTAATTTCATCCACCCTTGAAACTGGTGGAAATGTCTCATCGACATTAATTACCTCTATCTGGGTGTATCCTTTGCACACTATTCGTGATTTTTTTGAACCATTGTACCATATTCCTTCATCATGTTTCGAAAGACCCATTTAGTAACAATGAAATTATTATCAACTGCCCTCAAACCAATCTCCCACGTCCAATTCTTCTCAATCTGATCTAGCTCTTCATTCATGGCCTGAAGCTAGTGTTCATCTTTAGCTGCATCATCAATGCATTTAGGCACTACCTGAGAAAAGAATGATGTATTCTGTAGTAATTTCATTCTTCTTGTCTAAACATGAGCTGATTTATCACCAATGATATTTTCCTTTCAATTTCAGCTCCGCCCCTTAGATTTTATGTAGATATATATTTTTCTTCTTCATGCTCATCATCAGTATCTTCTTCTGAATCACTATCATCCAATTTTTCTCCTCCATCATTGCTTTCTTCCTCATCACTTTCATCAGGTAATTGTTCTCTGTGCTTTTGAATTCTATCTTCACTCTCTACTACAGTGACATCATTTCTCTTAATTAATTTTCTCTTCCTTTTGTTAATGCATTTTTATGCTTTTCACTTTCCTGACTAGACAAGTAATATCTCATCATCTCTATGTTACTAAAATTTCCTATGTTTTTCCTTATTGATAATGAAGTAATAACTTCCAATGATTTGAAAGTATTTCACTATTGGATTATTTCTGTACCACATCTTATATTGATACTTTCCTTCTTTTGGACACAACAGATCCCTATTAGAAATGCAGACTGATTCCAACACTGCTTCCTTCCAGAACCTCTCTGGTAAGTATTTTTCTATAATCATCGTTCTAGCCATGTTTTTGATGATACGATTTCTTCTTTTAGCCACTCCATTCTATTGGGGGGGGGGGGGGGTTCTTACTGAATAAACTTGATGGCATGTCATGTGTTTCTCAAGACAGTCTTCCACCTAATCATTTGTGAATTTCATACCATTAGTCGTACAAAACTTCATAATGTTCTATCCAAACATCCTTTCACAATCTCTCTGGTAGCATTTTAAGCAGCCAAACACATCAGACATATGGGAAATAAAAATACTCATTCCATTAAACTATATTCAATAGTGAAAATTACTTTGTACCACTTTTTTTCAATTGATCTTTGTTTGATAGGCCCACAAACATCATCAGGCGCCAATTCAATCACTCTGGTTGAATTCTTTTCCTTTTACTTATACATATTTCTGATGATATTACCATATTGTTATGCATCTCACATGTGAGTACGATCACGTGACATCTTAGGGAGGTCTCTTGCTGCATCAAACATCACCAGATCTTCCAGAGATGGTTGACATAGATGACCAAGTCGTTTAGGCTATAACTTGTTTTCTTCCTCTCAGGATAGAAAGCACATATATTTTTCTCCAATTACTAGATAGAGATTTCCCTTTGTTAAATTTCCCTATAGAAACACTGCTCCAAATCTTCTTTTCATCATACACATATTCTTTGTAAACCTTATAGAATGATCGGAGTCACAAAATTGGCTAACACTGAGCAAATTGTGACTAAGGCCTTTTACTCATAAGACATCAGAAAGTCTCATAACTTTGCCCCAAAACTTGGCCATTACTGATCCAATAATCATCAAGACTTTATAGTTTATAAACTTGACAACTCCTTCATTGTCATATTTTACGTTTGTAACATGTTTTTAATTACCTGTCATGTGATATGTGAAACCGCTGTCAAGGATCCACACACCGGAGCGATCTGATGCTTTAAGGTAAATTTCTTCTACCACTACCTTTTCATCCTTTTTCATCTTGGTTCATATTTTTTCCTTCACACTAGGCATGGATTGTGGATTTTGATATTTCTCAGAGTTTTTTGTATCTACTTCATCTTGCCAAGATGCAAATCTATTTCTCGTTTTCAACTCACCAATTGTTTCATTGATCTGTTTCTTGCAAACATTTTGATTTTTCTTTGGAACAATACTCTATATCATCGATGTACAATACCAAGCCATGTTCCCAAATACTATACACCAAAAACAATTTCCATCAAAATATGTTCTAGAGAACCATTCTCTATTTGGCTACCACCAATGTTCTTGTGCCCTTCGACATCTCGTTGCTATTGAACACACATACATTGAATGTCCCTTCTTTCCAAAACAATGACACCTGATATAAGGTGCAGTCCTTAGTGTCACTTCTTCACTACTAGTTCACTGTATAGACCCTAAGCTTAACATACATGGACATTACATTACTTTTTCAGAATAATTAGTACATAACAAAAACACACACACAAGGACCGTAATAGTTTAGTGTCTTTGGAAACTCGGAATATAATCTTCTAAACGTGGTGAAATATCTTCAACATCTCCCATAAAGATCTTCTTTTTTTACCTAAAACCTTTCTTTATATCTTGGGGAAAAGAAAACATAAAACGGTGATCTCAAATGATCAGTAAGGGTAAAAAACGAAATATCAATCACATCATATTCATAAGAACATTACATTTTGGAAATATTAACCTACAAAAGAGATCATAATATCATAACATGGGATAAATCATAGTAGTGAAATGTAATCCCAATAATCATAACATAAAACACGAAACTTTTTGTAATATACACATAATCACAGAGAATCATTTGTTATTAGTCAAGACTCATTTCCAAGACAATCTAAGTGGACAAAGTCCATTTCTAAATCGAGTTCACTCCTCGTTTCAGTCCTGTTTCACTGAACCGGCTTAACCTTCCGTTCCAGCCATGTCTATCTCATGAGATATAAAATCTTTACCCAATGCATTGGAGGGAGGTATAGGTCCCACCCATCTCATAATGATACCATTCTTATGTGTGCCAAATAATCATAAATAATACATCATAGCATAACCGATGTAATAAAAATGGGATTCTTAAACATCGTGACATCATAAAACAATTCATATAAGATAAAGGAATTCATAAGAATAATTCCATCACAACATAATCAAATCAATTTAATAATAGGGATAAAAATAGAATCCTTTATTATCTGAGATGGAAAATAATTTTTGATAAAACACTTGAACTCCATTCTTGAGGAAAATATCCTTTCTACTTCAAAAACACTTTTCTTTTCTTAACATGTCATAAAATTCTAAACTAAAAGAAGTTTATTAAAAATATACTTGAAAACTTGTAAAGGAAGCTTCTTGGAAATAATTTTTTAAAAATCTATTCATGTCGTATAAGTTAAAAAAACATTCTTCTCGTACTTTTGTCAGAAAAGTCAAAAAGTAACTCGTACGAAAAACGCACAAAGATTCCTTTCATATCTTTTACTAAAAACTCACTGAAGGGTAAAATTGGATTTAAACAATTGCAGGTGGATGTAAATAATATTACATATTGAGGATACATGGATGTGGGTGATAAAATACACCCCAGTAAATTCCAAAGTATAAACAATCTCGGATAAAAATGAGATTGTGATATTTCCCTTACCTTAGGTCCGATTTGCTTCGTAAGTGCACGAACCTCATGTATAATGATTTAAATAATGTCATTGACTTATTCCAGAATCATACTCATTGTTATTATTTCATATATGGTTCACTTATGACTTTATTTTACCCATTCTTTTGTAAATTCCATGTTAAAGAGCGTTTTGGGTAAAATCGTTTCATTTATCGTCCCTGTTTTGACTTGTAATTATTCATATGATTAATTAAGTAATTATTAATTAATTAAATAATATAAAACATGATTTATATATAATATATATTCAGAATATACATATATATAATAGATCAGTAAATGGAAAGAAATACACCATTCATGGAGACGGTAGGCTTTACGTACGCATGAACGCTGTTTTCGTTTACTTATTGATTTGAATGGAATTAAGTAGATGACTTACATATAAATACACATAAATCCAGTATCATTATTATTTTATATATTTCATGATTACTTATTATATATACTTTATAATCATTCGTGAATGGTTAACGTGGAAAATGAATCTCATCGCGTCGTGGAGACGGTAGTCCGTAAGTACGCACGAGCGATGATATCGTTCTCATGATCGTGGAATTGTATTGGAGTGTATGTATACTATTTCAGAATTAATATCACTTTACAATAATAATCTATAGTTATTATGTAGACCATTATACCCATCCATGTAAGGTGGTGGTGCAAAATAGATTACACCACGGCGTGGAGACGGTATTCCGTACGTACGCATGCGCGGTGATTTCGTTTTCCGTAGGATGGATAGATGATGAAATTGGGTTGTTTCATACTTATAATAACATATCAGTTTATGATTGATACTAATGTTATTACTTCATAATGGAAAACCTAAGAATAAGAAGTGGAAGAATAAATAAAGTTGAAAGAATTGGTAATAGACATTACCTCTTCTTTGAAGCGCCTCTTTGAGTCCTCCTTTTAGGGCACTAAAATTGGTCTTTGAAGAAGACCAGGACCTCTAGGATGTTTTTAGGGAAGTGGAGAAGAGAATTCGGCAGGGGTTGGCCGAGCATGAAGGCTCAATGTGGTGTGAGGAAGAGAGGGAGGAGGTGCCCTTTTATAAGGGAGGAGAGGGGCACCTTTGGAATAACTAAAAATATTATTTTATTATAAAGTCATATTCGGTTTCTAATAGCTCCAAATTGAGTTATTTAGAATCTAATGTGGGGATGGGTCGAAATACACTCATCCAATATAATTTAGACAAGTTTAGGTTCCTATTTTAACCTTATCATTTATATTTAACTTTATGTTAGATAATTTTATGTTTACCGTGCCTTTTTGTGTTCTTACACTATAAGGTTAATAAACATACAATAACAAGGAAAAAGAACCCCAAGTTGTTTATTTTTAATATATATAACCTTATCTTAGTCATTTGGCCGAACCTTAGATTTTTAGGAATAAAATAACAATTAATAATATAATATTTGTTTTATAAACTACTTTATGTCAATTTTTACACGATTTAGTAATTGATTTTTGTAAAAATCATAACAGAATTATTAGTTCAAAAAAGGTTGATTAAATCAATATTAATATTTCATATTAACCTATAAATTTAGTGGAATTCATAAAAAGTCTCAAATTACATGTATTTAGTTATTTATAACATCAATTATGTTAATATTTCATTAATAAGATAATTACTGCATCATCTTTGTGTCATAAATAAATTAAATTATTTAAAGTCTAAATATTAAAATTAAAATAGAATTATGTAGGAAATATTTTTATCTTTCTAATGAATACTTATAGTCGAATTAATATTATGTATAACCTTATATAAAAATGATATACTTATTAAACTTTGATTTTAACTATTTTAACCCTTCTTTAAATAAATTAATAATAAATGTGCTAATCTAATCCAAGTGGGCCTAAATGGTCATATTTTATTCCTAAGGTTGTTTTTTGTCGAATTACACTTATCCAATAGAATTAGGACATGTGTTAGGGCAATAATAATATCATTTTTACCCTTAATTATCCTATTTACTTTTAACAGTGGTAAAAAAGTAAAAGGTTACTATTCTCCAAAAATTATTTTCATCTAATTGAACAACATTTTACTTACTGACATCAACCGTGTCTCTGAGACTTTTGAAATTCAACTCACAGAAGCGGTAAAATTAAGTTTTATGATAAATTCATTTTTTTAACTACCACTTAGTGGTTTCACTATTCATCAAAAAAAATGAAAGTTTCCAGAAAAATACCAAAAATTACACCTAATATATATTTGATATTATGAACTCAAAAAATATGTCTATATTACCAAATTAAAAACATATCAGTTGAATTAATTAATTTAAAAACTAATTCCCGTCCTCAAAACAAATAGCGTGTTCTTAAGAGATAATAATTATCAAAAGATTGACATTTGTTTATGTCTGGTTTAAATGTGAAATTACTTCCAATGACCAAAATTGTATTAAATTGTAAAAATATATTCTAAATATACTTTAAAACCACTCAAATTTATAATTTATTGCTATTAATTATTTCGATTAAAAAGGTTGTTTTTAATTAAAATTTAGTAATTTTCACTATTCATCAAAAAATGAAAGTTATCCAAAAAGTACCAAAATTTCACCCTAAGCTAATTTCGATATTCCGAATCCAAAAATGAATTACATTTTGAAAAATAAAATTTCAAAAATTTCTTAAAGTTGTTATTACTATTCATAACAGCTAGTTTAAATAATATTTTAATAGCATATCGTTGTTTAGTGAAACTCGGTATTGCGTACTACACACGCTATCGAGGAAGGGTGTGATTGCGTGTAATTCAAGGAAAGTCAAGGATGCATGTTGTGAAAGCTTTTTTTTGTGTAGCGTACAACACAAGACATTAATGAAATTAAAAAGAATATTTTTCATAAAATCTCGAGGTGTTACATTCACCTTGGGATCTCTGAATATTTTGATTCTGATTTGTGCCCAAATCAACATTGAATCTCAGAATGGGTGCTTGCACTCTAAATTAAATTCTCTCATCTTTCTGTTTTTGATCAATCCCCCATCATCCTTAGAACCTGAACATAATTGAGTCTTTCTTTCTACTGTACCACTATGCTCCACGTTTAGCTTCTCAGTTCCCTGAGTGGTCTGCTTTGTTGATGTCCCAAAATGAGTCAATATTTTTTATTTTTCCTTAACTTGTTATCCCAAACTGAAAACTTTTTCATTCAAGTTCATCGATAAGCTAGATTTTATCATTCACTTTGTTATTCAATCCATCGATCTCCCTTTTCCATGTGTCAACCTTGAGTTTATATTCATCAACATTTTCTGAGCTCTTTTTCCTAAAATACTTAAGGTTTTCAATTTATTTTATCAGATCAGACATCTCTTCTTCCTTCTTTTGTATATAGAGTTTGGAATTATGTACTACCTTGTGGAATTTCTTTGTTTTCTCTCTCTAAACATCTATCTCTTCAAGAATTATTTCTAATTCAGCTTCCATGTCAACTCTTCTCTCAACTTCTTATTCTTCTTCCTCAGTTCGATTTTATTCTTCTTCTTAGAACTACCAACAACTTCCACCATAGAATTTTCTCTATGATCACTTCAGTTCTCTATCTCTTCAACCTCCTCAACCATAGACTCGCCTGAACAGTCACATTCTTTTGAATGAACATTATTCTTCTTAAATAAAATTTTCTTGAACATTTTGATTCCTTTTCCAATGGTTGAAGTCTTCTTCGTGGGAATTTCTATTTCATCGACATGATCATCCTCATGGAAAATTTTGGTGAACCTTGCCTCAAGATGCCCAACCTTTCCACATCAAAAACAAAAAACTGGATGTATCCCTTTAAACATTCATTTTCCTCTTTGAGGGTTTGAGAAGTGGAATGACATCACCTCATCTATCTCTTCTTCTTTCTGAGAATATTCAATGGTGAGATTCTTCATGGACTTGAATGCCACCTCTTTGAATTTCCCCTTTTCCACAACATCATTATCATCATTTCTCATTTCATATGAATCAAGTGTGATGTGCAGGTTATCCAATGTCTGCTCTTTCAGGTCTTTATCTTCCAAAACTGAAACTTTTGGATTCAACCAAGGAGGATGTTTCCTAAATATACACTTCCCAATCGTTATGTATTCAATAAATTCTCCAAGACCTTGCATGTATTCCATAAAAAATTTACTATGTAAAAGAATGCATCAACATTCTCATTTGGGTTCATTCTATGATCTTCATACTTGTTCCACAACACTTAAAGCTTCAATTCTCTGAACATTGTATCTCCTTCATATATATTTAGTAGATTTTCCCACATGGAATATGAGGATTTTCATGACATAACCTTCTAATAAATAGAATTGGATAGGGCTCCCCCTAATTTAATAATTCCCTTGGCATCAGCATCCAATTATCAATGCTTAGATTCTAATAGTGCACCACTATTAATATCAGTTGTTATACCATGTACTGATAATTTAAACACATCAATTCCAAATGATGGAAATTAGTGTTGCATTATATTATTCCAAAGATGAAAATTGCTCCCATCTAAGATCAGAAACCCTTTATGACTAGTGAACTCCATTTGATAGAGAAATACAGATGTCAACCTTTCCTTCTGATACCAATTATTATATCTACTAGTCTAGATACCCATAAAGGGGGGGGGGTGGGGGGTGGGGGGAATCATTGTATGAAAAACTAAAAAAACCCCTTTGATCTTGTTTTATTTTAAGTAAAAACCATATTCTATCTCTCTATCTCATTGGAGAGTATGAATGAATCATAAAGCATGCACATGACACATAAATTTTACTTGGTTCACCCTCACTGGGCTACATCCAAGGAGAAAACACTGGCGACGTGACGATGTACCACATCCACTATAAGTACCCTGATATTTACAAGTTCAAAGTGGACTCACTATCCCTCCTAGTTTACAACTATTTTCAGTTTCTGAATACACTGATCTCTTTAATAAATTGAGCTCACTGGTTCTTCAGAATATCCACTACTAGTTTATAGACCTTTTGGTCTCTTCATTATCACTAATGAATGTATCCTACACTATATGTAGATGCTCTATTTAAGACAAAATTTTATCCACTAATTAATACCCTTTTTCCAATGATTGTTAGACAACACACTTTGGATATACATTCACAAAAAACCCTACTCTGTGAAGCTCACAATTTCACGATGCTCAAACCAACAGTCACGAAGTTCCTGCCTCTTTGCTAAGAACACACCTTCGTATAGATCACTACGTTGAAGAGCGAAATACTTCATGGATCTTAGACCATTGCAAAGCTCAATACTTTGAAATGTTTAGGCCATCGCAGGGCTCAATTCATCTGAGTGTGACTACTTCGCAGAGCTAAATTAGCAGTCGCGAAGCTCCATCATTCACAAAGCACACTGACATCGTGAACATTCTTCGCCAGTTGAGAGAAACAAATTTTTCTTAGAAAACTCTATACGTCTCTTGAGGTGGTGAAGATCAATTTATAGGTGATTCCACTGACCCTCGATCCTTCCACGCGAAGTCATTTCCATGTCATCTCAAATCGTGAAGCTCCACAATTTCGGCTGAAATTCTATCAATATTGCGAATCACCACAAAATTTTTTGGATGGCATAGGTTTTCATAATCACATATTGTTCCTTCAATTCCTTCTCATCTTCTCTGTGAATCTCTACTCATTGTTCCTTTTTCCACCGCAATCCTCTTTAATGCTTCTGTTTGTGAAACTCACTATAATTGTGAAGAACACCGTCAACATTTTTCATGTCTTCTTGAAATCCACATAAATAGTTCCATCGTCGTGAAATTCTTGAATATTACATAATTTTATGAGATATTCAAGGAAATCCATATTTCGCGATGCTCACGAAAAATCAAATTTTTTACCCCAAAAATTTGCCAAACATTGGAAAATGATGCCACCTTGCATCTAATCTTTTGTATCGCTGCTAGATTGTCTATTATTTTTTTCTTGATTCTCTATCAACATGGATTATCTAAAACATCTGTTGTACATGACAATTCACCATGGAAACCTTTTTTTTCAACCAACACAATCAACCAAAAAATGTTGCAATGCAAATTTGAGGGATTTTCTTTCCAACAATCACAGTCCAATGAGGAGAAGAAATCCATCGGTGATCATTGTGGGAGCACTATAATATTTTTATGATAGGGACCATCATTATTAAGGTAATCCACAATTTTGACATTCTTAATAGTTCCACATATATGGGAGGGTAATTCTTGAGATCTCATTTATCAATCGAATATATGTGTATGCCCATATTAAGTGGGTTTGGAGGAGTACCTATTTAAATGGAATTGATCAGGGCTAAAATCTAAGGAGGAGGCCTATATTAGACATATTTTGGCTTATAGATATGAAGGATGACCATGGTGAAAAACCAGACCCCGTACACTAGTGGCTTGCGAAGAAGATATGAAATCCACAAGGGATATAACATCATATAATAAAGGCAAGGAGAATACTCCAGTTGAGTTAAATTGTAAATATCTAAGTCTAATGAGGAGAATAAATCCACTAATGAAGTTGGAAGTACCACAATAATATTTTCCCAATAGGGGCACTCATTATTAAAGAAATCCACAATTTTGATTTCCCCAAGGGTTCAACCTATCTATGAGGATAATTCAAAAGATCTTATTTATCAAGGGAATACATTATTGAATGAGTGAATACTTGGGTAAATTCATTGATAATGTGGTTCTAGAGTATTAGAGGATGTATGAATTTTATTTCTTCAAGTATTTCTTCAGGACAGAATATCATAAGATAAAAGAATGGATGGTGTGGAATCATTTATGGAAGGAGGGTCATATATACCCCAATGGAGGCCATACCATATGATATATTCATGAAAAGGGACATACCATAATGTAGGTAGGCTGTTGGTCCATGCCATAAGATAAGTATGATGTGTGGTCCAAGATTCATGTTAAGTTTGTTAAGGGTTATGTCCTGGTCAATGGATTATGCGGCAAGAGGATCAAGCCTATATGATACATTAAGTGGATAGAGGATCGAGCATGACCAACACACATGTAGGGTAGACGATCGATCTTGGTTAGCACACTAGGAAAGTGTAATATTTATTTTGACCTAGACCCTATACATGTAGTGTTGGGGGATAATCTTGATCTAGGGATTAGAATCTCTTTCGAAACAATTTGTGGGAAGCCTAATTTAAAATGGAAGTGATATTAAGTACAATAAATAAATTATAATATAGTATTTTTAATGTGGGAAACCCAAAAAGGTAAAAACCATAAGACTTATTTCAAACAGAGGAATCCACTAATAATCAAGATTATGATTTATAAATTCCCAAATTTTTGTGGGATCTTAAAAATAATACTTAGATTAAATAGAGAATCAAAAGAATATGGAAAATGTAATCTGATGGTATCCTATAATGAACAATGCATCTGAATAAAGAATCTGAAATAGATCTGGTTGAGAAAGTGTGTGTTCACTATCTGAATAAAAATCATTGAGATTATATCAAAGGCCACCAAAAATAATAGTCAATAATCCTAGTGTGTTCTGAAGGTTTCCGATCTAAAAACTTTTACGTGAAATTGTAACGCGACTATGATAATGTTTTTTGAGGACATTAGTATACTCACACACAATATCCAATCATAATGTAGATCCATTGTTGATACTTCTTTCTCCACAACCGAAGATCCAAAAGGGCTATCATCAATGTTGTAACCCCTTTCCCTTTGATCTTGGTGGATAATATCTTGAGAATCTCTCGTACTATTCACCACCATCTGGTTCCCCTTTAAGAGCCTTCAAAATTTTCTTTTATCAAAAAACAAATATGATATAAAATATTATATCATAAATCAAATAATAACCATGTATCTGACACGTTAATATTAAAACACATATCTCATCAAAATAGATATAAAATATATATCTCCCCATGAGAAACACAAGATTCCTTATCTGTGTGATAAGATATGAGATATCTCATATTCAAAAAAATAACTTCTATCAAATTTGGAAACACCCACATGATGAATCCTAAAAAAATCTCCCATCATCCCATTAAATGATATACAATCCCACAAACTAAGCTGGATAAAAATCTTATTGACATCGCACCAACCATCATCCTTTGTAGAAAAATGAAGACTCCAATTTTCGACTATGGAAAAAACCTAACTACTCCCCCTATAAAAGAAATATAGACATTGATGTATTCATCATATCAAAATCTGTACTTCAATTTCAAAAAATATTGAAACAAAAAATAATTTGGTTCCCCATAATCGTTAGCACCATATAATTTGGAGGATCTATAATGAAAATTGTCCCCCCTACTCAAAATCCCGAGTTGTTAGTGCATAACCTCTATTATAAATTTTTTATTCTTTATTTAGCAGTAGCACATTATAGAGAAAATAATTTTTTTTATGACCCAAAACAACTCTGTCAACCCACTATGTCTCCAAAATATTATTTTTCCTCATGCATGAAACATCAAACCTCTTGAAAACATCCAAAATTTTCACCACAAATTGAATCCTAGAACTATCAAATATGATAGAAATTGTTGGGGTGGGGAAATCATGATCTGAGGATGAAAACTTCTTTTAATTACATTTGTGTGAAACCTGATAAAAAATGGAATGGAAATTAAGAAGAATAAATAAATATTCACATAGGATTTTTAATGTGGAAAACCCAAAAAAAGGTTAAACCATGGGACCTAGTCCAGAAACAGGAATCCAATAATAATAAAGACTAAATGGTAGAGACTCCCAATAGTAACTGTGATCTAAAAAATAGTACAAAGATAAAATAATGAATCAAAGGAAGAAGGAAAATGTCATTATAAGGCATCCTGAAATGAAGAACGTAACCTTATAAATAAACCCAAATAGATCTGACCAAGAATGATGGTGTTATCTATCTAAATAAAAGATGAATATTAAAATCACCGGTATTTGACCAAATACAACCGCATATGAAAGAAAAAAAACCCTGAGAGTTTTTAAGGATGAATATATGAAAATCTCTACTTGAAACCATAACTTCATCATGAAAAAATTGGTGAGAAGAGTAACACACACACACACACATGACATCCCATCATATAATATATCCAACTTCAATACATTGTTCTCCATCACTAATGAGTCACATGGAATACCTCAAATACATATTTACCTTTCTATTTGATCCTTACAAGTGACATCTTATGAAGCTCTCTCACTGTTCTCCACCATCCGCTTCCCCTTTTAAAGCCTTCATTATTTCCTTATTCAAAATATTGATCAGATATAAAATATTATATCTTAAACATCCAAATCAGGATGTATCTTCCATGTAATGTGTCAGACACTTATCTTATAAAACTACATATAAAAGATATGTCTCTTTATTATAAACACAAGCCACCATATCTATGTGATTGCATAAAAGATATATCATATTAATAAACTATATTATTTTTTATTTGGAAACACCAATTGGATGAATCCTAAAATATAGATGAAGAATCTCATTTGACTTATTATGTGGATAGATGATATTTGAATATGTCATTTTTGGGGTTGGAAGATTATCTTTGGGATTTTATAAGAATTCATGTGGTTCTCCATCCCTTATTCCTCTTCCCCATATCAATGTTGGAATAGAAAATTCTGTATTTATATGAGAATTTCTCATATTTTGTGGTAATATTGTGTATAGGGAGTGATATTGGGGTATTTTTAGTTGATATATACATGTGAGGGTTTTGTTTTTTTAGTGAGAAACCATGATGGTGAAAATATTAGAGTCACACAGAATTTAACCAGCCATTTGGATGAGTGACTCTGAGTTTTGGGGAAGCCTATCAGCTACTCAAGTAAGTCTTAGTGTCATGAATATTGATGAATAGTGCACCAGGTAAATGTGGGTCAGGTTTCTCTTTCGCTCCACAAGGAAACAGGGTGGATTTGGTTATTTTTAACAGTGATTGTCACTAAGGAACCATGGTTATTCAATATGGGAAACAAACAACATTGGGGAAGGCTCACTACTTATTTTCATTGAGGCCTTATCGTCATTTCTCAAGGAAAGTGGGAAGAAGAATTATTTCTTCAACATGGTCACCGGGTCCTCAATGCATGGGAATCAACAAATTACACTTGGAATGAAGCTTTATTGGAATGATTCGAGGTTCCTCTCAACTATTTAAGGACAACCCCATGAAAGAAGTGGCTGATCCACTCTATGAGTTGCACGACATGCATGGAAGGAATGAGGTCGGTCATTGAGTGGTTACGGTGTCAACTGTAAATAATAATTAATCACATTATTCATTTTCTCCTTCTTTATGATATGTTCTCCCTAAAGAAGGATTTTACTGTAGCTAACACAACAACATGTAGATACTGATCACTAGTTGTGATCTCAATATAAGTTTCAGCAAAAACATAATGATTTTATTTCTTCAAATTCTAATTATCATTCAACCCACACACCACACATATATATATATGTATATTAACATATAATGAAAATAAATGATCAGAATCGAGGAAATAAAATTGAATATTTTGCGGCATTAGGTACCTCCCAATCCCACAGATCCACACACATAAATATATTTAATAATTCTTCTTCAAGGCTCCATTAATATAGTCGAGGTAGGCACAGTCCAACTAGAAACATGTTTATTACCTGACCTACCCACTTAAAAATTCATTCCTTGCGACCCATGCTTTTAATCATATCTAGGTGGATGAACAACCAATGAAACGACATCACCATTGTTAAATCCTTCCTTTCATAGTGGATAAAAAAAGTCATCATAGACAGATATCATTAGTGGTGATATCAATAGAATTTTCATCAAAGACTGAATGATTTTTTTTCTTCATATTTGGATTATCATAAAACCCACACCGAACAAAATTATATATTAGGGTAAAAATGTAAATGAAAAATAAACTATAAAATTAGTCGAAATAAATGTACATGGTTGGTTGTAGTAGATTATAACCAATCCTATATATCCACACATATCAAGCTACCCAATGTTTAATTCTTCAAGGCACAATTTCTATAGTAGAGGTAGGCATAGTCTATGTAAAAAATGTTTGTTATCAATCACTCTCTGTGAACAATATAACTTCCCAATACATTCCTTCACTCACTAATTTCATGACTAAAATGGCATATGTGTCCTTGGTAGAAAGTTCTATGACTTAGAGTATTTTCCCCTAAATTCCCTTATTCTATTTATAGTTCTTGATCTTCCACTGGGTTATTCTGTTCCTAATTTAGATTAATAGAATTATAAAATCATCTGTAGTTACTATACAATGACCAAGAAGTTAAGCTTTATCCTACTTTAATTTTCCAATTTTTATTTTGAAAAATTACTTTTTGATTTTTCTAGTGGATAAGATGTCTTGGGAGAAACATACACATACTCAATCATGGATTGAAAGGTGGATAGAAGTAATCAAGAGTGATGAGGTTGACCAATTATAATAAATTAAATAATCCATGATATGCACTAATAGTTAATGGGAGTGAGGCTTCATGATAATACTTTATCATATAGATTCCTCGTACATGGATTTGTGCTGGTCATTGATTCTGTGAACCCTACCCCATGGATTGGGATCCTCTCACTATAATGAATCAACCAATATTCATAGCTAAAATAGGATAACACATCAAGGGTGGTTCACCAAATCAAATATATCATCCAACCTAAATTTTATGTTATTAGATAAAATCCTATAAACATGGAAAATTAGTCATGCAATTTTGAGTACGATGTTGGCAACTAAAAGTCGATGATGAAGAAAAAACGTCGAATTAGAAGTTTGGTTTGTTGATGAGTTGAGACTTCTTATATTTAGGAGCATTCAATGAGGACTAGTGTGGGGGCATTCTGGGTGCACTTGTGGTGCAGAAAGTTCAAATAGAAATTGAAAATGGTTTGTTTAAATAAATCCACCTAGGTTTCAAAGTCATATTCCCAGCACAACTAATATTTGATCCCATATATATTTATTTAATGGATCCCAAAAATGAATAATTTTTATATGGTGCATTAAGAGGTAGTTATCATCCTATGAGATGTAAAAATGATCATTGGTGCTCTAGTTTTGGTAGATATGTATGACACTATTCACATGGTGGGCTCAATGTGGGATATGCTGAGATTAATCCACCACTAACTAGGGAAATAAATAATTTAGTGTATAATATAATGAGGAAAAACTTTCATATTAGGACTATTTTCTCATTTAAATAATTTATGGAGCATTTTTTTAAACATACCAGAGATGAACCCAACGAAATTAGACATCTAATATGCACTATTCTTTAGAAATTATGACTTGTCGATACATATTAGCCCACCTTGTAGGATGGTCAATATGACTAGTGGGAATAAAAAGTCATATTTTAGGTTCATTTATTGGTTTACCTTGAATATATTAAAAAAATTATCTTTATCTAGTATGATAATCAAAAGGAAGATTCCGGATTTTGACCATTGTAATGGATACCCAACTAGAAAGTGTCTAAAGGGATAACATGGAAATACTAGTGCATAGTAGATTATATTTATATCTTGGGAATTTTTATATGGCGAAGGACCTATTTTAGATCATTCATTTATTATAAGTACTACGGGGGTGAATAATAGTCCATGTTGGTGGGTATGAGTTCATTAACTCTCTAGAAATTCCATGCCCTGAATTTATACCTTATATGTAGAGAATTAGTTGCATTAGGAAAAGCATATTGAATGATCAAGGAATAAATAATAATTTAAATCCATACAATCAATTAATATTTGGACTGTATACATGAAAAATGGGCACCATTGTTTACAATGAACAGTGGAGACTCTAGGAATTTATGTATTGGTATCTCTTTGGGAGATTGTCTTGGCAGTTGAGATAGATGGGAAGATCATCTATGAGGGATATATTTCTAAAATATTTCAAAGGATTTTTTTTTGTAATTAAAATATGTTACCTACTCCACCATCAACCATGTAGTTTGAGAATCATCTGATAGTAGTGTGTTGGTTTTGATTAATGCTATTATTGGAGAAAAAAGGCATCAAAGTTTCCTTTCGACCTATTATTCCACCTCTTGGGATTTTAACAAATTATTTCAACTCATAAATCCACTGGTACCCTATTGGGTGATTACGTGAGATAATACCTTAGTTTATAGAACCTTTAGATTCCATAGGATAAAATGAACAAGACCCATAGGGGAAGACGACAAGACCAAAAGAAACACCAAGTCATAGGAAGAGGATTTCACAGTAACCTATGAACGAAGAGAGGTACAAGAAGGAGATAACAAATAAGGGATGTTATCATCTCAGATTCCAAATAAGGTGAAAAATTTGGTCACTCCACATATAAAGAGTGGGGAAATTTACCTACCTTAAATTCCTTTTAATGGTAAATATCCAGAGGCTTGTAAAGAGTGGGATTATTGGAGGGAAAGTTTATCCATTAAAAAGATCTGTAACTCACTCCCAGTGATAGATATTATAAACATTAATTTTGGGCAGTTTAGGTGTAGCATCCTGAGGTTTTATATTATATATATCATTATCGAATTTGAAGTATTTGATAGCTTTCTTGATACACAACACCTAACATAAACAAACCATGATATACTATATCAATGTCATTTGATTGGTGGGATTGAATAAGAGTAACCCCATTTTTGAATATATATATATATATAATACTCACATATGAAAAATGTATTAATTAATTAGTAAGATATAATAATTAAATTTATATTATACTTTTTTAATTTTTCAAATACACATTATTTTTTAAAATGGTTTTATTGAATTTTGTTCACAGAGATTTAATTAATTTCAAAGTAATGTAGATGTTTTATTTAATTAAATGAAAATAATTTTTAAATCCACCACTTCAAAATTATATTAATGTGATATTGTGAGTTTTTTTTAATGAAATTGGTTTTGAGTAAATAGTGAAAAATACCATTTTTTGCAAAATATTTATTAAATTTTTATAAAAAAATTAACATAAAAGTATCAATATGTTACTTTTTTGTATTAATGTATATTAAGTCTCCATTAATTTTATATATTATAATTAATTAAAATAATTAGCATCAAATTTGATTTTGGTTAAATTTATTTTAGGATTAAAAATATATTATCCTAAAAACCATTTTTTCATTTTGTTTTATAAATATTCATTACAATTGATTTATATATATTTTTTAATATTAATATTCAAAAATGTATTCAATAATTTGAATCATTAAGTTCATAATTGGTATGTAGGTCCCTTTTAATCTTGGTCGTTATAAATAACATCCACAGTGAAAATATTTTCATCACCATAAGAGTAAAATGTGTAACACAAGGTTAAAACTATGAGATAAGGCCTAAAAACTGTTGTAACACTTTTATTTGTTTTTTTGAGGGATGCATTTACCATAATCATCCAATATTTAAAAATGTATAATTTCTAACCATTTTCCTTTTATTACAATTTTTATATTTGTTTATGTTATGTATAATTACAAAAATATGACACTCTTACTTAAATATCTATTATATTTTGTCATTGATATAAAACTATTTTATTAATGGATATAAATGATTATTTGTAACATTAATAATACATTTAAATCATGTTAATTTAATTTTAATTATTAGTGATTTTATAATTACTTTAAACCTTTACTTAATGCTAACATGATGAAGGTTCCAGGCGCAGTGGAAGCTTATGGGTGGATGTGCCCACATGGATTTTTTTCATTACCAATAATCAATTCAGGATCAATACAACGATAAAAGCCAGTCTCCACGAATCTAATCATAGAAATATAAAAAGAAGAAGGATAGTCCTAGAACCACATACTAGGACCGCTACAGGTTGATTATAATTAATTTCATTTATTGACAAGATGTACCTATTGGCTGTTCTTTCTTCGTTGATATTATTGATCACGTTCAGATGTGATTTTCCAATGCATCATAGAATCCAAGTGTAAAATGCCTCTAGCAGTGATCCACACATGCACCACGTATCTCTAGACATTGCCAAAGGATTCTTCGGGTGCTAGTGTAGAGAAATCTTTTCTTGCATAGTCTGCCTTAGATCGTCTTGATCCAATGGAGGAGGATCTCTCTCTGTCTTGAGAGAGTTATTGGAGGAAAGAGTTCTCTCAGACTTGAGGGAATTCACCAGAATTGTTGTGAACAATGATTAAAGAAAATTGTTGGGGTTGTAAGTATATTTATAATTGGGTTTCATGTTATAGAGTTATGAAATAAATGCGTTACGCGTTTTATTTATTTCATTAACTCTTATTGAAAACCTCGATGTCAAATTATTAATTCCATGACATGCACCCATGATGATTATAATAAATATCATTTAATAAAACAATATTATTTACTCAAAATCCCAACTAGAAAAACTACACGACATGTAAATTTTAGTACATGGTATGTACTTGTTTTTCATAAAACTACATGGTGTGAAATCATTAATACATGATGTGTACTTGTTATTCAGTTTCCATTGCAAAATAAAAACTACATGACGTGTAATCATTAATACACAGCATGGACTTGTTTTCAAAATAAAAACTACACGATGTGTAATCATTAATGCACGACATGTACTTTTTTTCATTTTATTCTTCCTCCAACATTAAAACAATTTAGGCTTCCTTGTTTAATTGTTAAACCATGTACGAGAATAATCATTATTCAACATGAGATACATGGATACACTAAGTGTGTGACCCTCTAGGCCTCTTTCTCATTGGCATTAGGTGGGATTGCCTAAAGTCCAAGATTACTATCTAGAAATGGGTCAACACACCCAATAGAAATAATTTGACATCACATTGACGTGTCACCTAATACGAACGCTTACCGTGTAATTTAATTCATTTTTCTTAATATCTCATCAAGCAGGTTTCATGAAAGTGTCATAACCCTATTGGCTTAATCTATCATTCATTGACATCCAGACATATACTCTTCATTACATCATGGACATAGAATTTGGGTGATATTTCTATTTCAATCTAAGGGCCCAAGATATCTTCTTCCATAAATATATAAGGGAAAAATCCTTCCCTGGCTTATCCATTAACAACATGTCATTTCTAATGCATCCAACATACCCTGCTTCCCGCAAACTGTCTATGTGATAGTTTTCATCAGAAAATCTAAGTACTTGAGTCATGTAATGAGTTAAGGATAATCATTCTATCTAAGGACCATTACACACACTTGCAGATAACAATATCTGATGACACCAAGTCATGCAGAATTACTACTGGCGGTTTTGTTCTCATTATCTCCCATCATAGAGATTACCAAGTGTGTACTCCATGAGAGAGAGTCTCGTCTTATTATGGGTACTCTCACATTATGGCCTGTATACTATGTTTCCTATCATTGTATGTCATCCAACTATATAACATTATTTAAGAAAATTTTTATATCATTTCAAGGTTCTCATCATAACGGGGATCTACAGTTACCTTATTAATGAAACAAATATTCTAGGACATTATTATATTATAGTGATGTAGAACAATGAAAAATATATAATAAGGGTACATTCATGTAATCAAAGTACAAATAGTTGGTTCTCAGGACACCCACTCTAACACATATTGCATGTGCTAGCAGTAGGAAAATCAAAGTAAATGATATTAATAACTATAAAAGTAATATTTTTGTATGAATTATGTTGGTACAAAAAATTTATGATTTATAATAATGAATAATTTATTTTTAAGGTTTTTTATTTGAAGTCCTTCATTATCTTTATGTCTTTAATTTCAATTTTATTGAATTTTCCAAAAATGACATTAATGATATTTTATATTAAGTAAAATTTTATTAAATTATCTTAAAAACATGATGGTGGAAAAGTGTATTGTAAAATTGTCTAAAATTACATCCATGGACAATTTTTTAGTTTCTTTCCAACATAAATGTAAATTTATTACCCTTAAATATTGAAGAAGTTGTTGTCAAGACTATAGTGAAAATGGGTTAACGAAGGGATTAAACAAAAAAAAAAATTTAAAATTCAACTTAAACCTATTCAGATATTATTGGATGTAGTGTTTTTTATATTTACCTATCCTATAATATAATTTATTGAAATTTTTCAATTGAATTGATTATGATATTAATTATATTTTAATGTTAGTAAAAATAAAAAGTGTTTCCTCACCCCTCTTATAATGGAAACCACATCTCTTATCTTCTAAAAACATATTCAGCCACTAAGCTTGAAAAAATAATAAAAACATACATTAATGAATTTAATAAAAGAATTATATTTTTTTTGGTATTGTTTAAAGAACAACCCAAGTGTCCATATAGAGGTAATAAAATGAAAATTCTCAAAGAAGGGGAGGTTAAACACACTTATGATGTAAGTCGAATTAGACATAAGTGTTTCTTATCTCAATTTTATTTTTATGAGACGTATTTGATATTCAGAACATGTTTATATCATGGGGTGTATATAATTAAATTGTTATATTTTTTATCTTGAATATAATTCTTCAGCCTTAATCATAACATAATCTTAAGTTTTTTTTTCAAGAATTTACTTTCTTTCACTTTAAGGATCATTTCAGGTTTAGAATTATAGAGAATTAGTGCATAAACCATACATTAAAAATCCGTATAATAATAGGTGGAAACATATAATAAATATTCATTTTTTCTATAATATATAACATTTTATATAAGGAATGAATTATTTTAATATAAAATCATCACAACTTTCAACTTCACATCTTATTTTACAATACACTTCCCTAAATACAATGAAAAAAAATCTAATAACATGGGATTATAATAAAAATCATACTAAGGGATACATAAAGGAAGTAAAACTATTAGTCATAGTAAAAAAATGAAATCTCATATATAATTTACCATTATCTTCAATGTTATTTTATAATTTCAAATAAAACATTTTCACATGAAAAACACACACACAATTTTCTCCAAGAAAATAATTAAAGCCCATAAAAATTAATTAAAATACTTTTTGTTGAATTAGATAAATATAATTATAACACATTTTAAATCTATGTTAGAAGTTACTAGAGGGAAGTTAAATCCTTAGGATAAAACCTTTGGAAGATCCATATTATTTACCTATAAATACAAGGAACATTACCCAATGTATTGGAGCTCTATCTGGGATCACCCAACATTTATGTTATAAGGGGAAAAACCAGTGCTATCTAGACCACCCCATCGTATAAGTTGTAACAGACTCACATTACGCTATCTAGGCTGCCCCATCATATAATCTATAATGGGCTGACCTGATGCTATATTGGCTACCCCATTGTATAATTAGAAAGCACAATATCTTGAATAAAACAATTTTATTCATTCAATTTTACATAATAAAACAATTTAGTAACTCCTTTAAATTCATAAAGGATTTACTTTTGGATATCAAGACACTTTTCATTTAAAAAAATTCAAAATAATTATATCAATTGCTTTTGAAAATTCATTTTCAATACAAAAATTCCAAAAAAATAGAAAAAAGTTTTTCATTGAATGAAACATGAAATCATTAAAAGTAATCCATAAATCAGATTATGTTCATGGTGGAATAAAATTATTAGTCATTTTGTAGATTAATAATTCCTTTTTTTGTTTATGAAAACGTTTTGTATAAAAAATGTAAAAATATTCCTTTTGAAGACATTTAAAAATAAATAATAAAAGTTAAATTAATAATATTTTATTTCCTTATTAAAAAATTAATAAAAGTATTTCAAAATATATATAAACATGTAAGAGAAATAAATTTTTATGAAATAACATTAAAAGTCATTTTTTGTTACGAAAAATGCATTATCACTTTGGAAAAACATGAATCATAAGATCTATGAAATATTAACACTAAAAATTTAAATAACATGAGAATTAATTAATTAATGATATGATATGTGAAAGGATATATATATTAATCCTTATAGAATATAGGTGGATATCATCAAACAATTTCCTCAATGAAAAGAAATTGAGATGATGTCCCTTACCTTTTGTCCAAATTGGAATATGTGTTTTTGTTTTCCTAAATAATAAAAATATGTTAATTATTTATATTATTTAGAAAATTTTTAAGTTTATTTTTACATTTATTTCACTTATTATATTTTTCTATAAAATTGAAAAATCAACTATGTTTAAGTGTGGTGTTTTGAAAATATTCGGTTTATATGTCAAAAATGATTTCGGTACGTCAAATATGCTCATAGAGGTCATGAAATGAACATATATAGAATAATAATGATGAAATAATTATAATATTTATTTTTTAATGATACTTTTATAACCAATCATGAATGTTTTTGATGATAAATGAAAAAACGATGCCACAATAGAGATGGTAGGCATTCCATACATAAGAGTAATGTTTAAATTTTTCAATGATCACTATGGAAAGATGGTAAGTAACATTTTATCATTATAGAATGATATTTATATAATAAACACAATATTATTTAATAATATAAAATGATAAATATCATTTTGGTGATGCGGTGGTAAAAAAAGTAATCACTTCCCTTTTAAGAGGTTGTAGTCCACACATTCACAAATGACATTATCAATTTTTCATTGTATAACATGGTCATAAAAATTGATATGTTATTATTAAATAATGATAAATATATCATTAATATCATAATTATTTCATTTATATAATATGATTTCATTATCAATACCATTAATACCTTTCATGTAACATGTTGGTGAAAAATAATTCAGAATGTTTGGTGAGGTGGTTTCTTGCCGTAGACAGGAGCGACGTTATCATATCCCATATGGAATGGAATATAAAACGTTTATGTAAGAGATAATGACTAAAGATGTATAATTATGTGATTAATATCATATATAAACTTTATATCCATCATTATACCCAACCTTCTGTGGTTGAAAAGGATGAACGAATGACATCGTTCCACGATGCGGTCGTTTGTGAGTGTAGATCATAACCATAATAATAAAACAAATAATTATATTTTTTATACTGATTTTATTATATAATCATGGTATAATGATAATTTAATGGGGTGGATAACGAAATAAAATAAAAATGCATCTCGATAAACGTTACCTCTACCTGGGGTAACTCATTTTGGTTTGCACCATTGAACATGATTGGATATATTTATTCCCAATTTATGCATTATATGATGAGTGGATGGAAGTATAGAATGATTTTTTTTTATTTTAAGAGAAAAAAGGATTTAGAGATGTGAATATTGGAGGATATGGGGATGCCTTTTATAACTGAGGTGCGTGGAAAGCATGTACTTTTTAGAAAGATAGAATTCCACCCACACTTTATCATGTAAATGGGCCCCAATAATGAACCAAAATAGAAAATATAAGTAATAATTTATTAAATTGAAACTAAAAATTTGTTAGGTAAATGACTCTTGGTTCTTTTCCAGTTAATAATAAAGTTTAACCGGTAAGAAAACATGTTTTTTACCTTGATAAATGTAATTAATTTTAATTTTATTCACTAATAATGTTGGTAAAACACTAATATTTCAATTTTATAAATAATAATTTATGATTATTAAAAATATTGATTTCATTTTTCTAAATTCAATTCACATAATTGTAAAATATTAATTTCATATTAATCACCCATATATGGTGAGACAACATGTTTTTATGAAGTGTTTTATAGAAAAAGGATGATATTATATTAACTCTATAACTAATAATAATATTATTATGAAACTAAATTAATACATAATGATATATATTGAATATATATCATTGAAAATTTTCCCATTATGCATTATTTTAATTAATTAAAAATTAGAAATATTTAAGAATTATTCATAGTTGGAGTGCTTATGAAAAAACCCTAGGCCATTAATATCACCCTCGTAGTGAAGAAAGTGGAGTTTGTGACGCACCCAACATACCCTACTTCATGAAAAATATCAATGTGATAGTTTTTTTATCAAATCTATGTGTGTGATCCATGACATGAGTTAATGATAATCTTCCAGTCTAATGACCATTACACAAGCTCATAGATAGCAATATTCGATGACACCAAGACATGCAGAATTACAACGGGTGGGTCTGTTCCCATAATCTCCCATTTTCGAGATTACCATGTGTGAACTTCATGAGAGATATTATTTTCTTCGTACGAGTACTCGCACATGACGGTTTGTATACTATCTGTCCTATCATTGTATGTCATTCAACCATAGAATATTATTTAAGAATATTGTTATAGAAATTCAAGGTTCCCATCATAGCGGGAATCTACCATGACCTTATTAATGAGACAAATATTCCAAGACATTATTATATTATAGTCATGCAGAACAATGAACAAAATATAATAAGTGTACATTCACTTAATCAAAGTACAAATAGTTGGTTCTCATGACACCAACTCTAACAAACTCCCACTTGAACTAGAGCCATCTGCCTATGACTTTTAGTCTGCTAGACCTCACATGATGATCCTGTTTCTGCTGAGTCAATGATTTAGTGAAGAGGTATTCCATGTTGTCTTCCATGGAAATACTGATCACTGCAACTTCACCTCTCTTACAAAAATACCTCAAGAGATGATACTTATGAAGTATGTGCTTTGTATGATTATGTGACCTTGGATCTTTTGCAAGTTCTACCACTGAAGTATTATCACAATATAGTGTGATAGTATCTTTACTACTTCTACTATATATATCTCTTGGATGAATCTTAGAATGAATACTGCTTCTTTATCTTCCACAGAAGATGTGATATTGTAACGACCCAAAGTTTCATTAATGGAAAATCCCTCTTGATCCAGTTAAATGTTTATTTATGAAAAATGTTTTTATAAGATGTCAACTTCTTTAGTTTTACGTTATGATTTGTGACCGTTAATTTTATAGTCGTTGAACAGTGATCATCTGAGTAGTATAAATATAAGGCTTTAACAAACCCATTTCTACTCAGACAAAGGAAGCGATGGCCTCATCCCGTAGAATTTCCCCTTATGAAGCCCATTTGTCAGAGCTCGGAAAAGAGGTGGCATCTTTTGTCTTTGCCCTTGACCAAGCCGAAGCTGAGCTTCATCAAGTCAAGCTCGAACGTGATCGTCTTCGGGAAAAGTGGAAGTTGATTGAAATTACCACTTGAGCGATGTCATCTGAGCCACCCCAAGAGTCTGTCACCATCGCGCACCTTACCCTTAGGTCTTATGTGGCTATTTTATGGCGTTATGTAACAAATAAGTAGCACCATGTTCATGTACATTATTTTTTTATATAATAATTAATATAATTTCTAGTCATTTTTGATACATTGTAATTAGTTTTTAAAGTACAAATGGTGTTTTTAGTTATTATTTAATTAATAATTATATTTTATTAAATTAATGGATTGTTGAATTAAATAATATTTTAATAAAATATTATTATTAATATTAAATTAATTTTTTATTAAGTATAAATGATCTTATAATTTTATGAATGCAATTAAATTTTTTATTCTGGTTTGAAAGCCATTTCTGTCAAAACCCGTGATTTTTTTTTATAAATGTCGGTTTATATTTTAAAAGTGAAAATTCACATATTTAGAAAATTATTTAGATAAAATAAATATTATTTTTGGAATCAGGACGTCGAAATTATCCAACGGTGAATTTTTCATAATTTTCTGAGACAGTCAAATTTTTGGGTAAAAATTAAATATCATTTAAATATATAATGTGTTTTATGACGTCATAATGACCCAATGGTGATGTAATAAAATAACATAATCCTTATGTTCGGCCAATATGTGTTTTATAATTAAAATAATGAGGTTTTGGGTTTGTTTGACTTACTTTTCAAAGCATTAATGGAGCCCTCAAGACTTATTCAACACTTTGCCTTTTGAAATTAATTTCCATGGGAGTGTGACTCACCTCCACATAAGCAACCCTAATTTTTTAATAAGTTAGGACCTTGGACCTGTAAAATATTGTTTTCCTCTTTCCTTTTCCAGAAAACCATGGGCAAATACCATGGGATGGTTTGTGGTTTGGATTATTTTAATATAAGGGGTCCCAAACCTAAATAATAAAGAATTCCCTCACCTTTCCTATATAAACCCACCCAAGATCCTACTTCCTCCTCACTAAAATCCATTGGAGTTCGTCCAACCTCTGCCCAACTCTCTCTAGAATCCTCCCAAGGTGCCCCAAGCTCCCAAGACGCCTCTCACAAGCCTCTCTCTAGCCTTTGGAAGCACACTTCCAAGTAAGAGTTTTTTCTTCCGTTCTCAATTTTGTCAATTTTCATTAAGTTGTATTTCCCTTTTAATTTCAATTATGAATGTTGGGGTATGGTTTCGCACCTCCCACATACTGCCGTCTTATTGTTTGAATGATGGTAGAACCCTTTCTCTCTCATTAAATTCCTCCCATGTACACCCGTTACTATGCCGAAATTCCGAAAGAAACTTCTCTCTCTTCTTTTACATTCAAGCAAAACTTTTGTATCATGAATCTAAATTCCATTTCTATTGTTGGGACATGTATATATATGATCTCCTTACTGTCCATTACATGTAAATATGATGAGGAACCCCTTTCTCTCTCATCAACCTTTTTTATGAATTCTTATGTCACGCCGTTACGCTGCCGAGATCGCACCGATTTTCTAAGACAATGTCTTAGTGTAGTGAATACCATGCCCATTTCTCCATCAAGGGTATTCACCTTTATGCAGATTTACTTATTGATTATAAAGTTTCATGTATGAATTCCACATTCCTTTATCATGGAATAAATGATTATGTTTTATGAATCCATGTTTTATGATCCATGTGGCACACTTATGCATGAAATGAAATGTTTAAGAAGGGTGCGCCCTTTATAGCGCTCCAATGCATTGGGTAAAGTATAGTATCATGATACATCATGTGAAATGAGTTTTTTTACTCATTCTAATTCAAGTGCAATGAGGGTTTACTCGTGCTTCAAGTGCAATTAGGGTTTACTCATGCTCCATGTGCAATGATCCTTGGCTCATGCTAATTCAATGTTAAGTGTTGTTGCCACATTTCCATGTTATGATTATCATGCTTTATCATGCCTTTATGTTCATGTTTCTCTTATTATTTATTGATATGCCTATTTCCTAACATGTATTGTACTCCTCATGTTATTCATTGTGTACTCCCTTACTGGGCTTTATAGCTCACCCCTTTCTTATGCATGTCCTCAGGTTATCCCATGCAATGCTAAGTACGAAGGAATGTAGTGGTCATGTAAAGGAAGTTTTCAATTAAGATGTTGTATTTCAAGTTTAAAGTTTTTATGTAATGATCCTAAGCCCCAAAGACACAAAACCTCTCGATATTCTTTGTTGTATCAAGTGACGTTTTATGTAATAAAGCATGCTTAAGTTGTATTAAAAAATGCAGGGTTGTCATAGTTGGTATCAGAGGATAGGTTTAGTTATATTTGGGATTAGGAAACCCTAGTAAAGCCTTAGATACAAGACTAAGTATAATAAAAACATCCCTAAGTTTTGGTAAATACTAATTAAGTGGTTTATCAAACAAATACATCCCTGTCTGGATACGAGCAGGTAGAGGTGGCTCTGGCACAGATGTATCCTAGGGGTAAAACCCGAAAACACCGCTTTGAGCTAGACTCGAACGGGAACTGGTGCACGACAACGGGCCTTGCTGCACTCTTGGTTACAATACTCTTGGGGGATATTTTTTGATAGATTCACAATCTTAGTATGAACCCTTATTAAGGGAAAAATGCCCCTAAGAATATATGTTAGAAGGAAGATCATGAAAAGCCTGGATTGAATCCTATAGACTCATGAGTTAAAGAGATTAAAGTTTATTTATAAGTCATCAACTTTTGTCTTTGGATTACCCTTTATGTGTTACCCCTAACTTTCCTTTTATTCCAGCCAATGGCCGGTAATAGGAGAACTCGGGCTAACAACCGTTGTGAAGATCAGTGTGATTATTGTACTTATGAGATGCCCAATCCAATGGGAGAGGGAATCGCGAACTTTGTCACGCTTCTCTCTCAGCTAACTCAAGTTTTGAATAGAAACACTGGTCAAGAGGAACGTTCAACCCCCCCCCCCCCAAGAAAGAAAAAGTCGCTACTGAAAGCTTCATAAGACAAAGGCCTCCTACTTTTAGTGGATCATCTAATCCCACGATCGATGAACAATGGATCAAATCCATTGAAAAGATATTCTCCATCCTCTAATGCTCTGAAAAAGAGAAGGTTCTCCTGGAGGCTTATCGTATGGAGGGTGAAGCTGATCAATGGTGGACGTTGATCAAAAATACGAAGCCTGAGGAGGAGATCAATGCTTTGGAATGGAAGGAATTCCAGAAGATGTTTTTCGATAAATATTTTCCACGCACCCTCCGTCTTAAGATGGAAAGGGACTTCCTTTCCCTCAAACAGAAAGATGAAGAATCCGTGGGAGCGTACGAGGCAAACTTCACAAGGCTTGCACGATACGCTTCCGGCTTTGTCGTTACCCCCGAATGCAAGGTTGACCGCTTCTTTGGTGGGCCGAAGCCTAGCTTGCGGAAAGCATTAGCGATCCATGACTTCGACTGCTATGAGGAAATTGTCCGATGTGCCCTCAAGGTTGAAATGGAGATCGTAGAATCACAGGGGTATCATGGGGACAAGAAGCGTAAGGTGGACTTCAATGCTGGTGGTCCGATGGATAAATCCAACGGTGCTAAGAAGTTCCAGCACCCCACTTTCCAAAAGTGTGGAAAGAAGCACCCTGGAAATTTCCTTAGGGGGACAAGAAAATGCTTCAAGTGTGGAAGAGAAGGGCACCTAGCTGTTAACTATCACCAAGAAGGAACCGCGACTGCGACAGAGGAGAGGAATGCTCCGTTTGAACCTCAACGCGTTGTTAAATGCTACAAATGCAAAGAACCGGGTCATTTTGCGAATCAGTGCCCTAATCCTTGGGTTATCGGAGGCAACCAGCAACCTCCAAGACAGCAAGGAATAACTTTTGCCATCACTTCTGCCGAAGTGAACCCCGACAACGAAGTGGTGATAGGTACGCTAGTTATTCATTCAAGAATAGCGAACGTACTTTTTGATTCAGGTTCTACGCATTCTTTTATATCTCAAAAGTTTAGTAGAACAATCCCTGCACCACCACAAATCATGGAAGTAAAGATGTCGGTGAGTACGGAAAATGGGGAAATCATTGCATCCCGTGAGTATAAGTCCTCCCCTGTTATAATCTGTGGATTGAATTTCTCGGCGAACCTCGTCATACTCCCTTTGGTGGAATTTGATGCAATTCTTGGCATGGATTGGCTTTCCTTATATAGAGCCAACATAAATTGTCGGGAGAGGGAAATCACACTCCATATGGAGAATCGACCGCCGATTCTTTACAAGTGTCAGGAGGAAGATGAATCTCCTTTAGATCCATCATCTCAAGCATGGATATTACTGCCTTATGAGCACGCATATCTGGCTCAGATGATTGAGTCCAAGGAAGAAACCACCCTTGATGAAATGCCTATTGTGAGGGAATTCGCTGAAGTATTTCCCGAGGAACTTCCTGGTCTTCCTCCAAGAAGAGATGTTGAGTTCTCAATTGAACTTATACCTGGGGCGCTACCAATATCCCAGACTCCATATAAAATGGTTGTTGTTGAGCTTGAAGAGCTGAAGAAACAACTACAGGAGAATCTGGATAAAGGGTTTATACGCCCAAGTGCATCACCATGGGGTGCACCAGTCCTCTTCGTCAAGAAGAAGGATGGGTCAATGCGGCTTTGCATAGATTATCGTGAACTTAACAAAATAATGATAAAGAACAAGTATCCTCTCCCAAGAATCGATGACTTGTTTGATCAGCTGCGTGGAGCACAGTACTTCTCCAAAGTGGACTTGTGGTCGGGATATTATCAAGTAAGGGTGAAGAAGGAAGATATCCCCAAGACTGCTTTTCGTACAAGGTACGGGCACTATGAATTCATAGTAATGCCTTTTGGACTCACCAATGCTCCAGAAATATTCATGGACTTGATGAATAGAGTATTTAGAGATTACCTAGACAAATTTGTGGTACTCTTTATAGATGATATTCTAATATACTCCAAAACCAAGGACGACCATGAGGATCATTTAAGAACTGTACTGGAGACTTTACGCAAGGAGAAGCTCTATGCCAAGTATAGCAAGTGTGAGTTCTAGTTAAAGGAAGTCTCATTCTTGGGCTATATCATCATAAGCAATGAGATATCTGTGGACCCCTCCAAAACAGATGAAATTGAGGGATGGATGAGGCCAACATCGGTAACTGATATCCGTAGCTTCTTGGGGTTAGCTGGATATTATCGATGATTTGTGAGAAATTTCTCACGATTGTCCAACCCTCTTACCAAGCTATCTCGAAAGGGGGTAAAGTTTTCTTGGAGTGATGAATGCGAAGAAAGCTTCAAGGAGTTGAAAAGGAGGCTTATCACTGCACATGTGCTCACTTTACCCACAAGTGGGGAGATTTTTGTGGTATTCAGTGATGCTTCAAAGAAGGGCTTAGGATGTGTGCTGATGCAGAATGATAAAGTGATATCATATGCCTCAAGGCAGTTGAAAATCCATGAGCGAAACTATCCAATGCATGACCTGGAGTTGGCAGCGGTGATCTTTGCCTTGAAAATCTGGTGGCATTATCTCTATGGAGAGAAATGTGAGATATATATTGACCACAAGAGTCTTAAATATATATTCACACAGAAAGAGCTTAATATGCACCATAGAAGATGGATAGAGCTCATTAAGGATTATGACTGTTCAATACATTACCACCCTGGGAAAGCGAACAAGGTGGCAGATGCCCTAAGTAGAAAGGATCCATCTATTCTATCAATTATGAGAATTGAGAAGGATCCAATCTTCTTAGACTTGATGAATATGGATGTGGGAATCATAAAGAAGGGAACATCATCAATCATTTCACAAATGATTGCTCAACCATCTCTTTTGGAAAGGATAAAGGATGCTCAAAAGGATGATGTAGGAATCCAAGAAAAATTGGAAGCTATCAAAAAGGGAAAATCCTCAGAGTTTAATGTTAATGAAGAAGGAATTGTGCGGTTTGGGAAAAGACTATGTGTTCCATCAAGTTCGGAGATGAAGAAGGAACTTTTGGATGATGCACATAGTTCAAATTTCTCTATTCACCCAGGGAGCACAAAGATGTATCGAGATCTCCGAGAAATCTTTTGGTGGGATAATATGAAGAAGGAGATCGCGGAATATACATCAAAGTGCCTGGTGTGTCAGGAAGTGAAGGCAGAGAGGCAGAAGTCTAAGGGGATGATGCAACCATTGCCCACACCAGAATGGAAATGGGAGAACATCACCATGGACTTCGTCACTGGACTTCCAAGGACATCTAAAGGCAACAATGCAATCTGGGTTGTTGTGGATCGTCTTACAAAGACTGCACACTTCATTGCTATTCGAGAGGATTTCTATTTGGATCAACTAGCACGGATATATATCAGGGAAGTGGTACGGTTGCATGGAGTACCACTATCTATTATGTCTGACTGAGATCCAAGATTTACCTCTATGTTTTGGAAGAGTCTTCAGCATGCTCTGAATACTGAACTGAACTTCAGTACGGCCTATCATACTCAAAATGATGGCCAATCCGAGCGGACTATCCAAACACTTGAGGATATGTTGAGAGCGTGCTCAATGGACTTTAAAGGAGGATGGGATCAACATCTTCCTCTAGTTGAGTTCTCTTATAATAATAGTTTCCACTCGAGCATCCAAATGGCACCATATGAAGCCCTGTACGGGAAAAGGTGCAGAACACCGGCATGTTGGGATGAGGTCGGTGAACATAAGCTGCTTGGACCAAAAATGGTCGAAGAAATGGTGGAGAAGGTGAAAACCATTCAGAAGCATATCAAGGCAGCCCAGAGATGACAGAAGAGTTATACAGATAATCGTCGATGAGACCTTGAGTTTAAAGTCGGAGACATGGTGTTTTTACGCATATCTCCGTGGAAGAAAGTCATGAGGTTTGGATAGAAATGGAAGTTAAGTCCAAAGTACATCGGCCCCTTCGAGATTCTTGATCATGTTGGGGCTGTGGCCTATCGACTAGAACTTCCACCTACTATGGACAAGGTGCATGATGTCTTCCATGTATCCCTCTTAAGGAAGTACATACCAGACCCTTCACATGTACTCTCATCCGAGGTGGTACAATTAGAAGACGATCTTTCTTATGAGGAGAAACCAGTGAATATCTTAGATCGTAGAGAAAAAGTTATATGAAATAAGACAATGCCCCTCGTCAAGGTGTTGTGGAGAAACCACAAGTTTGAAGAAGCAACTTGGGAGACGGAGGATATGATGAAGCTATGTTACCCACATTTGTTTTAGTGTGGGAAAAGGAAAATTTCGAGGGCGAAATTTCTTAAGGGGGGAATGTTGTAACGACCCAAAGTTTCATTAATGGAAAATCCCTCTTGATCTAGTTAAATGTTTCTTTATGAAAAATGTTTTTATAAGATGTAAACTTCTTTAGTTTTACGTTATGATTTGTGACCGTTACTTTTATAGACGTTGAACAGTGATCATCTGAGTAGTATAAATATAAGGATCTAACGAACCCATTTCTACTCAGACAAAGGAAGCGATGGCCTCATCCAGTAGAATTTCCCCTTACGAAGCCCATTTGTCAGAGCTCGGAAAAGAGGTGGCATCTTTGGGCTTTTCCCTTGACCAAGCCCAAGCTGATCTTCATCAAGTCAAGCTCGAACGTGATCGTCTTCGGGAAAAGTGGAAGTTGATTGAAATTACCACTCGAGCGATGTTATCCGAGCCGCCCCAAGAGTCTGTCACCATCGCGCACCTTACCCTAAGGTCTTATGCGGCTATTTTAAGGGGTTATGTAACAAATAAGTAGCACCATGTTCATGTACATTATTTTTGTATATAATAATAAATATAATTTCTAGTCATTTTTGATACATTGTAATTAGTTTTTAAAGTACAAATGGTGTTTTTAGTTATTATTTAATTAAGAATTATATTTTATTAAATTAAAGGATTGTTGAATTAAATAATAATTTAATAAAATATTATTATTAATTTTAAATTGTTTTTTATTATGTATAAATGATCTTATAATTTTATGAATGCAATTAAAATTTTTATTAAGGTTTGAAAGCCATTTCTGTCAAAACCCGTGAATTTTTTTATAAATGTCGGTTTTTATTTTAAAAGTGAAAATTCACATATTTATAAAATTACTTAGATAAAATAAATATTATTTTTGGAATCAAGACGTCGAAATTATCCAACGGTGAATTTTTCATAATTTTCTGAGACATTCAAATTTTTGGGTAAAAATTAAATACCATTTAAATATATAATGTGTTTTATGACATCATAATGACTCAATGGTGATGTAATAAAATAACATAATCCTTATGTTCGGCCAATATTTGTTTTATCATTAAAATAATGAGGTTTTGGGTTTGTTTGAAGTACTTTTCAAAGCATTAATGGATCCCTCAACACTTATTCAACACTTTTCCTTTTTAAATTAATTTCCATGGGAGTGTGACTCAACTCCACATAAGTAACACTAATTTTATAATACGTTCGGACCTTGGACTTGTAAAATATTGTTTTCCTCTTTCCTTTTCCAGAAAACCATGGTCGAATACCATGGGATGGTTTTTGGTTTGGATTATTTTAATACAAGGGGTCCCAAACCTAAATAATAAAGAATTCCCTCACCTTTCCTATATAAACCCACCCAAGATCCCACTTCCTCCTCACTAAAATCCCTTGGAGTTCGTCCAACCTCTGCCCTACTCTCTCTATAATCCTCCCAAGGTGCCCCAAGCTCCCAAGAAGCCTCTCACAAGCCTCTCACTAGCCTTTGGAAGCACACTTCCAAGTAAGGGTTTTTTCTTCCTTTCTAAATTTTGTCAATTTTCTTTAAGTTGTATTGCCCTTTTAATTTCAATTATGAATGTTGGGGTATGGTTTCGCACCTCCCACATACTTACCTATTATTGTTTGAATGATGGTATAACCCTTTCTCTCTCATTAAATGCCTCCCATGTAGACCCGTTACTATGCTGAAATTCCGAAAGGAACTTCTCTCTCTTCTTTTACATTCAAGCAATACTTTTGTATCATGAATCTTAATTCCATTTATATTGTTGGGAAATGTATATATATGATATAATTACTGTCCATTACATGTAAATATGATGAGGAACCCCTTTCTCTCTCATCAACCTTTTTTATGAATTCTTATGTCACGCCGTTATGCTGCCGAGATCACACCGATTTTCTAAGCCAATGTCTTTGTGTAGTGAATACCATGCCCATTTCTCCATCAAGGGTATTCACCTTTATGAACATTTACTTATTGATTATAATGTTTCATGTATGAATTCCACATTCCTTTATCGTGGAATAAATGATTATGTTTTATGAATCCATGTTTTATGATCCATGTGGCACACTTATGCATAAAATGAAATGTTTAAGAAGGGTACGCCCTTTATAGCGCTCCAATGCATTGGGTAAAGTATAGTATCATGATACGTCATGTGCAATGAGTTTTTTTACTCATTCTAATTCAAGTGCAACGAGGGTTTACTCATGCTTCAAGTGCAATGAGGGTTTACTCATGCTCCATGTGCAATGAGCCTTGGATCATGCTAATACAATGTTAAGTGTTGTTGCCACATTTCCATGTTTTGATTATCATTCGTTATCATGCCTTTATGTTCATGTTTTATTATGCTCTATTGATATGCCTATTGCCTAACATATATTGTACTCCTCATTTTATTCATTGTTTACTCCCTTAATGGGCTTTATAGCTCACCCTTTTCTTATGCATGTCCTTAGGTTATCCCATGCAATGCTAAGTACGAAGGAATGTAGTGGTCATGTAAAGGAAGTTTTCAATAAAGATGTTATATTTCAAGTTTAAAGTTTTTATGTAATGATCCTAATCCCCAAATACACTAAACCTCTTGATCTTCTTTGTTTTATCAAGTGAAGTTTTATGTAATAAATAATGCATAAGTTGTATTAAAAAAAGCAGGGTTGTCATAGATATACTCAGACTCTACTGTAGAATTTACCACCACACCTTGATTTGAGCTATTCCATCTCACAACACCTCCATTCAAACTGAATATTTATCCATTCTGTGACTTCATGTCATATTGATCAGTCTAGAAACTAGCATCTACATGTCCTCTGATTACTAGTTCCTCATCTCCTCTATAAACCAGGAACATGTCCTCAATACGCCTCAGATACTTAAGGATAGTCTTGACTTCCATCCAATGGCAGTCTCTTGGATCATCTTGATATCTACTTATCTCACTTAATGCATAAGAAACATCAAGAATTATATATATAATATCATATATGACTGACCCAATCAAAGATTGCATAAGGGATCTTTCCATTTTCATCATTTCCTCATGTGTCTGAGGACACATTTTCTTGGAATGATGAATTCCATGTGACACTAGAAACAATTCCCTATTGGACTATTCCATACTAAATAACTGTAAAATATTGTCAATGTATGTACATTGAATCAGGCCCATAATTCTCTTGGATATATCACGATGGATATTAAACCCAAGAATATATGTTGCCTAACCCAATTCATTCATGTAGAAGAATTTATCATACCATTCCATAACTGACAGTAAGACATGAAATTTGTTTCTAATTAATAATATGTCATCAATAAATACTATTAGGAAAACAATTGCACATCCACAAATCCTTTTGTAGACACAAGGCTCACATTCGTTCTTAAAAATGCCAAATTTCATTACGGCTTCATCAAAATGAATGTTCCATGACATTGACCCTTGCATTAATCCAGAAATGGATTTCTGTAACTTGAATACCTTGTTGGAATCCTTTGGAATCAAAAACCCTTCAGGGTGTGTCATGTAGAAATCTTCCTGGATGTTCTCATTAAGTTATGTTGTTTTGACATCAATTTCCAAAATTTCATTTTCATGGTAAGAAACAATGGACAATATAATTATGATGGATTTCAGTATTGCAACTGGTTAATAGGTTTTATCATAGTTCATTCTTTGGCACTGTCTAATAACTTTTTCAACCAGTCGTGCTTTATAGGTGCTGAATTCTCCCTCCATGTACAGTTTCATCTTGAATACCCATTTATTACCAATAAGCATTACATCAACTGGAGGATCTACCAAAATCTAGACTTGGTTTTGGTACATAGAATCCATTTCAGAATTCATTTCTTCTTTCCATTTTACAACTTCTGTTCCTTAAACTGCTTCCTTGTAAGTAAGTGGATCATCATTTTACACCAATAATGGGTCACCATACTTAGTGACAAGAAAACCACATCGTTCTGGTTATCTCACCACTCTTTTGCTCCTACGTAATTATTTTTTCTCTTGAATAGATTGTTCTTCCACAGGGCTTTGTTGAATCTGTTCTTGTACCAACTTTTAAGTATCTAGAGCCCTCACTTCATCAAAGTCTATCTCACCCCCACTATCTATTTTGGAGATGTGCTCCCTCTCAAGGAATATGGAATGTTTTTCCACTGTAACCTTTTTATATGAGGGTTTGTATAGGTAATATCCCCTTGTTTCGTTGGGATATTCTATAAAGATGCACTTTGTGCCTCAAGGTGCATGTTTATTACCTGATGAGGCCTTAAAAAATTCTTCTATACCCCACAAATGTAAATTCGAAAACATGGCTTTCTGTCCACTCCATAACTTGTATGGAACACAATTTATCGATTTAGTTGGTACTTGGTTTATTGTGTGTGATGTTTTTTGTAATGCATAACCAAAAAAGTATGATGGAAGACTCACATGACTCATCATTGATCTCACCATTTCCAACAGGGTGTGGTTCCTCTTTCACTTACACCATTCCACTGAGGCGTGTAAGGAGGAGTGAGTTGAGATAGAATCCAAAACATCAGTATGAAATCAATCAAGTCCTGATTAAGATACTCAGATCCTCTTTTTGAGCGGAGTTTCTTAATCTTCTCACAAACCTGGTTCTCAACTTCATTCTTGTATTCGTTGAACCGATCAAAATAATCTGACTTATACCTCATTATGTAAATATATCTATATCTACTAAAATCATCAGTAAAAGTTATGAAGTAAAAGAACCCAGCACTTGCTTCAACTAGAAATGGTCCACACACATCTGTCTCAAATAATTATACAATCTCTTTAACCCTTTCATCTTTCCCACTAAATAGAGATTTAGTCATTTTTTCATGTAGAGATGCATGGCATACACCAAGTGGGTTTAGTTCAAAAGAATATAAATACCCATATTGATGTAATTTTGCCAAAAATTTCTCATTTACATGATCTATCTGGTGATTCCAAAGTTGGGTGTGGTATGAGTCATGTGAATTAACTTTTTCATCGATTTCTATTACATGGTTTGTGTAGTCTAAGACATAAAGGTTGTTATAAAAATTTTCCATACCAAAACTAATTCTATCTTTATAAATGTAGAAATATTCATTTCCAAACATGAAGATGAATCCATCAGTATCTAATCTAAATACTGAAATAATTTTTTTTGGATATAGAGGGTACATAATAACATCCTTTCAATACCAAGACCATCCTAATATGAAATGTGAGGTGGTAGTCCATGATAGCTACAACATCAAGTCTGGCTATCTTCGTTGCTCGTAGATCTACCTCCCCTCGACCAATCTTCGTGAATCTACTTGGATTATCTATTTGGATACATATTTGAGCACCAAGATCTATATATAATACCGAATTTTTAGAAACAGAATGATTTTCATTCGAAAACAAGTGCACCTGAAGCATCACCATACTTCCTTGGCTGGGTGCAGTTTTTCTTCATTGACACTTTTTTCCACATGAGAAACAAACAGACTCTTATTCTCTTGCATCCCCTTTGATCTAACTTTTCTTGGAAGACCTTGAAGAAGATTTGGGCTTAAAGATCTTTTCCTTCCCTTTCCTTTTATTCCCCATAAGGATATAAGGCTTTTCATGCTTCATATCATTGTGCACTTGGAGAATTAGGATAAGAAGATCAGATAGAGACTTCTCTATGTTGTTCATGTTGAAATTTACAACAAAGTTATGGAATATATGGGGGAGTGATGAAAGAATATGATCGATACCCAGTTCTTCGGGGAGTTTAAACCCTAGAAACTCCAAGCATTCAATGTAGCTAATGATCTTGACTACATGAGGCCTAGCTGGGGCACCCTCTCTATTATAGCTCTGGAATAGAGCCTTGGAGATCTAAAACATTTCTTGTCTTGGTCTCTCCTAGTATAGACCATAGAGGTTCTTTCGCATTCTATAGGCATCCATGTCTTCATGAGACCCCATGATCTCACTAGAAATTTATGATAGTATCAAACATTGAACATCGAGTGCATCGTTCAAATGTTGATCATAGACCAAGAAATATTCATCACTCACCCGTTGGGCAGGTGAATCATGAAGTGAGGACTCCAACACCTAAAATGTTCATTCATGGTGTAGGATAACTTGAAGGTACATAAACTATTCCTCAAAGTTATAGCTTGTAAGGTTAATGTCTTTATTCAGAATTGATCGTAGAGAGAATTTGGTTGACAAGTTTTTCATATTGATTCTAAAAATTAAAATAGCATATTTATCAGTACATTTTGATTACATTTTTTGAAAAATAATAAATGAATTTACTAATTTTCCCACTATTTTATCAAGTCCCAATGGCCCTCACCCTTGAATTTAGAATTTCCAGTGTCCATGACATTCTAGTGTCAAGGATCCATATTCCCCTTCGCATAACCCAAACAAGGTTTGGTCAAGCAATTGGAAGGTATTTAGGTAGGTAGGTCTTTGACATCTTCCAGCTTACAGTTCCTTGATATGTTGAGTGAACTCCCCAATCCTGAAATCCTGACTTGGATTACCTCAACACTTGCCTCCATTTTAGAAAAAGTCTAGCAAGGGATACTCCTGTTGAGGTAAAATGTTTATGTCAACCCAAAACCTTCATAAGGGATTCCTTTATTAAAGTAATTATCTTGTGGCTGTTCTTTAATCGTTTATATTATTTATCACGTTCAGATGTGATTAATCATTGTGTCGAAGAATCCAAGTGTAGACATCCTCTAGCAGTGATCCACATGTGCACCACGTATCTCTAGACGTCGCCAAAGGATTTTCCGGGTGATAGCGTGGAGAAACCTTTTCTTTCATTGTTCGCCTTAGATTGTCTTCATCTGATGGAGGAGGATCTCTCTCGGTCTTGAGAGTGTTATTTGAGGAAGGATTTCTCTCGGACTTGAGGGAATTCTCCTGAATTGTTGTGTACAACGATTAAGGAAAAGTGTTGGGCTTGTAAGGATATTTATAATCGGGTTTGAGGTTATAGAGTTATGACAATAAATAAATGTGTTACGTGTTTTACTTATTTCATTAACTATTATATAAAACCCCCATGTCAAATCATAAATTCATTGACATGCGCCCACCCAGATTATAATAATTATCATTTAATAAAAAAATATTATTTCCTCAAAATTCCAACTAGAAAAACTACACCACATGTAATTATTAATACATGGATTGTACATGTTTTTCATAATACTACACGACATGTAATCATTAATACATGGAGTGTACTTGTTTTTCTTTTTCTTTTCCAAAATAAAAACTACGCGGCGTGTAATCATTAATTCATTGCGTGTACTTGTTTTCAAAAAAAAAATTACATGACGTGTAATAATTAATATACGTCGTGTAAATATTTTGATTTAATTCTTCCACATAAATTAAAACGATTTAGGATTCCTTGATTAATTATTAAACCATGTATGGGAATAATATTTATTCTACTTGAGATACTTGGATACACTAATTGTGTGAGCCTCTAGGCCTCCTTCTCATTGGCATTAGGCGGGTTTGTCTAATGTCCAAGATTACTATCTAGAAACGGGTCAAGGAACCCAAGAGAAAGAATTTTATGTTGCATTGACGTGTCACCTCATACGAATGCTTACCGTTTAATTGAATATATTTTTCTCAATATATCATCAAGCATGTTTCATGGCAGTGACATAAAACAATATGCTTGATCTTTCATTCTTTGACTTCCAAAAATAAACTCATCATTACACTATGGCCATGGAATTTGGGCGATTGTTCTATTTTAGTCAATGGGACCGAGATATCTGCTTCCATAAATATGGAAGGGACAAATCCTTCCTTGACTTATCCATTAACAAAATTTCGTTTGTGATGCACCCAACATACCCTACTTCCCACCAACTGTCTACATGATAGTTTTTGTCAGAAAATATAAGTGTGAGAGTCATGGCACGAGTTAATGATAATATTCTAGTCTAAGGACCATTACACACGCTCGCAGATAGAAATATCCGATGACAAAAAAGAAATGCAGAATTACTACTGGAGGGTATTTTCTAATAATCTTCCATCTTGGATATTACTAAGTGTGAACTCCATGAGAGAGAGTCTCATATTCTTACGAGTACTCACACATGACGGTCTATATACTATGTGCCCTATCATAGTATTTCACCCATCAATAGAACTGTATTTATGAATATTGTTTTAACATTTCAAGGTTCTCATCATAGCGGGGATCTACCATGACCTTATTAATTCAAAAAATATTCCAGGACATTATTATAATATAGTCATGTAGAACAATGACCAATATATAATGAGTGTACATTCATGTAATCAAAGTACAAATAGTTGATTCTGAGGACACCAACTCTAACACATAATGCATGTGTGAGCAGTAGGAAAATCAATGTAAATGACATTAATAACTATAAAATTAATATTTTTGAATGAATTATGGTGATACATAAATTTTATGTTTAATAATAAAGTATAATTTATGATTAATGTTTTTTATTTTAAATCCATTATTATCTTGATGTATTTAATGTCAATTTTATCGAATTGTCCTAAAATGACATTAATGATATTTTATGTTAAATAACATATTATTAAATTATCTAAAAAACATGAAGGATGAAAAGTGTAGTGTAAAATATTCTAAAATATCAACCATGGTCCATTTTTTATTTTCATTCCAACTTAAATATAAATTAATAAACCTTAAATATTGAAGAATTTGTTATCATGACAATAGTGAAAATAGGTTAACGAAGGGGTTAAACCAAAAGAGAAGTTTTAAAATTCAACTTAAACCTATTGAACTATTATTTGATGTAGTGTTTTTTATTTTTATATGTCCTATAATCTAATTTATTTACATTTTTCAATTGAAATTATTATTATTTTTATTATATTATATTTTTCTAAAAAATTACAAGTGTGTCCTCACCCCTCTTTTAAAAGAAACCACATCTCTTATCTTCTACAAACATAGTTAGCCACATAGCATGAACAAATAAAAAAATATACATTAAAAAATTTCATAGAAACATTCAATACGATTTGGTATTCTTTAAAGTCTAACCCAAGTGTCCATAACGAGGAAATAAATTATAATTCTCAAAGAAGAGGAGTTTAAACACACTTATGAAGTAAGTCAATACTAACATAAGTGTTTCTTATAGAACATTTATTTTTATGAGACATATGTGATATTCAGCACTTTTTTATTTCACGGGGTGTATATAATCATGTTTTATATTTTTATCATGAATATAAGGCTTTGGCTTTAAAAATTACATAATCTTGAGTTTTTTTCATGAATTTACTTTTTTCACATTGAGGATCTTTCTAGGATTAAAATTTTAGATAATTAGTTCTTAAAACATACATTAATAAATCCATGTAATAAAAGGTGAAACATCTAATCAATATTCATTTTTTCCATAATATATAACATTTAATATGAGGAATAAATTATTTTAATAGAAAATCATCATAACTTTCAACTTCACCTCTTCATTTACAATACCAATCCTTAAATACAATGAATAAATATATAAAAACATTGTATGATAATAAAAATCATACTAGGGGATACCGAAAAGATGTAAAACTAGTAGTCCTAGGAAAAAATGAAATCTCATATACAATTTACCATTATATTCAATGTTATTTTATATTTTGAAATAAAACATTATCACATCAAAAACACACACAACTTTTTCTCAATGTAAATCATTAAATCCCCTAATAATTAATTAAAACCTTTTTTGTTGAATTAGACAATAAAAATTATTAATCATTTTAAAATTGTGTTAGATGTAACTAGAGCCATGTAAAATCCATAAGATAAAACCATTGTAAGATCCATCTTATTTACCTGTTAATAGAAGGAACATTACCCAATGTATTGGAGATCTCTCTGGGATCACCCAACATTTATGTTATAATGGGCACAACCAGTGCTATCTGGACCACCCCATCGTATAAGCTGTAACAAACTCACATGATAATATCTGGGATTCTCTATCATATAAGCTATAATGGGGTGACCTGATGCTATGTTGGCCACCAAATTGTATAATTACAAAGTACCATATCTTGAATAAAAAAATTTTATTCATTCAATTTTACATAAAGAAACATTTTAATAACTCCTTTAATCTCATAAAAAAATAACATTTTGATATCAAAAGACACTTCTCATTTAAAAAAATTCAAAATAATTATATCAATTTCTTTTGAAAATTCATTTTCAATACTAAAATAAAAAAAATGGAAAAACATTTTTCATTGAATGAAACATGAAATCACTAAAAAGAATCCATAAATCAGATTATGTTCATGGTGGAGGAATTTTGTTTTTCATTTTGTAGACTAAAAATTCCTTTTTTGTTTATGAAAACGTTCAATAATAAAAATGTAAAAATATTACTTTTGAAAGCATTTAAAAATAATGAAAAACCATTATATAAAAATATTTTATTTCCCTATGAAAAAATTAATAAAATTATTTTAAAAAATATATAATCATGGAAGAGAAATACATTTTGAAGAAAAAACATTAAAAGTCATCTTTTGTTATTAAAAATCCATTATCACTTGGGGAAAACATGAATCATAAGATCTATGAAATATTAACACTAAATAATTTAAATACAATGAGAATTAATTAATTATTTACATAATATGTGAATGGATCTATATACACATCCTTAAATAATATAGGTGGATATCATCAAATAATTTCTTCAATGAATAGAGATTGAGATGAAGTCCCTTACCTTTAGTTCTAATTGGAACATGTGTATTTATTTTCCTAAATAATAAAAATATCTTAATTATTTACATTATTTAGAACCTTTTAACGTTTTTTTACTTTTATTTCACTTATTATATTTTTTATACAATTGAATAATATATTATTATTAACTGTGGTGTTTTTTCAATATTCGGTTTATATGTCAAAAATGATTTTGGTATGTTAAATATGCTCACAGAGGTCATGACATAAAAATTTAGAAAATAATTATGATGAAATAATAATCATATTTATATGTTAATGATACTATTAGAACCAATCATGAATGTTTCTGATGATAAATTATCAAATGATGCGACATTGGAGATGGTTGGCAGTGCATGTACAATAGTAACGTTTCAATTTATCATTGATGACTATGGAAAGATGGTAAGTAACATTTTATCATTATATAATGACAATTATATAATAAATAACATATTATTTAATAATATAAAATTAAATATATCATTCCTGTGATGCGGTGGTAAAAAAGCAATCACTTCCCTTTTAGGATGCGGTAGTCCATACATTCACAAATGACGTTATCCATTTTTCAGTCTATGAAAAGGTAATAAAATTGATATGTTATTATTAAATAATGATAAATATATCATTAATATTATATTTATTTCATTTATATAATATATTTTCCTTATCAATACCATTATTACCTACTATGTAACGTGTTGGTGAAAAATAATTCAGATTGCTTGGTGAGGTGGTAGTCTGCCATAGACAAGAGCGACGTTTTCATATCCCATATGGAATGAAATATAAAACTTTTCTGTAACATATAATGACTATAAATGTATAATTATTTTATTAATATCATATATAAACTCTATATCCATCATTATACTCAACCATGAGTGGTTGAAATGGAAGAACAAACAACATCATTCCTTGATACAGTCGTGCGCCATACACATGAATAATGATTTCGTAACCCTTTTTATGGATGTGTTTGTGAGTGTAGATCATAAAAATAATATAAAAACAACTAATTATATTTTTGACATTTATTTTATTATATAATCATGGTATAATAAATAATTTAATGGGGTGGATAAAGAAAGAAAATAAAAATGCATGTTGATGAATGTTACCTCTACCTTGGGTAACTCATTTTGGTTCTCACCAAAGAACATAATTAGATATATTTATTCAAAATTTATGGATTATAGGATGATTGGATGGAATTATAGAATGATTTATGTTATGTATTTTCTTAGACAAAAGGATTTAGAGATGTCAATATTGGAGGATATGGGGAGGCCTTTTATAAATGAGGTGTGTGGAAAACAAGTACTTTATTGAAATATAGGATTCCACCCACATTTTTTCATGTACATAGGCCATAATAATGCACCAAAATAGAAAATATAAATTATAAATTCTAAAAATGACACAAAATATTTTTTATGGAAATGTCTCTAGGTTATATTTCAGTTAAGAATAATGTTTAACCAGTAAGATAACTTGTTTTTTACCTTGATCGCTGAAATTAATTTTAATTTTTTTTTCACTAAAAATGTCGGTAAAACACTAAGATTTCCATATTATAAATAATAAGTTATTATTATAAAAAATTTGGAATTCATTTTTCTAAATTTAATTCACATAATTGTAAAATTTTAATTTAATATTAATCCCCCAGACATGGTGAGACAACGAGTTTTTAAGAAGTGTTTTTTAGAAAAATATGACTTTATATTAACTCTACAACGAATAATAATAATTTTATGGGACTAAATTAATACATAATTATATAAATTTTATATATTTCATTGAAAATTTTACCCATTATGTGTTATTTTAATTAATTAGAAAGGAGAAATATTAAAGAATCATTCATAGATGGAGTTCTCAAGACAAAAACCGTAGTCCGTTACTCTCACCCTCATAGTGAAGAAAGTGGTGTTTGTTCCAATCCCGCACCACCTGGTGGGGGGGGATCTCCAACATCACCCAAGAGAGCTAAGAAGTTTATTCCCTTCTCGAACTGATATTTTTTAACTCCTTATCTAAAATCTTCTTGATACCCTAATGTCCCGGATCTAGTGGATGGCTTCCCTAACATTCAGTTGTCGACTTCGGAGTTCATAGAAACTACAATGCTCCTTAACCACAGCTTGGTAGCTCAGGTCAAACAGAGACTTTATTCAGTTGATTCGTTCGATAGGTTTCTCTTCGGCTCATAGAATTTTTAGGAGAGGGTGGCAGTAGTCTTGATTGATAGCCACCACATTATGATTCATTTCACGTCAGAGGAGGATACCATTAGTGCCTGGTTGAGGGCTCCACACAACTTCAATGGATTTCATTTATTCCTTTTACATTGGACCTTCGACTTCCATATGAATTAGGACTCTCCTACAACTATGGTCTGTGTGATTTTTCAAAATTTAAATTTTCTATTTCAGAATCCATCATTCATTAGAATGATTGAAAATCTGTTTGGTAGCTATCCATGTTCTGATAGTCATACTACAGATGTATTTCATTCTTTTAACCTACGGGTTTGTTTGGAAATGTATGTTTCAAGGATTATATTCGAGTATTTCAAGGTAGTAATTGGTGAGGAGTACAGCTGCAGGAAACAGGTTTTCTAAGAGTCTTGGGTGAATTTTTATTTTACCCTCAATCTGATGGGTCATTTATTGGATAATTGTCATTAGGGAGTCCATGATTCTATTAATGGAAGAGCCAGTGGAAAGGTCCTAGAGAACCGAGATGAAGCTGGATTGTTGAAACAGTTGTCTATAGATATGGATGCAAGAGGATAGGGGGCCAATACCAACAACTTGAAGAACAGGTGGGACGTGCCTCAGCAGTCACAGCCTGTAAAGGATAAGCGGCCCGTCGGTATCCCAATGGTCCTAAATATGTCATTAGTGGCTGGTAATAGTGTGGAATGGGAGAAGAAGGTAATGGAATAGGGGGTTAATCCAAAGTATTCTGAGGTTTTTAATAGGTTGAAGTTGGACCTTTTTTATTCTCCCTTTGTCAATGAGCTGACCTTTCTTGAGTGGGTAAGGGTTAGATCTTGTCTAGTCTGGTATGAGGCTGCTCTTGAGGAAAGTCCTACGAATGGGGGCTTAGTGGATATGGAACAATGGGAAGGTGGTGAGGTGGATGCTACATTTTCTTTTTATTCGGAGGTGTTGAGATCTGGTAAGGATGATTTCGTTATGGGGAGATAGGAATTGGGTAGCCAATCTAGTGTTGGGAAACTAAAAGACTCTTTCTCAAGGTACCATCATCCAATCATGTTGAGAAAAATTTTTGTAGGCCTTTCATATGTTGGTTTGGGTTCTGATATGAGTATTCTGATTGATGCAGATGGGGATCATGTGATAGAACCCAATGGAAATGATCCTAGTATTTCAGATTCAAGCCCAATGAATTGCATTAGTTAGAGTAGGAGGAAATTCCAGAAGGATTACTCCTCACTTCCCCCACCAGTTGAGACCCGGTCATATAAAAAGCTCAATGAAAATAAAGTAGATGTAGAGGTTGTGGATAATCAGACCCTAGAATAAATGTTATATTCTAAAGATGAAGTGGTCGAATAGGTTTTATTGATTAATCCGTCTAATGAGGAGGCAACTAAAATGATGGGGAGGCCCCTAAGGGGTACCCTCAATGAGGAAAAATACTCTTGAGTTGATAATCAAGGCCTAATTTTATGGGGGGGCTTTAATAAAGGTAATATCAGTCTGGAAGAGTATATACAGTCTTAGGATCATTTGGCATCTGAAGTAGAAAATATGATGTTGACTGTTCTAAAAATTGATCCAGGTTCTATCTCTTGGAATTTTTATATGGAAATATTATCTGATAAGATTAAATTATTATTTAATTTTTTTTTTCTTAAATGGGTTTAATCTACTGAAGTGGTTGGGATGTATGATTGGTCATTTTGTGTTGGCCTTTTGAGAATATTTTGCTTGTGTTTGAAGTGTTTCTTGGTGACATTCTCCCCGCATTATATACAAGAATTCTCTATATGGGGATCAAAGCATTAAAACTTCACTAGTGTTGGCCTTTTGGAATTGGTTGTTTGATATAGAATGGATACACCATCAGTTCCGGGCCCATACAATTTTGCACGGGACCTCTTGCTGAGTGGTCAGACAATAGTGAAGGTTTATCATTTTGATACAGCGGCTGGGGAGGGGTTGTCCCTATATCTTGTTTATGGGATTATGGTTTTAATCATTTATAAGTTGGATCCTTTGGTTTCTCACTTTTCCATAAATGTTCTGATAATAAAAAAATTCAGTCAAAAAGTTGATATGTTTTACCTTTTAAAATAGTTTTTAGAAAAACCCATATTTAAACCCAAAAACAAAATTCTATTAAAACATAATATAAAGCGATTAAAAATTAATGAAATAATACATAGTTTAATTTAAAACATATTCAAAACATATTGGGACATTTAAATTAATTAATTTATTAAAATAAATGACTTTTTTACAAAAATAATTATTTTCCACTATTCACAAAACAATAATTAATTTTTAAAAAAAATACTAAAATATAATCCATAGTAAATTTTGATATGAATATTTTAGAAATTTTATTACTTTTTTCATATTTAAATTCTCAAATATAATAAATATTCTTTTATATTAAAACTTATATGAAAATTGTTTTATCAATATAATTTTTTTGATTAAAAACTACTTAATATTATTAAAACTAATATAACAATTTAATTCATATTAATAAATAATAAAATTATTTACACTATAATTACCAAGGTTGTTACATCCTTACCCTCTTTTATATATTATACCCATGTAATTTTATTCACATGTTAAACAAGTGGGACATTTTTCCCTCATATAATTTTTAGATTCACATGTTGCATCTTCAACCAAATAGTTTTTCCATAAAAACATAACACAGTGAATCAAATTATTCCTCAAAAATTTATCCCAATAGTCATGAACCAAAATTGGATATTCCTCAACAAAAATATTCTCTTCCAACTGAACTACTCTAGGCCTCAGAACATGAGATGGATTTGATACATATTTCCTTATCATTAAAACATGGAATACAATGCATACCTAAGATAAAATTATAAATAAGACCACTTGGTTGGAAAATGATCCAACTTTATCAAATATTTCATAATGTCCAATGATCTACGGACTCATCTTCCCCTTCTTTCCAAAAGGCATCGCACCTTTCCATGGAAGGTCTTTTAAAAATATTTGTTCACCTACCTCTAATGAAAGACATTTCCTTTAGTTAACTGCATAATTTTTCTACCTACGTGGAGTTATTCCCATATGTTACTAAATAAACTGTAATTTATTTTCCATTTCCTCTACAAAAACTGGTCCCATAAACATCCTTTCTCCTAGATCATCCCAAAATTATATTGTTCGGATCCTCTTTACAAATAATTTGTAAAATGAATCCATCTATATATTGGAATAAAAATTATTTTTATAAATAAAATATACAAAAGAATAATGTAGATCAAAATTTCCCTTGTAATCCATTGAATAATAAATATTAATATCTTATATGGTTTGAATTTTATGCTTAGATTGTCTATCCAATTGAGGATGAAAAGATTTATTGAAATTTAATTTAGTACCCATTGAATTATAGTCCTTTCCAAAAATTAGATGTGAACCAAGGATCATGGTCTAATTAAATATAGAAAGGCACTCTAGATAACCTGAATATCTCATTTATATACAGTGAGAAAGACCATCTAAAGAAATTTTATATATAGTATTAATGAAATGAGCAGATGTTGTTAATCTATCAAAAATAACCCAAATAGAATGACCAAAAATCCATAGTGTCGATATCTAGTCAGAGATATAGTCTTCATAATGTATGCATCCTTCACATTCAAATGATGGTAACTAGACCTCTAGTGAAGATTCAAAAAATATTGTGTTCACAGGAGTTAATTAGTGAAATTGACAATATGAGGATAATGATACTAGTTCATAACATTGATGTTATTCATGGCTCTATAATCATTAGAAAATCTAATTGAACAATCTATATTTTTAATAAATAAAATATAAGAACCTCATGGTGAGTTAATAGGTTGGATGAAACTAGTATCTATTAACTCGTAAAATTTATTTTTTAATTTTAGAAGATACACTTGAGACATTTGATAAAGTGGTTTAGAAATAGAATTTGCATCAGCTACTAGGTCAATAATAAACTCAACACCCTGATTACTAATAAAAAATAGACAATATTATGAAAAAACCTCCAATTATTAATTTACTACTAGAACATCTATAATATGAACATTTTTTTAAATTTTAAACAATATGAGCTAGGTAACATTAACTAATATCTCAAATAAATATCTTTTCTTTATGGTAATTTAGCAAAGGAATGAAATCATTGAACATAAATTTATTAAAAATGAAATCTATCTTATGACGATAAACCAAAATATATTCCATACCAATAGTGATATCATACTATACTACAGACATTTCTATAACATTTATAGGAATGACCATCCCACTGATAACAACAGAAATATTTCTATAAATCAGGTTTCCTTTAATACATCAAACCAAAACGTTGACCAATAGTCGTATCATACATAAATTAGGGAATATCCCAAATTTACATAAACATTTATCATTAATGGATGAATTTGAAGATCTAGATTCAAAAAATATATTGTAATAATTTGAATACACATAAAACATACCTTTCACCACTTCATTTTAGGCCCCAACATCAACTGTAGTAGTAGAAAATGTATTTGATACACCTTTTCGTTTCCCATAACGATGACTTCTAACATGTGAAACTATCTTTGGATATGAATTAGAAAAATGACGCAACACGTTGCAACTAAAATACCTCACCAATTTCTGGCTATCAGTTACCCCATTGTTTGTATGTTTAGGAATCATTTCATTATAGTCATGAGCCCTATGACCAATCTCACCACACTGAAAATAATTCCAGATCCTTTCAAAATATCTATGATATATAATTTCCACACATGGAAAATTTAGGGGTCTTAAAAACAGACTTCTTATCTAGTTTTTTCTCCATTTATTACCACCATTCCCTTTTTAAATTGTTTCATCTCGAGGAACATATATTTCAGAAAACTCCATCTCAACATTCTAAGCACAACAAACCACTTTTTCATAAAATTTAATTTTTCAACTGTCTAATGATCCTCATATATTTATTTTGGACCCTATGTAAAATCTATTAATTTTAATATAATAGTATCTAATAAAATTATGTACATACCTGGACAATATTGTGAATTAGGTCCCATATAAAGGTACAACATCTTCATAACTCAGCCTCAATCAAAGGAATGGTTTTTCAATACATATTCAAACAACCGAATTAAAATATTTAGTAATTAAAATATCCTTTAATGTCTTTTATTTTATGGAATCAATAAAATTTTTCTCTCTGGTATTCATTAAAAAGACCAACAACAATAAAAAACACCATCAAAATCATAAACAACTGGAGTTACAATCTGTAATTTTGAACATCCCATGAATTAAAATATCATTCCTATATAATTAATCCAACCTTTTGATACCACAGGGTTTTATGATCTAGTAATGAAGGGGTATATTTCCATATGGAATTATCAACAAAATACACATTCTTTCATGTTACATTAGGTTACTCTCTAGAATTGATACCACCACTATTTATCGCTTCTGTCAACTTATAAATCACTATAACAAAACTCTTCTGTTCTGATTCCAACAATATCAGGATGGTGATTAGGAATAAAATTTTCCTCTTGGATGATTCTGACTATATCTTCCCTATATTCATTGAAGAAATCCATTCTATTTAAAAAGAGTTTATTAGAAGAAAAAAGGTAAATTTTAAATTCAATCTCATTTAAACCTAACCGTAATGTAAAATATTTTAATGGAAAGATATAAACATTTTCCTAACTTATAATGTTTTATTAACCATCCATTGAGACAAACTATAAGGGCTAAACATTAAATATTACATAGTATTGAGTTTTCGTAAAGAATTTAATTGAATTCTCTTTGAAGACCTCTTTAGGATTATAGTTTTAGATAATTAGTGTAACATCCTGGTTCCGGAAGCCACATAGAGGCACCTCATACCCTGTTGGTCACATGGACTCAAGCGAATTTCCCCAAACACCAGAGGCTACTGACTAGTAGCGATGGCCTTGGGTGTGATTGCGGGGAAACTATGCTTTCATTAGAAGAGTACACAACAGAAGTGAATAAAACATGAAATAGCAGAAGCAGTAAATATCCCACAATAATAAATAGAAGAAGACTAAAATAATAAACAGCAGGAGAACAATTGTGTATATATGAAATGTTGCACGATACATATGTCTAGGGAAGCAACCAAACAATTCACAATTCTGGAAATAGAAACATTACCAAAAAAAGTACAAAAGAAAGACAGAAAGAAACTCCTCATCATCACAAGCCTCGGCTTGGTCCCATTCTCTCCTTCTCCAAGGAAATCATGTAAATAATGTCGAAGGGAACTTGCCCTTGTCTAAAACTGCAACAACATATTCTTATTGGGGCCAAAAACATGGCCCAAATAGGGAGTGAGACGAAATCCCAGAAGGCAACCACATGAAGATCGGTTCCTAACAATCAGTGAGTATATGGAAGGTAATAGTGCAGTAAGTAGTAAATAGTAACACTAAATAGAAGGATGTAATCAGTAAGCAGTAAAATGATGATATACAGCAGTAATCAATCCACAGAACAACAAGCAGTAGAGAAACAACTGCTAACCACAACAAGAACCCCTTTGGGAGGTACTCACAGCCAACCCCTCTTGTCCTATCCAAGAAATACCAACAACCCTTAGGGCAGTGCACTAAGCCTAACCCCTCTGGTTTGGTCATACGAAATTACAATTCACTCGGGGGAAGCTTGCTCGGTCAATTCCCATTATAGTATAGGGTAGTCATGGATTTTGTGAGGAAGATCACGCAGTATAACCCTCTTATAGCCCCAAGGTCTAGAATGTCACTACGGAAGCTCGCTCGGTCAATTCCTCCTATAGTCTCAGGTCTATCACATACTCTCAAAGCAAGCTCGCTCAGTCAATTCCTTCTATAGCCTAGAAAAAGGGTTTTAAAAAAGAAAAGGAAAGTAAATACTCTATGAGGAAGCTCACTAGGTCTAACCTCCTATAGCCTATAATATCCAAGACTCTCTAGGAAGCTCACTCGGTCTATCCCCTGTAGTCTACAATGTCCAAGACCCTCTGTGGAAGCTCACTCGGTCTACCCTCCTATGTTCTATAATATTCAAGACTCTTTGGGAAGCTCACTCTGTCTATCCCTTATAGTCTATAGCACCAGGTTCTGATAGTCCCTTGCCAGTCAGTGCATAATAATGCTATAAGGACAATGTACACCTACTGAGCTACTTGGCTAACCAATCTACAACATAACAAGCAGGTCTAGAATATAATTCCATTCTACGGTCAAAAGGCCTAGAAAACTGGTATAGCGGCCAAAGTCTAACAAGACCCGAAGGTTGTAACAAGATAAAGGCATGGAAAAAACATCCAATCATGTCAAAAATCAAAAAACATGATCAAATTACCTCTACACAAGTATACAAGCAAGGCATGAAAACAACAGGGTCAAAAAGGTAAACACGCAATACCCCGTTCATGGGTATTGGTGGAATTTGCACATAAAACTCAAAGGCATCGAACGATAAGGAAAAAACCACCTAACATGGTGCTCAGAGATCAAAATAATAGAACTAAAAGTCTTGATTTTTCTTTATAATGACATAGATCGTTTCGGTTCCAACGCAATCGATGACGGTCGATTTGGAAAACAGACAGAGGCTTGGGGGCTCGGAGGATATTCATGGCCGTACAGATCGCTATCGGTCGAAGAACTTGAAACAAAAATCCAAATTCTTACAACCTTCCCCACTTAAATAAATTTGTCCCCAAATTTCGCGAGCGAGGAGTAGATGAAGAATACCCAAACAGCTCCGACCACTACGATCATACATCATCCTCCCTCTCCCAGGTCTCTTCCTGTACTCGTTCGTGCTGCCATAAAAACCGTACCAGAGGAATAGATCGGCCATAGAGAACCTTCGTACTGCGATCAACAATCCGGATAGGATGCTCCTCAAACGACGCGTCAGCTTCAAGTTCAACCTCCTCAGGTTGAATTACATGAGACAGATCTAAAAAGTATCGTCAGAGCTGAGAGACGTGGAAGACGTTGTGTATAGACCATTACCTCTTAGGTAACTGCAATTGATATGAAACTGTCCCAACTCTCTCCAACACCTCAAACAGCTCGACGTACCGTGGTTAAAGCATACCCTATCTCTGAATCCACTTGTGTCCCAACCTCGGAGCGACACGTAGGAAAACCTGATCCCCGTCCTTAAACTCTAGAGGTCATCTCCGCTGATCATCATAAGTCTTATTTCGAGACTGTTCTATAGCCATCCTCTTCCGAATCAACTATATCAACTCTAAGGTCTCCTAAACAAGAAGAGGTCCCATCAGGGTTTCCTCCCCTGTCTCTAGCCAGCACAAAGGTGGTCGGCATGGCCTACCGTACAAAGCCTCGTAAGGTTCCATCTGAATAGTCACTTGAAAACTATTTCTATATGAAAAATCCACAAAAGAAATATGCTTCTCCCAAGAAACGCCAAAGTCTAGAATGCAAGCTCAAAGCATATCCTCAAGCACCTGGATCATACGCTCAGACTGGCCATCGGTCTAGGGATGGTATGTTGTACACAAAAGTACATGTGTACCCAAATCCTTTTGTAGCCCGTGCCAGAACCATGAAGTAAAACGTGCATCCCTGTCTAAGCCAATAGAGTGTGGAACTCAATGTAGACGTGCAATCTCTCAGATATACAACCATCCCAGCTCATCAACAGAGAAGGTCTCCTTGATCGGAAAGAAGTGAGAAACATTCGTAAGCCTGTCGATGACAACCCAAACAACCTCACTACCTCAAGGTGTCCTCGGTAACCTGGTCACGAAGTCCATCATGACATCATTCCACTTCCACTCAAGAATGGGTAACTACTGTAAAAACCCTGCTGGTCACTGATGCTCCGCTTTCACCTGCTAACAAGTATAACATCTAATGAAGAACCCAGGAACATCTCTCTTCGTACCTAGACACTAGTACTGGTGGTCTAGATCATGATACATCTTGGTGACTCCAGGATGAAAATCTCAAACTGAAGAATGAAAATCCCACAACAGTTCCTCGTGTATGTCTACATTCACCCATTCGCGTCCCTGTAAACACATGATCTCATCCTTGAACACTGTCCACCCAGGAAGAGGATCCTCTCCTGACACACTCTTTCGCAGGGCTAGGCCTTCTGAGTCTGATAGCTACCTCATCCTCACCCGATCAAGAAGGGTAGAGGTAATAGTAACAGATGATAGAAAATTCTATCCCCGTCTGTTGTGCACCTCCAAGTGCATCTCATATAATAGAGCCATAAACCTCCACTCACTTCTGGCCTCCTGAACTTCCTGAATCTGAGTTATCCTGCTCAACGCATCAACCACCAGGTTTCCCTTTCCCGGCGTATATGCGAGCTCATAGTCGACGGACTGATGATACTCAACACATTTATATTGTCTCAAATTCATACCACGCTGAGTGAATATGTATTTGAGACTCGTTTGGTCGGTGAAAAAAAAAGTTCTCTCCCATAAGGTAATGTATCCAACAATGTAAGGCATGAACAACAGCTGCCAACTCAAGATCATGTGTCGGGTAGTTTTACTTGTGTGGTCTCAACTACTACAACCCGTACGCAAAAACAGCATCTCCCTGCATAAGCACAACTCCAAATCCCTTACTTGAAGCATCCTAGTAAACTGTATAGATCTTTTCCGGCTCTAGAAATACTAGTATCGGCGCTGACGTCAACCTCACTTTCATCTCCTGAAAGGCCAACTCACAGGAATCTGACCATAAGTACTTCTCACATTTCATGGTCATACATGCCAGTGGTGATATAAGTCACGGAAAGTCCTATATGAAACACATGTAGTATCCAGTCAGCCCAATAAAACTCCTCACCTCAAATACATTCTTCGGCTGCACCCAAGAAACTACAACTCTCACTTTTTCTAAGGCTACTGATACTTCTGTCTCTGAGATAACGTGACCCAAGAAGTGAATCTGATCCATCCAAAAAGTGGCATTTCTAGATCATATCATACAACTGATGCTCTCTCATTGTACTCAAACGATCTCAAGATGGGTTTCATGGTCATGTTGATTGTGAGAGTACAACAACATATCGTCCATGAAAAACACCATTAAGGAATCCGAGTATGGATGGAAAACTCGGTTCATTGGTTCCATAAAAACTGCTGGCACATTCGAGAGACCAAATGGCATGACTGTATACTCGTATAGACCATACCTACTATTTAAGGCTGTAACGGACAACTATTGAAAACCAGACCTAAAATCGATCTTTGAGAACACACGGGCTCCCCGAAGATGATCAAAAAGGTCATCAATCCTCAGCAATGGATATCGTTTATTGACAGTCAACTAGTTTAGCATCAGATAATCTACGCAAAGCCTAAGGGTGTCGTCTACCTTTTTCGAAAATAGGACAGGTGAACCCCAAGGAGAATTACTGGGTCGGATGAAACCATTTTCATGCAAATCCTCCAACTACTTCTTGAGCTCTTACAAGTCAGTTATAGCCATCCTATAAGCAGGAATGGACACCGGTGCCGCTCCTGGAAAGAGATAAATCGAGATGTCTACCTCACGATCTGGAGGTATACCTGAAAAGTCCTCTCAGAATACATCCTTGAAACAATCCACCACTGAAGGAAGGTCCAACTGCGATGTCCCCTGTTCATCCAGATAAAGACTGGAAATATGGGCGGTAACTCCCCCTTGCCTTGATGCTCTTGTCCAGATCTACCCGCCTGGACATCCCACTCACCTCTATGAATAAAAGATCCGCCCTTTGGTGATACAAAACTCTCCCTACAGAGATAGTAATCTACGACTTCCTGGAAAGGAACTAACCAGTCCATACCAAGAATGAAATCATAACCTGTCATCTCTAGGACATAGTGGTCGAATAAGAAGTGACACCCTGCAACCACTACTAGAAATATGACCTTTCCCAATGCTTCTATACCAATGTTTCGTAAAACCTGTTGGTATAGGTTCCCTTTCGCAACGGTTTGGATAAACTATTGGGAAATCCCACTTTGAGGCCACCTTTCCCAAAAGTTTGGTCAAACCGTTGGGAAAGGGTATGGATTTCCCAACAGTTTGTCCAAACCATTGGGAAATCCCACATTGTGGCCACCTTTCCCAATGGTTTTGGAAAACCGTTGGGATAGGTATACCCTTTACCAACGGTTTGGCCAAACTGTTGGGAAAAGTCCACTTTGTGGACATCTTTCCCAACCTTTTGGCAAAAACCATTGGGAATGGGAATACCTATCCCAAGGGTTTTGCAAAACCATTGGGAAAGGTCCCCCCCAAATCAACCTTTCCCCAGAATCAAAATCCAGAATCAAAATCTATACCAACGGTTGTCAAAACCGTTGGTATAGGCCTATACCAACGGTTTTGACAACCGCTGGTATATATCCTTTGATTAATTATCATTTCTTCTTACCCAAAACATTATATAAATCAAAATTTAAAATCATTATGAGAATACATATATATTTTAATGTAATTATATTCACAAAAGTCATGTTAGGTTAGTGGTTATGTCGTTGAATAATAAACTAGGGGTCCTGGGATCAAATCCCAGCGAATGTTTTTTTTGAAATACATATACCAACAGTTCCATAACCGTTGGTATATATTGGTATATTAATTATTCCAATGGTTTTCAAAACTGTCGGGATAGGACTATACCAACAGTTTTGTTAAAACCATTGGTATAGACCTATCCCAATGACTTACATGGCAACGGTTCTCCAAACCGTTGGTATTGGCTATACCAACAGTTTGGAGGCCCCTACCAATAGTTCCAAACCATTGGTATAGGTTAGTTTTCCAGCAGTGAACCTCAAGAGGGCGCTCTCTGCACTGATGTACGCTAGACGTCCTAATTACAAACGGTGTATCAAGAGTCAACATGTTGGCAGACAAAAAGATACAGAGCTCAAGGATATTCACTACAACAACAGAGATAATACTATGTGAGGCACCAGTATCGAAAAGAGATGAAGATAAAATAGAGCCTACTAATATCGTACCTTGAACTGTAGAAGGGTCGACATCCAGCTCCTGATAGATCTGCTCCACAGCGAATGTCTAGACCGTACCACGGCCCTGCTCCCCCAGTTGTCCACTCTGAGCTGATCCACTATGTTGTCACTAATAGCCTAGTGACTGACCACCATGAATATAACCTCCACCGGGGCGCAAATGGCTGGAAGAACTCCAGTTACTAGACTGGTGAGAAACTCGAGAAACATCTCCTGTACGCGGGGTCATAGAAGAACCCCTTCCACTAGTTGATGGTGAGAAGATCTGACAAAAACGATGAAGATGGCCCATCTTGCTGCAAGCTCGACACTCCATTTGGTCTCTCTAACACTGAGGCCCAGTATGAACACTACTACCGCAATGGTACCATACTACCTGGCTACCCGAAGATAAATTCCACCTACCCAGATATCCTCTAGCAGACTCCCTATGACGCTTCCTGCTATTATTAGGAGGAACACTGACTATGGATGTCGAACCACCATGACTCACTCCTCCAGAATCTCTCAGATTGTGCTCCGTTATTAGATCCTGGTTGATGATAGATTATATCGAATTCAACCTAATGATATTCACCTGGGAATGGATCTACTGCCTGAGACCATCCTCAAATATCCTAGCATGGAATAACTCATCACCTGCTCTAATCGTCATGAAGCGCTGCAGCTCGATAAAACCATATGGGTACTCGATAATAGAAAGAGTACCCTTCTCGAGGATCATAAAATCCCAGGCTCGGTCGGACATCAACGTCTCCAGAAAAAATTAATCGTAGAAGATGCATCGAAACTCATCCCAAGTCATACTCTGCTGGCACCCTGACTGCGAGATCACCTCCCCCCACCACTGGGAAGTGTCTCGAATCATATAAGTATCAAGCTTTACCCTTTTATCCGGAGGTATCTCTATGTGCTCGAATATCGTTAGTGTGGCCTCTAGCCACGACTCTGCAGCCCGGGGTCCTCCATCCCCTAAGAAAGTAAGAGGATGCTGCTGCTAGAAAACCCGCATCAACTCAGCCATCGATGGGGTAGGAGAGAACGCTCCCTGAAAGGTATGTATCATCCTCAGGAAGTCCTCCCTAAACTGCGCATCGGTTCCTGAAATGGGTATAACCGCTGGTGCCAAGGCTGGCACAATATGAGGATCTGTAAGACATCCCTGATCAGTCATATCCGGTGTCTGATCACCATCTGGCAGCTGACCTATAACTGGAGGACGTCTCAGAGGCATAGCTCTGAATGAGAAAAAGAAAACCTTAGATCTAGATTATCATGGACAGAGAACACTAGATCACAAAACAGGAATAGGGGAAAAGAACAAACATGTTCTACAAAACACGACTACACGGTGTTTATAAAATTGCACGGTGTGTTCTCTTAATCCAGACACATGGGCGTGTACCTCTTCCACCTCTGGTCGTGTAACACCACCGACTACATGGCGTGTTGTCCCCACACATGGTGTGTACTTGAACTCCACTCCCCTGCCCAAGTCTCCTTACACGGCTAAGCCACATATCCCACATAACCCTATACTACACAATGTGTTAACTAAGGACACAGAATGTAACACGAAAGATTTCGACGACTTGTGTTGTTAGTTATATGGTCGACTACACGGCTGACTCTTACACGGCGTGTTCCAGACAAAAATGGCGTGTGTAGGAGAGATAACACCGTCCCATGTTGTTCGTCACATGACTGGGTCCCTATATCAAGGCTAAATAGTGTGTTCATACCAAACACGACATGTACTACACGATCTTCCCCCACTCGGGTTGTTAGTGACACGATTGGGTACACATCTCACTACTACACGACATGTAACTATCGTACAAGGAGTGTTCCTGAAAATATTTTCACCACCTCGTGTTTCTTCTCACACAGTCAGTGACACAGTTTCACACTACACAACGTGTAATCAAGTAAACGCCGTTTATTCTGGGTTTTTTCCGGGAAGTAGCTCAGAAACTACACCAAAACCCAGAAAACACTGAAAAACAAGAAAGGAGGTGCCAAATTCCGATCTGTGGGGGCCCATACTCCCCCCCTGAATCAATGCATTGAATCTCTGCCATATCAAATGCAAGGGAAACAAGTAAATCATCCACCAAAATCCGATTCTTGAGAGCCCATAACACCTCAAGAATCAAAATCTGGTGTTCATTTATGTAAAGGTACAATACGAACAATTTCTCTATCAAACTGCAGGGATTCTATCAACATACATATCACAACAGCATGAATAATCTACAAAATGTCTATCACAAAAACATCAAATTGCTAATGCACCCAAGATGGCATGGAAATAATTCATGGCATGTAATTTCTAGCAAGTGCCTATATGATGCATGAGATTTAATACCCTCATATCATCGGGTTGGGACATAAATAGAACTGCAATTGCAAAAAAATAAAAACACAAGGCATGTGAATCAGTCTATGTGAAATCATATCGACCGTAAAATCTCAAAACCAGAAAACTGCAATAAACAAGGTAGATTGGATTTTCCTTGTACACGGTTTTGATACTCCTATGCACACCATATCACCAAATACTGACTCCGTCCTATCCCTGGATAAAGGCTCCAAATAGTAAATCAAGAGAAAATAATCCCTCTGATACCACTTTGTAACGTCCTGGTTCCGGAATCCACCCAGAGGTGCCCCGTACCTGTTTGGTCACATGGCCTCATGGGAATTTCCCCAAATGCCAGAGGCTGTCAACTTGCAGTGAGGGCCTTGGGTGTGATAGTGGGGAAACTATACCCTCATTGGCAGAGTACACAACAGAAGTGAAGAAAACATTAAATAGTAGAAGAAGTAAATATCGAACAATAATAAATAACAGAAGACTAAAACAATAAACAGCTGGAGCACACATGTATATATATGAAATGATGCACTATATATATGTCTAGGAAATTAGACAAACAATTCACAATACTAAAAATACAAAAAATACCAAAACAAGTACAAAATAAAGACAATAAGTAACTCATCAGCATCGTAAGCCTCGGCTTGGTCCCATGCCCTCCTGCACCAAGGAAATCATGTACCCGAAGTCGAAGGGTGCTTTCCCTTGTGTATAATTTCAACAAAATAGTCTACTTTGGCCAAAAAACATGGCCCAAATAAGGTGTGAGACTAAATCCTAGTAGGCAGCCACCCGAAGATCTATGCCTAATAATCAGTGAGTATTAGTCAGGTAATAGTGCAGTAAGTAGTAAATAGTAATTGTAAACAGTAGGCAGTAATCAGAAAGTAGTAACATGATGATATACAGCAGTAATCAATCCATAGAACAACAAGAAGTATAGAAGAAACAACTAACCACAAAAAGAACCCCTCTTGTAGGTACTCATGGCCATCCCCTCTGGTCCTATCCATGAAATACCAACAAACCTCTGGGAAGTGCACTCATCCTAACCCCTCTGGTTTGATCATACAAAATTACAAGACTCTCTAGCGAAGCTCCCTTGGTCAATTCCCCTTATAGTCTTGGGTAGTCATGGAATCGTTGAGGAAGATCATACAGTCTAACCCTCTTATAGACCGATGGTCTAGAAAATATCTATTGAAGCTCGCTCGGTAAATTCCTCCAATATTCACAGGTCTATCACAGACTCTCTAAGGAAGCTCGCTCAGTCAATTCCTTATCTAGCCTGGAAAAAGGGTTTTAAAGAAAATAAAACAAAGTAAAGACTCTCGGAGGAAGCTCACTCAGTCTAGTATCCTGTAGTCAATAATATCCAAGACTCTCTCAGAAGCTCACTCAGTCTATCCCCTGTAGTCTAAAATTTTCAAGACCCTATGAGGAAGCTCACTCAGTCTACCCTCCTATGGTCTATAATATTCAAGAATCTCTGGGAAGCTCACTCGGTCTATCCCTTATAGTCAATTGCACCAGGTTCTCATGGTCATGTGCCAGTCAGGGCATAATAATGATATAAGGCCAATGTTCAACCACAGAGCTACATGGCTAACCAGTCTATAACATAACAAGATAGTCTATAATATCATTTCATCCTATAGTCACAAGGCATGGAAAACAGGTAAAGTGGCCAAAGGCTAACAAGACCCAAATGTTGTAACAAGAACAAGGCATGGGAAAAACATCCAACAATAGAAAAAATCCACAAACAGGATCAAATTACCTCTACACAAGCATACAAGCAAGGAAGGATAACAACAGGGTCAAAAAGGTAAACAAGCAATACCCTGTTCATGGGTATTGGTGGAATTTCAACATAAAACTCAAAGACATAGAAAGGGAAGGAAAAAACCACCTACCAATATGCCAGGAGATCAAAATACTAGAACCATGAGGCTTGATTCTCCTTAGAATGACATAGATCGACGTGGTTCCAACGCAATCGACGATGGTCGATTCGGCAAACAGAAGGAGGCTCAAGGGCTTGGAGGATATTCGCGGTCTTACAAGTTGCTCTCGGTCGATGAACCTGAAACAAAGATCCGGTTTCTTACAATTAGTACATAACTAATAAAATAAAAACCAAATAATTCAATGTGGTCAGTTTGGATTAGTATTAATTTTTTTAGAATGTATTATTTTTAATATAAATTTTGATTTATATTCATGAAAAATCTTCATGAATTTCAACATGAATTCTTTATTTCCCTTACAAATCATTAAATCTTGTTAAAACCTTTAAAAAATGGGATTAATAAAAAATGATTAGTAACAGATAAAAAAATAAAGAAAACTATTAGTCTTTGGGAAACATAAAAAATCATATAATGTATACCATTATCATCTCAATTCATTCAACATATGAAATAAACCATTTTCACATGAATCAAAATTGACATTTTTTCTCAAATAAGACCATTAAAACCCATATGAATATATTAAAACCCTTTTTTTGGTGAATTAGAGTATAAAATTTATAATTTGTTTTAATATTGTGGCATATTTAATTAGAGCCTAGTAAAATCCAAAGGAGTACCCCATTTGGTAACCCCCTCCTTATTTTATATTACGATATGAAACAATACCCAATTACCTGGGGTATTTTGAAGGTGCACTCTTCATTTAAGTTATAATATGATCACCTAGTTCTATTAGCGCCACCCCATAATATATCTTATAATGCGATCACGTGGTGTTATCTGGGTAACCACATCATATAGCCGGTAATGGGATCCACAGTAGCAATTTGGGCCACACCATCATATAATTATCAAATACCATATCATTTATAAAATATTTATATACTTTCACATTTTGATAATAAAACAATTTAAAAATCCATTAAACTCATAAAAATCTCACTTTGGGATATAAAAATTCCGTTTAATTTTATAAAACCATTATAAATATAAAAATAACATTTTTGTTTGGAAAAAATATTTAAAAAAATACAACAATAAATGAAAATGTTTTTTCATTAAAGGAAACATAAAATATTTCAATGTAAACTATAAATCACATAATAGTCACGATGGTAGAAAATTCATTGTCTTCATATATGTTAATAATTACTTTTTTCATTTTTCCAAACATTCTGAATAAATCATTTAAAAAGGTTACTTTTAAAATAATTAAATTTAAATTATATAATTTAAATTATAGATATTTTATGTAAATATTAAAACATTCATAAAATAATTTAAAACATTTATATGGACAAGTAATAGAATTAAAGTTTGAAGGAAACATATTAAAAGAGTATTTTTGTAAAGGAAATATCCAGCATCACTTTGGAAAAACACGAATCATTTTCCCCATGAAAGATTAAAATTTAAAAAATACCATGAGAATAAATAAATCCATTATATAACATGTAAAAGTGTATGTATATACACCTATAAATATAATATAGGTTAATAACATCAAAAAATATTACATAATGAATGGAAATTGAGATGAAGCCCCTTACCTTGAGTACGTCTTCTAACTTGTCTCTTGATATTCCTAAATAATAATCATATGTTAATTATTTACATTCTTGATAATTTTTATCTTGTTTATTATTATTTTGATTTCAATTATTACTATTTTTTACAATTACTTAATAAATTAATTTTATAGCGGGTGTAGCGAAAATATTTGGTTTTTGTGTCAAAAATGACTTTGGTGGGTCAACTATGGAAAAGTTTTTATTAAATAAATCTATAAAGAATAATAATCATAAAATAATTTATATATTTATACATTAATTATAATTTTAAAACCAATAATGAATTTTGGTTATCAAAGATGGTCTAATTTTATGGCCATGGAGAAGGTAGGTCATATGTACACATGAGTAACATTTCCATTTTCAATGATCAGTATGGGAAAATGGAAAGTAAAATTTTATCATTAACGAATGATAATTATATCATAAATAACATATTATTTAATAATATCTACTTATATTTTTCTTTTGATGAGCTGGTGAAAAAATGAATCACAACCCCTTGAGGAGGTAGTAGTCCATACGTCCACAAACGAAATTATAACATTTTTAGTGTGTGAAAAGAGAATGAATAAAATGATAGTATATAATATAAAAATTGATAAATATGAACTTCATATTATAATTATTTCATTTTTATAATATATATTCATTATCGTTACACTTATTAACTTCCGTGTAATATATTAGTGAAAAACAATTCCCATCGCTATGTGAGGCGGTAGTCCACCATAAACATTAGAGACATTATCATATCCCTTATTGAATGGAATATAAAAACATAAAATATGATATAATTACTCAAAATGTAAAATTATGTGATTAATATAAAATATAATATTCATTTACTTTGTTATAACTTACTGTAAAATATGTTAATTGAAAAATGAACGACATCGTTTCACAAGGTAGTAGTTCATAGTACTGACGAATGATGATTTCGTAACACATTTGATAAAAGTGTGTGTAAGTGTGGGTCAAAAAATTGTAATAAAAAATATAATTACATTTATTATAATTATATTTATTATATAATAATTTTATAAGAATAATTTTTGTGGTGAATAAATAACAAAATGCATGTTGATGAACGTTACCACTTCCTTGGGAATCACATTTTGGATTTCACCAATGGCCTTCCTTGGATAGATTTATGAACAAATTAAGGCCTATAAAGTGATTTAATTGAATTTTATACCTATTATGGGTAGGTATTTTTAGATCCAATGTATTTGAGAGGTTTTAAGAGAGGAGGATAGGGGAGTCGTTTTTTAACTAGGTTGAGTGGAAAACATTTTAATTATATTTAAGAGAAAATCTTGCCCATATTGTTTCATGTAACTGAGCCCAAAAAATGCAAAAAAAACTTAAAAAATAGAAGTGATAATTTCAAAATATTTCAGGGTTTTTGGACAATTTATTTGTTCAATTTTCACATTAATATTAATTTTTATCCCCTCAGTAAATACGTTATTTACCTTAATAGTTGTAATTAATTTTGATTTTTTTTCACAACTAAATTTGGGGAAAAATTACGTTAAACCTATTCTAAATTATAAATTATGATTATTAAAGATATGGAATCAATTTTTTTTTAAAAAAAATTATAGAACATGTAAATTTTAATTTTATATTAATCTCGTAGATGTGGTGAGAGAATGGGTTGTTCGGAAGAGAGTTTTTTTTAAAAAATTTGATTTTTTATTTACTCAATGACTAATAATAATAATTGAATGAAACTAAAATAATATTTAATTATATATATTAGATATTTTTGTTTTAAAAAATTCCCTATTAGGAACTTTTAGTTAATTAAAACGGAGAAACATTATACATTTTAAAATAGATTTTTAAAAACCCGTATTTAAACCACGAAACAAACTTATATTAAAAAAAATAATGTTGATTCCAAAGTAATTATGTTGATTATATATAAATAAATAATACTTAAATTTATTGAAATAAAACTCAAAAAATATTTATACTTTTATATTACATAATTTATTAATAGAAATGACTTTTATTTTAATAAAATCTATAATTTTCACTATTCATTGAAAAATCAATATTTTTTGAGAAATACAAAAATTTCATCAAAAATAAATTTTGATATGATGATTTAAAAAATTATATTAATTTTATAAAATTATAATTCTAAATTTTTAAATTCATATTTAAAAAACCTTATAAGAAAAGTTTTTTATTAAAACAATTTCCTTTTTATTAAAAATTATATTATATTTTTATAACTAATATAACAATGTTATTCACATTAATAATTATTAAAATGTTTTAGTCTATAATTACTTAATTTTTTAAAATGAATATATTCCTCGTAATTTTATTTAAAGATTCAATTGAATTTATTTCATTCAAGGGTGTAATAATTCAGAAGTTACCAACGGGTTAAGGTTATAATGGTACAATAAACCTTTTTTCAAATATTATTCATGGTAAAATTTTAATGATGAAATAATATTATATATCTCTTATAAGTAATATTAATTTTATTCTCAACTAGTTATTTTAAAAAAATACAAGTTTTCCATTAATTTTCCTCTCTCTAAGTACTCAAAAGTTCGGAAGATTGGTTTTAATATGAATTTACTTTGTTATTCTATTTTATTAGAAATATTTTTCTTACATATCATTATTTTATTTAAAAAAATTATTATATTTTTTATTATTATATATTGATTGATTAAATTCATTTTTAGCCAATGTTGAATCTAGATAAAAAGTCTTATAAGTAATATTCTAATCTTTTTCCTAATAAGGTACTTTTAACAAAGGTGTAAATGAGATTTTTGTATTAACATATACCAGATGAATAGATTTTCCCACCATCATGACTATTCAATTAATCTAATATTAATATACAAGATTCAATAGCTATTTTCAAATAATTTTACCCTTTATGTTCGGTTAACATTTATATTTTAATTGTGTGATTTCAAAATGAAAATTGTATTTTTCTCATTAAAAGTTCCAACAAACATTTAATGATATTTTAACCTATGAAAACTTCCATGGATGTTACTTATATTTCACTAAGTATATGATCCCATGAAACCATATTTATTCATTCTCTATATGTTTTATGATGATGATGAAGTAATATTGATAAACCCATTTTGTAATCCACATGTCAAACTTCGGTGATATGATTAATATTATCTTGATATTTTAAAATAAATATGAATAGATTATGATTATGTGATGGTAGGTTATGTTATTTCCATACATTTTATTATGTGATTTTTTATTTTTTTTATATCAAAGTGGTTGACGGAATTTATCCCATTCCAAACTTGTGATGAATGTATTGGAGTGTAGATTTTAGATATTATTTTTATGATTATGATTGTGAGAGAATTTTATTCCACTCTCTGTGAATTATATTTATTCTTATGATATTATCTATCATGATCTTTAATTCTTCTATGGTTGATGACTTATGAACTGACAAAGATTTATGACATGCTTCAGGATTATGATCTAGGAATTATTGGGTATGATATTATAATTCCTTGACCATGCTCTCATGACATGGGAATAGTTATTTATGAGTTTGTCCTAATTATTTAAAACACTAAACCAAAAAAGGTCTTGGGGCATGTAAGTGACTCAATATTTTATTTTGATGTTATAATGGAAAAATACTTCATACATGTTTATTGGCATCATATTCTATATGTAAATAATATATTTTCTGCCACTGAATCATAGTGTACACGTTATAAGTTTTTATAGTTGCTCTTAAAGTATGGTTTAGATGACAATAAATTTTATTATTATTTTATGTACGGAAAACATAAGAGCTATTAATTCCATCATGGATTTAAATTTTTATGGTTGACTATATTATTCAAAGGTATAAATATTTTTTAATTTCTTGTGTGATTTTTATTTATAGTTTTATAAGAAGATTACATGATTAATGTAAAAATACTCTATATGAACTTATTTTTAAGGTGATTAATGATATTTTGGGAAATATTTTTGAATAATTAATACATAATAGAATGACAAATAACCTTTACGGTTTTTACATTATGTGATGATGGCGTAATTATTTAAAAATTGTTTATTTCATTTTTATACACATATATTGATTAGTACCAATAACTTTAGAGAATAATGAAAAAAGTTAATTTTGAAGAAGTTCATTATATTTTAGGGAGAGTTATGGATTACTTTCGTGTATGTGATTTCTAGATTGAAACTATGTTAGGAATAACTATTAAGCTAATTTTATAAAGAATATATAATTATATTATGGTTTTATATTTGGATATTTATTTATTTTTGAAAAGGTTATAATATTTTTATTAAAATATGATTAGGGTATATTGATTTTTGAAAATAATATTATACTATAAAATATTTTTAAATTTTTCATATTTAAAAATTTGTTTTACCATATTTTTAAGGGTTTTATAAATAATTTATTCATGGAATTGTTTTTGTTGAACCATGGGTGTTATTGATGTTCATTTGGAGATTACTGTTTTAATTCGACATATATAGCTTTGTTGAGTATTATCATTCCTTGAGGAAACCATTTAGATTCTTTCTAAATGGATTTGAATATGAGGAATTACCTGTTATCATTTTTTAAATCTCAAGACTAATGGAATGTTGATTTTAGTGCTTCTAGAATGAAAAGTCTTCTTGGTAATTATTAATTAGAATATGAGATGAATTTAATGAGTAAATATATTGAAAAACAACTAAAACATGAAATTATATATTAATTAAGTATATCATTTTATGTTTTCTTCCTCAAAGGTAAATAAATTTATTTAAAGGATAAATAGAATGAAAAATATACAATTTATTTTATATAAAACATCACCCAAATATCAAGGTATGTTGTTGGAAACTATTTCACTACAACATTCTTATAAATTTAATGATTAAATAACCTCCATTTTTGAAATGATTTGATTCTTGGACTTAACATAGGAATTCATGTTCTTGATAACTTTTACCTATTGTATAATGAATATATACAAAATCCTTGTATGAAAAAAATTTAAAATTTAAGGATTTATTCTTATTAGGTAGGATGATGTAGAACTATAGTATTTTATAATATATTTCTTATTGATAAACTTGATGTGTTCGATAGCTTCCTTGGCACGCAACAATGAAATTTAGAAAACCTTGATATATATTGTCATAGTTAATAAATTAGTGGGTATGAATAATAATAACCACATTAATATATATATATATATATGTCTCACATAATGAAAATATATTTATTTATTCATAGTAAAAAACACTCAATTTATTGTAAAATATTTTATGTTTCAAAAAAGTTTTTTTAAATATATTTATTATTTTATTTTGTTAATGAATATTATAATTAATTTTTGGCACATTGAGAAATTTTATTTTATTAAATGAATATAATTTTTAAAATTATTGCATCAAAATGATATTTTGATGCTTTTTGGGATTTTTTTGAAAAGATTGAATTTTTTTAAATAGTCGGAAAATACCAATTTATACAAAACACTTATTTATTTATGTTAATTAATTAAAATTAATAGTCAAATATGTTTTGGATTTTTCAATAAAATGAATTAATTATTCATTAATTATATACATCTTATTTAATTAAAAAACAATCATTATCATATTTGAATTTTGTATATGCTCATTTTATCCTTAAAACACATTTATTTAAAAAATGATTTTCATTATTTATTATGAATTTATATTAAATTTATATCTAAAACATCTATAAATTGGGTATATAAAATTATTTCCAAATTTTGAATTATATTTTTCAATGTTTTTAATTAGTTCCAAATTTTTGGTCATTATAAATAGAATCCTTAGTAAAATTGGTTTCACCATGGTATGGGTAAAGAATGTAAAATGAGGTTATAAATTTAACATAAGGGTTAAAAATATCCATAATAATTTTAATTTTTTATTGATTATTTTTTTTCTACCATTATCATCCAATGTTACAAATTTATTAAATTTTTGTCCACTTTCCTTTGATTAGAACCATTATATAATTTTATGTAAATGAATATTACAAAATTGTCTCTCTCTTGCATTTAATTTATCTTATATTTTTTCATTCATATAAAAAGATGACATGAATGAATATAAAATTTTACTTTCAACCTAAATGATTTATTTATGTGATTATAATTTAATTTTAATGTTTATTCAAGGTATAATTATGATAACTGTTTATGCAAAACTGACATGGTGCTTGTGAATGTAGTGGAAAGATCAGAGTAAATGAAATTATAAAAATTAATGGAATTTTTTTAATAAATATCATTTTACCTAAATGTTAGATATAATGATAAAATATAAATTATGGTTAATTGTATATTTTTTAATATTTTTTTGTTTTTTTGTCATTAAATATAAAATTTATAAATAGTCCCAAAACGACTTTAAGGATATTTTATGTGAAATAATATGTTATTAAATGATTTATAAATCACAAAAATAATGACATAGAAAAATTGGAATTTAAAATGGTCAATAATATAATAATTTAAAAATTATTGATTTACTTTTAACCTTAGAAATTTATTTTTAACCCTTAAATATTGAAAATGTTGTTACCATGAAAAGATTTAGAAGGGATTAATGAGGTCGTTAAAAAAATATAATATTTAAAATGTTACTTAATGAAAAGAATTTTTTTGGGTTGTTTATTTGTTTATATTTAATTATCATATCATTTTAATTATGGTCATTTGGTTCCACTTTGTATGATTATGGTATTTATAATATTTTATAGTGTTTAATAATTATGAGTCTTTCATTTTACATCCTATAAAATGAAACCACCTCTCCTCTCTTATAACAACTCATTTATCTCCTTATATCTTCCTACCAAACAAAAATATCTTTTTAAATTTCCCATATATAGGCTAAAGGTTCTTAAATTCATAAAAGGAAAACCCAAGTGTCCCTGAGGGCATATAAAAGGAGGTTTCTAGAAGAAGAGGAGGTTAAAATCACTTATGTATTAAGTAAGATATAAGGTAAGGGTATATTGTATCAATTTTGTTTCTCTTACTCATATTCCATATTCACCATTTTTTATTTCATTTGTGGTATATATTTAAAATTTGACAAGTTATATCATGAAACTCATTATATTCAGTGTATTTAAATTTTTATTTGATGTTATTTGTTTCAAGGGAGGTATGATTTCAATGTTACCAAAGTTGTGAGGGTTTTATCTTACAATCTCACAGTTACCAAGATGTTTTGTCCTTAAAATATTTATGATGAAATTATGTGATACATAACTAGAAATTACTATATATTTTATTCTCAAATATTTTTCAATGGAAATTATAATTTTCATTCCATTTTCCCCTCCCTGAATTCTATAAATTTCAAAATAATATTTTTAATAAAAACTGACTTTTAATTTCAATTTGGGCCGGAATATTTTTTTCCATGTCTACAGTTTCCTTAATGAGTTTATAAAATTATTTTATATTATACAATGGTTTTTTAATGTAATTATTAACTATGAATAATTTTCTATAAAATTTTTTTTAATATAATGTTCTTATCAGGTCTTGAACGTTTTAGTTTTTACTATAGGTGCGAATGGAATATTTTTTTTAACCTCTTTAAAAAATAATAATTTTCATGAAATTATGACTATTTTTTTACTTTGATGATGAATTTAAATGTTTCTAAAAATAATTTAGAATAAAATAATTCCCATAAAATTCTGTAAATTTTTATGTTTTAAATAATTAATTTCAAAATGAAAAGGGGAATTTTCCAAAAGAAATGTTCCAGTGATATTTTAATGGTATTTTCAGTTATGAAAACATCAATTGATATTACTAATTACCTACCAGGGATATGATCCAATGATAATATATCTTTTAATTATATCTATGGTTTATAATTATGATGATTAAATAATGATGAAACACAATTTATTTTCCATAGTTTAAGCTATGATAAAATGATAAATGTTTTCATGTTCTTATGACATATATATGAATGGATTATGATTACATTACAAGTGAATCTATTATATATCTATATTTTATTGGGAAATTATTAATGTTTAATGAACATAAATGATACATGAGATGTTATACCAATTCCAAAAGATGGCACAATAGTGGCTAACCCATTCCCAAAAATGGTACATTAGAGGTTACCTGAAGCCCAAAGTAGGTAAATGCGTGATTACATCAACACCAACATGAGACTGATGTCTTGGTGAGTTTCCTTGACATATTATTTTTATGATTATTATTATTACACTATTAATTAAATATTATTGCACTTATGATAGGATATTGTGGCTCATGATATTCGTTTATTCTATGATTTATGTCATATGCTCTATGAAATTTTTCCCATGATTCATGAATATGATATATGATTTGTTGGGTATTATTCTATAATTTTAATATCATTCTCTCATACACTTATGTTTATCTTATTCTCCCTTATTATTATTAATTGTATTCTCTAATATTTACCCTTAGTGAGTATTTGAGATAACCCATTATTATGTTTTCATTTCCATAGGTTATAGAGAATGATGATAAGTAAGTTACATGTGGATAATTTTATGGTCGATGTTGAAATTTCGTCATGAAATAAGAATAACAAGGTATTATTAGAGAAAAACTCACTTAAATACATGGTTGTTATACTGTAATAGTTTTTCCAAATTCTATAACACTTTAATCTTATAAAGGTCCTGGGGAATGAAGTGACTCTATAAACCCTTTTATTTTTTAATGGAAAAAATTGGTTTATGTTTATTGGTAACAAAGCCAAAATATATATAATATAATTCTTAGAAATTAATTGGGGTATACAGGTTTAATGTTATTAAATCATGGATCCCCTATCAATATCCAATAAAACACCACCTAAATAGTTCAAGGATTATGTTGGATATGGTGAGGAAAATATTTCTGTATTAGGCGGTTTGACTCCTCACACAAAACAATTTCCAAAATTATCGGGCATCAAATTAAGTGATGATGATGAAAACACTAGAAAATATTACCTTTTGGAAGGGAAAAATATAATATTCATATTAGATAATGTTATATTGATAATGATTTTATCTCACTATTAACCATTTTCCTTGATAATAATAGGTTTATAAAGGGGATCTTTCTCCAATCATGTCCTTAACATAGAAACATGAAGATACAAAAAATTTGATAAGAATTCAATCTAATTTCAGGCCTGGTGGAGGGATAGGGTCCCATGATTTGAAATAATACATTATATAGGTGATCTATAACCCTTAATATATATCCCCTCATTTATTTCTAGTCAATACTTACAAAAGTTTGACTACGTGGATGATTGTAAGTGGGAGAAGGAAAAAACACTTGAAATATTTATTCTCCCAACACTAGAGGGTAAATATTGAATTCAAACACATATTTTTTAAGACTTATTCAAAAATTGGATGTGGATTTTAATATATACCATATTAGTTCCTATAAATTTGGATATTCTAGCTTCATGCAGTTTTGAGGTTTATACACCTCCTAAAGGTGCGTCCATTGAATCTATAATAAAGTGGTGTGGGAAGGCTTTGGTATAATCCAAGTTTGTAATATTTATATTAATTCCCCCCAGGTGGGTGAGGATATGTGACAAAGATAAATGAACTCCCCGACACACTAGAAATAGAGGCTGATATTCTATGAGGAATCGAGTTTTCTATATATTTTTAAGTGTCCATGGAATTTAATAAGGACTTATAAGGATGTATGTTTCATTTCCCATGAATAATTTTGAAAATTTATTATGTGGTAGACTTATCCAGATTTCTACTTCATATATATTTATAAACAAATAATGTCTTAATGGACCTTTGAAAAATGTGGAGTGGTTAGCATACCATATTCCTGTTTGATAGTAATGGTATTCGCTTCCAGTGTAAGAAGATAAAATTTTTCATAGTCTCATGAGTGAATCCCTAGGTGTCCTTGAGAAAACATGGATCATTAAAACATCACCACACTTTGGTCTAAAAATTATTGAAATTTGGGGGAGAGTATAATCCCAGAGACTGGTCTAGGTATAAATAAAGGTTGTGATGTTCTAATGACACCATTTTTTATGTTATCATTACATATTAGAGTTCTTACCAATGTAAACAATAGAAGTTAGCCTTGAATATAAACATAAGATACTCCCTTTTTAGGGATGACCGGGGTCGCTAAGATGAAATTCATAATAGATGGTGAGTTTCTGCATTATCCTTAAATTTTCCTTATTTACATTTTGATAGATAATATCTCACCTTTATTTCATATCATTTGTCCCAAAAAAATAACCGACATCATCAAGACACATAGAGGTTTTCAATATTCCAAATCTATTATAAAGAAAAGTTATGGTTGAAACTACTCTAGACAATTTTGTCTCTATGAGTGCAATGTGAGTGGATTTGCTATGATATTTGGTCCTATAACTCATCGTATCCTATAGGAGGGTCTCAAAAACTGATCAAGACACGAACGATTGTTTTATCAATACCCAATAAATAATATTAGAATATATTTGGAAATTATTTTATGGGTACCCTTTAGTAAATGTTTCTATGAATATCCATAAACGCCATCATATGTTCACGATGCTCCAGTATAGTACGTAAAATTATCATTTGATTCATAGTGTTGTGAGGACATTTATTCAGGGAAATGATAGAGATTAAAAATTAATCCAATCATTCCCAAAATATATTTTTTATAATCTACTAATCCATGGGACATTCCTTCCGTGTAGGAGTCATATTATGTAGAGGTTGCAGTGGTGAAATAAATAATAGTTGAAAAAGTAAATTATTGGGTAAAATTTCATCATCAAAAATTTATTATTTATAAGGGGAAAATAGAAAAACATCATAAAATCATCAGGGAATATGTATCTAGGGAAATTAATTTTGTCACCTCGGTGGAAGACTTTTATTATTCCATAAAATCTGGGTCTATAAATATATCCAACATTAAAATAACATTGATGAAGTTCAATAATTAATAATTTATCTTTATTTTAGTATTGAAAATCATTTTAATGAGATTATCAAAGAGAGAATCCAATTTGTATAGAAATTAATCATGTATATATTGGATTAATGAATGGAAGCTCATTTTTTTCTAAACCATATCTCAAATTCCATACTTTGATCATTACTTCCTAATAACATTCAATGCCTTGAAAAACAGGGCTAAAGTAACCAGAAACCTTTTGAAAATCGACATGGGTGTGGAAAATTTTTACTTTGGTTCCCAACTATATGATCCAAAGTAATTTACACCAGGAAATGGCTTATGGAATTTCATAGGTATAAAAAATCATTTTAGCATTGATTTAATAGGATGAATGATTTGACTCAAAGGGATGCTGATCATAGAGGAAAAATTTTTGGATAAAGTTTTCAATGATCAGAAGGGATCACACACCAAAGAATAAATCTTTTTCTATATTTTATTGGAATATTCTAATTGGTATGTCAATAATAGAAACACGATAAATCTTTTACCTTGGATGAGAGACATAGAGAGCATATATTCGATTTTTTCAATGGTTATGTGATGGGTTGTAAAATTTTAGAATTGTTCCCTTTGCTTCAATAAGTTTTACCTAGGATTATTATTTGGGGGTTCATAATGGGAATGAACTTGGATTTTTCTTAGGCTATACATCACATTTTTCCAATATTGAGTTTTTTTTCTTTTTCAATTTAAAAATTCTAATTTTTCCTAAAGCTTTGAAACATTGTCATATAGTTTTTAATAATTACGTTTTTGCCTTTTTCATAGAATTGGATTTGTATCTAGCATAAAGAATATATATGTTTTTTATGTACCTCATGTAGACTACCCAACATTGAAATCAAACTAAAACTAATGAAACTATGTATTTGGTATCAACAATATGCTTTCAATAGAAATTTTAAAGTCATCCCCACACAGAGAAACCCTACATTGAACCAGTCATATGTGAGATTTGAATTTTGAATTCTTCATATATTTATGCTATAATTTCACTTACGTAAATATTTTATTAATTTTATTAAAAGTAAATTTAAAAATAACTTCGATAAAGAATTAATAATAGTTTAATTAATAGGAGAGTTTTCATTTTCTGTGTTTTTTTAAATACAAATTCCATGATCTCTCTCCATTTTAAAATCACAAATTATCTTTAATCTTTTTTGGATTTGTTTGACATTAATTAAATTGGGAATTTTTTTATTATAAATGGATATATAAGGATAGATATGTTTAACCATATGGGATGAATTTATGGTTATTTTAATCACTAGAAAAATATGTATCTATTTCTTTGGAACTACATTGGTTTTTTGGAATTATAGAATATTTTTTTCTATCTATCATATCTACTGTTACTTTACTGATACTCATATATTATATATTGGTGATGCATTTAATGAGTATACTTAAGAGATATACATGTTATATTAAGCTATTTATAAGTTTTTTCTAATAATAATAATATTAAATTATGAACTAAGAAATAATCTATTTATTATACATATAATGATTGGATATTCATCTTGATTAAAGTTCTTTGATGTTATTAATTTATTCTACTAATGGTCTCTTTATTTTTTTTTTGTATCATCTAAATCTGGATACATTCAAAAAAAATTCTCCAACCAATTTCAATTTGGATTATTTATAATTCAGTTAGGTGTGGAGTGTTTTGAGGACATATTTCAGTTTTTATCAAATCATTGTAGAACATTTTACAATAGTTGTAGTTGATTTCACTCAGTCATAAAGATCCCATGGAAAAATATTTTCTAGTAAAAATAACCAATCTAACAGAGAGTGTTTCGATGTAGTATAATAAGGGAAATTTTTAAACCAAACCATTATAAAAATTAGTTCTATCATAATATTGTATTTTTCTTCCATTCTCTAAATAATGAAATTATAAAAGTGTCACTTCCAAGGTAAAGGGGATTTATTTTAATGTAATAAAATTTTTCATTCGTTTTTATGAGAACCCAATTCACCATACTCTTGTGTCATCATTATATTTCTGAGAAAACAATTGGAATCACAATTATGCTCTATTGAATATTTACTATCTCTATAGTAAGCTAGAGATAAAGATATGGATAAATAATAACGTCAATGGATGATCATAATGAAGTTATTTTTATGGTCCTGGATATATTTTTCAATGGTAAAAATTATGGAATTTAAAAATACCACATGGTTGTATATATGAAAAATATTTGTTTTATATTTTATTTTAAGGCTATCAAGGTGTAACACCCCACGCATCCATGGTACGTTTCCCTATGAATAAAGTAATAGCTTTCATTATATGCAACTTTGAGATTATAACACACGGCGACCAATCAAACTAGCCGTTATGAATAGTAATACCCACTTTTTAAAATTTTATAAATTTTAACTATAAAAATGGACTTCATTTTTGGATTCGGAATATTGAAATTAGCTTACAGTGAATTTTTTTTATTTTTCTGAAAACTATCATTTTAGATGAATAGTGGAAAACACTGAGTTATAGTTTAAAACCGATTTTTTATTTAAATAATTATTTATTTTATTTAAAATTATTTTAGGTAGAAATAGGTACATAATACCCATATAAGTTTAATATAATTCTTGGAGTCAGTTTATAATAATTTAAATATATATAAATTTTATTGAACATTATAACCGTCTTTTACCCACCTCTTAAGAGCATTAGAAAATTTGAATAGAACATAATTTTACCACTTCTGTGAAATGAATTTCAAAAATCAGAGAGACACAATTGATATCAGTAAGTAAATTGTGGTTCAATAAGATAAAAATAATTTTTGGTGAAGAGTAACATTGGACTTTTATTTACAACGGTTAAAATTAAATAGGGTAATTAAGGGTAAAAATGATATTGTTATTACCATAAAACATGTCCTAATACTATTGGATAAGTTTAATTCGACCAAAAACAACCTTAGGAATATAATATGATCCTTTAGGTCCACATGGATTAGATGAGGACATTTATTATTATTTAATTCAAAGAAGTGTTAAAAATGAGTTATTCAATGCTTGATAACTAAACCATTTTTAATATAGAGTTATACATAAGATAAATTCTATTAAAAATATTATTTAGAAAGATAAAACGATTTCCTACATAATGGTATTTTATTTATATTTTTTAGACATTATATAATTTAATTTATTTATGACATAATGTTGATGTAGTAATTACCTAATTAAAGAAATATTAATATATTTAATATTATAAATATCCAAATAAATTTAATTTGAGACATATTATGATTTATACTATATTTATAGGTTAATATGACATATTAGGGTTGGTTAGATGAATTGTTTTCAAAGTAATAATGAATTTATGAATTTAACAATAACAAAATACCAAATTGTGTCAAAATTGACATAAAAGTGTATTTAAAACAAATATTATATTATTAATTGATATTCTATTCCTAAAAATATAATGTTAGTCCAATAGACTTATATAATGATATTTGTATCATTCATGAACCACTTAAAGTTATCTTAGAAGTATATAGTATGTTTATGAACCATATAATATAAAAATACAAAGAGACATGGTAAATGTCAAAGTATTTAACTACGTGTTAAATCTAAAAGATAAGGTTAATATAGTAACCGAAACCTATATAAAACCTATTGGTTGATTGTTTTACGACCCATAACTACCTTATCCTTTAACTAATTAATTTTGGAGACATTATAAACAGAAAATGATTTTATTATAAAATAATATTTCTTGCATTTCCTAAGGTTCCCCACACCCATCATATAAAAGGGAACTCCCACTTCTCCATAATTCACACCTTAAAAGCCATTTGGATCAGACAAAACCTTCCCAAATACCCTCTCAACTATCCTCCCTTCAACTTAGTGGCCTTACTTTTGTCAGAAATCCAACCTATGGAACCTTTTTGATCAAATCAAAAGGAAGAATCTGAAGAAGAGGTAAATATTTCATCACCTCTTTTAAGTTCCTTTCTTCAACCACTTCCTATTTCTTTGTTATTTTCATTCAAAAATAATAACTCCTGTATATTCTATATACTATAATGTTATTATAAATATTTTACAACCATATTCATTATTCTGTCCTTCCTTTAATGACTTGTCACCATAGGTGCGTACGTATGGCTTACAGTCTCCACATCGTGGTGTAATTGTTATTAAATACATTGTTATTTGGATGAGTATAATAATGATGTTTAATTGATGTAAATAATAAATATAACATGATAATGATTATATATAAATTATATACCATCCAATTATATAATATTTTAATATCAAATGAATGATATTGTCGCTCGTGCGTACGTACGGAATATCATTTCCATGAATGTGATGAGATTCATTCCCCATCGTATTTATTCCAGAATAATTTTCTTTTGATGATTAAAAATAATGTTTAAAGACTTGATATTATTCTGGATATGAATAAGATAAACACCATACATAACAAATAGGACTAAAATAACTAAGAATATAAAGGACAACGAATCTGTTAACACCCTAAATGACGATAATAATAAGATATTATTAAGAAAGCAATGTTAAAAGATCATATATGATATCATATTAATGTATATTATTATTTCTTAAAATTAAATAACAATTATACCATCATTATACTGGAGGTTAACCTACCCTCGACCAAGGAAAAATTATAAAGTAATGGGTTTCTTATCTCACTTTTAATTCTGTGAGATTTCCATTGTTCGCCACTTATTTATTAGATGTTGTGTATTTTGTACTACCATTTCATATATATTATCATGATTATATTTATATTTATATTATTCTATGATCCATTTGTTGGTTATTAACTTTTTTTCATATGACTCTGTTGATTACAATGAAGTAAGGTATTTTCATCTCACTTTTTATTCCTGAGAGATTCATGCTATTTTGTCATGTATTTCCTTTTGTGTGGCATATGTATTGTCCATGATTGTATTCATGGTGTAATATAATTAAATTTATGAGTATTTACATCATATTTTTATTACCCTTATTTAATGGGTTCTATGTTTCATAAGTTACCAAATGGGAATGGGAATTTCAAATTTCAATTTCCACTTAGCGGGCTTTAAGCATACTTCATTGATAATTTTAATCCATTATTATGTGTGGAATATCTATTTATTATTTGTGTAGAAAATTAAACTCCCCATTATTTGGATATATTTTTTATACACATAATCACTCCATTGATAAATTCTCAAGTCATCAATATGAACTTGATTAGAGTAATTTTAACTCAATATCCATTTATTGAGTTAAACATCCAATTCATTGGTGATGTTTTTACAAGAATTTGTGTGAATGTCCTCCAATTTATTTAAACATTATATAAAATCATATTTAGTGTATTTATATTTTTCATGCATAATTATTTCGTTGATTTATCCTTCACCTAACGATACTGTCACGACCCGTCCTCGGGGCCCGTGCCGTGACTACCCCAAGCCCGCCTTCCATAGGCCAGGGGCTGGCGACTAGCACCAAGGCGTAAATCCCGGTAAAAAGGGAAGGCATTGACTTTGTAAAGTAAACAAGCACCACAGAGTAAGCAAGAGGAAAAGTAAACACTAAGTAAAAACAGAGTACAATTGAAGTGCGGAAAAGTAAATGGGCCAGTATACAAACCCAACTGAAAGTAAAGTACAACTCGAAAGGGAAAACAACAACTGTAAAGTAAAAGCCGCTACACCGAGCTGTCCACTGGAAATCCCACCTAAAGGGTGGGTACAGGTAGCTCCAATGATCCTCAGGTCCTGCCGTCCGCTCCGAGCACGTCCCGCCCAGTGGTCCACCTCCAGGTACCGTCCTGCTCTGCAAGCCTCAGCCACGATCAACGTTGTCTGTCGTCTGCAACCAACACAACGTAGTGTGGGCATAGCCCGTGCAGGGGTGAGTATAACGATACTCATTAGGGACCCCAAGACCCTCAAGGTCTCACTAAACCAACAAGGATAACCACAAATAAGATCTCAACAGATAACCTCTACTTAGGTATATGCCCAAAGATATACCTAAGTTATCATGTAACCCATCTCAATCATGAGGAAACACAAGGATCATGAAATCAACGGATAACCACTACCCAGGTATATGCCCATACATATACCTAAGTTATCAAGTGACCCATCTCAATCATGAGTAAACACAAAGGTCAAAAGTCTCAGCTCAAACCAGGATTTTCATCATCGAAACTGTAACTGCTGAAGAGCTCCACCTCTGGAGTGTACAGTGGTCCTGTCACAACTCCGAGGTACTTCCCACTAACTTAAGACTGCTGTAGTACTCTACCTATCGAGTATTGCGGGCCAGCTGCTACCACCAAGCGCTCCCATGTGCCACTACAACCAAGTGCACCACTGTCGTGGGTCTGCCGCTACAACCAAGCGCTCCCGTGTGCCGCTACAACCAAGCGCACCTCTGTCGTGGGTTTGCCGCTACACCCAAGCGCTCCCTTGTGCCGCTACAACCAAGCGCACCTCTCTCGTGGGTCTGCCGCTACAACCAAGCGCTCCCATGTGCCGCTACAACCAAGCGCATCTCTGTCGTGGGTCTGCCGCTACAACCAAGCGCTCCCATGTGCCGCTACAACCAAGCGCACCTCTGTCGTGGGTCTGCCGCTACAACCAAGCGCTCCCATGTGCCGCTACAACCAAACGCACCTCTCTCATGGGTTTACCGCTACAACCAAGCGCACCTCTGTAACACACCGAGTCGTTCGATCAGCAGTCGTCGGGTCTCAGTCACCTACACGGTCTCCGTGCTCTGCCCGCTCGTCTCCGGGAGGGTCCGCTCCACGAGCTACTGGTCGATACTCCAAGTATCACAAAGTCCCGCAAGGAAGAATCTCAAAGGACCACCTCGTCATAGGGGTCTCAACGCAACAGACGGCGCGTCAATCGGACGCCCGGTCTGTGAGTTATTAGCCTTTTTGTCCCAGGGGCCCGGTTGGTTTCGTGTGCGAACCAATCCGGCCGTAACTCAACTATACCCCGAACACTCATAGGGTATACTCATAGGGACCGTTTTTCGACGTGATCACCAACGCCGCTGACGGTTCGTCAAACGGACGTCTGGTCTGAAAGATATCAGCTTTTCCGTTCCAGGGGCCCGGTTGGATTTCAGTGCGATCCAACCCGGCCACTATCCATCTGCATCCAAAACTCGGGCGGAGGATGCCAAAAGTTCCGTCTCATCAAGAGGAATGCAACGAGACAGACGGCGCGTCAATCGGACGCCCGGTCTGTGAGTTATTGGCCTTTTCGTTCCAGGGGCCCGGTTGGTTTTTAAGGCAAAACCAACCCGACCGTACTCCACCTGCATCCAAACCTCGGGCGGAGGGTGCCAAAAGATCCGTCTCACAAGGAGGAACACAACAAAGCTGACGACACATCAATCGGACGTCCGTAGCTCAAGATATGAGCGTTTCCGCTCCGAGGGCCCGGTTGGTTTCGTGTAGGAACCAACCCGGCTGAACCCAAAGTATTCCGAAACCTCGAGTGCGATAAACCGAAACGACTGTCTCGCTCCAAGGATTGTGTTGCCACTGACGGTGAGTCGTTTGGAGGCCCGTAGGTCATGTTATGGGCGTTTGAACGAAAATCGTCCGAAGACGGGGGGTTCGGGCCCGGGGCGACCCGGCCCGACCCCCCCTGGTTGGCCCGAACCGGGTCGGGTCCGACTCGGTTGGCCCGGCCCGGCCCGGCCAGGGCCGGTCCAGCTCGGCTCAGCCGAGCGGCCGAGCGGCCGACGCGGGGGAAAGCCGCCGCCCCGCGTGACACCCCCGCGGCACCCGTGGGGTGTCGGCTAAACAGCCGGACGCGTCGCGTGGCAACCCCGCGACACCCGCGGGGTGCCGCCCTGGACACCAGCGAGGTGCCGCGTGAAAACCCCGCGGCACCCGCGGGGTGTCGCGCTGGACACCCGCAGCACCCGGGGGTGTCGCGCTGGACACACGCGGGGCGGCGCGCGGGACACCCGCGGCACCCGCGGGGCGTCGCGCTGGACACCAGCGGCACCCGCGGGGTGCTACCGCCTCCGGCCGCCGGAGTCGCTCCAGTGGCCCGTTTTTCTTCCCGCCTGCACCGTTGTTCCCCCCGGGTTCCGTTCTTTACTGTGGGATCATCAAACATCCGTTGCGGCACGTTCCGTCGTCGCCCGCCAAATCCGCACAAAACGAAGAACGGCGGAGGGTCGTCGGGCCGTGTTCGTTTGGCCCGCACCCTCCGCGTTAGAGATAATCAACGGGAGAAAATAAAATGTTCATAACATGAACCAACAATTTTAATAAAATAAAATTGTTTCTTTGATTCCGGTTCTTTAATTTTTAAAGAATGTTCACGGGAATATAAGGAGGGGTATTTCCAAAAATATAAAATCCCTACCTCGGAGTCGTCACGCGTGAGCGTTCTTCGTGGAAACTGCTCGTCGCGGAAGGTGGAGATCGTCGCGTCATCGCGGAAGGGCGTCGTGTCTTCGCGGAACACGGCGTTGAGTCGGCGAACTCAACGCACCATGAAACAGCAGATTTAATTTAATTAATTAAATCCGTGTTTTGGTTAAGAACCACGAAGGAGATAAAAAGGAAGGTCTGAGACTCTTACCTCAAGCAGCCGATCGAAGATCCGTCGCGGAGGAAGAGAAGTCGCAGAAGAATGTTGTCGGCATCACGGATCACGGCGTCGCGTCGTCGATTTCCGGGTTCGGCGTTCTTCGCGTTCATCGCGTTCTTCGCGTTCTTCGCGAAGGAGGCTGAAGGTTCAAGGATCCTTTCCCAACGAGTAATCCTCCAAAAGAAAAAGGTTGGTCTTATTTTATTATTACGCCAACGAATATGAAAACTGGTTAAGAAACGATCCATCAATTCGTTGAATTAATTCAACGAAAGAAACATCCCATTTAATTCACGAAATAAACCGCCCAATTAAATGGTCTGTTAAGATTTTAAGAAACGCATCAGTTGACTTTAATAAAGACGGGTTTTCGCGGGTGCGTTTCTTAGCGGAAGAAACGGCGGGGCTCATGCGGGCCCCACCTCACAAATATCTTACCAAGGGGGTAGGATATTTCAGGATAGCATACTATCCGGTTCAACTCAGTTCAAGCCGCCTTTATGTGGCTTCAAGTGGCTTCCAAGTGGCTTAAGTGAAATAAAATAAAGTTGTCGCAAAATTATTTTATTTCTCAACTTTAAGCCCGAAAATTAAAAACCACACCCGAGCAAACACAACTCTGGAAGAGGCGTTTCTAGGCGAATACCGGCGCTGCGATTTCATCGGTGCCCTCAGAATTCGATTCCGGGCACCGGTTCAAAGGTTAGAAAAACCCGCTCATCCGTTCACTGAACGTACCCAAGCCAAACATCGGAAATTGATTCTTGGGAACACCGGGCCTCGGAATCAGGTGCCGTCAGAAACTGCGCTCTTGTAAAATTCCAAAGAAAATTAAGAAAAAAAAATTCCTTGAAATTTACGGGTCTTTACATTACTCCCACCACAGGGCTTTACGTCCCCGTAAAGCTTCAACACAAACAAGGGATACAAAGGCGGTACTGAGCACGTATCTAAGCCTTTCGATCCCATGTTCTCACCTGGACCTTCTCTATTGTGGCCCGGACCACCTCTGGTCCAACTAGAGCTGCTATGATTTCTTTCTTGCCGATAAGATAAATCTGGTCTCATCCCCTAGATGAACCACTTTCTTTGCCTAATACTGTCAAACCCGACATGGATGATACTAACCCATACCAAGGATGACGTCGTAAGTCCTCGACGCTACTACAAAGAGATCCAACCGTTACTCTCTCCTCCAAGTGTTGAGTCATACTATCGGCATCAGTGTGTGGTAACTAGGTCTCTTCTAGTAGATACTTCTCAAGTGAGGGTCAAGTCAACGGTCTAACCAGGACCACTTAGTAACATCACAAAAGAGGATAGGAAAACAAACATCACAAGAGAAGTGTATTTATTTTATTGCAGCTCATGGTACAAAGACATAAAAACAACATCAACATGGAACTAGAAGTACAAGAGACGTATCCACTAGTTCCACTCCTGTCCACCTGCTCCAGGAGCTCTACTGCCTTGTCCACTGCTCTACTGTTGCTCAAGCATTCGTCGCTGCCTTTGCCTCGGTGGCTCCTCAAAAGCCTATGGATCAACTGTACGAGGAGTCGTACAGTCACATGCCAGGTGCCACTTTCCACCGCACGAGTAACACAGTCTGCTTCTGGAACGCCTGGCTCTGACCCCACCCCGGGTGCCCCGCACCACCGGTCCTAAAACCCGAGATCGCCCAACTGCTTGTCGGGTCCTCCTGGACCTCTGCATCATCTGTCTACTGCCCAAAGATGACTCGGCTTCTGATCGAAAAACACGCGGCAAAGGCAGCAGCTCCTGAACACGCTCGGGGTGTAGAGCTACTGGCACAAACTCCACCCTGAAGAAGGTCTCGAAGTCTCCCCATGTGAAAGCCATCCCATCGCAAAACTGGAACAAGTGGCTCCACCACCTGCCTGCTGCTGCCTGAAGAAGGCTGGAAGCAAAGGTCACCATGAAGTCTGATGGCGTCCCCACTATCCTGAAGACTCCCACCACAGCCTCCAGCCAATCCTCAGCCGCCTGCGGGTCCGTCTCTCCCCCGAACCTGGGTGGCCTCTGGCGCTGGAACTCATGCAGTGCGCTCAAGTAGCGGGCATCGCCTACTGCTGGGGCTGGTGGCATCGGTGGCCCAACGTATGGTAGTACCATTGGCACCTCCGCTGCTGCCTCAACTGCAAGAGGGCCCTGTACCGAAGCCTCGTCACTTGACAGGCTGTCTTCACGCACATCCCTCTGGGCTCTAATTGGTCGTCCGAGAAAAGGCATCTTGAAAGAAACAACGTAACATGGTCAAAAGATTATACCTGGTGAGATAACCTGGTTTGAGCTGTTTTAAGGGGGAAACCTTTGAAAACACACATGCAATCAGTGTTTTCGCACACAAAGTCGGAAATCAGTTGCCAGGGTCCTGGTGTATGGATACATCGGCCGCCCGCACCAACACTGGACTCCCTGAACTGAAAACCACACTCGATACCCTTAACACTATCGCTTCACAGAAAGAAAGATCAGAGTCTGCGGTAGAACCGACCACCTCTGATACCAATTTGTCACGACCCGTCCTCGGGGCCTGTGCCGTGACTACCCCAAGCCCGCCTTCCATAGGCCAGGGGTTGGCGACTAGCACCAAGGTGTAAATCCCGGTAAAAGGGAAGGAATTTCCTTTGTAAAGTAAACAAGCACCACAGAGTAAGCAAGCGGAAATGTAAACACTAAGTAAAAACAGAGTACAACTGAAGTGCGAAAAAGTAAATGGGCCAGTATACAAACCCAACTGAAAGTGAAGTACATCTCTAAAGGGAAAACAACAACTGTAAAGTAAAATCCGCTACACCGAGCTGTACACTGGAAATCCCACCTAAAGTGTGGGTACAGATAGCTCCAATGCTCCTCAGGTCCTGCGGTCCGCTCCGAGCACGTCCCGCCCAGTGGTCCACCTCCAGGTACCGTCCTGCTCTGCAAGCCTCAGCCACGATCAACACTGTCCGTCGTCTGCAACCAACACAACGTAGTGCATGCATAGCTCGTGCAGGGGTGAGTATAACGATACTCAGTAGGGACCCCGAGACCCTCAAGGTCTCACTACACCAACAAGGATAACCCCAAATAAGATCTCAACAGATAACCTCTACTTATGTATATGCCCATACATATACCTAAGTTATCATGTAACTCATCTCAATCATGAGGAAACACAAGGATCATGAAATCAACGGATAACCACTACCCAGGTATATGCCCATACATATAACTAAGTTATCAAGTGACCCATCTCAATCATGAGGAAACCCAAAGGTCAAAATTCTCACCTCAAACCAGGATTTTCATCATCGAAACCGTAACTGCTGAAGATCTCCACCTCTGGAGTGTACAGTGGTCCTGTCACAACTCTGAGGTACTGCCCACTAACTTAAGACTGTTGTAGTACTCCACCTATCGAGTATTTCGGGCCAGCTACTACCACCAAGCACTCCCATGTGCCCCTACAACCAAGCGCACCACTGTCGTGGGTCTGTCGCTACAACCAAGCGCTCCCGTGTGCCGATACAACCAAGCGCACCTCTGTCGTGGGTCTGCCGCTACAACCAAACGCTCCCTTATGCCGCTACAACCAAGCGCACCTTGGTCGTGGGTCTGCCGCTACAACCAAGCGCTCCCATGTGCCGCTACAACCATGCGCACCTCTATCGTGGGTCTGCCGCTACAACTAATCGCTCCCATGTGCCGCTACAACCAAGCGCACCTCTGTCGTGGGTCTGCCGCTACAACCAAGCGCTCCCATGTGCCGCTACAACCAAGTGCACCTCTCTCGTGGGTCTTCCGCTACAACCAAGCGCACCTCTGTAACACACTGAGTCGTTCGATCAGCAGTCGTCGGCTCTCAGTCAGCTACACGGTCTCCGTGCTCCGCCCGCTCGTCTCCGGGAGGGTCCGCTCCACAAGCTACTGGTCGATACTCCAAGTATCAAAAAGTCTCGCAAGGATGTATCTCAAAGGACCACCTCGTTATAGGGGTCTCAACGCAACAGACGACGCGTCAATCGGACGCCCGGTCTGTGAGTTATTAGCCTTTTCGTCCTAGGGGCCCGGTTGGTTTCGTGTGCGAACCAATCCGGCCGTAACTCAACTATACCCCGAACACTCATAGGGTATACTCATAGGGACCGTTTTTCAACGTGATCACCAATGCCGCTGACGGTTCGTCAAACGGACGTCTGGTCTGAAAGATATTACATTTTCCGTTCCAGGGGCCCGGTTAGATTTCAGTGCGATCCAACCCGGCCACTATCCATCTGCATCCAAAACTCGGGCGGAGGATGCCAAAAGTTCCGTCTCATCAAGAGGAAAGCAACGAGACAGACGGCGCGTCAATCGGACGCCCGGTCTGTGAGTTATTGGCTTTTTCGTCCCGGGGGCCCGGTTGGTTTTTAAGGCAAAACCAACCTGACCGTACTCCACCTGCGTCCAAACCTCGGGCGGAGGGTGCCAAAAGATCAGTCCCACAAAGAGGAACTCAACAAAGCTGACGGCACGTCAATTGGACGTCCGTAGCTCAAGATACGAGCGTTTCCGCTCCGAGGGCCCGGTTGGTTTCGTGTACGAACCAACCCGGCCGAACCCAAAGTATTCCAAAACCTTGAGTGAGATAAACCGAAATGACCGTCTCGCTCCAAGGATTGTGTTGCCACTGACGGCGAGTCGTTTGGAGGCCCGTAGCTCATGTTACGGGCGTTTGAACGAAAGTCGTCCGAAGACGGGGGGGGGGGGGGGTCCGGGCCCGGGGCGACCCGGCCCGACCCCCCCTTGTTGGCCCGAACCGGGTCGTGTCCGACCCGGTCCGGCTCGGCTCGGCCGAGCGGCCGACGCGGGGGAATGTCGCCGCCCCGCGTGACACCCCCACGGCACCCGCGGGGTGTCGGCCAGACAGCCGGACGCGTCGCGAGACAACCCCGCGGCACCCGCGGGGTGTCGCGCTGGACACCCGCGGCACCCGCGGGGTGCCGCCGCCTTCGGCCGCCAGAGTCGCTCCGGTGGCCCGTTTTTCTTTCCGCCTACGCCGTTGTTCCCCCCTGGTTCCGTTCTTTACTGCGGGATCATCAAACATCCGTTGCGGCACGTTCCGTCATCGCCCGCCAAATCCGCACAAAACGAAGAACGACGGAGGGTCGTCGGGCCGTGTTCGTTTGGCCAGCCCCCTCCGCGTTAGAGATAATCAACGGGTTAAAATAAAATTTTCAACAGATGAACCAACAATTTTAATAAAATAAAATTGTTTCTTTGATTCCGGTTCTTTAATTTTTAACGAATTTTCACGGGAATATAAGGATGGGTATTTACAAAAATATAAAATCTTTACCTCGGAGTCATCGCGCGTGAGCGTTCTTCGTGGAAACTGCTCGTCGCAGAAGGTGTAGATCGTCGCGTCGTCGCAGAAGGGCGTCGCGTCGTCGCGGAACACGGCGTTGAGTCAGTGAACTCAATGCACCATGAAACAGCAGATTTAATTTAATTAATTAAATCCGTGTTTTGGTTAAGAACCACGAAGGAGATAAAAAGGAAGGTCCGAGACTCTTACCTCAAGCAGCCGATCGAAGATCCATCGCGGAGGAATAGACGTCGCAGAAGAACGTTGTCGGCGTCACGGATCACGGTGTCGCGTCGTCGATTTCCGGGTTCGGTGTTCTTCACGTTCTTCGCGAAGGAGGCTGAAGGTTCAAGGATCCTTTCCCAACGAGTAATCCTCCAAAAGAAAAAGGTTGGTCTTATTTTATTATTATGCCAACGAATATGAAAACTGGTTAAGAAACGATCCATCAATTCGTTGAATTAATTCAACGAAAGAAACAGCCCATTTAATTCACGAAATAAACCGCCCATTTAAATGGTCTGTTAAGATTTTAAGAAACGCATCAGTTGACTTTCATAAAGACGGGTTTTCGCGGGTGCGTTTCTTAGCGGAAAGAAACGGCGGGGCTCATGCGGGCCCGACCTCACAAATATCCTACCAAGGGGGTAGGATATTTCTGGATAGCATACTATCCGGTTCAACTCAGTTCAAGCCGCCTTTAAGTGGCTTCAAGTGGCTTCCAAGTGGCTTAAGTGAAATAAAATAAAGTTGTCGCAAAATTATTTTATTTCTCAACTTTAAGCCCGAAAATTAAAAACCACACCCGAGCAAACGAAACTCCGGAAGAGGCGTTTCTAGGCGAATACCGGCGCTGCGATTTCATCGGTGCCCTCAGAATTCGATTCCGGCCAACGGTTCAAAAGTTAGAAAAACCCGCTCGTCCGTTCATTGAACGTACCCGAGCCAAACTTCGGAAATTGATTCCGGGCACACCGGGCCTCGGAATCAGGTTCCGTCAGAAACTGCGCTCTTGTAAAATTCCAAAGAAAATTAAGAAAAAAAAATTCCTTGAAATTTACAGGTCTTTACAGATACAATATTTATAAGAGATTTCATCTCAATTTACATTCCATTGAGACTTCTTTGATGTTATAGACAAATTCCCTTTAATATGGTGTATATAATGTACATTGACATATTATATCATGAATACCTTTATTCTCGTGATATTATATGGTTTTGGTTACCTCAATTATTTTTATTCATGTGTCTCTCTTTTGGTTAGGAACTCTAACTAAAATATCATTTTATATGTTTTAATGATTTATTATTCTAAATATTTCTGATTAATTTCTATGTTTTAAAAATGGATTTACGGATTTATTTATATGGAAATTAATGTTTTAAAGTTAAAATTCCATTTAAAAGATTCAATGTGGTATGGGACACTTTGATTCAGAAATCTTGTTTTAAACGGATTCTTGACAAATTGTGTGACTTTTAAATGTTTTCAAGAAAAAGGGGGATATTCCTCTTAAATAGTTTGGATTATTATTTTCCTATATGTAAATATCCTTCATTATTCTCAATTGAGGTTAATCTGTTAGAATAAAATCTTGCATATTGTATTGAATGAGTTATGTTTGACCATGGTTGTGCTATTTTTATAACATTCATGGTTTGTGGATAACGTATTGACATTTCATAAGCTATTTTTCATACGAATGTTTATGTTATGTTTCAAATTATCATATTAAGAATGTATTGGACTTAGTAAGTGAAGGGTGGAGCCTGCTATAGTTCCTCGATGTATCGGTAGGTCTCATTAGACATACTAGTGTCTCAGCACAAGGCCTTAACAATATATTATTTGTAGTTTTGGAACAAGGCCATGACTATGTGGTTATGAAAGTCGGGCAATATGCATTCCATCATTATGAATGTGTATATTGATATTTCATGTGATTATTCGACTAGTAGAATATTCATGTGAATAAGTAAATAGAATTATTTTATTTTATCATTTTTATATTATGCTGATTTTAATGTTTAAAAGGAATTTGTATTTGTTTTATACATTGCCTTAAATATTTATGCTTATTTATGAATGTTTCCGCTGTATTGTTATCCTTATTGAGAATCTGGGCTCACCCCTTTCTGTGTATTATTTTTCCTAAGATGCGAAAAAGTATATTATGACTAACTTGTAGGGATAGTATATGGGATCTCAATTTTGTCTGTGGAAACAATGTTACCGTAGTTTTTTATTTTAATATGTAATATAAACCTTATGAATGTATCTAGAATATCCAAGGATGATAAAATGATTGGTCATTTTGGACATGATTTACTTGTGATCATGCGAATGTTATGTAATAATGCACCAACTCTGGGTAACTAGGGTCGGGGAATTACGGTTGGTATGAGTGGAAGTTTAGTACAAAAAGTGGAAACTAGATTTAGATAAACTCTGATTAGAGCACATATCCCTAAGATATACTTTGAGGATTAGTATATAAGAACTTCCTAAAATTTTGGTATTGTAGATATTTTCTGAATTTTATAAGCAATACATCCCTGTCTGGATACGAGTAGGTAGAGGCAGCTCTGGCATAGATGTACCTAGAGGTAAAACCCAAAAACATCACTTTGAGCTAGACTCAAATGAGAACTGGTGCAAGACAACAGACCTTTCTACACTTTTGATTATGATACTCTTGGGGGATATTCTTAGGATAATATACATCTTCTTTACAAACTGATTTGAAGGATTTTAATATAAGATGAAAATAAACGACCTTGGTTAATCATATGATGTTTCAAATTGAAAATATGGTGTCATGATATTCTACAAATGATTTTATGAAAACTTTTACTCACACAATTCTTTTAGGTTTTAGTCAATATCTGGATTCCAAGGAAGTCTTAGTAACTTTGAGAATGTTGTACAAGGTGGGAATAGTGGTGGAAATGAGAAACAAAATGGAAAGTTGATAGGCGTAAAAGATATTATGTTCATGCCAAATTATTTTTCCAAAAATATGATAAACAACATATATATTAACCAAATCCCGAACTTAACAAAGAAGAGAAAAGTGATGAAAGATAAGAGCTCCAACAGTGGAGACTAGGAAGAAATTAATCCTCAATTTCCATAATGTAGGAAATGTGGAAGGAGACACCCAAGAAAGTATCTCAGTGGAACAGAGAAATGCTTTAAATGCGGGAAAGAATGACATAAAGTAAATAATTTCCAATAAAAAATGAAGGGTTCTATGGAAGAAAATTTAAATGGCCCCAAGAATTAATTTACAACCATTTTCCATAAATATAGGGAACCAAACCATTACCTGATTGAATGCCCTAATTTGTTGGATATTTTCTTGGTCAAAGAAGATTCTATGTGTAAATAAATGGTTGGGGAAATGTTTAAATGTAGCAGTGCTCCTTTTTGATGGGATTACTTTGGAAAAATTTTCTATTGTATTTGTAACCCTAATGTTTGTCACATGAAAATGATATTTGTGGATGAATTATATTTTCTCTTGTGGATGTAGTTATTAAAAAACCATTTAGTTTTATATGATCATTGGGTTTGAGGCCATTAAAATTTATTATATTTTAGGATGAAAATGCAAGGTATGAGATAAAATTTGTGGTTAAATTATGTTATGTTTATTTCGAAAAATTTATCTCATTTTGGTAATGTTATAAAATATAGTTTTTGAGAAAGGACAACACTCAGACGGTGTGAAAACTCATCTTGTCGAACAATGTTGTTGGAATCGAACCCACAACCAGAGTGTGATTGGGATTTATCTCCTACCACTGGACTACGTGAAGTCCATACTTAGTGTGACTAATTATCTTTAGTTAAAGGATTTTATTGATCAACAATAAGTTGATTTGGGATCTTATGTCTTATCAAATGAATACCTGTAGTATAGAAAAATGATGTGGTGATTATGTGATAAATGTTATTTTGGAAGACGTTTTCTCTGTTGGGAACAATATATGCCTAAGGAAAATAGAATACAATGAGATTTCATTTGAGGAGTAATGGTGGATTTTTATCTATGTATTTATTGTAAATTTATAGTGATTTAGGTTATTTATGGAATTTATTAACCTATAATATAGAATATGTGATTAAGTTAATTACTTCTAATTATCTGACTTTAAAGTAGTCGATGTCATTTAGAGATACATTTTAACCCAGAAGACTACATAACCAAATTATTCTATGTTTTTGGTTTTAATATTAGTTTGGATTATATTGATGGATTTCAAGGAAAATTTTTTATTGAATGATATTTATTTAACTTTGGGGTATTGTTGGTTTAATTTTAGATATTAATATTAATGTTTCATTCTCTAAAGGAATATACTTTTGGGGGATCATCTGATCTTGTACTAACCATTTTGTTTTTGATTAATCTCTAATGAAAAGGTAAATATATAGTTTATCCTTTGTGGATCATGTGATTTCTAGATGTTTATTCTAGCTCTTATGGTGTGACCAAGACATCTTGAATACTCATCGTTTGAAAAAAAATGAGTTAGTTATAGAAAATTATTATGAAAAAAACACTACTAAAAAAGTAAGTATATCTCTTTATGTTCCTAGTCAATCTTAAAAATAAATTCCTCATCATTATGAAAGGTAACATTAGAAAAATGTTGTCCGTTTAATTTTCTTACTGGGAAACTAATGATCATTTATCCAATCACATGTTTGTGGTTTTCTTGTTGTTAACTTTCTCTTGATCATGTTTTCTATCCCTCTCTATGACACTTATTTTTTCTTCCATATCCCTATTTTCCTACATGAAATCCTGGTATGGGTTATCGTGGATGTCCTTTGTACTTTTCTTTCTTTCTTTTAATGTGATAGTTTCATTGACAATTTTTCCGATTTGGGAATTTGAATTATGTTCCCAATCCCAATTTTAAAAATTTTGAGGGCGCAATTTCCAAAATGGAGGAATCATGTAACACCCCAAGCTTCCATGATAAAATTCCCATTGAATAATGTAATATCTTTCTTTGTATGCATCATCGAGATTTTAACACACCGCGACCAATCAAACAAGAAGTTATGAATAGTAATACCCAATTTTTGAAATATTATAAATTTTAACGTTTAAAATGGAGTTCATTTTTGGATTTGGAATATCAAAATTAGGTTAGGGTGAATTTTTGGTATTTTTCTAAAAACATTCATTTTTTGTATGAATACTGAAAAACACTGAGTTATTGTTCAAAACTGATTTATTTTAAAAATTATTAATTTTATTGAAAATTATTTTACATCTAAATAGATATATAATGCCTATATAAGATCACTGTAATTAATTGGAGTCAGTTTATAATAATTTTATATGTATAAAAATTTTATTGAACTATTTAACCATCTTTTACCCACCTCCTTGGAGCATTTACAAATTTAAATTAAACATAATTTTACTGCCTATGTGAATTTAATTTCAAAAATCTGATAGAAATGGTTTATATCAGTTAGTAAAATGAGGTTCAATAAGATAAAAATAATTTTTTGGTAAATAGTAACTTTTGACTTTTATTTACAACGGTTAAAAGTAAATTTGGTAATTAAGGAAAAAATGATATTATTATTACCCTAAAACATGTCTTAATTCTATTGAATAAGTCTAATATGAACAAATACAACCTTAGGAATAATAGATGATACTTTATTCCCACTTGGATTAGATTAGGACATTTATTATTATTCAATTCAAAGAAGAGTTAAAAGTGTTAAATTCAATACATAATAACTAAACCATATTTAATACAGGGTTATACATAAGATAAATTCGATTATAAATATTAATTAGAAAGATATAAATATTTCCTACATAATGGTATTTTATATATATTTTTTAGACCTTAAGTAATTTAATTTATTAATGACACAATGATGATGCAGTAATTACCAATTTAATGAAATATTAAAATATTTAATATAATATGTATACAAGTAAATAACATTTGAGACTTTTTATGAATTACAATAATTCTCTTGGTAAATATTACATTCTAGGGTTGGTCAGATGAATTGTTTTCGATGTAATAATGATGTTATGAATTTAGAAAAAACAAAATACCCAATAGTGTCAAAATTTACATAAAAGAGTTTTTAAAACAAATATTATATTATTAATTGATATTCTATTTATAAAAATATATGGTTTAGAAAAAGTACTTATATAATGATATTTGTATCATTAATGAACCACTTATGGTTATCTTGTAAGTATATAGTATGTTTGTTAACCATATAATATAAAAATACAAAGAGAAATGGTAAGTGTCAAACTATTTAACTAAGAGTTAAATCTAAAAGATAATGTTAATATAAAAACCCAAACCAGTATAAAACCTTTTGGATGAGTGGTTTGACACCCTTACCCACCATAGCCTTTAAATAATCCATTTTTGATTCATTAGAAACATAATTATATTTTATTATAAAGTAATATTTCAAGCTTTTCCAAAGTTTCCCCTCACCCCTCTTATAAAAGGGCACTCCCCCTACTCTATAATTCACAACTTCAATGCCATTTTGATCAGCCAAAACCTTCCAAATACCATTTAAAAAATCCTCCCTTCATCCTAGAGGACTTAATTTAGTTATAAATCCATCCTATGGATGCCTTTTGATCAAATCAAGAGGAAGAACCCGAAAAAAGAGGTAAATATTTCATCACCTCTTTCAGGTTCTTTTCATCTTCCACTTCTTGTTTCTTTGTTATTTCTATAATAAAACAGTAACTCTAGTATCAATTATATATAGTGATGTTATTATAAATATGGTATAACCATAGTCAATATTCTATCATTCCTTTGAGTGACATGTCACCATACATGCATATGTATGGCTTACCGTCTCCATGTCATGGTGTAATTGTTAGTCAATACATTATTATTTTGATGGTTATAATAATGATGTGTAATTGATGTAAATAATAAGTATAACATGATAATGATTCTGTATATATGATATAAAATCCAATTATATTTTATTTTAATATCAAAATAATGATATTGTTGCTCGTTCGTACGTACAAAATACCGTCTCCGCGAACGCGACGAGATTCATTCCCCATCGTATCCATTCAAGACTAAATTTTATTAGATGATTAAAAATAATTTTTAGGGACATGACATAATTCTGTATATGAATATGATACAACTGATACATAAAAAATATGACTCACATAACAAATAATATAAAGGAAAATGAATCTGTTAACACCAGAAATGACGATAATACTAAGATATTATTAACAAAGAAATGGTAAAAGATCCTATATGATATAATATTAATGTATATTATTTTGGATTAATTTAATAAAAATTATTTCACCATTATACAGGAGGTTAACCTACCCTCGACCAAGGAAAATGTACAAAGTAAGGGGTTTCTTATCTCACTCTTAATTCTGTGAGATTTCCATTGTTCGCCACTTATTTATTTGATGTGGTGTATTGTGTACTGCCATTTGATAGATATTATCATGATTATAATTATATTCATGGTATTCTATGATCCATTTGGTAGTTATTATCTTCTTTTCAGACGACTAAATTGATTACAATGAAGTAAGGGTTTTTCATCTCACTTTTTATTCCCATGAGATTCATGCTATACTGGCCACTATTTCCTTTTGTGTAACATGTGTACTATCCATGATTGTATTATTGGTGTAATATACTTTTATTTATGAGTATTTAAATATTCATTGTATTATAATTCTTTCATGGGTTGTACGTTTCATAATTTACCAAATGGGTAATTGAATTTCAAATTTCAATTTACACTTAGTAGGATTTACGCATACTTCACTGATTATTTTACTCCATTATTATGTATGGAATCTCTATTTACTATTTGTGTAGTAAACTCAACTACCCTTTCTGTGGATATACTTTTGATAGAAATAATCACTCCATTGGTAAATTCTCAAGTCATCGATATGAACTTGATAAGAGTAATTTTAACTCAATATCCATTTATTGAGTTAAAAATCCAATTCATTGGTGTTTTTTTTACAAGAATATGTGTGAATGTCCTCTGATTGATTTACACTAAAGATCCAATCATATTGAGTATATTTATAATTTTCACACAAAATTATGTAGTTGATTAATACTTAACCTAAGGATATTGTCTTTATAATAGATTTAATCTCAATTTTCAATCCATTGAGAGTTCTTTGTTGTTATACATCAATTCAATTTAATATGGTGTATATAATGTACTTTTACATAGTATATCATTAATCCCTTTATTCTCATTGTATTATGAGGTTTTCATTACCTCAATTATTTTTATTAATGTGTCTCGCTTTTGGTTATGAACTCTAACTAAAATATCATTTTAAATGTTTTAAGGATTTATTATTCTAAATATTTCTCATTAATGTACATGTTTTAAAAATGGTTTTAAGGATTTATTTATATCAACATTAATTTTTTAAAATTAAATTTCCTTTTAAAAGTTTCAAATTGGTATGGTTAACTTTGATCATAAAATCTATTTTTAAATGGCTTCTTGACAAATAGTGTGACTTTTAAATGTTTTCAAGAAAAAGGGGGATATTCATCTCAAATAGTTTTGATGATATTTTTCATCTATGTAAATATCCTTCATTATTCTCGATTGAGGATAATCTGATACAACAAAATCTTCCGTATTGTATTGAATGAGTTATGTTTTACTATGAAGGTCTTATTTTTATACCATTCATGGTTTGTGGATAAATTATTGGAATTTCGTATGCTAGTTTTAATACGAATGTTTATGTTATGTTTCAAATTTTCATATAAGGAATTCATTAGAAATAGTAAGTGACAGGTGGAGCCCGATATTGATCCTCGATGTATCGGTAGGTCTCATGATACAAACTAGTGTCTTGGCCCAAGGCCTTGACAAAATCTTATTTGTAGTCCTGGCACAAGGCCTTGACTAAGTGGTTATGAAAGTCTGGCATTATGAATTCCATCATTATGAAAGTGGATATAGATTTTTCATGTGATTATTCAACTACTAGAATATCCATGTGAATAATTAAATGGAATTATTTGATTTTATCATAGCCATATTATGATGAAGTAAAAGTTTTAAAAGCTTTTGTTTTTGTCTTATCCATAATCTTAAATGTTTATGCTTATTTATGAAAGTTTCCGCTATATTGTTATCCTTACTGAGCATCTGAGGTCACCCATTTCTATGTTTTATTTTTCCCTGGATGCAAAGAAGTGTATTATTACTGACCTGTAGGGATAGTATATGGGATCTCAGTGTTTTCTATGGAAACACTGTAGTTGTAGTTTTCAATTTTAAGATGTAATGTATTTTTTATGAATGTATCTAGTACTTCCAAGTCTACTAAACTGATCAGTCTTTCGGGACATGATTTCCTTATGATCATTCCAATGTTATGTAATAATGCACCGAATCTAGGTAACTGGGTTCCGGGTGTTACACAAGACATATGAATTTACAAAGGATTAGTTAAAAATGTCGTATGGTACCAATGAATATAGTTATTATCTAAATACAATATCAATGAATTCAATTATATATGGACATATACTAGATGAATTCAACAATGTTTGTTAATGTAAATATTCTTATGAAATGAGGAAAACAATAGTTGTTTCCTATAATTAAATTGATAATATTTGTTAATTGAGTCATCAGACATAAAAATTGATGTTTAATAATTTTATAATGTATAAAGGGGAATGTGTCACCCAGATGAATAAATTATATACATAAATTTCCAATGGTGTTGTTACTCTCAGAACACCTGTACTTGAACCAAACGAATCTTTGAATTTTATAATAGTTTTAAATTTTGTATGGAATGGATTTTCAGCTTAAATCAAATAATAAAATCTTATAAAATATCTAAATATGGTGGAATTTGTTAGTAATATCATGACATATGAAGATAAGATGAATACCAAGGCTGATGATTATAGAATGATCAAGAAAGAAAACATTACTCCCAAATTTTCTATCCCTAAAGTTGAAAAAAAGTTAAATTACGAGGTTATATCCTCAAATTAATCATTATATTCAAATTTATGTGAGGATCATTCTCTATTTGTGAGAATATTAAATAACCTTTACAAAAGGAATAAATATTTTAAAAACACATTTAATTACTACATGAAAAAATTCATGGAATGAAATAAGTTAGATGCTATGAATAAAAGAAACTGGGGAATATTAAAGCAAATTTCCCATAGCTAAATGAAAAATAAAAATGGATAAGAAGGAAAAAAATATTCTAATAAAAGATTATTAATAATGAAAATAAATGAAATAAATTACGGCTACCTAGAGGGTATCTTAAGATTCCAGTAGTTCTTCATGTTCTAATTCTAAGAAATAATAATCAAATTAGAAAGAAAAAATGTGAATTTTGGGTCAAGAAGATTAGTATAATCTAACTACACTTTTTTATTCTAATTCTAAAACGTACTCAAATGATAAATTAATTTAATTTTTCACCATATTTGAAGAAAAATAAGAAACCATGAATAAAAATTATAAATCACTCTAGAAAAATTAAAAAGTTGTCTTATGTGAGAATAATACAATGATAAAACATTACATTGAACTGCATTTAAAAAAATATATTCTCCAAAATGTGTTGATCATTATAATAGAAATTTACTTTTTCTTAATATTGTATAATTCATAAAAAAATTTACTATTACACATACTAAATCAATATAGGGTTAAAATAAAATTATAGGAATGAATGTTCATAAGTAATAAAGATATGGAATATGTAGTAATTGTGAGAAACCGAAAATTTACAGAAATTATTTTGTTTCATGATCATAAGATTTTAGCATGTCAAAATTTACTAGTTTTTTTTTGAAAAATTAATTTCTACTATAATAATGAATATTAGTTAAAAAATATAAAAGTAAAGCGTATGTATAGTTATTATAATTATACAGTCATATCAAAGGTTATTTCAGAATGTTCATATAAAATTTGATAGAAAAGGTTGCTGAGATCTTATCTTTCTAACAATTCAGGACCCAAGAGAATTGGAATACAAAAATAATTTATTTCTTGATACTTTTTAGTTGAAAATCCACAGGAATATAAATTTTATATGGTATATGGTCAATGGATATTAAAGACATATGAGAAGAAGATTTTATAAAACTATGTAATGTTGATGATGGTTTAGTTACCATTGGAGAAAATTCTAAAGGAAAGTTAATTTCATTTGGGCAGTTGGAGATCCAATATCTATCTTGAACAACAAGGTTCTATATGTTCAATGGTTAAATCATAATCTGATAATTAATTCTCAACTCTTTGATAATGGTTTTCTTATTTATTTTTCTTCTGATTCATGTTATATCTTTAAGAATAAACTAATATTGATTACAATACTAGAATATAAAATGTTCATACTTTGGGCCGTGGTTCCTTATGTAAAAAAAGTATGAATTTCATAAATGATGAAGTAAGTTAATCTTTGATATAACATAGAGGGGTTTTTTATCATAAAATATTTTTTATATCTAAATTATGTATGAAGATGTCAATAAATTTCCTTCCTTATCTTATGTCTAATGAAAAAATACACTATTATGAATGTCAAATTGGAAAACTAAACAATTAATATTTCAAATAAATTAACAAAATTGGCACATATAAAATATTTTAACCTATTTATATTGATTTTTCCAGACCCTATAGCAAAACAAGATTAGATGAAATATTTGTTATTTTTTGGTTGCTGATTTTTTTTAGATTTATTTGGGATTACTTTTAACTGTTTTAAAGTGAATATTTTACAGTTTTATGATTTTTTATGTTTTGTTATATATAAAATTACATTAAAATAAATTTCAAGAGAATTTATCTTGGTGGAAAATTTTATAACATAAAATTTAATTATTTCTACTCAAATATAGGTATTAAATATAAACATTCCTCTTTAATAACTCTTCTGAAAAATGGAATTATCAAAATAAAAAGTATAAATATCCATAAAATGGATAAAAATATGTTATATAGCAGTATCCTACATACTTATTTGTGGGAATAATGTATTAATGAAACATTTCATATTATGAATTGAGTTATAATTAGGCCCATTCTTATAAAGATACTGTATAAGTTAGGGAATAATTTAAAATTTCAAATGGGTTACTACAATGTTTTTTGGATGGAAGGTGTATATCTTGATTACTAAGTATATCCTTGTAATGTTTTGTAAAAAATATAATGAGTAAATATTTATTGGGAATTTTATTACATTTAATACTTATATAGTGTTTCATAAATGTCATGCATATTTTTAGAATATATTCATGTGAAGTATGATGAGTTTAATCATTTATATTACAACAAAATAAAAATGGATGAAACTATTAATTCATTAAAAATTATGAGAGATGAATAATTTAATTATAACTTTGAAATTAAATTATAATTTGGTCTTGATCAATCTAGTTTTGATGAAAATGAAACTACAGAATATAAAATTTTTTTACCTTGAAATCCTAGGACATTTACAAACCATAATTTTGGGACCATTGTAGGATATCTCGATAATGGAGTTATGGATATGAGGAAATATGGAATACTAGTTATGTTCTCTACCTTTTTATCCTAGTTTGAACCTATGTATGCATAATTCTCCTTATGATGATGAGAGTTTTGTATCGATATCCAAGTGGAGGTAATCGGTTTGAGAGGAATAATATTGGGAATTAGTTGATATACCCTAGGAAAATATTGTAATTTAAATTAATGGGTTTTCAAGAATAATTAGGATGATAAAGGTGTAATTACTTGGACTTATGACAATACAGTTGCAAAGGGTTACAATAAAGGGAATGGTATAAATTATGATGAAATCTTTTACCCTAATACTAGGCTTCAGGAAATTAAAATCCTTTTTTTACACATATAATATTAATTTTAAATTATTCCATATTTATGTTAATTAAGATTATATAAATGGTCATTTAATGGATTATGTTTATGTTGAACAACCCCATGTTTTTGAAAATACACATTTTGAAAATTTTATTTTTATTCTTTCTAAATATATTTATAGTCTTAAACATGCACCAAGGGATTAGTATCAAAGGGTATGTTTTTGTCATTTAGAAAATAGTTTCTCTAGGACTAATTGATCCTTATAGTATTATTAAAATATCTTCATTTTATATTTTACTAGTTCAAATTTATATAGATAATGTCATTTTTGGTTCTACTAATATAAATATTTATAATGAATTTGAAAAACATACTCAAATCATGTTTGACATGACTATTATTGTAAAATTTAATTTCCCTAATTGATTTTGAATTTTTCAAAATGATATTTAAAATTTTTTAATCAATGAAAAAATATTATTAATTTCATCGAAATTTACAAACCAGAAATTACATTTCTATTGAAAAATCCAATGTGTACTAATATAAAACATGATTTTGTTGAAATTGGTAAAATTGCTTAAAATAACTTATATCATGATACTATTTTTGTATTTTATTATATTCTTAATCTAAAATACTAAATATAATGTTTTTTTATTAACTCATGTTCATGGTTTTTATCAAATATAAAGGAGTATCGTTTAACTCATATTAGAAGGATTTGAGATATTTAAGAATAATAGTTAGTTTATCTTTTATTTATCACAAAACATCTAACTTTTATTTAATTTCATATTCATTTTATGATTTTGTATGAAGTTTATTAGATCAAAAAATCACCTCAAGAACCTCACAATTTTTAGGAAAGACCCTGGCTTCATGGTCTAGTAATTAGAAACATTCAATATGATTTTCAACTGCTAAAGAACAAATTAATATTATAGTTGTTGTTTAGAACAATTGTTTTGGATGAAACTCACACTTATGGAAATTAAACTTAATTTTGGTAATGTTCAAATATTATTTTATAATATTAGTGCTATAAATATTTCTGAAAAACTCATCATACATTATTGAACTGATAATATTTATATTAGACATCATTTCTAGTAAATCTTTTTCAAAAGGGTTATATTTCTCTAGAATTTATTAATACTGAATATAGGTTTGGTAATAATTTTACTAATACACTTTCCACTACTATTTTTAATTTTATTTTGAGAGGGAGGTAGGTTTATAATAATGTGAGTAAAATATATACTGTAGAATCTATTTAGATTATTAATTTTTTTATTTATCTTTTAATGTTTTTGTCTATAAAGATTTATTATATTTTTTACTTTGGTTTTTAGCTAGTTTAATATAAATATTATTTGGATATTGTTTTATACACAGTCGTATTTTAATTTTTAAAATACCAATTTATTACTCTAAATTCTAAAATAGAGAAACTCAATCAGCACTCAAACCACATAATATAATATTGTTTATCCCTCCTTCCTTTAAACCCTTACATCGTTATTCTCATGAAATTTTCATTATCTTGAACATTGGATCTTCCTAACCATAATACTTATAATACCTCTTAAGATGTAAATTATTAACATATCTAATGAGGCTAGTCCAAGTGGTGGAAAAATGAGAAACCCTTCACGTTCATATTAGAGACAGTTGTAAGGGATGGTTATTTACTTCAAGTGGCTGGTAGAGAAAAATATTATAATGAAGAAGTCATTAATTTTTCAAGGACTTGAAATTATGTTTAACATATTATATAATGAGTATGTTTCAAATGTGATTTAAAAATGTTTTATGAAAATTCTTAGATTATTTTGGATGAATATAAAGAAATCTCCAATTCAATAGAAAACAATAATGTTTTTTTGTTTCTTCAGTGCTAATGACTCATCATTTCTGGTTCTCTCATGGGTGGAATTTCAATTTTAGCCATATATTTACAGGAGACCGAGTTTACAATTTTAGGACATCATGACGTTTTTTCTGACAGATCATGATAAAAGGATACTGGTGAATTATTTAGAAGGTATTCATAAGTTACATGTTAATTATATTGAAAATAGAGTCATTCCCATTATTGTTGAATTAGAGAAAATTATTTTCATCAGCATTTATATTATGTTTCTCATGATGAGTGATATCAAGTTGAAAATGAGACAACATATGTTAAAAAACATGAACCATGGTTTCAAAAAATATGAAATGGTGTCATTTTATCCTTATTATTGGATGATGTATCTTGTTAATTATAAGATATGAGTTATTATTGTAATCAAAATGGGTTTTAGGTGTCATCATAGAAATTTTATTTCTAATAGAAACCGAAAAAAATTTATATTCATATAAATTTTAATAGAAGGAAATCATATGCGAGTTGGGGTAAAAATAGATGTATCATCTAGTGGTCGTGTTGTGGGGGGAACACAAAAGCTTAATGATTTTTGGAACTATAAGGTTCTTTCTATAGAATTAGGTGAATCTGAAGTGAAGGAAGTTTTTTCAAGGTTGAGTCTTTCTAGTGGATAAGTAATAGTATTAGAGGACTCTAATACTAGTGGAGAGAATATCCATATATTTAATAGATTGAGAAATGTTAAAGATGATAATACTCCTTCCAGAATTTGGAGATTCTTCAATTTACTAGATTATATCATGAACCTTCAATTGAAGAAAATAGTGAGGTTGTTTTGTTGTAGATACCTAAGATTATGGATGAACTAAAAAATATTTAATAGGTTGTTGAATCTGTCATATGAGAGCTTATTCAGCCCATTCTAGATATTGAATAAATAGTTGAGAATGTTTCTCATGGTGAGGAATAACTAGCTTTGGAAACTGATTATTCTCCATAATTTCATGGGAAAAGAAACAAATTATATTTATAATGTAATTTTTCTGGTCTCTACATAAAATTAATTGATTGAAGAAAAATAATAATTCAATGTAAATGACTTTTTGTTATGTTAATGAGATCGTAGTGGTGCTTTGAGTGTTATTCTTTAACTTGGGTGATGCATAGAAGATCAATATCTTTAATTGGTTGAAGTTGTAGAACCCTCAGTAATGGTTGAGGAAACATTATCAGATTATGAAGATAAATCATGTTTTAAACCACATACACAATATTTTTATGTTAATATAGATTCATAGTTAAATTTTAGAAAATATGATGTTATAAATATTCAAGGAGAAATTGAGAGTTCTTATGAGTCTATTTATGTGGTACGAAAGGAATATTCTTCTAAAATGTAATATCATTCCATTCAGAGTCAATATCAATGTTTAGAGTATATATCTATTTCATGGAATGATATTTATTCTTTTAGAATGTACATAGCTAAAAAATTTATATAAATGAATGGATAAATGGTTTCCAAATCAAATTTGAGTGATTTTATGATGTTTTTTGGAAATTGTTTTGAGGATGTGAGATTTTCAAATTCTAGTTAATGTAGAGAATTTATTTCTACACGATAAAGATATGGAAATTTCTTATTAATGATAGAGTGGTTTTATAATATTATATTATATATGGTTGAGAAGATTTTAAATATGAAGTGTGATAGTGTCCCATTATACACTCTTTTGGAGAATCATAAATAGTTTGTAAAAAACCTATATTTTTAGAAATAAGAGTCTGTGCTTTACTCAGCCGATATGGAAAAATAATGGACAAGTATTTTTAGTCTCCAAATACTATTTAAACCTTTGTCAATATGAAGTTAGTATAATGTTTAAATGTGAGTTAAGATTCACTAAATTTTGTAAGGGAGTGGGATACTCTTTTGAACCGTAATATCAAAATACTCTATAGTGGAGTTCATGGAAGTGCACAAAACACTTAGATATTTGTTAACCTATAATTCTATTTTTGAGAATATTATTCAACTTAAATTCTTCCCTATAATCCCAAAACATAACATTGTTTTCTACATGTAACATAATCCATTAAAAATTTGATAATGTTTATATAATTGAAGTCCCTTTTATCTTATATGTTGCCTATATATTTCTTTCATTTCGGTTTTCAATTATATCCATTTTTCAAACTACTATTATTTTTTTATATATCGATCACAAAATAATTGTTTAAAAAATTAGCTATTTTTTTTATTTTTTTAAACATTAAATTTTATATAAAAAATAGGGAGAAATCCTGAAAAATAGAAAATTTAAAAATATATATTAAAAATATTATATATATTTTTTTTCTGGATGATACTTAAAATTCTTTTTATATTCTTTTTATATTTTTTGGTTTTTATATCATTTAAAATGGGATATTATTATACAAATTACTATTGATATAACATGTTTTCCTTGCTTTTGATGCTCACAAATACCCCCATTTGTTTAATTAATAAAGTTATTTTTATTTTATTTCAATGTTTCCATTTAATTGAATAATTATTTTAGTTTCTTAGAATTCTTGAAGCATTTTATTTGATCATTATATATGTATGACAATTTATTCTAAAAATTAATCTAGACATTTTGAATTAGTATAGAATTAATATTTGGAATATAATGTTGTAATACAAATTTTCTATCGTAAAAAATATTTGGAACCCCATGTTTGAAATAAATATTATGTTTTGGAACCTAAATTTTGTTCTGGAATCTCATGTTTCGGTAACTAATGTTTGATATGTAGCAAACATATGTAATATAGTAGTTGGTAGGCATTTCAAATTTACAACCAAATGTTGGAATCATTCTCCCTATTCTATAACTCTATTTTCTGTATCAACCAAATGCTATCAACCATAATTTTAAAATCATCCTCACACATAGAAACCCCCAATTGAACAAATCATCTATGGGATTTGAATTTTGAATTTTTTTTGAGATTTATGGTATGATTTCACTGGAGTAAATATCTTGTTATATTGATAAAACTTCCATTTTAGTTGGTCTCATGTAAAGGATTAATTCATTATGATTTCTAAGGGATGTTGTAAATTTTTTTGGCTATTTAAATTCCAATTTCATGATTGTTTTTCATTTTAAAAATCATGAATTACCAATATACATTTTGGATCAGTTTAACCTAAATAAAATCATGTTGTTTATTTATTACCAATAAATTTATTTAGAGGGATGAGGAAACCCTTTTTTGATAAACAACTATTTCTATAAAGCACTAGAAAAATATGAATCTCTTTCTCTAAAACTACATCAGATCTTTCTATTTTAAAAATATATTTATTTATCTGTTATATCTACTACTTATTTACTAAATTTAATCTACTATAGTTCATTTGGGATTTTAAGGACTCCAAATTGAATACATATATTTTATGTTATGATGTTTCATTTTATTTTTATTATATGATGATTGAATTATCTTTTGAGGCGTTATCTAAACATTATCTGCACCATGTTAAAATATTACTCTTGAGGATAGTGAAATGATGTTATTTGTATATTAATTTGAATATATATATTTATCTTTTAGAAACATTATTTTATCTGAATTTTTTCAAATAAAATATCTCTAACCAAATTCAATTTTCTATTTCCAATACACTAAGGGTTGGATAATTTTAAGGGACTATATCTGTCTTGATTCATTATTTATAAAATATCTGGAAACAAGTTTCACACTCTTAAACTCGACTATTGAGATCCATTCGAAATGATATTATATTCAAAATAACATATATCATAGATAGAGTATTGGTATAGTGTACTAGATGATCTTTGTCACCAAAAAAATAAAAAATTTATGCTCCCTCTTATTTTATATTCCACTACATACTATCATTAGAAAAATGATAACAGTGTATCTTTTAGTCTCAAGGTTGATTGATTTTAAATTTATCAAATTTTCAACTATTTCTAAATAGACATAATTCATTCACCCAACCCAATTTTTTCTTTTTAATCTTTTAAGACTAGATCATACTGTTTAAATTCGTGTGATTATGAACAGTCAATAGTTAGATGATGAGATGAAAAACCTTAAATTTGGCTGTAAACTCAATCAAAAAATTTATAAGGCTAACAGTACTGGATTCACATGAATAGTTTGATCACGGGTTTCATAAATCATATGTCAAGGAGTTTTAATTATGGAAGATGATATAAGATGCTTATGTGGTGGATGTTCATGGGCCATGTTAAAAAGAATAGCTACATTTAAATAGTGTTGTTGAGTATGGTAATTTCAGATTCTCTGCTTTTGAATGACGCTAATTGTAGTTGATATTCTATATTAATGGTGCTTAAGGAGACCAATATTGGGGAATAATATAAATATTCAAGAAAATATCAACTTTAGAAAAAAAATGTTCTCATTAATAAAATCCAATAAAGATATTTTTAGGATTATAATATTTGTGAAATGAAGATGATTTATAGTAGGAATGAATATTCAGGAATGTTTTCAAAAGCCTAAAGGCTACATCACAATGTATGGATCACATAGTTTGGGTGAAGAGTTATTATTTTTCAGCACTCTAACTTTTTCAAGAACTGGTGGGTTCAGTGAGTTTTGATCTACTTTTTAGGACTATATGATGATCCTTAAATTCTTTATACCTATTTTTTTCATTTAGGATCTAAATTTTTTCTAAATCTCATAAATTGATAGAACTGGGGAGCTAAGACTTGATTTTTTAGGCAAAACTTTTTGAGTTCTTAGACTATGTTTTTATGTATCTTTTCATATATCATATGATCTACCAATTAGGAATAATGAGGGATATATTTTTTGTTCATAAAAATTTGATCAAAAGGTTTGGAAACCAATATTTTATGAGTTAGAAACAATCAACATGAATATGACACCCAGATTTGGTAAAAGGTATCTCATGGGATAATTCCTATAGTTTAGGGTCTTAATGATGGAACCAACTGGGTTAATATAGTTTTCCTTACAGAAAATGGTAACATGAATCTAAAATGAATGGGGATAATAATTCCATTTTAAATCATCTTGTAGGGGTGTAAATATTTTATGTTACTGATTCATTGGCTGGATGGATGATAATGACAACCCAAATTGTCCACAATTTCTAATAATGTATCAACACATTTAAAACAATGATGGTTGACATTATAAATCATCAGATGAGGTTATTTGATCAGAAGAAATGATGTGGAATAATTATACAAAAGGGTGACCACTGGACAAGATTGAATGATGGGTTTTATTATATTTCTATGCATCTATATATAGTGTAGAAAATCCCCTCATTCAGGAAGAATATGCCTTCAGTTGACATTTTATACTAGGATTTCTAATGAAGATCCATATCGGAAGAATAGTATAAATAGTAAATCATAAGTGTCCTTTAGATTGGAAAATTATCAATATCAATAGTCGAGGAATTGTTTATAGTAATCCAGAACACTTGAATTATGATGTGTTATTTTTGAAGAAAAAGCATTGAAATGGGTAATGTATGTATTTTAGCCATGTTCTTATCATAACTGAGCTAATATGGTTCTATCATGGGGGGATAAGTGAATGATGGGGTTTTTAAGGGTTATGAACATGTGGGCCAGGAACATATCTTTACATAATAAGAGTTAATACATATATAGTTCTTATATTTTTTGGGTGGCTCTAAACATTAGGGTAAAATACTAAAAAAGGTAAATTTTATCAGGATGTTTTTTTGGAAATCAAAAATATTTTGGGTACCCTCACATAGATAATGCTCTTATGTGGGGAAACTAGTCCACATATAGGTGGCCTTTATTAGTATTTTATAGATATTTTGGATAGACCATGTGTCTTACAGTTTAACATTATGTGATAAAGAATGAAATTCCATCATCTGAAAATGTGTAAATTTTATCATATCATTTGTCTATAAGTATATGACCAATGCTAGAAGGAGGGGGATTTCATTTTTTTTATCCTTATTTATTTTAGTTCCTTTAATTAATCTCTAATTAACGAACATATTCATATTAGAGGAATGAAATTTATTTGATAGAATTTTTGTTTTGGCAAAGGATATAGTTCCTTGGCATCACTGTATATCCTGTGATAACATGAATCAAGTAACACATAGTTATTTTATTATTAACCATAAAAATTTCGTTCTTATATGGGAAATGAATTTCCAGCATTACCTCATAAATGATGAAATCCAAAGTTAAGACTCTTATGTGTACACAAATCATATATAAGAGTGGGATAAATGATTGTTTTGTTTTTTATATTCAGATCAAGATTATGTATAGGGAAATAAATCTATACTTGACCTCAATTTAGTGTTATCATGAAAATGTAAATTTCAATGGAAGATCTAGAACACTAAGGTGAATGTTGTATTTTTTTATTCATATTTGGACCTATGATGGTATATCCAAGCATGAATATGTATCTGACTTAATTAAGAATCAAGTAACATGTAGTTATTGTAGAGGAATTCACCATATTGATCTGGTTTATGAGTAAGGAAAAGTGTAATTTTTTTTGATTCACATATGGGACTAGGATATGATATCTTGATGTCACAAAATATACTCCCAAAGTTGAAATCACGAAACATGTAGTTTTCAATTGAGTTCATCCCTTATTAAGATAAAAATTCTTTATAGGGTGAAGGAATTTCATTTATGTTCTCTAGCATGACACAATTTTGTGATTGAATACAAAAATATATCAAGATCTTATAAATTGTAATTATGCCATGTGGTCAACTCTAACAAATTTTAGGTTATGATAGATGAAGAAGACCATACTAATCCCCTAGAAATTTTTTAGTAATGATAATAGGAGAAATTAACCATGATCTGTAAGATCACATCCGTCATTCATGATATGAGAAAAAATAGGAAATTTTAGGGTTATATAAACTAACATGGACATGTGTTACTGTAATTTTTGATACACACCATGGGAGTTGACAATCATTGTCGAATACATTGTCGTGTTGTATTACATCATGCGACTAGGGTGGTATTCTATAGTTTCATAGCATATGACTATGACATTTTCATATAGTATTTGGTCATGCATCTAGAACATTGTCTTGTAGTTTTATATCATGATACTAGGATGTTGGCATGAAGTTGTACGTCATGAGAATATGATGTTTCCATGAATTTTTACATCACGCTACTAGGATATTGTCATGTCATTTCACATCATGCAACTAGGATGTTGCTATTATATGTTATGTCATTGTATTAGGATTATATCATGAAATTTAATATCATGTGACTAGGATATATCTATGAATTTTTATTTCATGTCACTACGATTATGGCATGCAGTTTCACATCATGCAACTAGGATGTTTGTCATACAGTTTTATGTCATGAGATTAGGACATTATCCCAATGTTTTACATCAATTGAATATGATGTTTTCATGAAATTTTAAATCATGATACCATGTTATTGTAATTAAGTTTCAAATAATTCATATAGGTCATTATTATGTAGTTTTACATAATTTTAATTGGTCTTTTTCATTCAGTTCTATGTTGTGCGACTAGGATGGTTTCATACAGTTTTATATTGTACAACAAGGATGTTAGCATTATGTTCCATGTCATCATACTCAGATATTGTCATGCATTATTATGTCATTTGACTTGGATGATGTCATGAATTTTCACATCATGTGACAATGACATTTTCATGCTATTTTATGTTGTCCAACTTGGATATTTTCATATAGTTTCACGTCATGTGAATAGAATATTTTCACGATTTTTACATTATAGGACTAGGAAGTTGTTGTGATGTTTAACATCATGATATTATGAAATTGTGGGGTAGTTTATCATCATGTTACTAGGATGTTGTCATGTAGTTTTATTCAATGTGACTTGGGAATTATTTTGAAATTTTAAATCATGAGATTAGAAAAACATGAATTGATGTGATGGTTCTAAAAATTATTTCTTAAGAAACCTTGAATTGATGATTACTGTTATATGCTCTCTATTTATAGTGGCCATGTAGTGGGCCATGTAAGAATATACCTTCTGTATGATTTAAGGTCCCACCTATTTTGTATTGTGTTTCAGATGATTTTTTTCCATGTTTGATCAGGGTTCTGAGAACTAATACCAGCTCCATTTGGAGTAATTAATAAAGATTAATTTCTTTATTAATATCTAATAAATCCTGTAATTGATGAAATTTATAGTTATGAAATGTGACCAACCTTTTCTAATGGATTCATTTCAAATCATCCATTCACATTTGTGACTAGTCATTATTATATGTATGGTTTTAGATTGAAATGTGATGTGGGGCCAACTGGATCATGATGGGAAGAACTGTCTCTATCCAATACACAAGTGAATACAGGGTCTCTTTCATATATGTACTATTTTTGTTATATTAGGCCCACAATTCCTATCATAGTTCTTTAGGACAAGATTTTTTATCATTATCCACCATTTCTTGGTGTATGTTAGATATAGCCTTGTTATATTCCTATATCTATTATTTTCTACTACATGGATGCAAGAGTAGTAGTCATATATAATGACATACCATTGATAGAAACTTCTAAAAAATGAAGTGGAGAAATTGGTGCCATTTTCAATCAGTAATATGTGAGGGTCACTAAATATAGTGATGATATTTTTCTTCACAATGTTTATGATAGCCTTTTCCGAAATTATTTGAGGGATATATCATTGACCCACTTAGAGAATAATTTAGTGGTACTAAGGATATAATTAAACTATTTGGTTTTGGATAGTGGATATAGATAAATGAAATCAATTCCCCACTCAACAAACTACCAAGTATATTTGAAATTATGTTGCAATTCAAAGGGTTGATAGATGAATTTGACATATATCTGGTAGGAATGAAATTACTTGATGAACTCTATGAAATTCTCTATCATTGGAGACCAAAAACTCCTAAGACTCCTGATATTATGAGATATATTGATTCTTGATTAATGAGAACCACATTCTCCTACATAGAATTATTTTATAATGGTGTGAGTCTCCCATCCTTCAATGAATCCAAAGAGGATTCCATCAAAGACTCATTTATAGAGGACGTTATGGGAATTTGGGTCATCATAAAGGATGATGTTGAATGACATGAAATAGATTTATTCTACCTTTTCTCATTATTATAGAAGAATTATTCTTTTGAAGTAGTGGAATATAAGGGATATCCATTTAATTTTGGTATCATTTCATAAGATTATCATCCCATGTTCAAGAGAAGTGTCTATCTCATTGGTTTCATTGTTGTTATTTCAAATGAATGGGTACACCACCTTATTGTGTGTGATTATAATGATTGTTTCATACATATTTTGATAAAAAAAGGTTTGGATTAATTATCCAACACAAATACATGATAATTTGAATAAAACAAGATGTCGTACAATGTTTTCTATGAAGTAAATTCTGCTATTATCCATTATGAATAATCATTTAGGGGAATCAATTCAACTTTTGTAATGTCATATTCACTATTTATTTTCATGATTACTAATTTTAAATATATTTTTATGTTTAGGTTGGATAATAGTATCTACATTTCTAATTATAATCCCACAATAGGACTTAGTACTATGCAACATTATTAGTGGAACCATTATATAATGTGAATGAATATGGAATAATTTCATTATCTATAGAAATGATGATGATTCCAAGACTGAGCCCATTGAGTTTTGGGTACTCCAATTTTTTCAATAGTTTATATGGGGGGGAATATTATATTATATCTCCCATGTCTTAAGTGGTGAATCATTTTTTTTCATTTTCAAATAGCCGGTTTTTGGGTTACCAGTACCCAAATACAACCATTTTAACATCCGAAATCCAGAAAACACATCCAAAATCAAAATTCAAAATTAAAAAATAGATAACATCAAGCCATGTCTCAAATAGAAATGTCGTACACCACACACATCATGACGAACAACCTCCTTGAGCCTTGCATCCACCGTCAAGCATCCCACCAGAACAGAAATCCGGAAAACCCAACCATTGGAGAGACGTCTCCGTCCCATGCCAGAAAACACCAGAAGCAGTAGATCCAAAAAAAAACATCAAACCGGACATGACAACCACATACACAACAACACCATGCGACCACACAACCCAAAACATCATCCTTGAAACATTGAGGAACAAACTCAACAAATGTTCCTGAATCCAAAAAAAAACATCAAAATCAAAGCCAAAAGAACAGATTAACCAACGCCAAAAGCCCATGATGGAACCCCAACCCGCAGCTTCGGATCAAATCCATCCATCATAAAATCACCGCGATTCTCAACACCGTAGAAATACATGAACTGGAGAGGAAAGTTAAAATCCCACAGCACACCGTAATGAAGATCAGGTCTCGTCGCCATCGAACAGAACGACTACATCGAACATGGAAAAACCCCAAAGTACTCACAGGAGACAAGGCGGACGCACAGACTACAGGCGTATGAACGCATCCATGAATTTTCACCGCTACACTGAGTAAATACCTATCCGAAGAGGAAGGAATTGAGCGAATCAGGCAAGCCACGATGCCGGAGGAGTCACGAAACCACCACTGTAGAAAAGAGACACCACCAAAACCACCGAGCAACAGGAGGAATGCAGCACCACTCGTAGAGAGGAAACTAGCGGCGACTAAAGGAGAGTAAACCCAAGGTTGAAAGCCCTTTATGAGCGCATCCCTGATGGAGTAATACCATCTCCCATGTCTTAGGACTATCCTAAACAACGAAAAATCGTTATTCAAAAACACATATAAAGTAGAATGTTTTTTGTGGAATGATGTGTTATAATAATTCCTTTTAGTACTTTTCCATTGTAATCCTTTTTTGATATGCACTATATGTTGAAAAATTTCAGGATGTTCACCCATCATGCAATACATATAGTTAACATTGGAAAATTGAGGATGTACATGAGTAGGTTGATATGAGATACCAAATGGACCTCAGGATATTCTAGATAATGTCTCAACATATAGACCACAAATATCAATTCCAATTTTTTCTTCTCAATATTATAATATTATCTCTTAGTATCAATCATTTTTATTCTAAAATAATTGAAACAATTTTATTTTCTTGTATCGTTATTCTATGTGAGAATGGAACAATGTGATCACTTAAACTCAATTTCATATAAAATAATATGAATTTAGTTTACCTTTTTATACTAATAAAAATTTAATTTAAGGAATTTTTTAGGTTTTAAAAACATATTGGAATCAATTTTTCCGCGTATAGGTGACTCCCTTGTTTATCAACATAGTGATGGGAAAGAACAATCATGTGAGGTTTTCTATAAAGTGCTTATTGTAATCAAAGAATCCTTGAATCCATCATAACTATTTCAGGTTTCAAGGAGATGGAATATTAAGGATGACCATATTCTTCTCAGGGATAACTTTAATTTCATGATGGCGTATCATAATGCCAAGTAATATTCCTGGGGTAACCGAAAATAAAATTTCAAGGAATTAATATTTAGGTTGTACTTCCATAACATGTTGAACATTATCTCAAGATCAGAATAATTATCAAAAAATCATTTCAATTTTATAATTAATCTGTCTACATAACATTCTACAACCATCCCAAAGAGGTGTTTGAAAATATCATGTATAGTGCATTGATATGTGGTGACAATGTTATTTAAGATAAATAACATCACTTTATAAAAATATTATCCTCAGTGTGGCCCAAAATTAGCGGTCTATTTATCTTTTAAATCCACTTGAAATTGGTTATATCATCAATATCCATCCATAAAAGATAATATTTTATAATCAATTGTTGTAACATTCAAAACATTTGTGATTGGGATTGGGAAACCATCTAGTAGGAAATTCTAGTTTAGATCCTTAAAAATTAGTGAATTCTACGATCTTTCTATTATTTTTATTATCTTATAACATATTGTAAATCCTTTTTGGGTATTTTAGATTCCAAATAAATTTGGATTTGATAATCATGTTAACTTAACATTAAAATTAGGAATAATCTGTATGATGTATTCTCTTAATTGTTTTCACATAACCATGATGATCCTCAGTTAGGCACAGATGATGGTTTTCCACATTGGGATAAAACCATGGAATTTTGTATAATTATTGGGGAATAATTATAGATTTTATGTCAAGAAATAATTGTATGCAAATTTTTCTTCAAGTGAAATGGTGAAAATGATTAATGTTTGTTTTAGATAATCATTTATACATATATTTACCTATTTATGTTCTTCAATTAGGACAATGATTCCTCCCAAACAAGTGATAGGGGAATCCCATAAATAATTATCTTATTATTAATTTTACCCATTCCCAATAGATTTCAGTGACGAAGGGTAATTTTAAGAGATATAACATAGTGTGAGACCATCTTTATTTTACATGGATGTCAAAGAACAACCCTTATATTTTGAGGGAATCGATATATGAGCATAACCATTGATGAAATTATAGACATGTTATCCTTCCTCCTAAATGTTATGATGGAAAAATGATGAATTAGTATCCTTGAAATTATGAGATTATATAGGATCACTTTTATGTTCAATCACTAATAAAGAATCATTTTTATATTCTAATGATACCAATATATGGTCATCATTATCATGAACATTATGGAAATGATCTCTAATTTATTTGTTATTAAAAGGGGTGTAATAAGTATTGATGTACTATGTCTTAAGATATATGAGAGAATTTTGTTTATTGATGTTGTGGATCTATCTTTAGATCAATGAAGTGATGTGAGGACCATGTAAATACTTGACGATGAAGAGGGTACATTTATATTTGATCATTTTTTTCATTATCATAATTTCCCCCAGATTCTCAACAAACAGATTCAGTTGATGCGACATATATCATGAACTTGGAGGATGATATGTATGAATCCTAATATAACACCTTTACATGGTTAATGGAAAATAAATATTCACCACATATCTCATTGAATAGGTTATCATGGTCTATATCCAACCCGTTTAGGGTAGTGAATTGTGTGAAATTATCAGTCATGGGATGTTTTCCATCACTTTGGTAGAATCCTCCATTAATTTAATAAGACTCAAATGACTCAAAAGGGGACTTATCCTTATAAAATGTAATGATTTTTCCTTAAATATAGTATTTTATACACTGATGATATGATAATAGAACTTCCATATGATGATGAAACTAAGGACATAATATTATGAAATTGAAATATTATCTTATTAGGTGACTATAAAATCACATTTGGAGGTGATATCTTTGAATTGATATCTATGATTGATTAAAATAATAGGATTTTACTCACTCTTGTCATACCATTAAATTATCAATGTATTGGGAAGAAAAATAGATTCACTTTGGTCCAATCGTTGGATTATATAGACAATTAAGATATTGATTTTGTAGCCATTGTTAATTAGAACATGAAAAAAACTGATGCCATCCAATTTTTTAGATACATATACGGTGTTGATGTGTCCTTTGAATAATATCTCCTTTATCTTGTTCTGTAAAGGAAATGACTGATTGAAATTTATTGGGATCGATCTATATATGATATAATTTAGTGGTAGAAACCCCAAATTAAAACTCCCACAAGATTAAAAGGGAATATAAAATTACTTCCTAGCACACTTTTTATAGATGAAGGTAATCAAATAATTATATGTTTTCTATAATGACCATTATATACATCATGATTTTATATTTTTTTGGCTATGTTCTACGCTTCCCACCTTGAGGATGTTCATTGGTTTTGGTATTTGGATACAGAGTAACATTTTCTACTTAATATTATACATGATCATAAATTGAGAACTTTTTTGTCACTTTTGAGTTTGATTGATCTTTAGATCCCACATTATAATGTTGGTAGTAATTTTTTTTATTCCAATCAGTCTTATAATATGATTAGATCTAATTATTCTCTTGAATACATAATGGCTAACTAGTTCTCTTTTTGGGCATGTTGATGTGGTCATCACTATATTTTTTCATGATATATAGACTCATCTGAGATATTTCATAAATATCATGATCCATGATGACAACGTCTTACTCAACTTCTTCATCCTCAGTGACTTCCCCTTATTAATCCCCAATTTTGAGGGGTAGGGAATCAGATTTCTTTGATTTATACTCAGTATTAGATAATGATTTTTTTCATTTCAATCACATTAATATTTCTAATAATAGACTCATCCTTTGACGAGGGATACATTTGGTAGGCTGGTTACCATTGAACCATTTGGAGGGACATTGTTGGTACTCAGAATACCTATTTTGTTAAATCTGAGAGTTTTGAACAAGCTTGGGTCTCAGAATAAGTTAATCCTCTTACACATCTTTCTTGTTATGTCACATAAATTACATATTTTAATTTTATTTTTCATGAAATTTATATTATTTCTTTGTTTTAGGGGTTTTACAGGATGTTTTTTAGGAAATGGTGGGTTTTCAAGATTTGGGCCTAACCGTGATCCCATTTCCATATTTAAAAAAATTCTTTAATAACTACTTATTTTTTTCAAAAATAATCATCCATTCTACAATCCACTTGGACTACCCCGACAAATTCAAACCACCATATTCATTTGGACCCCTTAGGAATCCACAATCATGGTGGGTTTTGGTTATTTATTCTGGCATTGGGCCAACCCATGAGCTCATTTCTTATTTTTATGCTATTTGTTTCATATCTCACAAATTAATTAATCTTTTTTAGATATTCCACCTCTCAACTTAGCTTACTGACCCTAGTTGTAATCCTATTTTCATTTCTCCCTCATTGGAGGTAATATTCATCACATATTAATAAAAAATTTCATTGGATTTCTCAAATAGTCCATATTTGAAAAGGTAATTTGTTTATTTCATAACTCATTACTTTTTTACTCTCCCCCTCCATTTCCATTCCCCCTTGACTTTATCAGCCTTATTCAAATGCCTATATTAGTTCTGGCTTCTTGAGGATTCTCTATTTACTGTATTTTGGGAGATTTTTTTTCATTGTTTCATATGTCAGTTAGTTTCCTCTCTTGTTCCATCTATTTCCATAGGGTTTCATAAAATTTTCATGAAGCCCCACATATAAGTAAGTTAGGTGTGCATAAACAGGGTCTATTTTTATGTTTTTGGTCCAATCATGTGGTTTTAGGTCTATCTTTACTGCCTTGTGGTGCAATGGTGCTGTAGTTGAAGTTCCACACAAGGATTTGGTGTTTTGACACACCTGGTAGGTTATTCCTTATTTAAGAACTACTAGACAAGATAGACATTCTTTATTTCTATTTTACCCTACTCCACAATCATTTTCCTTACAGTGAATTTTTTTGTGGCATTTCATAAGAAATTGATATTTAAGTGCCATTTTTCTGTGAAAGTGGGTGTTTTGAATGTGCACTCCATGTTGTACGATTTGGGGATACTTTATAATTCATGGGATGGTCTTACTAAAAACATTTCAACTAATAAATCTTTTTTGGGGTAATATTGGTTTGCATTTTTTTTCAAATAGGTCTTCTAGATGGATCTTAAATACAATGTTGGGTTATATTCCCTGAAAATGTTTTATGGAAATCCTAATTGGTTTATTTAGATATTTAAATGGTGGAATGAATGTGTAGATACTTTTTACGTGTATTTGACCCTAAATGGAATTTTTTATATGTAAATTGAATGTGGTAACATTTGGGAATCTTTTTATCACAAAGGGGGAAGCCCATGCATCTAGGTGGGTGGAGGTGTACTACTAGGATAGTGATTCAGAGAGGTTTTGTTCCTATTTCACTTCGAAAGTTGAACATTAAAAACACTAAAAACAATAATTATGAAGTTTGGGGATGAATATATTTTTTCTATGTTCCCTAATAGTGTCTCGTGCATGAGAACATATATTTGTATGGTTACATTACACAGAAAAATGATGTACATGGGGCCCGAAACTAACTAATGCCAATGGATTTCCCAAGATTAGTGCACATTGAATATTTCATGTTTATTATTGGAATAATGTGTGTTTGGATGAAAAATTCATTATATTACATATTTTCTTGAATTGTGTTCACTCTTTGAAATTTCCCTTTGAAAACTGTTTACTTTTAAAATTTTCATCCTATAGAAAGTATTGCCGACATTTATTATTTATTAAAATGTGCATCTTTTTTATATTGTATTTCATTATACATGGAATACATGGGTGATATCCTATTTTAATTAGGCTCACACCCTACTTAAAATGTTGTGTTTAAGTATAATTGATCTAGTTTGACACAGTTAAAGGAACGACCTTGAGTGATGGTCGATTGGGTTGTTAGTTTCCTTCCCTGGTGCGGTGTTGCGGAGACAACTCATTTGTGATGACCCCCTATCAAGTGGTGTTCCTTGGGATTTATTTCTAAAACGTTTATATGTCATTAGACCTCTTGTGTCATATTACAGACCATCTATTATATTCTGATTTTTATTTAAGGCTTGTTTGGTAGGGAATTTTCATATTTAGTTTATTTATTGTCTATGGTAGTTAAATGATTCTAAACTAGGGTAAATCATATCCAAACCAATATTTAAGATACCCGGACACTTTTACCAGCCTGTGTGGATAGGGAACATACTTAGGGAATTTCCATGGAATAGGGAGGGTGCTATTTTTGAAGGAAACCAGATTCAGTTTGTGACATAATGGTATCAGAGGAAAGTTACTATTTTTGGGGTATATAATTATTTTGGGATTAGTTGGGCTAGACAGGATCTATGACTGTCAGGGCACATATATTTGGTCCTGAGTAAGTTTACTACCCCACACCTCTTGTGATAGACCTCACATCACCTTGGGATGTTGAATTTTTTTGACATCACTACCAGGTAAGACGTATGGGCTACAGATGCACATGGACATCAGGTGGTGGTGAAGTTTTTGTTTATTTTATTATTGTAATGTGTTTGGATTATTTATCTTTGATGTTGTTGATGATATTTTTCAGAACTATTGTACTTATTTTTTTCTCTTTTTTTTGTTTCCTTTTGTAGTAGCTTTCCGCCCCGGAACACTCACATGCTCTCACGGGAGGAAGCTGGAGAGAGTTCTCCCCCAATGCTTGGTCAGAGGCTAGTAGAGGCTATGGTCTGGGATGTCTATGATCTAGGATAAGGAAAATCTCTAATTTTAGCTCCCATTAGATAATACGATACCAGTATTAGGAAGGAAAATCCTAGGATTTTTTTAAATACAATCCTCTGACTTTTCGAGGTAGCACATAACTCTAGGAATCGTATGAGTGGATTGAAAAGATCGAGCACGTGTTTGTGTTTTTGGACACACCTGAGGAGTTCAGGGTGAAATATACGTATTTCTTTTTAGAGGTTCACAACCGAAGGTTTTTGGAATTAGTTATTCAATCTTGGAAGCATGACAAGATGAAAAATAATGACTTCATGTCTATATTCAATGACTAGTACTACCCTGATGTTTTGGCATTTTATCAATCATGAGAGTTTATAGAACATGTTTAGGGAGACTTTTATGATGGAGTATGCCAACTTTTTTACTGATTTCGTCCGTTATGCTCCATAAATGGTCTCCAAAGAGAATATTAAGTCTCAAAAGTATGAGAAGGATTTGAGGCCAGATATCTACTTCCATGCCTTCATGATCAGGCTAAAAATCATTACTGAAGTGGTTGATATAGCCTTCATGGTGGAGTTAGACCAAAAATGGTGCACTGGATTTTCTGGGACAGTATCTCGAATGTGTAGTGGCATTTCTTCTAAGAAGAAAAGTTAATAAGAGGAGTAGGGTATGTGGGGAGGTGGAAACTCATGCCAACCATCTGGTTAGTTTTATTTGGTGGATTATGATGCAAGGTCCATCATGTTTTTCAAGTGTGGGAGGACAAGGAAAACCCAACAAGCATGAATATCTCCTATGAAGCCTTATTATCAGTGTGTATGTATGGTACACTAGTAGCACTTTTTCAGGATGACATGGAAACTCTAGAGTGGGGCATGATATGTGGCTTATAGAGAGGTTTTATTTTAGTTAGAGCCATAAAAATGATAGGATCTCGGTTAGGTGGTCGTGGTTACATGGTCATCTCATCATCTAGGAAGATCCAGTTCGGCGAAAATCCACATGAGAGTCTTCATTCATAGGTAGAGACTATGAATCTTCATGTTGTGGATTAGGCACAAGTGGGACCAGAGGATGAACTATTGAATGTATAAGTTACTTTTTTTATTTAATCTTCTAATAATACTGCTATTTTTGATACTGGTGCCTATTTTTCATTCCTCTCTACCATTTTTCTGAACACAATGTATTTTCATACATATATTTTTTCCTTTATAATGGAATTGGTGACATCACTGGGAAATAAGATGGAGCAGGGTCTTAGGTTCCAATCGTGTGCGCTTTCTGTGTCAAGGGTTTAGATGGAGTGGAAACTCCAGGTCATAGATATGGATCTATTTGATGTAACCCTTGGCAGAAATTGGCTTGTACAGGTTCAAGAACACATCGATTTCTATCGGTAGTGAGTGAGTCTCACGATACATGATGGAAGTCCACAGGTTTTTCATGGGGAATGAGATCCTAGGTCTAGTTGTACAGGACCTCCACTCCAAGAGGTGGGGAATCATATCATAGAGTTATCATTACTCATTCTAGAGGATGATGGTCAGTCTCTTTAGGGTGGGTTACCTTATATAGTGGATGAGTTAACATAGGTATTCTATGATGATTTTTCATGCTTACCCCTAGAGCAGGACGTGGAGTTCTCAATTGATTTGTCATCGAGAACACAACCAATATCTCTTCACTCGTATCGTATGGCCCCCACTGAGATGATGGAATTAAATATGAATCTAGAAGACTTAGAATCCAATGGATTCAATAACTAAATAATCTCTCCTTGGGCCACTCCTGTTATTTTTGTGATGTAGGCCGATGGATCCCTCTGGTTGTGTATTTATTACAAAAAAATAAATAAGGTAATACCATCAGGAAAAATTATCCTTTTCCCCAAACAGATTAATTGTTTGATTAGTTGAAGGGGAAAAGTGTTTTTTTAAAATATATTGCATTCAATTTAGCATCAACTAATGTTGAAAGAGGAAGATATCCCGAAGACAGTATTCTAATGAAGGAATGACCATTTTGAGTACCTGGTCATGCCCTTTGGATTGACCAATGCTCTAACAGTATTTATAGAACTTATGAAAAGGTTCTTCGACCAATATCTTGACTCTTTTTTCATTCTATAGTTGGATGAAATCCTTATTTACTCTAGATCTGAGTAGGAAGACAAACATCATTTATAGATGTCTTTGGGAACCTTGAAAGAGAACCGCCTCAATGAAATGTTTTCCAACTGCACTTTATGGATATGGGAGGTGAAGTTCATGGATCATGTGATCTCAGATTAGGGGGTTTCAGTGAACCCTTATAACATTAGTGAGGTTATGTCATGGGGGCGTCCAAAGAATGAGTTTTAAATTAAGATTTTCCTTGGACTGGCTAGTTACAACTAGCGGTTTGTTAAGGATTTATCTCGGCATGCTTCGCCCATGACTGAACTCACCTGGAAAGGGGTGAAGTTTGTATGGGGACCAGAATGTTAGGAATACATTAAGGAGATGAAGCAGAAGTTGACTACTACCCCTATGATTATTTTTTGGAGGTTTTAATGAGATATGTGGTGTATTGTGATGCTTTAGGTATGGGTCTTAGGTGTGTGCTTATGCAGGGTGATCATTATGTGGTATATGGTTCTCTCCAACACGGACCTCATAAAAAGATTTATCTGACCAACAATATGGAGTTACAAACTATGATTTATGATTTTATGACATGGCCTCAATGCCTTTTTGGGGGGAAGTTTTTGGTCTATTCTAATCACAACAGCTGGCCTACATCTTCTCTCATAAGGATCCCAATTTGAGGTAGAGCCGCTGGATTGAGTTCTTGCAGGGGTTTGTCTTTGAAATTGTCTATACCCCGAGTTAGGGAAATGTGGTATCATATTCGTTGAGTATAAAATTACCCATGTGATCCATGATGAAATCCAGTGACGAGTGGACTCTAACGGGGCTCTTTGATCAGATGCATGTGGGGACCACAGAGAATATTGGAGGTTTGTTCATGCTGAGCATTCAGTTGAATCCTTCTCTATTAGTGTTGATTCAATGAGAATACCCCAGTAAAGATATTTTTCAGTGGTAGAGGATGCTACAACATAATGGGGAGATGTATTCTGATTGGTCATCTTCTTCTAAGGGCATATTGTGCTACAAGGTTGGATCAGTAGTTTTGTTATCTTTTCTGAAGGTGATGATGCATGATATTCACAAGTCACATTGGGCTGTCCATCCTAGATCCACCATGATGTATTATGATGTATGTCAGTAGTACTGGTGGATAGGTATGAGATGATATATATATAACTTCTTATCGATATTCTACATATGTCATAAAGTGAATGTGGATCACCAAAGGCCCTCTTGTTTTCCCAATTCATTACCCATTCCTACTTGGATGTGAAAAGTTCTCTATATAGACTTCATTATTGGCTTTCCTTGTACACATCAGGGTAAGAAATCCATATGGGTACTAATTGATCATCTGGCTAAATCCCCCCCCCCCTTCATTATGGTCAAAGATATAGATATAGTGGATGAGTTGGGAACTTTGTGTCTTTAGGAGGTTGTAAGGATTCATGATGTGCCATCAGTAGTTGTTATAGATAGAGACCCATGATTCACTATGCGGTTTTGGGAAGTCCTTCAGAAGGCCTTGGTTCAAAGATTAATATGAGCACGATATACCATCATCAAATGGATTGTCATACATAGTGGGAAAATCTTATTCAGGAGGTCATGCTCCGTGCATTTGACTGGGATTTTGGGCATTCTGGGGATATCCATTTGGGATTGGATTAATTTTCTTATAATAGCAGTAACCAATCCTTAATTAGAATGGCTCCTTTTGGGGTGATCTATTATCGGCCTTGGCGGTCCCCCCTTATGTTGGGATAAGATAGGTGAGACTTCACTATTGGGGTTGATCCCTGTTCAAGAGACACATGAGAAGTTTAATTTGAATAGGTAGAGTTTACTGATAGATCATAGTCACAAGAAATAATACCCCAATCAGAGGCATCGAGACGTAAGGATTTCAGTGTCTGATCAGGTATTTATGAATGTGGCCCCTTTTCGGGTTTGTCATTTCTTGGGAAAGAATGTCAAGATAACACAAAGATATGTATGACCTTTTGATATTACTGAGCGGATTAGAAAGGTGGAATACTTTTCACATTTTTCATCTCTGTTGAAATCTATCCATGATGTCTTCTATGTCTCTTAACTAAATAAGAACATCCCAAATTTGTCCCATGTGCTAACTTGGGAGATGTTGGATACAGAGCCCAATTTGTCTTTTTTTGACTGGTGGATGTGAATAGGTGATTCCCAATAGAAGTTGATTTGGGGAAATTTTATTCAACTGGTTCGGTTGCATTGGCAGTATGGGAATGATGTCCATGAATCTTAGGAGTGGAATTTGTGGGTTGAGAAAGAGCACCCATTCTTGTTTTCTGATCAAGATTCGAACTGACATTCCATGACAGAAATTCATTCATGGTGGGGAGAATTGTCAAATCCATTACATATTTTAAATTTATTTTTTATATAATTTATATTGTTTCTTTTTTTTAGGGCTTCCCATGAATTTTGGTAGGAAATGGTGGGGTTTCAGGATTTGGGCCAAACTATGAGCTCATTTCCATATTTAAAAAAAATATTGTTTATTTTAAAACTCCTTCGTTTTAAACATTATTCATCAATTGAACTTCCCCCTTGGCCTCCCTGGACCTATTAAAACCACCATATCATTTTTTTCATTAGGAATCCATAATCATGGTGGGTTTGACTGATTATTTTGGAATTGGGCCAACCCATGAGACAATTTCCTATTACAAAAAATATTTCTTCCTTACATTACTCATATTTTAATTTTATTCGGTGATTCTATATCTAACTCATGACCAATATCCCTATGACCCCCATCCCCACATTCATTTCTACCGCGTTGGTGGACATCCTGATTGTAGATTATGAAAAAATTTCCTATGCTTTCTCAAATCGTTGATATTTTTAATGTTAGTTGGTTTCTATCATAACTCTTCCATTTATTACACATTTCCCCCCATTTCGGTTCCCACATGACCTCCTCAGACTTATTTGAACCTCCATATCCTCTTTATCTTCTTGTAGATTCTAAAATTAGTTTATTTGGGTTGATTTCATAAATGTTTCTCAAGTAAGTGAGCTTCCCCTCTTGTTCCTTTCATTTACATAGGGTTCCATCGAATTTTCATGAATCCCCAATTGTCTAAAATCTAGGGCTTCATCCCTAGGGTTTTTTATATGTTTCAATGTCCAATATTGTTGTTTTAGGTTTGTGTTCACACCCTTGTGTTGCAGAATTGGTGAAGATGAAGTTATGCACAAGAATTTGATGTTTTTGAAACACATGGTAGGTTATTCTATGTGTAAGCACTACTAGATGAGTTTTCCTTACTTGATTTATATTTTTAATGCACTCCTTCATCATTGTTCTTGATGATAAAATTATTTTTGGTGGCATGTGTTAAGAAATTGATTTATAAGTGCCATTTTTGTGTGAAAATTGGTGATTTAAATGTGAATTACATGTTGTACTATTTGGGGATTTTTATAATTCATGGGTGGGTCTTATTAAAATGTTTTGCTGCTACCAATTCTTGGTTGGGGAATATTGGTGTGCATTTGGTTTTCCAAGAGGTATTGAAATGGATTTTAACTACAATGTTTGGTTATATACCATGAAAACGTTTTATGGAAATCCAATTTGGTTTATTTAGTTTTATAAAAGGGGAAAACATGTGTAGGTGCTGTTTTTAGTGTGTTTGACAAAAATGGTGTTTTTATATGGAAAATTAATTCATTAATATGAGTTAATTATTTGAGCACAAAGTGGAAAACTCAGGAATGTTGGTGGGCGGACGTGTACTACTATGCTAGTGATCCAGAGTGGTTATATCCTTGGTTCAATTAGATAGCTATACATTGAGAACACTAACAAAACTATAATGATTATGAATTGGGACAAATAGGCTATTTTATGTTCCCTAATAATGGATCATGCACGAGAATGAATATTTTTATCATTACTTTACACCGAGGTACGAGGTTCATGGGACCTAAAACTCACTAGTTCCTATGAATGTTCCCAAGATTAGTGATCATTGAAACATTAATATTTTTCACTAGATAATTGTGGGTTTTAATGGAAAATTAAGAAGCATAAATGTTTTATTTAATTTTTTTCACTCTTTCAAATTTCCCTTTGAAAACTGTTAACTTTTAAAAGTTTCATTCTTTAGAAATTATTAGCACAATTTCGTGTTTATTAAAACATTCATTCTTTTTATATCATTGATTACTATATAGAATATGTGTATGGTTTCATACTTGGATTATTCTCACACAATACTAACATGTTTGGGTGTATGTATACTTGATCATGCTTGACACATGTAAAGGCAAGGCCTTTGGAGATTGCGATTCGGGTTGTTATTTTCCTTCCATGGTGCGGTGTTGTGGAGATGGCTCTGAGTGGATAAATCCTATCATGTAGTGTTACATGAGAAATTATAATTCTACATTTATATATCTTTGAACCTATTGTGTCATGTATAAGACCATGTATTTGTTTTTGAATCTTTTTATGGTGTATTTGGTTGGTAATATTCATAATTAGTTTATTCATAGTCTTTGGTTGTTAAATGATTCTAAACTCGGGTTATTCATTCTCAAACCACAATTTATGATACCTGGGAACTTGTACCAGCCCATGGGGATAGGTAACACCCTTCGAGACTTTCCAATTACTGGGTCTGGTGCCCGTTTTGATGGGGACCAGTTCTGGTTTGTCACATGTTACATTAATTGTGTCATTTCATATAATCCCAAATCATTGATTATTATGGTGATAACTAAATTCGATTAATTTACTAAGAGGGATATTGGGTCAAAAATGAATGATTCAACTACACCCTATGAATATTATACACATATTTTAAAATCTTTCTTTTATAAAATCATCAAACATGTGAGAACCCTTATTTGGGAATTATTTTCATTACCATTATTCTTATGTTGAAATTTAAAAAACAGAATCCCATTATGATCATATATTTTGTAGCATAATTTTTCTATATTCTACAATTTTCAAAGGATGTATTTAATTAAAAATAAAAATTGGATGGTTTTCCCTAACATTCCATGGTAAGGAATGTAATTTGGGTGGTCATTAAGGCCAACATGATCAATATACCAAGGCTATGACCGTTTTATAATTTTTTTTAAGAGATTGAGAAATTTACCAAAAATAATATCCTATTTTATTTTATAAATGAAATGTTATAGAAGTATAATGAATTTATTTTTAAAAATATCCCCTTTGAAGTAATAGAAATCTCATCAATTATGTTATTGAACCAGATAAAATCTGAAGCAAGTACCCCTTTTTTTGAAACCCAGCAACAAAACATTAATCTTCTTAATATTAATGTGTAATGATATAATTCATGGAAAAAGTGAGTCCATACATTTCATCCATCTAGAATCCTACTTCCACAATAGGTGAATAATTCCATTTCTGAGATCTTTGACAACATTGGTTGAATCACATTTGAGACACAAGTTGAGCCACCCTATTTGATTTTCCATTTCAACCACATTGATATTAGAAATAATTTCAGAATAAAGAGACGTAATAATACCTATTGAACAATATAGTCATCCCATTACATAATTGTAATAGTTTTAGAAAGTACAATCATATCCAAAGGGTCCTAGATTCCCTCTAGATGCTTTATCTATATTAATGTTGATCTAGACTAGGATTGGATAAATCCACAAGAATTATAATGTTCCATAAGGAGCGTCATAATTACTTATTATTCAAAGGTGATTAAGAATAATAATATAATGAATAGAATTTACAAAATAACCTTTTTTATGAGAATTATAATGTTTCACTACAATGATTATTTGAGTAAGCAATAACTATATAAAGAAGGAAATATTATTTTGATGTAGCATATTTCATATGGTCCATATAAAATGTATAAGTTTAAAGTTGGCCACAATGAAGAGATTCAATGTTTTCCTAGTGAGACAGAGCCGAATGCAAGTAGTTATATGCTCATGGATGATGGTTTTGTAGGGGGTCATTACTTCAAATAGTGAAAAAAGGCTACCAATAATGTTGCACCAAAATCACAAATAAAGAAAAAATGTTCAATTTCATCCCTTTTTGGGATACATAGGACACAACTAGAGTTTATATTAATTCCAATTGATTGAAGGAAGTAACCAATGGGAATTTTTTCATATATCACCCTCTATGTAAGTGTGAATCTAGATTACAGAATCCTTTTTTTCCAAAATAACAGAACAATTATTCTTATTACCGTGAATTTCTCTTGGTTGACAGGTTTGGAGGAGATCTCTATATTGAAGGTAGGTCCCTATAATAAACTTTATTCACTATTTATAAAGTTGTAATTAGTGAAAATTTCCTATATTTTAGTAGTAAGACTTTCTAAGGAATTTTTCATTTTTTATTAGATTGAAACATTTGTGTTAATTAACTGATCAAATGAATTTATGATAATGAGAAAAGGAGTACCGGTCCAGTTATCTGACTAGAAATTTAGAGTTGATTTGATATTGTCTATCCAATGAGAATTAACTAAAATTCTATAAAAATACTGCACTAGGGATGGACATATTTAAGATTAAATAAAATTTAAATTCCTATTTTTGATCCGAGTCCTGAATTTTCACCTCTAAAAGAAAATTCCCCCCGAGATCCAATTTAGGAGACTCCACAAGAAATAATCCTATAAACAATAATTTTTTTTTCTATTTCTGATATGAATACCACCATAATCAATATGTTGATATCATTTTTTTCCAAGTGATAGTAGAAATACATCATTAGAGGATTCTTCCGCTCCAAGAAATGTTTTTAATAGATGTGTTGATAAACATAATATGGGAATTTTTCCATTTATAAACTGGAAGTGAATAAACAAATTTTTACACAATGAAATCTTTCACTAAAAAGGCCCTAACTTCAAGAAAAATTATTTCGAGGAAGTCACCTAATTTATAAACTAGATGAAAATGTGATAAAAATGACTAACATTTGGTTTTCCCAAAAATATAGCGATACTAAGATAAGTGAAAGGAATAACACCTTCTTTGATTCCCAACTCATTAATTATGTACACTTTTCTAACTGTTGGGATATTTTTTACAAAGTATATGTAGGATTTGGTTTCAACTGATCACCTACCCTATGATTTTTTTAATGGATAAGAAAACTTTTGATGTTATTCACATTTATTTTATCACCTTGAATGAAAATTTTAATTTCATCAACATATAGTAAATTAGTGGGAGCAGTAAATTCTATGGAAGATCTGATGGTTTGGAGTGTTTTCGTGTCCACCATATTTAGAAATATAAATTTTATGTAATATCCATTAATAGAGAAAATAATGACTAAAATAGGGTTTCCTTGTCTAAAACCTCTGTAGAATCTGAAGTGGCCCTCCATAGAGCAATTGATGCACACTGAAATATGGGTTAAGCACAAAAGGATTTCAACCCATTTAATAAAGAACTCATCAAATCCAAAACTATTTAAAAATTTGAAAATATATCCCCAATATAACGTTTCTAGTTCTTTGTTAAAACTAACCATATGAGAAATATTACCAAATTTGGGGGATTTCTTAGGAAGATTATAAAATTTCGATACAGTGAGAAGGTAGTCTGGAATAGCTCATTCGTTAATGAAACCAAACTAATTTGAGGACAAAATCCTATTACCAAGGTTGGAAAACCTATTTATTATTATTTTTTAAATAATATTATATATAGTGTTGAAAAGACCCAAAGACCAGAAAATATGTATCTCATTCGTGTTATTCACTTTTAGAATAAGGTATATAAATTGATCATTGATGCCTTCTATTAATCAACTACCTTTGAAAAAATGATAGGAAAGACTATAAACATTGCAATGTATAATCTCAGAAAATCTCTCAAAGATAGAGTTTTTGAACACATCCAGTTAAGGAGATGCACTAGAATTTAGCACAAAAACCGCATCTTTATTCTCAAAATCAAAGGGAATTGAAGTTAGACTTGAGTTATCCTCATGATTGAAAATACAGATATTGATTTCTTCCTTTAGATAAATTCTAATGTTGGGACCATTAATGATTTCATATAATCAGAGACAACAATAGCGGCTATACACTCTCTATTCTCAAAGAACCCCCACAATCATTAATAATATCCAAGGGTATATCAATTTTCATGATCATTAGAAGAGAATTTAAATTTCATCCATCCTATATCCTATATTATGAAATTTAACATTCAATGATTCCCTTTGAATACATACTTTGAGATTTAAGAAGGATATATAGATCATGTGCTATAAAATTTTTCTTCTCAAAACCTATAGAAAAATCACATAGGGTGTTATTTTCTAGGATACTGTAAATAAAGGATTTTAATTTAGGGATATTTCAATCAATATGGTTGAAAAACTCTCAGCTCCATAAATTTAACATTTTTTTAAACTCCTTAAACCACAAGCCATGGAATCACCCATCTAATTGAAATAATTCCATGTATCTATTATAAATTTTTTAAACTTAGTATGAAAGGTATGAGAATTAGGAAAATTGAGTGGAAAGAGTTTTTTGACATATTTATCGAACAGGTTTTAAAATATAGGATGAAGATCAGAATTAAATTTAGAAAGAGTATTCTTGTAAATGGATGCCCAAGGATCTAGGGGAGCATCATTGACAAAAACTCTACTCAATGTTTTAGAAAATATTTTATTAAGATGGTTCTTATACCATATTTATTTGGAACCCACCATTTTAACTTCATGAAGGTCTGTGTTCTCTATAAAATCCATATAGTATCTAATTTTTATGAAGGATTTGACTATATCAAGACTCTCATGTAAATTTATAATCTTATTGAAATAGCTAAGAATATTACATGAATTAGTTATTTTTCGTGTCTACTCATGTATGTGTTTCAAATAATTCATGTTTTTCTTGATTTCAATTTAAAAATAGATGAAATATAAAATGAGTTCATTTCCTATATAATTATAACAAATAGTAACCATATTCTCTAAATAATTTATATTGGTGATTCCATTAATCCTCAAATTAAAAAGAGCCCAAAGTTGATTGATTTTATTATTGGGATGATTTGTGTCTATAAGCATGTAACCCATACTATGTAGAGAATAAATCCTCTCAGAAAAAATTATATTTTGTTTAGAAATACATGGAAGACCATCCTCATGTATATTTATAAAAATCCAAAGAAAAAATAATATTTTACAGTTGGTCAAGCTCGGACAGTTCAATAAAAGAATCTTCATTTAAACCTATATTTAGAGCTAAATACCTATTTTTTACTTCCACTCTATTTTTTATTCATGGATAATTTCATGATGGAAAAAACATTCTTCTCATTATTTCTAGGGATTTATTATTCTTTATTTCATTGAATGTATATAATAGAAAACCCCACATCTTTATTTTTCTCAGAATAATTTCTCATAATTGTAAATTGTACATCCACTAAAATATACTTTGGACTTCCCTCATATTTCAAGGTTTCATGTTATTTTGAAGTCTCCATTATAAAATCTCCATTATTAGACATGGGTATGAATACTTTTATAATTTCATGTATTATATTTCGGAATATTTTAACTTCCTCCAACAATATATTTCTAATAGTAGTAGAATCATTATCAGTAGGGATGATTTTCCAGATATTTACATCATTCATTGAGTAATTCTCTACATGGGGAGAAATATTTTTGGGCATGGATTATCTCAATATAACTCTATGATTTATGATGATTTTTATGCTCAAACATACCCTTATTAGTTTTCTAATGATTTTTTTAGTAAGAATTATATTAATTATTATATTTTTTAATTTTTTTAGCATTAAAGAAGGATTCTTAAAACACTGTTTTAATCCCTATGTTACACTGGAAATGATAGTTTTTTTCATATAGTATAAACACAATGCTATGCTAAAATGTATTTGTTTGGAATAAAATCCCTACACGTGGAAGTCAGAAAACATAATAATTAGCAAACCTATGATGGATTTTGGATTCCATGTTCATACCCTACGTTCAAGAAAGTTGAACGTATGGTTCATCAATTATATATTTAGGAATGTTGAACATTTGTTTTATCATTGCTATGTTCATGATTTTATGATGACAATGATTAATTTATGAATCTTTATCCCTAAGATACTTTGTTCCCTACATTATGTAAAGATGAACTTATAGATAAGGAACACTACATTTGAAGGAACCCTAATAAATGTGAAGGAACCCTATGCCATGTAGGTCAACCATACATTGTGTTCCAAATGGTAAAGTTATTCAGGCCACATATTCAATCTGAGATTACTGCAATGGTCATGTCAGAATTCAAAACTAATTCAAGGATCATTTTGATTGTTTCAAGGAACAAAGTTTATCACAGAAATTCATTTCTTTTTCTAAGGGAGGTTACAACTCTCCTTATTAATTAAAATTAAAATTTATGTTATAAATTATGCTATTCTTTTGGATATAAAATATTGATGCAGGTCATCAACTCTATATATTTTGTCAGAATATCTCTTTGAAATATGTGTGATAAGTGATTTACATACAATAATTCATTGTTGAAAATCGTTTAATAGTGCTAAAAAACAAAAAACCCAAATTTATTGACTAAATTTAGGATATATACATGTTCTATCCTATTCTACTATATGTTTGATATTATTATATTTTTGTTTCCATTTTCAATCAAAGATATTTTTGCACCCAGATAACATCAAAATATTTCAATCTTAAATATATTGTTTTCTAAATTAAATTACCCATCTACTATCAATTTTGTACTGCTAAAATTGTGAATATTCAACTCGTTTTAGTCAAATATATCTCTTTTGATTTATATAGAGTTTTCAACTGATCCTTCTTAGTTGTTTTGGAGTGTCATCTACTCGATCTGAGCTGTGGATATTATTTCCCTTATAAAAGAGCAATAATCCATTTTTTTATCTTAAATGTGTCAACTACCAACAATCAATTATAGAAATTCGGTCATGTGATAAGAGGACAATTCTAGTGGAATTTACCAAGCTCACTGAGAGAGTAATCAGTAGTGCGGAAAAGGGGATTTTTTTCCCAAACCACTATAAAAATATGTGTTTTTTATTTCTATTTATCCGCTACATATTTTCATAATAGAAAAATGAAACTGATAATCCATATAAAATACGGTGGGTATCTGAAGTAATAATTTTTTAATATTTTGAGAAAAAAAATTCACCCCCACTTTTGTATTAGTTTTTATATTCTGACCTATCAATTGGTAACAGATGAAAGATTTTTAAAAAGGTATATTGAGCTGAATGGTTTAAGATTTATAAAAATATGGAAATGGATGATCCTAGAGAAGGAATGTCTACAGTTTGTTCTCAATATTTCAATGGTGAGAAGTATTGATTTTGGAAATCAAGGATGATTATTTTTCTAAAAAATATTTTATTTAGAATTTATTCAATGATTATTAACCCTTATGAAATTCTTCAGAAACTATAAACTTGGTATGCTATAACTGAAGCTAAATATTATATGAATTCAAAAGCTATGACTGCTATTATCTCTGGACATGGGCCAGATGATTTCAATACTGTATCACAATGTCAAACTAAAAATGAAATGTGGAAAACTATTATAGTTTCTTATGAAATAACTTATACTATAAGACAAATGAGGCCTGATACAACAAAATAGAAATTAGAAAAATTTAGAAATTTTGATGGAGAAAGCATAAAATAGATGAGTGTAAGGCTTACGAAAATAATCAACAATATTCCAGCATTAGGAGAACCCATCAAATAATCTGATCAAGAATATAAATTACTGAAATTACTAAATTTTAAATAGAGTGTTATATCTACTGCTATCTTACAAACATCACTTATCAAAGATCAGAAAATGAAAGAATTAATTAGGACATTAAATATGTATGAAACATAAATGAAATCGGAATCTGAAGGTCATAAAATAATTGTGAAAAAGGAGAACCCTTCCCTAAAGTTATTATTTCAAAATCAAAAAAGAAAAATAAAGAAAGAAGACAAAAAATATGTTGAAATTTTATTCATCTGATTGTAAAATAGAACTGGCTCAATTATCTAGAAAGTTTAGAACATTTTAAAAGAAGAAAAGAGGATTAATAAAATATTTCTTGATGGATGTGAAAGAGTTAAATGAATAAATATGCTATGAATGAGATAAATTATGTCATATTAGACCTTACTTTTCTTAGCTAAAAGATGAAAAGGGAAATCCAAATGAGAGATATCAAAAAAATTATGGATATAAAGGAAAAAGCTCAATGAAAGAAAAATGGAGTGTTTCTGAAGAATCCAATGGTTCAACTAATTCTGATTCCAAAAAATAATAATCAAATTTTATATCCAATATGTGTTTCATGGATTAAGAAGAAAATGAACACACCTATTAATCATCCAATTTGGATTCTGATTCTAAAAGTTTCTCAAAATGTAAAATAGATGCCTACTATTCTATGTTAGAATTTAACAATGATTCTTTATTTAAAAACAAAAATCATTATAGAATACTTATATTTCTATTTTAGGAGAAGTAGTTTCTATACAGAAACAACATCATAAGTTATTTAATAAATTTATCTCATATAATACAAACTGTCTTCATAATGATAATAAGATTAAATCTTTACAAAATAAAGTAGAATCATATAAAACTATTGTAATTTTGGTTATGAATTGAGAAAAAATTATGAATGAAATTCATGGTAATAATTTCACTAGAAGGACTGCTTTTATATAGTAATTAGGGGTCCAAAAATATAACATTTATATTAATTAGTTTTTCCAAACTAAAAAAGTGTTACTTGTCAATTTTGTGGAAAAAAGAACATACAAAAAATAACTTCTATGTCAGAAATCTTAAAATTAATGAAATTAAATGATATTTTATTACAGAATGTTTTTCTGAAAAAAATGACATAAGTTATGAAAAAACAAAGCCTATATGGATTCCTAGTTCTCTTCCGGATAAGACTATAAGACCCAAGAGGATATTTGTACGAAAAAACAAACTTAATTAAATGATTATAAAGGTAACATGCCTCAAGAATCGAAATGATATATGGTATATGCATAGTGGTAGTTCGAGGAATATGAGTGGAGATCCACCAATTTTCACACACTTACTGAAATAAATGTAGGTCTTGTCACTTTTGGTGACAATACTAAAGGAAAAAAATTGGAGTTGGAACTGTTTGAGTTTGAAATACAATCCCAATCAACAAAGTATTATATGTGAATGGGTTGAAGAAGAATATGATAAGTATTTATCAACATTTTGATGATGGCTTTATTTTTATTTTTCTAACAATTTATGTTCTCTTTTTAAAGATAAGTTACATAAATTTAGATCACCAAGAACTGATAATGTTTAATCTTTGGAATTAAATTTCTTTTGTAAACAGAAAGTGAATTATTTAACTACTAAGACAAATGAATCATGGATTTGGAATGGAATATGCGAACACTATAATATTTATTATTTACATTGATTATCTAAGAAACCAATTTTTTTGATTATCCTATATTATGTTTGTAAATGATAGATTCTGTGATGCATGAAAAATATGCAAGCAACACATATCTTCTATCAAATCTATTAAAAGAATTGTTACATCCAAACCATTTGAACTTATCCGTATGGATTATTTTTGACCACCAATGATATCAAGTATGGATTTTAAATTATATGTGTCTATTTTAGAAGATGATTACTCTATATTTATATGGGTTTATTTTTAAAAACCGAAAAATGATTTTTTGGTTCTTTTGAATGATTTCATATAAAAATCATTATGAAAGAGATTTTAAAATAATTTCATTGAGAAGTGATTATGGTGGGTAATTTTATAATCATGAATTTTTTTTATCAAATATGGGTATTAAACACAACTTATATGCACTAAGAACACCTCATCCAAATGGAATTATTGAAATAAGAAATAGAACTATTCAAGAAATAACAAGGACTATGCTTAATTAATATACTCCTCCAACCTATTTTTTGGTTGAATCTATAGGGAAAACCTTCCATATCATCAGGGGAGTTTTAATTTGGCATATTTTCACAATGAAACTATATGAACTTGGGAATAATAAAAATCATAAATAAAGTACTTTAATGTTTTTGGATGCATGTAATTAATCTTGACTACTAAGGAAAACATTGGTAAGTTCGATCCAAATGTTTATGAAGGAATATTTTTAGGATATTCTTCTACATCAAATGCTTATAGAGTGTTCAATAAAAAGTCAAGGATTTCTTAAAAACCATTTCATGTTAGGTTTAATGAAAATAAACCTTTCATTAATGAAAAATATAAAAAAAAACTAATTCACTAAATCGTTTGATTACATGAGACATGAAACGCCTAAAAATAATTTTGAAATTGATATTAATAAAGTTTATTCTGGTTCATAAGAACATAAAACTAATAAACCTAAATGTACATTTCCTAGAAATTCTATAATAATAAAGAATTACCCTTTAAAAACTGTTATAGGAGACCTAAACAAAGAAATAATAATTCGAGGAAATATAGGAAAACTAGATGATTTATCTACATTTCAATCTCAATTAGAACCTAAGACTCTTGAAGAAACCATAGATAATTAGAGTTGGATGTTAGCATTGCAAACAAAGCTAAACCAGTTTAAAAGGAATGATGTTTGGGAACTTGTAAAGAGACCAACCGATTATACATTTATAGGAACAAAATTGGTCTTTTGGAATAAACAATATGTTCAATGGATCATTACTAGAAATAAATCCAGATTAGTAGCTAAAAGATATAATCCAGAATAATGTATAGATTATGATGAGGCCTTTTCCCCGATAGCTAGATTAGAAAAATTAGAATCATTTTAGCGTATTCATATTATATTAAATTTAAATTATTTAATATGGATGATATATCTACCTTTAAATGGTTATTTGATGAAGGATTTTTATGTTGAACAACCTCTTGGATTTGAAAATACACAGAACCCCAATTTTTTCTAAACATACTAAATATATCTATAGGGTTAATTAGGTACGTATATATTGGTATGAAATCTTGAGTTCTTTTCTTTTGAAAAATGTTTTTACTTTTTTTTCAAATCCAATAATTTTTAATAAAAGTATTTGTTCTTATATTTTATTAGTTCAAATTTCTTTTGATGATTTTTCTTGGTTCAACTAATAAAAAAAAAATTCATGATGTTTCGTGATTAATGAAAAAATAATTTGAAATGAATATAATGGGATAACTAAATATATTTTTAGGATTTCAAATTTTTCATAAAGATCATGTAAATGTTTTAAATCAAAGTAAGTATACTATTGATTTATTGAAAAAATTTGGACTTTAAAATAGCAGTATGTATACAACTCTTATTTTTTCCAATATAAAACTTGATTTGGATGAAGCCAGATAACTATTTGAAAACAAGTTTTATAGAGGTATAATTTGTAGCTTGTCATCTCTCACTACGAGTAGAATAGACATCAAATATTTAGTATGTATTTGTGAAAGATTTAAAACTAATACAAAATAATCACATCCTACTGTTCTCAAAATTATTTTTTGATATTTAAAATGAACTGTTTTCAATCACTTATTTACCCTAAAACATCTAATTTTATTTTAATTTAATATTCAAATACTAATTTTGTAGGGTTTAGGATAGATAGTAATATTACCTTAGGAACCTATCACTTCCTAAAAAACCATTGGATTCTTGGTCTAATAAGAAACAACATTCTATTTCTTAGTCAACCACTGAGGTATAATATGTATATACTGGAATATGTTGTTTACATGTTTTGTGGACAAAAACATTACATTGGACATTAGACAAAAATTTAATACTCTTACTACTTTATATGATAATTATAGTGCTATTAATATTTCTAAAAATCTTATTAGTCATTCTATTACTAAACACATTCATATAAGGGATCATTTTCAAAGATATCATATCTTAGAAAGGATATAACATTAAAATTTTGTTAATACAGAATATCACAAAGTTGATATTTTTTCTAATCCACGTCCCTATACTAGTTTTGAGTTTATTAAGTGGGATTTAAGATTATTTGAGTTTAAGTGATTGTATATTAATTTATTTTCAGATCTCTTTTTTGGTGAGCCTTATTTAATCTATTTAAATTTTATTAATCGATTTCGTTTTAATTAGTTTGGAAAATAATTTAATTTCAATTTTATTTTAAATTTAAAAACTGATAATAAGTACATCCTCGATCTATCTGAGAAATTTTTTTGCCTTCCCATGATCTCTTTATACTCTCCTACATATCCATTAGACATATAGATTAACTCTCTATTTCATTTATCGTCTTTTGAAAACCCAAATCCTCTAATACCTTGTATATAAAAACATTTAGAAATGGAATCCTCACGAAGACATGTTGATGGTGAGTTTGAAAACAATATGAATGCTTTGAGGAAATCTTGCAAAGTCTTACAAGGAATGTTAATAGATTTTGGATATTTAGATTATAATAATTTTTCACTTGTGGAAGCTCTGCATTTTCACAGTCTGGTTTCTTCTATTGGAAAATATAATATGCTAATACTTTAGAATATATAAGTTAATGAATTTTTTAATAATTATTTGTTTAGTTTAGGTTTTCTAAAAATTCAATTATCTCTAAGATAGATAATAAGGTGTTTTATTTATCATTTGTGTAAAAGTCCGAGATTTTATGTTTTCCACATGGGGGAGTTCTAGTTTTATTTTCAAAGCATTGGTAATGGAAGACATGCATCTGAGGAACTATTTTCTTTGTTTGGGATAAGAATTTTAACGAATATGTTTACGAAAGAACATTTTCTGGACCATTTTGTGATGATAATGTTTATTCAATTAAGAATTTTGTTGAGGATAGCTAATCTTGAGAAGGTCCTCTATCCAAATATGTATATCAGTTTTCTGTTTCTGAATCATATTATGTTTAATTTTCCTTGATTTATTATATGATATCTAAATCACTAATGCTAACCAGATTCCATGATGGGATATTATCCCTATAATAGGGTTATTTATATCTTTGTACAATGAAAATTAAAGATATTAAATATGTTTTTTGGTACATGGTGTCATCATGGTAGCATGTTGAATACTAGAATAGTAAAGAAGCTTAGTTTTGTCTAGGGAAACTTGTGCCACAGTTTGATGCCAATTGGAGTGGAACAACAAAAGTGGTTAATAATAGCTTCTCCAGGGGATAAAAGGATATTACATTCAGAAGGCTCTTTGAGATAGAGGCAAAAATATTAAAAATATTCTAGTCTATAAGGTTCACTAGTTCAAATTATAAGAGTATCTATTAATATTCTAGATGTTATTGTTGAGGATGAGGTTGGAAATGTAGATTCCATTAAACATGGTAGAATGGTCAAGCTACTAGTCATGAGAACCCGTTAGATGAGAAAATTGATCAGGAGGCTGATGGTCTTTAACATAAAAGGGAAGAAAACCCCAGATACTAGAAATCAGTTTGTTCTTGATCTAGGAGTTTTGGGGGGATCTGATTTTGGAAATTGACCAGAAGAACATGGTGAGCCAGGATTGGCTATAGTTTAAGTAGATCAAGAAGGATCTAATTCTTCTGGATGTTCTGATTCTTATTTCAATTATAAATTTATAAAGATAAAACTGATAGAGGCATAAGTTTCATTTTTAAGATAACAATTGTAGGATGAGAAGAAAATTTTGAAGAATACAAGGTTGTTTATGTACTAAGATTATAGTTTGAAACTCAAAAGCTTCATTTGAGGAAATTAAAAGAAAATATAATTTTAGTTGGATATCTTAAAGAAAAAATGGAAATATTTTCATGATAATTATGTTCATTCAGAGTTGAATATGTCAATATGATATAGTTTGATGAGTTTAACGTATTGATTAAAAGAGTGTTTCAGTCTCTCAAAGAAAGTAATAGAGCATCTACCACCTCTCAACAGACATCGCAAGAGTTTCTCAGGATGTTTGAGGAAATTAATTTTTTATGTATGAATTAAATGATAGGTTACAAACTGTTAATTTTCATATAATTCCTTTCAATTTGTTGATAGATAATTAGAATCATATGGTGAGTCATCTTACTCTTAATGAATCTTGGTTTGGAACAGTGATTAATCTCGGCAGGGGAAAGCTTACCTCATTCATTCAGTCGGAAGAAGTAGTGAATTAATTTATAAAGATTTATTTTTTTGGGATCCTAATGGTTGGGAATTATTGAATTAATTTTATTCATCATTTGACAGAGGTGTTCAAAAACTATTTTTGGATCCTACTATTAAAGCTAATTAATCTTAGCAACATTGTTGATTCCCTTGCACATTAAAAAGAACCCCCTGTTCTAGATGAAACTAAACTCTAAAACAATTCATTTTTATGACCCATATTTATTATGGATTGTACTATGACATTTGAATATCTATTTAACATGACATCAACATCTTTGTATCTAGATTTATTTAACTTTATTCCAGTTCAATACTTCACATCCAATATTATATTTATTTTTCTATGATATAATTTAGAAAAATTTATTTTTAGTTCATTTCAATATAAACTATGTTTTATTTTACTTATTTTTTAATAAAAAATCTATTTGAAATTACAAAAAGGTGGAGAATATTTGTAAATGAACTATTTTCGTTGATATGGATCGAATATTTTCGAACCACAAAATTATCTTTGAAAATTTTCATTATCAAAATAATTATGTGAGATTGAATTATTGAGAAGATTTCTATATTTACTTTTGTGTTTCTCTAATACTATATTTTATTTAATATTTGAGGATTATGTTATGGGTTTTTTGATCATAAAAAATAGTGATATTGTTTGGACTGTATTGTCATAATAATAGTCTGTGATTTATAATGATTTTGATTCTCACAAAAACCCTTGTTTTTTTTTCTAATGAAATTTTGTGAATTGAGATTTAAAGGAATTTATATTTTGTATCAAAGTTGTTATAATTACAAAATGATTGTGGAAAAACTATTTTCATCCCTATGTTATGTTAAAAAGTATAATGTTTGTCTATAGTATCAACCCTACACTTTGATTAATAGTTTTTGTTTGGAACAACATCCCTACGTGCGAAAATCAGAGAGTGTTTGGATTAGAAACCCTAAATTGGAGTCTATATTCACTGTTCCTACCCTACATTCAATAAAGTTGAACATATGGTTCATTGATGATACGTTAAAGAAAGTTGAATGTTTGGTTCATCAATGCTACGTTCAGGAATTTATGCTGACAAGGATAAACATATGGTTCATTATCCCTACACTACTTTGTTCCATATATTAAGTAAATGTGAATGTATGGATAAATAAGGATACATTGGAAGTAACCCTGTGCTATTTGAAGGAACCCTACTCTACATTGTTCAACCCTATGTTGTGTTCTCAACAGTGAAGTTATTCGAGCCGTGTTTTCAATATGAGATTCCCGCAACGTTCAATTCTGAATTGAAGACTAATTCAGGGATCATTTTGATTGATTTAAAGTACTGAGTTTATTAGATAAAACAATTATTATTTCTAAGAGAATCTACGACTCTCCTAGTTAACTAAAAGATAAATTTCTCTATCTAATCATGTTATTCTTTTAGATCTTAAATATTGAAGCGCGTCATTTTTCTCTATATTCTTTTAGAATATATCTTTAATATATGTGTGACAAGTGACTCACCTACAAGACTGCATTATTGAATTTTTTCCCCAATTCTACAAAAAACAAAAAACGCCGATTAAAGAACAACATTTTGGATATATTCATGTTCTATCTTGTTCTACAGTATGTTTTCTACTGATTTATTTTGTTACTATTTTCAGTCGAAGATCTTTTTGAAATTCGATCTCTTCATACTATTTCAATCAGGATGATATAATTTTTTTAAAGAATAATATCCATGTACTATCAATTTTGTACTGCTGCAATTGTGAATATTTCATCCGTTTTAATCAAATAAATCTCTTTTGATTTATTTGGGGTTTTCAATGGCTCGCACTCAGTTGTGGTGGAGTATCGGCATCTCAATGTATGTTTTGATATTTTGATTCCTATGAAAGAACCATAGGTATTTGTTTATATTCTTGTAAAGGTGTAACTACCTGAACATTGTTTTGGAAATTAGATCATGTGAAAAGAGGAATATTCTACTTGATTTTACAAAGCTTGATGAGAGGGTTATCAGTAGAGTGGATTAAGGGATCTCAGTTCCCTAAACCACTATAAAAATCCATTTTATTTATTTATTTTATCTGATACATATTTTTCTAATAGAAGAAAATACCACTAATTGACATAAAATACAATGGGTATCTTAATTTAGAATATTTGATGATTTCGAGGAAACACAATTTACCACCTATTGAGTATTTATTTATATATTACAACCAAACAAATAAAAATGTTGAAATCATGATTATAGTTTTTAGTATAATCATCATTAACATATTATGATTTCCAAAAACTATTAGGATGCACAGAGGTCCTACTAATATTTCCATTATTTTCTAATATAACCACCATAATGAAGATGATCATGTAAATTGGTAAGTTGATGATCTATTTAATTCTTACTAATTGCTTCATAAGAACCCATTGTGTTTTTGAACATATATTTTTCCTAATTCTTTCATTCATAAGTAGGTACAACGGTATGCATTATGTTAGAAGTATTCTTATTAATTTCTCCATAATTCTTGGAGTCCATTTGGTGATGGATTGGACCATGTGTATTAGAAAATTGGGACTTTGTTGGGGATTTTTATATACCATCATCAGAATTAGATTGTTATATTTCAACACCTTCATGCATGTAATATTTAATCTAAGTGTGAACTTCATCATGTAAAATAGAAATTTAGGTGCAATTATTCTAAATATTTTTATTACCACTATTTATATCTCGGCTTGATATTGTAAGAGGCTCAAACAAAATTTGAGTCTTTTGTGGTTATATCTTCCCGTGGATGTGGAGATCTATAAACTATGTAATTCAACTAAGGTGAGGACCCTGTATTTTTATCATATACTTCATTAATATAATAATTTTTTAAAGACTCTACAATGATTTTAATGTCATGATGAATTTAAAGAATGATGGTATCATCCTCATGACACATTATTCACCATAAGTGCGAAGAAATAGTCAGCAACCTGAACATCTCAAAAAGAAAAAAATTTATTCTCATGTTCATCAAATAGAAATATCTAGTTCTCTTTTATCCTATCCTTCAAAATAATTTTTTTTCTATTTTTTTGATGAGGATCCAAAAAATATTGAGTAGGTTTTGGTGATAGAGGTACTTTGAGAGATGGATTATGTGATACAATTTCCATTCTTTTCATTTCAATTCGTCTTTCATTAAATTGTTTCCATTGATCATGTATTATGATTGATCCAACATATACAATAATCTATCATCTGTGTGACTATAGAAATATCACATAACCCTCTATGGTAATTTATCAGGATGATTATTTTCTATAACACTTCATGGATATCTTCAATGATAATTGATAGGAATTAATCTTAATGGAGTTTTCTATTTTGGGAAAAGTTTTAACACTTATACTATGAAATAGAGTATGAGAGTCTCGCATTTTATAATTATTTATAGAGTTAGTGGTCAAGGATAGTTTTCATTTGTGGTGTGGATCTGAATTGGTCGAGGAATTACGGATTGAGGACTTCCTATGGTGTGATCGATCAGGTTAGCAGACTTCTATACTAGACAAATTTTTGTTTTTATTGGGTCTATATGATGCATATGATCATAGAAGTATCTTTTTGTTTGAGGTTTCCTATCATGAGACCACAAAATGATAAAAGTTTCTCAAATTTTACTATGGGTCACCAGTTCCATTGAAATTTAGGAAATAATCATTTATTAAATTGTCTAGATGAGGATTCTCTTTCATCCATTTAAGGTATGGATTTATTTTTAATTTCCTTAGTTGAAACATACCAACTATTTCATAAATTTAATATTCCAATAACTCAATAGTTTCAACAATCTCTGATGAAACTTCTATTTTAGTTGTGATTTGATTAAGGGTAGTAATGGGAGATGTTGGAAATGTTGGTATTACCGGTGTTTTTGGTTGATAACTAGTGTGAGTTTTCTTGGGTAAAATTACTAACATTTCTATATATTACACCATAATAGAGGTAATTCTTAACATTCTTCTTCTACGGTATATAGATAAAATAGTATTCTAGATACTACATTGGTTGGATAACTTCGTTCTTCTATTGTTGGTATAGTATGTTCTGCTTATTAAAGGATATTTATTGAAAGGGGAATATCAGTCTTTTCTTGACTGGGATACCCATTGGGAATAATAACCATGATTATCTCAACACCATGTTTCCTTAACTCCTTTAAATTTTTCTGATACTAAGAATATCTTTATTCAATCATACATGGTTAAACAGATTTGGGTAATGTGTCAGACATAGCCACATCGATTCCCTTTCCTTTGTTTGAATCCCATTAGAGAAGTGGTAGATAATACATCAAGTGGTCACCAAAATTTTTAGCCTACCTATGGTCTTAGGTATATAATATTTTTTAAAAAATTCATAATTTTACCATATTTTAAATTGAAATATCCACCTCATGTACTAATATACATGCTTCATACTCAAAATTTTTAATGGGGCCAACACGAATGACATTTATAAATGCCTAATGAAGTACCAGTATCATATATTTTTCAAAAGGATATGGGGGATCATCATAATTAGATTATATGTCAATCTATGAGTCATAATTCTCTAGACCGGTCATCCACATCATTAGATGTTTTGGATTGTGACCCCTAAGAGTATTCTCCTTGAATTTCCATGACATCCTTGAGACTCTTTTTTGGGATAGTAATATGAATAGACTACCCATAAATCAGTGTTCTATGAATACCCATGGAGTTAGGTGGGACAAGGAATGAGGTAAACTATGGATAAATTTCATGTTATGTTTATCCCAGTCTCGAAAATTCATACTTCCCTATAGGAAAATTGGGTTGTGGTAGAAATACAACCTTACACACAATATGGGGTTTTTCTAGTTCCATTGCTATACTATTTTTGACTCTCTAGATATTTTATGTTCATCGGTTGTGAGTGGTGGTAAAAATCACCCCATACCTATGGGATGAGTTTCCTACTAGATTTTTTTAGTGGCATCCCCTAGTACTTCCATCATGATCTTACGGTACATTTTTCATGTATCAGTTGGGTTTAGTATATGCTCTGATCATGACATTCTTGATATTGAAGGGTATATTGTATTAATAGGTTTAGCCTTTCTCAAGTGTGGTTCTTGTTTAAACTCTTTGAACGCTTAATAAATAATATTTTTTAATATATTTCTCCAATTTGTTTTTTTTGAGATTGGGAAATAATAAAACCATAATAAATATACCATCCATCATTCCGAAAGACCAGACCTAAAATAATGACATTTTAGAATGTGATTATTAGAGGTCTTTATTGGTTGCAGATCATGGTGAAATGTATTTCTCTATGTTTTCCCCATCCTCTAATATGAATATTGGATAGAGAATAAATAATCAACAGACATATATTCTATAAATAACTAAGGTATTCATGTCAGAGATTCTCACACCACTTTCCCAACATCATGAGTCATGTCCCTAAAAGTGAAGAAAAATAATTCCATTGGGGAAATTGTATTATTTTCTTAACATGGTTATCATCATACATATAAGGAATAAATTTCATATTTAAATGATGAATATTTTTCCATAGGTTCCTTACCAGATTGTGTGTACCTTAATTTTTTAAAAAATTAATTTTATATTGAGTGGTTGATATGTGACAAAAAATGATAGTTATGTTTTCATCATCTAGATGTTTCATTATAACCAGGGATCTCTCTTCATATTCTATGAGATATTTCTGTACATTATTCGACCATAGTAGTTCCATCATTTATTCCTAACTAAGGGGTGATAGATCGGTTAGAATCATATTTATTGCATTGGATTATAAGTGATCCAAATATGGTTCATAAAATGAACATTACCTCAGGATATCATCAAATTGAGAAATGATATCACATATCACAGATAAGGAGCTTTTTTGTAGATTTCCTCAGTCTCATGACTTCATTAGGATATGAGGGATTTCTTAGAGTTGATTCAGTATGGTTAGGACCATATTATTGATGTGATATGTCACTATAGGAAATAACATCATAGAAAATTTCCTGATAGGGAGGAATTCCATTACGAATTAATGATTGGACATAGATATAATTCCACAATAGGGAGGACTGAAATTATGGATTATTGTTTGTCCATAGAGATAATTATTATAGTGTATTCCCCAAAGAGGATGTTCAGGGAGGACAATAATAATGGGAGGACCTTTTTCTGTTAGGTACTGGGACAGGCAGCAGAAGCTGATGGGATGGGGAATTATTATTATTTTCTTGCATCACCGGAGCCTTGTAACAACGTCGACACTGGTGATCTTATCTCGGAATGGTTCGAGGACCACATGTGGACATAAAAGAAAAAAATTAAAACTGAATGTTTTCCACATTCGTATCAGACGTGTCAAGGCTGTCACAATATGCCGGTGACCATTTCTTGAATAATACAATGTCAAAGCCCTCAATATCATACACACATGCCTCTTCAATCATCTTGTTCATCATTTATTGGAATCTGGGTTATAGCGTGGTACACCAACGACCACTTAGACGTAGAGATGATCACCGTAAGAAAGAATCTTCGATCCACAAATAATGAACCTGAAGATATCTATTTCTTGAGAGAATCTATCACTAGAATTCAAGAGTAGAGAGATGATCGCAATTCTAATGAAATAATAGTTATATCAGATGATCCTCTGTACGAACTACATATTTATAGAATAGTAATTTTTTCCAATGATTATTTATGAATAAGTTATAAATTTTACATAAAATGGGACACTTTTTCTGATAGCATACTCGACACGCAACAATGGGTTTCTCTGAAATCTTATGTTTCACACAAAATTGAGTTATACCAAAAAATAATACAATAATTTTTATTATTTTAAATGGTATTTAATGCCTACCTATTAGAATTGACAGAACGAATAATATCAACAAAATTTTGAAATATGTGTTAAACATGTTTAAATAACTATTCATTCGTTACCAAATTTAGTAAAAATGGAAATAAAAACCCATTGCATGTCATCATCATCATATAAATTTTTATTGAAAATAAAATGCAGTACATAAAGAGGATTGTGGATACATAACTATACGGGTCTAAAATACTGGAGGTCGAGGGAATCCCCTCTAATGATATTGAACCTTATCAGCTTTAGACAGGTAAAAATATGTATACATAACTGCGTCGAGCTTGGGATATCAAGAGAGGCCAGATAATCACCTACCTCATTCCCCTTCGGCCAGGTGTGAGTCACTCTGGTATTATTTCCAAGCCTCCCATGACCCTGGTAGATGATATATTCAATAGAACAAGTTGTATTACCTTGTCCTGGAGTGCCTTGAACACCTGCATGGAATCTATTTCAACCCCTGTGAGATCTATACCCCTTTGCCTACATGCCCTCAGTCACGTCCACTATGTCTTGGCCTCCACTTTTAGTGAAGTCCCCTGACCCAATCGCATTGTGAAAACCAGAACAACTGACCCATTAGTGTCACATACAAGCCCTCCACTTCACATGACACCCAAAATGCACGAGCCATCACTATTCATCTTCATGTATCAAGATGGTGGATTACAACTGACCTAGTTACATGAGGATACATCCATTCTTTCCATGATATGAGGAATAGAATGCATGATCTGCTACAAGTTGGGAGCATTCCGCCACATGCCGAGAGCCTTACTCATGTCCAGTAAATGATTCCGGGATCTTATGATGATCACGTGCACCAGCGATCTCACCCCTTCATGAAGCCATTGGTTCCACACCTTCCACAAACTCCAACATCCAGACTGCAAGACCAATGTGTGTGCCCTCCTATCTCACCCTCTCCCTCATCCCATGATACCATCTAGTGATAAAATTCTAATGATCTAATTTCCTGTATGGGGAATGCCGTAAAATCAACGAAGAACATCCACACCTCCACTGTCCATTAACTCCCAAAAAACAAGTGATCCATGCTCTCCTCTATATTCCTACTACAAAAACCACACATAGATATCGTACACACCCTGGATCGTTTGATGTTATCATCAGTGGGGATTACCATGTTACAGATTCTCAAGAGTAGAAAAATATGCATAGTGTGGATGTTTTTTCTCCATAGAACCTCATACCACTCATCACCTAAATCCTGAGCGACGAAGACTCTCTAATAATCCTTGGTCTTGAATGATACTACAGGAGACGGGGTGAACACACATTCATCCGAAGTAGAGTCCAGTCCAATGAGTTGGAAGATATCATGTTCGTCTCTATTAAGCACCGCTTTTGTGAAAATCGAATAGTGAATTACCTATTTAATGTAAATGGTCATGAATGGACACCCTGGGTAACCTATAATCTCCCAACACCAATTATTGTTCCAGAAGGAAACATCTCCATTCCCCACAATCCATAGAGAGAGGGTTTTAATGGGGGACCATGGATCTGATCTCGGCCCAAAGAGGGGTGGTGTGTCCGTACCGTGCTTCCCAACTCTCCACGAAGAACTCATTCATGACCTTCCTCCATAGAGAACGATGTTGTAGCACCTACCACACCGATTTGGCATGCATACAGGTAATATTATCCTTAAGACTCCTAACATTAATACCGACTTCACAAACCAACCTCACCATCCTGCGTTAATCCACCTAGTGTCCTCTTCCCTTTGACCTCAGATCGTATATGAAACATGTTAGAACGTTTTCCATATTACGAATAACCCATTTGGGTACCATGACAGCCGATAGGTCATGAACTGGGTGGCTTGAAGTACGCTTTTAACTAGGGTAATCCTTCCCCCAAAGGAAAGGAACCTATTATTCTAGATTAGGACCCTCTATACTATTCAACAAACCAGTGTGTTGATGTACTGGATATGAAGCCTCATAGAATATATGGGGGCTCCCAGATACACCATGGGAAGCTCTTCTTTATGCATTCTCAGACTCTGACTTACCTTGTGAACCCGTCTTGCAGAGCAGTGGAAAGAGATATAAAAACTACACTTAACCTTATTGATAACCTGACCACTCCAATAACATTACTCCTCCAGGATGAATGTCATACCCATCACTTCTCTATTATAAGCATTCATGAAGATAATAGCGTTGTCTGCAAACCTGAGATGTGATACGGATGGGCATCACCTCCTCCTTCTGTGTTGGGATATTCCACCTCTGTTAATGTTGTGCAGAATAAGAAGGCTAAGCACATCCTAGGCCATGATGAACATAGTTGGAGATATTTTATCCCCTTTCTGAAGTCGCTGGATCACTTTGAAGAAGCCAAATGATTTCCCCATAATGATGATCATCTTCCACCCAGAGCTAATGCACTGAAAGATAAGATTTTTATTCCCTGGAGAGATACACATACCTACCAAGACTTTGTTTTTGAACCCACACTATACTCAGTCGTACGCCTTGATCATGTCAAACTTCACTGCCATGTTTTTCCAACATGTTTTGATGTTGATTTCCTTGATGGTTTCATGGGCCAGTGTAATCACCCCTTGGTTGGAGCATTCATTCACGAATCAAAGTTTTTCTATACTATTACATTTAAGAAAATGAATAGATAAATGAGTATGAATGATAACATAAAGTATCTTATAGGGAATATTACACATGATTATCGGCCGGGAGTGCCCCTCTAAGGTTGATGAATTGGACTTCGGGATGAGTACTATCGGGATGGAAATACAAACCCAGGGTAATGAGCCTCCCTGGAAGTAATCTTTAATTACCTAGATGATATCATCTTTCACCATCTCCCAAAAATCACTATAGAAGCCACTTGGGAACTATCATGACCAACTGTGATCTTTGGATTGAAACAAATCATGGAACCTCGAATCACCTCCTCTTGAAGTATGGCCCCAAGGAAATCAAGATCCTAATCTTAGACATTGTACTTAACCACATCAAAAAACACCTCAACCCCCCCCCCCCCGAGTTACCCATTCAGGCACTGTGCACTGGGGTCAGCCAGAGGGTCATTAAAGTATTCACTATCCATCATCCCTCCCACCTCTTTGTTTTCTGTGAAATACCCATCCTCCGTCTCTATGTTCAGTTTGACCCATCTGCTTCTATCCTTAACAAAATCCACGAAATATTCCATATTTCTATCACCTTCCTTGATCCACTTTATCCTCGCATCCTCCCATGCATTAAGTTCCTGTTTGAAAGTCATGAGCTCTTTCTTATCAGCTAGATTATCATATAAACTATCATCTGAATTCATGTAAAGATGATTTTTAATCTGCTCCACATCCTACATGACTTATTCCAACATAAAATTATAAATTTTCAAAATTTTCAACCACCGATGAAGTTGGTTCTTAATCCACCTAAGCTTCACATGCAAGCCTTTCCATGTATGCCCCTGGTATGGAGTGTTCTAGGAGTCACACACCAAATTAGTATATCCCAAGGCATGAGTCCAGTGTTGGTATAAATGAAATCACACTCATTTCTCATGCCCAAATGATAGTGAAACTAGTTCTGGGGAATTATCTGATAGGTTGTGCGATAGATTCACCACCCTAGTATTTCCAAATTTTGACATTGTTTTCATGTTGGCTAAACATATATCCGGAAGACACCACGACCCATGAATGCCCCGTTGGTTATTACACTACATACAACAATCTCCAACAAACACAAGTTCCATCAGCCCCCTGCCTACCAAGAATTGAGAATGTCAAGGCTATATTTCCTGTTAAAATTTCATCATTCCTTCTTCTCCTCTGGATCCAGAATGATGTATAAATCCCCTCCAACAATCCAAGGTAGGTTACCTAGATCAATCCCGATGATATCCTTCCATAAGGCCTCCCTTTGCTGAGTATCACACCATTCGTAGATAAAGGAGACTGAAAAAGAATATGTGTAAAGTGTATCCTTCACTGTGATGAATTGATCCACTACCAGCACTTGATCGAATGAAAGCCTACTATGCCATAAAATTCATATGATTTGGTTGCATGGATCAACATGCATATTGCCTTGCATTTTGAGTTTCATGGAGAACTCCACAATTATCTTTTATTATTGCGTGTGCTCGAAGATGGCCTCTATCTGTAACATAAGCTTAAGAATCTCTGATGCCATGATGTATGTCTTGATGCGAGCGTCGATAAACATGGTGTTCCAAATAGGTGTAGGAATCACTAGAAAAAAATGTTATTGGGCCTATCCCTAGATTTCATGACTTCCTCATAGTAGGATGGACCCCGCCCCTTTTGCTTCATAGATTGTGATTTAGTGCACTCACTTGTGATTATTTCCATGTTCCCCGAAGGTGGAAAAACAGAGCCTCAGATCCGAGAGACCATCCTTCAATATTTTGTAATTTTGGATGTTGCCTGCCTCTTTTGACCACTATCTCACTATCATTGTGTAACCACATGGGGAAGTGGGGAAGTATCTCTAGATGGATAAGGTACCTTGAATATGTAACCCAGAAGCACCATATCTATTGAAATATTCTCCCCTCCAATCTCTCATCAGGCCATAATGCTGTCAAGAGGAAGTATATTTGGCTTGCCTTGGTTGATACAAAGATGAAACCATTGAGAAACATCCCGAACCTAGCAAAAACCGCCGCACGAAGGGAACCAGATCCCAGAAAGGGGATAGGTCACCCTCCTCAGAAGTTATTGGCTATAACTCTAGGACCACAACCATAGAAGATGAATGGAAGCATAATACATAACCTTATAACTTTTCATAGTGGCGCCATGTGTCCTTTTCGGATGTCAGGCCTGACCAAACACCCCCACTACGTGTCCCCCTGGTGGGCTGCTGCCTTCCATCCTGCTTTAGGTGATGAAACATCTTTATTGTGTGTCCTTGAAGAAGGAAATGAGGGACGAAACTCAAAAAAACATGGTATAATATATCTTGAACCCTGCAAAGGGAGTCCTCCGATGGAAGATCTAGTTTTTTCACCACCGAATGAGAAAGATCCATCTCAATGCAGATGCAAGCCACTGAAACCTACACACACTTCCTGGTACGGGGGTCTGAACACAGTACTCCCCCCAAATAGTTACCAATAGATTTGAGAAGCCTTAATTATGAATGGGAAGCGGAAGCCCTAGGAAACTGACCCACACCACAGTGGAGGGACATTTTCCCCCTTGGTTCACTTCCATGAACCATCTGGAGAGATTTAAACTCCACCGACCCCAAGCATAGGGGGCAAGACACCACAGTTGAATGAAGTCCTCCCATGAATCTAGTATGATGTAGAAAGAGTACTTGTGAAGGATAAAGATTTTAGCCGGATCCCAGAGCCCCCAATATCCCATGAACCACTGAAACACTACGAGAGGAGGATCACTACCTCTTAAGAGTGAAACGAGAGTATGTTCCAAATAAGACATCACTTCCTCAAAGGCAGCACCCAGAATCACCAGACTGACCCAAGAGCCTAATCACGTCACCCAAGATGGCCCCATAGAGATGCTAGGGAATAAGGGATGGACTTTGTTTGAAGTAGATCCAAACATGTAATGACAGATGTACCAAAGAGTGGCGGGAAACTCTGACGAAGGAGTTGGTGAGGACCCGCTGCTTGAAAGCACCACACCACTAGGCCCCAAGCCAGAGACTGGGGGGGTGCAGAGGATGGGTCGGGGACCGGCAAAGCAGGGGTCAAAGTGGGTGGCGCCATTACTATGGAAGCATCCTCAATGGTCAAAAAAATTTGAAAATTAGGTGGCACGTGACACGCTTTCCCAGGAGCCTTCATCTGTTTTCAAACCAGTTGAATATAAAGGATATGTTTTTTATGAAAACCTATTTAAAAGAGAATAATTATGTTTATAATATCATATCACCCTTTATGGATTTTTAATTAATTAAAAATATATGTTATGTATTAAATTTATTATTTAAAATTATTCTTCATTTTTTTCAGGATATGATATAAGATCAAATTCAATTTTTTGGATAAATAATGTGTTTTTCTAAAAATACAGGTTTACTGCCTTTTGATAGAGAAACATTTTTAAATCTACTTTTTTTCACTTTTTATGTTCTATTTGAAAAACTAAACTTTTTATATAGAACCGGTTCATTGAAATTTATTATGGTTAAAATTTTGTTAATTTTCGGATAAAGATCATTTTTAATGAATAGGTGCTATATTTGAATTCAAAACATCATTTTCATCTAATTTATTTGTATCATCTAATTTTCATTTGAAATATTTATAAAGTGTAATTGGACTGTTTTTTCTTCATTTAATAAAATTTTGGTCATTGGATGTAATTTCACTTTTAAATGGGACATAAACAAAATTCTATCATTTTGTAGTTTTTACTTCTTAAAAAACAGTTTTTAGTTTTGACAATGGGGAATAATTTTAAATTAATTTATGAAAATCATCTGTTTTGAATTTGGAAAATTTAATTCCCTATATGGAATCATAAGGATCAAATTGTGTAAATATGTACCTTTTATATTTGGACATTATGAATAGTAACATCAGTAATTATTATATTTTCCATGGTAAAGGGGTTAATCTGGTAAATAAGGGTTAAAAAATAGTACAATATTATTAAACAACCATGAAACGTGTCCCAATCCCATTGGATGAGATATTTTTAACCATGGGAATCCTTGGGTCTATTTTAAGAACACATGGAGCCACTGGGTATGATAATGTCATGTAATAAGAAATAATTTAAAGTAAAGTGAAATATAACATAAACATATATCATTTACTAAAAAAAATTTATATGAGGTAATGTAAGTGATATATTTGTATATAAATAATAATTAGAAATATAAAAATATTTCATAAATCATGATATTTGATTTATAATTTGTTGATATTAAATAAATAAATTTAATTATGACACAATGATGTTGAAGTTATTACTTCATTAATAAAATATTCTAATAAATGATATTATAAAATTTAAATTAAAATTAATTTGATTAATTTGAATCCATAAACATATTTTCTGGATGATATTAACATATTTTATCTGATTTAATTGCTTTGTTTTGAGGAAATCATGTTTTTATGACTTTACCAAAAATGAATTATTTTATAGTGTCAAAATTGTCATAAATGAGTTTTTAAAATAAATACTATTTTATTAAATAAATAATATTCCTAAATATCTAAGATTAGTACTAAGGACATAAATAATGTTAAACATTTATTTAATGATCCACTTATGGATTTCTTGGCATTTCATAGTAAATATAGTTACCATATATTATGAAAATTCAAGAAGACATGCTAAGAGTTAATGTTTTTAACTAAGGGTTAAAGCTAGAAGATAAGGTTACTATTGTGACCTAGGCTTGTCAAAAACCAATTTTTTTATATATTTTCGACCCAAATGAATCTTATATTTGAGATATATGTGTTTAGAACCATTTTAAACCGAATATAAATTTATAGTAAAATAATATTTCAAGACCTTCATAAAGTGACCCTCCTACCTCTTATAAAAGGCCACCACCTCTGCCCACATACTCACAAATACCAAGCCCTGTGGCTCATCGAAATTATGATGAAATAATCTCCCAATATCCCTACTTTTCTCATATAATCTGTACTTAGGGAATAAGAAAATTCAAGAACGTATTTTTCCTCAAATCAAAAAAAGCTACCCGACTTAGAGGTAACATCTTCTCTAAATTTCATTTCATTATTTTCATTCTCCACTCTGTATGCTATTATTATTATTTGATTTCATTAAAAAATCTAGAATCCTCAATATAAGTGGAACTTTTTATGAAAATTATTCTAACTACACTTACACACACCTTTATTTAATGGATATGAACATACTATTTCTATGGACGGTGAACTACTACCTTACTGAAAAATGATTGTTAAATTTTCCCCTACCACCTCTCATGGTGGCCATTATGATATAAATATATTTTTAAGTGATATATATTATATTTATATAGTCTCTATGTTTCCATATTTTTCTTTTATAACATACCTTTATGCTTTCCATTATGTGTAAATACAATAATTTCATCTGAGGATGTGCGGACTACCTCCCCCTCAAAGTTATAAGACTCGTTCATTCCACACATGGAATGTATAATGGATATAGTTAATAAAATAATTTAATATATATAAAATATGATTTTATACTGTAATTACAATTCATAAAGATTATTTTATATAATATTTTAATAACCTATCATAGTTTTGTGAAACTCGGTATTGTATACAACACAAGCTATCGAGGAAGGATGCTCTTGCGTGTAATGGAAGACAAGAATAATGTTGTGTATACTAAAAGCTAATACAATGTTGCGTATAGTGTAATACAATCTTGGTGTAGTGTACAACACAAGACATCAATGAAATTAAAAATAATATTTCTCATAAAATCTCAAGGTGTTACATTCTACCCCACTTAAATTGAATTTCTCCCACCAAATTCATCTGGGTTATAAATGGTTTACTAATATAATTTTTCATTCATAGAAACCCAAATCATAAAATGGAATACTAAAACATAATTTTAAAAAAAGAAACATAATGGTTACCCAAATTAACTCATAACCGGGTTTCCACATAGAATAACATAGGTGAAAATATGGATATTGAAGATAAATCTAACCATCATGTTCTGATCGAAAGTGGTTGATAACATGGCTATGAAAAATACAAAAATAAAAAATACATAAATTTTTTATGATCTAAGGTACCATCTAGGACAACGTTTTTGGTTTTCAAAATTGGAATTATAAGAAATATATAATTTATTTTGGTAAAATCTCACTATTGTTCATTCCATGAACAATTTCCACATCATCTATTACAGAAATGAAGTTGAATTTGTCATTCATGAAGTGTTATCAGGTCATGCTATATAATGATAGGTCATTCAATCTATCTCAAACAAAAGGTTAGTACAAGTTATTAAATATACATAAGTCCATCTATGGTGAGATTAATCTTATATGGTTCCTAAAATGGACATATACATCATATATCATACCACTTAAAAAATTAAAACAAATTTATACTAACCAGGGACTTTTTATAGGACAGTGGTAGGTGAAAAAGGCATGTAAAACTTTGGTTGTGGGTTCCATTCCTGCAACCTCATCCAACACGATGTGTTTTCATCTGTCCTGCATGTTTTCCTTTTTCTAAAACCGCACTATTATAACATTCAAAAAATAATATGGAAAAAAGGTTCTATACTTATACAACATTATCTTATTTCTAACATAATCCATTTCTATTCTTTAAGCTTCTCCAAAATACTTCTATCCAAGCTCATAGTATAAAGAAAATGATTACTAGAAATTTCATCAACCAATCATGTGAATACTATCATCTATCCCCCATATCTCATAAGATATATCTTGTTGGTCACACTCCAAACATGTTAATACCTTAATGATGTATTCTCTTGAAACATGAATTACCATAGATCCTTACTAAATTCATGAATGTTGTCAAAAGTTAACTCTTTCAACATACCAAAATACCAAAAATTCTATATACTCAAACCATGATATCACTTTCTTTATATCAATCATGAGATCATTAATATTATCAAACATTTCATTATCTCCTTATCCCTTCATTATGCGCATATCATCTTCTTTCAAAAAATAGTTAAATCGGTTTTCTTAGTAACCGGTACCATATAATTTTTGAAAACCACAACAAACCAGTACATTCAAATTCCAATATTCCACGATACTATAAATGAAATTCCACGACACTATCTTGGAATGTCATTAAATAAACACTTAAGCATTCCACCACTTTGTTGTCATACTCAACATCACCAATAGTGATCGCATGTGACTTCCATTTATCCTTTTCCTTAACACGTTTTTTATTTCAATCATCATTAACCCTTGGATTAGGGAATTGGTCAGCATAATGCCCCATTTCCATGCACTTGAATCATTGAAGTGTTGGTGGTGTGTTTTCTGTAGTCTTTTCTCTATTCACATCATTAGATACCTTTTTCCTATTACTTTGGCACTTAGCTGCTCGATGACCTTCTTTTCCACACTTAAAAAATTTTCAAGTCCTTTTAAGATAATCTCTACCATTCTTCTTTCCACACATTGATCATAACGAAACAATTTTCTTCTTTTCACCATATCATTGAGATTTTTCCTTGAACTATATATTTCTTTTATTGTCAAAAACAAGAGATAGATATGTAATACCAACTTATAGTTCTACCTTTATATCACAATGAACAAAATTTTCATAGCAATCGATGTCTCTTATAGATAATTCCCATAAAAGATTTGGTTTTAAGCCATTGAAGAATTTTTCAACTATAATTGAAAATTGGATGATAAAGCCAGATACATACCTAGAAAGCCTTGTAAAATTCTCCTCGTATATACCAATATATTCATAATTATTTTTCTTAATCTCATGTAACTCCTTTTTCATCTTTGTTCGAATAATATGAGGGAAGTAATTATTGAAAAATAAGTTCAAGAACTTATACCATTCCATGGATTCAATTTCATCTTGGGGCCTCATATTCTTAATTATAGTCCACCACTGGTCTTCTACACCTTCTAAATTGTAAATAGCCAGAATGACTTTTTCATGTTCAAAACAGCGAAGTATGGAAAATATCATTTCAATGGTACTGGTCCATTGTTCAGCAACATGTGGATCAGAAGACACATAGATAGAAGGTGTACATTGCCTCATGAAGGACTCAATAGAATATTGTTCCCTTATCTGCTTATTTGGAAGTCCAAGATAATTTATAGCATGTGTATGTATATCAATAAGATTTGTCACTCCATCTCCCATAATGTTGGTTTGTTCAGGAGGACAATCATTGCATTGTCCATTATATTGATCAACATGGTTCCTTCTGTTTCCAGTGATTGTCTAAAACCCAAAAAGAATAGTGTGAGAGGAAAAAATCATGCAAGGAAAACCACGTAATAAAGGTGTAGTACCTTCAATATATAACATCTTAGTCTTAATTCTAAGATCATTACCATAATTCTAGTACTATAACTTATACTTATACTTAACCTTAGAGATATCCCTAGACATACCCTACAAATATCTCTAGGGATTTCACTAAAGTTTTCGAATCCTAGTTCCCAAAGGTTAACTAAACCTTCACTCTGATACCAAATGTAGAGACCCCAAGCTCGACGTACATAGACATAACATTACTTTTGTTGAATACTTAATACATGACAAAAACAGATGCCCAAGATCCATATTAGTTTAGTGTCTTTGGAAACTCTGAATGTAATCTTATAATCATGGTGAAAGATCTTCAACAACTCCCATAATGATATTACCCTTTTGGTTACTTACCTAAAAACCTTTAATTATATCCTAGGGAAAAGAAAACATAAAAATGGTGAGCTCAAATCCTCAGTAAGGGTAAAAATGGAGAATTTAAACAGAATCCATAAACATTTGAACATTAAAACATAAACCTAAAACATCATAATCTTGAGCAATGACATAAATATTGGTAGTACATAAGACAAATATCATAATTGAAAATTAATCAGGATAAAATACAACATGTAATTGTGGAAAAATATTAACCACATGATATGATTTCCATAGTATCCAAGGAATTTCTTCCAAGACCATCATAGTGGACAAAGTCCCTTACTGAATCGAGTTCACTCTTCGTTCTAGTCCTATATCACTGAAACAGATTAAATTTCCGTTCTATCAATGTCTATCCCATAAGATATTAATTTTTACCCAATGCATTGGGGGGAGACTGATGTCCCACCCATCTCATAATGAAATCATTCTTTATTGTGCCAAAAAATAAACATAAATCATTCATCATAACCCAACGAATAAAATGGGTTTCATAGACATCATCCCATCATAACATAATCCATATAAAAAAATGGATATCATTTAATCATAAGAATAATAAAACCATGTAAATTATAGAGACATTATTTTTGAAACAGAATTAATCTAAATAATTTCATCTTACATGGAAAATAGTTTTGAGAACACACTTGAAATGAATTCATGAGGAAAATATCCTTTCTTTTACAAAATAATTTTGTTTTCACAAAATGCCAAGAAATTTTAAAAGAAATGGATTTTGTTGAAAATAGTCATGAAATATTTTATTGGAAGAGTCATGAAAATAAGGCATTATGAAACCATAAAAATACGTTCACACCTTATAAGTAAAAAAATATATTCTTCTTTTACTTTTTCCAGAAAAGACCTAATATTACATGTGTGGTAAAAAAAAGAAATATTCCATGCATTACACAATGTAAAACTCAAATATGGGTAAGAATGACATTAAAAATACATTTAATAATAGTAAACACTTAATTAAAAAAAATTATGGACATGGTTGAAAAATATAACCCTAGTAAATCCTTACATATAAGAAATCTCAGAAAAAAACAAGATTTGAAAAATTATCCCTTAACTTATGTACAATTTCATACATATATGTATGAGACTCCTGTATAGTGTGTTTAAACATTTTATTTACTTGTAACATAACCATAATAATATTTATGATATCATATATGATTCACTTATGACATTATATTACCCGTTCTTTTGTAAATTCCATGTTAAAGCATTGTTTTGGGTAAAATGATTTCATTTATCGTACGTGTTTCGACTTATTGTTCTTGATATTATTACTTATATCGGGATTTAAGTAATTACATAATTTAAAACATGATTTATATATAATATATATTCATCATATAAATATATATGATAGATCGATAAATTGAATGAAATACACCGTTCATGGAGACGGTAGGTCGTACGTACAAATGAACGCTGTTTTCTTTTCCTTATTGAATCGAATGGAATTAAGTAAATGAAACATATATGTACATAAATAAAGTATCATTATTATTTAATATATTTCATGAATATTTATTATATATACTTTATAATCATACATTAATGGTTAATCATGGAAAATGAATCTCATCGCATTCGGGGAGACAGTAGTCCGTACGTACGCACGAGCGACAATATCATTCTTTTGAGATTAAAATATTATATAATTGGATGGTATATCATATATAAAAAATCACAATAATGTTATATTTATTATTTATATCATTTATACTCATTATTATACCCTTCCAAATGATGAAATTTTTGAATAACAAACTACACCATGATGTAGAGACGGTAAGCCGTACGTACGCACGTTTGGAGACTTTTTTAGTCATAGCACGGATAAAATAACTAATATGGTTGTAAATTTTTTAAAATAACATAAAATTATATATAATATACTAGATTTATTATTTTATATTGAAAAAAAACAAAGAAGAATGAAGTGGAAGAAGAAAGGAACTTGAAATAGGTGGTGAGATATTTATCTCTTCTTCGGGTTGTTCCTTTTGATTTGATAAAAAGGGCTCCTTATGTTGGATTTCTGACAAAAGGAAGGAATCCAAGATGAAGGGGGGGACTTTTGAGAGGGTATTTGGATAGTGTTTGGCTGAGCCAAATTGCTTTGGAGGTGTGAATTCGAGTGAAGTGGGAGTTCCCTTTTATAAGAGGGGTGAGAGAACCATAATAAAAAGATAAAATATTATTTTATAATAAATTCATAATCTATTTATGATGGCTCCAAAGTAACTTATTTAGAGTCTTGGGTGGGGATGCGTCGACAAAATCTCAAATAATAGGTATTAGGAAAGTTTAGGTTACCATTTTACCTTATCATTTATATTTAACTCTATGTTCAATAATTTAACTTTTACCGTATCTTCTTGTATTCTAACACTATATGATTAATAAACATACTATAAATTGTAAATCTAACCCCAATTGGTTCATTAATGTTATATATATTTAATATAATTATTTTTTCATAACCATATATTTTTAGGACCATTATATCAATTAATAATATAATATTTTTTTTAAAAACTCTTTTATGTCAATTTGACACTATTTGGTATTTTGTTTTTTCTAAATTCATAACAACATTATTACATCAAAGAAAATTAATCTATCCAACTCTAATATGATATATTAACCTAAAATATTTGGTTAATTAATAAAAATTCTCAAATTACATTAATTTGGGTATTTATAATATTAATTATTGTTATTATTTCATTAATAAGGTAATTAATGCATCATCATTGTGTCATAAATAAATTAACTTATTTAATGTCTAAAAAATAAAAATAAAATAAAATTATGTAGGAAATATTTTTATATTTATAATAAATATTTAGAGTCTAATTTTTCTTATTTATAACCCTATATTAATAATGTTTTTGTTATTAAACATTGATATTAACTATTTTAACTCTTCTTTAAATAAAATGATAATAAACGACCTAATCTAATCCATGTGGACCTAAATGGTAATATTTTATTCCTAAGGTTGTTTTTAGTCGAATAAAACTTATACAATAGAATTAGGACATGGGTTAGGGAAATAATAATATCATTTTTACCCTTAATTACCCTATTTACTTTTAACCATGGTAAATAAAAGTTAAAAGTTACTATTCACCAAAAAGTATTTTCATCTCATTGAACCAAATTTTACTTAATGATATCAACCGTTTCTATTGGATTTTTTTAATTAAACTCATAGAAGAGGTAAAATTATGTTTTATGTAAATTTTCAAATGCTCCGAGGAGGTGGGTAAAAGATGGTAAAAAGTTCAATAAAATTTTCATATATCTAAAATTATTTTAAAATAACTCCAATGAATTACATTGAACTTATATATGTATTATGTATCTATTTTGACCTAAAAAAAGTTTAAATAAATTATATTAGTATTTAAATAAAAATTCGGTTTTAAACAATAAATCATTGTTTTCAATATTCATCAAAAATTGACAGTTTTCAGAAAACTACCAAAAATTCACCCTAGGATAATTTTGATATTCAGAATCCAGAAAATGTTTTCCATTTTGAACGATAAAATTTATAAAATTTCCAAAATTGGGTATCACTATTCATAATGGCAAGATTATATAACATTTTAATAACATATCGTTGTTTAGTGAAACTCAGTATTGCATACAACACAAGCTATCGAAGAAGGTTTCTCTTCAATGCAAAGCAATCCAAGAATAGTGTTTTGTATACTACAAGCTGATATAGTGTTACTTATAGTGCAAGATAATATTTGTGTAGCTTACAACACAAGACATCAAAGAAATTAAAAATAATATTTTCCATAAAATGTCGGGGTATTACATTCTACCCCACTTAAAACTAATTTCTCCCTTGAAATTCATCAGGGTTATAAATGGTTTAAAACATGAAATTTTTATTCATAGAAACCCACATAATAAAAAGGAATACTAAAACTTAATTTTAAAAAAATTAACATAATGGTTACCCAAATTAACTCATCACTGGGTTTCCCCAAGGAATAACAGAGGAGAAAATATTGATATAGAAGAAAAATCTAACCATCATGTTCTAAATGAGAGTGGTAGAGAACATGTCTATGAAAAATACAAAAATCAAAAAGCCATAAATTTTTTAGGGTCTAAGGTACAATCTAAGACAACTTTTTTGGTTTTCAGAATTTGAATTAGAAAAAATACTTAACTGATTTTGCTACAGTCTCATCGTTAGTCATTCCTTGAACAATTTCCACTTCATCTCATAAAGAAATGATGCTGAATTTTTCATTCATGAAGTGTTATAAGATCATGAGATAGAAGGATCGGTCATTCTATCTTTCTCAAACAAAAGGTTAGCAAAAGTTATTAAATATACATAAGTCCATCTATGGTGATATTAATCATATATTGTTCCTAAAATGGACTTATACTTCATATATCAAAACACCTAACAAATTAAAACTAATTTATTCTAACCAGGGACTTTCTGTAGGCCATTGGTAGGTGATAAAGGCCTATCGCACCTCTGTTGTGGGTTCCATTCATGCATCCTTGTCCGACGCGGCGGGATTTCGTCCATCCTGCAGGTTGTTTTTTTTCTAAAACTACACTATTATAAAATTCTAGAAATGACATCTAAAAAAGGTTTTATCCTCAAACAATATTATCTTATGTTCAACATAATCCATTTCTAATCTTTTGGATACTCCAAAATACTTCTATCAAAGATTATAGTATAATGTAAATGATTTCTAGAAATTTCATCTTCCAAGAATGTGAATACCATCATCTATCCCCCATATATCATAAGATATATCTTGTTGGTCACATTCCAAACATGTAAATACCTTAATCATATATTCTCACGAAACATGTATTACCATAGAACCATACTTAAAACATGAATGATGTAAAAAGTTAACTCTTTCCACATACCAAAATCCCAAAAATTCTATATACTCAAACCATTATGTCACTTTTTCCTTATATCAGTCATGAGCTCATTAATATTATAAAACATTTCATTATCTCTTTATTCCTTCATTATGTGAATATTATCTGCTCTCCAAAAACATTTCAATCAATTATCATGGTTACCAGTACCATATAATTATTGAAAACCACAAAAAAACAATACATAGATATTCCAATATTCCACGAGATTATAAATGAGATTCCACAACACTATTTTGGAATCTCATTACATAAACAATTAATCATTCCACCACATCGTTGTTATACTCAACATCAACAATAGTGATTGCTTGTGACTTCCCTTTGTCCTTATCCTTAATAGGTTGTTGATGTCGATCATCATTAACCCTTGGATTAGGGAATTGTTTAGTATAATTACCCATTTCCTTGCACTTGAATCATTGAAGTGTTGGTGGTGAGTTTTCTATAGTCATTTCCCTATTTACATCATTAGCTAAATTTTTTCCATTACTTCAACACTCAACTTCTCGATGTCCCTCTTTTCAACACTTAAAATATTTTATAGTCCATTTAATATAATCTCCACCATGCTTCTTTCCACACTTTGAGCATAACAAAACATTTATTTACTTTTCACCATAGTTTTGAGATTTTTACTTGAACTCCATGTTTGGTTTTTTTTCAAAACCATGAGACTGATATGTAATAACAAATTCTGGTTCTACCTTGATAGCAAAACTCACAATTTCTTCATATAAATTAAATAATTTTATAGCTAATTCCTTTCGAAGACATGGTTTTAAGCCACTGAAGAATCAATCAAATTTACATTCAGGTTGGATGATAACGACAGATGCATACCATGAAGGCCTTGTAAAATTCACCTCGTATATACTAATACATTCATCATTCTTTTTCTTAATCTAAAGGAACTCCTTTTTTATCATTGCTTGAAAAATACGATGGAAGTACTTATTGAAAAATAAGTTCTTGAAATCATCCCATTCCATGGATTCAATTTCATCTTGGGGCCTCGTATTCATAATTAGAGTCCACCTCTGGTTCGCTTCACCTTATAAATGGTAAATAGCCCGAATGATTTTTCATGTTCCTAACAGAGTAGTATGGAAAATATATTTTCAATGGTACTGATCCATTGTTCAGAAACAAGTGGATCAGATGACCCCCTGAAATATAGTGGATGTTTCCTCATAATGAACTTAATAGAATATTATTCCCTTCTCGACTCATTTGGAAGTCCAAAATGATTCATAGCTTGTCTAAGTATAAAAATAAGATTTTGTACTCCATATCCCTTAACATTATTTGTTCTGGAGGACAATCATTGAATTGTATATTACATTGCTCAACACGGTTCCTTCGGGTTCCATCCATCATCTAAAACCCAAAAATAAATAGTGTGAGAGGAAAAAATCATACTAGGAAAAAAACAAAATAAATGGAGAGTATCTTCAATATATAACATCTTAGGTTTACTTATAAGATCATTACCGCAATACTAGGATTATAACCTATACTTATACTTGAGCTTAGAGACATCTATAGACATACCTTAGAAATATCTCTTGGGATTTCACTAATGTTATTGCATCCTAGTTTCCAAAGGTTAACTAAACCTTCGCTCTGATACTCACTATAGAGACCCAAAGCTTGACATACGTAGACATTACATTACTTTTTTGTAATACTTAGTACATGACAAAAATAGATTCCCAAAGACCGTATTAGTATAATGTCTTTGGAAACTCGGAACATAATCTTATAATCATGGTGAATGAACTTCAACATCTCCCATAATGATCTTCCCCTTTGGTTTTCTTACATAAAACCCATTATTTATATCATGGGGAAAAGAAAACATAAAATGTTTGATCTCAAATTCTTAGTAAGGGTAAACATGGAGAACATAAATACAATCTATAAACATTTGAACGTAAAAACATGATCATAAAACATCAAATTCTTGAAAAATGACATAAATCATGGCTTTACATAAGTCATAGATCATAAAGGAACATTAATCATGATAAAATAAAACATTTAATTGTGGAAAACCATTAAGCACATGATATTATTTCCATAGTAGCTAAGACATTGCTACCAAGACCATCATAGTGGACAAAGTCCCTTACTGAATCGAGTTCACTCCTCATTCCAGTCATGTATCACTGAACTGGATTAACTTGATGTTCCAACTATGTCCATATCATGAGATATAAATCTTTACCCAACGAATTTGATGGAAATATAGGTCACATCCATCACATAATGAAGTCATTCTTTCTTCTTCCACAAAATAAACATAAATCATTCATCATAACACAAAGAATAAAATGGGTTTCATAGACATCATCCCATCATGACATAATCTATATAAAACAAATGGATATAATATCATTATAATAAGAATAAAACCATGTAAATAATAGAGAAATTATATTTGAAACATAATCATCCTAAATACTGTCATCATAGATGGAAAATAATTTTGACAAAACAGTTTAAATGAATTCATGAAGAAAATATCCTTTCTTCTTCAAAATAATTTTATTTTCACAAAATGCCTTGAAATTTTGAAAGAAAAGGATTTTGATTAAATTAATCATGAAATATTTTATAAGAACCACCATGAAAATAAGGAATTATGAAACTTTAAAAATCCACTCACACCGTATAAGTTATAAAAAACATTTTTCTCTTACTTTTTCTAGAAAAGTCAAAAAGATCCTCGTATGGTAAACAAAAGAAAGATTCCTTCCATAACACAATGTAAAAGTAAAATAGGGGTAAAAATTACTTTAAACATAAATGGAATAATACTAAACACTTTATGAAAAACATTTTATGGTCATGGATGAAAAATATAACCCCATTAAATACTTACGTGTAAGCAATCTCGGATAAAAATGAGATTTGCAAAATTATCCCTTACCTTATGTCCAATTTCTTCTTTATGTGTCCGAGAATCTAGTATAGTGTGTTTAAAAATAATATTAACTTTTAACATAACCATAATAATATTTATTATATCATATATTATTCACTTATGACTTTATATTAGCTGTTCTTTTCTAAATTCCATGTTAATGCATCGTTTTGGGTAAAATCGTTTCATCTATCGTACGTGTTTCGACTTGTTGTTCTTGATGTTATTACTCCTAATTTATTTAATTCTAGAATTTAAAACATTATTTATATATAATATATATTAATCATATAAATATATATGATATATTGATAAAGTGAATGAAATACACCGTTCATGGAGACGGTAGGCCGTACGTACGTATGAACGTTGTTTTCGTTTCCTTATTGAAATGAATGGAATTAAGTAAATGAAACCGATATGTATATAAATCCAGTATCATTATTAAGTAATATTTTTCAATATTATTTATTATATATACTATATAATCATACTTTAAGGGTTTATCATGGTAAATGAATCTCATCGCGTTCGTGGAGACGGTAGTCCGTACGTACGCACGAGCGATAATATCATTCTTTTGATATTAAAATATTAAATAACTGAATGTTATACCATATATAATGAATCATAATAATGTTATATTCATGATTTATATAATTTATACTCATTATTAAACACATCAAAATGATGAAATTATTGAATAAAAAACTACACCACGACGTGGAGACAGTAAGTCGTACGTACACATGTGTGGTGAATTTGTCATTCATAGGATGGATAAAATAACTAATATGGTTGTAAAATTTTTATAATAAAATCATAGTATATGGAATATACTAGAGTTATTAATTTATAATGGAAATAACAAAGGATGAGGAAGTGGAATAAGAAAGGGACTTGAAATAGGTGGTGAGATATTTACCTCTTCTTTAGGTTCTTCCATTTGATTTGATCAAAATGGCTCCAAAGAATTGATTTATGAATAAAGTAAGGCCTCTAGGATGAAGGGAGGACAATTGAGAGGGTATTTTGGCAGGGTTTTTCTGAGCCAAATGGCTATGGAGGTGTGAATTATAGGGATTGGATGTTCCCTTTTATAAGAGGGGTGAGGGTCACCTTATGAAAAAAATTAAATATTATTTTATAATAAATCGATATTCGGTTTACAATGGCACCAAAGTGACATATTTATAGGCTAGGGATGGGATGGTTCGAAATAATCTAATCCAATAGGTTCTATACAAGATTAGGTTAACATTTTAACCTTGTCATTTAGATTTTAGTCTATGTTAAATAATTTAACTTGTACTGTGTATTCTTGTATTCTTACACTATATGGTTATTAAACATACTATAAAGTGACAATAGAACCCAAATTGGCTCATTAATGTTATATATATTATTATATAAGTCTTTTGGCCGAACCATAGATTTTTAGGACCATTATATCAATTAGTAATATAATATTTCTTTTAAAAACTCTTTTATGTCAATTTTGACACTATTTATTATTTTGTTTTTTATATATTTATAACAGCACTATTACATTGATAACATTTCATCCAACCCACCATAATATGTTATATCAGCCTATAAAAATAGTTTAATTAATAAAAATCCTCAAATTACATTAATTTGGGTACTTATAATATCAATTATATTAATATTTCACTAATAAGGTAATTACTACATCATCATTGTGTCATTAATAAATTAAATTATTTAATGTATAAAAAATTTGAATAAAATAAAATTGTGTATTAATCCCTTTTATCTTTATAATTAATATTTATAGTTGAATTTATCTTATGTATAACCCTATATAAAAAAATGTTTTAGTTATTAAACTTTGATTTTAAATATCTTAACTCTTCTGTAAATAAAATAATAATAGATGTCCTAATCTAATCTATGAGGACATAAAGGGTAATATATTATTAATAAGGTTTTTTTGGCCGAATTACAGTTATCCAATAGAATTAGGAAATGTTTTAGGGTAATAATAATATCATTTTTATACTTAATTACTCTATTTACTTTTAACCATGTTAAATAAAAGTTAAAAGTTACTATTCACCAAATATTATTTTTATCTCATTCAACCACATTTTACTTACTGATATTAACCTTGTGTCTCAGATTTTTGAAATTCAACTCACAGAAGCAGTAAAATTAATTTTTATGTAAATTTACAAATGCTCCTACGAGGTGGGTAAAAGATGGTAAAAAGATAAAAAATAATTTTATATGTCTAAAATTATTATAAAATGACTCCAATGAATTACATTGAACTTATATAGGTATTATGTATCTATTTTGACCTAAAATAAATTTAAAGAACATAAATGATTATTTAAATAAAATGTCGGTTTTAACCAATAACTCAGTGTTTTCACTATTCATCCAAAATTGAAAGTTTTCATAAAAATAAAAAAAAATCACCCTCAGCTAACTTCGATATTTCGAGTCCAAAAATGACGTCTGGATTGAATGATAAAATTTATAAAATTTCAAAAAGTGGGTATTATTATTCATAACGACTAGTTTATATTATATTTTAATAACATATCATTGTTTAGTGAAACTCGACATTTCTTACAACATAAGTTATCGAGGAAGTTTTCTCTTGCGTGTAATGCAAGCCATGAATAGTGTTCCAAATACAACAAGATAATACATTGTTTCCTATAGAACAATATAATCTTGGTGTAGTGTAAAATACACGACATCATAGAAATAAAAAATAAATTTTCTCATAAAATCTCTTGGTGTTACACTAATGTTATTTTGTTAATTCATAATGATTAATGTTAAAATGTTCAAAGTTTTATGGGGGACATTGAATATTTAATGATTTCATTGAAAAATCTTTGTCTTCATGATATTATTTTGATATTAATTAAATGCATATAAACGGAATATAAAGAAAATTTTATACCTATATAGAATTTCCTTCAACGTTTTCAAATGGAATATTTTTATAAAAAACATTTCTCTTTCTTCACAAAATGAAAAAAATAAATTTTATTTGTTTTAATGTATATGGTGATAATGAATTCCCTATTGTTGTAACCATTATTTGATATTTGGCTTCCTATATAATCCATAATTTATTTTATATAAATCCAAAATTCCTTATTTGTGTATATTGGTATTGAAAATGGGATTCTTAAATGAATATGGTATCATTATTCAGAAATCATTTTCATATAGAATTAGAAGAAGTTTTGAAAAAGGGTTTTTAATGAATGTGTTTTACTCATAAAATTGAACAAGAGAATTATATGAGACGGGTGATCCTGATATAGATTTTAAGAACTGCTGAGCCCCATTATAGCTCATGGGTGAGCCTGAAAAAGCTTATATGAAGGGTTGAGCCCGATTATAACTCACAGGTGTGTCCAATATAGAATATAAGAAGGGTGATCCCCATTATAGATCTCTAATTTGGAATTCGACCATATGATTATTCTAATAAGAATTCATTTGAAAGGGTTAAATATATATGATTCTGTAATTCAGTTAAAGGAGTTTTATTTTATTAATATTGGTTAGAGTGTTTTTCATTCAGAAAAAAATATGAGTGTAATAAATGTGAAAGTGTTTTGTTACATCCACTCAAATAACATTGAATGGGGTATTAGATTTTAACTATAATAATGGGTTTTCTTTATTTTTTCCCCCTTACTAATATTTTTTTTTCTCATCCCAAGTTTTAAATGTTTTCATATGATTTAAGGGATAATAGAGTCAAGGATATAGTAATGGAAAATTTATAATTATTATACATAAAAATAAACCTTGTATCATTTTAAAATTTTTATTGTTACTGATGTGATAGATATTGTTGGAAGTGTCCACATAGTATTTATATGTTTTTTATGAAATAGTTATGGTCTAAATCTCTAAAGCTCTAAACCTAATGATATCCTCAATTTGAATTCCTGACATAACTAACTATTCTGTAAAATTTATGGTTTAGGCCTTATATATGCTATTAGAGGACAGTATGGATAACTTAATAGGTTATGATGGTGTTAATTGGTTTCATTTAGAGGTTATTACTTTTTGGTTATGTTGCAATGATGTAGTATTTTAATATTCCATTTTTCCATCATTTAAAAAATGTCGATTCTATATGGTTTTCCGCAAAGGAAAGTGGAATGATGTAAATGGAAATAATCGAGGGAAATCAACCTTTCAAATCAACAATATGAGACGGTGAGGGTTGGAACAGAATAGTTTGTTGAAGTGATAAAGTAGTTTTCTTCTTCTATAAATGGTATATGTATCTAGGCACAACATCATCCTGATCAAATACGTAAAAATATGTCAGTAGTGGAAACTTTAATGAGGTAACATCCCCCATCATTTAATGTATCATCTGACCCAGTGGTAGATGAAGGATGTATTAATAACCTGGAGAAACTATTTTAAGTCATGGGATGGTAATAACATCAAAATATAACTCTTTAGGAATATCATTTTGAAGGTGATGTTGATCGATGGTGGTTATTACTTAAGAATAATAGAGAGAAAAATGATCTTGAAGCCATGGAAAGGGAATAATTTAGTTATACTTTCATCGAGAAATATTTCCATAAGGTTGTTCGGCATAGGATGTAGAAATAATTATTTAAATTAAAGAAAAATGATGATGATTCAGTTGCCAAATTTGAAGTGAGCTTCACAAGATTGGCCAGGTATTCTTTAGATTTTATTCGAGACATTAAAAGTAAAATTAATAGATTTTACTTAGGATTGAAACTGGGGCTATGAAGAGCTTTGGCCTCCTGAGAATTTAAAAGTTATGAAAAAGTGGTTCATTGTGTTGAGAACGTTGAAGTAGTGTTTTCTGACACATATGTTTCATGATATGATAAGTGAAATAAACACAGAATGTACCAATAAATGGAGAAACAACCAACTAAGATTTCTAGAGGCAATCCAAAAACATGTTACATGTTTATTAAAATATATTTTGGGGAATGTATCTCTCGATCTGCAGAGTGTTAATGGTGTGGTATGTTTGGTCACAAGTTTTGGGACTAAAATGAAAAGGGTCCTGAACAGTCCAATAATGAGATGATAGATAACCTGTCTACAGTAAGATTCTTTAGCTGTAATGAATTGGGACATTATGAAAATAAGTGTCCTAATTTAATTAAAGAGGGAGGAAATCTATATTATCGTAAACAGAATGGTTTTGGAAAATATTTTTCTGTTACTACTCTTGATATTGAGGCATCTAGTCATGTGATAGAAGCTCTTGATTGATTGGTATTTTTTGAAGGATAACCATATGATCAAGGTTTTAGACACACCTTCTATGGTTTTATGTGATTTGTTACTAAGTTGTTAAGGACCTTTTTGATAGATTTTTTGGGGTTATGTTTATGTATGTTTTTAATGTGAATGTATGCTTTTACTTTTTGAAATCAGTTATAAGATATTGATAGCCTTTATGGTTTGTGTGATATCTTATACATAAGGTTACTCTTAGGGATGTACATCATATTCTTGGAATATTATGAGGAAGAAATTGTGTTTATATAATAGAAATATTATCACGTACTTATGTTTTCTTATGTTCATAGTCACACTGATAAATAAATTCCTCAACATTATGAAAAGGACCATAAAAACATTTTCTATTTATTTTTCCTACTACGAAATCAATGATTGTTTAACCCATCACATGTTTGTGGTTTTTTGGTCGTTAACTTTCTTCTAATATTGTTTCTATCACTCTCCATTAGAAATTGATGGTTAGTTTTCTCTTCCATATATATTTTTTCCAACATGGAATCCTAGTATTTTTTTTATCTCAAGTGAACTTTTTACTTTTATTTCCTTCATCTAAAGTGTTAGTTTAATTATCAATTTTTCTAATGTGGGATTTTTAGTGGAGTTTCTGAGCCCAATTTTTTAATTACAAGGGTTCAATTTCCAAAATGGGGGAATGATGTAACAAACTATGTATTTATAGTATAATACTTTTATTTTCAATTAATATTTTGGATTAAGATATAAATTTCACATTTAAGGGGATTCTTTTTTATAGCTTACTCGACACACAACAACGGGTTTCTCCAAAATCTTATGTTGCACACAACATTGAGTGATACCAAAAAATAATAAAATTATTATTATTATTTCAAATGGGAGTTAACACTTATATGTTGTAATGGGATGAAAGAATAATATCAACTGAATTTTCAAATACGGTTTACAAGTGTTTAAATAATGATTAATTTTTTACTAAATGAATTAGAAATGGAAAAAATCAATTGAATATCAATGATATGTTTTTATGAAAAACTATTTAAAAGTAATAATTATGTATATAAAATCATACCAATATTTATGGATTTTTATATAATGAAAAAATGTATTTTATATATTCAATTTAATGTTTTAAATTTATGTTATATGTTTTCTTGATATTATGTAATAACAAATTTAATTTTTCGGATAAAAGATGTATTTTTCCAAAAATGTAGTTTTACCGCCTTCTAACTGAGAACCCTTATTAAATATAGTTTTTGTGATTTTTATATGTTATATCTAAAAAATATAATTCTTATATAGAAGCGGTACATCAAAATTGATTTTGGTTACATTTTTACTAATTTTCTGATAATATTCATTTTTTTAATGAGTAGTGAAAAATATTACATTTTAATTCAAAACATCTTTTTGAAGTAATTTACATATACATTTATATTGTAATTTATATTGGTTTTAAACTATAATGAGATTATGTTTCTATCATATAATCCAAATGTTTTCATTGTAAGTAATTGCACATTAAAATTGGGCATAAACACAAGTTATACTTTTGCTAGTTTTTATTTCATAAAAACACACTTTTTGGTTTTGATAACATGAAATTATTTTGAATTAATTTCTGGAAATTATGTGCTTTGAATTTGGATAAATGGATTCCATATTTTAAATAATTTGGTAAAAATTTTGTAAATCGGTACCTTTTACAATTGGACATTATGAATTGTAACTTCAATAATAATTTTATTTACCATAGTAAATGGGTAAATCAGGTAAAGATGGGTAAAATATAATATTATAATAACATTAAACTAACCTATAATGTGTCCTAACCCGATTTTATGAAAAATTTCAGACCATGGGAATCATTTGGTCTATTGTGGAACCACATAGAGCCACTTGGGTTTGATAAGGACATGTCATAAAAATGTATTAAACTTAAATATAAATATAAAATAAACATATATCTTTTACTAAAAAACATTCTATGTGGTTATATAATATATTTCGTATACTTATGTAGTATTTATAAATATAAAAATATTTTATACATCATGAAATTTTATTTATAATTTTTATAAATTAAATAAATATATTTAATTATCACACAATGATAATGTGGTGATTGCTTCATTAATAAAGGATTAAAATAAATGATATTATAAATATTTAAACAAATTTAATTTTATTGTTTTGATGCCATACACAAATTTTATGTATTATTTTTACATATTATCATCAAATTAAGGCCTTTGGTTCTACGAAATCATGTTTTTATGACTTAAAAAAATCAATTACTTTATAGTGTCAAACTTTACATAAATGAGTTTTTAAAACCAACATTATTTTATTAATTTATATAATAGTCCTAAAAGAATAATATTTGGGAAAATGGATTATATAATTATAAAAATGTCATTAATTATCCAGTTATGGTTCTATTTATATTTTATAGAAAATATAGTTACCATATATTGTGTAAATACAAGAAGACATGGTTAGAGTTAATGTTTTTAAATAATGGTTAAAAAAAGATTATGTTAATTTTGTGACATAATTTTGCCTAAAACCTATTGGTTTATAGGATTATAACCCAAAAGTATCGTATATTTTAAATAAATGAGTTTAGCACCATTTGAAATTGAAAATAAATTTAATATAAAATAATATTTCAAACTTTCCTAAAGTGCCTCTCATCTGTCATATAAAAGGCCACCACCAATACCAACATAATCACACCTCTCAAGCCTCCTGGCTCACCCAAATTCTAATTAAATAAGATCATAAAACCCATCCCTTCATACTATATTCTGTAACATGAGATGAAGGAAATTCGAGAAAAACTTTTGGATCAAATCAAAAGAAGTCACCCGATTTAGATGTAACATCTTCTCTCATGTTATTTTATTTTTTTCCTTCTCCACTCCCTATGCTCTACTTATTACATGATATAATAAAAACTATAGTATAATTAATATAATATAATTTTTTAATGATAAGGATCTAAACAACACTTACCCACACATCCATCTATGAACATACTGTTTCTTTGGACGACGAACTACTACCTCGTGAAAATATAATTGTTCAATTTTCCCCTACTACCTATCATGGTGGCCATTAAGAAAGAACTATATTTTTATATGATATATATTATATTTATATTTTCTCTATGAATCTGTATTTTTCATTTATTTCATACCTTTATGCTTTCCATAATTTTTAAATACGATAATTTCATTTGATAAAGTGTGGACTACGGCCCCCTCAATGTGATATGACTCGTTAATGCCATACGTGAAATGTATAAAAAATGAAGTTGATGAAAATATGTAACATATATAAAATATGATATTATACTAGAATTATAATATATATATATATATTTATCATTTATTTATCATTTCTTTAAATATGTGAAAGAAATTAATGTAGCCTTCATGCATACATGTACGACTCACCGTCTCCGTAAATGGTGAATTTCATTTCCTATATCCAAATTTGATGAAAATTATATATATATATATATATATACTGGATATATATGATAATTAAATCATGAATAATATTCTGGTGATGATGAAATTTTGGCTTCATGGACAATTTAAATAAAAAAAGTTCATTTTCGACTCAAGTATTGAACATCGAAAAAACACCAAATATGAACTAAAATAATTCAATATTTGTTAAAAAAAGGTAATAAGTGATATAAAATGAATAATAAACTTGAAAAATATTTTGAATCATGTATAAATTAACCTAATTTTATTATTGATGAAATTAAATAATGAACGAGGAAAGTCGGACACAGGGTAAGGGACTTCGACTCAACCTTCTTTCATTGAGGAATTTCTTAATAATATCCACAAATATTATTTTAAAAGATGTATATACAACCACTAGGAAATTTTATATCCATATTTTATCTATACTAGTGTTATTTATTAATTCATGAAGATTAATATTTAAATGTTCAAAGTGGGATGATACACACTAAACGTTCAAATATTTAATGGTCAGATATTTTTCTTCATGCTAATAATTAACATATTTTTTTATATGGACCTAAATAAATTATAAATGAAATTTTATATCTATCTTGAATTACATTCATTGTTTTCAAAAGTAATATTTTTTAGCAAATAATTTTACTTTCTTTACATAATTACAAAAGTAATTATATATTTTTTCACGTATACGGCGATAACGACTTTTCCGCCAATGTAACCAGTTTTTCTGATATTTGGATTACTCAATAATCCTGAATATGATTCTTAAATGAAAATATTAATTTTATAATGACATGGTTTTCATAAAGGATTATAATAAGTTTTTAAAAATGTGTTTTGTGATGAACTTGTTTTATTCATAAAATGGAACATGAGCATTATTTGAGACATGTGAGCACGATATAGCTTTTACAAAGGGTTGACACCCATTTTAGCTAATGGGTGAGCCTATAACAACCTATATGAAGGTTTGTTCTCTATTATAGCTGACAGTTGAGCCCGATATATATTATTAGAATGATGATCCCCATTATAGATCTTTAATTTGGAAGTCGACCATATGGTTATTCCAATTGGAATACGTTTAAAATGATTTTATATTTATGATGCTCTAAGTCACCAAAAGGAGTTATAATTTATTTCAATTGGTTTTAGTGTTTTTCATGGACCAAATAGTATGAGTATTATTCATGTGAAATTTTTTAATTTCATCTTGTTAAATAATATTGAATGGTTTATCAGGTTTTAACTAGACTAATGGTTTTTCATTATTTTTATGTCCCTTACTGTGCATTTTGTGATCATCCCATGTTTAAAATTTTTCATAGGGTTTAAGGGATAATAGATTTTATGATGGAGTCAAGGAAGCTTTGTGAAGATTAAACATGAAAAGAAACCATATTTCTTTTTAAAATTATTATTGTTATGGAAGAAAAAGATACAATTGGATGTGTACACATTCTATTTATATGCTTTTGTTATGTAATAGTTATGGCCTAATTCTATGAAGATATAAACATGAAAAGATACTCAATATTAATTTTTGAATTAACTCTATATTGTGTAACATTTACAATTGGGGCCTTATATCCTATCTCTTACATATATATGGAATATCTAAAATATCTGGTATGGGTTCTCGATCCCTTGTATAATAAATATTCACAATATAAGTATTATAAATATTTATTTCAAAGAATTTAAGTTTTTCCATAAATAAAAATTTTAATTTTATCACTAACTATATTATATATTAAATATATATTTCATGATAAGATTAAGATGTTAACTCGACTCAAATCTCCTAAAAATAGTAAATGAACTCTGCATATTTATATCCTTTCAAATAATAATTTATCCCTGTATGTACTTAATCACTTTTAAATACATGTTATAAATAAATTCAAAAAATTATTCCAAACATGAATAGTTGAGGAAATTAATTCTAAAATGGTGATCCATAGAACTTGGATAATACTTGAATCTCATGGTGGGTCCCACCATGTTATAAACACTGATTGCATAGAAATGGTTAGATTCTCATAGCACTACTGTCTGTGGCCCTCTAGGACCTTATCTCAAAAGTAGTTATTAATATACACTGACCAAGTGAGCGTTCTAGAAACCCATCAAGGACCCTATCAAGATAAGGAAAAATTCAAAACAATGACTTACTTCTTACGACGATGGTCTATGAAATATAATCTCTTAATCATCGAAATCTCAATAAAGAAGATTGAGCAGTAGTGTCCTAATCATTTATGTTTCTTTTTATTATTTTTTGATATGTTCATACGGTCTTATATTTGACTACTATGGCCATGGATTTAATGAAGGTGCTACCATCCTAATCAACCAAGCCCGAGATATCTCTTCATTAGCTCAAAAGAGATAAATATTATATTTATCTTTCAATAAATATCATGTCAACAATTACATACCCAACAAAAACTACCTCGCCACGACTTCATTGAAATGGTTTTTACCTTGCATCAAAGTACGCAATTAAATGACATACATTGATAATGATCTCAAATATGTAAACAAATACCCATGTCCTATGATAGGAACAACCAATGACACCTGAAACATGTGGTGTTCCTATTTTGTGGCCCAGTCTTCATGATCTCAAATAGTAGAGATCATCAACTGCAAACATCACATGAATAAGTCCCAATGCTTATGATCCTGTAGAACTAGTAAAATTAGGTTTTTAATTGAAAAGTCTTACTTATTAGGTCAAATTACATTGGAATCAGTGTTATATGTGGATCTAGATAGGGTAAGAACCATGATTTATTAGGAGAATCCTAAGAAAAAATGTGATATTAAGATCTTCTTCAGGGTAGATAGATACTGTAGGAATTTCATTCTGAAATTTTCATGCCTTACATCACAAATTATAGGATTGGAAAAGAAATATTTTAAATTATCATGGTATAAATCTTACTAAAAATCATTGAAGATCTGATAGGAAGAATTACCTCACCACAGATCCTAAAACTACCAGATCCTTATAGGGGATGCACTGCGTATTATTATACATCAAGAAATGGTTCTAAAGATGTTATAATTCAATGTAATTGAGATGTAACATACATGTATTAGTAGTTGAGGCCTCATAAAAATAATTACTCAACCCACAATCTTGAGAAAACATGATTTAATAATTCCTTATGTTGTTAGAGGCACTACTTATTGGGACAATGGTTCATTATATAAATAGATCAAAAAATAATTAAATACATATTTACTCAACTCGATTTGAAATTCATGTAGTGAAGGTGGGTTTTATATATTGAATCCCATTTATATCTTGATTATGCCCATTGGAAAGGTAATGCATTGGCTAATGATCTGAGAAATAATAATTAGACACATGCTATTACGGAAGCCAACTATGAGTGGTAGTTGATAAATAAATTTTCTAAGATGTATCTAGAAATTTAGGGGTGTTAAAAACAATTTTTTCTTATATTTTTAGTAGAAACATATTCAATACTAGATCAAGTGAAGAGGAAACAATATATTGATCCCAATGGCTTAGTTCTAAGGGAGAGTGAGTCTGTAAATTACTCACTACCTAGTTGGGTCATTGATGGGATAATATCCTATTCATTGTTGGGAATTTATATGTTCTTATACACATGTGATATGAGTTAACATAAGAGTCTCATAACTCTTCTTGTAAATTATATCCTAGTTTTACAGCGATATACCATGAATTAAACCTCCAACATTAGTGGTCGGGGATAAAAAGGGAGATCACAAGTTCTATTACTCAGAATTCCACCTGATAAGAGGTGAAGGAGAAACACTAGTGACTAGTGGGACTTTGCACATGAGCCTTAGTCCGGTTGGTGAGGACTCGATAGGTGCATCCAAGAGACCCGAGATCAAATCCGGCTAGAGGCGTATTTCTGGGTACTGTAGCAGTGTTGTAGCAGGTACTGTAGGAGATACCATAGCAGGTATTGTAGCATACACTATAGAAGGTACTGTTGAATATACTGTTTGGTACTGTAGCTTCTAGAACTATTCATCTATCTGGGAGTTTGGGCCCCCAGATTGGTCCTCAGGCCCTGCAAGGCTTTCAGGCCACCCAATGCCTTCATGCCAGTTGATTCTCAATGCCTCTAAGACACTTTAAGGTTATAGGACCACCCCATGGACATCAGGACACATGAATGCAGATGTACCGATTTGACTACAAGGGACAAGGCTTCAGATGAGGATTCAAGGAAGGCACATTCACTAGAGTAGAGCTAACCAGAAGTGGACGAATGAGAGTGTATGACTTTTCCATCGATACCGAGCCTATGCAGCATTTCATAGGACAACTAGCCAACCTACCCTACAAAGGTGGAGTGCTGATTTCATGACCTATTACGGGAAAGAGAAGTTCCAAGTATCTTATCTGGGTGATTTCCTCTAAGACCTACAGGTCATGTAATTTTATCTAAGCCTTTGTGCCTTGTAAGGGTTCCACCTCATCCCATGAAAGGTGGATTATAAAAAAATGAAGGCCTTTAGGACATTCTAACTAGTGGGACTTTTACAGCTATTAGATATCACAGAATAGAAATGGGAAGACATCATTATAGATTTTATGAAAATATTTATGAGGTCATAATGAGGTTATGATACAATATTTTTTATTATGGATAAGTTATCAAAGGTCACCCACTTTATGCCTATCTTGGAGACCTTCTTAAGGGATTAAATTTGGAAACTATTTTTCAGAGAGATCATATAAATTCATCGGGATCCACGTACCATGGTATAAAATATGGATTCCCACTTTAAACAACTTTTCTAGTCACGGTTGCAAATAAATTTGGGTTCTTAAGTACTTATGAGTACAACATATCACCCTCAGACCAATGGTCCGTCTGAGCGTACTATACTGATGTAAGAGAACATGATCTAGGAATTATTCCTTGATTTTATGTGTTATTAGTATTGGAATTTAACACTTTTTGAATTCTATTTAATAATAGATTTCATGAATCTATTCAAATGGATCCTTATGAGGACCTATAAGGTAGGATGTTCCGATAAACTCTATGCTAGTTAGAGGTAGGGGATGCATCACTACTAGGATCTCATATTGTTTATGATACATCCGATATGGTTAACTTATCAGGAAGTTTATGGCTACCACATAACATTGTAAGTAGTGTATTGTTGAATGCAATTACGAATTTATAGTGTTTGAGGTGGGATATCGGGTCTTCAATGTGTTTTATCTAGATTGATTAACATATTTATTAAAAGTAAAGTAATGTTATCACCATGATTTGTAGACTTGTTGAGGTTTTATAAAGGGTTTGACTAGTGGATTATTAGATAACAATCCCTTATAGACACAAGACTATGCATGAAATCTTTCACACTTCTCAATTATGAAGTTTTCATTTGGACATGCATGTTTTCATTCAGTTTGATAAGGATGAGTTGGATGTTGATGCTTATTTTGATGAGTATCCTATTTTTGTTGTTGATCATAGCACCAAGGCTGCCTGAGATAGGTAGTTCAATTAGTGTGGGGTTTAATTTCACCACAGTTGTGTACATGAAATTACCTAATAATGATAGTGAGAAGTACATGATTAGTGGTCAGAATTATTCTTATATGTTGATCAACCACCATCATAAGGTAAACTTGGTGATGACTTTCTTTAAAGAGGGGACGTTGTAAGATATCATATGTTTAGAGAGGTACATATTTTTTTAAATCAACTCAAAACTATTTTTTTTCTAAATAAAAGTTTTTAAGATCATATGGATGTTTTTGGAGGAGTTTGGGATTGTTTGGAGCCTAATGTTATGAATATTTTAAAGATATGGTGAGGCACATGGTTAGATAATAGTTAATGCTAACTATGCATGTCAACCATATGGGCCATAAGAGGTGACACATAGTTTAACAATGAAATGGTGGTTTTATAACCTTGTGAAACCTACAATAAATTATAGGCATAGTGTGTATGGTTTTAGAATAGTTTATCTAATCACGTTCCTAACCATTTGAGGTATTATGGCTTATGGGAAGTGAGAACTAATAGGCTGCACTTGTTTGGTCAAACATTGAACTTATCCGTGTAAGGGGAGTGCTATATAAATAGTTTTGGTTCATTGTCAACATAGAGTTTGTCCAATAGTGTGGTAAAATTTTGGACACCCTTAAAATTTGTAAAATTTATCATTTCCCTTCCTTAAATATAATATCCTCCTCTTCTCCCATAATTTCTAACATAATAAAAACCCTCCTACATGAGAGCTATCCTAACCTATAAAGCTAGGATTTGAGATAACTCTTCCATATGAAGTCTAATTGAATCATAGTTCATCACATTTCATATCCAATAATAATTCTATGATTCCTATTGTGTTTTATTCATATTTCTATTTCCATATTTAATACTATCTTCATGTCAACAAAAATTCAGTATTTTTAGGGTGTTTTTCTATTTCTCAAATTTATCCCATTATAGAATGAATTAATGGTTGATACATGAGAGGATTCCTATACCCATATAATTTATGTTGATTAAACATTTTCTTTAAAATTATATTATTTTATATCATGTTTCATTGTGCCTCACACCGGGCCTTCTAATAATTTCTCTTAAATTTCGAAATACGTTAAATTGAACACCTAGGCCTTATACATGATATGATATGTGATCATGATAACTGATTAGAGGTTGAATTCCTAAAACCAAACAATCCCTTTATATGGGTTTGATAACAATCCTTAATTACTTATGTTTCTATTTTCACAAAAACATCACTATAGTGTGTTTAGATTGGCATTGGATAATGTAATGTTATATATTATGTTAATAAAATGTTGGGTGGGATTGGTATACCCATGGACCACTTGACCACTCATGAATTAATTAACTAAAAGGTAAATGGTAATCCCATATCAGTTGAACGTAGTTAAATAGTGTAGTCTAAAGTAAAATACACCAAGAACCTCATTATTACTCTTAATTTATTTGATTAAAATGATAAATTGAATTAATTAGATGAAATGGTTATGATAAAATCTTCTTTACCTTCTTCATTTGACATGATGTTAAATTTTAATTAACTAGAATATATGGACATGACTTTACTCATTTTTATGTGGAATAATTTCACATGATAATCCATATTTCCTATAAAGAACATATAGGCATGATGTTACTTATTGCTTATATGAAATCAATGAACATGAATTTCCTCATGATGACTTGAAATTTATGGACATAAAGCCCCACATTTGTTTTATTGAATTTATGGAATTAATATTCTATATTGATTATTTAGAATGTATAAACATGGTGGTACTTATTTATTATTCCAAATTAATAGGCCGGATGTTCCTTACTGTTATTTGGAATTTAGGAAAATGATATTCCTTCATTAATCGACAAGATGATCCTTATCATTAATTGGAATTAGTAGACATGCTGATCCTTGTTATTTATCAAATAATAATGTTCATAGACATTCCATATTTATCTAAATCTAGTAGTGTCAAATGGGTATCCCATGGTCAACTTGAGATGATGTGGGAATCATTTATTTATTTTTTCTATTTTTTATTAACACATGCATCATACTTCATTATATACTCATAGTCTGGATTAGTTATAGACACCATTGGTGATGGAATACTATGTTTTACTTGCACACTGTTCAGGAAACCAATTAGTACATGAATAGTTTTCATGGATAAATAAGTAAACAAGAAAAATTGGTCTCCTATAGATGCTTGAAATTCTTTTATAGGATGAAGTGAGGGAGAAGAATACTAGGATTATGCCCATGATGCTATTGGACATATAATTTATGTATTTTTTTTATTTTTAAAGCATGTAATATTTATATGTGCTACCCTATTCCATTTTAATCACATTCAATATAGAATCATGACCTTATAATTTTTTATATGACACAATTTATGGATTTTGGCTATTTATTATTATATGGTTTTTTACTTCCACAACCATATGATTTTTCTTTGTTTATTATATCACTTTCACTAATTTATTTGTCATTCACCATTGTGATCTACTATAATAAAGAGTGTATAGTATCTACACTATAAAATCATAGGACCTCACTGATAGTACGAACCCATGGCATGCAAGGAGTCACACTTGAGGCCATGTGACCAAACATGTTCATTTACTTTTGAGTGAACAAAGTTCAAGATGTTACAATATATTGTTATTTTTAACAATTTAACCACCTACTTAAAAAATGATATAATATTATATAATGGATCAATATGGGAATTTATTATCTATTAATATATTATTTAAATATGTAAATAATAATTTTATTTTAGTTATACAATGATAATAATAATATTAAACTAAATAGTTAAAATACCAATATTTTTTTGTTAAAAATAATTTAATCATGCTCATAATTGATTTTATAATTAAGGATCATAAAAAATACCATATAATAAAATTATAACATTATAAATAATTAAAAATAATCCATTGTATCGCCTTGTGAGATATGTAAATGAGGAACTTTGGGAGCAGAATGAATTATAATACTACTATTACAAAACTAGTTCAAAATAATCCAGATTACCACACCCGATATTGAAAATAGATAATAAATAACTAATAGACATATATTTAATGATTATAAATAATGTTTAAAAAAGGTTATATTTATGAATAATTTTATTAACTAGGTAATTTGTATATTTAATCTTGTTATATATGATGTTAGGAACATTCAGAGAAGTGGGATTAAGGGCATGGGTTCTTTTCCTTAAATTTCAATTACTTAAGAAAAGATTATGTTATATACTATGTTTTCTATTTTTTATTGAATAACCATTAATATTTTATATGATGATTCTCCCATTTTTCATGGTATTTAATGATGTATTTTATATTCTATATTTCATGGGATTTTGATTGTAATGTTAAATAAGTCCATCATAATGACTAAAATGTCAATCTTTTGGAAAGTAAAGTGTGTGAGGGGTTTTATTAGATATTTTTATTCTGTTTCTATATATTGGTATGTGTATTCATCTATGTAATTTATTTAACTAGTAGAAATCACCCTGTAAAGGTATAGTTGAGTATCAACTGATTACTCACTTGGTTCATGATGAATGGGCCTATGTAATTCCCTCTGGATCATAAGTATAATTTTTTTATTGGTATTTAAATTTTTATGTTGGTGAGGTTTTCAGGAGAGAGGTATTGAAAATTTGTATTTTCAATGAAATAAATTAGGGACACATGGTTTAGGCTCACAATTAGTATAAATTGTGTTGTATTATTCTATGATCTGTAGTGGGTTTTTCACGATTTGATCAAGGTTTGTCAAACCATTCAGCTTAGCCTAGGAGAATGTGTGATGTAATTTTAGATAGAGAATAACCTATCATGGTTTTCATAAATTTAAATAGACCGTGTGGGATCCTATATGAAACTTTACTACTTTTTTTCCTATGGATAATATCCACACATGGTTGGAGAATGATTGAACCAACCCTGTGTTCTAACCAAGTGGCCCAATCCAAACTACTTAATAGTGGGATTTTACACCTTTTCACATGGGTATTTTTATATATAATCATGTCATAATCAATTTCAGTCTTTAACTAACTTCTCCCCAATTCTCATATGGATTTATCCTTGTATTTATGTTGATTTACATCTATTATTGGTGGAATCTCTTTAAGGTTAGTTATGTTTTTGATTGGTTTCTCCTCTTGTTCCAACCTATTCTCTTGATCTCTCATACAATTGATTTGTTGAAACCCAATTGTGTTGTGATTCTTATATATAATGGATTGTATGGATAATTGATGTCGATTCTAATGGATCTATTCATATGAGGATTAAATATCATTAATTCAAATATTTTTTCAAAGGAGACTAGTTTTAATCCATTGGTAAGGTAGGTGTATCTATACATCAATGCTAAACCATGAATTAAATAATTTTATAGTAAATTTATTATGATTATATATGAAATTTATTTATTAATTTGATATGTTTATAAAAATGGGTTTTTCATTAACAATAGTTTATTCACATTACGTGTTTTATGAAATTCCTCAAGGGTGATTTTGACTCTAAAATAGAATATAAAGCATGGGAGAAGTGATAATTTGTTGTGAAAATGTATTATAAATTAAAATAATGATTTATATAAATATTTTGGAAAAATATCACATTGGGAGAGTGCGTCTGGCTATAGATATACATAACCTTATGTGGTATGCCACCATTAGAGGTTACTTAATTGATATCAATATACTATGGCATGAATCGATATTGATAGGATTAATGTCAATTCTATATAGTTTTTCTTCTCATGTACTAGTATGTATTCTAATAATATAGATCCCATATTATTCAAGGTTTTATAAATAATGAAATTATTTTATTTTTTATTTATCAAATGCTTATTATATGGTATTTTTATCAAAAATTATGTTTTTTATTTCATATTAAAAATAATTTAATATTTATTATTCTCAGTTTATGTGAATATAAGATGTCTTAAAAGAAAAAAATTATTGTTAAAAAATTGTATTCTTTTGAAATTTCTTTATTTTTTGAAAGCATTATCCAAAAGCTTCATGATATTAGTGTTTGAATTGATTCATTGGTGGTATCCTACTAGGATTATTGATCATACCATTATTTTTCCTTTGGGTGTTTATAGATCCATTTTTATGGACTTGGGTAAAGGTAAAATAATCATGTATCTTGTTGAATTATCTTGGTAGTTCTTACCTTCTTAGTGATATGGGTTGGTGGTGATGTCTGTTCACATGGTGACAGTGTTTGTTTCCAATTTGAATTTTTTTGGTTTATCATTTTTGGATTTTATTTGATTTTATCATCGTTGTGTAACTTACTTTTAAATATTAATTTGAATCATTATATCCTTTCAATTACTCCTGATAAAAGTTCTGATTCTAATATATATCTCCACCGTATAGCGGGTCATTTTGTGTGACATGCAATGAAGACCCGAGTTGGTTCATTACAAAATAGTGTTAGAGAGAATACCCATAAAGAATTGTGATGTAATTCGATATGGTTGATTCATGCTCTATGGAATATATGAGTTATGAAGATTATAATTATGTAAGTATGTATTGGAGGGTTCCAGACCAACTCCCTTCCATGTATGAAATTCAGTTACCGTTTTTGTTAAGAGATTTCTATCAATCCTGTGCTTGGTTTTTAGGTTATTTTAATAGACATGGCTGTGGTTTTATTTATAGGAATTTTTTTCCTTTATGTAATGTATTTAATTAATCAAATCCATTTTTTATTTAATTTTATATAGTTTAACAGAATTAGTTTTGATTTATTATGTTCATATTTAAATTGAGGTATTTTTCTCATAAGCTAATTAAATATTGTCTTTTATCATTATTAGAAAATGAATCATATAAGAGGTCTTTCGAATCCAAGAGAGGAATATGTAAGACAAGTTCTACAAGATAATTTTTTAGTAAACCCTTTCTTAGTATAATCTATTATATGTACTACTCAGACTTTGAGTTAGGTGGGTGTTAGGGATTAGGGATGGATAATGGATCATGACATGAAATTTTCCAACAAGAATCGAGGTATATTCCAGGGAAAAAAGTTTTCTATGAATCATAAGAGTGTTTTAGAAAGATTGATAATATCTTATATATCTTGAAAATTCTTGAAGACGCTAAGGGGTATGTTCCCACCTATATAATTGAAGGATTGAGAATAAAATAGAGGGTCTCCATCAGGCAAGATATGTTACACGAGGACCTTACATAGGATTATTTTAAGAATATCTGAAACCAACAGTTATATTCAGAAACATTGTGAGTATAAAATTATTGGGAAATTTTAATAATAGAGTATGGTTATTGTTTAGTTTTAGAGTATACCACACATTTAATTTAATTGTTCTACTTATCACCCGAGAATGTTTTTAATTATTACCTTAAATATCTAAGGATAAAGATGGTTCTAAGGGATGATATTATATAGATAGTAATCCTATTATGACCTACCTCATTTGAAAAGGTTTTTAATAATGAAATTATTTTCTAGTTTGACATATCTATGAAAATGGTTTTTTTGTGGAGCTTTTGTTGTAGTGGGACGTAACCAAGACTTTTAATTTTCCCAGAAAAGGAAGTGTAAGGGATCATATTTTTCATTTTTCTATTTCACATGATTATTTTGGAAAAATTCTAGAGGATTTTTATTTGTGTGAAAGTCTTGGTCATCTTAAGACTGACTATACAGAATCACCCCATACATGTCATCATTTTGGAGAATCGGGTCACCTTAATCATTTTTCGGAAAAATTTCTCTATGAAGTAAAGATGGGTCCCATATTACCAAACACTATTTAGTTTTTCTAATGAATAAAATGGTGGTGGATCTCACTCGCATTCGAAGGGGTATACTCAAGAAGGTAAAAAATGTCAAGGAGACAATGAGACAAGATGCCTTTATACATTTGGGGTTTTCACTAAAAGAATCTAAATCAGGGACAACTAATGTTAGAGGTATGATGTTTAATTCATCTTACATGATTATACATTTGTTTGAAACAGGTTAATCTCAAACTTTTTTTTATCATTTTCATTTATTTATGTGTTGGGATTATAGTCTAAGCAAATGTCGTCCATGTTGGAGTGTTTCACTCCCTTCGGAAATAGAACGGAATAAGGTTGCAAATTTTTTTTGTGTATCAGGTGATGATTAATAAATATTATGTGGTGTGGATTTCAATGTTCTTGATATTTATTCCATTAAAATTATTATTGGTATTGATTAGATGATCAATGTTAATGTCCTAATTGACTGTTACCGTAATTGGGTTTAGTTTATATCTCATTATGGAGTCTCTCATGTATTTCAGGGTGAGTGAGATTATAGTCCATGGAGAATAAGGCATATTGTTACTATTTTTGTAATGATCACATCATATATTTTAGTGAATTTTATTGATGTCGTTGTTCCTTGTTTGACAATTACTCTCCCTAAATTAGTGAGTGCATTACTTATGGCCTTTCCTGCTGATTTTTAGGGTCACCACCCCAATGTGAATTCAATTTCACTACGTACCCACTTCCGAGTACAATTTAATTTTATATACCACCATATCATATGGAACCGGATGAGTTATATAAGATTAAATTTCATATTTTGGACCTTGAGGCTAAGGGATTTATTTTTCCTTGGATGTCATATTGGAGTTCACTTGTTCTCTATGAAAATAAGGCAGGTGGAAACCTCCTAATTTCTATAGATTAATAAAATATTAATTTGGTTATTGTAATTAAAAAATATCCCTTGTATTGGATTGACTATCCCTATTATAAAATCATAGGGGCCCAAAGGTTTTCTAAGAATGATCTATTGTTAGGGTACCATTAGTTGAGGGTATGAGAAGTGGATATTCTAAGGATATAGTTTAGAAGATGGTATAATCTTTTAGAGTTTATATTTATGGTATTTGGTATTAGTAATTCTTTTATAGTATTTTTGGAATCTATAAAATTTATATTTAATCATTTATTGGACTATTTATATATCATTTTTGGGGATGAAATCTTTCTATACTCTAATTAAGAGTAGGAACAAAATGATAATTTGGATATCGTCCTCTAATTCCTGATGAAACATCGCTTGTATGGAAATATTAATAAATTTGAATTTCTAATTAAATGAGTGATGTTTAATGGGAATGTTATATAAGGCCCCAGCCTTAAACATTACCTAATCTTGAGTTATCACAAGATTACACATTGAGTATCTTTTCCGGTTTATAGTTTTAGAGAATTAGATCATAAAACATGCATTACAACCCACATTTATACAAAGTGGTTACAATAAAAGATAGTATTATTTTTCTAATCAACAGAAACATATTGAAAATAAAACATGGATTCTTTCTTGACACTTCATTGACACTATCATCTTATCATGTACCTTTCCCGTGACCTGTGAAAAACATTTCAAAAAACTTGGGATGAGCATAAAAAGCTCAGTATGGGTTATATAAAAAAAAGGAAAGGAAACATGAGTTCATATATTCATAAGAAGGAAATCATACTTTACCCATAAAACATAGGCACTTTAACATACCTCATAAAATCATGAACAAATCATAGAAATCATAAGACATAAAGGTAACTTGAGGCATTCATAACATTCTTACATAGGGAGTAACCCTCTTGGTTACGTTTGGAATACCCATCAAAGTAGATTCCCTAAATCTATTTGGATAAACCTTAAAGTTTCACTCCTTCGTGTTACCCAATGCATTGGAGAGCTATAACGGGCTCACCCGCCCTTAGTTTATCACCGAACCACCCATCTTCATAATAATTCCCAAGAACCATAACATAATCATATCACATAAAACATGCATAAAGGAAACATAACATTTCCACATTTCAATCACAAGATATCAATACAACACATTCATATAATAAAAACATTATGAAAACCATTTTCAATACCAAAGTAAAACATGGTATTTATTTTTCATTAAAAAAAGGGTATGGCTTGTAGAGGAAGCCGAAACTCAAATAATGGTTACGGCGGCGGAAAAGTCGTTGTCGCCGCATACGTACGACAAGAAAACATTCCCTTTTGTCGTTTTGTAAAATTCTTTGTATAAAAATGATTCCTTTTGAATAAGCGTGAAAGTCAAAGGGGTTTATACACCGTATAAAAGAAGGTTGTGTATAAAATAAAATATGCCTCAATGAAAAGATATTGAGACGAAGTCCCATACCTCGTATCCGATATGACCCGACTGTTCTTTAATCTCCTGAATAATAAACTTGAGTTAATCTCTACTTGATTAAGCACCTTTTTCACGTTCATTATTCCTTTTATACCATGTTATGAACATCATGTAATCATTTAAATTAATAATGTTCATTTTGTCGGTATTTGGTTCTTAAGTCAAAAATAGACTTCTTACACTTACATGTTGTTAATTTGGTCAAATGTTCATTATATCCAGAATAATATTAATGATTTGGATAACATATATATCATATATATTCATCATATACATGTATTTATAATATTACATCACATTTAGAGGTAAGAAATGAAATGCACCGTTCATGGAGACGGTAAGCCGTACGTACGCATGAATGCTAATTCCATTTCGATTTCATATTTTCAGGAATGGGATCATAATTATATAAGAGTATATTATAATTCCATTATAATAAAATATATAATATAATTAACTTTATCCTTTACACATCCCGTATATGGTATTAACGAATCAAATCACTTTCAGGGGGCGGTAGTCCGCACTTCCTAAAATGAAGATATCGTGTTTACCCATAATGGAAACAACAATGGTATTCCATAAATGAAAAATACAGAAGCTTAAGGAATGAATAAACATATTATATATCATATATAAAAATAGTTGCATCATAATGGCCACCTTTGAAGGTGTTAAATGAGTATTAAACAATCATCGTTTCGGGAGGCAGAATTTCGCCATCCACGGAAACCGTATGTTCTTTAACCATTTGATGTAGTTGTGTGAGAGTGTAGCTCGAATAAATCTTATAACAACATCCTAGTATATTGAAGATACTGGTGTTGTTACAAAATAAGTATATAAAAAGAGTTTAGGGGGTTGGAAAGCAAAATAAAACAAATAAACATGAGATAATGAATTACCTTTAAAAGTTAAACTGTTTTTGATTTGAGCCAAAAGGCTTCCTTTGAAAGGATTCATCCCAAAGGGAATCCTCTAGTATGAGGAGAGGGATGTGGAGAGAGTAACTGGGCAGGGGATGGCCGAGCCAAAGGCTTGAGGAGTGTGTGAAATGAGGTATAGTTGGGGGCCTTTTATAAGAGGAGAGGAGGTGCACTCTTGGAAAGTAAAGAAAAGTAACTTTATTTTAAAATGGTATTCGGATTTAAGAGGTCCCACATTGATGTATTTCTAGGATAAGGTGATAAGGGTTCTAAATCCACTCATACAATAGGTTTTGGACATGTGTAGGTCTTAGATATTACATTATCTTTCCATTTTATTTAAATCGTTAAATAATGAGGTCATCGCTACATCCTTATGATGTCATAAATACATTTATTTATTTAATGTCAAAAAATTATAAAAAAATACTATGATGTATGAAATATTTTTAGATTTCCAATTACTATTTATAGTCAAAAATCTGAATTGTATAACCCCATGTAAAAATTGTTTTAGTAAAACATCTCATGTGTGTGTCATTTTTTTACTTTAACATTTAATAAAAAGTTATTTATGTCATTTCCAACAAAATTGGCTCCATGGGGTCCCCAAGTTGACCCATGGCTTGTCTTGGTCGGCCATGACACAAACAATGAGGGTAGGACATGTTTCAAGCTCATCTCATACTATTAAAACATTTTTTTTACCTTAATCTACACTAATTACCTCTAATCGCGATTAAAATCTTAATAAGTTACTATTCACCAAAAATTATTTTTATCTCATTGAACCACATTTTAATTCTTAATGACAACCATGTATGTCGGATTTTTGAAATTCAAAACACAGAAGTGGTAAAATTTCATTTAAACGAAAAATCAGTTTTTATAAGTACCACATAGTGGTTTCACTATTCATCAAAAATTTAAGTTTTTCAGAAAAATACCAAAAATTCACCCTAAGATATATTTGATATTCCGAATTCAAAAATGAAGTCCATTTTACAAAATTAACAACATATAAGTTGCATTAATTAATTTAATAATTAATTCCCGCTGTCAGAGCAAATAGCGTATTTTTATGAAACAATAAGTATCAAAAGATTGACACTAGTTTAAGTCCAATTTCAAAGTGAAATTGATTCCAACGACCACTATTGGATTTTATGGTAAAAATATTTTCTAATTTCACTTTAAAACCAATTCAAAAGATAATCTAATCATATAAATAAATTAGATTAAAAAGAGGTTTTGAATTAAAATACAACATTTTACACTATTCATTAAAAAATGAACTTTATCGGAAGAATAACAAAAACATACACAAAGTAAATTTTGATGTCCCAATTATAAAGAAGGGTTTTATTTGGTCCAAAATAATGTATAACAGTTACCAAAACTATATTTAAAGAGGGATCGCCATCAAAAGGTAATAAATGAACCTTTTAGTGAATATTAATGTATTTATGTATAAAATTGAATTCCTTTCTTATTTTAAGCCTTTATCTTTTATTGGATAAATGTACAAACATATATATTCGTATTTTAGTTATTTATATTCATTCCTTCCAGTACAACGACTACGTGTTAACCACCATTTGAAATTATATTATTAGCGTGTAACGTAAGATTTCAAAGAAACTCATTATTGCGTATCGGGCACACTATCGTACATAGAAACCCCTTCAAAAAAATTAATATTTAATTAAAAAATATTAATAAATATGAATATGTCTTATTCTTTATTTAAATGGGATGTTACATGTTATATCTAAGAATGTAATATTACTAGATCCTAAAAATATATATGAATTAATGTAGTGGGATTAATAAAATAGTTTGTTTAGAATTCAAATATTTTTGGGATTTGATGGTAATTATTGGTTGTTGGTTTTTAATTTATACAAGATTTAATCTTGGGTGGAATAATTAAACCATAATGGTTTCGTGTTTGGGTGGAATAAAATATTTCAGATATCTTTTAAGGAATGAAATTTGAGGTTTACATCAACTCTAATTCTGGTACTTAGGGGAATATGTTTGGGGAATGATGTTTTTTACAATGCCTCACGTATTGGTTTAGGGTGTGTATTTCTATAGAGAAAATAGGTGGTGTCCTATGGCCCTCACTAATTATTACCTCATTAGAAGAATTATCCCTACCATGAACATGAGCCGGAAACCATGATGCTCAATTTAAAACATAGAGGTATTATCTAATTTTAGAGCGATTTACAAAATATTCCGATCAAAAGAGCATGAATTTTATGTTTACTCTATGATATTTGAACATGATATAAGGATTCTTGGTTGGGTATGTTAATTTTTTTTATTAATTATACACTAGGTAAAGAGAATTTGGTGTTGAACACATATATCATAAAGGTACTGGCTCAATACATGAATGAATTAGTGGAGTGGTCTATGATGAGTCTATTTGCTGAGATGATTTTGGGAGTGGAAGAAACTTGTGGAAAGATGTTCTTAGATTATGTGAAGGATAAATCATCATTTTATTACCAGTTTCAACTTGAATTGATAGAAAATAGTTTTTTATAACATTCTAGTTAAATAATTAATTGTAGGGAGACCATAGGTGTTGGTCTTAGTCTCTCGTTAGTGCTTTGTGTTCTTGAGATTGGTTTGTCTTTTTGGTATCTCTAAGGTAAGAGTTAGTGGATAATGGAAAATGTCCTAGTTGGTCCACAAACCCAGGGAAATACAAGATGTATCATGATCTAACAAATTCATATTGGTGATAGGGGATGGTGTAGTTGATTGAATATTTTGTGTCATGATGACTTACTTATCAGATAAGTAAGGTGGAGAAACAACTAACTTCTTGTTTCTTGAAACCTTTTCCCATTATTTGGATATTGTATGGTATATATATAATTTTTCATTTGTCTTCCATAAAATACAAGTGGTAATTATATCACATGGTTGATTATTGACATAATCATGAAATGAGATCACTTCCTCTCTATTAAGAGATGATGAAGGTGGAAGAGATAAGTCACATGGATGTTTTAGAGATCATGAAAATTCATGGATTTCTATATTATTTCTTTTCGTATCGGTATATATGGTTTACAAAATAGGTTTTAGAAAGGGTTTAAATATTTTATTGGCTCACAACTAAAGTTAATCATAACATGCCACCCTCAGATAGATGGTAAGACTATGTAAACAATTTAGATTCTCAAGGATATTCTTTGCGTGTGCATGATTGATTTTTGTGGATCATGGGAAACACATTTGTATTTGGTTTAATTTTACTATGAAAATAGTTATAAGGTTTTAATTAAATTAGAAACTTTTAGAGCATTGTATGTGAGTCCATGCATATCTCCCTTACGTTGAAAGGAGTCAAGAGATAGGTCCTTAGTTGGATCAATCCTTGTCTAAGAGATGAATGAAAATTTATAGTTGATTCGAAGAGGATAAAAAATACCTAGAGTCGTATTAATTCTTAAAAAAACTATTATCACCACCCATTGGAGTTTGAGGATAGTGTTTGGGACTTTATTATAGTTTCAATTCACTAGGGGCATTGTATATTGTGTATGTAGGGTTTGTTATCAAAGAGGTTTGTTGGACCTTTTGAGATCAATTAACATCTTGTAAAGGATGATCATTTAATGGAATTTTTATATCTCTTTATTCCAATCCAATATGTGTTATATGTTTCATAGATGATGAGATACCATTCTGACCCATCCCCTATTATTTAATGATAATATGTTGATAATGATCTTGACACCACTTAGGTTGACCAACATGTTCAGATTATAGTTCACCATGATAAGGTACTTCATGGAAAAAAAATTCCTTTAGTCTATACAAAATGGAAGTCTAGATGGGATATCCATGAGATGTGGTAGTAGAAATAATTTATGAGGTAATATAGGCCTTCTATTTTTTCTAGTACATAATCATGAGTGCTTTCTGAGGATAAACAATCTCATAGTGGGGAGAATTGTGATACTCTTTGGGTCACATATATGGTTTAGTCTAAATTTGGTCTTTGTATTTATAGGATCATGAGGTTTATTATATGGACCCATCTTTAGAAATATCATACAAGAGGAACTTATTCCGGTCTAGGTTCTGGAAATAGGTACATGCTTACAAAAAACACATCAGAGTTACAACGAAAAACTAAACAAACTGCAAGATCATCACTGCTTCCGTGCGCTACAAAAACAATGACCAAAACTGGAAACCTATGAAAAATATTTCAAAAAATTGGGGTGATCACAAAAGATGCTCAGTAAGGGGTTTTGAAAATACTTTCTATGGATTTTTAAAACATCATTTGAAAATACTTTCACATACTTAAAAAAATTACTTTAATGAAAATGTCATCACTTTTCAAAGGTTGCTGGAAACCATTTAGGAAATTCTACACAAGCAATTAAACATTAAACTGAAAACTACTAAAATATCATGATACAAAGTAAGCATTTTGGTATAAAAGTGCTTTTATTTCCACTAAATATAAAGAAGCATAACATGAAATGTATGAAAATACTATGGAGCATGAACATTATCAGAGTTGCGCATAAAAAATTTCAATTAAAACTATAAAATACACATTATAACATGATAAATGTAATGCTAAAATTTGCATTAAAATCCAGGAAAGGAAAACTGATCATAATGCAACACTGTCTCATCATATTCCATGTAAAAATAATCTCATATTCATAGGCAATGGTTCTTTAACAAAGGATATTCTTCATAATAGAAATAATCACTTGGTTGGTCATATACTAAAAAATTGTGAGGAAACGTATAATACCAGAATCATGTTTGAATGTCAAGACCTTATGCCATAACCTAAGGGTAATAACCCAATCTGAATGTCTCGAGAACTATCGATGCATCAAGGAAACCAATACATTCCTCATATGTCAATAAGGTATGATATTCAAGATGTCCCATACCACTTTGAATATTTAATTTTCAATTGATATTACCTAAGGTGTCCCATACCACTTTGGGTAATTTAGTTCTTAGTTCATTATCATGGTGAGACATATGCATGACTGAACAATAAGGAAACCAATTTTCATTTTATTTACAAGGAGATGATAGATGAAAATGAGAATATAGAATAATAATCAAAAGTAGGTATGGTTTAGTAAACATGATAGGTACTTAGGATAATTACTAAAGTACATCAATTGGTATGGTTTTACATAATGGGAGATAAATGATAGCTCTTTTAAATTCCTATACATGATAATGAGACACCTAAAGAAAATACCGACAATAATTATTTTGATAAACATGTCTTTGAAACATCCAATTATACCATGACTAGATTAACCACTAATAATCACTACAGCAGGTTTAATAAATGGTTAATACATACACCTGTAAATTATTAGTCCCTTAATATCTATTTAAATCAAACTAGAGTACACTATTTTAAATATTACATCAAGGTAATAAGATAGAATGAGCACTTTAGTTAAGAAAGTTCAATAATCTGTACTCACATACAAAATGCATATTTTCTAGGAAAATACTAAAACATTAACTAAATCCTGACATTTTCATTTGAAAAATAGGATTGTTATATATGAAACCATAAACACACATGACATATAAAAACTAGGGTTTTAAAACCATAACATAATTACACTTAAACCAAAAGCCTAATTCACATCTAAAATATAATTTAAGGGGTAGTAATCAAGTCCTGAAAATCATAATCGATTTCATTTGAAAACATATATGTGTAATTACATAATTATACATTTATTTATACAAAGTTTACAAATAGGGATTTTCATATTAAAAGTAAATTCAAAATACCCTTTATATATATATAATTCTTTGCAAAACATTCTGATTTATTAGAAAATATTTAAAATAGATTTGGTTTGGGGTTATAGACACACACACACACATATATATGTATACTTATACACCCGAATATATATATATATATATATAAGACATATAATGGAAGCCTTTCCAAACTAAACCTACATCAATTATTTGAGTTCACAAAACATAAACAACCTCCCAAGAAACCCTTAATCCAGAAGGGTTTTACGGTGTATACATAAGTATATACACTAATTAAATATATAAATATATATTTATATATATGTATACAGATTTTTTACATATGGGTTATAAATAGAAACCCAACTTAAACTAACCTTTAAATCATCTAGGAAATACCATACTAAACCCATACACCCAATTTCAAAAGAGGAGGAGGATTAATTCTCATAGTGAAAATATATATGAATATATATATACATGCATAATATATAACTGATTATACACCATGTGTGTATATTTGGTTTTTCATCAAAAAGGAATGTAGATATATCCCCTTACATGAATTATATGAATAAAGAACATCATTTAAATAAAAATGATCATTATTCAGAAAACATAAAAAAAGAATAAATTTTGTATTTATATACAAATGTATATACACATACATGTATATATGGGTTTTATAAACAGAAAACTAAATAAAACCATACAATGATAATACTTTAGAAACATATCCATTAAATCAAGAGAATTTATCATATATGAGATTTGAATTAGAAAGATATAATCTTACATAATTATATAAAAATATATGAATATGTATGTCTTTAAAAATAAATTGAACCCCAATAAGATATAATTCAAAATAATAATTCTGCTTACTTGATTGTGGATACTGAAAGCGGAAAGGGAAACTATAGCTCGCCGAAAAACATGAACTTGAAGAAGTGATCTGACCCGAGTGTTCTAACCGCATGAATGCGAGTTCTAAATTTTTTTAACAAAACATGAAGGCAGCTTCTCAGGGAAGTTTAACCCAATTCAAGGGTATCATAATGATACATTTCTAAATATATTTTTTTTCCAAGTCATACCATCCATTAATTTAAGTTATTTTTAAAAAAATAATGTCAAAAGGTGGTGCAAAATGACCAACGACTCCCTCATGATTGTCAAAATACAATTATAATAATATTTCATCTCATGCCTCCCAAATTGACATTCATTATTAGATCTAATAATTCTAATATGTTATTTAATTTAATAATAATAAAATTATATATAACGATTAGTATATAGTGAAACATATAATACATAATGATCTATACATGTAATATATAATATCACGATTTATAATATACATATATAATGACTCATATAAAATGATTATATATTGAAACATATAAAACTTTATATAATGAAATATATATGGTGTTTTTAATTTTTATTATTTTTTAAGGCAAAGTCACATTTTTCCTTCATTTCACCACTTTTAAACTTTTGCACTTTTGGACTTCTTATCCCCATTGTCACGCCACACACACAAATCAAGCAATATATTATTATTAAAAAAAGTGGTTCAATTAATCCTCTCTCTCCATTTGTATTAATTATTATGTTATTCATTTTAATAATAATAATATAATAATATGACATGCCCCATGTAGTATCAATAATATATATATATATTTATATTTATTAATTTTTATTAATATATCAAAACATGTAAACTATATTTATAAATTCTTTATATATATATATATACCATGTTAGCGTTATATATATATATAAATATATAATTCATTTTTATAATTTATTGAAATTACATTTTTTTAATCATAAATTTATTATTCATTTATTTAATATAACAATTATATGTATTTATAATTTATAAATTTTATAAACAAAAGCATAATATATATCTTATATTTATAATATATATTATCATAAAAAAAAAATAATTTTAAATGACATGTATAATAAAATTATAATTTTATAATAATATTAGTTTTATTAATAAATAATTCAAAACTAATATTTTAATTTATATCTTTATCAACCTAATTAGAATAAGTCAATATTGTAATAAAACAATGACATATATAAATAAAATACATTTCTTATTACTAAATATATTTTTATATGTAAATATATTACATACACATACATATATATACTTAGAATTTCAAAAGTAATAATTACAAAATTATTAAACTATCATCATTATTAATTTATTTATTTATTTTTATAAATTGATTTACATATTTATTTAGTTTGTAAAATAAATTTTTATGAACAGAAAATTATTTTATTAAAATAACTTTTATTAAAATTCGTACTTTAACATAATATTTATTTTTAGTTTAAAAAGAAATAATGATCTTAACAAATTCATTGAATGTTAGTAAATCATTTTGAACACTTAATTTTTATTAATCTTTTTTTAAGCTTTTATCTACGTAAATATATATATATATATATACATATGTGACACAGATTAATTAAAAACATTATTTATAATAAAACATCATTCTTAATTATTTCATTTATCAGAACAATATCTTTGAAAATATATTTGACGTCGTCGCGTATTAAAAACATGACATTTTTTATAAATCAAAGTATTCATAAATTTTCATTTAGAAAATGACTTCTTTTATAGTTTATTTAAAACATTATTCATTTTAAATTATAATTTATTTAAACTTATTTTTTTTTTCTGAAACACGAGGCGTTAAAATATTCCCCCTTAACAGAATTGCATCCTCGCAATTCGATTGTCGGAATAAAAATAATTCTGAGTTTCCGTCTTTACAATTTAGAAAACTAAGACCGCTTGATTTGTAGACACTAACATTAAACGACAAAATGTATTTCAATATTTTTATAGACTGTTCCTCTGATACCAAGTGTAAGCACCCTTCCTTAGACATATCAGACAATATGAACTTATTTCCATCTAGGTTCTAGAAATAGGTACATGCTTACAAAAAAACATTAGAGTTACAACGAAAAACTAAACAAACTGAAAGATCATCACCACTTCAGCGCGCTACAACAACAATGACCAAAACTAGCAACCTGTGAAAAATATTTCAAAAACATGGGGTGAGCACAAAAGATGATCCATAAGGGGTTTTGAAAATACTTACTACAGCTTTTGAAAACATCCTTTGAAAATACTCGCACATACATAAAATAATTTCTTTAATGAAAATATCATCACTTTTCAAATGTTGCTAGGAACCATTTAGGAAATTCCACACAAGCATTTAAGCATTCAACTGAAGGCTACTAAAAGATCTTGTTACAATGTAAGAATGTTTGTAGAAAAGTTCATGTATTTCCACTAAATATATAGAAGACTAACATGCAATGAATGAAAATACTACGAAGCATGAAATTTATCAGAGTTGTGCATAAAAAATTTCACTACAAATTATAAAAATGCACATTATAACATGAAAAATGTAATGCTAAAATTTTCCTTAAAATCTTGGAAAGGAAAACTAATCATACTGAAACATTGTCTCATCATATTCCATATACACTTAATCTCATACTCAAAGTTAATGGTTCTTTAACTAAGGATATTCCTCTAGTCGAAATAATCACTTGGTTGGTTATATACTAGAACATAGTGAGGAAATGTATAATGTCAGACTCATGTCTGAATTTCATGTCCTTGGGCCATGAAGTAAGGGTAATAACCCAATTTTAATGTCTCGAGAACTATCGATGCATCGAGGAGATTACTTTTACCGGTCTCCAACCCATAGGGCTTACTTTTACCAGTCCCTAACCTGGAGGGCATACTTTAACTAGTCCCCAACCTGGAGGGATTTATTTTAACTGGTCCCCAACCCGGTAGTCCAATACATTCCTCATATGTCAATAAGGATTGATATTCAATGTGTCCCATACCACTTTAAATATTTAATTTTCACTTGATATTTCCCAAGGTGTCCCATACCACTTTGGGTAATTTAGTTCTTAGTTCATTATCATGGTGAGACATATGCATGAATGAACAATTAGGAAACCAATATACATTTGATTTAAAAGTACATGGTAGATAACAATGTAAATATAGAATAATAATCATATGCAGGTACAGTTTAGTAAACATTATTAGTACACAGGATAATTACTAAATTACATCAATTGGTATGGTTTTACACAAGGGGAGTTAAATGATAGCCCTTTTAAGTTCAAATACATGATAATGAAACACCTAAAGAAAATACTGACATTAATTGTTATGATAAACATGTCTTTGAAACTTCCAATTAAACCATGACTAGATTAACCACTAATAATCACTACATCAGGTTTAATAAATGGTTACAACATAAATTTGTAAATTCTTAGTCCCTTAATATCAATTTAAATCAAACCAGAGTACACTCTCTTAAATATTACATCAAGTAAATAATATAGAATGAACACTTTAGTTAAGAAAGTTCAATAGTGTGTACTCACATACAAAATTCATATTGGCTAGGAAAACACTAAAACATTAACTAAATCCTGACATTTGAATTTGAAAAATAGGGTTATTATATATGAAACCATAAACACACATAAAATAAAAAACTAGGGTTTTAAAACCATAACATAATTACACTTAAAACAAAAGCCTAATTCACATCTAAAATATAATTTAAGGGTTAGTAATCAAGTACTGAAAATCATATTCGATTGAAATTGGAAACATATATGTGTAATTACATAATTATACATTCATTTATACAAAGTTTACAAATAGGGATTTTTATTTTAAAAATAATTTCAAAATACCCTTTATACGTATATAATTCATTGAAAAACATAATGATTTATTTGAAAATCTTTAGAATAGATTTGGGTTGGGGCTATAAACACAGATATATATATATATATAAGACATATAATGGAATCCTTTCAAAACTAAACCTACATAAATTATTTGAGTTCACAAATCATAAACAACCTCCCTGGAAACCCTTGATCAGGAAGGGTTTTAAAGTGTATACATAATTATATACACTAATTAGAATATATATATATATATATGTATATGTATACAGATTTTTTACATATGGTTTATAAATAGAAACCCAACTTAAACAAACCTTTAAATCATCTAGGAATAACCACACTAAACCCATAAACCCAATTTCAAAAGAGGAGGATTAATGCTCATACTGAAAATATATATGTATATTTATATACATACATAATATATAACCGATTATACAACATGTGTGTATATCGGGTTTTTCATCATAAAAGAAGGTAAATATATCCCCTTACATGAATTATATGAATAAATAACATCATTTAAATATAGATGTTCATCATTCAAAAAACATAAAAAAGAATAAGTTTTGTATTTATATATAAATGTATATACACAAACATTTATATATGGGTTTTACAAACAAAAAACTAAATAAAACCTTACAATGATAATACTTTTGAAATAGATCCATTAAATCAAGAGAATATATCATATACATGATTTGAATTAGAAAGATATAATCTTACATAATAATATAAAAATATATGAATATGTATTTATTTAAAAATAAATTGAAACCCTACAAGATATAATTGAAAATAATTATTCTCCTTACTTGATTTTGGAAACTGAAAGGGGAAAGGGAACTGTAGCTAGCTGAAAAACATGAACCTGAGGAAGTGATCTGACCCGAGTGTTCTAACCGAATGGAGGGTTCTAAATTTAAAACAAAACATGAATGCTGCTTCTCAGGGAAGTTTAACCCAAATTCATAGGTATCATAGTAATACATTATTATATTTTCTTGTTCCAAGTCATGCCATCCATTATTTTAACTTATTTAAAAAAAATAATGTCAAAAGGTGGTGCAAAATGACTTACGCCTCCCTCCTGATTGTCAAAACACAATTATAATAATATATCATCTCACGCCTCCCAAATTGACATTCATTGTTGGATCTAAAAATATTAATATTTTATTTATTATAATAATAATAATATTATATATAATGATTAATATATAGTGAATCATAGAATATATAATGATCTATACATGTAATATATAATATCACGATTTATAATATATATATATATAATGAAACAAATAAAATGATTATATATTGAAACATATAAAATGTTATATAATGAAACATATAAGGCTTTTTTAATTTTTATTATTTTTAAGGAAAAGTCACGTATTTCCTTCATTTCACCACTTTTCCACTTTTCCACTTTTGGACTTCTTATCCCCAATGTCACGCCACACACACAAATCAAGAAATATATTATTATTAAAAAAAGTGGTTCAATTAAGCCTCTCTCTCCATTTGTATTCATTATTAAGTTATTCATTTTAATAATAATATAATAATAATATGTCACGCCCTATGTAGTATCAATAATATATATATATATATATATATTCATTCATTTTTATTAATATATGAAAACATGTAAACTATATTTATAAATTTGTTATATATATATATACTATGTTAGCATTTATATATATATATAAATATATTGAATTCATTTTTATAATTTATTGAAATTACATTTTTTAACATAAATTTATTATGCAATTTTTTTAATATAACAATTATATGTATTTATAATTTATAAATTTTATAAACAAAATCATAATATATATCATATATTTATAATATATATTATCTTAATAATAATAATAATAATAATTTTAAATGACATGTATGATAAAATTATTATTTTATAATAATATTAGTGTTATTAATAAATAATTAAAAACTAATATTTTGATTTATATTATTATCAACCTAATTAGAATAAGTCTATATTTTTATAAAACAATTACATATATAAATAAAATATATTTCTTATTACTAAATATATTTTTATATGAAATATATTACATACACATACATGTATATATACTTAGAATTTCAAAATTAGTAATTACAAAATTATTAGATTATCATCATTATTCATTTATTTATTTATTTTGATAAATTTATTTATATATTTATTTAGCTTGTAAAATAAATTTTTATAAACCAAAAATTATTTTATTAAAAAAAATTTATTAAAATTCATACTTTAACATAATATTTATTTTAGTTTGAAAATAAATAATGATCCTAACAAATTCATTGAATGTTAGTAAATCTTTTTGAACACTTAATTTTTATTAATCTTATTTTAAGATTTTATCTATGTATATATATATATATATACATATGTGACATAGATAAATTCAAAAAATTATATATAATAAAACATCATTCTTAATTATTTCATTTATTAGAACAACATATTTGCAAATATATATGATGTCGCTGCATATTAAAAACATGACATTTTGGATAAATAAAAGTATTCATAAATTTTCATTTAGAAAATGCCTTATTTTATAGTTTTTTTAAAACATTATTCTATTTAAATTATAATTTATTTAAACTTATTCTTTTTTTTCTGAAACCCGGGGCATTAGAATATTCACCCTTAACAGAATTTCATCCTCGCAATTTGATCGTCGGACTAAAACTAATTCTTAATTTCCGCCTTCTGAATTTAGAAAACTACGACCGCTAGATTTATAGACACTAGCGTTAAACGACAACATCTATTTCCAAAGTTTTCTAGACCATTCCACTGATACCAAGCGTAAGGAACCAGCCTTAGACATTTCATACAAGAGGACCTTCTTCCGGTCTAGGTTCTGGAAATAGATACATGCTTACAAAAAAACATTAGAGTTACAACGAAAAGATAAAAAAACAGCAAGATCATCACTGCTTCCGCATGCTACAACAACGATGACCAAAATTGGAAACCTGTGAAAAATATTTCAAAATATTGGGGTGAGAACAAAATATTATCAGTAAGGGGTTTTTAACATACTTACTACGGCTTCTGAAAACATACTTTGAAAATACATGCACATACTTAAAATAATTCTTTTAACGAAAATGTCATCACTTTTCCAAGGTTATTGGAAACCATTTAGGAAATTCCACACATGAATTTAATCATTAAATTGAAGACTAATAAAAGATCATGTTACAAATAAGTATGCTGGTACCAAAGTGCATGTATTTACACTAAATATAATGAAACATAACATAAATAGTTTGTAAATACTACTGAGGATGAAAATTATCAGAGTTGAAAATAAAAAACTTCAAAACAAATTATAAAAATGCACCTTATAACATGATAAATATAATGTTAACATTTGCATTAAAATCTTGGAAAGGAAAAATGATCATACTACAACATTGTCTCATCATATTCCATGTACACATAATCTCATACTCATAGGTAATGGTTCTTTAACCAAGGATATTCCACTAGTCGAAATAATCACTTGGTTGGTCATATACTAAAACATAGTGAGGAAATGTATAATGTCATACTCATGTCTGAATGTCAAGGCCTTGTGCCATGACCTAAGGGTAATAACCCAATCTGAATGTCTCGAGAACTATCGATGCATCGATGAACTTACTTTTACTGGTCTCCAACCCAGAGGGCTTAATTTTACCAGTCCCTAACCTGGATGGCTTACTTTTACATGTCCCCAACCTGGAGGGATTTCTTTTAACCAGTCCCTAACCCGGCAGTCCAATACATTCCTCATATGTCAATAAGGTCTAATATTCAAGGTGTCCCATACCACTTTGAATATTTAATTTTCAATTGATACTACCCAAGGTGTCTCATTCTACTCTGTGCAATTTAGTTCTTAGTTCGTTATCATGGTGAGGCATATGAATCAATGAACAATAAGGAAACCAATATACATTTGATTTAAAAGGACATGGAAGATAACAATGTAAATATAGAATAATAATCAATAGTAGGTACGATTTAGTAAACATTGTAGGTACACAGGATAATTACAAAAGTACATTAATTGGTAAGGTTTTCCACCAGGGGAGTTTAATGATAGCTCTTTTAAATTCCAATACATAATAATGAAACTCCTAAATAAAATTATAACATTAATTATTTTGATAAAACATGTATTTGAAACTTCCAATTAAACCATGACTAGAGTAACCACTAATAATCACTGCAGCAGGTTTAATAAATGGTTACTGCATAAACCTATAAATTCCTAGTCCCTTAATAACAATTTAAATCAAACCAGAGTATACTCTTTTAAATATTACATTAAGGGAATAAGATAGAATGACAACTTTAGTTAATTAAGTTCAAATGTGTATACTCACATACAAAATGCATATTGGCTAAGAAAACACTAAAACATTAACCAAATCCTGACATTTGCATTTGAAAAATAGGGTTATTATATATGAAACCATAATCACACATAACATATAAAAAACTAGGGTTTTTAATCCATAATATAATTACACTTAAACCAAAAGACGAATTCACATCTAAAATATAATTTAAGGGTTAGTAATAAAGCCCTGAAAATCTTAATCGATTTCATTTGAAAACATATATGTGTAATTAAATAATTATACATTTATATACACAAAGTTTACAAAAAGGGATTTTCATATTAAAAGTAAATTCAAAATACCCTTTATGCATATATAATTCATTGCAAAACATACTGATTTATTTGAAAATATTTAAAATATATTTGGGTTGGGGTTATACACCCACACACACACACACAGATATATATATATATGTATACTTATACACCTGAATATATATATATATATAAGACATATAATGTAATCCTTTCAAAACTAAACCTACAAAAATTATTTGAGTTCACAAAACATAAACAACCTCCCTGGAAACCCTTAGTCACGAAGGGTATTAAGGTGTATACATAATTATATACACTAATTAAAAAAATATATAAACATGTATACAGATTTTTCACATATGGGTTATAAATAGAAACCCAACTTAAACAAACCCTTAAATCATCTAGGAAGAACCATACTAAACCCATACACCCAATTTCAAAAGAGGTGGAGTATTGATGACCATAATGAAAATATATATGTATATATATATACATAATATATAACCAATTATACGCCATGTGTGTATATCATGTTTTTCATCATAAAGGAAGGTAGATATATTCCTTAACATGAATTATATGAATAAAGAACATCATTTAAATAATGATGTTCATCATTCAGAAAAATTAAAATAGAATAAGTTTTGTATTTATATATAAATGTATATACACATACATGTATATATTGTTTTTATAAACACAAAACTAAATAAAACCATACAATGATAATACTTTAGAAACAGATCCATTAAATCAAAATAATTTATCATATCTGTGATTTGAATTAGAAAGATATAATCTTACATAATTATATAAAAATATATGAACATGTATTTCATTAAAAATAAATTGAACCCGTACAAGATATAATTGAAAATAATAATTCTCCTTACTTGATTTTGGAAACCAAAAGGGGAAAGAGAAACTGTAGCTAGCCGAAAAACATGAACCTGAGAAAGTGATCTGACCCAAGTGTTCTAACCGCATGGAGGGTTCTAAATTTATAACAAAACATGAAGGCAACTTCTTAGGGAAGTTTAACCCAATTCATAAGTATCATAATGATACATTATTATATATATTTTTTGTTCCATGCCATGTCATCCATTATTTTAATTTATTTTAAAAAATAATAATGTCAAAAGGTGGTGCAAAATGACTCACACCTCTCTCATGATTGTCAAAATACAATTATTATAATATATAATCTTACGCCTCCCAAATTGACATTAATTATTGGATCCAAAAATATTAATATCTTATTTATTATAATAATAATAATATTATATAAAATGATTAATATATAGTGAACCATATAATATATAATGATCTATACAAGTAATATATAATATCACAATTTATAATATATATATATAATGAAACATATAATGTGAATATATATTGAAACATATAAAACTTTATATAATGAAACATATAAGGTGTTTTTAATTTTTATTATTTTTTAAGGCATGGTCACATTTTTCTTTCATTTCACCACTTTTCCACTTTTCCACTTTTGGGATTCTTATCTCCAATGTCACGCCACACACACAAATCAATAAATATATTATTATTAAAAAAAGTGGTTCATTTAAGCCTCTCTCTCCATTTTTATTCGTTATTATGTTATTCATTTTAATAATAATAATATAATAATATGTCACGACCCATGTAGTATCAATAATATATATATATATATTTATTTTTATTAATATATTAAAACATGTAAACTATATTTATAAATTCATTATATATATATATATACCATGTAAGAGTTTTTATATATATATAAATATATATAATTCATTTTTATAATTTTTTGAAATTACATTTTTTTAAACATAAAATTATTATGCATTTTTAATATAACAATTATATGTATTTATAATTTATAAATTTTATAAAAAAAAGCATAATATATATCACATATTTATAATATATATTATCTTAAAAATAATATTAATAATATATGTAAATGAAATGTATAACAAAATTATAATTTTATAATAATATTAGTTTTATTAATAAATAATTCAAAACTAATATTTTGATTTATATCATTATCAACCTAATTCGAATAAGTCTTTATTTTAATAAAACAATTACATTTATAAATAAAATACATTGCTTATTACTAAATATATTTTTATATGTAAATATATTACATACACACACACATATATATATACTTAGAATATAAAAATTAATTATTAAAAAATTATTAAATTAACATCATTATTAATTTATTTATTTATTCTGATAAATTGATTTACATTTTTATTTATATTTTAAAATAAATTTTTATGAACCAAAAATTATTTTATTAAAACAAATTTTATTAAAATTCATACTTTAACATAATATTTATTTTAGTTTAAAAAGAAATAACGATCTTAACAAATTCATTGAATGTTAGTAAATCTTTTTGAACACTTAATTTTTATTAATCTTATTTTAATCTTTTATCTATGTAAATATATATATATATATACATTTGTGACATAAATTAATTTAAAACATTATTTATAATAAAACATCATTTTTAATTATTTCATTTATTAGAACAATGTCTTTGAAAATATATTTTATGTCGTCGTGTATTAGAAAGATAAATTTTTTGACAAATCAAAGTATTCATAAATTTTCATTTAGAAAATTCCTTCTTTTATAGTTTATTTAAAACATTATTCATTTTAAATTAAAATTTATTTAAACTTATTCTTTTTTTTCTGAATCCTGGGGCGTTACAATATTCCCCCCTTAATAGAATTTCATCCTCGAAATTAGATCATCAGACTAAAACTAATTCTGAATTTCTATCTTCATAATTTCGAAAACTAAGACCGCTAGATTTCTGGACACTAACGTTGAACGACAACATATACTACCAAAGTTTTCTAGACCATTCCTCGGATACCAAGTTTAAGGACCCAGCCTTAGACAAGTCATACAAGAGGACCTTATTCTGGTCTAGGTTCTGGAAATAGATACAAGCTTACAAAAAACCATTAGAGTTACAATGAAAAACTAAAAAAACTGCAAGATCATAACCACATCCGCGCGCTACAACAAAGATGACCAAAACTGGAAACCTGTGAGAAATATTTCAAAAACTTGGGAAGAGAACAAAAGATGCTCAGTAAGGGGTTTTGAAAATACTTACTACGACTTTTTAAAAAATCCTTTGAAAATACATGCACATATATAAAATAATTCCTTTAAAGAAAATGTCATCACGTTTCAAAGGTTTCCGGAAACTGTTTAGGAAATTCCACACATGTATTTAAGCATTAAAATGAAGATTAATATAAGATCATGTCAGAAAGTAAGCATGCTGATACAAAAGTGCATGTATTTCCACTAAATATAAATAAGCAAAACATGCAATGTATGAAAAAACTACGGACCATGAAAATTATCACAGTTGTGCATAAAAAATTTCACTACGAATTATAAAAATGAACATTATGACATGATAAATTTAATGCTAAAATTTTCATTAAAACCAAGGAATGAAAAACTGATCATACTGAAACAATGTCTCATCATATGCCATGTACACTTAATCTCATACTCACAGGTAATGATTCTTTAAACAAGGATATTCCTCTAGTCGAAATAATCACATGGTTGGTCATATATTAAAACATAGTGAGGAAATGTATAATGTCGGACTCATGTCTAAATGTCAAGGCCTTGTGCCAAGACCTAAGGGTATAACCCAATCTTAATGTCTCAAGAACTATCGATGCATCGAGGAGCTTACTTTTACCGGTCTCCAACTCAGAGGTCTTACTTTTACCAGTCCCTAACCTGGAGGGCTTACTTTAACCAGCCCCAACTTAGAAGGTTTTATTTTAACTTGTCCCCAACCTGGAAGTCCAATACATTCTGAATATTTCAATGAGTTCTCATATTCAAGGTGTCTCATACCACTTTGAATATTTAATTTTCAATTGATATTACCCAAGGTGTCCCATAGCACTTTGGGTAATTTAGTTCTTAGTTCATTATCATGGTGAGACATATGCATGAATGAGCAATAAGGAAACCAATATACATTTAATTTACAAGGACATGGCAGATACCAATGTAAATATAAAATATTAATCAAAAGCAGGTACGGTTTAGTAAATATTCTATGTACGAAGGATAATTACTAAATTACATAAATTGGCATGGTTTTCCACAAGGGGAGTTAAATAATACCTATTTTGAATTCCAATACATGATAATGAAACACCTAAAGAAAATACTGACATCAATTATGGTGATAATCATATCTTTGAAACTTCCAATTAAACCATGACTATATTAACCACTAATAATCATTGAAACATGTTTAATAAATGGTTACTACATAAACCTGTAAATTCTTAGTCCCTTAATATCAATTTAAATAAAACCAGAGTACACTCTTTTAAATATTACATCATGGGAATAAGATAAACTGAGCACTTTAGTTAAACAAGTTCAATAGTGTGTATTCACATAAAAAATGCATATTGGCTAGGAAAACACTAAAAAATTAACTAAATCCTGACATTTGCATTTGAAAAATAGGGTTATTATATATGAAACCATAAACACACATAACATATAAAAACTAGGGTTTTAAAACCATATCATATTTACACATAAACCAAAAGCCTAATTCGCATCTAAAATATAATTTAAGGGTTTGTAATAAAGTCTTGAAAATCGTAATCGATTGCAATTGAAAAAATATATGTGTAATTACATAATTATACATTTATTTATACAAAGTGTACAAATAGGGATTTTCATATTAAAAGTTAATTCAAAATTCCCTTTATACGTATATAATTCTTTGTAAAACATAGTGATTTATTTGAAAATATTTAAAGTAGATTTGGGTTGGGGTTATATACACCGATATATATATATATATATGTATAATTATACACCAGAATATATATATATATATATATATAAGACATATAATGGAAGCCTTTCAAAACTAAACCTACATAAATTATTTGAGTTCACAAAACATAAACGACCTCCCTGGAAACCCTTAATCAGGAAGGTTTTTAAGGTGTATACATAATTATATAAACTAATTAAATATACATATATATATATATATGTATATATATATGTATAAAGATTTGTTACATATGGGTTATAAATAGAAACCCAACTTAAAAAAACCTTGAAATCATCTAGGAAGATTCATACTAAACCCATACACTCAATTTCAAAAGAGGAGGGGGAATGATGCTCATACTATAAATATATGTGTATATATATATACATTCATAATATATAACCGATTATACACCATGTGTGTATATCGGGTTTTTCATCATAAAGGAATGTAGATATATCCTCTTACATGAATTATATGAATAAAGAACATCATTTAAATACAGATGTTCATCATTCAGAGAACGTAAAATAGAATAAGTTTTTTATTTATATATAAATGTATATACACATAAATGTATATATGGGTTTTACCATAAATAACTAAATAAAACCATACAATGATAATACTTTAGAAACAGATCCATTAAATCAATAGAATTTATCATATATGTGATTTGATTTAGAAAGATATAATCTTACATAATTATATAAAAAAATATGAATATGTATTTATTTAAAAATAAATTGAACCCCTGCAATATATAATTAAAAATAATAAATCTTCTTACTTGATTTTGGAAACTGAAAGGGGAAATGGAAACTGTAGCTTTCCGAAAAACATGAACCTAGGGAAGTGATCTGACCCGAGTGTTCTAACTGCATGAAAGTGGGTTCTAAATTTATAACAAAAGATGAAGGCAGCTTGTAACACCCCAGGTAAATAAAGAATATGACAATTTATTATTTATCCATATTTGTGAATAAAATATTGAAATGACTTTAAAGGGGATGCTATGCTCGATGGCGTACCCGACACGCAACAACGAGTTTCTTGGGAATCTTATGTTGCACTCTAATAATAAAATAATATTATTTTAAATGGTAGTTAACATGCAGCCGTTGTATTGGTAGGAATGGATAGAAATAACTAAAATATGATTATATATGTTTTTAAATGTTTTTACATTTATCCAATAAAATCTAAAGGCTTAAAATACGGAAAGAATTCAATTTTAGGCGTATATGCCCTAGTTTTCACTAAAGGTTCACTTATCGCCTTTTAATGGAGAACTTTCATTAAATATAGTTTTGATCACTCTTATACATTCTTTTGGACCAAATAAAACTCTTATTAAGAATCGAGACATCAAATTTTACTTTGTGTAATTGTTTTGGTATTTTTCTGATAAAGTACATTTTTTAATGAATAGTGTAAAATGTTGCGTTTTAATTCGAATCCTCTTTTTAATATAATATATTTATATGATTAGATAATATTTTTAATTGGTTTTAAAGTGAAATTAGAAAATATTTTTACCATTAAATCTAATAGTGGTCGTTGGAATTAATTTCACTTTGAAATCGGACTTAAACTAGTGTCAATCTTTTGATACATATTGTTTCATAAAAACACGATATTTGTCATCACAGCGGGAATTAATTATTAAATTAATTAATGTGACTTATTTGTTTTGAATTTTGTAAAAGGGAATTCATTTTTGAATTCAGAATATCAAATATAGCTTAGGGTGAATTTTTTTGATTTTTCTGAAAAACTTCATTTTTTGATGAATAGTGAAACCACTAAATGGTACTTATAAAAACTGATTTTCCATTTAAATGAAATTTTTCCATCATTGTGTTTTGATTTTAAAAAATCCGACATACATGGTTGTCATTAAGAAGTAAAATGTGGTTCAATGAGATTAAAATAATTTTTTGGTGAATAGTATCTTATTAAGTTTTTAATCGCGATTAGTGGTAATTAGTGAAGTTTAAGGTAAAAATAATGTTTTAATAAAATGAGAAGATCTTGACACATGTCATACCCACATTGGTTGTGTCATGGCCGACCAAGAAAATCCATGGGTCCAATTGGGGACCCCATGGATCCACTTTGGTTGGGAAATGACATAAACAACTTTTTATTTAATGTAAAAGTAAAAATGACACAAACATAATATGTTTTATGAAAACAATTTTTACATGGAGTTATAAAGATCATATTTTCGATTATAAATAGTTATTGGAAAGATACAAAGTTCTCCTACATCATAGTATTTTTTTTATAATTTTTATACATTAAATAAATTATATTATTTGTGACATCATGATGATGCAGCGATGACCTCATTATTTAACGATTTAAATAAAATGGAAAGATAATGTAAAATATACAACCTACACATGACCAAAACCAATTGTTTGAGTGTATTTCGAAGCCTTATCACCTTATACACGAACTATATAAATGTGGGACCTTTTAAAACAAAAACACATTTTCAAATAAAGTAATATTTCTTTACTTTCTGAAAGTTCCCCTCCTCTCCTCTTATAAAAGTCCCCCACCTCTACCTCATTTCACACACTCCTCAAGCCTTTGGCTCGGCCAAACCCTGCCCATTTACTCTCTCCACATCCCGCCTCTCATCCTAGAGGATTCCCTTTGGACATAATCCTTTCAAAGGAAGCCTTTAGGCTCAAATCAAAAGGAGTTAAACTTTTAAAGGTAATTCAGTCTCTCATGTTCATTTGTTTTATTTTGCTTTTCCAACCCCCTAAACTCTTTTTATTTATTTCTTTTGTAACAACACCAGTATCTTCAATATAATAGGATGTTTTTATAAGATTTATTCGAGATACACTCTCACACAACTACATAAAATGGTTAAAGAACATACGGTTTCTGTGGATGACAAATTTCTGCCTCCCGAAACGATGATTGTTCAACATTCTCTTAACACCTTCAATGGTGGCCATTAAGATTTCAATATATTCATAAATGTTATATTATATGTTTATGTTTTACTTATGCTTCTGTATTTTTCATTTGTGTCTTACCTTTATGGCTTTCATTATGGGTATACGCGATATCTTCATTTTAGGAAGTGCGGACTACCGCCCCCTCAAAGTGATGTGATTCGTTAATGCCATACGTGGGACGTATAAAGGATGGATTTAATGTTATTATATATGATGTTATAATGGAATTATTATATACCTCTATATCATTATTATTTCATTCCATTAAAGTATGAGATAGAAATGAAAGTAGCGTTCATGCGTACGTACAGCTTACCGTCTCCATGAACGATGCATTTCATTTCTTATCCCCAAATGTAATGTACTATTAAAAGTACATGTATATAATTGATATATATAATGAATGATATATCTAAATGATGAATATAATTCTGGAATTAAAATATACATACCTCTAATTTAGTTTTAATTCCATTAATATGACAAAGAAATGAAAGTAGCGTTCATTCGTACGTATGGCTTACCGTCTCCATGAACGGTGAAATTCATTTCTTACCTCTAAATGATTATGTAATATATATAAATACATGTATATTCTGTATATATATAATATATATGATATCCAAATAAGGAATTTCAATCTGGATATAAATAACCTTTGACCACACGAACAACATGTAATTGTAAGAAGTCCACTTTCGACTTAAGAACCAAATACCGACAAAATGAACATTATTAACTTAAATGATTACATAATGTTTATAACATGTAAATAATTGATATAAAAGGAATAATGAACTTTGAAAAGGTTCGTAAGAAATTAGAAATTAACTCAAGTTTATTATTCAGGACGTTAAAGAACGATCGAGTCAAGTCGGACCCGAGGTAAGGGATCCTACACCTCTCTTTCTTTTAAAGTACACTCTTTTATGTCATTACTTTTTAGCTCATATTTCTTATGATTGGGATGTTATTTTATATTACTCCTAATGTAATTATTATTTTCATATGATGAGAGACCCTATTTCCTCTCATCAATCCATTTTGGAAGTTTTGAGGTGCGCCGTTAGGCTGCCGAATTTTCGTAAGGGATTTTTCATCTCACTTTTATTCCCGTGAGATTTATGCTACATTTGCCACAAATTCCATTTAGTGGTGTATGTACTGCCCATTATTCTACTATTTGTGTAATATACTTTCATTTATGATTATTTACATCAATGATCTATTGTCCTTTCATGGGGTGTATCTTTTGAAAGATAACCAAGTCGGTAAGGGAACCTTTCACCCTCCTCTTTTTTAAAAGAATTATTTCGTTGGGTCTTTTAATTTATATATTGTTATGTTGGGATATGTTCTCATATATCCATATTGATGTAAATTTTATGTCCAAGTGATGAGATACACTTTTTATCTCTCATCAACTCATTTTGATGTGATGCCATTAGGCTGTCAAGGGAACTTTTTAACCCAATTTCGATTTCTTTGGGTTCAACATGTAGTCATTGAATATGTCATCCATTGAATATGTGTGAATGACATTTTATTGTTTTACAATTAATATCCACTTATATTGGGGGTATTTATATTTTTCACACATATTTTTGAGATTTATTTGTCCTTAATTTAAGGATACCTTCTTTATAAGGGATTTCATTACATTTGACATTTCTATTGAGGGTTCATTGTTGTTATGCACCAATTCACTCTTATATGGTGTATATACTGTCCTTTAGAGTATTATATCATGAATCCATTTATTCTCATGATATTATAAAGTTCTGACTAAATGTTATTCCTCAATTATTGTATTCAAGTGCCTCTAATTTTGGTAAAACCCCTTTAACCAAAATATCATTTTAAATGTTTTAATTATTTGTTCTTATTAATATCCATGTTTTCAAAATGTTTTTAAGGATTTATTTATATGGATATTAGTGGTATAAAATTTTAAGCATCAAGGTGGTATGGGACACTTTGATTCAAAAATCTCTTTATTAAATGTTTTAAATGGTTTTGGAAATGGTTCCTTTTTGAATGGATTCATTATTTCAATATACTAAAATGTTATATTGTGATTGAAATGTGGAAATGTTATGTTTCCTTTATGCATGTTTTATGTGACACATTTATGTTATGGTTCTTGGGAATTGTTATTAAAACGGGTGGTTCCGTGATAAGCTAATGGCGGGTGAGCCCGATATAGCTCTCCAATGCATTGGGAAACGCGAAGGAGTGAAACGTTAAGGTTTCTTCGAAGAGATCTAGGGAATATACTGTGATGGGTATTCCAAACGTAACCAAGAGGGTTACTCCCTACGAAAGAATGTTATGAATGCCTCAAGATACTTTTATGTCTTATGATTTCTATGATTTATTCATGGTTTGATGAGGTATGTTAAAGTGCCTATGTTTAGTGGGTAAAGTATGATTTTATTCTTATGTATAGATGAACTCATGTTTCCTTTCCATATTTTTTTTATAACCCTTACTGAGCTTTTTATGCTCATCCCAATTTTTTGAAATGTTTTTCACAGGTCAAGGGAAGGGTACATGATGTGATGATAGTGTCAAGGATTTGTCAAGAACGAATCCATGTTTTATTTTAAATATGTTTCCGTTAATGGGAAGAATGAATACTGTCTTTTATGTAACCACTTTGTTTAAATGTGGATTGTAATGCATGTTTCATGATCTAATTCTCTAAAACTCTAAACCTGAAAAGATCCTCAATTTGTAATCTTGTAATAACTCAAGATTAAGTAAGGTTTAAGGTTGGGGCCTTATATTTGGTTTCAAAGGTCTGTTTAGATAACTTTAGAGGTTAGGGTATTCTTTAAGCATAAGTGACAATTACCATAATGGTTAGGATTTCTGAAAGAGTCTTAGTTTTAGATAAAGTGAATGAGTAAGTATATCTTATTGTTTATCTTACTCATTAGTACATGACGGTTTTGTTGATATAATCACACTGACGTTTTTGATTTTAGTAAATGGCTGGATCTAGTAGGCACCAAAGTAACAGTGGATGTGAAGGAAACTGTAACAGTTTTTTGAGCAAGCAACTGAATGATATGGGAGCTGCAATGAGAACTCTTGTGATTATCCTCAACCAACTATCTGGAGTCATGATTGACCACCTAAACCTTGGAGATTTCTCTAAGGCATCATATATGCAAGAAACAAATCCCTACGGAAGTACAGGTAATAATCATAAAGGTAAGTGTGTTCAGAAACCTATGTGTCAAAGATGTGGAAAGAAACACCTAGGAAAATGTTTCAAAGGGACAGAAATATGCTATAGATGTGGAAATGAAGGTCATAAAGCAAGAACCTGCCATGGAAAAAGGAAGCATCCAGTTGACTCGAGGAAAGGGATAGAATTTCTTTCTGAGGGATCAATTGAATGTTTTAAATGTGGTGTGCATGGTCATTATGCAAACACATGTACTATTAAGAAGTTTCGTGAATGGGGTCACCAAGAGCGTACCAATATTCGTTTACCAATACCTAATGCCATTCCGATTGAGGATGAAGAAACTGACAATGTCCAATCAAAGGTATGTACTATTTCATGAATATTGTTTTCCTATTTTGGAATCATAGGATATGATTCATGATTTTGTTTGTAGGAAAGAGGTATTTCGGAATAAGTTGGAAAGGAATGGATAATGGATCATGAATAATGTTGAATGAGTAAGATGTCAACACATAAGGGCTTCAAGAGTTATGGTGAAATTCTTAAGAGTATTAAGTCTCTTTTGATGATGGGGTTACATTAGAAGAATTTTTATATTATGTGTAACCCTGATGTTTAATATAGGCAAATTTTATCCAAGTAATAGTTATCTTTTCCTTTGTGGACATAGTTATAAAGAACCATTTGGGTTTATATGATCCTTACTTTTGAGGTAATTATGGGTTACTATATGTTATGATTGAAGTGAAAGGAATGAGATAAAATTGAGGTTAAATTATGTTATGGTTATTTTTGATGATTTTATCCCTTTTTGGGGAATTATTTGAGAATTATATAGTTTTGGAAAAAGGACAACACGTAGACCGTGTGACTACCCGTCGTGTCGGACAAAGCTGTGGGAATCGAACCCACAACCAAAGCGCGACTGGTATTTATCACCTACCACTGGACTACGTGAAGTCCCTGGTTAGTTTGACTGATTCTTTTTAGTTATATGATTTTATGAATTAATATTAAGTTGATATTGGGTTATTTATGAAAATGATTAACCTATCATGGAGGATATGTGATTAGGATAATTACTTTTCAATGCGAGACTTTTGGAGCGATTGATGTTGTTTGGAGATAAGTGTTACGATTTAACTTGGAAGACTTTGTGACTAAATCCTTCAAACATTTGGGTTTCAATCTTTGATTGGTTTAATTTGAATAATTTTATGGACAAATTGTTTATCTAATGGTCCTCATTGAACTTTGGGTTTTGTTGGACAAATTTTGGAGATGAAGCATGGATTTTCTTTATAATGGGTTATCCTTTTCTGGATTATCTGACCTTGTACTAACCTTTTTGGTTTTGGTTTCGGTTAAAGCCTAAAGACATGGGATGTATATAGTTCTCTTTTTTGGATTAGGTGATTCTATAGAAGTTGATTATAGTACTCTTAGTGCGAACAAGTCTCCCTAAATACTCGCCTTTTGGAAAAAATATGATTTTGACTAAAGAATCTAGTAAAAGATGAAAGTCAACATGATAAGTGATTATGTTTCCTTATGAATAAATTCGTCAACAAAAAGTAACTTAAAACAAAAATTTTGTCTATTAACTTTTCCTACTGGGGAATCGAATACCGTTTAACCCATCACATGTTTGTGATTTTCTTATTCTTAACTTTTTCCTAAACATGTTTTCTATCACTGTCCATCAGAATATGAACCTATGTTTTCTCCTCCATGTCCATGTTTTCCAACATGGAATCCTAGTATGGGTTAACTCGGGTGACCTCTGTACTTATCTTTCTTTATTTTAAAGTGATTGTTTTACCGACTCTTGTTCCGATGTGGGACTTTCAAGGATGTTTCCAAGCCCAATTTTAAAAACTTGCGAGGACACAATTCCCAAAAGGGGGAAGGATGTAACACCCCAGGTAAATAAAGAATATGACATTTTCTTATTTATCCATTTTTGTGAATAAAATATTTAAATGACTTTAAAGGGGACGCTATGCTCGATGGCGTACCCAACACGCAACAACGAGTTTCATGGGAATCTTACGTTGCACTCTAATAATAAAATAATATTATTTTAAATGGTAGTTAACATGTAGCCGTTGTATTGGCAGGAATGGATAGAAATAACTAAAATATGATTATATATGTTTTTAAATGTTATTACATTTATCCAATAAAAGCTAAAGTCTTAAAATACGGAACGAATTCATTTTTAGGCGTATATGCCCTAGTTTTCACTAAAGGTTCACTTATCGCCTTTTAATGGAGAACTGTCATTAAATATAGTTTTGATCACTCTTATACATTCTTTTGGACCAAATAAAACTCTTATTAAGAATCGGGACGTCAAATTTTACTTTGTGTAATTTTTTTGGTATTTTTCCGATAAAGTTAATTTTTTAATGAATAGTGTAAAATGTTGTGTTTTAATTCAAAACATCTTTTTAATATAATTTATTTATATGATTAGATAAAATTTTTAATTGGTTTTAAAGTTAAATTAGAAAATATTTTTACCATTAAATCCAATAGTGGTCATTGGAATTAATTTCACTTTGAAATCGGACTTAAACTACTGTCAATCTTTTGATACTTATTGTTTCATAAAAACACGCTATTTGTCATGACAGCGGGAATTAATTATTAAATTAATTAATGTGACTTATATGTTTTGAATTTTGTAAAACGGAATTCATTTTTGAATTCATAATATCAAATATAGCTTAGGGTGAATTTTTGGGATTTTTCTGAAAAACTTCAATTTTTGATGAATAGTGAAACCACAAAATGGTACTTATAAAAACTGATTTTCCATTTAAATGAAATTTTTCCATCATTGTGTTTTGATTTTCAAAAATCTGACATACATGGTTGTAATTAAGAATTAAAATGTGGTTCAATGAGATTAAAATAATTTTTTGGTGAATAGGTACTTATTAAGTTTTTAATCGCGATTAGTGGTAATTAGTGAAGTTTAAGGTAAAAATAATGATTTAATAAAATGAGATGAGCTTGTAACATGTCTTACCCTCATTGGTTGTTTCATGGCCGACCAAGACAAGCCATGAGTCAACTTGGGGACCCCATGTATCCACTTTGGTTGGGAAATGACATAAATAACTTTTTATTTAAAGTAAAAGTAAAAATGACACAAATATAATATGTTTTATGAAAAAAATTTTTACATGGGGTTATAAAGATCATATTTTCGATTATAAATAGTCATTAGAAAGATAAAAAGATATCCTACATCATAGTATTTTTTTTATAATTTTTAGACATTAAATAAATTAAATTATTTATGACATCATGATGATGCAGCGATGACCTCATTATTTAACGATTTAAATAAAATGGAAAGATAATGTAAACTATACAACCTACACATGACCAAAACCAATTGTATGAGTGTATTTATAAGACTTATCACCTTATACACGAATTATATCAATGTGGAGCCTTTTAAAACCGAAACACATTTTCAAATAAAGTAATATATCTGTACTTTCCGAAAGTGCCCCTCCTCTCCTCTTATAAAAGGCCCCCACCTCTACCTCATTTCACACACTCCTCAAGCCTTTGGATCGGCAAAAACCTACCCATTTACTCTCTCCACATCCCTATCCTCATCCTAGAGGATTCCCTTTGGGAATAATCCTTTCAAAGGAAGCCTTTAGGCTCAAATCAAAAGGAGTTGAACTTTTAAAGGTAATTCATTCTCTCATGTTCATTTGTTTTATTTTGCTTCTCCAACCCCCTAAACTCTTTTTGTTTATTTATTTTGTATCAACACCAGTATCTTCAATATACTAGGATGTTGTTATAAGATTTATTCGAGCTACACTCTCACACAACTACATCAAATGGTTAAAGAACATACGGTTTCCGTGGATGGCAAATTTCTGCCTCCCGAAACGATGATTGTTCAACATTCTCTTAACACCTTAAAAGGTGGCCATTAAGATGTCAATATATTCATACATGATATATTATATGTTTATGTTTTACTTATGCTTCTGTATTTTTCATTTGTGTCTTACCTTTATGGCTTCCATTATGGGTATACACGATATCTTCATTTTAGGAAGTGCGGACTACCGCCCCCTCAAAGTGATGTGATTCGTTAATGCCATGCGTGGGACGTATAATGGATGGATTTAATGTTATTATATATGATGTTATACTGGAATTATTATATACCTCTATATAATTATTATTTCTTTCCATTAAAGAATGATATAGAAATGAAAGTAGCGTTCATGCGTACGTACGACTTACCGTCTCCATGAACGGTGCATTTCATTTCTTATCCCCAAATGTAATGTACTATTAAAATTACATGTATATAATTGATATATATAATGAATGATATATATAAATGATGAATATAATTCTAGAATTAAAATATACATACCTCTAATTTAGTTTTAATTCCATTAATATGACAAAGAAATGAAAGTAGCATTCATGCGTACGTACGGCTTACCGTCTCCATGAACGGTGCAATTCATTTCTTAACTCTAAATGATTATGTAATATTATAAATACATGTATATGATGGATATATATAATATATATGATATCCAAATCATGAATTTCATTCTGGATATAAATAACCTTTGACCACACGAACAACATGTAATTGTAAGAAGTCCACTTTCGACTTAAGAACCAAATACTGACAAAATGAACATTATTAACTTAAATAATTACATAATGTTTATAACATGTCAATAATTGATATAAAAGTAATAATGAACTTGGAAAATGTTCTTAAGAAAGTAGAAATTAACTCAAGTTTATTATTCAGGACGTTAAAGAATGATCGAGTCAAGTCGGACCCGAGGTAAGGGATCCTACACCTCTCTTTCTTTTTAAGTACACTCTTTTATGTCATTCCTTTTAAGCTCATATTTCTTATGATTGGGATGTTATTTTATATTACTCCTAATGTACGTATTATTTTCATATGATGAGAGACCCTATTTCCTCTCATCAATCCATTTTTGAAGTTTTGAGTGGCGCCGTTAGGCTGCCGGATTTTCGTAAGGGATTTTTCATCTCACTTTTATTCCCGTGAGATTTATGCTACATTTGCCCCAAATTCCATTTAGTGGTGTATGTACTGCCCATTATTCTACTCTTTGTGTAATATAATTTCATTTATGAGTATTTACATCAATGATCTATTGTCCTTCTTTTATGTGTGTATGTTTTGAAAGATACCCAAGTCGGTAAGGGAACCTTTCACCCTTCTCTTTTTTAAAAGACTTCTTTTGTTGGGTCTATTAATTTACATATTGTTATGTTGGGATATGTTCTCATATATCCTTATTGATGTAAATTTTATGTCCAAGTGATGAGATACACTTTTTATCTCTCATCAACTCATTTTTATGTGATGCCATTAGGCTGTCAAGGGATCTTTTTAACCCAATTTCGATTTCTTTGGGTTCAATATGTAGTCATTGAATATGTCATCCATTGAATATGTGTGAATGACATTTTATTGTTTTACACTTAATATCCACTTATATTGGGTGTATTTATATTTTTCACACATATTTTTGAGATTGATTTGTCCTTTATTTAAGGATACCTTCTTTATAAGAGATTTCATTACATTTGACATTTCTATTGAGGGTTCATTGTTGTTATGCACCAATTCACTCTTATATGGTGTATTTACTGTCCTTTGGAGTATTATATCATGAATCCATTTATTCTCATGATATTATAAAGTTCTGACTAAATTTTATTCCTCAATTATTGTATTCAAGTGCCTCTAATTTTGGTAAAACCCCTTTAACCAAAATATCATTTTAAATGTTTTAATTATTTGTTCTTATTAATATCCATGTTTTCAAAATGTTTTTAAGGATTTATTTATATAGATATTAGTGGTTTAAAATTTTAAGCTTCAAGGTGGTATGGGACACTTTGATTCAAAAGTATCTTTATTAAATGTTTTAAATGGTTTTGGAAATGGTTTTTTTTGAATGGATTCATTATTTCAATATACTAAAATGTTATTTTGTGATTGAAATGTGGAAATGTTATTTTTTCCTTTATGCATGTTTTATGTGACACATTTATGTTATGGTTCTTGGGCATTGTTATGAAAACGGGTGGTTCCGTGATAAGCTAAGGGCGGGTGAGCCCAATATAGCTCTCCAATGCATTGTGTAACGCGAAGGAGTGAAACGTTAAGGTTTCTCTGAAGAGATCTAGGGAATATACTGTGATGGGTATTCCAAACGTAACCAAGAGGGTTACTCCCTATGTAATAATGTTATGAATGCCTCAAGATACTTTTATGTATTATGATTTCTATGATTTATTCATGGTTTGATGAGGTATGTTAAAGTGCCTATGTTTAGTGGGTAAAGTATGATTTCATTCTTATGTATAGATGAAATCATGTTTCCTTTCCATATTTTTTTTATAACCCTTACTGAGCTTTTTATGCTCATCCCAAGTTTTTGAAATGTTTTTCACAGGTCAAGGGAAGGGTACATGATGTGATGATAGTTTCACGGATGTGTCAAGAATGAATCCATGTTTTATTTTAAATATGTTTCCGTTGATGGGAAGAATGAATACTGTCTTTTATGTAACCACTTTGTTTAAATGTGGAATGTAATGCAAGTTTCATGATCTAATTCACTAAAACTCTAAACCTGAAAAGATCCTTAATTTGTAATCTTGTAATAACTCAAGATTAAGTAAGGTTTAAGGCTGGGGCCTTATACAGCTTCTCAGGTATGTTTAATCCAATTCATAGGTATCATAATGATACATTATTATATATATTTTTTGTTCCAAGTCACGCCATCTATTATTTTAATTTATTTTAAAAAATAATAATTTCAAAAGGTGGTACAAAATGACGCACATGATTGTCAAAATACAATTATAATAATATATCATCTCATGACTCCCAAATTGACATTCATTATTGGATCTAATAATATTAATATATTATTTATTATTATAATAATATTATTATATATAAATATTAATATATAGTGAAACATATAATATATAATGATCTATACATGTAATATATAATATCAAGATTTATAATATATATATATATATATATAATGAAACATATAAAATGATTATATATTGAAACATATAAAATTTTATATAATTAAACATATTAGGCATTTTTCATTTTTATTATTTTTTAAGGGAAAGTCATGTTTTTCCTTCATTTCACCACTTTTGGACTTCTTATCCCCAATGTCACGCCCCACACACAAATGAAACAATATATTATTATCAAAAAAAGTGTTTCAATTAAGCCTCTCTCTCCATTTGTATTCATTATTATGTTATTCATTTTAATAATAATAATATAATAATTTGTCACGCCCCATGTAGTACCAATAATATATATATATATATATATTCATTTTTATTAATATATCAAAACATGTAAAGTATATTTATAAATTCGTTATATATATATATACCATGTTAGAAGTTATATATATATATATATATTAATATATATAATTCATTTTTATAATTTAGTGAAATTACATTTTTTAAAACATAAATTTATTATGCATTATTTCAATATAATAATTTTATGTATTTATAATTTATAATTTTTTAAAGAAAATAATAATATATATCATATATTTATAATATATATTATCTTTAAAATATTAATAATAATAATTTTAAATGACATGTATAATAAAATTATAATTTTATAATAATATTAGTTTTATTAATAAATAATTAAAAACTAATATTTTGATTTATATCATTATCATCCTAATTATAATAAGTCTATATTTTAATAAAACATTTACATATATAAATAAAATATATTTATTATTACTAAATATATTATTATATGTAAATATATTACATTCACATACATATATATATACTTATATTTTCAAAATTAATAATTACAAAATTATTAGATTATCATCATTATTCCTTTATTTATTTATTTTGATAAATTGATTTACATATTTATTTATCTTTTAAAATAATTTTTTATGAACAAAAAATTATTTTATCAAAATAAATTTTATTAAAATTCATACTTTAACAGAATACTAATTTTAGTTTAAAAAGAAATAATGATCTTAACAAATTCATTGGATGTTAGTTAATCTTTTTGAACACTTAATTTTTATTAATCTTGTTTTATGATTTTATCTATGTGTATATATATATATTTATGACATAGATTAATTCAAAACATTATTTATAATAAAACATCATTCTTAATTATTTCATCTATTAGAAAAATGTATTTGATAATATATTTGATGTCGATGCATATTAAAAACATGAAATTGTTTTTAAATCAAAGTATTCAGAAATTTTCATTTATAAAATGCCTTCTTTTATAGTTTATTTATAACATTATTCATTTTAAATTATAATTTATTTAAACATATTCTTTTTTTTCAAAACCCAAGGTGTTACATTTATAGAAGTCAGAGATTTAAAATTTGGATTTTCAAGGAAAATAGGCTAGTAATATGGGTTTTTCACATGATTAGTTCTAACCAATCAGTAAGATATTATGATCTCTATAGACATTTTTCACTATTTGAACATGATTTTCAAACCATGCAGTTTATCCAAGGAGACATTATGATTTATTTTTCCATCAAAATTAAACATTCATGGTTTGAAAATAGTTAAACAAATGTTATAGATTCCTACAGGAAGATGTGTGGCTTGTTTTTATAAGGATAGTAGTCATGTATTGTTCAAGTACATTTTAACTAACCATGCTGCCCAATCCCAACCACCTAAAATTTAGAATATACCCCTTTTACCATAGACTTTGTTATATCTAATAACCTCATAACCTATTGTAGGATCATAATAACCTCTACCCAAATATCTATAGGGTACTATACAAGGATTATCGTCAATGATTCTCCATTTTTAGTGGAATATCATCAAGGTTTGTTCCATTTTTGATCATTTTCTCCTTCACTTCCTTGATCCCCTATTGATATATCATCCACTTAATTAATTAGAACATAATTGGGATAGCATTTCTTGATCCAATAGTTTGTATATGTAATTTATGTTTATTATTATAGATCTAGGCATGTGAGGAATGGATCTCCATGATTACATTATCTTCATTAAAAGGAACATAGTTTTTCTCTTTTGGTGCGGTAGGTGTCTCTATATATTGGTGCTAACTGATGAATTACTTAATGTTCTTGTAAATTCAATTGGTTTGGTTTATGAAATTGATTTATTGATTTTATCTTGGAATAAAAGGGGGTTTTTTTTAAAAAATAGCTCTTGCACTTTGTGAGTTTGATGAAATAACTCAAAGATGATTTTGATTATAAAATGGATTTTAAAGCATGAGAGTGGTAAATATTTGATATGAAAATGATTTATAATTTATGATCATGGTTTATTTAAATTTTCTGGAAATCATAACAAATTAGAAACCTTTGGTGAATCGGGTAATATAAATATGCAACCACAATTTCTACAGAACCACTAAGGGTCACTTTGGTGATATAAATAGACTATGGTAGGACTCAATACAAGTAGAATTAATGTTAATACAATATAGTGTTATGTTTTATGTCATAATACGTATTCCCGTATTATAGAGCCCAAATTATTCATGGTATTATATATGACGATATTATTTCATGTTTTATTATTCGCATGTTTATTTTATAGTATTTCAATATATAATTTTGATTTTGACTTTTTCTTAACAATAATATACTTTTCATATTCCAAATTTATGTGAATATGAGATTTTTTAAAAGGACCAAAGGATGCTTTAGTAAATGGGTTTCTTATGAAAATAACTTATATAATGGTTATTTTAAAATATTGAATTAATAGTTTGATGATGTTAGTCTTTTTATTGAGTTTTTATTACTATCCTACTAGGATTAGTTCTCACACCCTACTTTTTCAATTGAGTGTTTGTAGATATAGTTTTTCAGGACTCAAGTAATGGTAAGGGTTCTATGTGTCTTCATAAATTATCTTAGGTGTTGTTTCATTCTTAGTGAGATGGGTTTGTGGTGATAGTTTCTCACATAGAGATAGAGTTTTGTTTTGGTTTGATTGGATTTAGAGTTTATCCTTTTTGGATTATCCCCGTATGTGTCATGGTTATGAGCCTTACTTCCTAATTGTACTTTAATTGTTCATCTTCATTTTGTCACTCATGATACATGTTTGTATTTTTGTATATATGAATCTTATGGATGGCTGTTTAGGGTGACACGCCATGATGACCGGGGTTGATTCATTTTAGCATAAGACTATACACCTAGCTAGACACTCCGGATGAATTTTCATTGGATAAGTCACATGCTCTTTACAAACCTTAATAATGGATTTTACTCCCATTTATATTTTCTATTACCAATGAAGACTACCAAACTCAATTACCATCTTCTATTGAAAACGAAACACTTTGAACATATCCTCTCCACTACCTTAAAATTATTTAAATGATAATGTTACTTCCCATTTCATTGAGAATACCTCACAATTTTTATTTTGATTATAATATATTCTCATAGAAAACCAAATTAATCCATTTATTGATTAGGGAAATACGTAAAATCCATATACTTGATATTTCATTATGGATGTTTAATTATTTTTGAAAAAAGGATGGGGCTGAATCCTCAATTTATTATTTAATGAAAACACCTCTTTGACTAGGTAGAGGGAGACCCATTACATGGCATGAAGACCCAAGGCCAAGTATCCGGAATACAAGGCTTGAAACCCCATTTATTGGCCCAAAGGACCCCTCGGTGAACATTACTGCTACAGTACCCGCACTGCTACAATACCTACTACAGTACATCCGGTGCTACAGTACCTGCTACAGTCCCTCTGCCTCTACAATGTTGCTGCTACTACAGTTCTTCCGCTGCTATAGTACTGCTTTAGTACCCAGAAATTCACCCCTGCCAAGATGTGATCCAAGGAATGTTGGTTATGTATTGTATATTTTATTCATTTCTTCATATGATGAATGAATTAGACTCAATTAATGACAGATGGGGACCAGTGTAGATATCCCCTAGATGCATCGATAGGTCTACTAAGAGAATATATCGAGGGTATTGAAACATGCCTTGTTAGTTTACATTTGATTTCTTTGAAAAAATTCCTTGATTACTTATTTATAATATCTAGAACTGTGAATTTTATCAGTATGTCATCAATCATTATTATCCTTATGTTTAATTATTTTTATAGATATAGTATTCCATCAGTATAATTTTCTTATTACCTTATTTTAATCATTTAATTTCTCCATATGATTAATACCATGTTATTATATGATATATTCTATAATACTATACTCCCTAGTGAGCATTTCAAATCACCATACAATTTTCCCTTTACCCATCAAACCTAGAAGATAACTTTGTGTAATTTAAGTGTTATACTAGAATTTAAAATAATGTTCTTATGGAGTTTTTATTTAATATTTTATGTTCTCAAGTGTAATGTGAAAAATATTTATCTATTAAAACACCCAAATATTTTATGATATAGTTCTCTATAAATAAAATTTATTCCTTTTATAGCTTTCTTTATAGTGAACATTGAGTATAAACAAAACACATTATAAAAAGGAAATACTGTCATTTAAAATGATAATTATCACATAACCATTGAATAAGTGTCTATGAATATTATTATGAAATATATATAAATATAATACTCAATAAAAATTTACTAATAATTTTTAAGAAATAAGCACTCAATTTTTAGTAAAGTCATTTTATTCTTTATAAATACACTTTCTTAAAAAAAATTATTGATTTTAGTGAGAAAATGTTATAATTAATTTATGAGAATTTTGAAATTTTAATTGATAAAAGTAATACAATTTTGAATTTTAAATATCAATATTATATTAGAGTTATGTTTTTATATTTTTATGAAAATGTTGATTTTCTAGTGAATATCGAAAAATATTGATTTTTATTACAAAATGTAATTTTTTAGAATTTAAAAAGTTAAAATTTGCTTTCAAATGGTTTAAAATACAATTAGTTCTATTTTATTACTTATTATCCAATTAACCTCAATGGAATCAATTTTATGGATTAATTTGGTATAAAAACCTTCGTATGCTTAAATATGTTTTTTTAAAGAATTGTTTTTTTATTGTGTTCTTATTTTTTTATCTTAAATTAAGTTATTCCTATAATTTAAAGTTAATCATGAAATTTGTATTACATATTTAGAATATGGAGGGAAAATGTTGGCATATAGTCCTAATTTATTTTTTGTCATTATGAATAATGATAATTGTAAATTTTTGTTATCACAATAATGGTAAAATGAGTTAATTAGCATTACAACTATTTTGATATTGCTTTAATGTTTAAAAAAATTAATTTATTTTATATTATGATTATATTTCATCCATAATTATCAAAAATTGAAAAATATTACAATTTTTGGCATTTATATTTTATTTTTTACCTTTATATGATTTAACTAAAAGATAATGCACAAAATGTCACCTTATGACTTTTAATAATTATAATATTTTTTGACGGGAATAAAAATAAATTATCTTCAGTAATAAATATTTATTTGAAATATTAATTATTTTTTATCATGGTAAATTTTTAAATTTTAGTGATGAAATTGTTAACTTAAATTCTTATGCAACATCGACAAAGTGCATGTGCAAACAATAGAAAAATCATGTAAATGATTATAAAAAATGTAAAACTAATTTGTTTGAATAATTTAATGTGCCCCATGAATTTTATAGATATATATATATATAACATATTAAGTGTTTTTAAAAGTTTTATATTTTAATTAATTTTCTATAATTTTCTTTTCGAAGTCAAATTAAATGAATAGGTCAAAAATGACCTTAATGACATTTTATAATAAATAATATTTTACTAAAAATTTAAAATTCAATGAAATTCCATATTTGGACACATCAATGCTATATGGTTGAAAATATCATCCATGGTTTTTTATGAGTCTATTATTCTATTTATGGTAACATTCATAACCCATAAATAGTATATAATTTTAATATTGTGATAATTATCAAATAAGTTAATGGGGGTTGAAAATTATAGATAATGTTAAATAAATAGGCAAAACCTGTTCAAATTTTATCGTATGAGAGGATTTATATTAATAAAATTATTGTATTAAAATTATTTAAAATTGGATCCATTTATCCTTGAAAATTAATTTATATTAATTTAACACTTTATGTATTTCCAAGAGTGCCCCTCACCTAACTTATAAAAGGGAACCTCTTCTCCTTAATTATTCAAAATGTTTTAGACTTATATATACTCAAATACTTGATCGAATATTATTATATATTCTTTAAACACATCATTTATCTTCTTTTATTTTAATAATACCATCCTTTAGAGGCTTAAGTTGTAATCTAAAGTATGTTTCTTAACGAAGAAGTATAGATCTCAACCCAAAATTTCATTATTATTTCATATTATACCTCCCTTAAATATATAGTATCTATTAAATATCTAAATTAAAATCCAATTTTAATTTTTTATTTAATTATCATTATCCACATTTTTTCATTCTTTATAAAATGATAACGTTGCTCATTTATATGTGTGGATTACCATTTCCACGAAGTGATGTGATTCGTTTTTCACTTCAACTTTAAATGAACAGAAATAAGGATAAATTTAATTAATATAAATGATATATATGATATATATGATATATATGATATAATAATTATTATTTAAATGTGAATTATTATTTAAATTTTTTTCGACCCTTAGAAAAATGAAAACAACGTTCACATGCATGATGTATGACCTATCATCTCCATGAATAGTATAATTCATTTTTCAATATCTAAATTTTATAATTGAATATAAATATAAATATATATATATATATATATAATGAATATATATGTTTTTAATATGATGATGTAGATTCTGAAGATGATATAATCATGATCAATGTATAAGGATTAGGACTTTCGAACCAAAACATGCAAGAAAAACAAAACAGTTATCACATAGAACATTGATTTAACTAAATAACTATAAACCAGATATTGATAAGATGTTATAAGTAAATAATATATTGTATTATAGATATGATTTTAGTTAAAAAATAAATTGATAATAAACATATATTTATTATACAATAAGATCAATTGAGTATAAAGAAATATGAGACTTGAAGGAAGGGATTTTCATCTCACTTTTATTTATGAGAGACATGTCATCCTGACCATTTGTTTCTTTTATCGTAGTGTATATACCACCAATGAATTTATTTTATGATTATTATCATGAAAATTATAGGGATGTAAATATCCATATAATTTTATCTCTTTCATGAGGTTTTTATTTAAATGTCACCAAAGAGTCATGTGAATTATGTTTCAATCCCATTTTAATCAAGATTGTTTATGTATGAATTTACATTGAATAAATTATTTTATATTTATCTAATAATTAAAATTAATTTCTATTTTCCTATTTTTATTTATATAAAATAGATTTTTTTAATTTTATTTTCGTCACTTTAAGTACTCAAGATATTTAAAGATTGTATTTACGGAAAACCCACTATGTTTTACTATTCGATCAGGAATCTTTTTCTTCTATATCCATGTTTTCTTTACTAATTTTTGAATATTTTTTTTAATAATCTCGTATTAATTTTTTTAAATTTCTCCAAATCTTTAATTTTTAATTTTTTTTAATATTTAATCTTATTTTTATTTTCAAAATGAGGTACTTTTGAATTTTTACCAAATTACATGAATTGAATCTTTTTTTACATAAAAAACATGAATGGAATTTACCAACATCATGGAAGCAGAATTACTTGAATAATTATTTAAAATTATCAATGTTTTTATTAAATAAATTGTTTTCCATAATATTTTGATTTTTTTTAGATTTTAATGATGTGATTTCAAAACAAGAAGGTTATTTTACTCATGGACTATTCCAAAGATATATTAGATAAAATTTTAATATATAACAAAATAATTTTATATTACTCGTGATTTATTGGGAATATGATCAAAGGATACCATCCTTTTTATTTCTCTAGATGGTTTATGATTATAAACATTGTGTGTTATGGTCATGATATTATACCCTTATTATTATCTTATGATTTCATATGATCATCAATTGATATCTCCCATGTTTACCAATATTAAGAATATGAGATCACACTTTTTATGTTTCCTTTCCATAGTTTATGAAGAATGTATTTAAGTAGGGTATTACAACAAGGGTGCAAAATGAGAACAATATTATTTTAGATGAAGAAAAATGTACCTAAATAAGAGGTTTATATGTCTATTCTCCAAAGATACTAAACCTTTAAAATTTTGGAATGGATCTGAATTTTATGTATTAAACATTCAACTAAAAATAATTAATATTTATGAATGAAAATTTTGGGCCTCTATAGTTTGTATCAGAGCATTATTTAGGGAATGTTTGGAGATTTGTGTCAGAATACTTTGGTGAAAACCCTAGGGATAATTCTAAGTATATGATAACACTGTAATTTTCTGATAATGGCCATGGATAAACTAGTTTAAACCTATGTTTAAAAATATTGAGAAGAATTTTTCCATGATCTTGACATCCTAGGGTGATATTTTTTAATTATATGATAGCTCACTCTGATTATTATAACTTTACTCTTAAACTTTTATTTTTTGTTTTAGTTAATGGATTGAAATAAATGACATTTTTCTAATAATTAATTTGATGAGAAATGAAATTATTTTCATCATGAGAAACCAAACCCTATTGGAGGAGGAATAAAAAATTTTGTTTTTATGATCACATAACATTCTCAAGGCATCAATCATGCTGATATTCAAAATGATCAAAGGAGGGAATACTGTATTATTGAGCCTTTCATAAAGAAACATCCACCATATTTTTTCTGTATTCTAATACACTAGTTCCCATGTGATCGAATAACACAATTGAGAAAATATTTTATGTTTTATAGTTCTTAGAACATGGAAATTTTTTCCTTGAAGATTATCATTTGGAATGAGATGTAGATCAAAGGTGGAATCTTATTTAGAATATAAGGCAAGAGGGAAAAATTGTTTCCATTAAAGGGGGTTATTTTAATAAGATGTTTTTCATTATTTACTTCTCAAATGTTATATATAAAATAATGGGGAATGAATTCATTGAGCTTAATGATAAGGATGATGAATATATAGGTTCATATGAGGAATATTTAAAAATTATTCCATGGTAAGTTTCTCGTTTAATCATCAGTATTGAAAAAAAAATTGATTTATTATTTAATGGAATAAAACCAAGTCCTCAAATTATGTTTTCTATAATACACATTAGTATCTATGAATAAATCATATTATGTGCTCTAATTTTAGAAATGGAAGATGGGGATTCACACCATTCCAATGGTTTTGATAATTAAGGGATGCCATAGTCTCCTAAAAACTCGAATAAATCACACTGTGGAAAAAATTACAACCATATAAATTTAAAAAATATGGGAAGAAATGTTAATTAAATTTATTATATGGAAATGTTAGGTTATTTAAATTTATAAAATTAGGTCATAAATCCCAATAATAACAAATGTCTATAGAGAGTACCGTTGATACAATGGAGGAAAGGAAGACTCCATCAAATGTACCACCCATGATCTAATTATTCAAATGAATGGAGTATAGGGATGACACCAAATAGTGAAAATATCCAATGGTTTTTAATGATGATCAAAATCAATGACCTCTTAATCCCAAATATAATGATAAATCTCATGATATCACAACTACATAAGTGAGTTATGAGAATGATGTGTTGAAAGTTACACTTATCCTATATTCTAAAATATTTGATGTATTATTTTATTCTAGGTATGCAAATTATTTTTTATCTATGAATTTCTTAAGGGTATAAAATTATCACCTTAGTGATTAGATTTTGAGTTAATGGTAAAAAATCAAAATGGTATGATGGTCACATCTCAAGTATATAGTTTCTCTCTATCACAATTTTGTGAGAATGTAGATCCTGAAAATATTGTGATTATAGTGCATGTTGTATTTTGTGTGATTATTGTAATAGATTTAATTTATATATATGAATCACATATTAATTTCTAAGGAAGGTAAGTCACATTTCTTCTTCTAAATAAAAAAAAGATCATTTATTGGTGTGAGGATGAATAAGAAATTCCAATGTTAATAACATATTTCTTGTGGGTCTTAATTCTTAATCATGAAGGGATCTATATTATATGGTTGTAGAGGAACTAGAAAATGAGGATATACCTATCGTATGGTAGTAGGTTGATGTCATTCCAAAATAAATTCCCAATCATCCTTATAATTGTGATGTTGATTTTTCAATATAATACATACTTAGTGATATAAATATTTCAAAGACTCAATTGACCCAATAAAGTTGAAAAAATTAAAGATGAAACTACAAGGGAATCTTAATAAGGTGTTTTTAGGCCCTAGTGCATCACCATGGGGAAAAAATGTTGTTTTTGTTGAAAAAGATGTGTTAATGTATCTTTAAAATTTTTATCAGGAAAATAATAGGATCACCATTGAGATAACGTATCCTCTACCCTATATCGATGATTTGTTTGATAAATTAAAAGGATCTAAATACTATTGAAAGACTAGAATTCATTATAAATATATATCATTAATTTAGGGATAACATAGAGAATAATCCCAATAAAACCTTCTATATGAGGTTTGAGCATTATGAATTTATAATGATTCCATTTAGAATTAATAATTCCCATTTTTAATTCATGGATATAATGATATTACCTTGATAAGTTTTTTGTAGGCATTATAGATGATATGATTATGATATCAATGAACAAGGAAGAGAATGAATATCAATTGGGAACTATGATGAAGACCCAGAGGAAGAACAACTTTAATGAAAATTATTCAAGGGTGAATTTTTTATTCAGAAATATTTATTACTTGGTTATATAATCTAATGTGAGGATATATCAGTGGATCCTTTAAAGATTGAAGTTATTGTTAAATTTCCTAGACTAAACACAATTAGTAATATATGTAGATTTATTAGGTTTGAAGGATATTATCAATTATTTTATTTAGATATTTATCATTACTATATTATCCAATCACTAATTATACTTAGAATGGGGTTAGGTTCTAATATATATAAAAATATGATGAGATTTTAAAGGAATTTAACAGAAGGTTGGTCAGGGAACCTATGATAAAACAAACCTATAGTGAAAAAGGGTTTGTTATCTATAGTTATGTATCAATGAAGGGATTGTGATATTTCATTATATTGATTAATATAATGATATCATACACCTAATGAAAATGAAAAATAAACTCTAAAAAATACCTTACTCATGATTTAGAGATGGAAGGGGTAATTTGTGAGTTAATGATATGAAAGAATTATATTTATGGTAAATGGTGGGACATATATATGAATCATAATATATTGAAGTATATATTGACATATAAATAGTTTAATAATCACCAAAAAATATTTTTGGAAATGATTAAATATTAAGACTTCTCAATACATTACAAACCGGGGAATGAGAAAAAGATGGTTGATACTTTTTTTCAGAAAGACCATGATGGTTTTACCATGGAGAGGATTGAATGATATCTGATAATTTCAGATTTTCATAACATATTATATTAAATCCTTATGAAAGGGGGCATATCCTATATTTCATAGATAAATCCTCAACTATCCATACATGTGAATATTGGAGAGCCACAGAGGGAAGATATAGAACTATAGAAAAATATAAAAATAATTACTAAGTTTAACTATGATAGCGAGGGAATGATAAGGTTTTGAAATAGAATATGTGTCCCATACATGAAATAATTGAAGAAATAACGGTTAGATTATGCTCATAGTTCATCATTTTCAATTCATCCTAAATGTATAAACAATTATATAGATCTGAAAAAATATTATTTTTGGGAAGAAAAAAAGGATCTTGCGGAGTATGTATATCAATGCTTGGTATGTCATAAATTTAAGGCTAAGAGTCATAAGTATATGGGTATGTTACACACATTATCCATACTTGAATGGAAATGGTAGTACATTACCATGGGTTTCATCATCATATTTAAAAAAAAAGTTTAAAGGTCAAAATTCTATATGATCTATAGTTGATCACCTTATGAAGTTAGGACACTTCATTACCCTAAAATAACATTTCTCTCTTGATTATATTTTCAGGATATACATTAAAGAAGATTTTAAATTTCATTTAGTATTATATTTTTTAAATTAGTATTTGAGGTGTACCTCAATATTCTGGCGAAGTCGTCAACACAATTTGTATTTAGAGTTATGTTTCACATCTTCTTATTATCCTAAGATAGATTTATATTTTGAGAGAACCATTCTAACCCTATAGGATATGAAGAGGTATTATTTTATGTATTTCAAATGTGTTTGTGATTAACACATTACTATGGTGTAATTCTCATAGAGTAATAACATTCACTCAAGCATTCAGACGAATCCATATGATGCCCTCTATGGTCAAATATGATAACTCCAATTTTCTAAGTTGGAGTTTGGGAAAAAATATATTGATACTTGATGTAACTAAAGATATGGTAGGAATAGTGAGATCCATTCAGTATCATAAAATGGAATCTTAGAGTTTATAGAAAAGTTATGATGAATATCACTGGAGATATCTATAGTTCAAATTTTGGGAAAAGGTATTACTATGAATTTTAAAATAGAAGAAGACTATGAGATATGAAAATAAGGTAATGTTAATCCCTAGATATAACAGTCCCTTTGAAATCTTGATCATATTGGTATGGTAAAACATCTTTTCTAACTTCCACTAAATCCCCTCTGAAATTCACAATGTGTTCTATGTATCTCACAGAAGGATGTACAAACTGACCCTTCAGATATAATTAACTCAAAGGTATTACAATTATAACAAGGTCTATCTTATGATAAAAAACCCTGGGATATTATAGACCCTCGATTGAAGGTGATATAAAACAATACCACCCACTTAGTTATCATTTTTCTGGTGAAGACATAAATTAGATGAAGCAACATAGGGAGTATGTGTTGAAATAAGGATATCCTCAATTGTTTGTATTGGTGTTCAAAAAATTAAAGGGAAAAATTAATTTTAATGGGGGTATAATGTAATACCCCAAAATTTTATGAAATATTTCTCAATATATATATTTTATTTCTTTGATAGCTCAATTTACATGAAATACCATATTTAAATAAACCACATTATACTATTAAAATGTTATAATTTAGTGTTATTGTTGTCACCCAGTCGTTGACTTGGTAGAAATGAATATGATTAATGAAATTATAAAATATATATAAATTCCTTACTCAATAAAAAATTATTAATTAGTTTTTAATAAATACATAACTAATTTTTAGTATTCATTTTATTATTTAAAACAACCTTTTCTTCATAAATTGTATTTATCAGTTTTTTATGAGCGAATGTTATAATTATATCATGGATCATTGAGAAATTTTATTTCATAAAAATTATACCATTTTTAATCATAATATTAATATTATCATAGGGTATAATTTTTGGGATATTTCTGAAAAGATTGATTTTCAATTGAATAGTGAAAAATACCATTTTATTGAAAACTTTGTTTTTTTTCAAAAATTTAAAAATTTTCACATTATTTTAAAATGGTTTCAAAGAAAAATGATTTATCTTATATTATTAACAATGAAATTAGTTTCATTAGAATCAATTTTATTATTGAATTTAGTATAAAAACTTTTTTATACATAAATGGAATGCTTATGAAAAAATGTTTGTCATTGCATTTTTATACATTCTCTCAAATTAATTTATAAAACATTTATAAATCGAGTATTTTATTTATTATCCATATTTGAAATAATGAGGCCTAAATTGTTGAAATATTTCCCTTTTAATTTTTTTCAATATTAATAGCAACCATAATAATTTTTTGTTACCATGGAAATGGTAAAATAGGTTAATTATGGTAAAAACTAATGTGATATGCATTCAAATTTTAAAAAAAATTACATTCATTTAATTAGATGCGTCTATTTTATCCATAATCATAAAAACATAAAAAATATGACATTCCATTTATCTTTTATTTAGACCCTTATAATATTTATGTAAAATAAAAAGACAAAAATATCACCTTCATGCTTTTAATATAAATAATATTTTTTTGATATGGATAAAAAAACTTATATTTGGTTATAAATGTTTATTTTTTATAGTAATGATTTATTTCCATGTTCATCTTTTATTTAAAAAATTTTTATGCATGTTTTAATACTATCATATGATTGATCAAATTAATTTTTACACATGTTTGAATTTTGAAGAAATTTTTTTAAATGAATATTATTTTCATTTTTTGAACAAGGTATTTTTAACTTTTTTTAAAAAAAATGTAAAAGGAATCTATGTTTTTACGTACATTGAATAAAAAAAATTTCCTACTACCATGACTGCTCGATGATTTAAAAATTCATTTATAAATTCCCATGGTTTTTTAATGAATGTGTTTTCCATAAATGTTAAGAATTTTTTTGATTATAAATAAGTAAATTCAAAATAAAATGGTATTTTCCAAAATAAATAATATATTGATATTTTTTAAAAAAAACAATCATTTATGTTAACATCTTTTGATGTTACTTATGATTTATTTCAGATAGGATCAAAGGATACCAACCTTACTATTTATCTATATTGTTTTTTATTTATGTTGATGAGATTTTTATGAAACTCATTTTGTTTTCACAGGTTATTCTATGATGAAATTATGAAATGTATATGAAATCCATATTCCTTTTCATGAGTTATAATCAGTTTATATGATGAATATTTTGTGATATTTTTTCACAGATATATATGGGTTTCATTATGTTATGAGTGATACCATAATTATATATCTATATAATTAATTGAGTAAATCTTTATATCTCATGAGATAACTAAAAGAAACAGGTAAAAATTCATAATACACTCTGGGAAATATATTAGGATACCTGATTCACTATAGAAAACTAGTGGTGATTCCCAATCTATTATGATATGGTCAGTAGGTGTTGATACTTTATTTGATGGTATTGGAGGTTAAACATGACATATAAAATGGTTTATTTGACTATTATGACCCCACACATTTTATAAAACGTTCTTCTGATTATGATATGAACATATGGTCATGATAGATTTATGATGATTCTGTAATATTATGATTCATGCATTTTGAAATGATAGGGCATTCCATGAATCCAGATTATGATTTATGATAGATTGGGCATAATATTTATATATTATTATCTTGATCTTATACCCTTATTCTTATCTTATGATTTCATAAGGTTATTGATTTATATCTTCCATGTTTTCCCTTACTGAGTTTATGATCTCACTCTTTATAATGTTTTCTTTTCCCATGTTATGAATAATGGATTATATTAGGGTATGTAAAGGAGGGTAAAAAGTTATGAGAATCATATTATTAATGATGAATAATTCACCCAAATAATTTTTTTGTATATATTATCAAATGGATCTAAACCTTTATAGTTCTTGCATGGGTAAAAATGTTATATATGGAATATTCATCTAAAAATTTAAAATTTTTATGTATGAAAATTTTGGGTCTCTATAATTATATAGACTTATAAGACTACTAATCTATTGTATCCTTTTGAAACTCTTCTATTTTGTACCAATAATGAAATAAATCTATTAGTTATAGTTTCTTGGAGGCAAGGTTATTATAATTAGTGTATGAGGATGTTTATTAGAAACCATGTGGACTAGATTTCTAAGAACCTAGTTAGCTATAAAATATATTATGGAAACCCCTTATTTTTTAAAGAATTTTTCCTTTGAAAACCTAATTGGATATATAATTTACAACTAAATATCATTATCTAATTATACATATTTCATTGTTAAGAGATAACATTTAATATATGGAATGCGAACCATATCAAAATCCATAGTCACTGTAGGTATGTTACTCATATGTAAGTCAATGAGGCTGGAGTTATAGATGATAAGATCATAACCATATAGGGTAGTTGACCTAAGTTATTAAATATATCTTTTCCTGTATAAAGAAACTTACTGATTAGTAATGTGGTGTAACTCTGATAAACTGCTTCATGCGATAACAACCTCCACAATTTAATGAAAATACTAATACATTGGTATCTAATCAAGGGATCAAGTCCCGAGAAAAGATATTTAATTCTTTGAGAAGTTGTGAAATGGAAACGGTATCCATAGTGGTATATAATACAATGGGATATTCATATCAATGGTGGTCAATAATTTACAACACTAAAGATGATGTAAGGATAAAGACATGGAATGGAAAATTTTAAACAGCTATTATATAAAAAATAATATCCTTTAGAAAAAAAGGATGAGATGAAAGGGAAATTATTTACTCTTATATATAAGGATGAGGAAGAAATTACTAAGTGTGATTAATTATTTATGAGGATAGATAGATATAATTAAGATTATATCCATAGACTAAAGAGAAATATTAATAGTCTCTTTTATGGGATAAATTTGAGCCTCCAAAGGGTGTTAGTATACTTGATTTCTTTTTCTATGAGTATATATTTTCAGCTTCATTAATAAAGAAAATTAGTTCTCTAGTACAAATATCTTCAATTGAAATATGAATAAGAATATATCTGTTGAGAACCATGGAAATAAAAGTATGTCAAAGGGGCATAATGGAAGAGAGGAATTTTTCTCATGTAATAATTGTAGAAAGAAAAACATTGGGACTTTACTGAAGGAAATGTGAGTTTTTTAAAGTGTGTTGAAAAAGACCATATATATTTCAAATGAAATGGTAAGGAATATGTTATTTATGTTCAATGATTTAATTATAAGGGGATGTAGAACTCTATAAACCAATTCCTAAAACTTCAATGTAATTTACCATAGAAAATGATAATAGAGAAGGTCCAATATTATATGATCACTAGTGATTAGGCTGAAGTACCAAATGGTGTGATAATAGGTACATTGGTCTTCAAATAAAATTTATGGGATGCCTTAATTGATTCAAGAACTACAAATTCATTTGTATCTTACTTGTTTACTGATAAATGTTCCAGGGTGTAGTGAATATGGCCAAGTCCATGGCCAATAATATTTTCCATCAAATTTTTTAGATTTCTCCTCAGAACTAGAGTAAAAAAATTATTAGAATCCCTAAAGTCATGATATTTTAATATATAAATTATAATTAATTAATTTAATCGAATAAATTACTTTTGTTTAATTATTTGTTCATTGATGAATCTGTAGAACACTCTTCTCATACCTTTATTATGGTAATGGAATCAAGTGTATATTACCTTTAGCATTGACCAACACATGCCCCACAAACCAACTATTGTCAGCGTAGAATTATACCAGTTCAATATAAAATGAATCTATCACTTTTGGTGATCGAAGATGATCATAAATAAATCCTTCAAGGGAGAAGGAATTCGCTCGGGTGGAGGTCGAAAATTTCCTTGTATTCTCTGGAGCTTTCTTGGGTGGGAGATCTCCAGGATTTGAGAGGATTATCTCTAGATCAATATGCCTTAAATAAAACAATATGTCTCAAGGGATTTGAAAAAATTTCATAACCGAGTTTATATAGTTCATGGAATAAAAAATAAATAATTTCATAAAAGACCTTATTATTTTCAAGAAAGAATAAAATAAAATAAATACTATATTTCAAGAAAGAATAAAATAAAATTTATGGGTAAAATAAATACTATATTTCAAGAAAGAATAAAATAAAATAAAATTTATGGGTAAAATAAATACTATATTTCAAGAAAGAATAAAATAAAATTTGTTAAAATAATTTTTATTATGAAATTTCTCATCGAAACATTAAATTCGGTCTTATAATCCTCCTCAATATTTATTCATCATTAAATAATGAATATTTATTTAATGAAAAAATACTAGAGTATTATTCATTAAAATATATATAAATATTATATTCACCAACAATAGAAAATTCATATTTATTAAATATACACATAAAAAACAATGTAATTAAATAAAAAATTTGTAACCTTGTGAATAAAATAGAATAATTTTTTTTTATTTTTGAAGAATTAAATAAATAACTGCACAGTGAATAAATAATTGTGAAATATTCAACTCACATATATATATATTCTCTCGAATAATAGGTGATTGAATATTTGTGATCAAATCAATATGAATAATTATTAAACCATACATAAGAGTAATATTTACGGAACATGTTAAATTTATATAGAATTTAACTGAGGTCCTGAATACACTTAGTGTGTCACCCCCAAGACCCCTCTTTAAGTGGAATTAGGCTACACTGCTTAAAGTCCAAGGTTAACATCTATAAACCCACAATGACACCAATATAGGATGAATTTAATTTCACAATAATTTGTATCCTCGTATAATCATACACCATTTAATATAATACATTTTTTTGTTATCTCCAATCAAACAGGTTTCATGATAGTGTCATTCACCTATAGGATCTTTGTCCCTTTTTTTGAATTTTTAAAAATAAACTTGATGAAAACACCTTTGTATTCTTGTAATTAATCAAGAAGTTATATTACCATTAAAGTGATTGATATATCCACATTCAATATAGAAAAGAAGAGATAAACACTTTCTCACATTATTCATTAATACAACATCTGTTGTGATTCACCCAACATATCATACTTATTTGTGAGAATAAATAATCACGATTTTCATCAATACATAAAACTAAGTGACTTATGAAATGTATTAATAATAATAGTAATGTCACATGATCATAACAAACACCCATAGATAAGGTTATCTGATGAAATATATGAATATAGAGTTCCTATTTGGGGGCCATGTTTTGATATTCTTCTGCACTAGAGATAACTAAAATATTACACTATGAGAAATTGCCTCAAATTACCATGAGTATCCACCCTTGATAGACTATATCATTTTATTCCTGTAAATTGATATAATCTAAATCTAGAATATATATTTAATAATACTATTTTGGAACTTCTAGATTATCATAATAGTGGTGAACTTCCCTAAACTTTTTCCAAATAAGTACACATACAACTTTACCACAATCTATGTCAAATGGATGAAAAATCATGATGTGATACTATATTTTATAAATATTCAAATATATTAACACAAGTAACCATAAAGTATTCAGAATTTGATTTCAGGGAACCAAATACAACAAAATCCCACTTTCACATGAGACAATTGTTAAAAACCATAGTCCTCTAGCTCTCATATGATACCCATGCTTTTGCTGAGATAAAAAATTATTCATGGGGTCATATTTATTTTATTCCATGGAATATATGCTTATAATGAATTCTACCATTTGATAAAAAGAAGTTCCTTTACCATGCATTTGCACGACGCTATAAATCAATAGTTAAATTGAAAAGGCAATAATATTTTGAAATGATAAGAATAAAAATTAATTTAAAATATGTTAATATTATAAGCCACAAATAGATAATATTGAAACATATTTAGAACTTTTCATAAATCATCGCAATAGTAGAAAACAAAAATATGATATGTAAATTAATGGAAATTTATTTTTACTATTGAGAAATAATAAAAATGAATAAAAATTCATTTAAAATTATAAAAAATTATAATTAAAATGGAATTTGGTACATTTCATTGGGAGTGGAAACATAAAAGACAAAATTTAAAATAAATAATACCTTACAAAATATTTTCCCAATAGTCTATTTATGAAATTAAAGAAGACTTATGTTATAACATAGTATATTTTTAACAGAATTTGGTCAGGTATTCTATAGCTATATGACTTATTCCTAGAATAAAAAACAATTCTGGATGTTGAGTTCATAGTGTTATGAATCCATACTACAGTTAGTATTGGTGAGTAAGAAAACTACGATAAGAGATTTTAAAAAAATAATATATTGGAAAACATTTAATAGAAGAATTATAAAATAAGAAAATATTTTTTTTATTTATGACGGAGAATTAATTTATATTATTTAAAATATAAATCAAATGAATAATTGAAATTCTGATCCTCATAATAAAAAAATACAATTTCAGTGAGGAAACTTAGTGGAAATGTTTATAGATGATTTTTCACCCAATCTCATCAGTTGGATTCCACAATAATGTCATTTGGGAATCATCACACTAAAATGAATGCATATTCCCATTACAACAAATAAATGAAACCACTTTCTGGTGGTTTATGCACGAATGTGCCTATAGATGAACCATCCATAAAATTCACCAACCTACAGTAGAAAATATGAATTTCCTTCAATTTACCAATCAACACATTCACTCAGTTGAAGACAAAAATTTTTCCAATCCTATCTATTAAGCAATCATGCTTCTAAAATATTGATATAAAACTTTAACATACTATTTAATAATAAACAATAGTAAACACAAAAAACAAATTATAAAAATTTAACTAAATAAAAATAATCCATAACACATTAGAAATAACACAATAAAAATATATGTTCACCTGAATATCCATCTCCACTATTTACACAAATGGATATTGCCCCTTTCTTATGGGTTGTACAACACCGTGACCGTAGAGGAACCAATCATAAGCCACCTCAACCTATAGTAGAAACTGTTATTTTCCTTCCATTAATTTTGCAAATTAGTATATTCAATCAGTTGAAGGATAAAATATTGATATAAAAACTAAACAAACCATTTAATAAACAAAACAATACATAAAACAAATTATATCAATTTCAATAAATAAAAATAATCCATATCATAGTAGAAATAAAATAAAAAATATTATTTATATATTTTCATCTATTTTTACAAATAAAAATGATTTATTTATCTAATTCCCATAAAAAAACTCCTAGAAAAAATAAAGAACATAGAATGGAAAACATCTTCTCATGATATCAAAAAATGATCAATAAAATTTCATTTTATACAATGAAAACAAACAGGCATGTATAAAACTATAATATGTTTTAAAATACTTGGTTTCAAATATAACAATGATTAAATACTTTGAATGAATGATATCTAATGCTGGTGAGAATAAGATATGATGGAATCTTGGATTATTGCAAATTGGATGCAAACTCACCAAAAAACCTCATCATAACTAGAGCCCATTTCATAAATGATCACTTGATTTCATGTGAGGTGCTTGGATGTTTGTTAGTTTATTTTAGTTTGAGCATTAATTCAGGATTGGTTCTTCTAAGGGTATCCATAATCAAATAAAAATGACCACTTAAAGTTGACTTCAAACTCCATTTTTTTGTGCCAACAATAACATGGGGGAGTTATTTTCAATTTAGATAATGGAGAAGAAACTATGTGCAGGAATTATAATAATAGGGAGAGGATGTGTCCATAAAAAATTTAATTCTAATTGAAATAGTGTTTTCATATTTGAAAATTACAGTGTATCAGTTCCCTGATAGAATTGATACATACAAAATCCGTATATTATTTTAAATTTGGAGGCCAAATTCATACATGATTCAATGACTTCAACTTATAATAATAATAATATCATCCACAACATCAACTATTCCTATAGAAAATATGGCTTATATGTCAAAATATTACGAATTTTATGATATAATATCAGAAATTGAACTAAATATTTGTGTTCTAGAAACTCAAATAAATAACCCCTTTAAAAGTCATATCTTAGAAGTGAGACCACCTCATTAATATAAACAAAAAACATAATGGTTTCATAAAACATATGGTTCACTATCATCCAAATAAAAATATAATATCATGTTTAAATTTTGATCATCACAAATAGAAAATGATAAAACTGGGTTACAATTCATATTAACAAATACATCAATAAAAAAGGGATTTGGAATGAGAATATACTTTGAATGAATGATATCCAATCCTCGTGGGGATAATATAAGATGGAATCCTGTAATATTGTGAATTGGATGCATACTCACCCAAAAACCTCATCATAACTAGAGTCCATTTCCTAAATGATCACTTGATTTCATGTAAGGTGCTTGGAAATTTTTGTGTTCAGTTTAGGTGGAGCATCAATTTTGGAGTGGTTCTTCTGAGGGTATCCACAAGAAAATAAAAATGACCACTTGAAGTTGACATCAAACTCCATTTAGTTGTTCCAGCAACAACATGATGCAGTTATTTGAAATTTAGATTAGAAAGAATATAAGATGTGTATAAATTATAATTATAGGGAGAGGATATGGCCATAAATATTTTAATTCAAATTAAAATAGTGTTTTTGTATTGGGAAATAGATTAGTGTATCAGTTCCCAGATAGAAATGATGCACACAAAATATCAAAATTATATGAAAATTGGAGTCTGAATTCAGACATGATTCAATGAAATCAACTTATAATAATAAAATTTTCCACAACATCAACTATTCTTATGGAAAATAAGGCCTATATGTCAAAATAATATGAAATTTATGATATGATATCTGAACTGGAACTAAACATTTGTGTTCTAGAAACTCAAATAGAGAACCCCTTTAAAAGCAATATCTTAGAAGTGAGACCACCTCTTCAATATTAACAAAAAACATACTGGTTTCATGAAGCTTATGGTTCACTATCCTCTAAATAGAAACATAATTTCGTGTTTATATTTTGATAATCAAAAATAGAAAATGATAAAACTATGTTACAATTCATTTAAGAAATACAGCAGTAAAAAACACGGGGAAGTAGAATGTGTTGAATAATATAATTTACCATCAAGATCAGAATTTATTAACATCAGAAGAGCATCAGAGTTTGGTAAATATTAATTTTTTAGGTGACACCCAATATTTCACACCTTCAAACCTTTATATATAACATAGTCATTGTTCTAATATATTATTCAATTTCAGAAGGCTGGTCACCAACCCGAACCTGTATTATACTAGACCAATTGAGAAGGGTTATATTAAGAACCTATGGTGAAAAAATTTTCAAATCTGTGTACTTCTCTAGGGCACCATTGGATTAGTATTTATGTATTGAATATCATAAATACATACAAGAATCATAATGAGAGAGGGAGGATCTAGCCATAAAATATTTAAATCAAATTAAAATAATCTTTTATTATTTAAAAACCATTTAGTGTATCGTTTCATAGATTTAATAGAATCATAAAAAATCTATATATGAGATGAGCTATGGAGGTCGACATTAGATATGATTCAATGACGTCAACTTCTAACATTAAGATTGAAATCAATGCCAAATAATATTTATGATAAAAAATTCCTACAAGTCAAAACAAAATTAAATTTACGATACAATATAAAAACACGAACTAACCTTTGGTCATGATTGAATGATGATATGTTTTGTAAAGGAGAAAGTGTGATGGCTGATTAAAAATAGAGAGAGAACTGCTAACCAACTCAACTTATATCAGTCATTCCTATAGAGATCATTCGTATTTCTTGTAATTTCAAATCATTAAATTAAACCAACTAAATATATTTGAATACATTGACAAAGGATGTTTAAGATTATGAGATATGAAGGGAGAGAGATATATATTTATATATAGTGTAATGTTTCGATCTCTTGCCAGCTCTTCTCGGTATGCACCTTCTTCTCATTCACTAAATTACGGAGAATCAGAAAAGAAAATAATTCAAAACAAAAAAAATATCATAGAACAAAAATCCCCATGATAATATAAACATAATAGACACCAAATAATTCAATGTACCCATCCTACAAATCTATTCAATAATTATATAGTTAACCAAAAATTTTAATCAATCCATTAATATATTATTCATGTTGAAACTTTTAATATATTCAATGTGATATAATCTGCATTTTTGTTGAAGCTACAAAATTATATATAAATTTATTTTTTATTATGCTGAATAATAACATCGATCAAAAAATTAAATAACATAATATTCCATAATAATTCTAATATTTATCTTGTTTAATAATCATATGTAGAGAAAAATGAATGAAAATTTGAAGGAATAATATGGTTTAATGGAAGACCAAAAGAAACTGGTAAAAAAAGACTTGCAATACTTCGAGAATGTTCCATTGAAGAGTGTACTTATAAAAATCTACAGGTTGGTCAATCAAGAGCCCCATAATTTGTTCAGGGGTCCCATCATAATTAGCATATATATTTTTCTGAACCAGAAGAGGATCCCTATTGTAGTTTCCTAGAAACTCAAAATCAATGTTGTTGTTGTTGTTTATTCTATCCAATGACATCTATGATGTTGAATAGACTATATATTATGCAGTTTAATTAATAAATCGAGGTACCAATCCTTGAATTCCCTTCAATCACTATGCACCTAAATAAAAAAGTTACATCAATCCATGCATGATAGTAACATGAAGGTGATGTCAATAGACCAAAAAACTAAAATGGATCCTGAAGTCAAAATAAATAAGAACCAGATGTTATCTTTGAACAATAATTAAAATCACACATTAAAAAGATAGGATTCATACCCATAAGTTCACATAGATAAACAGAGAGTCATCCTATTTTCCCAAACATGAAAACCATGATCAAATATAAAAAAATATGAAAACAATAAACGAAAGATAGAAATATGTAAAAATAGAATATTAAATAAATTAGAATGTGAATAATTTCTTAAATTATCTTATTCATGGTGAAAAATTGACGAGACAAATAATCGGTTTGTGTATTCATGAATAATATGGGAGAATATATTTATAACTTAAATTTAAAAATCTAAAGGTAATTGGGAAAATGAAAAAATAAATTAAAAAACAAAAAAAATGCAATGGAATAATTATTAGGGAAATAAAATGCATAATAAAATACTATCCATCATTTTGTGTTACACATCTTTTATTTTGCATCTCTCTATAATAGAGCCCTTATATAAACATGTAATGCCTCTTAATATATATCAAATAAAAAATGAAATAAAAAGTGGAACAAAGTAATAAAATGTTGGTTATGAGAAAATAATATTACTGAAATATTATCATAGAAAGTGTACTATGTATAATTGATGAATTCATAATTTGTGAAAATATATTTATAAAAAAATTTGTAAAAAGTTCAAATGGAAATATGAAATAGACGTTATGATAGTTACTACAACTGAGTAGGCCAGAGTACTCTATCCACCCATGTAATAGTGAAACCTATGATTTCCACTGTCAAATACAACATCATAATAAAATTTGGCAAACAAAATAAAAACATAGAATCAATATAAAATCAACGATACATAAGAGAAACAACCACAATACTTATAAAATAAACATATAAATGTATGTGGAAGAAAATTATAAGGAAGAATAAAAAAAATGGTATATGAGGATTTCAAAACACTTTTCTCAGAGTAGACCTATTATAGATCGGTGGAAGTTTATTTTATCTGATGATAGAATGTTCTAAATAAATGTTGACATAATGGAAGAAGTATATCCTTAATTATTGAAACATGAAAGAAGAAGTATTGAAAAAGATTACGAGAAATTCATATGAATATAGTGAAACTTAAAGGTGAATACTAGAGAAAATGTTTCTTAAAGAGATAGGGATACAAAATTATTGTATGAGAGATGAGTCTTGTAATGAATTGAAGCTTTGAAATGTGGAAATCCTGACACATCTTCGAGATATTTGAATGAAAAAAATATGTAATTTCAAATATAGGGTTTTTTGTTAGTTCTATAGCTAACATCAGGTTGTGTAGGTGATGAAGATTCAATGAGGAGTTCCTTTAACAGAATGAGATAACAAGATCTAGAGGTAATAGAGTTCATGTGACTTGTTATAGGATAAAAAGTAGGAAACGATAGTCATAAGCGAGGAAGATCGTATGGTTGTATGTAGGTGAGGATTTTTTTGTGGATTTAGTGAGGAGTAGGGTATATCAACATCTCGAGGTGAGGTAGTGGTTAGGTATTCAATAGGTGGATAATGAGGCATGAAAACCCTAATAGGGAGGGAATATTGGTGAAAGTGTGGGTGGGGTAGTTAGATCACCTTTAATATAAGCATGATTATGGAGGGAGGAAATGTAAATTTGGTGACGTGGGAGATCAATTGGGTGAGACGTAGTCAAAAAAGTCCACCTTTAATATATATATATTCCTCAACAGGTGATATTTGACGATTATGTGATTCCTATATTGATGTGACCTTGGACCCTTTGCGAGATCCATTACTATACTATTATCACACTATAATGTGGGAATATCTTCCCTACTACGTACCACATATAGTTTTTGGAAGAAGTTATAAATACAAATAGATTCTTTATCTGCATTATAAGCCTCTATATACATGAAATCCACTATATAATTGATTGAAATAGGATACTTTGAACTCTTTCTTCTCGCAACTCCTCTATTGAGACTGAAGACATATTCTGACTATAAATTTAGATTATTTTGATCTATTTATAATGTTGTATCAATATATCACCTGATGAATAGTTCCATATATCCTCCATATATAAAGAAAATATCCATAATATTTCTTGGATACATAAGGATTAACTTAATAATAAACCAATTTTTTCTTCCATAGCAGCTTGATATCAACCTACCATTCTTAAATCATATGAAACATTAATTGTAGAGCATAACATTGAATACATGAGAGATCTTTTCAACTTTTCAAATGAGATTCTACTCATTATCTCTCTCTTTCTCTTATTTTGAATGAGGACACTTTTTCATATATAGATGTATATAATGTGGCACTGGAACCAATCCCATATTATATATTTTATGCTAAATTTATTTAATATATGGTTAGTGTATGCAATTTGACCTAGTACATGAATCCTTTTGGATATATCATGAATGATCTTGATTCGAAGGATATATGGTACATCACCCAAGTCCTTCATCCAGAAACACTTGTTTAACTCGACCATAAAAGACTATAATACTAGTATTTTATTTCATATATTTAATATATATAATCAATATATTCTATAAGAAATATGACCTAGTACCACTAAACCACTTGTAAACACATGGCTAACATTCATTATTTAGGGAACCAAATTATATTATGGAATTATCAAATTGAATGTTAAATGAGTGAGATGATTTTATTAACCCATAAAAGGATATATGGACGTTTTATATGTTATTATAATTTTATGGAGTCCCAAACTCTTAAGGTTTTGTTATATTGATGACTTCCTGAAGGTTTCTATTAAGGAGAATTGTTTTGAAATCCATCAGGAATGTTTTATAATCAAGGAATTATGTTATATAATGTAAAATTTTTAGGAATTTTGACAATGAAAATTAAGAATAGGTTTCATAATAGTAAATACCTTGACATTATTTAAACATATTTTCTATTATCCTTACTTTTAAAGTAATTAAATTACCTTAAATGGCCATTTTCTATTGATTACCAATTTACACCCAAATTGATTTATATCAATTTGATGATAATCCTAAACCCATTCTTTGTTCTATTACATAGAATCCTTCTTAGAATTTACAGGCTATTATAATATATAGAATTAATATCAACATTCAAAGATTATTTACATCTTATTTCTTCTAATATCTCTAGTATGTTTTTTAGGAAAGAGGATCATTATTGTTAACCAGTAATGAGTAACCATCATTGGTGACTAGAAAATCATATCTTTATCATTTTCTTACCTATTTAGTTCCTCTACATAGTACCTATGATTTAAGAGAAAAATATTCCTTGAGGATCCACGAAACCAATTTTTATATTATCCATTTTGTATCTTGAGCATCAACTTCATTGAATTAAATCTTTCTCCCACTATTTATTTTTAGGATCTTCTCCCCCTCAAGACAAATTTCTTTTCTTACAACAACCTCCTTCATATCTAATGGGTTTTATAGATAATATCCCCTTATTTCTTTGTGGATAAGCTGTAAAGATACACATCAAAAATAGGGGTTCTAGTTTGTTTCTAGATTTGGGCTTAAAAAATTTCTTATATCCCCATGCATGAGTATGTGAAACCACAAATATATTTCTATAAATTAACTCATATGGTATCCCATATTCCACCGTAGTTTGTAGTCAATTCATAATGAATTCTACATCATGTAATGTGTATCCCCAAAAGGATAATGGAATAATTTCATGATACATCCTCAACATTACCATATCTAATAAGGCATGGTTCCTCGTTTTACTAACATCATTAATATATGATGTATAAGGAGTGAGTTGGGATATGATCCCACAATTCCATAAGACGTAAAAAAATTCTTGGTTTTGATATTCACCACCTTAATCAGATTGAGGTTTCATTATCTTCTTATCATGTTTATTCTATAATTCATTCTTGAATTATTATAATTTCTCACAATATTCGAACTTATACCTCATTCATTATACAAATCTAACCATTTAATTTAATTTAATTTATCAATCCCTTGCTACTTTATCAAAATATAGTATCTCCCACCACTAGTTTCAAAATATTCCATCTCTTAGATATCCTAGTGGAAAAGATCCATATATCCTTTATCATAACCCACATAGAGGTATGACATGAGACATTAAGGTATTTTGGTGGTAATAACATTCCAACAACATTAAATCACAACTCCATTTTTAATTGAGTGGACTCCCCAATTCCAAAATCCTAGATTAGTATTTCCTCAATGTTTTTCCTACTAGTTTCACTAAATCTCTCAAAGTTGATTAACACATAACAAAATATAGGTTAAGTTGAATCAAAACTCAATATAGATATTCTTTGACAATTGAATTCACCCTGATTGAGGTTGGTCAAGCGCTTTGAATTATGGTTCTATTTCCACCCAAGCAGTGGAGGGCTATACTGACAAAATATTTTCTTTTTGTGATTTTTATCATTATGTGTAAACATCCAAATTTATCTTTTCACATTATATTAAAAATTAATTGAATTTTACATAAGTGATTATCCATGTCTTTATAAATTTTACACGTATTACAATATTTATTTTACACCCATATTTCATTCATGATAATTATCATATTTATTGATTTTAATATTGATAAAAAATTAACTGTGCAACCAATAGAAATTTAATAAAAAAAGTTGAATGACCATTAGATACTCTAATTGTTGTTTTGGGTAGTACACAATAAAGTAGATCTTTAAAAAGGAAATTAATTACTATAACCAAGAATGGTTTGAGTTGTCACATTCCACCAAAGCTACTATGTTCCTCCTCAATTGGTTATGTATCAACTCCGAACATGAACCACCTCTACTCTCCTAGGAGCTCCATCCATTACAAAATCTTACCTACACATAGGTAATATGAAATAAATTATAGTTTAATGAAGGGATTTATATAAAATAAATAGTGGTTACCCAGACATTTACATAATGATAGGAGACAAATGACTTGAATATCATTATTTAATTTAATAAATTATTACATAAACCATGTGATAATAAATTAAATAAACCAATCACATAAACATGATAGTATATGATCACGATCAGCCAAAACTTTTTAAATAATAAAAAATGTAAACCATACAAAATTCACATCAATTCATTCATCATTATTAAGATAATCATGCTTGAATTAATTCAATTAATTAATTCTATTTATCTTAATGACCACCCAAATTCTAATAGAGATATCTATCATAAATTAAATATTAAAAATAATTGGACTGAAAAGTAATTATAGAATATTACATGAAATTAATTGAGTATTTATTAATTTTTCTAACCTTATTACATAGTGAACATGTCAAATGGAGGGGTGTTATTTGTTTTTTAATGATGTAAACAATAATTATTTATAAAATTTAATTCTTTTGTTTACTAAGAGATGATATGACATGTAACAATGAGTTACACGCCATGTTAGTCATCTGAAATGAATCTTAGATGAATTCCTAGAGGCCTGACTTGTAACTTGAATGGATTAACCAATATGTACTAATGAGCTCTGCATCTTGCATTCTGCTTTTCATGTGTCTACGTAATTGACCAGTGACTCAACACATTCTTCAGATGTTTGAATTAATGAGTCACATAGAGTGTACATCATCTACACTTCTTGTGTCTCATTAATGATACATAATATCAGTATCACATGATGTATTCCCTTGGATTTTACTACACGATTAGTGAAAATTTCACCGCTAAACCTTGTAGACCACATGACGTGTATGCCAGCTACATGACTTGTGGTCCAACAGTTCCAAGATATCCTAAAAAACATGTACTATGTATTAAATTGTTTTCATGTCATTATTGATTGGTATTTTGTGAATCCTATGACACATCTAGGTGTAATAAGCTTTGGTATATGACATGTACTTTCGGACACACGTTGTGTATCAATGTCTAATGGATAGAATCCATAGAACCTCCTAATGGAATATTCAATCATTATTTACATACTATTTTATATGTTTAAGATGATATAAAACTTTAATTAAGGTAAATAATATGGAAAAAATATTTTAATTAAGCTTCAAATTAAAGAGAAAACTATATAGAAGTGAAAAACTAACAAAAATTGTGTATAATCGATCATTGAATAATAAATTATTATAAATTATTATATGACTCAACTCTGTTAACACTTAAATGTTCTAGGGTGTAGTGGATGTGGTCCCACCTATATAAAAAAATTTCCATCAACTTCTTCATATTTCTCCTTAGAACTAGATAAAAGTTCATTTTCAGATCCATAAAGGCATTATCTTTTCATTTATAATTGATATTGGGTTTATTTAATTAAAGAGATAAATTTTTTTGAATTATTTATTCATTGATGAATCAATAGACCACACATATTTTACCATCATTTATTTAGAAGAACCAAGTTCATATTCCCAATAATGGAGATCTAACCATGCTACACAAATAACTAACAAGTGCCATAGAATACAATGGATTCTATATTGGATTAATTTATCACTTATGATGATCATTTTTATCACAACCAAACCTTTCAAGGGAGAAGGAATTATCTCCAATTAAAGAGGGGAATTTTTTTATCACCATCATAGGGTTATAGAGAGGGAGATTACTAGGTCTTGAGAGGATTCTCTATATTAAAAATTAAAAACAATTAAAGAATATGGTAATAGGGATTAAAAAAATTTCATAACCAATTTTATATGTTTTTAGGTATTGAAAATAAATAATTTCATAAGTGTCCTTATTATTTTCATAATTATAGAAAAATTCCACATTTAAATAATAATAATAACAACTTCTTAACATTCTCTAAAATCATAGATAAAATAATCATATTTTTCTTTAATGGATAAATAAAATTTATTTAAATAATATTAAATATTAAATTTCTAATTAGGTCATTAAACTTGATCCATTAATCCTCCCAAATATTTATCAGTTTTTCAATAATGACTGCTTATTTAATTGAATAAATACCACTAATCTATAAATGAATAAAAATACTAATATTATATTCACTGAATCTAGTGAATACATATTTGTTAAATATTTATATAACTAAATAAATAAATAATTTTTTTATTGTGAATACACTAGAATAAATATTTTTTTTATATTCATGTAATTAAATAAATATTTACATAGTGAATATGTATTTATTAGATATTCAACATGAATATGTACTATATCAAATAATCAATTATTGAATAATTATAATCAAACTCAAATGAATAATTATTAAACCATAAACATGAATAATGTTTTTCCAAAATGTCAAATTGATATAGAATTTAATTGAGGTCCCAAATACACTTAGTGCATGTGGCTCTAGGAACCTTTATTAGTGGAATTATTCTACACTACCAAAAGCACATAGTTAGCATCTTGGAATGCACTGATGACCCCATCGAGAAAAAAGATAATGTTGTAATGACATATAAACTCCTATGAAAAAATATAGTGTAATATAATCACTTTATCTCAATATCCCTAATCAATTAGGTTGTATTCTAGTTTCATAAAATAATATTATTGATGTATCTTTATCTGAATTTCTTGAAATGAAGATGGTTAAAACATCACTATGACCCTGGTAATAATTATTCTGCTCAATTCCCATCAAATTTATTGATATATCCACTTTTGTTAATTAACACAAGAGAAAAATACTTTCTCAAATTATTCATTTATACAACATCTTTCATGGTACACCCAACATATCTTACTTCACCATTAGAAAATGTTATCACAGTTTTCATCAACACATCAAATCACATGACTTTTAATATGAATTAATAAAAATATTAAAGTCTAAGGATTATTACACTCATAAAAAAATTTAATATTTGATGAAACATATAACTGTTGATTTCTTATTAGTGGGACATGTTCACATATTCTCTTATTCTAGAGATTACCAAGGGTATGTTATAGTGTCTCAAAGTCATATAAGTATCCACCATTGATTTACTATATAATTTGTATCCCATTAATTGATATCATATATATAGAGAAATTATATTTACGAATACATTAATTTCACTTCTAGGTTATCTGTTTTGAGTGGAACTATTTTTTCCTTTCAGTGAGACAATTAGACTTAGGACATTATAAGATACCTTGTGATGATGACAAAAAATCATGATGTGATAATATATTTTATAAATATTCAAATACATGAATTTAAGTAACCATAAAGTACCATTATGTTTTTTCTAGGGTACTGGATAAAACATTTGAGAAAATTGGGTCATCCCCTAATACTATAAGAAATGATTTCTTAGAGAAGACACTTTATGATATTCTTATTACAATGAAGATTTATCAAGAAATATCCATTAAGATGCATAGATACTAGTTTTTGGAAAAATTTATTATTATAAAATTTGTTAAATTTGATTTAATACTAGGAATGGATTGTTTCATAATGTATAATGAAATAATTTATTGCTGATTGAAGGAGATTATTATTTGTAAATGGGGAATATAATCCCTTATTTTCAAGGGTAAGAAATCACCTCCTGTGTCATTTCTAGTCCCACCTATAGTAGCCCACCTTAAGGAAATTATGGTTGATGAGGAAGAGAAAAAACTAGCTATTTATGGGATGTATATCATAAGGATACAGGATATACCCATTGTAAAAAATTTATTATTTAATTTCCATAGGAATCACCTAGTCATCCACCTAAGCATGAAATAGAGTTTTCCATTTATATAATTTCTAATTAAATACCAATATCTAAAACTCCCTATATAATGAAACCAATGGATTTGGTACAGTTAAATAAATAACAACATGATTTTTGTAATAATGGATTTATATTCTCTAGTGTTTTGCCTTCGATAGACCAAATCTCATTCTTGAAAAAGAAGTATGAGTCTATGAGATTTTTCATTGATTATATGGAGTCCAATTTCATTACAATCATAAAAAAGTATCCTTTACAATGATTTTATGAAATATTTGATAAACTCAAAGGAGATAAATAAATTTCAAATATATAATTCACTCTAATTATCATCATTTATGGGAAAAAAGGAGGCTATACATTAAAATTCATAAGATATATGAAAATTACGATTTTATGGTAATACCATTCATATTAACTAATGAACCTTATATTTTTATTCATCTAATGAATTGAGTATCCAAGTATTATCTTGATAACTTACTGTATCTATTCATCAATTAAATCTTGATATACTAATAAAACAATGAAGAGGTTGAGAACCATATATGAATAATTCTTGATACCCTATGAGAAAAGGAATTCTATGGTAATTTTAGTCAATGTGAATTTGAGACCCAAAAGTTTTAATTTTATTAGATATATTTTTAACAAGGATGGAATATCTATTTATCTGTTAAATACAAATGTAGTTAAAGAATGAAATACATTGATGAATAAAACCTAGAAAATGCAGTTTCCTTAGTTTAACGGGTTAGAAATAATGATTTATTAAAAAACACTTGATTGTCTCTCCTATTAACCATGTTTACATTAAAAGTGGTTAAATTATCATGATGTAGTGATTGTATAGAATTTTTTAATAGATAAATGGATGATTTATTAATGTATCAGTACTAAATTTATAGATAGTAAATGAAGGATGAGTAATATATTGAAATTAATTAAAGAAATGACAGGGTTTTTTCCTTATGAATAATGATAGAGTGGTTTCTTATGCACCATGGAAATTGAATATCCATAAACATAACTATCTAGATCATGAAATTGAGTTGTAAATATTAATTTTTTCATTGATGGTATGATTGCACTATCTCTATGGATATGGATGTAACATTTTTAAATACCATTTTTTTGAAGTATATATTCTCTTTGAATAAGCTAATAACGAGGAATCAAATATGGTTAGAGATCCTCAAGGATAATTATTTCTTAAGACACTATCAACCTGGTAAGGTAAAGAAGTTGGATGATTAATTGAGTAAAAGGAATCATGAAGTTATGACCATGATAATGATTAATAAGGATCCAATTTTCTAGGATCTAGTAATGATAGATATTGTATTTTTTGGGAAAAGGGATACATAATTACCGTTCCAGGAAATTAATAAAATATATTTACTAGAAATAAAAAAGAAGACCCAGTAGTATAAAAAGTATTTATAAAGGATGATTAGAGTAAAAATGCTAGGAAATTGGTAGAATTTATCTATAAAAATTAAGTGTAGAATTTTAGAAATAGGTTTTGTATTCTATCGATAAATTTACTAAAGATGGATCTACTAGTTGAAAAACTTAGCTAAAAGTTTCTATATACCTTGGTATCAAAAATATATATAGGGATTTATGAGAAATATTTAGTGGGATTATATGTCATAAGAAATTATATACTATTTTCCTAGATACATATATTACCAACATATATAGGATGAATAAGAACATCATAATGAGTCAATAAACCATTTAATATACCAATATAGAAGAGGTAAAATATTAAATTTTATTTTTTCATTTTACATAAAAAAACTCTATGAGAGAATGTTTCTATAATGGTCGTTCTCTATCACCATACCAAGTTGAACATTTATTAGTAGTAAGGGATGACCTACCCCTTGAGATATATTCCCAACTCTATATTAATACAATTTCGAGTCTTCATGAGGAGACTCTATCAATAGTATATGTTCTTGACCATTCATTCACATTGAAATTCTAGAAGAGTTTTCATAATGCTCTTAATGCAGAAGTACATTAAAGAAAAACCTATCCTTCCCAATTGAATGGTATATCCAAAAGGATTATCTAGAATCTACAATAAATAATAATATAATATTCTCTTTCCTTATGAGGATATTTGAATAGTATCTAACACTGGTGGAATATTCAGATAATAAAATCCTCCATTTGAGCATCCAGATGACATCTTATAAGGCACTATATGGGAAGATATGTCTTACTCTAACTTGTTTGGAAGAATTTAGGGAAAGGATGTTAGTAGAATCCAAACATGTGTAAGAGATAACCATGAATGTATAAATTTTCTATGATTACATCAAAGTATACGAAAGAATAAAAAGGTTATGTACTGATAATAGAAGGAAATACATAAACATTCAAGTAGGGATTCTATATTTTTTTAAGGTGTAACTATGGAATGAAGTTGTAATATTTGGTAAAAAGGGGAAGTTAAGATCTAGATTTATTGGCCCTTTTGAAAATATAGAGATAATTAGAATTGTATCTTACCAAATGTATATGCCACCCAACCCTTTTAAAGAAAATGAAATATTCCATGCTTCATTATTAAGAAAATACATATTTAATCTAACACATATACTCACATATGATGGAATGGAGTTTTAAATAGATATTTAATATGATGAAAAACCATTAAAAATTGTAAAAAATAGAGATAATGTTATTTGGAATCAATAAAATCACCTGGATAATGTACTTTGGATAAATGGAAGTATAGAGGAGGAAACCTGAGATTCTAAGGAATCTATGAGGAAGGAATACCCATGATTTTTTAGTACCTTACATGTATCAAATCTTGAGGATGACATTATTTATGTGGAATTTAATACCTGAGGCCCTACTATAGATGATACAAAATATATCCAAAATAAATTGCACAATATGTGTTCTAAAGAGTTTCTATTCATGATTACGAATGTAACAATACCATTTTTTCATTTTATGATATTAAAATATTTTGAGGAATATTTTTGAGGCCAATCATCGAGTCAGCATTATAATCCAGGGCCTAAGGAGGCTTAATGTTGATATAATTAAAATATTAAATATATTATATCTTGACTAAATGGTTTTATGTAATTTTTGGACAACTCCCATATGGAATCTCAGATGAAAAATATGTAGCTCTATTATATCGAAAATGTGGGTTTTACCCTAGGCATAGCATAATACTTCTATGTTTTAGGTGTTTTAATTAAGTTGGTTCATGGGTAGACTAATAATTTAATAAATACATAAATAAATTTGATAATTATTATAACATAGGACCTAATATTTTCTATTACAGCATGCTTATAGAAAATCACTTGTGTTAGCCACATAACCCTAGGGATTGAGAGAGGATTTGAGTTAAGGTATTGAATTTTATTATTTAATCCTCATATCATTTATCCCATGATAAAACATGAATCAATCCTTCTAAAAAATTAATTCATGATTCAACCGTTACTTTATAGGTTCTGATTTATATTAATAGAATTAGAAATAGATATTATATTGATCAATACTAATTATTTTTTCTTCATTCATCATTCTAATGGAAATGGGCAGTGTCAAAACTATATAATGGTCAAGGTTCATTACTCATGTTTCAATTTTTTTTTCATTTCTTCCCCCATTTATTTCATGTTCATCGCAGATATTTTCCGTAGAGAACAATTTAAAAAATACCCAGTGATCAATTTTTAGACAATTATTCTTTAGAAAAATGGATCAATAATGTGTGTTTATTTCAAATTTAAGAACATGTCCATGGTTCGGTGTCAATAAATATAATAAACCGACCCACCATTGACCTCATATCCGACAGAAGGTCGAACCATGACAACCCCATGCTTCCCTCCAATAGGCTTAGTTATGGCGACAAGTGCCGAGAAAGAATATTATAAAATGGCTGGATTTTTCTTAATTTACATTTATTCACACACATAACCATATAAATGAATATTTTAAGATGAATAATATAAGACACCAAAATCAATATTTAATCATATAAGCAATAAAATCCAGGGAAGGAATTATATAGTGATAAAATAGAACCAAATTGTGAAGTGAAAAAATAAACGACCAACCAAAAAATAGGTCCCATCCTAAATAAACTGGATATAATGATATCTGAAAGGGGATGACTATACATATCCATGTTCGACCACTGTACAAAATCAATGCACCTAGATATCACTATACTACACCAAAGTCACCCATGTTCTATCTATCATTTGTATAAGATAAGACACATGTAGGAAATGCCCATGTTGGTGTGAGTATATACATTTCCATTATGATGTTCCAAAAATCTAATAGGAAGTGACAAATAGATACAAAAAAGTATTCATTTCAACCCAATGAAGGAATTTCAATCATAAATTGAGAAAAAACCATAAATACCAAAGTATGCTCAATAAGAAGCCTACACATTGGAGAAATGGGATCACCATTACCGCAAATATGAAAAAGATGATTAATATTTCAAAAAATCCAAAGGTGAATCATTGATTCCTAGTATAAAAGGAATCCTCACTATAATATGTATGGAGGGGACCACTTCTCACTACTACTCTCCACAGTTTATGGAGACACAACTCCCATGGAGGACCCACACACCGCCAGAGCTTGAAGATATATGAGTATTTTTCCATAGCTACTAGACCTATGCCTAGTGTGTGAGAGTACTGTCTCTATCTATATAAATAATATGGGTGAACCATTACTCCAGGGAATAAATGAATTATTAAACATGGAATCTCTTTGATAGTATGGGAAACCCATGCCCTAGTGTGATAGGGGAGTACTGTCCATAAATTTTCATATATGATCATACCCAGAACACTTTCATCATTGAGTACCACCAAAAGAATAATCATTAATGGAACATATCATATAATATCTCATATTCCAAAAACAAGGATACTTTCTTATTCTAAATGTAAAACTATTCCAGATAGGTGACTCCCAATCCATAATCGTAGTACAAATGAAGGAGATAGGAGAGGAAGAAGTCAAAGGAGGGAATTAATGGTGTGTATGGGGACCCACACAACGTGTGACCCTAAATCATTTTCTATTTAGGTTATTATATAGAAATTAATTATAATCCATGACATATTACATATCATGTATGGCTTATATATGACATATCTCAACCACTCATGGCTTTCCCATACCCTCCAAGTCATGCCCATGTACTTTAGGTTGTGCCCGTATACCTCGACATGCTTCGGAACCGACCCATGACTATGTACTCATAGAGTACACAAAGTTTCCTCTAGGATGGGTTCATGGGTGAGTTCCATATGGAACATGTTCTATCCACTCTAGGAGGGTCATATAGTATGTGGGCCCAGCCACACGGTGTGTGATCCTTAACTCTAATCAAACCCTAGCAATCTTCTAAAATTAGGCATACAACGTGTGTTCCTATGAAATGAATGATGTTTAATTTAGTTTTTCCTAGAACCTCCATATTTCAATCAAACTTTCAATGTTTATGATTTCCACCACTTAACTCTCTTGTTTACCACCAAAATTGGAAGGGAAATCCCCTGACTATCGATTCCAGCCCTCTAATAGTTGAAAATTTGATTCTGATCACACACAAGATGAACTACCATGAATCCCATGCACATTCCGTTTCGATCAAATCTTGTGGATCCTAGATCCATGAAATATCACCTGATATCCACCCCAATCAATCTAAATCACCAGTTTTTTATGCCCACAACCATCATTAATACTGTGGTTGAATCACGTTCAAACCTAACCTAAAATATTTGATTATGGAATTGTGATCCAATTATAAATAAAACAAATAATGGATGGGGGGAATAAAGAATTGTGAAAATTTATCTATCCAATCATTATTTACTAATGATCATAAATCATGGAAATCTAGGGTGAAAATCATGATGTATCAAGAATGAAATAAATAAAATAATTTAAATGAGCTCATGTAAAGAACATGAAATCATATAATCAAAATAGAATAATAAATCAATTATCAATATTTTAATCAAAATGGTGGAAATAAAAAATTTATGAATTTATATTCAGTTATGGTGAAGAATGTGTTTTCCAGTGATGATGAAGGCATGATGCGTTCACTACCTCTTGATCCACCTCGATCTAATAAACCCCCATAAATTTAATGTGATCCACTAATGAATAATGCTCATAATCCTTTGAATTATACTTTGGTTTATGAGGCTACCCCTGGAAAATTGTTATAAAAATGAATTTATAGAGGTAATTAGGTCATGAGAATTTACATGAAAGAAATAAAATAAATTATTTATTTTAATTAAATGCACATCCAATTAATAAATTAATTGGACGTTCAATACATACCAACCATAGAACAACCTAGGGTAAAACCCATGTTACGTAATCAACCATGGTAGTAGATTACTAATCCAGGACACTATTCACAAGTTATTTCACTATTTTAGTAAAAATACACTTTCTTGATTTTAATATTTTTAATATTTTTATAATAACAATTTCAGGGTCATTGGGCCTTGAAATCATGTATTGTATCAGTTCCTAGATCCAAGAGTAATTTTCAACATATTTAAATGTCATATAAGAATTATCAGGGTCACTTAATTCAACACACTTTAAGGATATTCCCCCTGAAATCACAAGACATCCAAAAATTTGGGGATATTGGGCCCGCATTTAGTTCTCCTTCTTGCAGATTTTCTCTTAAATTCTATTATGCTATCACATCACACAGACAAAGGGAATGTTCCATCCTTATAGGATCCTCTCCTATCGATCATTGATTTATATTAGGTACTTAGAAAAGGTATCTTAGTCCTTAATGTCTATCTCACCGCATTCATTGACATGAATAAAATCACTCATGTTCCTCCTCAGCTACCAGAAATTGATTATATCATGCACATACTCCATCTGTGTTGGTGAGGATAGGTGGTAATAAACCTCACAAACTATTTATAGGACCCCTAATGACCTGATTATCCTTGCGGATAAATTTATAAATTAAAAAACCTCAAAAATCCTATCATGGGGATATTAATGGGAAAACATGATATCCCTACTCAAACACCAAGGTTATATGACATCAATATGCATAATATTTCTTTCAGATATGGGATATCCTCATCCATTTGTGGATCACCTGATCCTTCTATATCATCGCCTTCACCACCTCTAACTGAATAATAGATGTCTCACCAAACTTAGTTCAAGGTATGGGTTACCTATAAATTATCTTATACAGGTGATCAAAAGGAAACATACTAATAGTAGAGTGATATCTATAATTATAAGTAAAATCTATCAATGGAAAGTGATCCTGTCATCTTTCAACAATGTTTAACACACAAGCAATCAGTATATCCTCCAATACCAAGATAATCTTCTCAGTATTACCTTCATTCTGGGGGTGAAACATTGTTATCATCTTTAATACGGTCCCAAATTCCTCCATCATAACACTAAAAAATGTGACATTAACTGCACCTCATGATCTGAAACATTTTTTGAGGTTACCCCATGGAGATAGATGAAATCATGCATGTACAGTTACCCCAAACACTCCATCTAACTCTATTACATGATAGAGAGGAATTTATCAAATGTGATTAGTTGGTCAACTAACCACCAGATGGAATTATAACATAATTGTATCTGTGGGATTAATGTAATGATTTACATGTATATTCTACCCCATTACAACTTTGGTATCTCAAGAGGTTGTATCAAACCTACTGGGACCTGCAACACATCCTTCACTGGATGACATATCAGACATTGCAAGATAAAATCGGCTATCGTCCACTAAATTCCAACCCACTAAAAAAACCATAGATGTTCCTGGTGTATCTTTACCAAATAAATATGTAAATTAGATGGGAAGTGTGAAACTCCCCCATCACCTTATCACCTTACATGACTAGAACCACCATCCATCCCTAGAAAAGAAAAATGTGCTCCACCGATTATTGAATACATTAGGTGAATTCCCTAAAGATATCAAGTCACGTATAACCTCATAGTAGATTTCTCCCAAATGGATTTTTCTCACACACTGAAGGAGTGGCAGAGACAACACTATCGGCTGAGGAAAAGGTTCAACCCTCTCCTTTACTAGGGTAATCTATAATGAATAGAACTACTCATAAACCTCCACCACCTCTTAGGAATGATACTTCTTGCTAATGGAATATGCCAAAATATTTCCCACTCTATGATTATAGACTATCTTAAAGTCATAGTCCCATAGGAACTCTATCTAGTTCCTCTATCTTTCATTAAGATATCTCCAAGTGAATATGTACCTGAGACTCTAGTGGTCCAAGGAAACAATAATGTGATCACCAAGAAGATAGTTCCTTTACATCATCATAGTGATGACTTCCGCTTCCAACATTAGGAAATGATCCACATATTCATACTAATGGGGTCTTAACTTCCTCAACCCACATTCCATATCTTTGTGACTCTAAATAAATATATGACCAAGGTTATCTCTATAGTCTTCCTAAAAGACTACATACTTCATTATCTCCTTTGGTAGTCTCGATGTTAGAGCACTAGTCAACCTCTACCTCATATTCTTTAAGGATCTCTAACATTTCTCAGTTTATGAAACAAACCACCCTTTAGATGTCAGGGTGGTATAAGGGGTTTCTACTTTGGAAAAGTATAGAATGAACCTCATATATTACACCACCAATATAAGAAAGATCTGCACCACTATAACACACATGGGTGGATCTCAAGAAAGAACTGCACCAATTTTCATCAAGTCCATAGCTAAACCATGATCATAAAAACTGTTCCATAAAAATTGAATCTCATTGATCAAGAATTGAAACTTTGAGGGATTAACATAAATATGGTGATCCTAGAGTAATTTTTGGACCATGATCATGTGATCTTCATGATCCTCATCTAACCCAAATTAAATGAGTATGACATCACTAAATATAACCACAAATCAGTCAATGTATGGCTAAAATACCTGGCACATCAATGTTATTAACACAACAAGGGAATTTTTCACAATAAAAGGAATCACAAATAAATCATAGTGTCTATTGTAAAATTGAAATTTATTCATTATAATATTAGCCTAAAAAACCCTCAAAATACTGTATCTAGACCTACGATCGATCTTCAAGAACCAAATTGCACCTATCAACTGGTTGAATAGGTCTTCAATCCTTGTTAATTGGTACTTGTGATCTATCATTACATGGTTTAGTTAATTATAATTAATAAATATCCTCAATCCTAGATATATCTTTCTCAAAAAAAACTAGATCTGCCCAAGGGGACATAATGGGTCTGGTAAATCTCTTATCTCAAAGGTTATCCAATTGAATCATCATTTCTTGAAGTTACATGGGTTCATCTAATATGAAAACATATATATAAAGATATCAATAGTAAAATTCTATGTAGAAGTCTATCTCTTGCTTTATAATTTTTCGCAGAACATACTCCAATAAGACATACATAATTCCTCCATTATCATAGGAGACTAAAATCTCATAGAATCTACTACTCTAATGGTTATACTATCTAATTGATAAAGAACCACCTGTATCTTCAAACTCATGAGCTATTCTAAATCTACCTAGGATTCCCTCTCACCCTAAAATAAAAATTCCGTGATAAACCATTGGGTTCAATATAACCCTTATTGGTTGAATTAATCTTGGCATGTAAATTAGGCATTCAATCCATACTGAGTAAAATATGTTATCTCCTCACCGATGGTCATGGGAAGATTCCATGTGGGGATATTTATCCTCCAAGATTCAGGTCACACTACCAATATGAATGCAGGACTTCTGATCCACTCTACCAGAGCATCCAAGAATAAGGGTTTATCTAAAAGGATCCATTGGTATCTTTAAGACATTATTAGGGGATACATCCATGGAAATTGGATTACGATGGCATACCAAAATTTAAAGTAGATAAAATATGACATTAGTCATACTTTGATCACCCTTATAGTATTAGGGTCACAAGACTCTACTACTTGAAGATATATTTCCCCTCTCCCATATATGATATTTATCTAGGGCCTGCTAGGAAACATTGAAAAATCAATGCAACCTCAAATATACAAGTCGAACGATCTCATCCTCCACACCTCAAAAATATTCACATTGGGTGACACTTACTATCCCACAAAGTTTTCATCATGTTAAAAAGATGTGTCATGGTGGGGAAAGTTTCCCTCTTCCTTTTATGTCCAAAGTCACCTCAATGATCACAAATATAGGTATTTAATAATTCCATTTATTTCCCTTGATATTTATCTCCACCAAGACCACTATCAATTAGTGTTTCATCCTAGTGGGACTTCCACACTATAGTATCATCCCAATCCTCTACTATCTGGGAAAGATGATCCCGATCACTAACAATCCTCGGAAATATCTATCTCTGAATCCTATGGTGTGCACCTATAACTAGTGTGAAATACTCCAATACCACTATATACAATGATTCTCACCAAGAAAAATGGTCTCTAGTCCAATCTCTCTATTTGTTGAGGTCTAAAAGCTGGAAAACCTAAAACACTTCCTTGAGGTTATGTATCTTCAAGAAACCTTAGTGGTCACTATTTCTAGAACTAATATAACATGATAATACTTTTAGAACTATCTTACTACCATATTAGAGTCTTTAAATAGCCATCATGTAGATGAAAATTTACTTGGACCACTCGAGGTGGGTCCATGTGCTTCTCAACAGGAGGCAGCACTGCTCATTGCTCACCTAGAGGTAACACATTGTAAAAGGGTCCCTAAAATAAAACCTCAACACTCAAATGATCATTATCATGAAACTATCACAAAATCATAATAATATTTCATCACTGATTCATCTCAATAGTTATTAAGATGTACAATGGTTAAAGAGCATATCTAGGTAGATGAAACTATAACAAAATATTGGAACAATGGTAGTTTAAATTACTGCCAAAATTTTCCATGACGTGTTTTAAAAAACTATACTAATGATAGCATTGAGATACATCCATCTTCAATTTCACCCATTTTTAAATGGTTTCGGAGAATTTTCTAATAAAATTACTTATGGTAATTTAATTTTAGAAGAGTTTTTATTCTAAAAAAATTCCGAGGAGTTAGTGGTGGTTTAAACGAGTGTTAAAAAGTTTCTTACAACATATAGCAGTGATTTAAATAACATCTATATAATAATGTTAAAAAAATGACCTAGGGACTATTAGAAGTGGGAATCAGGGGAAATCATTCTCATCACTACCCTCCCAATAGGTATACTAGGGGGGGGGGGTCATGACATCATTATTGAAGATAGTTAGTATCATTTAGGTTGGAATTTTTTACATAGTGTCTATAGGTTTTATTTCTAATCTTGAAACTAATGGTGTTCTATATTGTTTGGGTATAATTTGTGTGACTTATATTTGATTATTGTCACTATAGTGGCCAAATATAAACTGATAAGGTCTCAATGTGGGATTAGTCCTCTATACATAGGTACAACTGATATCAAGGACCCTCAAACATTGGATATGGTTTCCATAGAAATCATTAATCTATGTGGGAAAGGTATATTCACGCAGTCATTCTTTGTTTTAAATTTTATTAACTTATATATGATGATTTTTTTGAATAAAATAGATAAATATATCATGAAGTTATGTTCTAAATATGGTATAAATACATTTCTAGAGATGGTGATATACCGACATGTTGATTTTCTCTCTCATGTTTCTCAGGGAATCAGTATATTTTATAAATGTAAATTGTGGATAAATACTATGCTACAATTATGTGTTTTTTCTATATAGATACTTGGATACTATCATGTGATTTTATATAATTAATTATTACAAGATACCCACACACTAATTTAATAATCCCTTTATAGTGTTTTCATGTTTCAATTTAGTTGTTCAGGATGTTTTGCATAAATATTAATTTTTTTTCTATTTAAGTTGTATTGAGTAGAGTCATTTTATGGGTTTCCCTCATGAAAAGAAATTAGGGTACCTGCCCATAAATGATCATTTTATTAAAATATTATGTTTTGAAAAAAAATATTAGAAATAATAATTTAATTCTATTAATAATATTAATCAAAAAATTAAATATTACTTTTTTAGAAATATAATTCATATGTTTTTTAACCATATTTTTAACTTAAAATGTATTTGAAAACATGGATAATATAAATATATAAAATTTAAAAATGAGAGGAAATTATTTTTGAGTAAATTATTATTTTTAAAATGTAATTATTTAGTTCTGTTTAAAAAATATCACCAACGAACCCTTTTTTAAAAGCATTTCTAATTGGATATGTTTTTAAACATCATTAGTTTTCTATGTTTCATAAAAAAAATATAATTAGAAGTATTTTTAAAAATTACTCTTATTAACCATGTTTTTAGGAAATATATTTAATTAAAATCATTTTAAAAAACATGGATAATATGAAAAGAATAAAAACACAACTAATATATCTATATTATATCTGCTTTTTTTAATAAAAATATTAGAAATAAATTTAACTATATTTTAAAAAAGGATAACATAATGTATTTCGACAAAAATTTATCCGCGTTGTTGTTAAAATGTTATAGCATTCAATTTTTTATATCAAGTAACTTCTTTATAATAACCTATCACATGAAAAAGAAGATGTAATATCAATATAATATAGTAATAATATAGCATGTTTTTAGTAAAAATATGTTTTTTTATTTATTTACTAGCAATTTATTATTAAGAGTTATTTTACAACTATTTTAAAAATAAAAAACCGTTTTTAATGATTATATTAAATAGGCCATGTCTTTCATTTTATTATTTTTGTTGTGTATGTTTATTTAAATAGAAATATCAAATATGATTGAAGAATGGATATAAATATAGTAAATGGAATGAGATAAATGTTTTAAATTCCTTATATTTCATACATTATATTTATTTGTTTAATTCATTAACAATAATAAAATGAAAAATTAGAAATAAGAGAGATAAATTTTATACTTATACATAGATTATTTTTATACTTCTGATCTATGATAAATATATTTTTGTAGAATTAATATCTTACCTTGTTTTAAATTTCATTATTATTGATTTTGAATGTGTAATATTATGTGATATTATGTAAAGATAAAGTGATAAGGTTAAATTGATCAATCATATTGTGAGTGATTTGATAAATTATTTTTTAGAATTTTTATTTATTATAATTTTGAAGTGACATTTTATTAGATTATTTTAATAATGTAATTAGTATATTGTTTCAAATTAATATGAGTAATTATTAGGATGGGTCATTGTTTTAGTGGAATCATGGATTTACCTATATCTATAAATCTTTTACCATTATTCATTTAACAATGAAAAATTGCATCATGTTAAGACTGATGGTGGGGGTTTATGTGCTATAATTGGCCTATCCTTTATGGATGATTTGATATTTTTAATGACAATATACATTTTCTATCTATATTTTTAAAATATAACTATAATTTTTAGAATGTTATTGAGTGTGGAAGTAGTGTTGGATATGAAACATGATATTTTTATATCTTTAATGGAAAAGGTAAAAAATTAAAATAAAATAAAACTAAAAAATAGTGTTAGTGCATGACTATTACATAATATTAAAGTAAAACGAAATAAAAAATGGCCTTTTAACAAATGAATAATTGAAAGCACCATATCAAAATATGTTTAAGTGTCAATTTTATAGAAAATTATATGACATAGTTGATTGGTTTTCCAAAAAAGAATGAGTTAAAAACATGTTTTAATGTAATTATTGAAATTCAACTACATAGATAATTATTTAAAATTCATTAAATAATAAATTTAATCATAATTTAGAAAAATATTATAAGTTATTATGTGAAGATAAGTTTTTGAGTATAAATAATAATTTATGTGGGGGTTTATCATATTAGTGACAATATCGAGGGCAATTTGTTTTAGTTTTAACTATAATCTAGTCTAATTTATCATAATTATGTACAAAATTATACATATTTATTGATATTATCATTATTATTAATATATAATTAATATATATATTTCTATATTTTATTAATTCAGTAATTTATAGGTAAAACTTATATATATATATATATATATCTATCAGTGTGTGTCAAATTACAGATTCTAATATAATATTTTAATATTAATATAGAATATTATTAGGAATGTGACATAAAATATAATTTAAAAAAGGATTTTATTTAGTTAATATAATTTAACTCATATATATAATTATATTAATATTATTATAAATACAATGACTTTTTTCAAAAATATGTTCCACTGGGTGAATGATTTGACCTTTTCTCTACCACAAATATGAAACTTATTGAGAAAGATAATAACTACATGGGACTTCTGATAGATTTTTGAAGGTACAATAATGGTTTTTTATATATATTATATAAATTTATTAAAGTAATTAATTTTTAGAATTATAATGATACTTTTATGGATGGTATATAAATTATCTTAAAATTAGTTTCATATTCGATACCCATGTATGTTATATTACTTATCTTACTATTAAAAGGTGTTATTAATTAAATTCATTCCAATTTCTCTAATTTTCATGGGGATTCAATACGATGTTTCTTAAAATGTCAATAAATCACATGGGAGAGATGTTGTACCCTTAAATTAATAGGTTGTCAAGGATTTAGACACATAAGAAGTTTTAATCATCCTTTTCTTTCTAAAGAAGGTTTGAATTTTTATATTAAAAATATTTCTCTTTATGAATGAATTTTGATTCCAAAATAACCAAATATGATTGATTTTATCTTAGTCTTAGGTTAATACCAGCTTCCACATATATAATAATTTGGGATAATCATTCAATGCATAGGGTGGCCCGTGTTGGAGGATTAAAACATGAAAAAGTGAAAAAATACTGCACTACCGTGTATTTGGGATTCTTATTATAAGATTGAGTGTTTGGTTGTTCTATCAGAAATATATGACATGATAGATAAAGATATTATGAATGAGGTATTTTTTATATGGTTTTGGAAAAAAAATTATGTTTGGGTCAATAAAAAGAGAAGAATATTATTCTTAGTGTTTTTATCTATTATGAGTTGTTTATAAATTGAATGATTTGGTTTTATAAAATGTATTTTATTTTTATGTTTAAATATGATTATAATTTTACAATAATAAATAACGTAATAGTTTTGTGAAGGTAGATTTTACTATGAAGGTTTATCACTTTAGGGTAATTTGTTTAGAAATGTTCATCTAGGAATCACTTTTTGTATTAATTTTAAATTCTAAATAATATCTATATTTTTGTATACTTTCTTTTAGTCATGGACTGAGTCCATGTTATATTTGATGAAGAATTTTGGGTTCTTGATTATTTCTTATAGATGAATGATTATAGAGTATTAAAAATAGAAATAGTATTAAAATTTGGAAAGATTCAGTGATTAAGGATTATTGGGGTAGGTTTTTGTATATAATTCTTCCACCATGAGTATTTTAGTCAATTATTAGAGTGATTATGAAAGGATAATTTTATAGACAGTTCTTGGAAAACATCATACATGGTTTTATGATTAATATAATAATATTATTCTATTATTTAATACCTTTTATGGGTTATCTATAGATTAGTTCTTTTGGTGTCAAAATATTAATGATATTTGTACATTTTTATTTATATATAATCTGGAAATAAATAATAACGAGTTAGTGGATGATTAAGATCTGAAAAATATATTGAATGTGTATTTACTTTAAATATTCATCACTTATGGTGGAATTGTTTTATAAATTTTATTCCTATAATGTGATTATTATTTCGGAGTCATATTTTTTTCAATAAGTGATTCCAAATTTTCTTGAAAGAGGCTGAGTCACGTGTTAATTCCATTTTTTACAACTACAATGATAATTTTTTTACCTTATAGCCTCAGTTCCTAATAGTTAATTAAGATATTTTTTTTTCAAAATATGCACTCTTGATTTGGGTCATTTCCTTATATTTTTATAATATCCAATATACACACACATTCCCTATGTTTTTTGTATAATATTAATGTTATATGGAAATTTTATTCCTACAAAGATTTTATTTTTCTATGAGTATGAAATATTTTCATAGAATAGGTTGAGTTAGATGTGCATGAAATTTTTTTAATACTTTAAGGTTATAAATATTTCAATTCTGGCCTTATTTACTTATGGTGACATTTGATAAGTTAGTTAAACAAAGAATAAACCCATAAATTGCATATCTTTATTTGATGAGGTTTTATACAAGAGGTGTTCACTTTTACTTGGTTTGTTTGGATATGATTTAACGATATTATCTTTAAAAAATCAATTATTGTTGAACTTTGGTTGTATTAGATATTTGGGATGATGGAAATTTATGTAACTAAATTGGTTAAAGAATTTATTATTAAATAGAGTAATTTATGTTATCTTCGGAAGCCTAATATAATTAATTTTTATAAGCTCAAATTAGGAACTAGTATTTTATAGGAAAAATATTTTTTATTTGTATCATTTATAGAGATTATTTAGACATTTTATCAGTATCTCTGTAAAATTATCTCATTATAAATTGGGGTTCTATTTTTTTTATTTTCCACATGACATGTTCCCTTAAAAATCACCAACCACTTCTACTTAAACCACAATATTCAATATAGAGCACCTTTAAACCATTCATTTATCCTCGTTACATGTTTTGACAGGTTGGGAAGATAATTTAATCATTATACTTCTCATGTTAGGATTGTGTTTGATGATAAATTTTGGTAATTTTATTTCCCAAAAGGACTGTATCACATTAAACTAAATATTTTTTGAACTCACTTTTTTGTATTAAAAAATAATAATATTAAAATTATTATCCATTTTATATATTATTATTAATGTAATATTTTATTAATTTGAATTTTTATTTTATTAGTCGGTAGATGATTGTTGAGTACATTTTAGTATCTATACATAATTTACATATGTTTGGAGGGAGGTTTCTTTTAATTTGTTCATCTGTGGCTATAATGAAATTTCCATTTATTTTCATAAGATAATTGATGTGATTTTCAATGTTTAATTTGATAAGAAGAAATAAATTGAATATTAAATATAAAAAACATATTAGATCGATTTATGGTAGAATTAATCAAATAATGTACGAACCACAATGCCATTTATCTAGAACATAAAAATCAAAATCAATAAATTTTATAATATCTCATTAGTCTTGTAAACAACAAAATGTCTATGTGTATCCATGGGATGTTTGTGTCTTTAATTTATTGGAAGAGATGAAGTTGACCAGATAGTGTGTGTGAATAATGTTTTATAGAGAACTATAGATAAAAGTAAGATAATCATTATAATCTTCCATTGACTAATATATATTTTATTTGGTATAGTGATATTGAAAAATGAATAAGAACATGTGATCCTCTATAAAGTTCCATTACAAATCATGTTATCCACTATGGGAATAACCAACCCACAAAAAGGTGATACGAAACTGGATTATCTGTAACTCTACATATCTCATTAAAAATATATATTCCAATCAATAAGGTATTTGTTATCTAATTCTAAAAAAATATTTTAATTCGTTTATAAATACCACATTTTCATCAAAATTATTTTATATAGCATGTGGTTAATGTTACATAGATGCTATGAACTCATGCATAAGCTTTTGTAATATCTTATTAATTTAACATAAAATTTTATTACTCTTATGGGAGAATGAAATATTTAAATTATTCTACAATTAGATTCACATTAATCAAACATGATCTCAAAATTATATGGACTTTAAAACATTAGAGTTGTTAAAACATAAGCATCATATTACTATTATGTGATCTTTGGAAAACAATATATTTCAATTAAAAAAACATTCCAGATATTTATGCTAATTAATTTAATCATACATGATATTATAATAAATCATAATAGGATATTTAATTTTTTATGTTAATCATACATATCGAGCTAAAATTCTGGTTAAATGTTATATGGTGAGACATGATTCAAGGAAAATGTTTCTAAACTCCTTAAAAATCCCCAATTATATGTAAAACTTATTTAAAAATTCTAAAACACATCAATAATAATTCAATCTAATTTTAAAATCTTCTATATTCAATTATAGATAAAATAAAACAAAACTTCAATAATTCATTTGGTTATTATGGCTCCCCAATTGGATTTATAATAAACTCCAATTACCCAAAAATATTAACTGGATCTTCTCAAAGTGAACCATCCTAAAAAAAATATATAGTATAAAATAATGTTTTTAGATAATTTTATCCCGTAGTGATAAGAATGTTAAATCTGATGAACTTAATTAATTCCCCATTAACCATCTCAAAAAATTATTCCCCTTTGATTAGTAAAAGTAAATTTGTGTTTATCTAATCAGATTTCACATGATTTGTGTACCATCATTCACTTTTATTGAAAATTAAAAATAAATATAGGAAAATACTAATATCCCTCAAGTAATTGGGAGAGGTTAATATTCATTTCGATCTATATCACTTCAATTTTTTGATGGGAAAAGTTTCTGTAAATATGTTAGTAATTTGATTTAGTATTGATTGAAAATCATCTTTAACATATCTATTTGAAAAAAACTCCTCAATAAAATTATATTTGATATCATTATTTATGGTTTTAGATTATTGTATTTGATTCCATGCCAAATTGATTTCACATCAACTATCATAAAAATTGATCAATGTTTTTTTCATTATTTTAGATCTTATCACTACACTTTCATCTAGTTTTTTATAAGGCTATATAGAAACCACATAAAAAAATTCTATGGAAAAAATATTAAAAAAATTTAGTCCTTATAGTTCCAACTTATATAATGTTCTATCAAAAAAAATTCATCAATATGTTGATTTTTCTCATCAATATTCCAGACATAATTTGTTTTAATGTAACCAAATATATCTATATTATCATCAATTTTAAATAGTTTAAAATGATTCATAGTTACATTTATATATCTACATATTTTTTTAGTATCATTTATGTGTTATTATTTGAGATCATATATAAATCATGTATATAAAGTCACTATATAGAATATAGACGTTATGGATTCAATGAGATATAATAGGTTTGCAATAAATTTTCTAAATACAATTTTATTAAAAAATTTCTCTAAAATATATTTACAAAACATTTCATAGGTTTGGATTTTTTTGGAGTAATTTATGGTAAATTTATTCAACAATCCATTAGTATATTTATCATGAGACATGAAAATAAATCTATATTTATGTATAACATGAAATATCAAAAAATTATTTCCTCTACATATTTACGTCTTAAAATATTTCTTCATTTGTATTAAAAATTACTCATAAGTATGATATTTTTCACTAATAAAAATTACTTCTTCAACAAAAGAAATTATAATTAGAGTATTAGGGATCATCTCCTTCACAAATAGGTTGTTGTAAACCATCCCATTAATTAATTTCACATCCTTCAAGCTATTGTCTATCCTTAATACTAGGATCCATGGGTCTAATTCATCCCATAAATATATTTTAAAAAAACTATAAATCCATAATTTTAAAGATTAAATCCTTTTCTTATTTCAATAAAAACTTCTTTGTCATTATCATTGTTCATGAATAAAAATATCAAAACCTTTTTATATATGTTATATTTGTTTTATTAAAATAGATAATAAAATTATGATGGTACGGTTTTATGGAATATGGGAAAATGTTTCTTAAAAATAAAATCCTACTAAAGAGTATCCGTTGTAAAACAATTTGTATTTTTTCTTGCAATAACACATTTATCATTAACTTTTTTTGCGAACACTCACTATGTTCTAATGATGTTCATTACATTTATTAATATAAAATATATCCCAAATAGAAGTTACTCAATATTATCCAAAACCTCATCCATATGATTTATCTATTCATTGTGCTCAAAAATTTTGTCAATAAAATGATTATTAACTTGTGATACTAGTTTTTTTAGTTATCAAATATTAAACTTCTTTTTATTTTTACTGGTGCCTCATAATTCTTAATGTCATTTTCAGTATCAAAATGTATTTCAAAATTTTATACTACTATTATTTACTTCTAGTAAATACATATCTATTGATTCACATCTATATTATTCTTTTATCACATTTTTATAAATTGTATTGATGTTTTAGACAAAATTTATATATGTATCATCATGAAAGTCACTCTAATTGAGTTTATTTCCAATTATTTTTACATTATTATTGTCTAAAATCTGATGTAATTTCTTTTCCAACACTTTTATTATAATATCATTGATAAAAATGATGAAAATTACTTTTACTCTTTCAAATTTGTTTCTAAAATATAATATTTTTTATTTTAATAAATAATTGAATTTTTTTTAATGAATTTCAAAAATGGTTTATTCAAATATCAATTATCATATGTAATTATATTTTTTCTAGGTCTCAATATACGTCTAATTTGAATATATACTACTTTTGAAAAAGCCTATCTGAAGAAGAACATTGATAGTTTGAATTAATCCAATATAGTTATTCTAATGTCCACAAGAATTCTATTTTCTCTCTCCCAATCTCCATTTTACAAGGGTTTGTAAGGTGTTTTTTATTCATATGTAATAACATGATTATAGATAATTAATTTTATGTACTTTATATTATAGTCTCTCCAATTTTCTATTCTCTGATTCTTAGTAAAAAATCCAAATTCCCATTTAATACCACTTCTGAAGATTTTAAATTTTTCTACAAACTATAACTTCCTCTTCGTAAATAAAAAATTAATCATCATATTAAAGTAATAAATATAAGTAATGAAATAAAGATCAAAATAAGTTTAGTAATTTCTTTTTTACCATGATCACCCACTTGGTTAAATACCCTGGGGAGATGAATCGATGTATGATATATTAAAACAACTTTCCCCTATGGATATTTTTTAATAATTAAACAAAACTACATTCTCTGTCCTTCCCCTACAAACATATAAATTGAAATTAAAATATGTTTAAGAAACATAAATTTTACTTTGTTCACTCATAATTATGATATTTGAAGTAGTATATAATATTAATGTTCCAATGTTCCAAATACACTAGAGTGCACTACTATTATAATTTTCTGAGCAAACTCAATGTCCCTCTCGATTCACTTCCAATAAAATTTTGAAAGGTTACTGATCGCTCAATTGAAGTGTGTGAAATGATCATATAGAAGATTAATAAATTTTAACCACCCAGTTAATTATAGAATAAATCATTTTCACTTATATAAAATGAATTATATAATTATATTCAATATTAAATAATTATGTAATATTTAAAATAAAATTTAAATAGTATTAACTAAACTATTTTATTATAAAGTTTTTATTTTAAATTAAAAATTAAAAATTTTAGAATTTTAATGTGAATAAATTAATTTAATTATTGAAATAATAATATCTTAATTAACTTATGGTAAAATTTTGGGATTTTCTATAAAATATTGATTTTTCAGTGAATAGTGAAAAATAATGTTTTTTTTGTGAAAAATTCATTTCTTTTTAATAAATTAATTAAATTAAGTGCTAAATTATGTTCTGAATATGATTTATATTTATATAAGAATAATTTATTTACATATATTCCCCTTAATTATATTTTAATCATCATTATACTAGATTTTAGTATAAGTTTTGTTTTTATATTTAAAATGAGGTTTTTTCTAAAAAATTGTTTAAAAAAATTTCTCAAATTTAATTAATTAAATAAAAAATAAATTAAGATGTTTTTAAATAAAATTTATTGATAACACATATATAATTAATAATTAAAATTAATGAAATTATGATGACTAGAGATAAAGTTAATATAAAATCATCTTATGCTTGAAAAAATTTTTTCTTGAAAAATAAATTTTTCATTATATCCACTAATATAATTTTGAATAAAATTATTCAACATAAGTGAATTGAAATATAAAAAATAAGTAAATTTATTAAATAATCCTAATTTATAATATATAAAATTTTCAAATTAATTTATTTTATAATAAATATTTTAAAATTTTAAAATATTTTACCGCGGTTAAGGAAAAAATAGATTTATCGGAGGGTTGACCAAAAATATAAGGGTATAAATGATCTCAAAAATTGTTTAAATTTTATTTTAATGATATATATATACCTTATACCATATAATTCTCATTAAGGGTTCATTTTTGGGTCATGTGTCATGTAAAAAATGGGGGTATCACTTTCCATTTTCAAATATTCTAACTGTGTTTTCTCCTATACCTATGAAAGGCCACCCAATATATTCTCTTATTCAGAACTCCAAATACTTTTATTTCATCCAATACATTCCAAAATAACTTACATAATTTATTTTCAATGTCTTATCAGATTTTAATTTTTTAAAAAATCAATATAAGAAATCTTTTTTTGTAAACCATTAGAGGTTGTTTGAGGAAGTGGTATTGTTCTTAACGGGGTGTTCTTATTTTATTTATTCTTCTAACTCAATAAAATATTATTCAAACATGATGAATTAATAATAATAGTTTATAAACTATAATTATTTATTATTATTTTAATTAAATAACGTAGATCTATCTACTTTATGATCAAGTAGAAAACAATACCATCGTTCATGTGTATGGCGGATAACCACCTCATGAACCAATGTAATTAATTTTACATATCATTATATTATGAATGGTGATAATGATTTATTTAAATAATATATATTATATTTTAAAAATAATTATAATTTTTAATTATTATATCACATACACCACCTTAATTTCCATCCCGTGGGGGATACAATAATGTCGCTCGTGTTCATAGAAGACTATCGCCTCACGAAGCGATGTGGATCATTTTTCAATAACACTTCACATGAAAGGTAATAAGGATAAATTAAATTAATATATGTGATATATATAAGTTAATTATTATATTAATGACATATTTATCCTTATTTATAGATAAAAAGTCATTTTAATTCTTACCTTTCAACTCACGGAATAATTATAATGTTGTTCGTGTGTACATGTGGACCACTACATACACAAAGCGATGCAATTTTTTTTTCATGACCACATCACATGTATGATATATATGATTATATTTAAGTAAATAATATGGTATTTATAAAAAAATTATCATTATGAAAATATTAAATATCAATTACCTTCTTTACATAATGACTGTTGAAAAATGGAAACTTTATTCATGTACGCATATGACCCACCGTATCAATGATTGTAGAATTTTTAATTTTTAATAACCATATTTCATGATTTGTTTCAAAATATTAAATTATTTATTTAATTTAATATTATTTCATTATTATTATTCTTGGGATGATGAAATAATGACCTCTTTTACCATAGTCATCCTACCCAAGTCATTTATGACACAGAAGCCAAATATTTAAAAAAAAATATGAAGTGAACATAAATGATTAAATATTTTTTTATATAATTGTAAGTGAAAAACGAATTATAAAATGAATATGGTTCTTAATAAAGTAAATAATTAACATAATTTTATTTTTCGGAAAGATAAAGAACATACGCAACGAGTCAGACTCAATGTAAGGGACCCTTGTAAATAAAACCTCATTTTAATACGTTTTAAAACATTATTTTATATATAATTATATTATATATTTTTCTAAATATTCCAAGAAAGTTATTATTTATGTTTCAATGGATTTTAATTTTTTTTTCAATATTTTTCTTTATTTAATTTTTTAAATAAATTACTGAATTTCTATGATTTTACATACGGGACACTTTACGTTAAAAACCTTGTTTTAAAATGGAATTAAGATTTAATTTATAGGTATCTTTATTCCATGTATATATTTATGAAATTATTTTATGGTTTTGTTTATATGTATATAAAATAATCGTAAAATATATTTTATGACTCGTTTTAGATTTTTAAAATAATTTTAAGTATATTTTTTGTGATTTGTATGCAACCCATTGAAAAAAATGAAAAAATTAATGTTATATTTTATTGTATATGGTGATAATAAATTTTCCCACTTCCATAAAAATTATTTTATTTACGGATTAATTTTAAATATTTCATGTTTTATTTACTGAAGAAATATCTTTCCCATTTTAGGTATTTTTTAAAGAAAATTGGAATTAAAATGGAGTGGGTATTTCAATATCTAGAAATGTTTTCTTATGGGTGAAAATAATATTTTATTAGTTTAATTTTGATAATTTTAATATTTTATGTGTTTGGATTATGTTTTTGTTCATGAAAATTATTTATTATGATGCATGGTTATGATATACACCAAGTACATGTTATTCTATCATAAACCATGGATAGGTGGTTATGTTATGAACCAAGGATGGGTGGTTATGTTATGAACTAGGGATGAGTGGTGAAATTATAAACCAAGGATTGTTGGGTCTATGATATCCCTCAAATTAAATTGGTATGGTTTTTTCCATATAGTTATTCTATTTTTAAGAGTGATATTGAAAGTTATGTACCAAGATACTTATATTATTTTTGTATGCGTTTTATTAATTTAATTGAAATATTAAGATTTATAAAAATGTTAGTAATCAGATTAATTAACAAAGAAAACAATTATTCCTCATTATGTTGGAAAAGTATAAAATTGTGATATTTTTTTAAATAATTTATTATGTTTTCAAACAATCCTTTATGAGTTTTATTTATTCATTAATTTTATTATTGGAAATGTTTTATTAAAATAGTTGGAAAAGAAGGTGATTTATTTGGTAGGAAAATGTTTATTTTTCAGCCAAAATCATACATTGAATGTGTATCTTGTTTCATGTTTTCATATAATACTTAAAAATATTATTTCTTATTTTTATGTCCCTTACAAACCTTTTTGGGAACATACCGTGTTTTAAAATTCTTTTCATAGGGATTATTGATGGTTAAGAACAAATTAAAAGTGAAGTTGAAAGTCCTAATGAATTTTTATAAAAGGAAAACATGTTTTTTTTTTGTTTTTTTTATTCTTTGGAAAATGGATATTGATAATAAGTTTCCACTTTATAAAATTACGGTCATGTGATTTAAAATTTGTTACATAATTCTATTAAAATATAAACATAAAAATGTCTTAAAAATGAAATAAAGTGAAATAATGAATAAAATTAAATATTATGGTATGTTTAAGGCTGGGTCCTTATATCAATTATTTTGAATCATCTTATATTTGGTTCAGACAAATGTGATTGTGTTATAAAGCTCATTTTTCATCCATGAGATGAAATACTCATATTCTGCAGAAAATTTATTCCATAGAAAAACACCCTTGCTAAATATTCCTCTCCTTACAATAATTATTTTTTACCACCTGATGCCACAATGTGATTTATACCGCATTATTACTTATATAATCATTCCCAAGTAGTCTATTTTCACCAAATCCCCCAAGTGGTAACTATTCATGACATTAACATTTTTGTAGACTGGTTCTGTGAACACCCTTATACAGTTTCTGTTCACTATATAACCCTTTTTGACATGGTGAAAATTTTAAAAAAAAACTCTTCTCACTAATCCACTACTGGTGAAAATGAAATTATTATAGGTTTATTATATAGTAATAGTCTCTAAAAAATTCCCTAATGAAAAGAGTATAGATCATTGTCTCATTGAAAAATTATCTGTATAATTCATACTGCCTTTTGATTATAAAAAACATATTTATATTGTACCATAAAATTCTATTCCATGTAAGCCCTTCTCATGTAATCATAAATTCGGTTAGAAGAAACTGTCACTTCCTTGTAAATTATGGTATTTTCATGTGGTCATGTGAGTATCTTATGCGGTCTATATAATCATCCTCATAATATTCTTTTGTATGATGATCAAGAGTGGTGAAAATATCATGAAGCTTCCCTTATTACATGGACCATTTGATTATATGATGTAGTCTAACTGATTCTTATATGGACCTTGTAATCCTTATAATGAAACCACTATTTCCCTATATTTCTCATTCCTAAAAATTTGAAAAGAACTAGTAAACATCACTCAAATTTAAAAATTCTTATTGAAAAACAGTAGACATTTCTCAACAAATTTTTTGAAAAAAACAATAATCCACTAAGTAAAAATATACAGATGAATTGTATTTTTTACCAATAATACCACCTTTGGGTTTTTTGACAATCATTAATAACTTTTTAGAACACAATAATGTAAACTAATTTCCAATTCCAATATAATTCTTCCATTAACCACCCGTTGCACAACCAAACCTTAGATCATGATCGAAAGCTCACTCAACACATACTCTAACCCCACTTGAGCTATGCTCAGTGTGAGAAACAATAGTTAAATGAATATTTCATTAATAAATCATTACATTCTCAATTCCTCTTATTAAGAATTCCTCTATAAAAAATATGGAATCTATACCAATTGAGTATTGAATTTGTTTCTAAGAAATTTTTTCGATTGATAAAAAACCATTTAAAATTACTTCACAAAGATTATTTCTCCAGAAAAAACTTTTTCAACCATAGTTGGAAATTGTGTTCATTAGAAACCTGGAATCATTTTTTCATGACATGCATTCAATAAATTAATAGATTAAGCATCACTATATTTAAAAACACACCTTGGTTTATCTATCCCCTTATTATCTTCTCCCTCATTTATGATTATGAATTCTACCCATTTTTCAGCAGACCCAAAGTTCACTCTTTTATGGATGGTAACATAGTAGAAAACACATACCAACACATAGTGTAAAACACACCATATCCCGAGCAGTGGGGTCTATAAACCAAATTATTCAATTATGGGTAATTGACTGAACTCCAAGAGCTAACTGATTCCTTTCAATCACTTATTTGTGTAAGGCATTTATTAAAATTTTTTAAACTATAGTTTTTTAGGCACATACTTTTACTTCACAAGCACATGATCAAATTTTTTTAAATAAATTTACACTTTATTTCAATTTACATCATATGTGAGTGATAAGAATTATTTTTGATAATAATTAAATAAATCAAATCATCAAAATTTATTCTTATCTAAGGATTCAATTTTAATCCAATTCCATAAGGTACTATTTTATCTATAGTAACAACATGCAATATTGGGTGGTTTTAATATATTTAGCTTCCATTGTTATCTATGAAATGAAATGTTGGTTATTTGTTTGATAAGAAATATAATGTATTATAATATATGATGCATCACATAATTTTGAATTACTATCATTTTCCAAACCATCCCAATATGTATTTATATAACCCAATAACTCTTACAGAGATTTTTCATTGTATATAAAATGTAAATCTGTCATGTCATTGATATAATAAATTATTGTTTTCACAATGAGTAATTTTATTTCCTTAAGATAACTTTGATCCCCTAAAACCTTGAATATAGATAAAAAAAAATTGGGTTGTATTTTGGTTTTGTATAATAAGAAACCCATGATTTTATGGTATTCTTGAAATTGATCTCTTTTCATTCATTATCCTTTAATAAATTCATTTGAGTAGAAAATGGAGTTGTCATAAACTTGGAATCATCTATTTTGAATATTTCAAAACACTATTTTGAATATTTGGGTGGATAAATTTATGTTCCATGTCTTCCTTATATCCTTTACAGACAAAGGAATAACATCAGTTCACCAATCATTGATTCTCAAAACATGAATTTATTATACCCTACCAATTTTTCATGTAGTTGTTCAATCAAAACAACAAAAATTATGTCAATGAAATAAAAAATATCATATCATCCATAAATTATTCTCATTATTATCAAATAAATTATAATAGACTAAACATTACTTGATGACAATCTTCTTTAGGTATTGATCAAGACCTGAAAAACATTATCTTGGTGCCTCCTTCAACCCATATAACACATTATTCAACTGAATAAAATTATTCTCATATTCATGGACTAGAAAAAAACAATATTTTTTATGTACATATATTCATATAGAACGCCATTTATAAATGAATATTTGATATCCATCAGGAAATCACTGAATTTCTTTGGTAGTTCTATAGCTAGGAATAATAAAATAGTGTTCATCCTTACAATAGGTAAAAATGTATCATCTACATCAATTCCATTGATCTGGGAGCATCCCTTTTACTCTAGTATTTATTTATTTCAAATAATCATTTAAAATTCATTTTTTACAAAAGACCCATTTGGTATTAATGAAGTTCTTATCTGTTGTCCTCGAAATAATCGCCCAAGTTTGATTCTTCATAAATTAATCATGATCCCCATTTTTTGTGTGGATCCAATTATCATCATTTCAATGTTTTTTAAATATTCTATATCTAATTATTATATGAAGGAGTTTTTACTATAGATACATAATAATACATGTCTATAATTATATTATATGATCAGTAATGATATCCAACCTATAAACTTCATATAGACTTTTTGAATTTTTTTTCATATACAAATCTGACAATATCTTGACCATGATCTGTATTTTCTTCATAATATATATTTTCCACTTTTCCACCTTAGTTTATTTCACCCTTAACCCTATTAAAAGGTAACTATTCACTATGTTTTTAGTGAATCAGTTCAATATCCATTTCAGTGAAAATGTATTTCAACCACTTTTCCTTTCCTCTTTTTGAAAATTTTTATTCATCTATTTTACCTTAGTATCCAATAAATTTCCATAAATCTGATGGGGATTAAAACTTCATATCTTTTTCATTTTTGAGAATGTCATAATTACTAAGAGACCAAAAATTACTTCAACATCAACTTCTTTCCATATCACAATTTATATAGAGTATTTTCTTCCCTTATGCACAAGAAATATCAAATTGATATATTGATATATGTCAATACCGATTTATTAAAAAACATATCGTCTAGGTATTTCTTAATAAGAATCATTTTGAAAATGTTTTTGATAATTATAGCTTTTCTTTTAGCCACCATATTTTCCAGAAGAGGTCCCACTGTCGATATTTGGTGCCATATCACATGCTTATTTAGATAATACTCTACTTGATTGTTTTCTATTTATATCTCATTGTGTGTTTGAGATTTTTAAATTTTTTATCCAATAATATTTTTAGTATCACTAAGGTATTTTTTTTATTTTATATCTTAGTCAAACCACCAATATAATTGGTAAAATATTTATTTTGTTCTCTTACACAATGACTTTCTAGGAGTTTTATATTTTTTATGATTTTAGTTTTTCAATTTCTTCTTTTAGATAAACATACCTTCTTCCTAATATTGAGTATTGATTTTTTATTTATTATACACTTTTTTGGATCTCTTCAATTTTCACTCACAACATCTATCTCTTCATGATTAGCCTCAAGATTAACTTTGAGATTGAAACTTCCTTCCCCTTCTCAAAAGTCAGTGATATTTGCTTCCCCTCTTTAAGAATTACCCACAACTTCCACCATATTGTTTTATTTATGGTTTTTAAATTATTTAATTTATTTTAACATAGCATGTTCTGAAATTTAATTTTCTTATGAAATAATATTCTTATTATTGATTTAAATTTTTAAGCCCCTTTTATACCATTCACATCATTTGAATTCGTATTCATAAGAATTTCATAATCCTCACCATCTTTATTATACATATTGGGAATCTTTTTTATAAGATTACAAACCTTTACTCATAAAAAGCATGAGATTATAAGTTTCAATTTATATTTTTCTCTTGTCCATTGAATATTTTTTTGATAAGAATTACATTATTTCATCTACCATATATTACCAAATATCATATATAATGATATTATTCATTACTTGAGTTCAACCTCCATATACATCCCCTTTTCCACAGCTTCACTGTCATCATTTCACATCTCAAATGTGATAAGAGTATTATGAATACTATCTTGTATCATCTCCTTTATATATTTTTTTCTCAAGAAAATATTCTTTTATATTGAATTTGGGTGGAAATATTCTCATGATTTATTTCATAACCTTCATGTGATCAAGTATTTTAATGTGGCCACATATATTCCCCATAATCAAATTTACCCAATCAAATAATCCATCAATATAAAGATTAGGGTGCATCATTAGGTCTTGATATTTATTGAATATACCTTACCACATTCCTTCTCAATCGTTTAAATAACCTTAATTGGAATTTAACATGTTTTCCCACTTAGAATATAAGGATTTACATGACATTACTTTCATGTAGTTTTTTTATATATAGATCCTACAAATGCATTGATTTCTATATAATACACATCTAGTTAACTTCATTTAGCTTATAATAAGGCCTCACTTTCCAAAATATCTGTGACCCCATATATAATGACCCAAACTTTTTATACAAAAATAGTTCATCTTATCAGCAGAATACCCATTACAATTCAAAATGTTCCACACAATAATCATAAAGGTTTTGTGTCTTTTTCATTCAGGATAGATATATAATTAGTATATAAACAATTTACAACATCTCCTATTAATTTCCACATGAATAGAAACCAACATCTATATAATATACTAAAACATTTCATTATAAAATAAGGAAAGAAAACATAATAAAAAGTGACCTTAGTTTCTCAGTAATGGTAAAAATAAGACATATCAATCAATGATCATAAGTGAGCATAAGATACAAATAAGGTTATGAGAAAATGATCCTGATTTATAATTATAATACCCAATAATTCATGATTTTTTATTTATGAAACAAGATGTATGGTTTTTATAAAAACATGACACATAATACATAAGATATTGGAATTATCAAAAATAAATCTGAATCCCTGAGAATATATCATAAAAATAAGACATATGTTTTTGGTATTCACATAAGAATAGAAAATCACTTCATTAGTCATTTTTCACCCCCATGACTATAATTTTGGACAAAGTACCATATTGGATATTCCTACCTAATTATTTCAAACATTATCTTAGGAGTAACTTCCATCCAGTAGACTCCATATTATCTAAGGAGTTTATTAACTCTTTTATCTCTTAGGAGTTTCTAATCTCCTCCATATTAACCCAATAAATTAGAGGACTCTTACATACCCAAACATACTTTTTTATAATGTAACAAAATATCCTCGAATTATTACAACAGAACTTATCCCATAATTTTAATCCATTCATATGATGACCACATGATTATGAAAATATTGACTAAGGATTCAATAATTAACCATTGGAAAAGAAAATGGGGTTCATCAATATTTCATGAATTTAAAACATCAATAAAATGAATAAATATTGTAATCTTTGATCATATACACATTAAATCTTAATATACATCAATAGATAAAAATACCATTAAAAAATCACTCGAATATATCTTGAAGAAAATACCATTTTTATTTGAATATAACTACTTTAAAATATAAAAATTACAAAAAATTTAAAGAAAGAAATTATTTAAAAAGTTAAATTGAAACTTATAAGGAAAATATAAAAGAAATGTCTATTCATGATGTTGGAGAAATCCATTAATGCAGTGTATATAAAAATAAAAATAAATTTTACATTTTCAAAAAGAACTAAAAAGTATATTTTTTATAAAATGACAAAGAGATTAGTTTAATTTTATTTAAAAAAATGAAAAATAAGGTAAAAAACTATTTTAATAAAAAATTATTGAATATAAAAAATATTATTTAAAACATTTTATAGAAAATATGGTCTTATAAGAAAATTTATCAGATCGAAGAGTTAAATGATTTTTTGTTTTCTTAAAAAACATTATTTTGGTATTTTGAGTACTTAAATGGAGGAAAATAGATAGAAAATATGAAATATTAAAAAACAGTCATATGATAAGAAAATAATTTTTTTTAGAGATAGATCATATAATTTCATCATTTGAAATATAATCACAAAAATCCTTATAAAAAGTTATTGTAACATGAAAAGTCTTACTCCTTTGGTAACTTTTGATTTATAATCCACATGAAAGAAATAAGTTAATAGAAATATTTAAAAAAATTAAAATAATTATATTTATGATTTAAAATATAAAAAGTGAATAATATAAACCTCATAAAAGAAGATAATCTCATAATGTAACATATGTATTAAATAAAGAAATTTCAGATAGTAAACCCCTACCAATTTGTTAACCCATGAATTCAATCCCCATAGATGAAATAAGATAGATTGTAACATTAAATACCATAAATTAATAAGGATTAATGGTATAACATGGTTAATTTTTATTATATACAACTCTCATCATATGTATGATTAGAATATTATATATGTCTCAATAAGAAAAAAATAAAAACAAAGAACCCCAATGAATTTAGAAATTTTTGAATCAAAAGTCATTGTTAGCTTCAAAATCATATGGTTTTGTATATAAATTGAGTTAAATCATGTATTATTTCAGAATAAATTACCGGCAAGTATTTGAACCCTAGAAATAATTTTTTTTATAATATTAAAATATATCTTAATGAATTGAAATTGGGACAGAACCCATACCTTATGTCAAACTTGAATCATAACATATCCAACCTATAATATAATAAATCTAAATTTATTAAAATTATTTATAAGATTAATATTAATTTTTATAATATGATATATGATCCACTTATATAATTAAAACACTATTTTATTTTCAATTATTTATTAAAGTCTTCATTTTTGGTGTTAACTGCTTCTTTTTTAAGTTTTGTTTTAGTTCAATAGTTATAGTCATTTCACTCTGACCATGGTTACATCATCTCCAAAATATTAACCACGGTATAAATAATATATATATTAATTTTAAACATATCTATAAGCATTCATATAAATAGTAAGTGAAAAATTAATTACATCCATATGTGGGGATGGTAGCCCGTATGTACACATGAGTGATGTTTCCATTTTTTTATGGATGGAATGAAAGAAAGGTAAAAAATAATTCACATTTATAGAATCATTAATATATAATAAATATTATATATATACCTTAAATATAAAATAAAAAAAATAGTTTTCTATGTGATGGAAAATGACACGTTTATTCGTGGAGGCAGTTGTCCGCACAACACACGATTTACATTTTTTTTATTAATGAAAATGAATAACCTGGTTAATTCTTATACTATAAATATAATAAGATACCAGTATAGTAATGAAACATATATTATCATTCTTATATGGTTAAATTAATTTTTTTATTAATAAAATGTTATAAATAAATTTAAAAATAGAGAGGTTGAGAACATATACATTACTTCTAAGATTTTATCCTTTGAGAAGGGGGCTATACCTTTCTGGGATGATATTTTTATAACACCAAAACCCCATCAAGGAGTTTATAAATGTTTAAGAGAGAAATTTACATATATTAGGATAAAATTAAGGCGTTTTAGTGTAAGGGTGAGTGAGGATAAGATTTACCCTTTTATAAGTGAAAAGAGTGGAATTTTTAAAAAACCCAAAGGATTCCAATTACAAGAATTCACTCTAAAGGAAAGTGAATAAAAAAATAAAAAAAGTAGATTTTGAAGGATATATGACCTATTAAAACCTCCATAATTCAAATAGAAACATTATTTAAGCATCCCAGGCCCTTTACCTCTAAGGTAACTTAATTATACCAACATAGTTTTTACCATGGTAACTAGTTTTTACTTAGGTCACATATAATTTATTCTTGAGAATAAAAATGTAATTATTTCAAAATTAATAATAAATTATTCTTAATTTTAAATCCATTATATTATATTTTATTTTTTAAAATGTTATAAAAATTAATCTTAAAATACTATGTTTATAATTTATTAATTTTTTTCTTTTAAAAGCATAATATAGATTCTAAAATATAAAACATATTTTTTTAAATTGAAGAAATATTTCTAAAATTATACGTTAAATTATAAAATAAACATTTCTTGTCATACTAATGTTTTATAATTTTAAAAATTCTAACTGTGTAATAATAATTCCATAGACATATTTATTTTTACAAACAATATTTTTCACTATTCACCTAAAAAATGATTCTTAGAAACTCTTAAAAATGTTATTTTAATCTAAAAGTGACTTGCTAATTTTATAAATAATATTAATTTATTCTAATATTATTTCTAAAAATTCTATAAATGAATTATAATGTCTATAAAAAAATTAAATTAACATATTTTTATTGAATAAAAAATATTTTTGAATCATAAAATTACATTACTAAAAATTAAGCATTTATTTGTTATTAATTTATAAATAAAATTTATTTATAATAAACCTCTATAAATATTTCTCATAAAGTGGTTATTACTATTAATACCTTTAATTGCTACATTATTATGAGGACCCGTCCATAAGCATTACATATTCTACTGTCTCTATGATAAAATTTATTTTCTTAAAGTTGTAGTGATATTTCCAGTTTATATTTTGAGAGAATTAATAAAAACAGATAAATATTAAAACCATACATTATAAGTGAAAACATATACTCACTGTCCATTTTCCCACTAAACAAAACTTTTTAAAATACAACATGGGGTTTTCAAGAAAAATATTTAATGTTTTCATCTTTAACTCATCCTTGTCCATAATCTTACAAAAACCATTTGCAAAATTATTCAAAAATGTGGGATGAGCCCAAAAAGATTAGTAAGGGACATAAAATAAAGAAAACCATTACTCTAGTGAAAAAAATGAAAACTCATGTAATTTGTTCCCTTATATTATATGTTTTCTGATCACGTGAAATTAAACATTTCCACATGAAAAAACACAAAATAAAATTTATCAAAGAAAACTTTTAAGACCAATAGTAAGTAAATAAAAAGCATTTTCAAATCATAGAGCATCATATTAATAAAACCCTTTATTCTGTTTCATGTGTTCCTACCATGATTCGTAGCATATAAATCCCTGAGTTCATAAAGTTGGGTATGCATTCACAAACCTAGTACTATACCAGCTCATGACTAAAATCTAAAAAAATAGTAACATCAATAAATATATGTATCAACCAAGTTGAAACAACACTCAAAAATAATAAAATGATCTTACAAATAGTAATCCAACAATGGGATCTTGGGTTTTCGCTTAATCATGGGTAAAATTATCCCATAAACGAGCTCATTATTAAGTCCAAAAATATCATAATATCCTATTTAACATTCCCAAAATTAAAAAAAATGAAACTCCTCTAATACCACCTTGGGATGTCTCAACCAAGCCCTCTCAAACTATTAACTGAACTGGTTCACTACATAATGTCATGCATGCCTTTCGCAACAGTAGATGCTTTTAAATAGTAGAAATGGTCTAATGAGGAATGTAGGGAGACTATACCCTCTTTTTCATAGTATGGTGGTAGAGGAAATAATAATAAATAATGATAAATATAATAAATAATATCCATGCATCACATAACCAAATACCAAAATTGGAAAAATACCCCCAAACCAATACAGTAAAAAATCCATGTCATAACAGTTTCATATATCAAAGGAAAACCCAAAATGAATACACACTAAAATTACCTAAAAGGGTATTAACGTCGAGATCAGAAACCTAATCCCTTATCAATCATATAATACCAAAATAAACTATCTATCATAGGGAATTTTATCTTTTCTAGATCTACATCAATAAAGTCTGCTAAGGTACCCTTGGAGGCCTAATCAAGGTGTGAGTATAACTTAGTAGGAAACCACCAACAACGTATAAAGAACTATCTAGTATATTAATATTTAATTAAGAGGTAAAATAAATATATAAACAGTGAAATAAATGAAACAAGTTTCATTATAAATAGTTATCAATAAACCCCTTGGGCCCCACCGTGACTCCCAACCAACCAAACCTTCTATAGCCATACTGAAAGCTTGAACCATCAATTAGAGATGTTAAAAACTCTAAATAAAAGGGGTAATTTGTCAATATTTTTAATTATATATACCAAGGGGAATTGGTCAAATAAAATATACTATTCCAAATACTATTAGTTCCCTAAACATCATGCTGATACCATATCCAAGAATATGAATCACCATGTCCATAATTTCATTTCAATGATTCTATAATTCATGAATATCTATCCTAAAACAAGGATAATGGTAAATATTCCTAACATAATTACCCATGTCTGTGAAGTGTCTTATCCACTATATCTAACCATTTCATTAATCCATAATTTCTAGAGCCCAAAATACATGTACTTTTTAACACATCATAACATAAAGGGTGAACCTATTTATTCTATCTTAATTATCTTGGTCAATTTCAGTCAAAATATTTAACCCAATCCCATAATCAAACCTTTTTACCATTTATTCATATGAAAAATCCATCACGGTTATTTTAAACTAAATTAAAAAAAGAATACTTACCTTTAACCATTCACTCTTTTCTTCCATTATCAAGATATAAACAATTAAATCTAATCCAATCAAAAGTTACCTTTATACCATACATACATGTGAAGCCACCACTATAATCATTTCAATCATCTAAACCCTCTATTTCATCATTTATAATCCATTTTTCCATTTTCTTGGGATTGGCACACCCCATGGGTGGCCTTATGCCTAGTCTAATAGTCATTAACAGAACAAATAAGGTCTATAAAGTGTCTCAAACATCATTTGAATTCCCAATTTATCATTCTCAAATGAGAAATAAATTTTTTAATGAAATAAAAAACAACACACACAACAATTATATAAAAAAACTATGGGAAATAAATTATTGAACACCTATCATATGCTTGTAAATAACCACTCATCCAATAATAACCCTAGATTCAAGTTCAAATGAATGAAATAAAAAATGATAATAACTTCTTGGAATTAGGGTTCATAATATTCAGTAGAATTGGAACAACCAATTTGTGAATTTTCTAAAAAATAGATGGAAATCGACTCATTGACTTACTATAGGCATCAAATCATAAGAAACAACACATAAAAATTATATAATCATATAATAAATACCCTTAAGAGAGAATGTAGGGTTTTTTGTTCACAAAAGGATATAGGGGGTAAATTGAGGAAGTAAATCATGTTATATCATATAAGGATTAGGAAGGAAAAATTGTCAAATTATCTCTTTTAAAGAGGTTCAGGGTTTGACCTCATAGTTTTTCAAACCATTCACCTATAGAGTTTTCTCCTCTATCCATGGGTAAACCAATTTTCTTTGTTTTATGTGATACATACACATTTTGATAAAACTGTGTGGTATCCATGTGATATCATATATCTAAATGGAGATCAAGACATATAGTATCCTAGGCAACCTAACATAGTTTTTTTACTATGGTACTCCTTCAATTATGGTACACTATCATGATTTATGGTTATCTATAACAATGAGTTAATTATATGCTGAGCAACGTAAGTCCCATTTTTCAAAACATTTTAACTTTTGAACCCCCATGAGGAACTTAAGACCTTCCAAACTCCTAGAAAACATATCAAAATCCATTAAAAAGAAGTTGAGAAAAAAATAAAACAAAACATATATAGCTTCAAATGGACAAGATCATTCAAATAATCAACATGAAACTGGGAGAATTATCTATCCATGAAAATAAATGAAAATATTGGTATTAATATCACTTATCTCATACTGATGGATTTTATAATGATGGACATAAATAATCTACTGACTGAACATTATCATTTTTATTTATTTTGGATGTACACTGAAAACAACATACAAGAGTCACATAATGGAGGTCTAAAGTAGTGGATCCCCAAAGCGTCATTGATAACAAAGATACTACCACCTGATGGAAAGAATCCATGCTTAAGAAAGAAAGAAACGTTATTGGTTGGGGAAGCCAGGGATAGAATGATATCCGCAACCTTATTCCCCTCTCACCAAGTATGAGTGATAGATATATAGATTCCCATGATCTGTTTGCAATTTTGGAAAAAATATTCCATACACCATGGGAAACATCAAATTTCTATGATTTCTTTGTAGATGATCAAGGAATATGTTTCCATAGCCTTCAAACAATCTTTCTTTTCTCACTTAGATCCAACTCCATAACCAATGCCTTTGCCTCGGCATGAAGAGCATCACCACTACTGTAAAAGTCCAAGAATGCAGCAATAACAAACCCACTCTGGATTCTAATCATGCCTCCCCTTAATCTTCCCCCTCAAGAAGGAACCATCTGTGTTGAGTTTGAGCATAGTTCTATGGGGGTACTAGCGAACTCAAGACCCCTGGACCCTCCTCTCAAACTGGTTAGATTCCCCTGGATAGAACGACCTCACTGACGGTGTCCCTGGAAATCAAAACAGAAACTTACTACGCCCATCAAATCATTCCTCATCTTCAAGATAATATCAGTTCTAATGGTAGATAAAATTCTTATGGAATGCCTCATTCAAAGATTTACAAATGAACCAGCATCCCTCCATGAGGATGATCGCCATACTTGTCCACTCAAGGTCGTTGTGGCATTGGCCATTAAACCACAATCTACGAACATTCTCGTTGAATCCTCCAACATCACGCCACCCAGAGAAATCTTCATACACCTGCTACGTCCAGCGATCCCAATAACTATCAAAGAAGAGGTGAATTATCATTTCTTTATTTGGGTTTTGCAGCACCATCAATTGAAGGCCAAAGATACCCCCATGCGTTGGATGTTGTCATCAGTGGGAAAAGCATTATTCCTCACTCGCCGCATCATGAAATTGAACTTTGGAGTGATCCCCCTACACCATAGCCCTTCACATCATAGATCTCCAACATTTGGATCCCTTCTCACATCAGCATTAACCATCATTGAAAACTCGCATGAAGAGGAGCCTATGTAGATGAGTCTATCAGTATCATTGTAGAGGAAAATTTATCATTAAAACAACACATTGAGTATCATTGATAACAGCTTGAAGAAAGATAGGGTGACCGCACACTTCTCTAAAGGATATATCTAGTTTGGGTAAATAATGACACCACAATGTTCCTGCCCCCAAATCATTACCCTATAAGTTCACCTCTTATCTCCCCTCTGCCACCTGGCTTAAGGATGCATAACCTCTTTATATGGCTGAATAAGCCTCTAAATCCTTGATGGCTGAGACCTCTTCACCGCACCATCCATACTATATTTTTCTCTCATGGTAATTCCTCAAATCTTTTGGCTTGCCATAGCCTCCCATGCAAGTTTTTCATGTATCCTTTGCATGGTCGATGTCACACTTCTTAAGTTGATTACACCTTCAGTGAATGGTCTTGAGAGATGCTTTCTCAATGGCCAATGGTGAAAACATTCCATCTAGACATTCCATATAAAGGGAACCATGAACTTCTCCATGTTAATAATATCGCTTTTGGGAGTACTCAACGTGGATAGGATATTATTGGGGATAGAGACTAGAATGCTATTGACCAAGGAAATGCATCCTCCAAATAAAAGAAACCAGTATTTATAGTTGAAGATGTTCCCCATGATCTTTCCCATAATATTATCAATATTCTGAATGTGGAGGTAATTTGGACTAACTGGTACTCCAAGGTACTCCTTGGGAACAGATCCACTCCTCATAATCAAGGTATCTTCCAAAATTCTGGCCCTCCTGATCGAGAGTGACTTAGAAGAAAAATAGAGTCTCTTCTCCCTATGCACCTCCAGCCTGTTCCATTTTCAATATTCCTCTAGGATACCATTCTTGCCAATCATTTATCTCATACTTCCATTAATGATCTAGATAGTATTGTTTGTGAACATCAAATGAGAGATACCCTTCGAAAGTTGCCTATCCTGATAAGGAATAATTTTACCCTTGAAAATACCCCTTTTAATATAATGGCTAAGCACATTTTGAGAAATAATAGAAAAATGTGGGGGACAGGGGTTCCCCTTGTCGTAATCCTCTAAAAGTGGTGAATAAACCAAACTGCTTACCCAAAAAATAAGTGGACATCCATGCCGAGGTGAAGCAACGAAACAACAGGTCATGTGTCCAGTTGAAGAAGCCCATGCATCCCAAAACCTTCAAGATAAAAACAATTCCATCCTATCATCGGCCTTGATACTTTTAAATTTAATTACTAGATTATTCATAAAGACTTTTTGTTAATACCACAGATCATTTCTTCAACCACCCCAATCGCACCCTAAATTGGTCTCTGTTGTATGAAGTCGGGAAGCTCTATTTCCATGCATGTGTTCATGTAAGGCACCAAAATATTCTTGAGAATGCTATAAATAACCTTATAATGAATGTTACACATAATAATTAGTCGTTAATACTTTATAGACCGGGGGTTACTCACATTCGAAATCAAAATTATTTTTTTTCACTAGAAATGAGCGGCAGGGGCCCCGTTGGATGAAATCCTTCACTACTGTAATTATATTTCCTTTGACAGTATCCCATACAGCCATATAAACAAAACAATGTATTATTTCATTCCCTAGTGAACTGTCTGGGTTCAAAGACCACACCTCCTTAAGCACTTCCTCCTCCTCTGGAGGTCTTCACAAGCGCTCATCAATCTCCTCCGAAACGCTTGTTAGAATGTCCCCAAACAACTCTATTGCCTCTCTTGGATAACCTTATGAAATATTAGTATTAGGTCCAGCAAGTAAGGATTTGATATAATCATTTACCATTAATCGTACCTCATCTCTGTCATTGGAATAAGATCCATACTACATTAAATTGTTAGGCTTGTGATTACAGCTCCTCTCTTTTTGACATGCATGAAAATACTTGGAATTTTGATCCCCCTCACGAAGCCAACAAACCTGAGCTCCAACTCTAGTATGCATATACTTCCTCAGAATAATGTCAGAGAGGATATGCTTGTTGGTCCTATGTTATTAAAAGATGTAATCATCCCATTAATATTCTAGAAAATATTATATGCATTTAACCTCCTCACTGACCACGCTTAGGTCCTGAACACGGGCGGGAAGAGTCTTCTTCCACCTTTGAAGCACAATTTTATGCCTCCTAATCTTATTGTGCAAAGAAATACCTAGGTTTCCAGGATAATTATTATCCCAGGATTCCTTGACCACATCCATGAATCCAGTTTCAACCAACCACATCCTAGAAAACTGAGTGCGATCAACTCTCGCATCCCTGGAGCTAAGGACATGCCATAGTAGAGAGTGGTCGAATAAGAACAACACTAAGTGGAAACATTTTGTATCCAAGAATTTAGAAATTGTGGTTTAATTTATCAAACACCGGTCCATATGACATCAAGTGAACCTTCCACCCCTTTGATTGTTACTCCAGGGAAAACAACCACCCTCAAACCCTACATCCATCAGAAATGATCTTGCAAGGAATGAAACAAATGTCAGAATTTCCCTCATCGGAGAAGCACCACCCCTTGTTTCTTCTTAGGTTAAGCTATAATGTTGAATTTACCTTGAACATTTGAGGGTTATTATCATCAATCATCCCTTATATGTCATGCCACAGTCCCTCTCTTTCATGTGCATTTCATTTGGCGTAAAGAAAAGTGAAGAAAAACTCTTTAAAAACTACCAAAATTTTGGTGGAAGGATTCTGATCTGATACAATCATCAAATCAATCGAGATACGGTCCTTCCAGAAAATACACATTTGATAGTTGGGAAGGATCTTATGCATACATTTGTGGACTCTGAGCCCCTGTGCATACTTCTTTACATTGATTGATGCATGTTTTGGAACGAGAATTGCCACCATGGAAACAGAGTGATTAAAAAGTGGGTTAAAAGTTAAGTCAACCTTCACCTATGCCCCTAACCCTCGGGAATTCTAGATAATAACTCTAAAAATTGAATCGTGGATGATTGGTTTTGGCCCTAGAATTCTGGATCATGGAATGAAGAGATGGTTGCAGTGAGTTTAAAGTGTTAACCTTGGCCTGATAACGACTACACATTCCAGTCTATAACAGCTACCTGGTAATCTCAGGAGAGCCTCCCCCACTAGCCCAAACCTTATAGGAGACCTTTGGGTACTCCATTCATTACTCCTTTTCCATCCTTCTAATTGGAGTCGCTGGAGGCGAGCTCACTGAGAAAGACACCAACGAAGAAGCATGAAGTGGGGGAATGTAAGTCACCATCATCAGAGAGGTCCAAGGTAGAAAAAATACCACATAGGATGATTAAAACTAAGAATATTCTACTACTTATGACCCTTGATTCAATTGAGAAATTCATGAATTCTGATGCATGAGGTGACCGATGAGATCAGTGGGCTGATCGTGAAAATACTTCTAAGAAAAAACCCATCCAGTGGTGGACCCACACCTCGAGTTTGAAAATGCAGTTTCACGCCAATGTCACGGTTGAATAGAATGACATCCCTACTATAGGATGCTTTCCTGATGAAGCTAGGCTTATAAGAGGATTCCTCGAATTCTTGAACAGGTGGGGAAGTGTCCACCCCTTTTCCATGGGAAAAGATCTTCAAAGAAGACAATGAAGAAGGGTTGGGCCCGATGGGCCTCTCAGACTATTGAGGATGCCCCTAAACCTTCCAAAAAAACATACAAAGAGTGGTTGGAGTGGTGAAATAGTGATAAAAATTAGTGATAAGAAGGGAAATACAAGGCTTTATGATGATCCAACAACCCTTCAATTCACAGCACAACATGTTCTCGGATCGGGCTAAAGATTTCTATTTTAAAAAAGATTTTCACAACAGAAGTCTCTTCCAAGCAGGTCGTCTGGTCATTCACACAAAAGAATGAAACCAGTGAGTCCCCTATCACCTTAAAGAAATACTCTGACATGATGTGGAGGGGTATCCCATGGAGAGAGATCCATACCACTGCTAGGGGGATTTTCCCCCAGAATGGATAGCCATCGACAGACGGGAGAAGAAAAACGTCCATTGCCCCACCCAACGAGGGCTCTCGGTCCAATATTTCAAAAAATCTTCCTTAGATTCCAATACAATGTAGAATGACATTAGATCCAAGATCAAAATTATGGTTGGAAGGTCAGGGTCCCAAAATTTAACACAGTCCTGGAAAACTGAGAGTGGGGGTTTATCAGTGCGGAAACATGTGATCAGAGTCCACTGAAGATTCCTTGCATCCACTTCAAAAGACTCCATAGAAAAGGAAAGGACGAGGAAACCATATTCTGAGAACAAAGAGTCAACCAAGGGATCCCCCATTGTCCCTTCCTGAAAATGGAACTGTGACTGTGAAAAATGCATCAACACATTCTTAAATGATGACATGGTTGATCTGAACCACCTCTGGTCACCAAAAGCCCTTGAAAAACAAGATAAGCATTCCCAGGGTTCTTGGAAGCCTTCATAATATCAATAACCTACTATCAAATCCCTATTACATGAAACATTACCAATCCTATTATGTAAAGATGAAAATACTAAAATCCACCACGTTTTTTCTCATGATACCTATCAACAAATTGAGAGGCTATATAATACCATCCCATGCCCCTTGTTTAAGTCCAATGCGTTCACTATTAGATAAAATTAATAAAAAAATATTAATCAACATTTCCAGTAATCATCTATATTTAAATATTTCTTTATATATTGCCAATAAATTTTCCCATGCTAATAAAAAGGATAACCTAACCATAACCGATCAAGAGGAAGAAGGTGGATAAGTAAACAATACATTATCAACTTAACAATAATCATCAATATTTGAATAACAATATACAAAATTATAATACTTTTTTCAATGAAAAAATAATATAAAACATTCTAGGTGAGCATCATCTTGTATGAATTAATTAAAATATTATTCTTGCACTATATAGAACAATAAGAATATGGATAAGTCAAAACTAGAATAATATGATCATAATACATCCATAGAAAGAAATCAGATAGTCTCAAAAGAACATATCCCAAGATGTTTGAAATTTTATTTGTTGGGTAAATGTGGTTGGAATTTATATAAAAATGAGATAATATAAAAAAATACAATAAAATTGTATAAGTTATGAATCCTATATGAAAATTTTCAATGCAAAGATCATAACTCAATAAATGAAAATCAAGTGACAAAAATTCTTTATATATAAGAAAAAACTGAATTAATAGCCACATGAATATAGAAACAAGATTTTTTCTCATAAATCCAATAAAATTAATTGATTATGATAAAAAATTACCCATATTTAGTGAATAGACCATTCAAATAAAACATGGTACATAAAATGTATCATCTCTCAAAGAACCAGAAATAAGTCTAAGAAAACCATTATGGATTGAGAAAAATTTAATAAAACCCCCTTACAAATATGGAATTTAATTTACATTCATATAAAATTATAAAAAGATAATTTATGATATTAAATCTAATATTGGTAGTATATATATACTACCAAAATAACATTACATTAATTATACCAAATTTATCCCACAAAATATAATGTGAGATGAAAACTCATACAAACTGTAGAATATGAAATCAAAAATTCCATGAGATAGTTAAAATGAAATGGTAAATTGAATATCATAAAAGATAATATATCCATTATATTATTATTATAATGGTGTGGTACGTACACCATACAAAAGTAAAGATGGAATATAATATAAATATATTATAATGAAAGTATATTGAGACTGAAACCCTTACCTCTGGTCCCAACACCCACAAATATACTTTAAACATATATATCAAACTCATAAATTTATTAATCAATAAAATAATAACCTTAATGATATCCATTTACATTAATAATTTTCATAATGAATCATTACCTAGATGAATTCTTTTGATTTCCCACATTTGATGTTTATAGTTTTAATCTTTTGAACTAGTTTCATAGTAGTGGTGTTAGTGTTTATAATTATTTTAATATTAATCATTAATATATCATATAATATATTGGAATATATTTGAAAATATATTTTATGATTTAATAATACCATTTGATGTTATTTTTTTATAGACCATGATGATTAAATCAACGATGATCATGTTTCATTGGTTTTTAATGAACGGATGGTATTTTATTAATTCTAGAGTTAAATATTTATATAAAATATCAAGAGTAATAAAATAATTATTTAAATTAATTTATAATATTAAAAAATTAAACATGTTCTCATAATCAACCATGACATAATTTCATTGCATTTTTATTAGGTGGTTAAGACGACCAAAACATGAACATACCCACATTAAATTAATGACTATGAGGTAGTTTAGTTATATTAATATAATACGAGAATAATAATTATAATATTTATTAATTATTATTGTGATATATTATAATTATAATGAGGTATAATATTAATTATTTAAAACGAGTAAATTACAAAATTTGAATAAAATATTATTCTCCTAACACACTTACTTTAAATGATTAAATTAATGATTATTGTTTTTTATCATATCATTAATAGGTTCTATAATTTCTCATACAAACATTAAGTAGATCATAAAAATAATATTTAATCTTTAATACCATCCTTATATCCAAATTTGTAATGTGTTAAAGGAAAAAAATGTGTTACGTCGCGGAGGCGATAGTTCCCACAACGCAGAAACAATATACCTATTTTTCCTAATGGATGAAGTATATGAATAAAAAATTACAATAACCATAATATAATGAAATTTAAGGAAGTAAATTAAAATAATATAATTATATTTTTTAATATATAATGAAATTTCTGTATTTTATTATACTCACATCAGAGACTTCAGATTTTTAGTAGGTGATAATACTCACATCAGAGACTTGGGATTTTCATTGGCAACCTCCTTGAATTTGAGAGGATTAAGATAAATATGAGTGATAAGATAATTATTTTACTATTATTGGGTTATGTGACGATTAAAATGGATGAATTTTAATGAAAAATAAATATTTAAGGTGTTTCTTGAAGTAGAAAACATGTTACCCTTTTATAAGTGAAGGAAGGGGTATTTTTGGGAAAACCATTTCATTTTTCAATAATTTTGTGACACTATTCAAAGTTAAATGGATAAAAATTAGTGAAATGTTAAGGTAGAACATTTAATTTTGGTTAAAGTCTCACCTATTCATTTATAGTAATTTTTTTCAAATGTTTTAGACTTTTAGACTAGATTGTTCACAATTTTCTACTTTTACTTTTTCCTCAATATTAAATTTCTATAATTTGTAATTATTTTTAATGATAGTGATTCATATTGTAAACTTTTAACTAATTTAATAATTTTTATTTAAATTTTTAATTTAAATTTCTCAAATATTATTTTTTAATGGTGTGGAAATTTATTTTTTAAAAAAACACAAATAATCATGAAAAAATTATGTTTTTTGGAAAATAATTTTTTAGTATTTAAATTTATATATAATATAAAATTATCATGGTTATTGATCTTAATGAAATAAATTCATTTATAATAAATTGAATAAATTTTATGATCCATTGATGGAAAATAAAAACCCAACGTCACCTTGAAAATACTTTATTTAAAGAAAATAGTGAAAATGATTTTTATATCAAAGAGGCATTTTAATTAGTTATAAAACTGTCTTCTGTATGTATTATAATATCAAATAATATTTTAAAATGAAAAATTCTATTAATAAAATTCATATATTATTAATAATTTGTTTCTTTTAAATTCTAGGTTATGGTTTGGAAGTGATGAATAATGAAATAATAATTTTCGTAAATCCCCCATTTTTCACAATTTTTTTAGAAAATGGTAAAATTTTTATAATAATTCAATTTTGGTATAAGTAATTTAAATAGGGATTTTATGTTATTAATTAAAAATAAAAAATTATAAATTCAAATTTATGAGTAAAATCATAAAACAAAATGAAACCCCGTTTTTATTAGAAAATGACATTTTCAAATATTAATGATTATTATTCTTATTTAATATCATTTACTAAATAAAATTCTTTCAAAATATTATTAATGAAAATCAACATCAATAATTAATCATATATTTTTTAAAATATATATCTTTATCACATAAAATGCATATTTTTAGAAAATTATTTTCATACACATTAAATGATCTTATTAGTGATTTTAAGTAAACTAATTGATTTTCAATCATATTAAAAGTAATTTTATTTTCATTGTATATATATATATGATAAAATGGTTACTCATATTCATTCTTGGTAATTATATATGTATGTTTTAATAGTAATGTTTTATTATTTATATTTTATGTAAATATATTGTGGTTTAATTAATGCTCGGTGTTGTGTGAAGAGAAATCTATAAAAATTAACTTATTTAAAGGTAATCATATATTAGAATTTTTGTGTGTCATAATATCAGCTATGATACCACGTTTTATCCCAAATAATACATTTATGAATGATTCTAAAAGGGGGAGGGGTTTGTTAACTGAAGTAAAAAACATGACTCATAGTTTTCACCCACTCTAATGTGTATGTAGTATATAAGTTATAATGTATGAAGAATTAGAGTTCAAAAAACCATAAATGATAAAAATAATAAAAATAAAACTATAATAAGTGTAAAAATTATTCTATGTAACAAAAAATAGGAAATTAATCATTTTATTTGTGTAAAAATACAGATTATTAGATAATAATACAAAAACTCCATTAAGGATATTATATTAATAACAGTTCTAATTCACATGAAATATTCCCATTTAGTCCAATGTTTTAATAAGATTAGTAACGAGAATGAAGTTATAAATAATATTATTAATTTCTAATAATAATTCTACTAATGATTATTGTGATAGATGATATATTGGTTATCGAACTGAATACATTCAGACTATTATGTTTGATGAAATCCAGTTTTAGACTTGTTTCAACCAATCATTCACAATGATGTCCAAAACTGGATTTCATCAAACATTATAGTTTTAAAGTATTCAGTTCGATAACCAACATATCATTAATCACAATGTTTAGAAGTATAATTATTATAAATAATGACTAATATATTTTATAATAAATTTCCTCACATGGAATATCCTAGAAAAGGACACTGAAAAAGAATACTATAATATAATCTCATGTAAACCGGATGACAATAATTTAATGGTATAGTCATATTTCAATAAATTATAACAACTATGCTTCCATTAAGACCTTGATTAAATTTATAGGTTTTTATGTAACAAACTTCATCAATATCTTCAAATTTAGTTATAAAAACATTAGAATAAGAATATCTTGTTCCATTGAAATAAAGATATTATAACTCCATGATTCTATAAAAAATGAACATATTATTATGTTCACCATAATATAGAATTAGTAGTCATTTATGTATAAAAACTAAACTAACATAATAATAAGTAATCATAAATTGATATGAAGTGTACTATGATTTTCGAAAGAGTTGATATAAAAGATAAATTTAACTCAAAATTTACCACTACATGTTATATATCCAAAAGTTTTCTATTAAATCCCAATATATCATAGTTCTGCCTAGGTGTATAGAGAAATTTGGACTATGTGATTCATCCAAAAATTCCATATTTAACTCAAGTTTTGTAGTAACAAATTATCTCATTGAAAACATCTATAATGTATGAAGTCCATTAGTTTCCCATAATTAATGGATTTAATAGTATATTTTATATATTTTCCGTCTTGTTGGGACATTATTACATCTTCTTGTAAATACTGGTTCGAAATAACTTAGATAATTAAAGATACATTCCCTCCCTTAATAAGTTCCATCTGTAACTTTACTAAATCTGTAACGCCCCGACCCCAGTTACCTAGAGTCGGTGCATTATTACATAACATTGGTATGATCACAAGAAAGATCAAATCTCGAAAGACCGGTTAGTTTAGTAGCCTTGGAAACACTAGATATATTCATAATGTTTTACATTACATCATAAAGTGAAAAACTACTACAACAATATATTGTCTCCATATTCCACATTCATATCCCCACATAATATCCCAGCAGGTCATTCATAATTTACTTCTTCACTTCCTGGGAAAAATAAAACATAGAAAAGGGGTGATCTCAAATGCCCAGTAAGGATAACAATATAACAGAATCATTCAAAAATAATCATAAACATTTAAGTCAATGTATAACTAAAACAAAAGCCTTTTAAATGTGAACTTCAACATAGTATGGAAAAAGAAAAATGAAATAATTCCATTTACTTATTCACATGGATATTCTACTAATCGAATAATCACATGTAATATCAATAACCACTTTCATAATGATGGAATTCATAATGCCAGACTCTCATAACCACATATCCAAGGCCTCGTGCCAAGACTACAAATAAGATTTTGTCAAGGCCTTGTTCCAATACACTAGTTTGTCTCATTAGACCCACCGATGCATCGAGGAGCTATAGTGGGCTCCACCTGTCACATATCATGTCCCATGCATTCCCATATGAAAAGGATTAAACATAACATAAAAATTCGTATTAAAACTAGCATACGAAATGTCAATACTTTCATCATAAATTATGAATGGTATAAAAATAGAACATCCACAGTCAAGCATATCACAAAACCTTCAATACAATATAAAAGTTTGGTATCTTAATAAATCAACTACAAATAAGCAGAAAATCAATCGAAGGATGTTGACATAGATGAAATCAAAACTCTTTTTAGAGAAATATATCTTTCTATTTTTGAAATCATTTAAGTGTCATATATATATAAAATAAATCATTTTCATTGAAAATATTATTCTAAGCTTGTGAGGGAAGCTTCGACGATTTTATAACGGCAGAAAATAACCGTACCCGCCGTATAAGTTAAAAAAACATTCTTACCTTAATTCTGTCGAAAAGGTTAAAAGAACCTTGTTTGGAAAACGACGGAAAGATTCCTTTATAAAACTCTTATAAAAAGTCAATCAAGGGTATAAATTACATTAACCCATATTCTTTTAAATAGTAAAAATGTTTTGAAATACATTTTTAAGAAACATGGATGTGGATGATAAAGAGATCCTCGTAGATTATTACGTATAAACAACCTCGGATAATGAAGAGATTGTGAAATAACCCTTACCTTGTACTTTTCCTTGGTTGGGGTAGGTTAACCTCCTGTATAATGGTGAAATAATTGTTATTAAATTATTCAAGAATCATATATATTAATATGATATCATATATGACGTTTTAACATTGATTTGTTAATAAAATCTTTGAATTATCGTCGTTTCGGGTGTTAACTTACTCGTTTTCATTTATATGTTTTGTTACATAAGCCATGTTTATTAAGGATAGGTTGTATCTTATTCATATACAGAATTATATCAAGTCCTTAAACATCATTTTAAAATCATCAAATGATAATTATACTTCAAGGGATACGATGGATAATGAATCTCATCGCGTTCGTGGAGACGGTAGTCCGTACGTACGCACGAGCGACAATATCATTCTTTTGATATTAAAATAATATATAAATGGATGTTATATCATATATAAATAATCATTAACATTTTATATTTATTATTTACATGAGTTACACATCATTATTATACCCATCCAAATAATAATATATTGAATAACAATTACACCACGACGTGGAGACGGTAAGACGTACGTACGCACGTATGGTGACATGTTATTCAAAGGGTGGATAGAATACTGAATATGGTTGTACCATATTTATAATAACATTACAGTATATATAAGATACTGGAGTTATTATTTTACAATGGTAATAACAAAGAAAGAAGAAGTGGAAGAAGAAAGGAACTTGAAAAGGGGTGGTGAAAACATTACCTCTTCTTCGGGTTATTCCTTTTGATTTGATCAAAAGGGATCATTAGGATGGGGTTAGGATAAAAATAAGGCCTCTAGGTTGTAGTGAGGGAAGTTGGGAGAGTATTTGGGCAGAGTTTGGCCGATCCAAAAGTCTTTTATGGGGTGAATAAATGAGAAGGAGGAGTTCCCTTTTATAAGAGGGGTGAGGGGCACCTTTGGAAAAGGTAGAAATATTAATTTATAATAAATTAATATTCGATTTCTAATGGCTCCAAAGTTTATTATTTAAATGTTAAGGTGGGGATTGGTCTAAAAACATTCAAACAATAGAATTTAGACAGGTTTGGGTTACTATATTAACCTTATCTTTTAGTTTTAACTCTTAGTTAATTAGTTTGACATTTACCATGTCACTTTGTATTTTTATAATATATAGTTAATAAACATACTATATACATCCAAGATACCACCAAGTGGTCCATTAATTATGATCCTATCATGATATAAGTCTCTTGGCCGAACCATATATTTTTAGGAATTTAATATCAATTAATAATATAATATTTGTTTTAAAAACTCTTTTATGTCAATTTTGACACTATTCAATAATTGATTTGTTTAAAAATCATAAAAAAATGATTACTTCGAAAATAGTTAATTGAATCAACACTAATATGTCATATTAACCTATAAAATTAGTGTAATTCCTAAAAAGTCTCAAATTATATTTATTTGGGAATTTATAATATCAATTATTTTAATTTTTCACAATTATGGTAATTACTACATCATCATTGTGTCATAAATAAATTAAATTATATAAAGTCTAAAAATTATAAATAAATAATAATTATTTATGAAATCTTTTTATCTTTCTAATGAATATTTACAATCGAATTTATCTTATGTATAACCCTATATTAAAAAATTTTTAGTAAATAAACTTTGATTTTAACTCTTTTAACTCTTCTTTGAATTAAATAATAATAAATGTCCTAATCTTATCCATGTGGACCTAAATGATAATATTTTATTCCTAAGGCTGTTCCGGTCGAGATACACTTGTCCAATATAATTAGGACATGTGTTAGGGCAGTATTAATATCATTTTTACCCTTAATTACCCTATTTACATTTAACCGTGGTAAATAAAAGTAAAAAGTTACTATTCACCAAAAATTATTTTCATCTCATTGAACCACATTTTACTTCTTGATATTAACCGTGTCTCTCGGATTTTCAAAATTCCATTCACAGAAGCGGTGAAATTAGGTTTTATGAAAAATTCAGTTTTTTAACTACCACTTAGTAGTTTCACTATTCATCAAAAATTGAAGTTTTTCAGAATAATGCCCAAATTGCACCCTAAGCTATAATTGATATTCCGAATTCAAAAATGATTTCAATTTTACAAAATTCCAAACATATAAGTTGAATTAATTAATTTTATAATTAATTCCCGATGTCACAACAAATAGCGTGTTTTTAAGAAACAATATATATCAAAAGATTGATAATGGTTTATGTCTAATTTCAAAGTAAAATTAATTCTAATGAACACCATTGAATAAAATGGAAAAAATATATTCTAATTATACTTTAAAACCACTCAATAATATAATTTATCAAAATAAATTATTTTGATTAAAAAGCTGTTTTTAAGTATTTTTCACTATTCATAAAAATTGGAAGTTCTCAGAAAAATACCAAAAATTCAACTTAGGATAATTTTGATATTTCGAATCCAAAAATGAAGCCAATTTTGAAATATAAAATATATATAATTTCAAAAAGTAGGTATTACTATTCATAATGGCTAGTTTGATTGGTTGTGGTGTGTTATAACTCGACGTTGCGTACAACACATGCTATCACATTATTCAAAGAGAAGCGTACCGTGGAAGCATGGGGTGTTACATTCTCCCCTCATTCAAATAATTTCATCCTCGAAATTTCTAGAATAGTTATAAAATGAAAAGACTCGGCTGGTTCTTCATCATAAGTTCCTCGGGTTCCCACATTGCCTCTTCCATCTTATGGTTTCTCCACAAAACTTTTACCAGACGCGTCGTCCGGTTTCTCAGTACTTGTTCTCTCGTATCAAGAATCCTGACGGGCTCTTCACAATAGGACAGATCAGGTTCCAGTTCTAATTCCTCATAGGTGAGTACATGTGTTGCGTCAGGAATTTATTTCCTCAACAGAGATACGTGGAACACATCGTGATCTTTGGAGAGACTTGGCGGCATTGCCAATCAGTAAGCTACATCCCCAATTCGTTCTAGAATTTCGAAGGGTCCGATCTACCTGGGACTCAATTTACCTTTCATACCAAAACGTATTACTCCCTTCCATAGAGATACCTTCATGAAAACATGATCACCGACTTGAAATTCCAAATCCTTCCTTCGATTATCGGCATAGCTCTTCTACCTACTTTGAGCTGCTTTGATGTGATTTTGGATTACCTACACCTTTTCCATCATTTCCTCCACCAGTTCTGGGCCTACAAGTTTTCTTTCACCAACGTCATCCCAATAGGTTTGTGTATGACATCTCTTCCCGTATAACGCTTCATATGGTGCCATCTGAATACTCGAATGGAAGCTATTGTTATAGGAAAATTCTACCAGAGGTAAATATTGATCCCACATACCCTGAAAGTCAAGTGAGAAAGATCTCAACATGTCTAATAAGGTTTGAATAGTCTGTTCTGATTGTCCGTCTGTCTGAGGGTGGTAAGCAGTGCTCAAATGGAGTTCAGTATCCAGGGATTTCTGAAGACTTTTCCAGAATCTTGAAGTAAAACGGGGATCACGATCAGAAACAATCGATAGGGGTACTCCATGAAGTCTCACAACATTATTAATATATAGTCTTGCTAGACGTTCCAGGGGTAGATCTTCTCTTATAGAAAGAAAATGTGCTGACTTGGTAAGACGATCAACAATAACCCATATTGCATCGTTCCTTCTAGGAGTCTTTGGTAGCCCCATGAAAAAGTCCATCGTAATATTGTCCCATTTCGACTCCGGTATGGGAAGAGGTTGCATGAATCCTCCAGGCAGTTGCCTTCCAGCTTTCACCTATTGACAAACCATACATCTCGACACAAAATCAGCAATCTCCCTCTTCATGTTGTCCCACCAAAAATGTTCCTTCAAATCACTATACATTTTGGTTCTCCCAAGGTGTATAGAGAAATTGGAAATATGAGCATCATCCAGAAATTCCCTTTTTAGATCAGGTATGTCGGGAACACAAAGTCTCTTCCCAAATTTCAATATTCCATCTTCATACACAATGTCTCTCAGTCTCCCATCTTTCACAGCTTTAATCGTCTTTTGAAATTCTTCATCACCGGTCTGAGAACTCTTAATCCTTTCTAGTAAATATGGTTTGACAACCATTTGAAAAATCATTGCTGTTTCACCTTCCCTAGTCATTCCCATGTCCATCTTCACTAGATCCATCAAAATTGGATCCGTTTCAATTCTCATCACGTTCAAAACTCCATGGTATTTTCTTATCAAAGCATCTCCCACCTTGTTTGCTTTCCTCGGGTGGTAGTGTATCGTACAATCATAATCCTTGAGTAATTCAAGCCATCTCCTTTGCCTCATGTTGAGTTCATTTTGTGAGAAAAAATATACTTCAAACTCTTGTGATCAGTATAAATCTCACATTTTTCACCATAGATGTATTGCCTCCATATTTTCAAAGAAAAGATCACAATTGCTAACTCGTGATCATGAGTAGGATATTTTTGTTCATGAATTTTCAACTGTCGTGATGCATAGGCAATAACTCTATCATTCTGCATAAGGACACAACCATGTCTTTCTTCGATACATCACTATAAATAGCGAACCCATCATTCCCCGATGGTAGAGTCAATATAGGAGCATTGACTAATCTTCTCTTCAGTTCTTCGAAACATTCTTCACACTCTTTTTTCCAAACAAATTTAACCCCTTTACATGTGATCTTTGTTAATGGGTTATCCAATCGTGCAAAATTCTGGACGAAACGTTGATAATAACCTGCCAAACCAATAAAACTACGTACCTCAATTATACTCGTAGGTGCTGGCCATTCTTGGATCGCCTTGGTCTTAGAAAGATTGATAGAGATTCCATCATTAGAGACAATATGGCCAAGAAAAGAAATCTCATGAAGCCAGAATTCACACTTGCTAAACATCCCATATAATTCATGTCTTCTCAGAGTCTTCAAAATAATGTGCAAGTGATTTTCATGATCTTCGTAGCTCTTGAAGTATACCAAGATATCATCAATAAATACCACCACAAATTCATCAAGATACTCCTTGAAAACTCTATTCATCAGATCCATGAATACAGAGGGTGCATTAGTCAATCCAAAAAGCATTACAGTAAACACGTAATGCCCGTACCTGGTTCGAAATGCTGTCTTCGAAATGTCTTCCTTCCTCACACACAACTGATGGTATCCGGATTGAATGTAAATCTTTGAAAATTATTGAGCTCCATGTAGTTGGTAAAATAAATCATCAATGTGTGGTAGGGGATACTTGTTCTTTATTGTTATAGCATTGATCTTCCTGTAGTCGATACATAACCTCATAGATCCGTCTTTCTTTTTAACAAAAAGAACAGGGGGTCCCCATGGAGAAACACTAGGGCGAATAAATCCCTTATTACTCAATTCCTCTAGTTTTTTATTTAGTTCAACTAATTCTACAGTGGCCATTCTATAAGGGGTCTTTGATATAGGCCTTGATACAGAAATTAAATCAATGGAAAACTCAACTTCTCGTTCTGGAGGATGTCCAGGTAAATCTTCCGAAAATACATCTACAAATTAATTCACAACAGGTACATCCTCTATTTGAACATTCCTTTCCTCAACCACAATTATTTCATTATCTTCCTCCCCAATAATTGAATTTAGTTGAGCTACTGGGGGAGGATCTAAATAAGAATTAGGTGGTTACGATTATGCTCTAAAGATAAGGTGTTCCTTATCATTATCTTCATGAATCGTAACCTCTTTCTTCTTACAATAAATCTTTGCATCATAGTCCGAAAGCCAGTCCATACTGAGGATTATATCAAACTCAATCATAGGTATGACGATGAGATCAGCAGATAAAGAACATTTATGTGCTCTAATGGGGACTAATTCACGAAACTTTGTTGCAATGATACATCCTTTAGGAGTTTTAACTGACAACTCCCTTGTTAAATCAAATTGGAAATATCTAATTTTCAAAGCAAACTGGGATGATATGAAACAATGCGATGATCCAGAATCAAATAATGCATTTGTAAGCTTGAGGAATTCATTAAATTACCTGCCACCACATCTTTCAGAGCTTCTACCTCAGCAGTAGTGATAGCATAAGCCTGGCCTTGATACCTTGGCTTTTTCTGAGGTATGTTCTCCTGACGCTTAGGACATTCATTTGCATAATTCCCCATCTCCCTGAAATTGTAGCACATAACATTTCTACCTTCGTTATTTCCTTTGCAATCACGAGCTTGGTGGCCCTTTTCACCACATTTGTAACAGACTCCCATTCCCTTCAAGCAAGTACCGGGGTGTTTCTTCCCACATTTACCACAGGATGGATATTCCACCATTCCTTTCTTCCCCTTATTTCCATTCCCAGATTGATCAGCAGGCCACTTCTTCTCTTTCTTTGCTTTAATGTCATTAGATTTAGAGATTTCATTTTCCGTCTTCATAGCACATGAGACAATGTCTTCGTATGACGAGAAGGATTGTGAGAATAATGCTCGACGGAGAAATGGTTTTAACCCATCAAAGAAACGATCAATCTTACTTCTTGGGTTACGTATATAATGACTAGCATACCTTGCTAACCATGTAAAGTTAGCCTCATACTTTGTGACATTCTCATCCTCCTTCTGTCTCAGACTCAGAAATTGCCTTTCCATATCCGCTCGATGGTCGCAAGGAAAGTATTTTTCTAAAAACAGATATTTGAACTCCCTCCATTCTATATTTGATACTTCATCATAATCCTTCGTATTTTGAATCAATGACCACCATTGATCAGCATCTCCAGTGAGGCGGTAAACTGCCAGGATAACTTTTTCCCTTTCATTACTCCCCAAAGCCTGAAATATTTTCTCTAGAGAAAATATCCATTGCTCAGCTACTAAGGGATTTTTTACTCCCATTGAACATTGGTGGTTGTTGCCTCATGAATCGATCTAACATTGATCCTCCATAGTTGCGGATCAGGGTGCTCCATACAGGTAAGGATATTATTCATAACCTGAGTGAGTTGTCCCAGTATGGTGATTAGCTGATTGGAACCAGTTGCATCACCAGCTCCAGTATAATTATCTTGAGTAGGAGGGAAATCCCTACATGTAGTGCGTGTATTGATATGATTTCCATTTCTTCCACTAGGCGCCATTTCTAAACAATGGCATAAACTAGATCATTTTATGAATCAAAATACATAATCCCATACTTCTAAAACACTTAACATAAATTGAACTATTTATGGATATAATCCATAATCATAAAAATATTTTCTTTGAGAAAGTATATAATCATAAACCCTTGATAATGATTTTTAATGAAAATGAGAGTTATCCAAAGCATATCCCCCGGGTGTGTCGTAACCAAGAGTGCAGCAAGGCCCGTTGTCGTGCACCAGTTCTCGTTCGAGTCTAGCTCAAAGTGGTGTTTTCGGGATTTACCCCTAGGTACATCTGTGCCAGATCCACCTCTACCTGCTCGTATCCAGACAGGGATGTATTGCTCAGAAAACTCACAAAATCTCTACAATACCAAAATTCTAGGAAGTTCTTCTATACTAATCCTCAAAGTTCATCTTAGGTCTACGTGCTGTAATTAGAGTTTATCTAAATCTAGCTTCCAAGTTTTGTACTAAACATCCTCTGATACCAACTATAACACCCCGACCCCAGTTACCTACAGTCAGTGCATTATTACATAACATTGGTATGATCACAAGAATGATCAAATCTCGAAAGACCGATTGGTTTAGTAGCCTTGGAAACACTAGATATATTCATAAAGTTTTTCATTACATCATAAAGTGAAAAACTACTACAACAATATATTGTCTCCATATTACACATTCATATCCCCACATAATATCCCTGTAGGTAATTCATAATTTACTTCTTCACTTCCTGGGAAAAATAAAACATAGAAAAGGGGTGATCTCAATTGCCCAGTAAGGATAATATTATAACGGAAACTTTCAAAAATAAGCATAAACATTTAAGGCAATGTATAACTAAAACAAAATCCTTTTAAACTTGAACTTCAACATAGTATGGAAAAATAAAAATTAAATAATTCCATTTACTTATTCACATGGATATTCTACTAATCGAATGATCACATTTAATATCAATAACCACTTTCATAATGAAGGAATGCATAATTCCAGACTATCATAACCACATAGCCAAGGCCTCGTGCCAAGACTACAAATAATATTTTGTCAAGGCCTTGTGCCAAGACACTAGTTTGTCTCATGAGACCTACCGATGCATTGAGGAGCTATAGCGGGCTCCACCCGTCACATATTAAGTCCAATGCATTCCCATATGAAAAGGTTTAAACATAACATAAACATTCGTATTTAAACTAGCATATGAAATGTCAATAGTTTCATCATAAACTATGAATGGTATAAAAATAGCACATGCACAGTCAAACATATCAAAAAACCTTCAATACAATATAGAAGTTTTATATCTTAATAAATCGACTACAAATAAGCATAAAATCCATCAAAGGATGTTGACATAGATGAAATCAAAACTCTTTTTAGAGAAATAACTCTTTCTATTTTTGAAATCATTTAAGAGTAATATATTTATAAAATAAAAAATTTTCTTTGAAAATATTCTTATAAGCTTGTGAGGGAAGCTTCAACGATTTTATAACGGCGGAAAATAACCGCACCCGCCGTATAAGTTTAAAAAACATTCTTACATTATTTCTGTCGAAAAGGTTAAAAGCACCTTGTTTGGAAAACGACAGAAATATTCCTTTACAAAACTCTTATAAAAAGTCAAACAAGAGTATATATTACATTAACCCGTATTATTTTAAATAGTAAAAATGTTTTGAAATACATTTTAAAGAAACATGTATGTGGATGATAAAGATATCCCAGTAGATTATTACATATAAACAACCTCGGATAGTGAAGAGATTGTGAAATAACCCTTACCTTGTACTTTTCCTTGGTTGGGGTAGGTTAACCTCCTGTATAATGGTGTAATAATTGTTATTAAATTATTCAATAATCATATATATTAATATGATATCATATATGATGTTTTAACATTGATTTGTTAATAATATCTTTGAATTATCGTCGTTTCGGGTGTTAACTTACTCGTTTTCTTTTATATGTTTTGTTACATAAGCCGTGTTTGTTATGGATAGGTTGTATCTTATTCATATCAAGAATTATATCAAGTCCTTATACATCATTTTCAAATCATCAAATGATAATTATACTTTAATTGATACGATGGAGAATGAATCTCATCGCGTTTGTGGAGACGGTAGTCCGTACGTATGCATGAGCGAAAATATCATTCTTTTGATATTAAAATAATATATAAATGGATGGTATATCATATATATGGAATCATTAACATGTTATACTTATTATTTACATGAGTTACACATCATTATTATACCCATTCAAATAATAATATATTGAATAACAATTACACCACGACGTGGGGACGGTAAGCCGTACGTACGCACGTATGGTGACATGTTATTCAAAGGGTGGATAGAATACTGAATATGGTTGTATCATATTTATAATAACATCAAAATATATATAAGATACTGGATTTATTATTTTTTAATGGTAATAACAAAGAAATAAGAAGTGGAAGAAGAAAGGAACATGAAAAGGGGTGGTGAAAACATTACCTCTTCTTCAGGTTCTTCCTTTTGATTTGATCAAAAGGGCTCCTTAGGTTGGATTTCTGATCAAAATAAAGCCAATAGGTTGTAGTGAGGTATGTTGGGAGAGTATTTTGGAAGTGTTTGGCCGAACCAAAAGGCTTTGAATGTGTGAATAAATGAGAATGAGGAGTTCCCTTTTATAAGAGGGGTGAGGGGCACCTTTGGAAATGCTAGAAATATTAATTTATAATAAATTCATATTCGGTTTCTAATGGCTCCAAAGTTGATTATTTAAATTTTAAGGTGAGTATAGGTCTAAAACCATTCAACCAATATAATTTAGACAGGTTTGGGTTACTATATTAACTTTATCTTTTAGTTTTAACTCTTAGTTAATTAGTTTGAAATTTACCATGTCACTTTGTATTTTTATAATATATAGTTAATAAACTTACTATATACATACAACTGACCACAAAGTGGTCCATTAATTATGATCCTATCATGATATAAGTCTCTTGGCCGAAACATAGATTTTTAGGAATTTAATATCAATTAATAATATAATATTTGTTTTAATAACTCTTTTATGTCAATTTTGACACTATTCAATAATTGATTTTTGTAAAAATCATAACAGAATGATTACTTCGAAAAAATTTAATTGAGTCAATCCTAACATGTCATATTAACCTATAAGATTAGTTTAATTCCTAAAAAGTCTCAAATTATATTTATTTGGGAATTTATAATATCAATTATTTTAATTTTTCACAATTATGGTAATTACTGCATCATTATTGTGTCATAAATAAATTAAATTATTTAAAGTATAAAAATTATAAATAAAATATAATTATGTATTAAGTCGTTTTAGATTTCTAATGAATATTTACAATAGAATTTATCTTATTTGTAACCCTATATTAAAAATGTTTTAGTAAATAAACCTTGATTTTAACTCTTTTAACTCTTCTTTGAATTAAATAATAATAAATGTCCTAATCTAATCCAAGTGGACCAAAATGGTAATATTTTATTACTAAGGCTGTTTTGGTCGATATAAACTTGTCAAATAGAATTAGGACACGTGTTAGGGTAATATTAATATCATTTTTACCCTAAATTACCCTATTTACTTTTAACCGTGGTAAATAAAAGTAAAAAGTTACTATTCACCAAAAATTATTTTCATCTAATTGAACCAAATTTTACTTCTTGATATTAACAATGTCTCTCGAAATTTTGAAAATAATTCACAGAAGCGGTAATATTATGTTTTATGAAAAATTCAGTTTTTTAACTACCACTTAGTAGTTTCACTTTTCATCAAAAATTGAAGTTTTTCAGAATAATGCCAAAATTTCACCCTAAGATATAATTGATATTCCGAATTCAAAAATTATGTCTATTTTACATAATTCCAAAAATATAAGTTGAATTAATTAATTTTATAATTAATTCCCGCTGTCACAACAAATAGCGTGTTTTTAAGAAAAAATATATATCAAAAGATTGATAACAGTTTATGTCTAATTTCAAAGTAAAATTAATTCTAATGAACACCATTGGATAAAACGGTAAAAATATATTCTAATTATAATTTAAAACCACTCAATAATATAATTTATCACTATAAATTATTTTGATTAAAAAATTTGGTTTTAATTATTTTTCACTTTTCATAAAAATTGGAAGTTCTCAGAAAAATACAAAAAATTCAACTTAGGATAATTTCTATATTCCGAATCCAAAAATTAAGTCCATTTTGAAATATAAAATATATATAATTTCAAAAACTAGGTATTACTATTTATAACGGCTAGTTTGATTGGTTGTGGTGTGTTAGAACTCGACGTTGCGTACAACACACACTATCGCATTATTCAAAGAGAAGCATACCGTAGAAGCATGGGGTGTTAAAAAATACTTTAATATTGGTTTTTTAAATATCATAATTACTATTATAAATATATTATAAATCCTAATTGATACATTCACTAATTTGTTTTATTCTTATGGTGGTAGTGTTTCTGGAATTCATAGCTAATGAGTAACTCCAACAATCTTTTTTAACTCACATTTAGCTATTTCATATTTGAATATAAACTCAAAACTCAATTAATCACGATAAATTTCACATCATTCACCATATTGTTAATTTATTTAAGGAAAATATTAAATCATCAAACTATACTTTATGAGTATGTTATTATTGTTGATGGTTCATTAATTACCATGATACCTAATGAATTACTCTATCATTTTTCATAATGAAAAATGCTAGTCCTTTCTTTGATGAACCACTGTATATCACAAATACATCCTTCCCCAATAGTAAATTTAATATTTATTCATTGAAAAATCTATTCTTTAGTTCCTCACAAATTTATTCACATTAAATTGACCATGTAAATTTGAACTCTTTACACTTCAAATTGATTAAAAATTAATGAATTTAATAATTTCTTTTAACAAATCACATATAGTAAAAATCTATTTCATGGAATCTATGTAACTTATTTATATTCATTTTTTTATATTATTTTAATATAATTTTATTTAAAGGGTCTATAGATATTCTATACATAGAGATAATATTTAAAATTAAATAAACTTGTTGGATTCATTATTTACACTTAGTAAATTTTCAATATAATTAATTTTCTTTATGAGTATTAAGAATAGATCTCAAAAGAGTATATTAATTTTCATTTATTTTGGATTATATAATGATATCATCAATAAATACCCCCAAAAAATTATTATGGTAATTCTTTAAATTTCAATTAATCTAATCTATATGCATTAAGGGTGAATTAGATAATCTAAAGGAAATTTCATCAAACTTATAATTTTCAGACCTTTTATAAAGTTACATCATTGGTATATCATTATTATTCACCATTAATTGATGATAACAATATATTTTTTACCTATTAGAAGTATTTATCATCTTTAAGTAAATGAAACATATTATTTGTAACAACCCGAACTGTTATAAATAAAATTTCCCTTATGATTTAATTAAGTGTCTTATTATGTAATGTAGTTATAGAAAACATATGCACTTATTTTTTATATAAAAATTGATTTAAGAGACTATTAATTATCTTTACCACTGATAATACATTTGTTAAATAGTGAACAAATGATTAGTATAAATATAGGGTTATATCAAATCTAGTTGACACAAATAAAGGAAGTGATGGCCAATACCCTTAGGATCATACCATATGAATCCCATTTATCAAAGCTTCTACAAGATATATCATCAATGGTATTTTTCCCTAACCAATCCCAAGATCCAATCCAACAACTTAAGCATGAGAAAAACCCTTTATGGGAGAATTTAAAGCTCTTATAGACTACAACCCAAACCTTGTATGCCGAACAAACACATGAAAGTATCAGTACCACACACCTTACTCTTATGTAAATTTCTATTGTATTAAATAGATATATATAAATAACATATATATATTATAACTAACATTATTTTTAATATAATAATGAATACATTTTCATTATATTATTATTACTTTATAAATTAATTTTATTGATATAATAAAACACAAATTATATATTATGTAATAATCAAATATTAAGGATTTTTTTGATGTATGAATGGATTTTTGAAATAATTAATATTGTAATTAAATATTATTATTATGTAATGTTTATTAATTATAAATTATCATATAATTTTTATAAAGTCAAATGTAATTGTTATATGTGTTCAAAAAATATTATGGTAAAAAAAATAAAAACATTTCTAAATATATATGTATTGTTACATTAAAATTAAAAATTAACATATTTAGAAAATTATGTAGATAAAATTATTTTTATTATAGGAATAAAAATATCAAAATTATCCATTTATGTTTTTTTCAAAATTTTCTAAGACAGTCAAATTTTTGGGTAAAATTGAAATACTTTTCAGACAAACGTTGTGTATTATGATAACATAATGACCCAGAAGTTATGTAATAAATTGTATAATGGGTATAAAAGACCAAATATATGTTTTAACTTTAATATAATGTTATTTTATTTCTATTTGACTATATTTTTAAAGTCATTATGAATCCCCCAAAACCATTAATATATTTTAACATTTTAAAATCATTTATTTAAGGTTGTGACTCACGTACACATAATAAATGGAATTATTTTTATTATGATGAGCTTATAAAGATATAATATTATGATAACCACTCCCATTTGGAAGACACATTTTGAAAAAACCATGGTATGGTTTGTGGTTTTAGTTATTTTGTTATATAGAGTCAAAAACCTATGTTTGAGAAATATTAAAGAAGCTCCCACTCATTTAATATATAAAACCACCGAAAATCCGTTTAATCTTCACTAAAAAAATATTGTATCGTGTATTTACTCAGGAATCCCTTCTCTATAGTCTTCCCAAGGTTCCCCAAGCTCTCAAAAATCCCCTCCAAAGCATTTTGAGTCACATACTCAAGTAAGGCTTCTTTTCATTGTCCTGTTTATTAATGTTTCTTTATTATCTTATACCTTATATTTAAAATTACTAATGTTAAAAATTGAAATTCCATAACCCTATTACTTACCATTTTATGTAAAAAATTATGGGCCCCTTTATCTCCCATCAACCCATTTTTGGAATTAATAAGTGACACCGTTACACAACCAAAATTTCACTATGGTTTTCCGTGCCAAAATAATTTTGTATTGAATACCATCCCCATTTCCTATCAAGGGTGTTCACCTTAATACACATATAATTATTTGACTTGGGAATTACATGTATTTATGCAACAGTTCTTGATCATGGAATAAAATATGATTATGAATGAATCAATTTTGTATGATCTATGTGGATCAATTATGCATGAAAATGAAATGAAACTGATGTGTGTGGATAGAATTACATAGTAAACCATTGAATTGGGTAATTTTTAGTATCATGAGAATCCATTTTGGGATAGGGAGTGAACCTAATTCATCTACGGTGCTTTTTTCATTATTATTTCTTAGAAGTTAGCCAGGACCAATGATTATGATGGAATGTTTTATGTTGTTGTCACATTTCCCTTATTACCTTTATGATTATTATACCATATCAAAACTAATTGTTCATGTTTATTATTCTGAGTTTTTTATGTTTGTTTTTTATCATGTATTAATTTCTCCATGTTATTCATTTTTATTCCTTTTTTTTGAATTTATATCTCAACCCTTTCTTATGTATGTCCACGGGTTATCACATACAGTTTTAAGTGTGAGCATGTTTATGATGTTTTCAATAATGATGTAGTTTTATGGTTTTAAATTGTTATGTATGGTCCCTAATTATCATAAAAACTAATCTTGTCAATGATATAGGATTTATTAATTGAAATATTATGTAATAAATAATGTATTAATTTGTAATATTGAGAAGGGTTTTGTAATACGTATTAGATGAAAAATTTAGTTATTTTTGGGATTAGGATTAGAAAACTCTTGATAAATACAAAGGGATAAGACAATGTAAATTAAAACATCCAAATTTTTTTTAATTTATAGAGTAAGTGGTATATCATGAAAATACAACCCTTCTTAGATAATTCAAGTTGACATGGTTCTGGTAGAGATGTTCCCAGGGGTAACAAGATCGACAAGGTGCATCAGGCCTGACTTGGTGTAACCTGGTACGTGACAACAAGCCTTACTGCACACCTGGTTTGACCCTCTTGGGGGATATAATTTAGTAAATTCATATGTTTATTACAAACCACTATTAATGGAACAAACAATTTCTATAAGAACATAAGTTAGGAAATGTATCATGGATAATATAGATTGAAGCCTAAAAATTCATATATTAAGGAAATAAATTTAATTTATTAGTTATCTCTTCCATGTCATTGGATTCAATTTTACATGTTTAAATGTTTTAAAAAAGTCATAAATAATTTTACTTTTATTCTGTCTAATGTCCTAAAATATGAGGAATCATGTAAATAATCAATGTGACGAGAAATTTAATGACTGCCCCAGTGACATTTCCAACACGATGGGAGAAAGAATCAAAAACATTATGAAGATAATCTCTCAGATGATTTAGGTTCAAAATATAATCCCATATCTGGAGGAGAATTCACATCCCCCTAAGATAGAACAATCTACATTTGAGTCTTTTATGTGACAAAGGACTCCAACTTTCAATGGATCATCTGATCCCCTAATCGTATAGAAATGGATTTACTATATTGAGAAGATCTTGTCCACCCTTCAATGTTCTAAATAAGATATTGTTTTACATGATGTTTATGATATAAAGGGAGAATATTATTAGTAGTTTAATTTTGTTAAGAATAAAAAGACTGGGGAAGATATCTAAGCATTTTTTTGGAAGAAATTATAATTATTTTGAAAAATATTTTATTCTCACTCTCTAACATAAAATGGAAAGGGATTTTCATTCCCTTAAGAGAAATGAAAACGATTCTATCAGGTCATATGAGTAAAACATCACAACAATTTCAGGATAATCCACCATATTTTCCATTACCCATAAATGGAAGTTTGAAATATTTTTTTGAAGGATAAAACATATTCTATGAAAATCTATGGCGATCCATGACATTGATAGCTATGAGGAGATTGTCTAATCTTACATTAAAGTAAAAATAGATATTAGAAAATATAAAGGGTATCATGGGGATTAGAAGATGAATGTGGAGTTTAGTTCTAGAGATTAGATGTAAAAATATAATGGTGGTACGAAATTTAAACATCCCACTTATCAAAGGTGTGGAAAAATTAACCCTAGATATTACATAAGGGGATGAAGAAATGATGTAGGCACAAAATCAAAGGGAAAATAGATAGATAAATCAAAGAGGATAAACCTTCTATTTTAGAAGAGTAATTAAATGACCTAGTTAACCCTTAGATCATTATTAATTTCTTCAACTGCATGGAACCATGGCACTTTTAAAATCAATGTATTATTTATTGGTTTTTTTGAGAAAACCAATAACCTCAAAGGCAAAAAGGGATAATGTATTTCAATCACAATACTGAGGTGGATCTTGAAAATGAAGTGGTGATAGGTACATTAGTTATTCATTAAATAATATAGAATATAAATTTGTATTATAGTTATATGAATACCTTCATATAATAAAAGTTTAGTATAACTATTCAAAAACCACCCCAAATAATAAATGTTGAGTTACCGATGAAAATAGAAAATGAGGAAATTATTACATCCCATGATATAACTCCTCTCATATCATAATTTTCAAGGTGAACATACCATAAGACCTTGTAATAGTCCCATTGGTTGAATTTGGTGAAATTCTATTCTTGGATCGCCTTTCCATATATAGAGCCAACATAAAATTTCCATGAGAAGTCAATTACTCCCCATATTTTGAATCGGCCCATGATTTTGTAAAAGAGCAAGGAGAGGGAAGAAACTTATTTATTACCAACATCAAAATAATGGATATATTTTCCCTATGATTAAGTATATCTAGATCATATTATTGAGTACAACTAAATAATCATCCTTGAATACATGCCTATTGCGAGGTAATACACAGATGTGTTTATTGAGGAATTTTCTATTATTCCTCCTAGCCAAGAGGTTTAATTTTCAATCGATATTAGACCTAGGTCATTACTATAATCTAAGAATCTATATAGAAGGGAAATTTTGGAAATTGAGGAGCTAAAAAAATAGAGGATAATCTATATTAAATGTTCATACACCCTAGTGATTCACTATGGGATGCACCTGTCCTCTTTGTCAAGTAGAAGGATGAGTCAATACACATTTTAATTGATTATTATGAGCTCAATAAGAACAAAATAAAGAAAAATTATCATATACCTCGTTTTTATGACTTGTTTGATTATCAATATGGATAAAAATACTTTTCCAGGGTGGATATACAGTTGATATATTACCAAGATAGGGTGAAGAAGGAAGATATTCCCCAGAATAATTTTTTTATTTGAGGTATGAGCACTATGATTTCATAGTGACTCCTTTACAGATTACTAATACTTGATAAATATTTATTGACTTAATGAATAAATTATTTAGATATTACATTGACAAATTTGTGGAAGTCTTTAAAGATGATATTCCAATATACTCCAAAATAAAGAAGTATCATGAGGAGCATTTTAGCACTAGGATAAAAGCCATATAGAAGGAGAAGTTCTATTTCAATTATATTAAATGTGATTTATGATTAAATAAAGTCTCATTACTTGTATATATCAACAAAAGAAATGGGATATATGTTCCCCCTTCAATGATAAAAGAAATTTAAGGATGAACGATGCTAAAACATATAATAGATATATGTAGTTTTCTTGAATTTGATGGGTATTATCACTGATTTTTGAGAAACTTCTCATGGTTGAGAGAGCCTATAATCAAGATAACATGAAATGGAGTCATTTTTTCGTAGAATAATGAATTTTAAGAGTGGATCAAGAAGATGAACAGAGGTTTATCACTATAACTATACTCGGATGCCCCATAAGTGGAGACAATTTTGTAGTATTTAGTGATTCTTTGAAGAAGGGATTGGGTTGTGAGTTAATGAAAAATGATAAATTCATAGTTTATGATTCAAGCCAGTTTAATTTTAATGAATAAAACTACCCAATGCATTATTTTGAGTTAGATTTAGTGATCTTCACTTTGAAAATATGATGGCATTGACTTTTTAGGGGGGTGTGTGAAATTGATACAGATCACAAAATTTCCAAGTATATATTCACAGACAAAGAGATGAATATGTGAAAATAATGATAGCTAGGGATGATCAAGGAATATGGCTAATGAATCCATAATAATACTATGAAATTTAATAAATTGAAGAAGTTCTATATAGAATGGATTTGACAATTTTATCATTTATTAGAATTGAGAGGAATCGATCTTCTTAGATTTTGAAAGGATTGACCATTGATTCATAAAAGTAGGAACATCATAATCCCTGAAAAAATGATTTCTCAACCATCCCTTCTGGAGAAAATAATGTATCCCTAAATAAATGTATTTGGAATTTTGAAGAGAAAACTATAATAAAAGGAAAATCCTCCGAGTTCGATGTTAATGAAGAAACGGTTGTGAGATTTTGGTGGAGGCTATTTTTTTCCATCAAATCCCATGTTAAAGAAGGAATTATTGGATGTTTCACATAACTCAACCTTCTCCATCAGCCTAGGAATAAAAAATATGTATCAAGATATCCAAGAACATTATTGGTGGTAAAATATAAATAATGAGATCACAGAATATAAATTAAGATGTCTTGTATGTCAGAAAGTGAACTAGGAAAGGAAAAAAATCCAAGGAGATGATGAAACCATTACCCATACCTATGTGGGAATGGTAAAATATCACCAGGGAAGTTTCCACTAGTCTTATGAAGACATCATGATAGAATAATACTATATTGAATTTTTCGGATCATCATATAAATATTGGATACTTAATTGTGATTATAGAGGATTTATCTCTCTGTCAACTTACATGGATATACATCATATATGTTTTAAGGTGACCTGGAATAACTCTGTTTATTATGACTGATTGAGATCCAGGATTCACCTCTATGTTCTGGAAGTGTCTCTAACATGCATATAATACTTATTTGAAATTAATCACAATATATCACCCTTATACATATGTCCAATATTAGTGGACTATCTAGACACTTAGACATGTTGAGAGCATTTTCAATTTACTTCAAAGGTGGATGAGACCAACATCTTCCTCTAGTCACGTTCTCTTTCAAAAATAGTTTCCACTCAAGTATCCAAATAGATCCTAATGATATCTTTCATTGGATTAGGTGAATAAAACGTACATGTTGGGATGAATCTAGGGAAAAAAACTACTAGTGCCATTAATGTCCAAAGAAATGGTGTAGAAGGTTAAGACCATTCAGGAGCACATCAAAGATGCTTATATTCGACAGAAGAGTTATAATGAAAATCATCAGTGATACCTAGATTTGGATCTTAGAGACATGGTATTCCTATGTATACCTACATGGAATAATGTTATGAGGTTTGGGAATAATAGAAGGCTTAGTATAAGATATATCGTTCCCTTTGAGATCCTTGATCACATTGGAACTAAGACCAATTAACTAGAACTCCCACCAAACCTATCTTAAGTACATGATGTATTCCATGTATGCCTCTTGATGAAGTACAAACAAAAACCCTCAAATTCAATCAATCCAGAGTTGATACCATTGTATAATGTTATTTCCTCTATGGAGAAGTTGGTTAAGATCTTAGATCTTAGGGAAAAATTTCTATGAAATAAGACAATACACCTTGTTAAAGTGCAGTGGGGAAACCAAATGTTTGAAGAAGTAATGTGGGAATTAGAATAGGCAATGAAATAGAGTTACCCTCATATATTTTAGTTTGGGAAATGAAATATTTTAGGGAAAATGTCAAAAGGTGGGATGATTTTAACGATCCAGATTGTTATAAATAAATTTACCTTTATGAATAAATTAAATCTTATATTATGTAATATAGATATAAAAAATTATGAACATATATTATATTATATAAAATTGGATTTCTATTACCTATAATTATCTTTATCATTTATAATATAGTCTGTCTATAGTGATCAAATGATTAGTATAAATATAGGGTTTTTTCAAATCTAATTGACATAGAAAAAGGATGTGATGGCCTTAACCAGTAGGATCATACCCTATCAATGCCATTTATCGAAGAATTTGAGGGAGATATAATCACTGGTATTTTCCCTTGACCAAGACCATGCTATGATATAACTACTTAAGCATGAGAAAAAACATTTATCTAAAATTTCAAGCTCTTTTAAATCATGACCCAAACAATATATATCGAACCACCCAATAAAAGTCCCACAGTCCTGCACCATAATCTTAAGGAATTCAATAGTTTATTAAGCTATATTTTTCAAGACCCTAGATAAATGAGAATTTATATTATTTTATTTATAGAATAATGAATATATATTCATCCCATTATTGTCACTTTATAAATGTTTTTTATTTTGATTTAATAAAACAACAATTGTAATATGTTTAATACTCAAATTCAATTTAGGAATTTACATTGATTAATTAATGGATTATTGAAATAAATAATATTTTAAAAATATATTATTATTAAATACTTCATATTAAATATAAATTATAATATAATTTTTATGATTCCAAATCTAAATTTTATATGGTTTCAAAAACAATTATTATGAAAAACCAAACATTTTTTAATAAATGTAAATTATTAATTTGAAATATTAAATTCACATAATTAGAAAGTTATTTAGTTAAAATTAAATTTATTTTTGGAATCATAACATCAAAATCTTCAGAGGGTAAATTTTTCAAACTTTTCTGAGATAGTCAAATTTTCGAGTAAATAATAAAATTCAGTATAAAATTAGCTTGTGTATTATAAAAATAAAATGAACCAAAAGTGATGAAATAAATACTATAAATGGTATAAATGAAAAAAATATAATTTTTAAATTATAAATAATTTTAATTTATGTCTATTTTATTAATTTTATAAATCCATTATGTATCCATCAAAACCATTAATATATGTTATGGTTTAAGAAGATTTTAATTAAGAGTGAGACTCACCTCCAAATAAGAAAGATATTTATTTTATTATTTTTGACACATAACCTTATAAAATAATAAGATCCAATACCATTATGAGTAAAGCATTGGAAAACCCATTGGGTGGTTTTTTTGGTTACTTTATTATATAGAGTCCAAAACCTATGTTTGAGAAATATTAAAAAAATCCCCACTCATTTCAAACATAACAACACCCAAGATCATATTTATCTTCACTAAAAATTCTTGGATTATGGGATTAATCTTCCTTAATGTCAGTATATTCATCCATAGTTTCCCACTGGCACTTAAGAAACCCCTACCAAGCATTTGGTGAAATATACTCATGTATGGTTTCTTTTTTTTTGTCATCTTTTTTAAAGTTTCATTATTATCTTATGTCTTCCATTTTCAATTCATAATGCCAGGAAATGTATTTTCATTTCTATATTATATAAAATTTTATTTCCAAATGATGATATTCCTTTTTCTCTCTCATCAACCCTTTTTAGGAAATTTTACGTGACGTTGTTATGCTGTTGAAATTTTACCACAATTTTCCATAACAAAACAAATGTGTAAAAAATACCATACCCATTTCCTATCAAGGGTTTTCAACTTTATACACATATATTTATTTTAGTATTTACATATATGTATTTATTCCGCACTATTTAATTGTGGCTTAAAATATTATGACGAATGAATCAATTTTTTATGATCTATGTCGCACAATTAAGCATGAGAATGAAATGAAAGTGACGTGTGTGCCCATAATTATATAAATCTCTATGAATTGGGTAATGTTTATTCTCATGATACATAATAATGGGAGGAGTGACCTTTATTTTTTTATGATAATTTTTCCATTATTATGTATTGGTATTTATCCTTTACATATGTTTATGATGAAGTGTTTTTAGTTTTTTCCACATTTCCCATGTTTCCTGTATGTTTATCTTGTAATATCATGGCTCATTATTCATTTTTATTATTATCACTACATTATTCCTATTTTCTAACATGTATTAATTTATTCATGTTATTCCAAGTTTATTCCTTACTAATATTTAGAGATCACCCCTTTATTATGTATGTCCCCAGGTTAACCCATTTAGTTTTAACAGAGAGCATGTTATGGATGATTATAATAAATATGTTGTTTTACTATGTTAAATTTTTAGGTGATGCACATAATTCCCAAAGACACTATACTTCTAAATATTTTGGGTTTTATTCAGTTTAATATTATTTAACAATCATCATCTCATTCTTAACAAATATAAGGTTTGTTATATTATTAATGAATCATACGAGGTTCCCGTTATTTATAGTAATGGAATTGGGTTTTCTATAATCAATGAACAACCTCATTAAACCATGAATATTTTTAAAAAATATGATAGGGGTCACCAAGGTGAAACAATTGGTCATGTAGACATCTTATCACATATCTGATGCATGTTATAATTTCAATCCACTAATTCTAATGCGGATATTCTACAAGGTGGAAAAACATGGGTTTTATATTAGGGACGAGTTTAATGAAAAATTCAATTTCACATCCAGGAGGATTTCAACATAATTCCTTAGTAAATACACACACATATACTTATTCCCACATAATAGTTATAATATCATTTATTTGAATAACCTTTCCATCCATATATTATGTTTTTTATTCTTATACTCCCAAAATTTATTTTATATGAGCTACAAGATGTGGTTTTATAAAAGGATTTTGATAATGAAATCAGTCCTTAAAAAATGCTATATGCCTCCCTATATAATTATAATATCATCAGTCAGATAATCAATTCATTTATCATACAATTAAATTATATATATCCCAAGAGAATTTTTTAAATTCAATGATTGTTATAACCATAAATTCTACAACTAGAGAATATATATTCACATAAATTGAAAAATCCCAATATATCATCATATAAAAATGATTTATAATATAGTTTTTATTGAAAACTATTTTTTATGTATTTAGGTTTGAATATGTGTTGTTAGAATAAATATATGATATAAAATATTGAATTGATCTAGAATCAAATAATTGATTACTTAAATATGCGTTTATGATCATTATACATGCTATAATATCATTCATAAATTGAACTTATGTGGTAGAAAATACATAAGCCTAAACATTCTCACTTGACCTCTTCTGAGGTATATTCCCTTTATTCTTAGGGAATTTATTGTATTAGTATCCCATATCCTTTCAGTTGAATCAATGGAGACTAGATATTTATCTCTTGACTTTTCACTCATGAGATAATTTACTATATCTCAACACTTTTAATAAAATTACAATCCCTTATAGAATATCCTGGGGTGTTTTATTAGGACTTCAAATCCACTTCATGTAACTTGATTCAGTTCCTAGGAAGGATTTTTCTCAGTTCATCAAGAGTTAGTAGTTATAATTGATAATTCAAAAAAATAATGGTCTATTAGGTGGAAGTTTTTATGATTTTAGTATAAGGTGTATCACACATTGAGTTTCAGTATTCATGAGATGGTGATGAAATAGGTTCATCATATTTATCTATTAATTTATAGATTGACTATAAGATATTTTTAAAAACTATTGTGAATGGATAGGGGTCTCCAACTATTATAATTTAGTGAAAATATAATACTATATAGACTTTATTTTATATAGGGTGGCTCTACATACTGATGTGTAATTATAATATATGATAAGGTAAATCCACAGGGATGAAAATTTCTAGACATATAAAATTTTAATTATATATATATAATATAATTTCAGTGTTCTCCCATAAACATAGGATGAAATATAATCCTTGTAAATAATAAAATGTTTTTTTATTTTTACATTTTTTATGCTTGTTTTAATTCTCATGTTTATGTTTTTAAGAATACTATGTGTTGTAATTTAAGGTAATTTCAATACTATTACATTCTATATTATTTACTTATAGAGGTGTGGAATCTTTTTGTGTGTAATTGTTATTGAATTTTATCTTATTGTAAATAAATTAATAATTCATCAGGTAGTTTTAATATAGTGAACTCTCATTTTACCCCTAGTTCACTACTAATAGTTTTTATCTAATATTGGTTTATGATATTGGATCACACATATAAAACTCAAACATATTTGTTCCAGTTTATAACATGAAATTATTATATTTATCGGGAGTTACAACATCAGTTTAATTGAATCATAAGATGAAAATATTGGAGTTTTTTATTTTTATTTATGGGAGTATAACTTCTGGAGGATGAAAATGAAAGATTATGTTATCCAAAAGTACTTGGGTATTCCATTAATTTTAATAAAAATTTATATTATATAGAAAAATCTATGGGAATTAAAATATTTTAATTCACTCAGAATGGAGAGAATGATTTTAAAAAGAAATAGTTCTTTCAATATTAAAGAGTAGAAAACAGTTATAGAACTAATTTACATCCTAATAAGAATGTATGAAAATCCATAAGCTTTAAACAAAGGGTAAGATTTTTAGGTTTTTCAACATGATATTATTGGATATAAGACCAACTATAGGACATGTAAATGATTTTAACTTAATTTTTATTCATCTAGATTATGTTATAGAAATGTTTAAGAATGACATATGGGCATTGATTCTATTTTTGTCACTACAAGAGACTTTTAGTCAATGGTAACTATTTTCAATAAAATAACCATAAAATAGAACCTTTTATTTTAATATTTCAATAATTTAATCAGGGATGGGGAGATAAAGTTGTAGATAAGTCTAGGAAACTATAATAAGAACATTTAATGTAGAAGCATGATGATGATCACCCAATTAGAATTGGAGTAGAAAGAAATAAAGTAAATTACGAGTCTAGAGTACAGATAAATCGACTAAACCATACATGCTTACAAGAACTGTTTTATGAGAGGTAATATCATCAAATATTATAAGGGTTGAAAATTATTTTTCAGAGAATATGTTTATGAAATCAGGACAACATATATATTTAATACACTTTATTTTATGATTTATTACATAAGGATACACTTAATATCATCCCAGAACATAAGGCCTAGTTTCTTTAGGAAAGTTGGTTCCTAAAATAATAATATTAAAGAGAAAGAAAAAAATTAATTCCCATAACATGCCTTAAAAACAATTTATATTCTAAAACATCAATGGAAAATCCAGGGATGTACATAAGAAATGGGTGAGAGATAAATCCAAGTAAGAGAATAATCATATCATAACATGATGGAAGTAATAAATTTTTTCCATAAGAATACCAAGGTAATATTAAATGGGTGAGAGTCATAAAAATGATCATCAAATAATTATATAAGATGATAAAATAAAGGAAACATATGAATGTAGAAACAATATAAAACAAGAGATCATAAGAATAAGTCAAGGATATCCACCAAGAAAAAATAACAAAATGTACTTTTCATAACCTTCCATTAAGAATACAAGTAATCTCATGAGAAATAATCATTACCTAATGCATTAGATGACTATATAATTCTGGGCCTACCCGTCACATTCACATCATATACATGCATACGTGTTCCACACAGATCATAAAACTTATAGATATTTTTCATAACTTTTATTCCCATGATTATTGAGTGTGGTTTATATAAATTTAAGTCCCCAATAAATGTAGGATTGTTACAACTAGGTGAAAAACATGAGGGGAAATAGGGTTGGGTATTCATTATAGAAAATTTGACATGGAAAATCAAAAGATAATTTTTTCTGCATAACGTGGATATATATGGATTTATAGAAGAGGTTAATGAGAGATAAAGGGGTATATTATCATATAAAAATCATAATTATGGAAATTTTTACATGTAAAAACATATTTCATCATGAAAAATTATAAATAAAATGGAATAACATAAATTAGGTGCTCGAAAAATTGGGATAAGAAGATGATTTTTTACCTTGAGAGGGTGAATTTAAAAGCTTATGAAGAGATTCTTAAGTTATTAGTGTAAAAACCCCAACTCCATCAGTATATATCTAGAGGTTAAATTATTACATTGACATATTATATAAGTGATCACATCTGAAAGTATTTAATTGTTTATTAATATTCTTAAACTAGATACGTACTTGAATTTCAAATAACATTTGAGAGAATAAAATAAAAATCAGTATTATCATTGATAACACATCTTTTACCTTTATCTTCTCCCAATGTATCAATAATAATACATTTCATTAAATATTGTGGAATGTAAAAAAAATAAAGGGGTGATCATAGATGCTTAGTTTGGGTATGCATACAATAGAAGAAATTATGAATAAATAAGACATAATATAGAAAGATAAATATTTTGTAACTCATTCTATTTAACCAATAACATGGTCATGAAGAATAAAATATAAAGAATAAACCAGGATCAAATAATACCATATAAATAATTATATAAGATTGGAACCTGTCCATGGATAACATAACTAATGAAATAATTACAAGAACATGAATAACTAATATCATAATGAGGAAATTCATAATTCTGAAATTCATAAACATACTATCAATTCTATATTCCAAGACATATTATATAAATGTGTATGTAATAGGCTATATATTAAAAAATGTTTGTCTCATGAGGACTAATGATGCATTGATGGGCTAAAATGGGCTCCACCCATCACTTTTTACGTTCAATGCATCCCTCATATGAAACAGGTGAAATATACTTAACATAAACATTCATATTAAAAAACCAGCATATGAAATATTAATAATTTCCCCAATAATTAAACAGAAACATAATACATCTACAGAAATCTGAACAATGGTGTCAAAATAGTAAATCACCAGAAAAACTGATGAAAAACATAAAAATAAATAATAAGTATGATTTCATTACAATATATCACCCTTGTATAAAAAGTAAAACATGGATTGTTCTCATTTATGAATAAAAATACAGTAAAAATGTTATTATAAACATTCATAATGAAAAATGTCCCATTTTATTTGAAAAATAAAATTTTAAAACAATAAATTTCTAGAATATTAAGAGAAAATTTTTATTTTAAAGTAATCATTTAACCTTATAAAACGATATTTAAACCAACGACTTATCATTTTGGTTGTAAATTATGTTCATGAAGAGTATGTTAAAAATAAATTTTACTTTCACATTGTCGGTAGAATGATCAAAAAGTACCTTGTTCAAAAAATGAAAAAAAAAGATTCATTTTAAAAAATTATTACCAAATAAATGGGTAAAAATGTAATTAATAAATCACATGATATACAAAAAATACTATTTAAAATATTTTATTGAATATATGGATATAGAAGAACACATATTTTTGATCAAAAAGAAAAATAAATATATATTTTCTTAAAAACATTTTCCCAAAAATTTTAAGTACGAAAGTGTTAAAAGTTGTACAATTAGATGAAAATTTAATGGATAAATATAGGACGGTAATATTAATGGGGTTCATTATATAATTATGAAATAATTTTTTTTTCAATTGAAATTCATGTAAAAACAATCCCACTTACAATTATATTGAAGCATAAACCCTTAGTTATTTGGTTTCTTTAAATCATAACCCCAATGAAAATAATAACAACAAATGAAAAATTAAATAACATGAATATAAAGATATTTATGAAAAAATATATAAATATAGTAGAATATACACCTCATAAAAATAAATAATTTCTTAATATCAAATATATCTAAATTGTGTTGAAATTGAGACAAAATCTCTTTGAAAGATCAAACTATTTAAGTGGGAATTAATAAATGAATTTATTATGAGTATGAAATTTAAATAAAAATAATACAAGAATAAATAAAAAATAATCAAAATTAGTTACACATATAATCTTTTAATATCAACGTTAATGAAGAAGTAATATAACCTAGTGAAAAGAAATTGAGTTATGAAACACCTTTCAAATTGGTATCAGTTATCTCAAGTCAACATAATTAAAAAAATTTAATTGAATCTTAAAATACCATGATTTATGTTGGATTTATGATATAACCTTAAAAACGTGTAGTATATATTCCATTTAAATAAATTGGTATATAATATTAGAATATGCCTCAATGAAAGGAAATTGAGATGAAATTCATTACCTCAGGTTTGACTTCCTTCTTATGTGTCCATACCACATGTATAAACAATATCTGTTTATTAGAATTATAATATTGAAACGTAATAATTTTTATCACACAATATATTATTCACATCATATATTTTACGATTCCTTTATTAATAATTCTTTGTTAAAATCATTGTTTCAGGTAATACCTGCTTTGTTTTTATGTTTGTTTAGGTTTTGGTGTTTCAGTATTTGTAATTTGACCATTATTTATAAATATATATAATTATAACCATAATATGAATATCTTATAAATTCATTATATAATTATATAGAATAGTCCATAAATTTATAGATTAAAAAAATGAGTTACACTATGCTTGAAGACTTTAGGTTGTACATACACATGAACACCATTTTAATTTTTTTGATGAATTTGAAAAGGAATGGTAAACTATAAATAATTTTAAAATAATTATAATTATATCATATAAATCATATATATTAATCAAATCCATAATTTTTATCATCAAAGTCAAAATAAATGAAAAACGATTCCCATCAATTGGTAGAGGTGGTAGTTCCCAGGCATACATGATCGATGTTAACATTTTTCATGGAAATTGAAGGTAAGAATATATATGTGATATTATAATTCTAAACGTACAAATATTTCATAAATATAATTTATATACATTAAATACATCATTATATATAATTATGAGATGTTGTGATGGAAAAAAAATTATATCAATTCGTGAGTTGGTAGACTGCCATACAAATAATCGATGGTTTCATATCCCATTTTATGGAAGCAGAGATGGATATATTTTATGGCACAAATGTATTATAATCTAAGTATATTTTATGTATTGGTTCTATTAAAATTTATTTATTATGACATAAATGATGTTTGTAAGAGTATAAATAAAAATAAATATTTTAGTAAAGATAAATGCATTTTCATAGAAAAGTTACATTTGGATCTCTAATTATCGACCATAGGGTTGTTATTTTTAAAAGTATTACTCATATAAAAAGTGTGTAAGGAGGTTTTAAATATTTTTAATATGGTTTTTTGAAATTAATTCATTAATATGTGGGAATAAGTTATAGTTGGAGGTACATATTTATAAATGAGGAAGAGTGATATTTTTTAATACCTAAAACTATTCATTAATGGGAATTCAATCTCAACTAATGTGCGTCAAAAATTTAAAAATAGAGGATTTTATGTAAGATATGGTCCATAAAATACCTCCAATATTAAAAAATATACATTTTTTAAACATGTTATTACCATAACATCAAAGGTAACTTACTTTTACCATTTTAGGTTTCACCATGGTAACTTTTGTTATTTAACCGGGTTATTTATCCATTAAGACTAAAAAATGTGACTTATTATGTAAATATATATAATTATCCTAAATATTACATAATATATATATAAAAATTCATATTTTTGTTGAAAATTTATTTGAACACATGCCTATGTAACGTGGAAAATACAATTTTAAACATAAGTGCAATAATTAATTTTTATTGAGTTTTCTTTTAATTATAAACAAAAATTAAGCTGACCTTATAAAATAATTTTAATTATGTATATTAAAAATATTTAACCCATTTTACTATATGAAATTAATATATGTAGAAGAATATAATTTCAATTAAACCCACAACCATGATGGAAATGAGGGTTTCCAAAGAAACATTTTATTAAGTACGTAAAATGTTTAGATCACAATTCCACATAAATTAATTAAAATAACATAAATAGATTAATAATAATATAATTTATTAAATATTTATTTTAAAAAAATTTACGAATATAATTTAACATGTAAATTCCTTAAACTAAAAATAATTTTTCAATTAAAATTATTGTTTTTCACTATTAATCAACAAAATAAATATTTTCAGAAAATTAGTAAAAAATAAATTTAAGAAAATTTAGAAATTTTTTTTTTAAAAGTAAATTTAATTTTTTCAAATATATATTCTAAAAGTGGTAAAAATTAATTTTATAATAACTTTTCAGAATTTGGCAAATTTTTTTAAAAAAAATACAGTATTAAGTATGAAACATCATTTACTCTTATCTAATGTATAGGAAAAATATTAAATGAATGATAAAAAAATTTATTTAAAATATAATATATAAATATAATTAATATAATTAAAAACTAGTGTTTAATTTAATTTATTAAGACAAAAACACAAAGGGTGAATAAAGTTTTTTTAGAAACACATTTCATTTACCTTCAAGTGGTATTTATTTTCATTTCTATTTAATTTATTACCAATGATTTTTTTGATAAAAATGTAAATAATATAATTTTCATAATTTTAGTAGTTATATTAATATTTTCCAATTTAATGGATATGTTATAAAATTTATATTTGAAAAATATATTTCACAGCTCGTTTAAGCTTCATGTCTCACATCGTAAATGTTATCGACTACATCGTTCTTCTTTTAAAATATTAGGGTGTTACACCTTGGAATACCTTGGGAGGGATATTTATAGATATGTGAAGAGAAAATTTGTTCTCCATGTGTTTTTAGTGAATATGAATTGGAATTTTTTAGGGTTTTATAGGAAAAGAGTGGATGATTCATTATTAATTTATAATCATTGGTGTAAGACTATATATGATAAATTTATCCAAACCAAAAATCATACAATGGTTTTTTCCAATATTTTATACAAAATTAAATTGGATTTAATTATTTTATAATACTGAGAATGTAACTCCATGAAATAATAACCTTGGTGATGTGGAAGTGAGTCATGGTTATAAATAACTATTTTTAAAAATGTGATATAAAAATAGGTTTTAAAGGATTCACTAAGGGTTAATAAAATTAATCAAAAAAAATATAAATAAAATATTTTAAATGGAAACATATTTTTTCCATGAAAACTATATATAGTATTTATAACATCATTTTGATATTTTTTACTTCATAATACATGCTTTTTAATTATATTATATTTAATTTTTATCCAAAAATTAACTATATTAGTAAATTAGGAAAAATTAAATACTGGATAATTATGACATTATGATATAAAAATTTATATTTATATTTTCAAAATATATATCTAAATATTATAAATTAAACTTAAATAAAAAATCACTATTTTTTGTGAATTACCGTTTTTTTGACAGTAATAGTTTTTAAACCAGTATAATAGTGACATTTTACTTAATAAAATTATATTGTCATTTATATTTAATAAATATTACTTAATTAAAATATTTTTTTAAAATAACGTTTGTTTCAAAATTATTAAATTCATTAAAAATAGTTTCTTGGTTTAAATGATATATTTACTAAAAAAAATTTATGTTTCATCTTATTAAAAACTACTATTTACAAAAAATTATTATTTAACAATTCGAAAGTACTAAAAGATGAATATAATTATTATTTTATTAAAAATATAGATAAAATAATATTATTAGGGTCAAGATATGAAATTAATTATTACACCACTAAATTCCTTATGGGAAAGCGGTGAGACTGTGATATTTTGTTTGGTGGTTAGGTTAAAATGGGTTGGTCCATGATCTTAATAAGCTTAAACTTCTCCCCTAAAAGGTTTATCTTATAATTTAGTTGATGAATCTCAGTTTGGGGTGGTTCAAAATAAAATACAACTGATTTTATATCTCTTGGAAGCTCTGATAAATGAGATTCATATGGAATGATACTACTTATCAAATCCATTACTTCCTTTTTCAATTTCAAATGGATTAATTATAACCTTATATATACTAATCATAAAATCACTATATAATGACTATACTATCAACATTTATAATTCCTAATAGTATTTTAAATCTATACTGACATAACTTATAATGGACCCAAATAATCAAATTAGTTCACATGTTTCCTATAATTTAGTTTGATAATAAAAAATTATCTCATTTTAAAAGGAAAATTAATATATTAATGGTCGTATTATTTTTTAATTACCTATTTATTAAAATTTACCCTCAAAATTTCCTTCATATGAAAAAACTAACAAGGTTACTTATATTTAATCACTTCTTTTGGTTCCTAATTCACTTCCCCAAACACATGGTTCTGCAAAAAAAAAACATTTACTAGGTGAGCTTTCAAACTTATATGACCTTTTATCCATGATCTAAGATATTCACCAAAATCTACTCATATGAATGATAATTCCCCAATGGTTCCACCTATGGATTTAATACAGGTTATGGTTCTTGATTTTAATTACTTGAGAGGGATACATGGAACAAGTCTTGTATTTATGATAGGTTATGTAAGAGTGCTAGTCAATATGATACCACTTTGATATGAAAATATATTTCAAATGGGTCACTGTATCTGGTAGTAACCCTTCCACTATTCCTAAACCTCATTAATTTCTTCCATGGTGATATATAAAGAATCATTTTATCTCTAACCTTAAAATCCAAGTCTCATCAATGGTTGTATGATTTTTTTTATCGAATTAGTGAGGATCCCATATGGTGCTGAATGGTTTGAACCATCTATGTTATCTCTTGGATAAAATAATATCCCATTATCTTATACTCTACAAATTCATCCCAACATGTAGGAGTCTGATACTTATTCCCATAAAGGGCCTCACAAGGTGATGTTTGAACGATAGAAAGTAATCTATTGTTATATGAGAAATACAATTGAGGAATGTGTTGATCCAAAAATCCTTGAATGCACATTAAAATGGTCATAGTATATCATTAAGAGTTTTATTTTTTCTTTCAGATTGACCATTTGTCCGAGGGTGATATGAAGTATTGAATATAATTTTTATTGCTAATAGTTTTTGAGTGATACTCCAAAACCATGAGGTAAAACAAAATTATTGATCATATAAAATTGAGAGTGGAAATCCATGAATCCTTAACACTTCCCTTATGTTTACCCTGGAGAGTTTCCCAATTGGTAAATCTTATTTGATAATAATGAAAGTCACATATTTGTTATAGAGATCAACTACCATGCAGATGATGTTATTTCGTTTCAGGGTCCTGGGGATTCCTAAAATGAAATACAGGTTGTTGTTTTCATATTTCCATAATGATATGGGAAATAGTTTCATCATAATATTAAACACTTGAAATTAAACCTTGACATATTATCATAACAACATCATGATAAAAATTCTATAATATGGATATTCATGTATCGAATCATATTATTTTAAATCTATATACATCTAGGTGATTCGTAGAATAATAGAGAAGGATTAAATGTGTTCATAATCCTAAAGTTCATTCTTCAGTGTTTGTTTTTATGGGACACTTATCGGGGTTCCAAACCTTATCAATCTATATTTTAATAATTTTAACTCTAGAATATTTTCTACCATTTTATATTAAACATCATCATCCTTATAAGTCTCCTTGATCCTCACAATAATATATGGTTGATACTTCATTTCAGAAAGGTAGGATAATAAATATTTTATTTTTCCCATGTACATCCTATGTATGACTAAGAAGATAAGATCTCACGAAACTCATTTCATGAATATAGTTACATTATTCTTCTTACATAGATAATTTTCCACTTTGATTTCCTTCAAATGATGGTACTGGATTTAAAAATCATAAATCCTAGTCATCTCTAACCACCTTTGTTGATGTATATTGTGTTCCTTTTGTTTGAATATATACTTGAGGAATTAATGTTATTTATAAATGTCACACATCTTCCCTTAGAGATAATATATAATAATATTTAGAGTAATGATAAATAAAAATTTATAGATCATATAATATATAGTTATACTCATGGATATTTTATTCGTAGAAGGAATATGATATTAATTTTTCATCTTGTATGAGTACACAACCTAATCCATTTTTATACGCAACACAGTAGATAACAAATCCTTCCCCACTAGTGGGTAATGTTAGAACATGTGTAATGATTTTTATCCTCTTAATCTCCATAAATAATTCTTCACATTTTTAATTATAGAAAATCATTACCCAATTCTGTGTTGTATTGGTTAGTCGGTTTTTCAATATTGATAAATTTCACAAAAATCGACAATAATAACCAGCTAATCCATGGAAACTATATATTTTTTCATAGGTTTCTGTCTAGTCCATCCTTTAATTGGATCTATTTGTGAGGGATCCACATATATATCTTTTATAGTGATAACATTCCTTAAGAATATTACTTGATCAATAAAGAAACATACATTTTCTAAACTTTTTAAATATATCTTCCTTCTCCAAGTTCTTTAGTATGCATCCAAACGATCCCCATGATCCTCATTTATTTTAGATTATATAAGATATCATCTATAAATACTACCATAGGTTTTCAATGTAATCCTTATTTACACTATTAATAATGTACTTTAATATTTATAGGGAATTACTTATTCCAAATGTAATAACTATGAACTCATAGTTCCTATACAATATTGAAAAACACTATTGGGGATATGCCTATTCTTTACCATTAATTGAAAATATATTGATTTAATATCCACATTAGCGAAGTACTGGGATACATATAGCTGTTCAAAATAACCAATAAATATATTTAATAAGATACTTGCTCTTTATTGTGTTTATTTGTGTTCAAGTTAATCAATGTAGAGGCACATTGAGACATATTTATTCTTAATAAAAAGGATAAGGGAACCCACAATAAAGAACCTAGATGTATAAAAGATTTATCAAGATTCTCACAGAGTTTATTCTTCACATCCTCATGTTAAAAAATGGGCATTACAAATGAAGTTTTAGATTTTCGGAATGAGTAGGGTATATTATCGATCAAGAAATAAACCTCTTAATGAGGAGGAAGGCTAGTAAATTATTTAGGACACACATAAGGTAATTCTATTACAATGGGAAATTCTTCAGTGATAATATTTAATTTCACCTTAGTCATTTGAGATTGATATTAATTATCACTAGTAAATCATATCCATTATTCATATGAGTATAATAAAGGATATTCATTATCATAATTGAACTTTAATAAAATTAGAGAAAGATTTTCGATATGGAGGGGGATTTACTTCCCTAAATTTTTTTGTTATCTCTGTATGAGGAAAGCTAATCCATGACTAGAATAACATAAAATTACATTAATGGGTGTGTCCTAATTTTTTTTTATATTAATCCAAAAAATATGTAACAATGGATGAGTTATATATTTTTGGGGGAATCAATTTACCCATTTTTTTCTTCACTGATAGACCTACTTCTATGTTTTATGGTGGTGTTCGAATAGTTATATTAAGTATTCATGATATGAAGGGAGGAGTAGAAAGAATAATTAAATGGTATGTTCTCTATCATTTAATGAATTACTATTATTTATTTCACCACTTCACTATCAAGATCCACCATAGTAGTGGTGATGGAATGATCTATCCCTTCCACTCAAGGCCATAGAGTTTGTTGTCACCAGTTGTCATAAAAAACCAATTGATTAGTGAATTAATTCAATCATTGTCCTTCTTCCTTGAAGTTGAAAAATTATAACATAGTTTAAGAGATTAATTTATAATTAATTTATTCTATCACATTGGTTAGTTTCTCCCATTAGAAATAACTATCCTGTCACCATTCCTTTTTGCACCTAAATTATTTTTTTTTCTCCCCTTCTGGTAATTTCTGGGTTACTGATTCACACACTTTTGTAAAGTGGGATGTTTGAAATATTTTCCCCCAATTGGCTTTTCCATCACACATACCAAATTAAAATATATTCTCTATTTATTATCTCGAGACCTATGATACCATTGAGATCTATTAATAAACATTTCAACATTGAGGGTACATTAAACAATTTTATCATATATGTAAAAGTACCAAATTTCCAATTAATTTCATAAACATAGATTTTTTCCACTAATGATGTTTCAAAAATTAATTTCAAGAGACATAAAAAGTATATAGGAAAATTGTTCATGTGCTGTGATTTTTTAATAGTATTCTCTCATGGAATCACCATTTTTAACCAAGGATAATGAAATACTACTCCATTTTAAGTTAGATAGTGTAAGAGAAATATTTTTTGAAATATTTTTTTAGAATTTTTCAACTCTATAACTTTAATATCATCCCTATGATTTATATTTTTTGTCAACATATTTCCTTGATTTATTTACCCATCCATATGATAATAAATATATAATCTTATATTTCTCATAGATTTTATGGATACAGAATATCTATTTAATGGAATTCATCCATTATTCCATGATAAAAGGATCAAGAGATCCATTGAGGTCTTTGTTTCATAAAGGTAGAAATTATAAGTCTGTATTTATTAGGGGAATATGGGGTTTAGCCCAGATTATTGTTCATGTTCAAAACTTGTGTAAATTTAGAATTAATTTTTATGAAGTTCTCAGCTCAGGCTCTAATCGGGTTGGGCATCTTATTTGGGCCATCAACACTTTGCTCATCACATTTTTTGTTTGCTTATTTCCTCCTATTTCCCACCATTTTATAAAATAAAGGGAAAATATGGATGAAATTATTTTAAATTATTAATGACATAAATAGAAGTCAATGAACGTTAAATGGATAACTCGTATATGAAATATGTTCATTAACCTATGGTTTTATAGGTGTCAATCTAATTTATCCATGATCTATTTTATAAGATAAAAACATATGTGTTTTTTCGTACCCTTAATAATGGTTTTAATGCGTTTGTAAATTTACCAAATTATAGAAACTAGGAGTTTCAAACCAGGTGTGCAATAAGTTCAATTTTTCATAGAATCGGTGATGATCATGTACAACTCAAAGCACCCTTTTTGGGGGAATTACCCCTTGGTACAACTATTCATGATCCAAATCCACATGTATTATCTAGATAAGGATCAATTTACATGGAAACCACATAGTATATTCATTAAAAATGTTTATGGATGTTTTCTATGTTTATACTAAACCCTAAAGATTTCACTATAATTTTATAATCCTGATTATCTAATATAAGTAAAATTTAATCAGATAAAAACAATGGAAACCCATATATTTTTTAAAAAAACTTTATTTTATGATTTATTACATAAGGATACACTTAATACAACCCCAAATGTACGTGAAGATGATTAACCTTTTTTTAATTGGGTATATAGAGTATAAAATATCAATATAAATAAACATAAATGAAGAATTAATTACATCAAATTAAATTTCATTTCTTTTTTGAAACGAAATAGGATATCCTTAGGATTTATATAAGAAATGGGTAAAATATAAATTATTATAAGGTAATAATAAAATAGTTATGTACTCTATATAATACATGTTAGTGTATAATTATATCAATGTGAAATAAAAATGGTGATAATAATAAATATGATCTTCAAATCATGATATGAAATGATTACAAAAAAGAATCATATGAATGTGGGAATAATATAAAATACGAAATCATAAGTATCGATAAAGTCTAACTACCAACACATCATAACATAGTGTGATTAGGATAAACTACCATACACAATGAATGAAATTTAATGATATAAAAACATTACCCAATTCATTGGATGCCTATATAATTTATTGCCCACTAATGATATTCTTATCATGTACACGCATATGTGTTCCATACAGATCATAAAACATAAGGATTAATTTCATTACTTTAACTCAATGATTAAGAGGTTTGGGTTAAATTAATTTAAGTCAAAAATAAATGGAGGATAGGTATAAATAAGTGAATAATCTTGAGTGGAAATAGGAATGGTTATTCACTATAAAATGTTTTTTCAAGAAATGTTTTAATCTTATTACTGCAACATAATGGGGGTACATAAAAATTCATGGAGGGGATTAATGAATGTGAAATTACTCTCTCATAACATTAAAATCATAAGGATAGTAAGTGGTATGTGTAAGAATATATTTATACATGAAAATATTGAAATCATAAGGCATAATATAAGGAAGGTCTTGAATAAGGAAGGGAAGGGAACGACACCTTACCTTGAGTGGGTGGTTCTAATAGATTAGGAAGAGCATATTCAGTGCATTAAAACTCTATTAAAGGGCCCTTTATAAAGAAAAGAAGAGTGAAATCAGGATTAAATGGTTTTTTTGGATGATAAATGAGATTTTGGTTAGATTTGTATAGAAAAAGTGGGGATAATTATTTGTTACTTTCTAAACATAGTTTTTGGACTATATAGGATTAATAAATCCAAAACACAAACCATCCCATGATTTCTCACCTGTTGTTTTCAATATAAGAGTGGTTTAAATTATTTTATAAATGTAAAACCTAAATTTATTAAAATAATACCTTTAGTGATGTGGAAGTGATTATGGTTTATGAACAATTTATTTTAAAAAATTTAAAATATTATATAGTTTTTGGAGGATCCATTAAGGGTTAATAAAATAAAAAATAATAATTTGGAGAACACATTACATAGAGGAGAAAAATCAATTTTGGTTTTGGATACACATTATAGTATTTATTACTAAAATCTTGGGATTTTATGATGTTATACTACATAATATATAATTATACTGTATTTAACGTTTACCCAAAATATCAACTATCTTATAAAATTATGAAAAAAATAAAAATTGATATTTTTGATGAATTTATTTGATAAATAATATTTATTTAATCAAAATAGTTCTATATTTATGATAATTTATTATTTAAAATTAAAATACCTATTTATTGGAATATACTGGTTTTTTTAAATTAATAGTTTTCAGACCCTTATATAAATTATATTCAACTTTGTAAAATTTTATTATCATTTATATATAATAAATATAATATAATAATTACATTTCATTAAAATAATAATTTTTTTAAAACTCTATAATTCAGAAAAAATAGTGACTTTATTGAAATGATATTTTTTCGAAAAATAAAATTTGTGTTTCATCATATCAAAATCTATATTTTTTCCAATATTTATTATTTAAAAATTATAAACTGTAAAATGATTAATATAATAATATTATTATTTAAAATAATATTATAAAAAACATACACTTACGGTATAGATACATATCCCTTTATTACACCTGTGAATGCTAATGGGTATGCTGTGCGATGGGGATATTTTCTTGGGATTGTTTGAGCAACATGGTTCGGGCAACAACTTCAATGAACTTGAAATTATATAATAAATAGTTTAACACATGATTTTGTTGTTTAATATTAGTCTAGTATCTTTCAATATAAAATCTACAACACCCCAATTTTTTTTGAAATATTTTTGTCCATGTTAATTTACGCTTTTCGATATTTTCCATTTCACACAATACTGGATATATTTTTCATTATTCAAAAAATACTATTTTTGGATTATATTATATAAAACAAAACATCAATATTTAACTACAAGAAACACTTATAAAAGCTTTTGGTATATAAAACACTATGATAGTATTGTGTCACACTCAACTCCATGTTCTTTTGATAGCTTTCATTAAATTCAATACAAAGTCTTTCAGAAAAATAGTATATTAGTAAAATATTATAATTTAATATAATATGATATAAAATAGTTATAAAATTGGTGTTTATAAATAATTTTTAACAAAATTATTAAAATATAAGTTTTATAGTTTGAAATAATTGGTTTCCAATTAATTATAAATGAAAATGTATACCAATTGATTATAAAGAAATAATTTTATTTTTATTTTCCCAAAGTTGTTTTTTCAAAATAAATTATATTAATTAAATTTTTTGATTGATATTATTGAAATATATATGTTACATATTCATTCAAATATTTTATACATTCATACAATCAACTTTATATGAATAAGGTAAGAACCAACCCAACCTTATGAAAAAAACCAATATTTTTTCAAAATGATATTTTTATTACCTTTGAATATAAAAAAATTTTTAAATAAAATATTAACACTTTTATATATTATATATGATATAATTAAATTATTCTTTTAAATAGGGATATAATAATTTACTTTGGTTGGTCATTTGGTATTTTTATGAGAAGTTTCATGTTTCGATGAATAATATAATAATACTGAATTTCAACAAAAAATGTTATTTCTTTTAACTTATTTTTGTAATAAAATGTTGTTTTTAATTTGTTTTAAACAAGGATTAGATAATTTTTTTAATATTTAATTTTATATATGAAATTTTCATAAATTTTACATTGAATTTAGTTATAAAAAATCATTCAACCATTTTTATGTATTAACATTAATAACTTATTTTCTCAGATCGTCAATTGAACTAATTGTAAATTATTTACAGAAAATTATGTGTCTTGAATTTTAAAAAATGGATTCCATATTTTATATTAGTTTATCTACATTATTTAAATTGGTTTCCTTAATTTTTGGGCATTATGAATTGTGACTTTGGTAATTTTTTTTATTGACACCGTAAAAGGTAAATCTAGTAATTATGGGTAAAAATTAATATTTTAAATATTATAAATTTTTTCTAATAGTTTGTTTTAAATTAATTGGATGATTTGGATTATAACAAAATAATAATTTGGATAAATTTATAACCTTTTAAATCCATATTGATAATAGTGAGACATTTATTATAATTTATTTAAAGATATGTTAAATATGTCATACTCATGTTTTTTTAACTATACAATTTTAATATAGGCTTATACAGAAGATAAATTCTACTATAAATAGTAATTTAAAATTAAAATGTTTTTATTTATCATGTAATGTTTTTTAATTTTTAGGAAATAAATAATTACATCAAAGACTAATACAATAATGACGCAATCATTGTTTAATTAATTGAAATATCCAACAATGATATTAAAAATATTAAAATAACTATAATTTGATATATTTAATATGATACACGAACATTATAAAATATGTTTACATGTTATTGATGATTAAATAATGTTTTTTATAATATATCATGATGTTATGATTTTTTTAAATAGATAAAAAATGGAATGTTTCAAAATTGACACTAATAAAATTTTATGAAAATAATATTGTATTAAATTATTTAAAATCCTAAAAATACTAAATAATTACAAATAGTATAAACTATTGTCAATAATATCATAAATTGACCACTTATGGTTTAATTTAAAATTTTAATGTAAAATATATTCACCTTTGATTAATGAAAATGTTGTGGTTGTAGTTAAAATTAAAATAGGATAACTAAGTGTTAAAAAAATAGATATGGTTCAATATTACATAAAATCATGTTGAAAAATTATTTTTATAGAGTATTTAAGCTCATAATCATCCAACATTTCAAAATAAATAATTTTATTCCATTTGGAATTGAATATTAATTTATATTAATTTAATATTTTGAGAGTTCCCAAAAGTGCACCTCACAATATTTATAAAAGAGGACATCCTAAAACATCTCATTTCATCACTTTGATGATTATATATTGAGAAAACTCTGAAATATTATCTTCAAAAAATTACTATATATATTATAGAGGTTATGGTCTTTCCTAAGGTCCATATCTATTGTATTTTAAAGGAAATCCAAAAGAGTCTTTTCTAATAATAGGTAATCACTCTAACCAATCACTATCTTTTTATAATCTTTTATATCTCCTTTGAATCTATTATATATATATATTAAAACAATAAATTTAGCATACATATATTCTTTAATTTTATTATGATTAGGGGAAAACTGTTATGAATCCCCTTTCCCATCGAAAAAAATGTGGAAGTATTACTCGTGCGTATGCACAACTTACAGTCCCCATGTAGAGATACAATTCATTTTCCCTCACCATATTTTATGAATTGGAATAATGATAGGTTTAATGTTTATATATGATATTTTTTAAATAAGTATATTTATTTAATTATAATATAATATCAGCCTTTTTAAAACCTAATTTTATGGGAAATGATATTGTCGCTTATACGTACGTATGAGTTTTCATCTCCACGATGTGATTTGATTTATTTTTCACCTATATTTCACATGGATGGTAATGAGGATTAATTTTTAGAATATATATTATCTTTATAATATAAAAATTATAATTTAATGATAATATATCATTTTATTATGTTTCTTTCAATATGATATGAAACTGGAAACCGTGTTCATGCGTACATATGACTTACCGTCTCCATGAATGATGTATTTTAATTTCTTACCTTTAACTTTTATGAGTCACACTGAATACATATATACTAAATAAATATATAAATATATATATCATGTTTATCATTTTTGAGATAATGAAATAATTATATATGAATGTTGATAGAGAACAACAAATCAAATCATGTATGAAAAAATTGGTTATTACCTAAAACATAACATTAACATGGAAATGTTAATAATTGACAAATATAAAATCCTACGTAAGTTATGTATGGTTTTATATGTATTAATATTGTTCTATGGTAGGTGTATAATAAATTATTATTTATTATAAATGAGGTTTTAACAAGTACAAAATATGTCAAGTCTTAAGGTAGTTAATTTCATCTCAGTTTTTATATATGTGAGATACATGCCATATTAACCACTCATTTATTTTATGAGGTGTATATAATGAACTGTGAGATGTTATAAAATGAATTACCATTAATTAATCATACATTAAAATTCAATTTATGTTGTTCTTTCTTGTATATCTTGATTAAAAATGTACTCATGTAGTAATGAATTTATATCTCACTTTTATTTCTGTTGGACACATGCCTTATACAATACTTATTTCTTCTACATGGTGTGTATATGACCCCTAAAGGTGAATTTTGATTCTTTTATATAATAATATGGTATTTTTTATATACATATAATATTCTTTATTTCGTTAACAATACTATTATATTAATTATAATTTGATGATTATTTGTTTCAAAATATCATAAATCACTGGGATTGTTTCATTTTAAGTATCCATTATGGAATATTTATCTTCCATTTTGATGTTCTCTAAAAATGTTCTGAAAAATGTTTTAGCTATTATCCTATGGTTTTTTAAATTCATTTTTACACATTTTTTAATTTATTTAACACATATTTTGAAAAAAATATTTTTGTCGTTTTCCAAAAAACGAGGTACTTTTGGACATTTCGAGAAAAAGTCCAAAAGGGTTTTTTTAAATTATAAATAATAGATATAATTTTACACAATCATGAATCCTTATTTTATGATCTTTTACTAAGAATATTCCATGTATAATTTAAAATAAAATATTTTCTTTTAAAATTGGTAATCATTTTAATAAAAGAAAACATTTTCAAATAAAAAGGATATTTTCCTCAAGAATTATTTTAATGCGATCACTCAATTTTTTTCCATCTATGAAACATTATTTGATGTTATGTATATTTTATTGGAATGTTGATTCGATTTTAATAACGGATTATATTTTTTATGTAATGATATTTATGATACCCATTTCATTTTAATGGGTTATGTTATGATGAATTTTTTTTTATAAAACCCATTTAATTATAGGGGTTCTAATATGATGAATGATTAATATTATTATGGAAAAAATATGTAAGGTTTTTATTATATGATGGTTGGGACCTATATATCCCTTCAATGCATTATGAAATGATAATTATTCTATGAGATCAAAAGGGTACATGTGAGGTCATCCTAATCCTGAAACTAGAAGGTTAATGGGAAGTCAACCTAACCCACCAAAAATAGGGTACACGAGAGGTCATACTAGGTCCAAAACAAGAGGGTACATGGTGGGTCATCCTATGCCCACAAAAAAAGGTTATATAAGAGGAAATCATAAGATTTGAACTAGAAGGTACCTGGGAGGCCATCCCAAGCCCTATGTAGGTTCATGACTGATTAACCTACTTCTAAAATACTATGAATATATTGTTAGTAATCGTTGACGTAATATATTCTAATCTTATGTGTATGACACAATTTCTATTTATTATGGAATTGTTATACCTTCATAGATCATGTTCTTTGATTATCTTATGACTAGTGTTTGATTGAAATCAAATATTTTTGCCATAACACTTGCATATTATCTCTAATGTGTAGTGTATGATCTTCAAATGAAATGATCATGTTTTTATACCATCATTTTTATGTTACCCTTAAATATATTCCATGTTTACCGTTACTTATCATCTGATGTCACCCTTTCTTATGTGTCTTTTCCACATGTTATGAAAATTGTTTTATGTAGGAATACTAAAACGCAGAATATTTTTGTTAAGAATTGAAGATATTTCACCAAACTATATGTTAGTGTTTCATTTTTCCAAAGGAACTAAAATATTACGATCTTTGGGAGTATGTTTATTTATTTTTTCTAAAATGATGTAATATCCATGTAAGAAAATACTTGGTCATTGTAGTTTTCATTAGATAAATGGATTAGTCAACCATTGAAGACTAGGATGATAAAACATTAGTAAGATATATTGAGACATTTTTAACAATATACATAGGGATATCTCTAAGGATATGTATAATTTTAGGTAACAATCCTAGAGTTTTCATAATGATAATGATTAACCTATAATAAAACCTATGGTGTAAAATATTGAAAATATATAAGTAATTACCATAGATTATATTGTTTCCCCAATATGATTAGTGCTTATCACATTATTATTTTTGAATTAGTCGATGGATATAACTAGAATAATCATGTTAACATTGAATATGATGGAAATTTTGTTGAATTTGAGAAACCAATTTGGATGATGACAAGACTAAAGGAAATTATGATTATGAGTAATATGAAACATCAGATTATTATAAAGAATCTCAATATTCATGATATTCCTAAAACAATTAATATTAAGAAGATATACTTTTATTGAAGTTCATGTGGTTATGAACATAGCGGAAAGAGGATTCAGCACCCATTATGTCAAGAAGGTGGAAAGATGAACCTATAGTAATATCTCAAATAGAGGGGAAGAAGGTTTTTGTGTGTAATAGAAGGACATATAGAGATAAATAGTCATGGAGATCAATGTATTATGTGATGTGAACATGGGAATTATCAAACATAATGTATTTATCTAAGGATTAACTTATAGACAACGGAGTAACATATTTTATTCCAATTATTGAAGTAGAATGATTAATGTAAATATATATTTGGATTTAAGTATAATTTTTTATAATAATTTTTTATTATTATAGAATAATGAAAAATCTAAGGGTTTATCCTTTTTAGTTTTTCCTTATGGATTTTAAATCATATGTTGAATGGTACCGATATCCATGAAATTTAATTGAGGTGGTAAGGTGATATGTTTGGTAAACTCAAGATTAAGGGAAGGATAACACATATTATGTGCATGATGTTGAGTAAAAAATGATTGGATAATGATATATTTTATATGAATAAGTAAATTATATGGTACAGATTACCGTATAACTTATTAAGTATTTGTTGCAAAGGGGTTTATACCATCATAGATGGAGTTTATGACATTTTTGGACATAAAGAATATGTATAATAATATTTATATCAAGGGAGAATTCATGTTTTCAATAAGTATGAATAATAATTCAGGTTATTACCATGTTATAAGAGAATATAATATGTATGTATTCACATGTTTGTTATGTGAAAAAAAGATCTAAATTACAATATATGAGGGATCAATAGTATACTGTATTTGAGAAATTTAGTTCCTTTATTTATAATGTTTTGGAATTTAATCAATTGGAATGGTTATAAGGCTAACCATTTATGGAACAGTTGAAGATAATATTTAGAACAAGTTTTATATATTAAATTATTATCTATCTTAATGATGATGTATGAGTATTGGATAATTTGTAATAAAATTATTTTGTGATAAGGACAGATGGAATGAATGATCATTCATTTATAGATCCCGTGATCTTCTAATACTCCATGAATGAACAATTCACATTATTTTTTTGGAATATGAGATGAAGTGGAAATTGATCAAGGCACAATAAAAGATGATATTTTTCTAAAATCAACTAAGTATATCTCCATGTTAAAATTCATCAAATTTATGAAAATGATATTGAAATAAATGTTTGTCCTACTATCATCATTGTTGATGATATAAATGAACCCTTTCACAATTTTTTTATAGTTTTATGACTGTTAACATCTTCTAGGACACCCAATTTCTTATAATCAGTGACCTTTATCAATCTATATGATTATTTAATATTTCCACCATGAATAAATCTTAACCTATGTTCTATATCATATAAACCTTGTGATTTACTATATGTAACTATTATTTTACAACATTTCATTTCTAGAATAATGTTTTAGAATTAATTTTTATGTTGTGTGTTTCTATGATATGAACATTAAAATTTTAAAACATTGATAACCTTGTATAATTTTGATGGTTAAATTCATTTTAATGTGGTGAATGTGACACCCCATGAATTAGTGAGATATTTTTTTCAAGTCAATTAAATACATTTTCTATTTGTTCACTTCACACAATACTAAATATAGCTTTAATTATATGAAAACACTATTTTTGGATTGTGTTATATTAAAAAAAATTCAATATTTCTCTACATGAAACACTTAGATTATATTGAGGTATACTCAACAGTATTCTTAGATTTTTCTACAGAGGATTCCAAGTGATTATGATAGCTTACATTTCATGCAATACCGAGTTTTACCAAACAATAGTATATTATTATAAAATTATTATTTAATAAAATAATTTATAAAAAAGACTTTAAATTAGTTTATATGAATAATTATTAACTAAATTATGAAAATATAAGGTTTATAATATGAAATAATTGATTAACTATTTATTTAAAAAAATATACCAATTGTTTATACAGAAAATAGTTTTATTTTTATTTTCACAAAGTCATTTTGTCTTAATAAATTAAATTAATAATAATAATTGAATGATATTAATGAAATATATATGTTAAATCTTTTATTTTTTGATATTTTTCAAATATTTCTTTTGGAATAAGATAAGAACCAACCTAATCATATGCATAAAAACATATATTATTCTAGTGGATAATTTTATTGACTTTAATGGGGATCCCATTTTAAATCCAATTTCTTGCATTGTTATATATTATATTTGGAATAAAAAACTTATTATTTGAGATAAGGATTTCTAAATTTAATTTGGGTGAACTTTTGTTATTTTTCTGAGAAGTCTCATGTTTTGATTAATAGTAAAAAAAACCAAATTTTATTCCAAAACTGCACTTTCTTCTAAAATTTTTATATAGTTAAATTATGTTTTGAATTTATTTTTATCTATTAATAGATAAAGTTATTATTATTTAATCTAATATATGTCATTATCATTAATTTAACAATGAATTTAGAAATAAGAATCTCTTAATATATTTCATGTTTTAACATTAAAAACACAGGTCCTTACCCCATGAACAAGATTAATTCTAAATTCATTACCAACATGAATTTGTTTATAAGTTTAAAAAATGGATTCCATATTTTGAATATGTGGGTCCAAATTATTTTAATATTTTTATTTTATATTTGGGAATCATCAATAGTAATAGTAGTTATTTTTTTATTAACATGGTAAAAGGTAGATACAATAATTAAGGGTAAAGAATAATATTTTAAAAATTATTAAATTACCCTAAAAAATTTCTTAATTCCATTGGGTGAGTGTTTTTTAAACAAAATCATATTTTCATTGATATTATTACCTCTTTAAGATATTTGAATTATTATTTTATATTTATTATACTTTATTTAAAGAAACTATAAAGATTCCATACTAAGGTTTTCTAAACTGTACAATTTTTAATATATGTTCATACAGAAGATAAATTATAATATTAATATTAAATTAATATATAATTTTTTTAATTATCATGGTAATTTTTTTATATTTTTAGAAAATGAAAAATTAACTTAATGGAATATACAATGATGATGCATTAATTATTTAACTAATGGAAATATCAAATAAATGATATGAAAAATATTAAAATAAATTTAATTTTATATCTTAAATGTAAGAGAAAAAATTTATGGATTAATTTGACATTTTATTTATGATTTAATTTAGTTTTTTCAATGATATCTTGTTGTTATTATATTTTTTGAAAGATAAAAAACGAATTATATCAAAATTGAGACTAATAATATTTTATGATAATAATATTTCATTAAATTATTTAAAAATAAGAAAAATTATAAATAAGTTCAAAGGGTATAAATATTGTCTAAAATATTATAAATGTTCCATTTATGGTTTAATTTACACATTTTATGTAAAAATATCCATTTTTTATTAATTAAAATGTGGTTGTTGTAGTTAGAATTATAATAGGTTAACTAATGGTTAATAAAAACAATATAATTTAATTGTACATAAAAAATTGTCTTAAAAATATTGGTTGCGATTATTTTAACTCATAATTAAACTTTATTCGAAATAAATAAATTTATAGCCCTTTATAAATGAAAATTAATTTATATTAATTAAATATTTTGAGAGTTTCTTAAGGTGACCCTCACATCAATTATAAAAGGGCATATCTTCCCTTATATAATTTTATCACATTAAGCTTTATATATTGAAATTCCTTTGAAAAATAATACTCTAAACCTCTATATCCATATTATAGATGTTCTGGTCTTTCCAACGGACAAACTCTAGAGTCATTTATAAGAGATATTAAGGGCCCATTTCAAAGAAGAGGTAATCACTATATCTGATGAATCTCTTTTTCTAGTATTCTATACCTATTGAAAATCAAGGATATATATCAAAAAATAGTAAATTAATAATAATTAATATTATGTAATGTTATTATGATGCTCCACACATAATTATGAATCCCCTTTCCCATAGAACAATAAGTGAAAGTATCACTCATGCGTACGTACAACAATCCATATCCACATAGTGATACAATTCATTTTCCACCACTATCTTTTATGAATGGGAATTATGTTGTGTTTAATGTTAATATATGATATTTAGGACATAGTTATACTTATTTATTGAAAATATAATAACTACATTTTTACTATATAATCTTTTAGTAAATGATAATGTTGCTCGTGCGTACGTATGGATTACCTTCTCCATGATGCGATGTGATTCATTTTTCATCTATATTTCACATGGATGGTATTATATATGAATTATATGAATATATATATATATAATATTTATAATATTAAATTTATTATTTAATGATTTTATATTATATGATTTTCTTTATTTTAACATGACATGAAAATAAAAACAACGTTCAGACATGCATACGACCTACCGTCCCAATGAACCATATATATTATTTTCTACCTCTAACTATTATGAATAAAATATAATATATGTATAATGAACATATATATATCATGGTTATCATAATGGATATTATGAAATCCTAATTTATGAAAGAATACTAGGGATAACTTGTCAAAAATGTGTGAAAAACAAAGCATTTATTACCTAAAACATAACATTAACATGGAATTGTTAATATGCGAGCAATATAAAATCAAAAGTAAATCATGTTTGATTATATATATATATATATATGGTTCTATGATAGTTTTATAATAAACTTATATTTATTATACAATATTGTTTTATCATGTATGAATGATCTCAAGACTGAAGGTAATGTAATTTCATATCAGTTTTTATATTTGTGAGATACATGATATATTCACCACTAATTTATTTAATGTGGTGTATATGCTGAACTATGACATGTTATATCATCAATTTACATTAATTCATGAAATTATATGTTTTAATTGATTTTATTATTTCATTTATCTCATTATTAAAAATTTACTCAAGTATTAAAGGATTTATGTAACACATTTATTTCTATTAGACACATGCCCTATACTCTACTTGTTTCTTATCTTTGGTGTATATACCAACCATGAATTTATTTTATAATAGTTATCCTTATGATTATGGTATTTTCATATTTATATATTCCTCTTTGTTTCATGGTTCATACAATTATTCTTATTATAATGTGATGTGTACTTATTTAACAATCTCATCCATATTTGGGATTGATTAATTTTAAGTCTTCATTAAGAATATTTATCTTCAATTTCCATGTTTTCTAAAAAAAATTTCAAAAAAGTTTTCACCATTATTCTGTGGTATTTAGAGTCACTTTTAAACATTTTTGAATTTTTTACTACATGGTTCAAAATAAATCTTTTTTTCCATTTTCCAAATGAAATAATTTGTGACTATTTAGGAAAAAGAAAAAAAGTATTGTTTTTTTATTATATAGGATTAACAAAATTTTCTAATTTCATAATTCCTCAAATCATGAAGTTTTTTAGAATATTCCAGTGTTATTTTAAAAGATAATATTTTCTTTAATAATTGTGTGTCATTTTAAGGAAAGATAACATTTTCAAAGAAAAAAGTACATGTTAATAAAGAGTTTTTTTCAAGTGACATCTGAAAATTATTTTCCATCGAATAAAAAAATTATTTCTTGTTACGTATAATTCACTAGGGATATGATTTAATGATAATAATGGTTTTTGTTAATTACAAAATTATATTTAGAAACCCCTTTTTCACAGGTTATTTTATGATGGAATGTTGTTTATGAGACACATTTCATTCCAAGGATTCTGATATGATGAATTCTTTATGTTCATGTGGAACACAAATTAATGGTTTTCATTATGTGTTATGTGGGACCTATATCTCACTCCAATGCAATGGGTAAAGATAAATGTTCTATGAGCTCAAAATGGTACACATGATTCCATCCTAATTTTGATACAAGAGGGTATATGGGAAGTCATCCTAAGATGACAAGAAGAGGGTACATGAGAGGTCATATTAAGCCCACACAAAGATGATAAATGGGAGGCCATCCTATTACAAAAACAAGAGGGTACACAAGAGGTAAACCTAAACATTAAACATGAAGGTACACAGAATTCCATCCCATTCCTGAATTAGGTACATGAGTGATTCACACATGCCTGAAATACTATGAATATCTAGGTAGGAATAATTGACATAAGATTTTCCAATCTTATGTTTATGGAACAATTTCCATGTATTATTCCATTTTTATATTATCATGACTTATTCCTTTTGATTATCTTATGAACCATGTATTGTAAACATAAAATCCTTTCTTCATGACACATGAATATGATCTTTGATATGTAGGGTATGATCTTAAAATGACCTGATCATGTTTTTATAGACATATGTTAATTTTATGCTTATGTATCATCCATTTTGACCATTAAAAAGATCACCCTTTCTTATGTTTCTTTTCCCCTAGTTATAAATAATAGTTTTAGGTAGGAATACCAAAGCAGAAGATCATTGTGGGAAACATTGAAGATATTTCACTAGACCAAAAGTTTTTCTTCCACATTTCTAAATCCACTAAAATATTATAGTCTTTGGGGATATGAATATTTATTTTCAAAAAAAATATGCAATTTACATTTATGAAAATATAGGGTCATTCTAAAATCATATTGGTTTTGTCTCCCTTGTAATCTCTGATAAACGATCATCAGAGGGTATGATCTTACTGGTGGAGGAAATCACTTCCTTTTTCCAGGTAAAATGTATTTATAATACCCCTATATATTTAAAAATCATATGATCACTATGTAATGGATATACTATCAATTTTTGTGATACTTAATGATGTTTTAAATCTAGTAAGATATAACTTATAAAAGTCCAAAATAATGAATGTACTGCATGGGTTTTCAATAATTTCATTTCTTAAAAAGGAATATAATCATTTAAAAAATTAATTTCATTTAAAAATGTCCAAGTAATTATTGAAATTATCAATTATTTGAATTTAGAAAAAAAATAGTTTCTTTCTATTAAGTGATTGTGAACTAGTGGCGTTATGGGTTGTAAATTCTTGTGCATCATTTCATTCGACCTCAGAGAATGTTTATAATAAGCGTAATGTATCTAGAATATTAATGATGTCTAAATAGAAGATGATATGTTTGTTGATGTTTTTATAAAGGGTGACGTGAATATTTGGATGTCAAACAGATGGATGTTGATGTTAAAGGAAGTTCAATATAACCATGTATTGATGAAAAATATTATTTCTATTATACCACCAGATAAAGAGGTATGTAATATAACATTTTCTACTACTTTTTTCGAAGCTAGTGTTGGATCGTTCGTTGTTTAAAGTGGAGTAAAGGATTATAATTTTCATCAAACATAATATTTATGTTGATATTCTATGGATGAAACTACAACTACTTGGGGTTTTGATATATGGAAGAATTGACTTGGCCATCTTAGTGAGAAGAACATAAATGTTCTCATGTAAAAGGGTGTAATAAATATTGATCATAATAATGTTGGAAATTTTGAGAGTTTTATAATTGATAAATAGAGGAATGTCTTGTTTAATTTATGGATATGTAATCCTAGTTTCCAAACGGGTGAACCTGTTCATCCGAACATATGGAGACCAAATCTGAAATTATCGCATGGATGTTACATACTTTTTATTTCACATTAATTAATGATACTAAAAAATGTTTTGATAAATATCATAAATCATGTTCCTTTAGTATTTATTTTTTTTACACATTGGAATGCAATCAGTTGAGAGAGACTAGAATAATGATAAAATACCTAACATCAGATAATAGTGGTGAATAAAGGGGATGGTACATCAAGAAATATTACTGGAATAAGGGAATAATTTATGAGAAAAATGTTCATAGTATAATGGAACAAAAATAGAGAAATTTCACAAAATGATGTTTCAATCAAGTATTTCTATAAAATTTTCCTGGAATCATTAAATCAGACATTTGATCTTCTTAATATAATTATATTTCCCCATTAGGACTAGTGATACATAAGTAGTCCTGGTTTGAATAATTAGTGTAATGTCATCATTTGGATGTTTTCAAAATTATGTCATATATTCAATTTTATTATAACAAGAGGTATAATCGTGTGAAAAAAACACAAAATCTATTTATTTGGGGTCTATGGAGATGACAACTTTGGATATTGAATCTGGGATGGTAATCAGTAGAAATTATTAGATCTTAAAATGGACTCTTTAATTAGTGGGTCTTATTTGAAGAATAATTTTTCTTGATATTGAAAATGAATTTAAATAACCAATAAGTAATATTTCTATCTATCTAGATAGGATAAAAAGAAGTTATCCAGTTGGGGATTGTTCATTATGTTTTCAAAAAAATTTCCAAAACAAATGTTTTACAAAGGATATACCCGAGTGATCAAAATCTACAGGGGTACGAAGATGAATTTAGGAAGTTTAGAAACCAAATGTTAGGGTACCAAAAAAATTATAATTATAAACAGTTCAATAGAAGATTGAATTGAAAATTTATTCTAGGGTATGGTGACTTATAAAAAGATAGGGCCATAAATTTCGTTATGTAATTCTAATTTTTGGAAGAGAACATGAGATCCTAGAATTGGTTGGCCACATAATTTTTTTGATAATTGGATGTTAACTATGGTAGAAGGAATGTATTAATTATTTTACAATAGGACCATGAAGCTAAATGAATTACCACAAGCAATGAAATAAATAGAGAATAAATAGGTTTTCTGGTTGAAAGAAGAATTTGAAGAATATAAGAGGCACAAATTTAAGATGGTATTTAAATGACTTTAATCAATAGAGGGAGTGGATTTCTCTATAGTATTTTCACCATCTTCAAGAAATAATACAATCTAGGAGGTTTTGATCTTGGATTATACTAATGAGTTTTTTTTAGAACAAAACATTAAAAAACAACATTCCTTTATGGTGGTTTATAGGAAAATTTATATATAAAAAAACTAATTAGTTTAAAGTATAATCAATCAACGGACTTTGTGTAAACGCATAAATGAAAAATATATAAAATTAAATAAGAACCAGTTCTATTGAATCATAAATTCTATATATTTATTATTGAAAAGTGTTTCATGTGGAGAAACTCATATCATAGTTTCAATCATAATATGTGTAATTATGTTTTCTATGTCATCTTACTCTCATATTTCAGGGATTTGATTCTAGTGGGATTTTACATTCAATGAATCTAGGTTTTGAAGTGTGAGTTATCCTTGTTCTGAAAAGAATATTCTTGGTATAAGGATTGAATAAGATAGATGTGGAAATAGTTTACAGTAATATCAAAGAGAGTGCATCCATAAGGCCATCATTCGATTTATGGTAACAAAGTGTATGTTATTCTTAACTCCTCTGATTGTGTATTTAAAATTTTCAAAGGGAAAGGCACTATGAATAGAATTTTACAAAAGACCTATAGAAACTTTTCCACCTTCTTTTGTAGTTATAAACTTAATTTATTTTATCATAGGAAATCTCCCAGAAATTTAATTCATCATGGGATATTTCATTAATATATGATAAATCCAGGTGAAGAACACTTGGATGCCATGAAATATTCATAAAATTTCTTAAATCATTGGAATATATCATCATATGTTTCAAGTTTTTTGAACCATTCCAAGGGTATGTTGATGTGGTTTTTTATAAGATATTTAGAGACATTCCATTTTAAAATGATATCTATGTTACATTTGGTTGAACAAAAATTATATGTATATCTATGTTATTATTAGTATCATCACTCTCTAATATAGAGGATGAAAATGTTTCTGCAATGGAAGTAATGAAGGAAATGGTTTGGTAGAGTTTTCATCTATTGGAACATAGAAATGAATAGAATAATGGGTTTTTTGGCCCAGTAATTTTTTTCAATATATCCCATGGGAGTTAGGTTTGATGATCACAAATACCCTTCATACATTACTAAAGATTTATTTTAAATGAGTTGATATGTTTTTATCTATATCTTATGTTATTTTGTTGTTAGAATCCCTATGTCTAAAATTCTAGACAATTATGATGAAATTTTCCTATGTAAGGAAAATGGATACATGAGAATTTTACTTTGTGAATCACCTGCATGAATAATTCACCAACATAAATTGGCTACATCATGAATATAAATATGATGGAATCACTTACCAAGATCAATCAGCTATATGATAAATCAACTATCTAGATCAATTAGTTACATAAATTGGTTATGAGAAGTAATTGGAAATGTGAATTAGATACAAGTTGAAATTTTATATGACACTAAAAATTTCTATGTAAAATTTTTCTATGTGAAGTAAAATCCAATGTGAATCAATTTAGATATGTAAAATTCAGGTATGTAGAAGAATTCGATACGCAAAGAAAATTGGATACACAAATAAGATCTTTGAAGCTACATGGATAATTTGGATATGTGAATTAAATAAAATACGTGGAACAAATCAACTATGTGAATTCAAATGTATAAATTGTCTACATTTTTATCTTCAATCGACTATATTGATCTGAAACCTGGTATTTATTATTGTTGAAGATCTTGAGTGGTATTTTAATGATACCATGAAATATTTAAATGTTTTATTTTTTGTTTATAGTAATATTTACTATAATAAGAATCATGTACCATGAAATGAAGAATGTAAAAGGATAATTTAATTTTTTTTTACTAATTTTGAGTTATTTTTTAGAGAAGTTATGTTTTTTTGAATTAGGAGTTGAGGATTTTATGGAAGATATATGCACGGATAAAAGTATTTTTCCAATATTTGTTTTCATGTTTATTGAAGTAGTGAAGATCATATTAAGAAAAATATTATCCATTCCATAATTATAATCATTTTAATTAAAATCCCGAATTCTTCTTTGTTTTACCTTAGAAGAAGAAGAATCGTCACAATTATTCATCCTTACCGTCATTTGGAATACACTCCTCAAGATGTATTCTTTTATTTTAAAATCTCATTGAGATTTATTCATACATTCAAATGTATATTAAAACTTTGAACTACATTTGTAAACAATTTATTTTAACATTAATTTCTTGGTATATAGTTCCTAGTAAATAAACCTTAAAGGTCATTGTTTTTAAAGCATTATTAGTGTCCAGTTGAAAGATCCTTTTCTATTTTAACAAGTATGTGTTGATTTCACTTAGTCATGAAATCCCTAAAAAAGGTCTTAATGTCTACAAAAATGTAATGTTCTAGTGAAAATCACCATGCTCATGGAGTTGAGAATTGGATTATTAGACTATTAGATTTATATTCCCCAGACCATTATAAATATATATATCTGATATATTTCTTTCTAGTTATTTTATTTAACTTTTTCATGTGTTATATAATGTAATATAAGTGAGATATATATAAAAGACGATGTTTTTTCATAGTGAAGAAAATTTCAAGAACTTAATTCACCTCCCCTTTAGATTGTTTTTATAGACCATCTCTGAAAAAATTAGTATCAGAGGTTATAAATTTTGAGTTCTATAATGTTAATAGATGATTTCTAAAGATCATATTGAAAATGGTATCTACACATAACAATAGATAATGTATTTCAATGTTAATATCTCTCTACTTTAATGGTGAGAAATGTTGTTTTTGAAAGGTGAAAATGATCATTTATCTAAATAACCATTGTCGTAATATTTATCTCAAATCCGTGAGGCCATATGTAATTTTATATACTGAACCAAATAACTTGGATGCTGATACTGAAGCATGTTATTATCTAAACTGTAATGCAATGAATTCTATAATTTTTATAATATGTCCTGATTAGTTCAAATAAGATTCTGAATTTTAAATTTCCCATGAAATGGTGAATAATATTTTAGTAGCTTTTGAAGGCACATATAATGTATGTACTTTCAGATATATTACTCCAAAACAAAAAAAAATGACATATTCAAAATGATATAAGGTGAATGAATTAAAATATTAAAATGTTGACTTATAATTTTTTTGAATAATATATCTTATTTAGGAGATCATTTTGGGAAACACGATAAATCCCTAAATGTTATAATAATTCTCCTTCTTAAATGGCATGGAATTTTGGTAATTACTCAAAAATATAAAAAAGTTATGAATTTGAGATCTTATTTCCACATTAATGATGTAGGAGGTAGATATGGAAGATGAAGATGAAGAGAACCAATTAGTTAAAAATGATACTTTTCTATGAATGTATCAACTTCAAATGATGATATGAAATGCATAGAAATCCAAATATCTGAGTAGTATGATGATGTAATATCCTGTTTTTCTACATCATACAGTGATGTTTCTCACTTTTTTATGATGTTAAAAAAAATTATTTAACAATATAAGAGGTTTTAATAAACCCTTAAACAACTATAATATTTCTAATGATAAATATATTTAAGTATGATTATAAGAATTAAAAAAACATGGAAAAATCAAAATATATTGTAAAAATATACAATATAAATGGAGGTGAAAGAAAATATTATTTCAAAAAAATACGGTTACAATACAAAATCAAAGAAAGTCATTAAATCCACACTATGTGATTTAGAAGGTTTTAGTGATGTTAAATCTTTATAATAATAATATAAATATTCTAATCAGAAATCCAACATGTGATTTATAGAACACTCTAATGAATTACATTCATATTATTCTTCTTGACAAAAGTTTTAATCTTAAAATTACAATTTTTATTATGAAGATTTAACTAAATATAGTACTATATGGGAATTTATGTGTGAATCATTGAAAAATAATAATATATATCTTAAAAACAACAATAATGATATGGTAAGGGAAATAAGAGACGTAAAATTACAAATTTTAGAATTAAAAACCGTGCTAGAAAATTCTACACCATCTTTTATTGAACATGGAAACAAATTTAAAAAATTACAAAACTTACATCTTAATTTTAATGATTCTACCTGTTTATTTATTAAATTTTAAAACTATTTGAATCAAATCATTGTAAATAAAAAATCTCATAAAAATAAGTATTGAATAGGAAGTTAATTTGAGATTCTGATGTTTAAAAAAACTATTTGTTCATATTTCTATGAAAAATAACTTTCTAAGTTTTCTTTTAATTTTTGAGATTTGGAGAACTATTTAAATAGTTTTTTTAAAAAAATATTTCATTTTTTGGAGTTAAACATTACTTAGTTTCAATTTTTTTTCAATATTCATTGATTTATATTCTAGATAGTGTTGTGACTAAGTTGGTAGGAGAAGTTTTTGGAAGTATGAATTAGTTGTTTTCAAGAGTGTTGGCTTTTAAATAAAAAATGATAATTTAATTAACTATGTAAAATTTAAAAAAATATGATTATGCATTTATTTTTCTTTAAATACCATAAGTTTTTTGGAGAACATTTCATATAATCCTTATGAAGGAAAGGGTGAGTAAAGAATTTACAATCGTATTCAGGTTTGATTGGAATGAAAGATATTTCTAGAAGAAAGGGATGGTAAAATAATCTCCTCAAGAAATATGATGATACTAAATAAGTTCGATCAATGAATATATATCACGAAAAAAATATTTTTTTGATTAAATTAGATATTTTTTGTATAAGAAAGATGACAGAGAAGAAACATGGGTGTTCTTGCCGAAGAAATCTTTACGGGTGGTGTAGTTTCCCAATGTCTGAAAATTTTTTGTACCTCAAAATTGGGAGTTTGTTTTTGGAATAATATGGTTTTCCCACATAGGGGTACAAGGTACACAGATCTTGAAACATGGATCATGGAACACATAAGGTGGTGTGTGTAATGATGTAGGGTTTTTGGAAAAGGAAAGATTCCATATAGTTGTTCTATGTGGTTGCGAATCACGGTACACGAACCACATTAAAGGAATGGTTCATGGAGAAATAAAGATTCATAGGAAGTATTTTGGTAAACTGAAGGCCTGTGGTATGTTGTATGTATAATCATTCTCATAAATGAAGAAGTGATTTGAGAAGCTGTGAAGGGAATCGTTTGCATAAACCAAATGGTGATTTGCGCTGCGAGGAACGAAGAAAGGAAGTACATGGACCTTGTAGGAAAATGATTTGTCGAAGAGGTGATACCACATAGATTATTTGGTAAATATCGGATTAAAAAAAAGTTTAGATATATTTTCCTATATATGTAGTGATAATTCCATCATTACCAAGAGTTATTTTCATAAATTACATCTTTTAATAGAGGAACAATTTGTATAAGTCCTGAAGTGTTTGTGAGGGTGAATTCCTCGAATGGAAGCAGTTCATAACAGAATGATTCGATGAAATTTGAATTTGTTTTTAAAGAATAAAAATTTTATGTAATAGGAATACGTAGTCCATGAATGAAGGAATTTCAGAGAAATATAGTCTATATGTAGAAGCAGTATGCAGAAGTAGTAAGTGGAAGCATGATGCAGAATTGGTACATGGGAGTATTATTGGTAAGTGATAGATGGAAGTGGTCTATAAAATAGGTTCACATAAGTGGTATGTGATGAATCAGTAACACCAAAAAAATCGACTATTTTTTGATGTAGAGGTGGTTCATGAAGCACTCTAACTATGTGGTGCAACTTAGTTAACAAAGGATATATGCAGTTCAAGAATGAAGAAGGGTATATCATGAAGGAATCAATAATGTTTCTACCAGCTTCTGGGTATGAAGGAGGGCAATTGTTTTGAATGAAAATATGTTTGAAAGATGATAAAGAAGCAAAAAAATATTAATTTGCATCATTTTGTTATAGGATAATCACACACACTATTGGATTATTTTCATATTACAATAAAGGTGAAGGGGAAAATCTGACTGATTGTATTCCACATAAATGAATTGATTTCTAGTGGATTGGGTGGTTTTTTATTGTTTCCAAACCAAATCAAGGATGTATATACTCTTGTTGAGTAGTTATCCTTGTAAATACTTATATTCCTATAGTTGTGTGGTTTAATTGATTTTAGTAAGGAAATATATCTTTAACATGAGGTAATTGTTGTTTCATATATAACAAACATAAATGAAAAAGTTATGATGACTTCACCCCTCCCCTCTCAATGATACTTCAATCATGACTGGGTAACTTTAGATACAATAGAAAAATTTGTGTTCCCAAATATCTCATTATTAACATTACTAAACCCAAGAAAATATGCATTACAAAACAAATTCTTGTTTGAATTGTTCTTATAGGGAAAAAATCCAATAAAATCAATGAAAAATGGAATAAATATAGTTTATGATCAATGAATATTAGTGGTGATTTCTATAACATCCACTAATTATCAAAATATGAGGGAGGATATGTGACTTTTGGTGACAATTCAAAATTCAAATATTTAAGAGTTATATCAATTGGTAATATAAGGTCATTCCTCATCAAAAAATTTCTTTAAGTATAAGAATTAAAGATAAATCAGATATGTATTTATAAATATAGTGATGATGTTGTATTGTTGATTTTTCAAATAATTTTGGTTCTATTTTGAATGAAAAATTATTAAATTCAAGACAGTTGGAAAAACTAATGTCTAGAGTCTAGATCATAATTTTTATGAGTAGAAAAAAATGAACTGTATAAGTTTTGAAACAAATGAATACTGGATTTGGCATAGAATATATGGACATTTTTATGTTTATTCATCAATAAAATTTTCTAAAATAAGTTTAGATTCATATTTACCTTAATTTAAATTTAATTAAAATAATCTTTGTGTTCCACACCTAATGGGAAAGAATCACAAGTCAAATGTTATCCAAATTAATGATTTTTTATACTTTTATAACCCTTTAACTGATGCGTATTGTTTTTTTTGGCCTGCCTGGAATTGAAATACAAAGTGGAAAACCTTTTTTTTATGTACTAGATGATGATTTCTCTTGAACTTCTTGGGTTTTATTTGTATATTTTAAAAGTAAATTATGTTTTGTTTTTATAAGTGTTTTTAAGTCGGATAAAAAACATGAAGACTAAAAAAAATTTACTTTTAAAAAGTGACCATGGAAGAGAATTTGTAACCATGAGATCAACTGTTATTATTCAAAAAATTGTATGAAACATAGTTTTTATATGCCTAGGAATCCTCAACATAATGGTGTTTTTGAAAGGAGCAATTTAAAGTCACAAAAAATTTATCGAAAAATGTTATGTGAATATAATCATCCTAATTATTTTTGTGTTGAAGCTCTGAATACAATATTATATTTCATAAATAGACTTATAATAAGATATTTTTTTGATGAAAACACCCTATGATCTATAGAATTATTAAAATCATAAAATCTATTACATTGAAGTATTTGGATGCATTTTTTTTATTCTAAACACCAAGAATAATCTTGGTAAATTTGATCCAAAATATTATGAGAGAATATTTTATTTTTGTTCTACTATGAATATGGAATATAGAGTCTTCAAAAAAAGGTCAAAGATTGTTGAAGAATAAACTAATCGGAAATTTTATGAAAGTCAACCTTTTGATCAAATTTTTTTCTCGTAGATGAGTTGTGATATTATTTTGAATACCTAAGTCATAAACCACTCTTTGAAATTATAAAGTAAGATGAGTTCAAACTTGATTTCCCATAACAAAATTACATATGGTTAGACACATGTGAATGAGAAAGTCTATTTCCCATTCAACCAAGAAAACTGAAGAAAATTTCATATAAATAGATATCTGAATTTTTGATAAAGGGATTATGACTAAGAGTATAAAAAACCTTGTAGAGTTTTCTACTTTTTATTTGAACAATAACCTAGGACTATATAATAATTTAGTAAATTTGAGTTAGGTCACTAAAATGCATTTATAACTAAACTAGTTCCACAAAAACAAGGTTTGTGAATTTTTTGATAGTCCCTCTAACCATACTTTTATAATAAAAAATGGGGTTTTGGGAATAAAAAGGATGATAATGGTTTTATCATCAATATTAAGTTTATACTAGTAGCTGAAGAATATAACTAAGATGAAGGTATAGATTTTGAAGAGACCTTTTACACTCTAGCTAGATTAGAAGTCATTTGAATTCTCAAACCCTATAAATCTTATATGAATTTCAAATAATATCACGTGGATGTAAAATAAAACATTTTAAATGGTTTTATTATGGATGAATTTTATGTCTTATAATCACTAGTTTTTAAAATCCTCACATTCTGAGATTCAGTTTCCAAAACATTCCAAAGGACTCTATGGCTTGAAACAAGCTTTCTGAGCTTGGTATGAATGGCTATGTGCTTTTATTTTTTATAATTGGATTTTAGTAGGTAAGATATATCATTTTTTTATAATTTGTTTTTAGTAGGTAAGGTATATAATTTTTTATAATAAAAGTCAATTATATGATATCTTGTTAGTTTATATATGTTTTAATGGTGTAATTTTTTGTTTTACAAACAAGAATTTGTGAAATGAATTTTCAATACCCATGAAAAAATTTTGAAATGAGCATGATGTGTGAGTTAAATTAATTTTTCTAGGATTTCATATTTACAACAAGAATATGTGAATGTTCCAAATAATGGAAAATATGTAGTTAACTTACATAAAAGGTTTTTACATGAAATTGTAAAAGCAGATAAAACTCTTATAAGTTATAATTAAAATCTTTAATTAGTTAAATCATGGAAACTAGTTGAAAACTTGTATTATAAGGGAACAAAAGATAATATATTTTATTTGTCTTCTAGTAGACCGTATAGTATGTTTAAAGTATTTATCTGTACTATATTTCATGGAAATACAAATTAATATCATTTAATATATTCCCAAAGAATTTTATGGTATTTAACCTGAATAATTTATCATTATGAATTTTTTAAAAACATCTAATTTAAATTTTACAATATATTTAGATGACGAATTTTGTGTTTGTAGATTTGATTGGAAGAGTAAATCATGATCATACCATTTTTTAGGTAAATCCTTGATATAATGGGCTAGTATGAAACACCACTATATAGAATTATCTACTACTAAAGGAGAATATATTACTATTAGTAGTTATTGTGAAAAAATAATATTTATGAAACAACCCTTAATAGAATTCTGATTTAATTATAACCTATTATTAATAAAATGTGATAACACAAGTTCTATCATACTTTCAAAAAATCCAAAAAATCCTTTAATAACAAATTATATAGATCTAAGGAATCATTTCCCAAGAGATTACTTTCAAAAATGTGATATGAATATTAATTTTATCACTACTGATAATTACATAGTAGATATTTTAAATAATCACGTTACATATGAATGTTTTTATATTATCATAATAGAAATGGCGTTATGGAAATTTAAATAAGATTAATTAATCTTATTTTTTAGAATTGGAATTTAATTTATCAACCACTGTTGTCACATGATTTATGAAAATTTTAAGTTTATCTTGTCGTTATATTTTAAATATTTTATTTTTTTAAAATAGAGACATATTTATTTTAGTTTAACTTTTATTTATTAATATAATTTATCATATTCAACATGATAAATAATCGGTTATGAATGATATTTAGAATTCCGTTCCGTGACATAATATTTGATCGATCCTCAAACCATTTTCTCTTTGTATATGTATATTCTCCATGAATCCTTACCACCATCCATAACCTATTTATCTTATATCAACCTCCTACCAAACAATCATCTTTGGTAAAGTCAAAGTGTAGTGATGAGGTGTGTTTTGGTTCTTCCATGAAATCCAAAGGTAGTGTGATGAATAGAATTCTTCATGGAAAGTTCATCAACATTTCTTGGAAGATATAGACTGAAATTATTATAAATAAAGTTCTTTAATATAAATATAGGGAGTTAATGTTTGATGAAAAAAATATGGTTTTATATTTTTTTAATTATTAATAATTTAATAAGGATAACCAAGTTCTAGTTAAATATAATAGAAGATGTTATCTATTTGAATGTTAATGAGAAGTTCATCATATTTTCTGGAGTTTAGTTTGTTCAGTTACTTCATTTTACCCATGGGGGAGAGGGGGTGTTTCTTTTTAACCAAAATTTGGTTTCTAATGATTCTGTTGGATATTAAGTGGTTTTCAAGTTCTTATTTGGAACCTCTACATTTGACAAAAATCCATTGAAATACCTAAAACCTAAGTGGAAGGTTCTTTTTCTATTTTTTAAATTGGGAAAACATAGATAGATGGATATATAAATAAGACTCTATTTTATGAGATGTATTTTCTATATGTTTTTATAAATAATATGAAGCATAATCTTCCATGTTACCTGATGTGTTTTATGCATTATTTTTTGCAAGGAGAAAGGTAATATTAACTATTATGTTCTTGTAGGTTGATATTTCTTATTTTGCGGAGAAATGAAGTTGATCTTAATGAAGGAGACTTATTGTAATGTCAAAAACGTTATAGACTATCAATAGTGCTTTTAAAGATTATAAGTTTCTTTAGGGAAATTCATCCAAATTCACTAAATCTTGTTGGTCTATAAGGTGTATATTTGGGTGATCAATCTCAAACCTCACCACCTAGTTATACATCACCTACTGAGATAATGATTACAATAGAGTTTCAAGAGTACCAAGATTTCAGAATAGACCAACAACTACATGCATGTAGTCCTATTGTGGTTGAGCTAGTTTTGAGTAAAATGTAATAATATATTCCAATACCTGCTCTTGGTGCAATTGAATCTATTAATATTGGTCAACATGTGTAACCAGTTGTTGAGACAACTATTTTTTTCCATAAAGAATTTATTGTAAAAACTATGCCTATTTTTTCTTCTATTGAAGGAAGGGATGAAATAGAGGTAGAGAATCAGTCATTAGATACAATTATTCATGGATCACCTATTCATGGAGATAGAGTTAGTGATGCGGCAGAGGAGACTATCAAGAATTATAACACACCACCTACACTATCACCACCGCCTGCTGGGCGTGTGGAAGCATGTAACAGCCCGAGATTTTATGAAAAATATTCTTTTTAATTTTATTAATGTAGTGTTTTGTACGCTACACCAAAATGAGCTTGCACAACACGCATCCTTGACTTGCCTTGCATTACACGCAATCGCAACCTTCCTCGATAGCGTGTGTAGTACGCAATACTGAGTTTCACAAAATATTATTAAAACTAGCCGTTATGAATAGTAATAACCAATTTTTAAATTTTAGAAAATTTAGCTCTCAAAATGGACTTCATTTTTGGATTTGTAGAATCGAATTTAGCCTAAGGTGAAATTTTGGTACTTTTCGGATAACTTTCATATTCTGATGAATAGTGAAAATTACTAAATTATAATTAAAAACAACTTTTTTAATCGAAATAATTAATAGTGATAAATCATTAATTTTAGTGGTTTTAAAGTATATTTAGAATATATTTTTACAATTTAATACAATGTTGGTCATTGGATGTAATTTCACATTTAAACTAGACATAAACAAGTGTCAATCTTTTGATAGATATTGTTTCTTAAAAACACGCTATTTGTTTTAACAGCGGGATTTAATTATAAAATTAATTAATGCAACTTTTATGTAATGAATTTGGTAAAATAGACTTCATTTTTGAATTCGGAATATGAAATATAGCTTGGGATGAAATTTTGGCACTGTTCTGAAAAACATCAATTTTTGATGAATAGTGAAACTACTAAGTGGTAGTTAAAAAACTGATTTTTTCATAAAACTTAATTTTACCACTTCTGTGAATGGAATTTCAAAAATCCGAGAGACACGGTTGATGTCAGTAAGTAAAATGTGGTTCAATGAGATGAAAATAATTTTTGGTGAATAGTATCTTTTTACTTTTGTTTAACGCGGTTAATAGTAAATTGGGTAACTAAGGGTAAATATGATATTAATATTACCCTAACACATGTCCTAATTCTATTGGACAAGTTTAATTCGACCAAAAACAAACTTAGGAATAAAATATGACCATTTAGACCCACATGGATTAGATTAGGACATTTATTATTAATTTATTTAAAGAAGGGTTAAAACAGTTAAAATCAAAGTTTAATAAGTAAATAATTTTTAATATGGGGTTATACATAAGATAAATTAGACTATAAATATTAATTAGAAAGCTAAAAAGCTTTCCTACATAAGGGTATTTTATTTGTAATTTTTAGACATTAAATAATTTAATTTATTTATGACACAATGATGATGCAGTAATTATCTTATTAATGAAATATTGACATAATTGATGTTATAAACACCAAAATAAATGTAATTTGAGACTTTTTAGGAATTACACTAATTTTACAGGTTACTATGATATATTAGTGTTGATTTAATCAACTTGGTTCGAACATATAATTCTGTTATGACTTTCAGAAAAATCATATACCAAATAGTGTCAAAATTGACACAAAATAGTTTTTAAATGAAATATTATATTATTAATTGTTATTTTATTCCTAAAAATCTAAGGTTCGGCCAAATGACTTAGATAAGGATATATATATTAATAATAAACAATTTGGGGTTCGTTTGGCATGATATAGTAAGTGTATTAACCATATAGTGAAAGAAAACAAAAAGACACGGTAAAAGTTAAATTAATTAACTTAGAGTTAAATCTAATTGATAAGGTTAAAATAATACCCTAAACTTGTCTAAATCCTATTGGTTGATAGGATTTCGACCCATCCCCACCTTATCATCGAAATAAGACCCTTTGGAACCATTATAAACCGATTTTGACTTTAATATAAAATAATATTTTGAGATATTCCTAAGGTGCCCCTCTCCTCCCTTATTAAAGGGCACCTCCTCCCCCTCCTCCTCACACCAAATTGAGCACTCAAGCTCGGCCAAACCCTGCCATTTTCTCCTCTCCACTTCCCTAGAATAATCCTAGAGGTCCTGGTCTTCTCCAAAGACCAATCTTAGTTCCTTAAGTGGAGGATTCAAAGAGGCGTTCCAAAAGAAGAGGTAATATCCATTACCGATCTTTTCAATTTCTTTCTTCTTCAACTTCTTATTCATTAGTTGTTTCATGATAAAGTAATAACATCAGTATTACTTACATACTGATATGTTATTATAAATATGAAACAACCCTAATTCACCTTCTATCCATCCTATGGAAAAATGAAATCACCGCGCGTGCGTACGTACGGAATACCGTCTCCACGCCGTGGTGTAATCTATTTTCCACCATCACCTTACAAGGATGGGTATAATGGTGTAATGAGTTACTATATATGATTATTATGAATTAATATTGATACTGAAATAATATATATATACTCCAATACAATTCCACGATCATAGGAACGATATCATCACTCGTGCGTACGTACGGAATACCGTCTCCACGATGTGATGCGACTCGTTCTACATGATCTTCATTTCATAATGATTATATAAATGAATTGAATGAATGAATATGGTATATACTACACTAATACCATTCTGGAAATGAATTATCTATAACCTAAAGATAAGAATAAGAATTTATTCGACAAAACACGCATAAGAACAAAAAGTTATAAAGACCCGAGTAACAGGTAACAATGAAATATTACTAACAAGAAGCTAATAATATGACCATATATGATATCATATCAATATTTATGATTCTGGAATAAGTCAATAACATTATTTAAACCATTATACAGTAGCTTCGGACACGAACAAAGCAAATCGGACCTAAGGTAAGGGAAATATCACAATCTCATTTTTATCCGAGATTGTTTATTCGTAAGTATTTACTGGGGTGTATTTTATCATCCACATCCATGTTTACTAAATATGTAATATTATTTCCATCCACCTAAAATTGTTTAAATCCATTTTTACCCTTCGGTGAGTTTTTAGTAATACGTATGAAAGGAATCTTTTGTCGTTTTTCGTACGAGGTACTTTTTGAGTTTTCCGACAAAAGTACGAAGAATGTTTTTTTTTAACTTATACGGCACGAACGGATTTCTACTGTTTTATAAAGCCTTATTTTCATGAATCTTACTCTAAAATATTTCATGACTAATTTCAATAAAATCTCTTTCTTTTAAAATTGCATGATGTTTTGTGAAAAGAAATTGATTTTGAAGAAAAAAGGATATTTTCCTCAAGAATTCAATTCAAGTGTTTTATCAAAATTATTTTCCATCTAAGATAATAAAGGGTTCTGTTTCAATCCATATTTTTACATTGATTGGACTATGTTGTGATGGAATTATGTTTATGAATTCCTTTATCTTATATGAATTGATTTATGATGTCATGATGTTTCAAGAATCCCATTTTTGTTACATGTGTTATGCGATGATGTATGTTTTATGATTATGTGGCACACATAAGAAAGGATTCATTATAAGATGGGTGGGACCTATATCTCCATCCAATGCATTGGGTAAAGATTTTATATCTCATGAGATAGACAGGGCTGGAACGGTAGGTTATACCGGTTCAGTGAAACAGGACTGAAACGAGAGTTACTCGATTCAGAAAGGGACTTTGTCCACTAAGATAGTCTTGGAAATGAGTCTTGACTAACAAGAAATGATTTTCCATGATTATGTGTGCATGCCAAAAAGTTTCAAGTTTTATGTTATGATTATGGGGATCTCATTTTCACTTCTATGATTTATCCCATGTTATGATATTATGAGCTCTTTTGCAGGTTAAGATTTCCAAAAGCTATGTTCTTATGTATATGATGTGATTTATATTTCTTTTGTTTACCCTTACTGAGCATTTGAGCTCACCCTTTTATGTTTTCTTTTCCCCAGGATATAAAGAAAGGTTTTTAGGTAAAAAAAAAAGGGAAGATCTTTATGGGAGATATTGAAGATCTTTCACCACGATTAGAAGATTACGTTCCGAGTTTCCAAAGACACTAAACTATTATGATCCTTGTGTGTGTGTTTTTGTTATGTACTAATTATTCCGCAAAAGTAATGTAATGTCCATGTACGATAAGCTTAGGGTCTCTACAGTTGGTATCAGAGGAAAGGTTTAGTCAACCTTTGGAAACTAGGATGCGAAAACGTTAGTGTGATCCCTAGAGATATTTCTAAGGTATGTCTAGGGATGTCCCTAGGGATAAGTATACGTATAGGTTATAGTAATAGAATTACGCTAAAGATCATAGAATTAAACCTAAGATGTGGGATATTGAAGGTACTCCCCCTTTATTATGTTGTTTTCCCTAGCATGATTTTTGCCTCTCACACTATTCTTTTTGGGTTTTAGACGATGGCTGGAACCCGAACGAACCGTGTTGATCAATGCAATGGAAAATGCAATGATTGCCCTCCTAAACAAACAAATGTTATGGGAGATGGAGTGAAAAATCTTATTGCTATACTTACACAATCTATGAATCATTCTGGACTTCCAAATGAGCAGAGAAGGGAACAATATTCTATTGAGTCCTTCATGAGGCAACGTCCACCTTCTTTCAGTGGGTCTTCTGATCCACTTGTGGCTGAACAATGGATCAGTACTACTGAAAAGATATTTTCAGTTCTTCAATGTTCTGAATATGATAAAGTCATCTTAGCAGTATATCGTTTGGAAGGTGAAGCTGATCAATGGTGGAATCTTATCAAGAATACGAGGCCAAGAGATGAAATTGAGTCCATGGAATGGGACGAGTTCAAGAACTTGTTTTTCAGTAAGTACTTCCCTCGTATTCTTCGAACAAAGATGGAGAAAGAGTTTCTTGAACTGAAGCAAAGGGACGATGAATCTGTTGGTACCTATGAAGCAAATTTTACAAGACTTGCAAGGTATGCTTCTGGTATTATCATCCAACCTGAAAGTAAAGTTGATCGATTTTTCAGTGGCTTAAAACCAAGTCTTCGAAGGGCATTAGCTATAAGAGACTTCAGTAGCTATGAAGAAATTGTGCATTGTGCTATCAAGGTAGAAATGGAAGTTGGTGTTACATATCCATCTCATGGTTTTGACAAGAAACGAAAGATGGGGTTCAAGGAGAAATCTCAGAATAATGGTGAAAAGAAGAAGAATGTTTCCTTATGCACAAAGTGTGGAAAGAAGCATGGTGGAGATTGTCTTAAAGGGACTAGAAAATGTTTTAAGTGTGGAAAAGAAGGTCATCGAGCAGCTGAGTGTCGAAGTAATGGAAAAAGGGTTTCTAATGATGTGAATAAAGCAAACACTGCAGAGAACGCACCACCAACACTTCAATGCTTCAAGTGCAAGGAAATGGGGCATTATGCTAATAATTGCCATAATCCAAGGGTTAGTGATGATCAACATGAGCAACCACTGAAGGCAAAGGACAAAGGGAAATCACATGCGATCACTATTGGCAATATTGAATATGACAGCGATGTGGTGGAATGATTAAGTGTTTATGTAATGATTCCAAAATAATGTTGTATCATTGAGTATTGCAATATTTATTGATGTGGTATTCAAAGTGATTGAGATATTTTTTGGAAATAAGATGATATGCGCATAATGAAGACGAGAAAATGAAATGTTTAATAGTATTCATGAGCTCATGATTGATATAAGGACTAAGTGATATCATGGTTTGAGTATATAGAATTTTGAGGATTTTGGTATGTGGAAAGTGTTAACTTTTAACTGCACTCATGTTTTCACTAAGGTATTCAAGAGAATACACGATTAAGGACTTTGAATGTTTGGAATGTGACCAACAAGACATATCTTATGATATGTGGGGATCAACGACAGTATTAAATCTCTGGTAATCGTTGTCACTATATTATGAGAGTGGACTGCAGTATTATGTATAAGCCTAAAGATTAGACTGGATTATGTTGGACATAAGTTAGTATTGTTTAAGGATAGAAGATTTTCGATATTATTGATGGGATGTTATAATAACGTAGTTTTAGAAAAAGGACAACCTGCAGGACGGGCGACAGCCCATTGCTTCGGACAAGGCTGTTGGAATCGAACCCACAACCGAAGTGCGACTGGCCTTTATCGCCTACCACTGACCTACAGGAAGTCCCTGTTTAGTAGAAACTAGTGTTATTATATTAAGCAGTATGATATATGAAGTATAAGCCCATTTTAGGAACCATATATGATTAATCCCACTATAGATCGACTTATGTATATAAATTTTGCTAACCTTTTGAGACAGATGGAATGACCCGTCATTCTATCACATGATCTGCTAACACTTCACGAATAAAAAATTCAACTTCATTTATTTAAGAGATGAAGTGGAATTTGTTAAAGGCACGAACAACAGTGAGATTGTACCAAAATAAAGTATGTATTTATTCTAATTCAAATTCTTTAACTATAGGGAAATGATCTTGAAAACCAAAAATGTTGTCCTAGTTCTCTTATACCTGATGAATCAGATGGTACCTTAGATCGTCACAAATTTATGGCTTTGTGATTGCTGGCTTTTCCATAGCCATGTTCTCTACCACTCTCCATCAGAACATGATGGTTAGATTTCTCTTCCATATCCATATTTTCACCTATGTGGAAACCCAGTGATTAGTTTATTTGGGTAACCATTACGTTTCATACTTTTGTTTTTAAAGATTGGTTTTGATATTCCTTTTTACGATGTGGGTTTCTATTAAAGAAACTTTCAAATAGTAAACCATTTATAACCCCGACGAATTTCGAGGGCGAAATTCATTTTAAGGGGGGTAGAATGTAACAGCCCGAGATTTTATGAAAAATATTCTTTTTAATTTTATTAATGTATTGTGTTGTAAGCTACACCAAAATGAGCTTGCACAACACGCATCCTTGACTTGCCTTGCATTACACGCAATCGCAACCTTCCTCGATAGCGTGTGTAGTACGCAATACTGAGTTTCACAAAATATTATTAAAACTAGCCGTTATGAATAGTAATAACCAATTTTTAAATTTTAGAAAATTTATCTCTCAAAATGGACTTCATTTTTGGATTTGGAGTATCGAATTTAGCCTAAGGTGAAATTTTGGTACTTTTCGGATAACTTTCATATTCTGATGAATAGTGAAAATTACTAAATTATAATTAAAAACAACTTTTTTAATCAAAATAATTAATAGTGATAAATCATTAATTTGAGTGGTTTTAAAGTATATTTAGAATATATTTTTACAATTTAATACAATGTTGGTCATTGGATGTAATTTCACATTTAAACTAGACATAAACTAGTGTCAATCTTTTGATAGATATTGTTTCTTAAAAACACGATATTTGTTTTAACAGCGGGATTTAATTATAAAATTAATTAATGCAACTTTTATGTAATGAATTTGGTAAAATAGACTTCATTTTTGAATTCGGAATATGAAATATAGCTTGGGATGAAATTTTGGCACTGTTCTGAAAAACATCAATTTTTGATGAATAGTGAAACTACTAAGTGGTAGTTAAAAAACTGAATTTTTCATAAAACTTAATTTTACCGCTTCTGTGAATGGAATTTCAAAAATCCGAGAGACACGGTTGATGTCAGTAAGTAAAATGTGGTTCAATGAGATGAAAATAATTTTTGGTGAATAGTATCTTTTTACTTTTTTTTACCGCGGTTAATAGTAAATAGGTTAACTAAGGGTAAATATGATATTAATATTACCCTAACACATGTCCTAATTCTATTGGACAAGTTTAATTCGACCAAAAACAAACTTAGGAATAAAATATGACCATTTAGGCCCACTTGGATTAGACTAGGACATTTATTATTAATTTATTTAAAGAAGGGTTAAAATAGTTAAAATCAAAGTTTAATAAGTAAATAATTTTTAATATGGGGTTATACATAATATAAATTAGACTATAAATATTAATTAGAAATCTAAAAATCTTTCCTACATAAGGGTATTTTATTTGTAATTTTTATACATTAAATAATTTAATTTATTTATGACACAATGATGATGCAGTAATTATCTTATTAATGAAATATTGACATAATTGATGTTATAAACACCAAAATAAATGTAATTTGAGACTTTTTATGAATTCCACTAATTTTATAGGTTACTATGATATATTAGTGTTGATTTAATCAACTTGGTTCGAACATATAATTCTGTTATGACTTTCACAAAAATCATATATCAAATAGTGTCAAAATTGACACAAAATAGTTTTTAAATAAAATATTATATTATTAATTGTTATTTTATTCCTAAAAATCTAAGGTTCGGCAAAATGACTTAGATAAGGATATATATATTAATAATAAACAATTTGGGGTTCGTTTGGCATGTTATAGTAAGTGTATTAACCATATAGTGAAAGAAAACAAAAAGACACGGTAAAAGTTAAATTAATTAACAAAGAGTTAAATCTAATTGATAAGGTTAAAATAATACCCTAAACTTGTCTAAATCCTATTGGTTGATAGGATTTCGACCCATCCCCACCTTATCTTCTAAATAAGACCCTTTGGAACCATTATAAACCGATTTTGACTTTAATATAAAATAATATTTTGAGATATTCCTAAGGTGCCCTTCTCCTCCCTTATAAAAGGGCACCTCCTCCCCCTCCTCCTCACACCAAATTGAGCACTCAATCTCGGCCAACCCCTGCCATTTTCTCCTCTCCACTTCCCTAGAATAATCCTAGAGGTCCTGGTCTTCTCCAAAGACCAATCTTAGTTCCTTAAGTGGAGGATTCAAAGAGGCGTTTCAAAAGAAGAGGTAATATCCATTACCGATCTTTTCAATTTCTTTCTTCTTCAACTTCTTATTCATTAGTTGTTTCATGATAAAGTAATAACATCAGTATTACATACATACTGATATGTTATTATAAATATGAAACAACCCTAATTCACCTTCTATCCATCCTATGGAAAAATGAAATCACCGCGCGTGCGTACGTACGGAATACCGTCTCCACGCCGTGGTGTAATCTATTTTCCACCATCACCTTACAAGGATGGGTATAATGGTGTAATGAGTAACTATATATGATTATTATGAAGTAATATTTATACTGAAATAATATATATATACTCCAATACAATTCCACGATCATAGGAACGATATCATCACTCGTGCGTACGTACGGAATACCGTCTCCACGATGTGATGCGACTCGTTCTACATGATCTTCATTTCATAATGATTATATAAATGAATTTAATGAATTAATATGGTATATACTACACTAATACCATTCTGTAAATGAATTATCTATAACCTAAAGATAAGAATAAGAATTTATTCGACAAAACACGCATAAGAACAAAAAGTTATAAAGACCCGAGTAACAGGTAACAATGAAATATTACTAACAAGAAGCTAATAATATGACCATATATGATATCATATCAATATGTATGATTCTGGAATAAGTCAATAACATTATTTAAACCATTATACAGGAGCTTCGGACACGAACAAAGCAAATCGGACCTAAGGTAAGGGAAATATCACAATCTCATTTTTATCCGAGATTGTTTATTCGTAAGTATTTACTGGGGTGTATTTTATCATCCACATCCATGTTTACTAAATATGTAATATTATTTCCATCCACCTAAAATTGTTTAAATCCATTTTTACCCTTCGGTGAGTTTTTAGTAATACGTATGAAAGGAATCTTTTGTCGTTTTTCGTACGAGGTACTTTTTGACTTTTCCGACAAAAGTACGAAGAATGTTTTTTTTAACTTATACGGAACGAACGGATTTCTACTGTTTTATAAAGCCTTATTTTCATGAATCTTCCTCCAAAAGATTTCATAACTATTTTCAATAAAATCTCTTTCCTTTAAAATTGCATGATGTTTTGTGAAAAGAAATTGATTTTGAAGAAAAAAGGATATTTTCCTCAAGAATTCAATTCAAGTGTTTTATCAAAATTATTTTCCATCTAAGATAATAAAGGGTTCTGTTTCTATCCATATTTTTACATTGATTTGACTATGTTGTGATGGAATTATGTTTATGAATTCCTTTATCTTATATGAATTGATTTATGATGTCATGATGTTTCAAAAATCCCATTTTTGTTACATGTGTTATGCGATGATGTATGTTTTATGATTATGTGGAACACATAAGAAAGGATTCATTATAAGATGGGTAGGACCTATATCTCCCTCCAATGCATTGGGTAAAGATTTTATATCTCATGAGATAGACATGGCTGGAACGGTAGGTTATACCGGTTCAGTGAAACAGGACTGAAACGAGAGTTACACGATTCAGAAAGGGACTTTGTCCACTAAGATAGTCTTGGCAATGAGTCTTGACTAACAAGAAATGATTTTCCATGATTATGTGTGCATGCCACAAAGTTTCAAGTTTTATGTTATGATTATGGGGATCTCATTTTCACTTCTATGATTTATCCCATGTTATGATATTATGAGCTCTTTTGCAGGTTAAGATTTCCAAAAGCTATGTTCTTATGTATATGATGTGATTGATATTTCTTTTGTTTACCATTACTGAGCATTTGAGCTCACCCTTTTATGTTTTATTTTCCCCAGGATATAAAGAATGGTTTTTAGGTAAAAAAAAGGGAAGATCTTTATGGGAGATATGGAAGATCTTTCACCACGATTAGAAGATTACGTTCCAAGTTTCCAAAGACACTAAACTATTACGATCCTTGTGTGTGTGTTTTTTTTATGTACTAATTATTCCGCAAAAGTAATGTAATGTCCATGTACGATAAGCTTAGGGTCTCTATAAAGCATCCTCTTTTAGTAAGAGTATAAAGATGTATGAAATGAAAAATATTTAATTTACATATGATTAATAAATTAGATAATATTAAAATAGATCAAAATTATTTTATGGATGATATTTTTTCAGCTAAATATAGTATCTAAAAGCTAAAAATAGATATGTTTCCAAAACTGGTTTTGAGAAGTCATTTGGGTTAATGACTATCTAAATAGAGATGATTAAGAATATTCATACTATCCCACCTATTAAGAAACTAATTTTGGTTTATTTTATAAGAGAATTAGTAGATGAAACATATTTTAAGATGTTTGATGGATGTATTTCCTACTAAGATTGAGTTTAATGATCACGGAGTATTGATCTCAAATAAAAAATTCTCCCTTCATAATCATCCAATGGTGTAATCAGACATGTCTCATGAAGTACATGATGAGATTAAATATTTTAGAAAAGAAATGAAGGAGAAGATAAACAATTCAATTAGTTGTGTTTTATGTTAGTTTGAGTTTATCAATAAGATTCATTCCTCTATAACTACCATATCATAACCTTTACGTGTTCCATATTTTCACAATAGATTTCATATGATGCGTTCTGATTTGAGTGTTGTGTCCTGAAGGATTCAATTCATATAGAGAGACATTATCACACCAATGATGGTTTAAGAGTTAAAGAATGATCATGTAGGTGAGTTCCAAGATATAAGATAACCAATTATAATGCTTGATATTAAAAAAGATATGTTCTTAATTGGAATTGTGGTATATTATGAGGTATTTTAAGGAATGCAATGTGAGATCCTGAATTTATCTAGGATAATCAAGGTATAGTTCTTACATCACTTATATGTGTATCTGTAAACCAACATGGGTTGTTAAACTTGTTAAAAAAGGTCAATAATGATTTTAATTACTATATTCAAAATTTTAATAAGCAGAATCAAGATAATAATCTACAATAATTGCATTGGTGACTAAAGGAAAAGAGTTAGTTTCCTTTGGAACTATATGACTTGTATCTCATCTTTCTTTTATCATAACTGACCCTGTTCCTATTACACTATCTACTTTTAATGATCCATCTCTAAAAAATTCTTCCAATGATATGAAATATGTAGTCACAAGTTTTATACAAAAATAAAAAAGTATAGATTTAAAGATGTAGTCTGTGAATCGTAGAATGATCTGTATGAAATGTTCTGTGGAATAGATTCTCCATAATATTTTAATATAAATTAAATAAGGTCTATCAAATGCTTACATTACTCATTTTCTCATTTCTCTAATAGTTAGTTATCCTGTACATTTTTCATCGGAGAAGATTGACTCATTAAATTTAATTATCAAGAGTTGTTTATATTTTTTATAAAATTAACAAATAGGCCTCTTTAATTCTTCATGAATTCTATAAGTTAGAATTTATCCTGATGATTGACATGTGTTCCAAATAATTATTTCACATGAAAATAAGAATAACTCTATCATTTGATGTTCTTGATACTTTTTGAGGATCTACACCAAAAATTCAATCAATTTATGATCTATCCTAAATCTATCCGAATGAGAAATATAAGGTATATATAGCCTTTTCAACTAATAATTATTATCAAGGACACTCATCATCTGAGTGATTAATCTATCTTCCTTTTAATTCTTTTGGAAATTTTTATTTAAGTTTTTTAAGGGAATATTGAAGATGTTCTCAACACCTATATTTAAAATACACATGTCACATCAACTATTGGTAGTGAAGAAGGAAATTTTATAAATATTGGAAAGGTTCTACCATATCCCCTAATGGACCCTCCTACTAAATTATGAATTGAACATACCATCATGATACCCCCACCCAATCTACCTTCTCATTTTGACCCTATCTAGACACCTATGTCTCTTGGAAGATGTGTCATATTTTTGTATTTTAAGGTTTTGAGTGGATGTATGACTTAATATTGTTGAAAAATTAATCAAACATCAAATTATTCATTTCTTATGTTTCTATTATTAATTCTTTTCATTTCATGTTATTATTTTCTTATGTTTCCATTATTAATGGTTCACATTTCATGTTTTTAGTCTCTTTATATTATTAACTAAATTCAATTCATACAATCATTTCACATTTAGTTTTTGTACGAAGATAATTTTAGAAAATTTATTTAAGTATAGAATTAACTATGTTTTATTAATAATTACTACACCATTATAATGTCATAAAAGGTCTATAATTTTACCCAAATATTTAGACAATTTGGAAGAATACCTTATTTATTAAAAAGGGTGATATCATTACCTAAATGTAACATTAAGGGGGGAAAATATAAAGTAATACAAATGGAAAAGTGTCAAAATAAATGGAATAAATATATAAGAAACACTACATATATATATATACTATATAGTGTCATAGAAAAACCTTGATTAATCATTTTAAAATTTTGTTGTTTAATATTTAATGGGTTTCATGGTCATGAAAAATATGGGATATTATTGGCCTACTAATATTTTTCCAAAACATCCCTTATACATTATGTTTTCATGATATCAAATTCCCTTCATTCATCACAAATTATTTTTTATTAAGTGATTTCATTAGGTTTTTTCATTATCTTATGTTATTCAGATGTTAGAATTTATAAGTATAAAATTATAAACACATCGGATGAAATTTTACAAAGTCCAAAAAATGGATATGGGGTCATTCAGCTATATAAATCTCATACATGAAGAATTTATCATCATAAATCATTTTTATCATGAAAATGGATATATGAATATCAATTATGTTGATAAATTTCCTACAAAAGAAATAAACTATATAGATCAATCAGTTCGATGAATCAGTTACATGGAGTAATCCATTATGTAAATAATATATGTGATGAAATTTTATACATTGTTCTAAATTCAAAAACAAATGGATACATGATGTAAAATATCATGTGAATAAATTGGGATATGTGAAATTTGTCTATGTGAAAAAATTGTCTATGTGTATCAAATAAGCTATATGAAGAAGGGATATGAGAATTCAACTAGAAAAATAATTCATAAATATTAATTAAATTATATTCCCGTAAAAAATGGACATGATAATTAAAATGAATAAATCAACTACATGGTTATCTGCAATCTTTTACATTGATCTAAATCTTTTATTGAATACTGTCGAAGAACTTAAATATGATTTTAATGGTACCATGTAATCCCTAAATGATGGAATACAAATTTACGATTACAATGATTATAATAAGAAGCCAATGTTGAGAAATGAAGCAACTGATAATTGTTTGTAGTGAAAAACCTATTATGAAAATCATAAGCACCAATAAAACTATAATAATTATGTTTAACCTCCTACATGCTCCTTTTTTTAACCAGGAAAATTAAGAAGCTTCAAAATCTATAAATGTTCATTATTGATCATCCCCAGTGTCATTCAGAAGACTCTACTCATGTCATGTGCATTTTTTATTATCTATCTTAGTGATTTTTTATAATATCAGTTTTATATTGCATCAATGTTATGTATATATATACACACTATTTTATATTCTTTTTCAATATAAAAGAATCATGGTAAATAAATAGTGAAGGAATGATTGAAAGATTCTAATCTATTTTAAGAAGTACCACTTTGTAAAATCAGCCATGCAGTCCATGAAATAATTACTAGAAGTATCCCAAAAAAGAGATAGTCTAGTGAAAAATATTATACACTTTGATTTGAGCATCAGCGGAGTGGGTTAGGATATTTATTTTCCCCACATCACTACAAATATATGTATCTTATATGATTTTTTTGTTTTTTATCCATATCTTCCATTGTTAAAATAAAATAAAAGAATTGAGTCATATCTAAAATACGGTGGGTTTTTAACATGATAAAAATTCCCAGAACTCAATTCACCAGCTTTTTAGTCTTTTTGCAATCCATCTCTGATAATAGGTTACTCAACTAAGATAGTCAGAGTGAAATTAACATTGTAAAGAAATTTATTTTTTTAAGACTGAACAAATAAAACAGGAATATAATTACACTAATCAATTTCCTGAAGACGGATTGATATATATATATAATATTATTTGGAATAAAAATACAACTGACATATTTACTAATGTTATTCTCCATGAAAGTTCAGGGCAATATTGTGCCTCAGTTATATTGGGGTAACTATAAAGAGAAAGAAGAAATTACATGTAATTATAAGAAAGATTCATGTTTGGATTTTTCTAAATTTTTAAGGTTCCCCACAATTGATTCTAGAAGTATTACTCAAGTTAGATATTGTTAGGATTTTGAAGCCTCTTCAAGTCATTAATTTCAATTCACCAGAAGGGTGGGATTTAGTTCATCAAAAATTGAAAGGGGTTGTAGAAAATTAATCCAACAAAAATTATATCATGAGGTTGTTTTGATGAGTTCAATCAATGGTGGATCAAGTAGCGAGGTTATTTATATATGATTTGGTGATGTGATTAGTTTAAGAAATGTACCGAATAATTTATAGGTTTAAAATAGGAGATAAATGAACACGATTTTGAATGGATTAAGGGTTGTAATGTTTGGAGTTCAGTGCTATTGTAAGACCAATTAAATATTACTATATATGGGGTGAGAGCACATGATAATGTGTAACATGAGTACTCAAAAATAAAATTATGAATGGATAATGATTCAAAAATTTAATATTTATAAACTAAAATATATACTTCAATTTCAGTGTTCTCCTAGGATTATATAATTAAAATCCAGACTGTGTAAATAAAAAAATTAATTTTACTTTTCCACATTATATTGCTTACATTGAAGCTAGTGTAAATGTTTATTAAAAGTGTATGTGTGGTGATTTAAGGTTCTTCAATATATTTCTATATCCTAGATCATTTAGTCAGAGTGGTGTGGTGTGGCACTTTACATGGTGTTTTGTGAAGTTGAACTTCTTGTGGATTATAGATCCTATATCTTGTTTTTAAATCTTGAAAGATAACATTTTCACCTATTACACTTTTAACTGTTTCTTTATGTAATCAGTTTATATTGGGAATTTATACCTTTCTCTCTTCTCCACAGCCAATGTTCCCCTTATTTGTTACTCAACTAGCCTCTTCTTATATTGATTTAATTTTAAAATAAAATACTTGGATAAATAATTCACACTATTGAGGGAAATTGACACTATCTACTCATATATTGACCATTTTTGAGATACTAATTCCAATAAAAGGATTGGATTTTTTATTTCAAGTAAGTAATCAATCTTATAGATTTCATCATTCATTTGAATCATGTTTTTCTATACTTGTATTATTAGAGATATATACAACTCAAATCCCCAAATACATTTTCTTAAATTTATGATCTTTGTTTACATACTAGATCATTTCTCATGAGAAATGTACTTTTCAAATAATATTACCCTAAAATAATTCCATTAAATACTATCACATCCTGACCCATTGGGGCCTCGAATAGATTCATGGTATATAGAGAGTGAAACCTTTTTTCCATCTCAAATAGGATATAGGATAGTGACTGAAACAGAGTAAGAATATGACACAATTATAGGACCTTTATAATGACCTATGTTATAAGGGATTAAAAATTTCCAATGGGATTTATATTTTTCCATTTGGGGGCCTATTTATTTGAGAATCGTGGATTAGGAAGGGAATATGAGGGATTGTATGCATATAAAATACGTTTTTAGGTGAATAATAAGTTTTTGGAGGTGTTAGGAGAGTTCATGAGTGATTTCAAGAGGAATGGGAGGGACCTAATGTTGTATAAAATCTATAGGGTACATTCAAAATGTGGCACATGCTTTCACACTATGAATTATTTTGGTGGGTTGGTTTTGTGGTGTTTTCTTGAATGTTCAAAATGTGTAATCATGAATAATTCCATAAATTAACTATGAAATTTGTTTTAGGTTTTTAAAAATATAAATATATCTTTGGAGATCCCCTAATCTCCCCATAACTTTTATACCTCTATTTTGGGTATCTGAGATCTACTTTGCCATTGTTTCTTATTAATTTGAAGATTTGTTCAATTATAAATACACTTATTTTTAATTATGCCATTGAACATGATATTTTATTATTTTATTCTATTCTTTTTGTGCGTGTGTTTTATTTAGGTTTTAAATTCTGAATCCCCTAGAGCATAGTGGAATCAACCGTTTTGGATAGGGTTTTTGTACATCCTATGTAGGGGGAATCCTGAGATTCAATCCACATGTTATTGATTTATTATATATATATATATATGTAATTGTGGTTAGTTTTATGATATGTTTTGTTTTAATTAATTAAATTTTAAAGATAAATGGTTATCTCATAATAAGAGTTTTCCATGGGATAGTGTTGGGAGTTTGGTGTGGACACATCAGGTGCAGTTGGCCAAGGTTCCAGTAATGCAATGGTGCTCAATGATTTTTTTAATGTTTATTAAATTTTATTTTAAATGAAATAATTTATTACAATTTTAATGAATTAGGGTTTAACATATATAAATTTGTAATTTTTTTAAGAATATATCAATATCCTCACACTGGGTCGGCATGGTATTATGAGGTCTGAAGAGCCTTGGTGCACTGATATTTAAAATATTCAATATATATTTTTTCATATGGGATACTTCTCTCATGAAATTTGAACTAAATCATGACAGGAGTCACATATTATAATTTTGAGTCCCTGGTTGAGTTCATAACGTTTTGTTTACCCATGGTGTGAAATAACAGGTATTAGTGACAGGTGTTCGGCTAGATGCACGTTGGAAAAAGGATGTCAAATGTGGAATTATAAATTCAATCAAATAAATAAATAACCCATTTTTCTATAACCCACACCTTTGGTTTTCATGAAACAAGGAGAGGTGAAGCCCTATCCTATACCCTTTTGGATGAAGGAAGAATAGTGTCCAAATCAAGGTGATGAGGTGATGTTGATACCTGTTTTTGATGTCGATCATCATCTGTCCGAGGAGCAAAACAATATGGTATTTTTTTACCCGAAGGCTCGACATTTCAAAATGAGGTTGGTGTATTTTATTTTTATGTATTAATACCTTATATATGCATTTTTTTAATGTGTATATCCCTATTGTAACTTCTAGATACCCATTCTAGGCCAATCTATGGGTTTTGGGGGAAACCAGTGTGATTCGGGAGGCTCATAGGGAAATTCTTATCAGAATACCTTTTTACACAACATTTAAAATGAAGATACTCTCTTTGTGTAATTCTCATTCTGGGAAGATGCATTTTGGGGATTACACATCATTTACTAAAGTTAAATTTTGTTTATTGACCTATGTATTGTGGCCAAATGACATGGATAGGGTTACCATGTGATTGTACATGGTTGTGTAAAACTATATGAACAAAGTACATAGACACATGTTTTTGGGAACGAGTTTGGGAAAATGACATAGAAAACTAGGTTTTATCCAGGAATCACTATATACCTAGGGTGCATGCCAGGTATGAGATACGACTAGACTTGCATTGTGAGGAAATACATAGTCTAAGGGTTGGGGAGAGGCATGGAATGCCATCTACATCCCATAAATGCAGTGTACAACTTCAGAGATACCCAATCCATGAAATCAGAGTGCACAACTAGGTTCTCTGGTGGGTTTACACGTGATGTAGACCCAATGGAAACTATATACTTTCTTGAGATAATATTGATATATGTTTCCTAGTGTATCAACTTATCCGAAACTCAGATTCATTCTTCTGAGATTCTTATACTATGTAGTTTTTATTATAGTACTCAGTGGTGTCCTGCATAGTATCCTATGAGATATGATGGGGTATAATTAGAAAATTATGATTTAGAAGAAGTAATAATCCTTGTGTGGTGATTATGGTGGATCACTAGGTTAGCGTCTGGGTCCACACCCATCCCTATCCTCCTACGATGTGGGTACCCAAGACTCTTTAGGCTGAAAGAGTGGTTCTCCCCTATTGAATCATGTTTCATGTCCCAAGTCAATGTTGTGATGTTAGATATAATTTTCATGAATATCCTCTCAGCTGTTCTTGAATGATACTGGATAATATTGTGGTTCTTTGAGAAAGATACGAGGACTAGTACTCCTATCTAGCATATGGGTATGATTTTCCTTACCTCGATTCTTTTGTAGAGACAGAACTCCCAACATCATTGGTTAAAATTCTCTAGCAAAGGGGTAGTTCTTCCAAGCCGTTACTCACCTAACAAACTAGGGTGAATCCTCCCTACACCATTTTTATATTTTGTGAATGTACTCCCTTGCCCTTCTAGGGTTATGTACCTCCATACTCATTGGCCAAATAGAGTGGTCACTACACTATTATACCATGGTGGAAGTCCTATATCTATTGAATTGGTACATCCCTTCCATGTAAGGGTGAGAGCCCACCATATGTGACATAAAGATTGAGTGGTTACTCCCCTATTGTGTAAGGGTTAAGGTCCTCTATAATTGGAGTTGTAATTCTCTGATAATTCTAGGTTGAGGGTCCTCCATATAAATTATTCAGGATGACTAGGTACTCCCCTATAATATTAGAGGGATGGTCCTCTATCCTGGGGTAAGTACTCCCATGTTATGTCTAGGTGAAGGTCCTTCATGGTGATTATATAGGAAGACTGGCACACCCCATTTGTACAACAGTGTAGGTACTCTAGCCATAGATTGATACTCCAATGTCATTCTAGTGTAAGGGTCCTATACCTATTGAGTGTTACTCCATTTTCATACTAGAGAAGAAGTCTACATATTAAGATTAGTACTCCTATAAAAACTCATGGTGAGGGTCCACTTTTTATGGAATTGTACTCCACCATTTTCAGGTAGCAATGGGGAGTTGGTCCTCCACTGTAGTCAGACCTCCCTCAGATATAATTCATAATCTTGAGGTGAATTCCCCTCCATTAGTTTAGTGTGATACCTAGTTATGAGTTAGATCTCCCTAGAAACAGTGAGGTGAATGCTTCTCCATTCAAAAGCAAAAGAGGATTCACAAGTTGGTTAGGAGCTAGTACTCCCATGGTTTCATGGAAGTGGCATAGTGCAGGTTCCTCCATTCTCACTGATTTCATAGGATCTACATAGTTTATATTATGGAGCTATTCTCCCTGAACTATGTGTAGTGTTGAGGAGCATGCCTCTCCACCTTTGTTTCTGTTAGATTGTGTTGGGAATAATGTAGTGATGAAAGGGCCTCTCATGATGGGCACTAGAGTTTTACCTTGTGAGTTATTACTGATGGATCATGATCTGTCAGACATACTATTAGAAAAGGTACATATTTTTATGATGAAGTGTATATCTTAGACGAGTTCCATCTAGGTTGGATGATCCCATGGAGTTTGTTCTTCAATTTGTGTATTGACTTCTAGAATTTAGTTAATTATTGTAGAAAGATATGAGTTAGACACCTCATGAGAAATAGAATCTGTGATGAGTATATTTCGGTGATTCATATGTGTCCTTGTGGTGTTGTCATGTCTTTAGGGTGACACCCATTTTGTCCTAAGAGGACTAGTCATGTATAGCTGAGGATATTCTAAGATTAAGATTCTCTCTCGCATGGGTTCCCTTTGGATAGATCTAGTAGTACTAGAGATGTTTCCAAATTCAGACAATAGTGTCACGAACACTGTTTCTATTGCATAGAAATAGTGTTAGGATGTTTTGAGTTCATACCACAGGATGAAGGTTCTGGTATTGTCACGGTGACCAATGTATCTATTCACCAAAACATTGATAACATTATTGTCGACTCAGTATATTAGGATAATGTTAACAAGAATGTAATGGTGCGTGAATCGTACATGATTGGGTTGTACCTAGTCTATCCTTCCTATGACAGATCCCTAGATATTCTCTTGGAACATGGCATACCTTGATTCTAATTCTGAGTTCCACCATAATGAAATCCAGATAGGATTCCAGGACTAGATGGGGATTAAGATCTACCCTATGATCCAGCTTCAATGAAGGGAAATGGTTTAGAGGCATTACCTTCAGGTGGTGTACAAGTTGAGCCACCTCCTATTGAGTAGTGGGTTTCTCTGGTAGATCAACCCGGGGATGCACATAGGCTTTGATCAATTAAATTGTTTTTTAGGTAGTGACCTATAAGTTATCATGGTAATCCATACCCCCAAGATGATGATTACTGGCTTGAGGCCATCATGTGTATTTTACACTTGGTGAGGATACCTCCCGATCAGATGCATGTCCTATAAGTAATCCTTTTTCTAGGTTTAGTTGGTCGATAAAAGAGTTTGGTGACTTAAAAACCTTGATGATACGACACTCTATTAAACCACGTTTAAGAAACTTTTTCCAAAAGAGTTTTACCCTGGAATATTTATATATTTCTTTATCCATGTTTTTTAGCTACTGATGGGTGGAATGACCATGCATGAGTACCCAAAATGGTTTAAAGACCTATCCCATTACTCTATGGATATCGTTAGAGAACCATTCTTAAAATAATGGACCATCGAACATGGAATCTATAGAGATGTTCAGGATGTTGTGGTCTCTTTATGGCTTCACTATTATACATAGGGATTGGAGTGAGCTCTGGTAGTAGAGAGATTCACGGTGGAGGGATAGGTGAATGTGGGCTGCATTTGTGGTCACAAGGTTGGGGAATATGAAATATATGGAAGATGATAGATGAAATGATTGTGGTGAATGAGGCATACCCATGGCCAGACCCAAACTTGTGGGTCTATAGCATATGATCCACACCAATGATCAGGACATCCATAAGAGAGGCGGTGTTATTCTTGTAATGGCTGGGGACATCATGTTAGATATTGTCCAACCCCTCAAACTTCTAAGAGGGATATAGTCAAAGAACCACCCTTATAGAGGTAGTGTTTGGATCATGGAGTTCTACATGATGGAAGACATGGAGGAGGAATCATTAGATCTTGAAGAGGTTGTGAACGATTTGAGGTGTTTCCACCACAACCCCTAGTGTTCAATGCTAGAATCAACAAGTTAGAGGAAGAGGTAGAGGATAGCTATAGTTCAGAGAGGCCTATGATCTAAAGTCTCCAAGAATGAATATATGTACACTCAGTTTTCTTTCTATTTTGTATAATATTAATTGTTATAAACTATTGTGAGGTACTATTTTCACTTATTTATCATGATCGAGGTACTTTTAGGGTGACACATGGTGTTAGTAGAACCCTTTGTTTATGTTATTGACATATATTTGGACTCACTCGTGAGGAAAAAGAAAAATTCCCCCATCAAGACTTTTTTTTATGATGCAATTAATTTTATTTGGGAGAGTTAGTGCCACGAAAAGAGTATAGTTTCATGTTTTGGTGGATTATTTCCTTTTAATTGGGAGTTTTAGGTGAGGTTGTACACTTGAGTGTAAAACCGGTCCCTCGAATTTCTAGTGGATCCTTTTTTTTCAACCCATATTCTTGAAAGACATACTGGAGGTGGTGTCATTTTAGAACTATTCCATGGTAGCATAGTTAGACCCTATGAAATTTCCATAATATGGATTGGTTTACTTCCATCCATGCTCATATGAAAATCCACTTTTGGGCATAGTAGTGATATTGGTTTCGAAAGCTATGTCACAGTTGGAGGTTCATAGGTAAAGGTCCTGGTAAGACATAATTTTTACACTTGGGATGACCTGTGTTGTTTATTTATACCAATGAGTTCTTGATATAAAATTCGTACATAAGATTCTTGAGGGTGTGATGGGTAAATTTTTTCTATGATAGATGTAAACTTTGGGGTTATGATGGTATCTACATCAGGTTAACAAGATGGTTAGCCACTAGACTATATGACTAGATAGAGACAGTGGTGCATGATGTTTTTCCACGTATCATAGTGGTGGATTCATGTACTTATTATTGTCTGATGTTTATTTGGTTGTAACTGGATGTGGGTTTGGTTTGGACATGGTATTTCCCCTTATCAAATTCTTCTAAGTAGCATGGGAACCGTTATTTAACTCACTGGTGTGGGAGTTTTAGTAGATAAATCAATTTATTTCCCTCATTCCTAGAAATTCACTTCTTTCTGAAAAAATCCTTATGGTGTGGAAGAATTTAATGAATTTAGTTTTCACCAATAAGACTATGTAATATTTAAAAGAATATTTCTAATTCCATGTGTTAATTATGTATGAGATTTTGGATCTTGGAGAGCCTCGGTGTGGTGATATTTAAAAATATTAAATATAATTTTTTCACATGCACACAATTTCTTTTGAAATATGGAATAAGTCCATAAAAAAGTCTCATTTTGAAATTTTGAGACCACTTTTGTGTTTAGAAGGTCATGTTTAACCTAGGTGTCACATAATTTGTTCTGTCATAGGATATTTAAAAGTAGGAAAGTTGGAAACATGGTGTTGAATAACGGGTTATTAATTTAACAAAATTAAATTAGTAAACAATTTCCCCCCACCCCTTTGGTGAAAATAAAAAAGGATAGGTAACCCCATTTCCTCTACCCCATTAGATCATGGATAAAATAAGGGTTAATCAAGGAAAATATGTGATGTTGATCACCATTTCTGATGTGGATCATCATCTTATCGAGAAGAATCATGATCCAAGTATCGTTTTAACATAAATCATTGATGTTTCTCTATGTGGTAGGAAGATTTTTGTTTTATGTCTCAATACACATTATTATGATGGTTTTTATTAAGTTTTTATTGCTATATTGAAATTTATTGAGAACCATTCCAAGTCATTCTATAGGTGTTTAGGGAAAAGTAGGTTGATTTTAGCGAATCCCAGTGAATTTACTATCAAAATAACAATTTGCACGATGTGTAAACTAGTTTGACACATAGTGTATTCTTCTTATTTAGAGAAGATAGATTTTTGGGACTACATGTTGCATACTAAAGTTACACACCCTATAGTGACCCCATGTCATGCAGTCAGAGGACGTGGCCAGGGTATACAAAATAATGTACATCACCATATAGAACTACATAACCAAATTACATAGACATGTGTTACCAGAAATGAATATGAGAGAATGAAATTTAAAATTAGTCATTTATCTAGGACACACAATGTTCCTAGGGTGAACAATATGTGTGAGGAATGACAAGCCATGTCGTATGAGGAAAGACACAACACAGTTGATGTGGTGAGGAAGTACATATAGGTTACATCACATACATGACTTGTACAACTGACGTCTAGACAAGACTTGCAAGTTGGAAACATGACCTGGTGTTCAAGTGAGTTCACATGTCATGTGGACCCCAGTTCATGTTGTGTATTTTCTTGAGATATTCTAGGGATTTTTTTAATAGTGTATATCTATCTCCAAAATAGTGATTCAGGGCTGTGAGTTGCCTACACAGAGTAGTTTTTCATATTGAACATGATGGTGGCCTCCATAGTGGACTATGATAAATGATGTGTTGTGATTCGAGCATGAAACTATATTATTTTTTCTCAAACATTTTGTAGCGATTAGGGTGGTTCCATGGGTTGACTTCAGGATCATAACCATTCTTTATCATATCAGGATGTGGGTTCCCTAGACACTTTAGGCTGGAAGAGTAGTTATCTTTGTTGTATCAGGGCACAAGTACCCTACCCGCGGTAGAGTTGCGATGTGATGTAAAACGAGAATGATGCTACTTTCAGCAGATCTTAGATGATGATGGAGATTAGTGAGGTTATTAGAGAGTTATGTTGGGTTTAGTACCACCCTTTGGTATCAAGGTTAGGGTTTTCTTTTCCACTCTACTTTGGTAGAGCCAGAACTCCCCACTTGGTGGGTGAGAGTTCTCTACATAAGGTGTATTTCTTATGATGTCAGTCGTCCCTTGATGGAATAAGGAATAAATTCATTTTTTTTTGTTTTAGTAGTTGTAGAAAATTCTCCCCTACTGTGTTAGGGTGCATGCTCTTCAAACTCATTGGCTAGATAGAGTAGGCACTCCCCTGAGGGACTATGGTGTGGGTGATCTATCCGTACAGTTAGTACTCCCCTACCTACATAGGGTGTGGGTCCTCCATATGTGATGTATAGATAGACTCGGAACTCCCCTACTATGTTAGGGTGCAATTTATCTATCCATCAAGTCATAAATCCATTACTTCTCTAGGGTGGGGGTCCTCCATATGATTTGTTCAGGAAGAGTTGGTACACCCTTGTCACATCAGGGAGTATTTCCTCTAGTCTAGGGTCACTACTCCACTATTGTGCCAAGGTGCAGGTCCTCGATAGTAATCATACTGGTAGAGTGGTATTTCACAATCATACTATGGTGATGGTCATATATCTAGAGAGTGGTACTCCCATATCGTTCTAGGGTGTGATTCATCTATCTATTGAGGGGAACAAACCTATTTTACCAAGGCATGTGTCCTCAAATGAAAAATAGTACTTCTTTACCATGTTAAGGTGTGGTTCCTCTGTTTATGGAGTTTTACTCCTCTGTATTTTCCAAGAAATGGTTAGATGGTCCTCCACTAGAGTCAGAGAACCCTCATCTGTGGAGCACAATATTGAGTGGCCCCCTCAACTGGTTATGTTCGATACCTGGAGAGGAGTTAGTTCTCCCTCAATGGAGATTGGTGTGGGCCACTCCATAATGGAGTGACAATGGTTGTAAGAGTTATTTAGGATCTAGTACTCCCTAAAATACAAGGTGGTGGTGAGGTGAGAGTCCCTCCATTAGTGATCCCTCAACTTTTTGTAGTTGTGAGGAGAGGGCCTCTCTAGTTTGGTTTTCTCTTAACTTCCACTCGATAAATGGTAGCGATGAAAAGAACTATGGTGATGGAAAATAGAATTTTAAATTGTGATTTTTTCATGATGAAGCATGTTCTCTTAGACGTACCACCAAGAATAATGTAGATGTTCATGATAGATTGTATCTCTCAGATGGTTTCCATATAAGATGGCTAAGCTCATGGAGTGTCTTCAACATGATGTGTGTTACCTTAAAGCCTCGAGTGGAATCCTGTAGATGGATCTGAGGTCAGATCCTTAGGATATTTAGAATCTAAAATTTGTATAAAAAGGTTATTTATGGGACACCTTGCGATATTTTAACATGTTTTATATCACATCCCTTATGTACTGAGTTGACTAGTCATGTGTAGTGAATGATGATTGAGATGTCATTTCTTTCTTTTATGGGTTCTCTCTAGTTGGTTCGAGTGGACTAATTCATTTCAGTTTCTCACTTTTATTTTGGGGTTTGGGGTCACCTAATAGTTGTTTTTATACTCACACATTCGTTGGATTTTATGACACATGTTGTGTCTTGTCCAGACTACATGCCTTTTGATGGAGACCTTGGAGAACCCGAGGTAGGAATAACTTAGTGGAGTTGACTGACTATGGCGTTTATCTGAGCTGGGATGAGGAGCCTTCCATTATTTTAATTGAAATATATCTTCTCCATTAGAGTAGGTCAGATGATTTTGTATTTTTTATTTGGTTGGTGTATGGTTTTTCATTTTTATGGTTTTTGTACTTCTATTTTACTCTGGTTTTGGATACATGTATGCATGCATTTTTTTTCAGTTTACAAATTTTAATATCTCTAGATTATTTCATGGAGGTGTTTGTGGGGTCTTTCATACATGTACTTCTGCAAAATGCCTCCAATTTGTGTGATATGACTTCATGGTTGTATTCTCCGACCCCTGGCCTATTAGAGGTGGGATTGGGGAGTTGCGGTTTAGGCCCCATTTGATCAGGTCATAAAAATAATTGTTTATAATTAATTATTTATAGTGTATAGGTTGATGTAGGATCTCATATTGAATTATGTTATTAAGAGAAATTTGTCATCAAATTTTTAGGATGAGGACTAAATATAAAATCTTTGAAATAAGGTAAGTAGCTCTTTTACAAAACCTATAGATTTATGAATTTTTTTATATGCATGTGGATAAATTAGAATTACACCTAGGGTGTGGAAATACTAAATTTAGTAGTATTCTAATTTTATAAAAAGTTTAATTTAAAATTAAAATCCATATAATGAACTAGTTAAAAGGCCAGGTTGGACCTCGTTCACTTTCTTGAATTCCTTGGTTAAAGATGGGTGAGGAATTAACTATTACATTGTATAACTTGAAATCCTCAAAGAGAGGGGTTCCATGGATTGGGATGAATGACCTTAGCAGACCTTGTGAGGACCATTGAAGGGTGTTTAAAAAAGGTTTATAGACTATAGGAAGTATGATATTATGTAGGGATAGTGTTGATGGGTTTTGGTGTATGGAGAACCCCAATTTCATTTTTCTTTTTTGATGGACTTTTTATATTCCAATATAGTGTTTTTTAAAATGAATTGTTCCTATATGTGTGGTCTTTTATCTTCATTTAGGAAAATTCTCATAGGTAAATTATTTTACATTTTAAATGAAAAAACCAATAATGGCAGTATTTTATTAAGGTTTTATAAAATATCTATAGGGGTCATCTTAGACTTTTCAAATGGAAAATTCCTATAGGGGAGGCAATTTATTCTAGTATAGGAATATTTCCATCAGGGTGTTCTATTACGTTTGTAATGAAAAAATACCATGTGGGTGCTAAATTTTTTAGGTTTTGTATATTTCCCATAAATTCAGTCTTTTAATTTTTTTTGGAAATCACCCATAGTGGATGTATTTTATTTATATCTACAAAATTTATGTGGGTCAGTCTGTGATATCTTATTGTGAAAACTCTTATAAGGTTGGTTTCATTTAATTTTTGTTGGGAAACATCATGTAGGGGAGTCCCACGATACTTGTGCAGTATTTACATGGATGAGAAAACTCTCATAAGGGAGGCATACGATACTATTAGTGGGGATTTTTTGGATATAGAGTCGGGGTTTATCTGATAAATAGGCATTGAGATTTGTATGAGAATTTCCATGGTTTTTGTTACTTCTGAACATATGACAAGGTTAAGAATATTCATTTAGGGGAGGTCCATGATACATAGTATAAATATCATAGATATGTGAGCCTATTATATTTAGAGGCATATTAACAAAGATGTTCTCATAGACATCCATATATTTGTCAAACATTATATGGACAATGGGGTCCATAAAAATAAAGATTGATGATGGTTGGTACACGGTACATTGTTTTAAATGGTCTACACAATGGGAATAAAGACATTCATCAATCTAGATGAAGCTATTATTATTTTTATTATTTTTATTTACATTAAAAAAATTATTATTTTTACTATAAGAATGTCACAAGAAAAAAACACTACATTTTTTGTATAACATGATACCATGTTTGTAGTGACAATCTCAATTATTTACTCACACTCAGCTCAGGCGACCAGGTCACTTGGGAATTTGAGTAGTAATAGACTTATTTTAAGTTCATGTTGGGTTGGGGTATATAATTTTTGGATTGAGATACAACATTTCAGTTAGGATTTTGTGTTCTGAATGATGAGGGTATCATAGATTTTAAAGGAGACAAATGATTTTATAGTATTTATGTATTATTTTATTCTAATTATTATATGTTTTTTCCATGTGGGGAACCATTTTTTTATATTCATTATATTCTATATGTAATTAAACCATATTTCATTTTATTATCACGAGTTTTATTTTAGAATTTATTTGTGAATAATTTGATCTTTGTGGATGTTTATGATCTTTGAGTTATCTATATGTGATTGTGAAATATGATATGGGTGTATATACTCTTAAAAATACCACATTTGAACCCCACTTCTAGTCATAAGCCTATGGTGTGAAATGATGAATGTATGAGGTTTGTAGAGACCATTGTTCTGGACACTGATAAGTTATCTGAGGTGGAAGAACATCATACTCTGGTATCAAATTTTATTTTAATTTGACATTATATTTGTGATGTGGTATCCAAGAGATAATAATGTGTCAGAGCAGATGGATACTAGGACACTGTGTTATGAAGAAATATTCTAGTAGGGTATCTAGGTTTTCAAGGATGATATTGGTGTTCTCAGTTTGTGTGGTTTTGGTTATATGATTTCACTGTGACTAACACACAAGGAGTTTTTGATATTCATCATTGATTATGAATTTAGATATTATCTTTTAGTGGAAAGTGGAATCTTATGACTCGTGATTATAAATGCTGGATTGAATTGAAATATTTTTCAACTGGTGTGGGATTATGTCACTAATGAGAGGATATAATTTTAAAGGGGAAACAACTGCTTGTATAGAATTTTACCATAGAAATACTTGGTGGAAGTCTACTCAGTTAAGACAGCTTATATATACATTTCCATTTTATGGATGTTTATTCGGATCTATAGTGAGACAATAGATTAAGATAACTATGATAATTTCCTATAGTTCACGGTAAATTCAGTGACACTTAAAGGTCTCGATGATGTTTTATTCCTACTGAATTACTCTTATGGGTAGTTTTAATCAATGATTAGTTAATTAAATTGTCACTGAAAACCGATATATCATTTCACCATATATCTTGGAATGGAATTTTATATATACAAGGCTCATGATCATGTTTTCCTTATACGGATCATCACGGATGATTCCATTTATTATTGTTGTGTTGAACATTTAGTTTGATTCTAAATGGGTATTATATTATGTGGATGATCATGATAATCAGTACCCTTGTTGGTGGATGAGTTGGAATGTGATTTTTGTGCTATGTATATGAGGTATGTAGAGTGGTTTTTTGGCATTTGTATTATTTGTTAATTTTGAGATAAGTGTTAGCAAGATATTCTATGAGTTTCAGAACTTTTGTGAGACATAAACTGTTGGGCTAGGAGGGAGACGAAGTGTCCTTGAGATATAACTCACTATGTTATTTACATGATTCATAGTGCTTGTCAAGGGTGATATATGAGATGGGAGGGATGATATTATGAATGAATCAGTGAATTACTACCTTTTTCATGTCAGGACCATAATATAAGATAAAATCATAGAAATTTATTATTAAACCCTATGGTATAACCCATACAAAATAAGAAAACTATGCCCATAATACATGAACATAGGAGGGTCCCATGATAAGATTACCTCTGTCATTTCTGTGTCCAAAACTACAACATGATCAAATATGAAATTCCATAGAAAAAAACATCTCTAATCTAGTATTGAAATTTTGATAGCTTACCATATAACTAGTTATACTATAGTAAATCATAGACCATCATAAAATACTCTACATGATCATGTTATAAATTTGAGAAAATGAAAATTTCAATGCAAAAGGAAATCATATATCAATCCAAGAAAGGATGAATGATTTGGTTCCTAAGAATAATAAGTATTTAGAGGGAATTTTATACAGTAAAGGCCATAATTTGGAACTCATAGTTCCCATAGTGATATCAGAATGAAATCATCATAATATCCTTTTCAAGAACCCTAAAATTATTGTTTATAAACAATAAATTAATATCTAAGAACCACATTTCAGGGTTCAATTGTCCATGAGGACATCAATACATGGTATATGTACTTGTTTTTCACTATGACTTGGTTTATGTTATAGTTTCCAACACATAGCCTATATCGGATGTCCCTTTCTTAGAGAATAATACTAAAGATACCAAAAGGGGATAGACATGGTCTGTAAATTTTTTCCTAATGTCCATCCAACTACACCCTCAACTCATAGATCTCCTTAGGGGTCATATGATATGTTAGAGAATATTTTCTCTTTCCATGAGAGGTAATTCAGTGTAGAAATCTATGTCTCAATGTTGTGGTAGTCCTTCAACAAATCTAATGAAACCATCTATATACACATACCTTAATACTCTAAGATAATATTTTTAATATCCCACTACATCCAGGTGTAAATATTTCATATATTTAGAGATATGTTATGGATTCTAGCTCACAAGCCGCACCCATTCCGCTTGAAAGAACCTCTCACAATTGAAGGATAATCTCATCCCATTTACCCATAGAAACCTAACTATCCATAAATGAATATCTATCTAGGAATATTCCATGTATAGACACCCCATAATATGATTTACATCATATAGTTTCATTAAAACTATTAAGAGATTCCATGTGAAAATCTCTCCATAGAGCTCTAACTCACATCATACGTAGATGTTTGAAATGATGGAATTGATACCTGTAGGAATCTACATCAATAAAAACATGATCAAAGGGATTCATTATAATCTAAATATATTAAATAGGGTATAAAATGATAAATAATTACTCATACATATTCCTAAAAATATTGGTTCTAAAATAAAGAAGTTAAACTTTTCATTTTAAATAATCTCATCTATAGCCTAATTATATCCCCCCATATCTTGTATTTTACCATTACATTAAACAAAATCCCTAAAAGACTAGTGTGGGGGTGGTGGTGAAATTAATTCATTCTTTCAACCCCACATACATATCCTCTTTATATAGATCTTCTAGCACTCTCATCCCCATCACCACCCATAGGTCCACCTGAATGACCATTGGTGGATCCTTGATAATGAATATGTCACTACAATGGACGTTTGTCCACTACATGTACATCATCTACAACATGTTGGGTAAAAAAATATAGTGTAATGGGACCCTACCTATAACAAGAATAAAACCACCAATCTCTTATCTAATTGAGTATTTGTACTGCTGATACATAAGGATGACCATGTGTGTGTGACACCATCATGTTCCATGAATATGAAGTTTGACATCCACCGAATATAGAAGACGTCTCTTCTTCATGAAGACCACTAATAGCTTCTTATTCCTTATTCTCCTCTGTCAGGATTATCTCTAACACCAAGATTCACTCCAACACCACGACGTATGTGGGAATTTAGAGTGAAACAATGATTATAATGATGTACCTATAAAGGATCTACAATAAGTTCTATGTCTTGAAATTAAAAATATTACACCATATCAAGTGAGTATCATCTGAGGTGGGTGAATCGATATACATACTTTGAAAGAGTCATATCACCATACTGTACCTCTAGAATCATTTGAATCCTTACTGAGTAAATTTTTTTAAGGATAACAATATTCATAGAAATTGTGTTGAAAATAAATCAATAAGAGTACCGTTTCATCATGGATCTGGGTAACCAAACTCCACCAACACCCTACTACAATATGGATAAGAATGATTACATGCATAACCACATGACTGGTCAGAGTCTACATCATAAAAAAATTCATAACACAAAATCAAGATAATTCTCAATATATCGAGGATATAGATCAACACAAAAACTAATTAGTCACTATCAATAAAACTCAAAAAATGCACTCATTTTGTAGAAATAGATTTTCTAGAGTATTGAATCCATAAAATTTTCAACATATAGTAGAATATAATATTTAACTACAAGATACAGGTCAATGCACCTATTATATTGTGGAATCACTAATATTCACACATTTTGTGGGAATACCTCATCAATAGCCGCTATAATGAAGAATAATCCCTAAAATATTCATTATTACGACCCTATATCAGAATCCTTGTAGTATGAAAACATGGAAGAAACCTAAAAGTTAAAAAGTCATTCAAAAGTTAGATGACCATATATGGTGATATTAATCAATATGTAAATAAAATTACAATAATTATTATTATATGATTAATGTACCTTTGATATCGATACAATGGTTTCCTCAACATGATGATTTGATAAACATGTTTTTAGAGTCATGGATTATAGACACATTTTCCACCACAACATCACTACCTTCCATGGAATAATAGTTAAACTAAATAAACATAACACCAGTTTCATATGTTCCTAAATGAATCATCCTGGTATATCTAATTCAAAATAACATCTCTAGGTTATAATCACGCTGATATAACTCTGTCACGACTTTACCCACTACGACCTCACTTGGAAACAAGGTATATTGTGAGTGAAATCCCAAACCAAATACAATATTATATGGGTTGGTGACTTCTGATGAGAAGAAATGTCACAAAAAGTAATTCTTTTTCCTAATGAACCCATATAAACATGCACCTCTAATTACATCATAGACAAATATTATGAAAAATCTATACTAAACCAACAAAAAAAATTCATGTAATAACCTCTAGAAAAACATGAGTGAAACAATATATGTACATCCAATGTATGAAGGGGAAAAGTTAATTCAAAAAACAGGAAAAATTTAATATCAAACTAGCAGAAATCGGGGAGAAAGATTCTTTCTCATGAACATGAAAACAGAACACTACATGTGTTCACTATTTTTCTATACTAATTAAAACCAATGATACCAGGCCTATAAAGTACACCATATAACATTATTTCATATGAATAGGATTGAAAATGTGTCAAATTTTTTTATTTAAGGGTGATTATATACATAGTAAGTAAGTTGCTCAAAAAGCTAAATAGGGAATAAAAGGAAACAAGCAGTCATCTCATTTCACAAGATAGGATAAAAAATCAACAAACATGTATACTCCTATAGATAAAAAAAGGAAGATATAGATAGATAAATAGATGAATATTTCTATATTCACATATAAATAATGATGATTATTATGTCCATAACTGAAAATTATATTTTTACTCGATGCCATTATCACACCGAAACCCTCAACAGATAGAGGGGATCAATTCCTCATCGATGGAAAATCACAGCTGAGGGGGTCCTCACTACTAGTGGGTGAAGTACCCATTCACATATTCACATGATGAATATGTGGTTCCAATCCTCATATAGAATATCCATGCCTCAATATGTGTACCAGGGGGGGGGGTCCCACTTATATATGAAATGGGGTACCAACACATTGAACTATTCATGTCGTCATTGGTGTTTCTAACCCTGTTGTATCTCTTGAGACCACACATGAGAATCAAATTTTTATAGTAAATTTTTAATGAAAGATTCATTCATTCCACCTCATGCTATATTTTTCATGTTGAAAGAAAGGACACTTACACATCCTATATGGAATTATACATATAATGGACTACTCAAATAAAATGTTTCAATGGCCAATGATACAAATATGAGAGGTTTAAATATCAACTAATATTATTTGATATGTAACTTGTGGTATATGGGGTATACACCCAAGTATATGTTGAAGTTTATATCCATGTAAAAACTATTGTTACTTTCATAACATGTATATTTTATGTATTGAATGTTTTAAAAAATAATATTACATATTCATTTCTGTTATTAATGAAACTAATGTAATAATGTCCAAGATTATATGTCAATTTGATAAGGTCTTAGAAGATCCCCTCTATGATGAGAACCATAATTTTGTATGCTGATATTCTCAAATATTGTTCTGTGGCGGGAAAACGTACTATGATGGAAAAAATTGTACATAGACCGTTGTGTGCATGTACTAGAAAGTAGAAGTTGATTCATCTCATGAAGTTCGCACTAGGTAATCTTTAAGATGAGATATTATGAGAAACAACCCATTCACAGTAATTCTGCATGTTCTTGGGTAATCAGGTATTCTTTTCTATGAGAAAGTGTGGTGGTCCTTAGAGAGTAAGATTATTATTAATGCCTGTTAAAACACATTTACATAGATGTATTTCATAGTCCATGATGATAAAAATTCATTTAAAAGTTGGATATGTTGGGTCTGTCATGAGTGTCATGTCATTACTAAATAATTCAAGGAAGTAATTGTCATTTCCTTCATTATTGAAGCTAATATCTCAACTAATTGATATGAATAAAACTATCTTATTAAATTCTATGCCCATTTTTTAACGATGTTTTTATTTCATATTGTCAAAGAAATACATATCAGGAATATAAGATGGTGACACAGATGTAAACACTTCTTGATGGGATATTATGACAAAGGGATTATAATACACTATGTGGATTTATATTTGGTTTTTGATATTATGAAATTTAGTCCATTATCTTAGGCACCTTAACCTGTTTCTATACTATAATATTAGAATTTAGGATATCCCGACAAATGCCAAAGAGAAACAATCATAGAGGGCTATACACTATGTGTTTCCATTGACCTCAAATAAATTGCATTTTAGATTAATTTATATAATAAATATTATCCTAATGTTTTTGGAATAATTATATTCAAGTTATATCTATCGCATAAATTAAATAAATATTTATCTCCGGCTAGTGAATATAATAGTTATTTTATTTATTGAATATTTTAATAAAGTGTTGTTGGCTATATTGTGAATAAAATATTTATTTCTGAATAAAATATTTATTTGTTAGTTTAATAAATGTTACATGAGTTCTAATAGACCAATACCATGTCCGGTGAAAAATATTAATTGGTAAGACAATTATATTATATTTTTTCTTCAAATAGTTAGAGAACACCAAAAAATATTCAATATATTATTATTATAAAGCAAGATGATATTGATTGATGGTAATTAATGTTATTTTATGGAAGGTATGAAAATAAATAATATTTTATATTAAATCCCAATTCTAAAAATTGGTAGATGTGCCTATTATTTCAATAATCCAAAATTGAGTATAGAAAATTATCATGGACAAAAAATTACTAGTCAAATCATATTTATCTCTCCAACTCATGAATGAGAAGTGAAAGAGATATTTCTTCAAGTCAGAGGAATGTGTGATCAATAACAAATAATGAAATACATTAGATTCACTGTGGTACACCCAAAGATCGTGTGGTGTTGCTCGAATATCTCATGAGAACTTGCGGATAAATGCTAGAGGTAACTTATCCTTCAATTATCAGATCAAAAAAAGGTAATTCTAAAGGGTATTTTTAGATGACCAACATTCCCCAATGATGAATGTTCCTAATCACAGTTATTTATTTATTCCTTTATTAATTAAATTTATTATAAATTTTATGTAAAATATCTTTTCTATTAGTTTCAACCAAATATTTTTATAGAAATATGTAATATATCACCCACATATGACACATTATTTTTTCTTATAACCATCATGTGGTATCAGAGGGGTTGTGTTTAAATTTATAAATATTTTTTTGATTGTTTATATATGTACAATTTTGGTTGTATTTCTATTACCATATATTCTTTATTTAATCCGGTTTAAAATAACATGTTATCAGAATATTAATCATGTTCATTCAATGTTTCATTTTCATAAATCTTTAATAAAAAATTACGAAAAAATAGATATACCATCAGGAAGTTCAAAAATCATTGGCCAGTAAAACTAGATTACATGACGTGCTGCCAAAGAACATGTCATATAGTAGGCACATTGTATCTTGTTTTCCCAAAGAAATTAATTAAACTTATTTATTTTAATGCATGCCATGTATTGACATGGCTATCCTAAAAAATGTAAAATAGATAATGGGTGTTTATATATCATATACACACTATGTGGTCTGTCCGAGTTAACTCATCAAAGCTCCATGTAAGTGACTTGGATATACAATAACATAGGTGTATGATGTGTTTATACATGTACACTTTGTGTAGTCTCCCATTAATTGAAGAAATTAAAATTACAATAAATTTCAAAATTACATCATTAAAACAGTATTTTATTGATTGGAATAATGTTGTGTGTTTTTGAATTTTATTATGGGTTGAGATAATTTACAATTCTCAATTAAATTATTGTAATTAATAAGTCATTATAGGTTTTATCATTTATTTTTCATGAATTAAATTATTAATGAGTATCTCCAAATAATATTGTCTGATTATTAAAGACCAAAGGGAATTAATTAATTAATAAAAGAACATTTATCTTAAATAATAAAATAAAAAGTAAATAAATGAATTCCATCCATTTACTTTTTCATATTGGTTTCATGTATGACCATTAATGAGCTTAACACAAACATGTGTATTTTTTAGATGTTTTAATTTAATTTATAATTTCTTTTTCAAATATTTAATGTTAAACTAAATATTGGTATATGAGTCACCGTTCCTACATTTTTATATATGAAATACATTACCAATGATATTTATTAAATCCCATTTAACCATTCATATGGTTCTCCTATCCCGCATGTTTGTAGTAAATATTTTTAATTAATGGGGCATCCTAAGGCACATGGAGATGGTTCAAGAAGGAACCATAATGATTCCATCTCATGTGATACACAAGTGAACAATTACAATAATGTATCTTATGCCATGACCAATGATAAGAGTTATTTACCCTATATCAAATGTTTATTTAATGTCCACTCATTAAATCAACCATTATATAATTCTCATGAATGGGTTATTTAATTAATTATTTATTTCTATCTATGAAATTATTTATTTTATGGATACAAGATCGTGATCCCATAAATAAATGAATTATTGTCAAAAGATTGAAATTAAATAAAAAAATTATTTGTACATGTTTTATCCAATATATTTAATTAACTATGTAACATCCACTTAATATTAAGAAGACGTGTAATAAAAGATAAAATTTATGAATAATAAATTAAAATCCTAAATTAAATATTAAGTCAGACTAAGACTTCCATTACGTTATTGGGAATGAAAACAAAAAATTAAGTGTAGAACATGGCCAAAGTGTGGAAACATAATTTTATTAGGGAGTTATCATGATTTTTTATTATTAAATTAACTGAAATTTTATTGAGTTTTATTAGAAGATTCTATTCAATGAACATTTAGAGGTAGATTTTGAGGAAAACTAAGTCAGGATTTTAGAATTGGGGAATCCAATAAATGGATCAAGGAGTTGCATGTATGCAGTGGTCATGAACTCCTAACTAATTAATTTATTTTGGTTTTCCTAAAAAATACTATATTGTTATGAAATTTAATGGGGTCCTTTCCACTAGAATGTTAATGAAAATAGACATTCCAAATTCAATGGCATGGGATATTAAGACTTGACAAAATAGTGTTAGATTTAATAAATAAATAAATTAATTAAATTATTATATATCACATATTTTTTAATATTGAAAATTATTAATAATATGCCACTTTTTAAATGTAGAATAAAACTAATAGTTCATTATCCACACTATCCCTATGATCAGTATTGGAGAATGATACCATCCTTACTCGTCGAAACTCTTAGGAGTGGTTTACAAGGCTTTGGGTTATGCTACGCCACGAATATAAATCATATGTTCTAGAATCATCAATGCCTGATCATCCCTATAAAGATGATATTGATGAAGAGTTCTTTATATATGGAATAAATTTTATTGATTCAGTTGATGTTAATTGTTTAATACATTCAATAGTACCGAAAACGTTTTTTACGTCACCATTTTTTACGTCGGTTATATATAACCGACGTTAAAATGCGGCGAGTAGATTTTTAACGTCGGTTTTTTTAATAACTGGCATTACAAATCGTTCCTGTTTGGTTTTTACGTCGGTTATCTTATAACCGATGTAACAAACCAATGCGAAGGGGTTTTTACGGTGGTTATTTGGAAACTGACGTAAATAACCCGATATCTATGCGTTTTTTACGTCGGTTATCAAATAACTGACGTAAAAAACCAAAGCGTGGGGTTTTTTTACGTTGGTTATTTTATAACCAACATAAAAAACGAGATACCTACGGGTTTTTTACGTCTGTTATTTTATAACCGACGTAAAAACCCCACGGTGCTTTGGTTTTTTACGTCGATTATTTGATAACCGACGTAAAAAATGCATAGATATCGGGTTTTTTACGTCGGTTTCCAAATAACGGACGTAAACCCCCCCCCCCCACATTGATTTTTTACGTCGATTATCTTATAACTGACGTAAAAAACCAAAGCGCGAGAGCTTTTTTACGTCAGTTTTAAAATAACCGACTTTATAAATTTAAAAAATAGTTTATAACATCGGTTATATAATAACCGACATTATAAAACTTTTAAATATATTAAAGCCCCGTGGACAGTCATTTACGATTTTTCGATTGACAGTCCGCTGGCTCGTCTCTCTCGCGCAGTAAACCCTAATCGGCTCGTCGATTGGCCTGCGTTAAACTCATTTTGGCTTCATTGTTTATCTTCTTCACTCCTCTCGGATCTATCATCTCAACTCGCAAAATTCAAGTAAGCCTTCCACAAATTTATTTCGTTTGTTTTTTTTTCACGGATATTCTATAATTATGTTTTGCGATTTTTGTACATTTAATGTAAACAAGATGTAATGGTTTCCATGTATGCTCCTCATTTATATTTTGATAAGATGCTGATGAGATAATCTTTGATACATATGATTCATTGATGGAAGTGATACAATTTCACATGGTGTAGGATGATTTATGGGCATGGTGAGACCATGACATTAGCATTGGGGTGTGAGAGGAAAACTAGTGGAGAAGTGGTATCCGAGAACCTTAATTTTAATATATATATATATATATATATAATTTTTTATACAAAAATGTTTATTTATATGAAATATTTTGTGAGTGATCCATAGTGATTATATAAAACTATTTTTCCTTGTTTAGGTGATGATTTAGATTCGTTTTTTCATAGGGCTTTAGTGTGATTCCTCAAAAATTTCATGAGCTGTTTTAGGGAGGATCTTACTATGTATACATGTTATGCCCACCATACATAAATATAAACAATTTTTTTGGTTTTTAAAAGCAATTTGTAGTTTTTTATAGATGTTAGCAGCATGGAAGTGTTGTGGAGTAGCGCATTGGGGTGTGAGAGGAAAACTAGTGGAGAAGTGGTATCCAAGAATCTTAATTTTAATATATATATATATATATATATAATTTTTTATACGAAAAGGTTTATTTATATGAATTATTTTGTGAGTGATCCATAGTGAGTATATGAAACTATTTTTCCTTGTTTAGGTGATAATTTAGATTCCTTTTTTCATAGGGCTTTAGTGTGCTTCCTCAACATTTTAATGAGATGTTTTAGGGAGGATCTTACTATGTATACATGTTATGCCCACCATACATAAATATAAACAATTTTTTTGTTTTTAAAAAGAAATTTTTAGATTTTTATAGATGTTAGTAGCATGGAAGTTTTGTGGAGTAGCTTTCATGAGTATATAGAGTTTATTGTTTCTTCCTAGTTTTACTTTTTATACTAATAATCTTCTTTTTGGTTTATGTACAACAATACATGTATTAATTCATGCATAATTATCTAAATTTCTTCATTTCGAACTGAGGAGGGTTACTTTGGGTGGGAGCAGATCATAAATGATATGGTATGAATTCATTCTATCATAACCATAAATAAAATATAGTTGTATTTTATTTATCATATACATCAACTTATACTCTTATTTTTCATCACAAACCCTTTGAGAATAAAAAAACAAACTAAGGGCTTTGGTATCCACATTGCCTTTTGTTATAGAATATGGGACATCAAAATCAAATGATTGAACATATTCCTCCCAAAAACACTTCCATTAATTTTTATAACTGTGTTAAAATATTTACCAAATGGATTTAGGGTCTATAGAAACCATTAATAACATGTTAAATAGGTAGTTTATCTAATATATTAAAATATCAAAACCGCAATCAATATTAAACTATGTAGGCGTCATGGTTTTCTTTGATTTAATGAAATTTAAAACTGTTATATCTAACTATATATTGTTTTAAAAATAATATTCAAGCATATTTTTTTAAATACCTATAGATTTTTTTTTATATTTTAAATTGTTTTACATTCAAATTATGATTTTTTCATATAAACATATATTTGTCTTATCTTAAAAATATATATTTTTGTTGATATTTGTTATAGGTAATAATGAGTCAATGTTGAATTATGGCACATCGAATGAGCAATGAATTTGAGGAAGGTGTTGATGCCTTTTTGGAATTTTCAAAACAAAATGTTCCAAGTAGTGAAATTTTTTTCTGTCCATGCTTGAAATGTTTGAATATGAAGATGTTGAAAATTAGAGAGATAAAAGATCATGTGACTTATCATGGTTTTAATCCGAGTTACAGCCCTTGGATTTGGTATGGTGAAAATGGACGGAATGTCACTGATGATGACAATTCGCAAGATGGTAACTCCGATGGAATTGAAGAAATGATTTGCGATATTGTAGCAGAACAAATTGAGATAGAACCGACAGTTGCGCGTCTATATAGTGATGCTGAAAAACCATTATATCCTGGTTGTACAGATTTTACAGTTTTGTCGGCGGTGTTAAGATTGATTAACCTGAAGGTGAAGCATGGATGGAGTGACATAAGTTTTACAGAGCTGCTACAATTGATGAAAGACATTCTTCCAAAAGATAACGATCTTCCAGATTCACATTACAAAGCCAAGAAAATAGTATGCCCGATGGGATTGGGATACAAGAAAATACATGCCTGTCCGAATGACTGCATTATATATTCGAAAGAATATGAATTTTTGTTAGAGTGTCCTAAATGTGGGACATCACGGTATGAGGTGAAAGAAAATTCACAGGCTGATGTAGAAATTACAAAGCTCCCTTCAAAGGTATTTTTGTATCTTCCTATAATTAATCATTTCAAACGTTTATTTGCTAATTAACATGATGAAAAAAGGTTAAGATGACATGCTGAAGAGCGGGTATGTGATGGGAAAATACGTCATCCAGCTAATTGTCCACAATGGAAGAAAATTGATGCGCAATATTCTATATTTGGAAATGAAATTAGAAATCCCAGACTAGGGTTGTGCACAGATGGAATGAATCCATACCGAACACTCAGTAGCACACATAGTTCATGGCCTATTTTATTGGTAATTTACAACCTCTCTCCTAATGTTTGTATGAAGCGAAAATATGTCATGTTGAGTACAATGATCTCTGGTCCAAAGCAACACGGTAATGATATTGTTGTTTACTTGTCATCGTTGATTGATGATTTGAAACTGTTATGGGAAGATGGTATTAGGGTGTATGATTCTTATAAAATGGAATATTTTCAACTTCATGCAATGCTTCTATTCACTATAAATGACTTCCCAGCGTGTGGAAATTTGTCTGGATACAGTGTTAAAGGGAATAAAGCATGTCCAATTTGTGAACAACAGACGTCAATTTTTCAATTGCATCATGGGAGGAAAACAGTGTACAATGGTCATTGAAAGTTTTTGACTATGGAACACCCTTATAGAAGACTAAAAAGGAATTCAATGGCTCACAAGAATTTGATACTTCTCCAAAACCGTTATCCCCTGATCTGTATTTTGAGAGGGTGAAAACCATGACGTGACATTGGGAAAGACAAAGAAATCTGGTAATGATAGACATATTTGGAAGAAAAGGTCATTTTTTTTGAGCTACCATATTGGAGGTATCATAATGTTAAACATAATATTGATGTCATGCACGTGGAGAAGAGTATCTGTGATTCTTTAATTGGAATATTATTAGATATTAAAGGAAAGACTAAAGATGGGTTGAATGCAAGATTAGACTTACTATCAATGGGAATATGTTTTGAGTTAGCTCCCACTCCTAAAGGACGACGAACATTTCTTCCCCCAGCTTTTCATACATTATTGAAGAGGGATAAAATTATCTTCTGTCAGTGTCTTCGTGATACCAAAGTGCCTCAAGTTTATTCTTCTAATGTAAAATTTTTTGTCTCATTAAAGGACTTGAAGTTGATATGTATGAAATCACATGATTGGCATGTCATGATGCAACAAATTCTACTAGTTGCATTGCATGGAATATAGCCCAATCGTGTTAGAAAGACTATAATGAAGTTGTGTTATTTTTTCAATTCAATTTTTAACAAGGAGATTGATGTGAATGCTTTGAACAATTTGGAAAAGGATGCAATTTTTATACTTTGTCAATTGGAAATGTATTTTCCTCCAACTTTTTTTGATATAATGGTGCATTTAATGATTCATCTGGTTCGAGAAATAACACATTGTGGACCTGTATATCTTCGTTGGATGTATCCTTTTGAAAGGTATATGAAAATATTAAAGAGGTATGTTAAAAATCTATATCGACCTGAAGCCTCCATTATTGAAAAGTATATTTCTAAGGAGGTAGCAGAGTTTTGTACGAGCTACTTGGCTGCAGCGCAACACATATGTTTGCCTCCATCTCTCCATGAACGAGTTAATAATGAGGGAAAGGGGATTCTCGGCTTGAAAGTCAAATCATTGTCAGCTGAACAGATGAAGAAGTTAGAATCATACATCTTGAATAACATAGCTGATGCTCAAACGTATATCACATTGCATATTAATGAGTTGAAACAATGTCATCCAAAGAAGAAAGAAATGTGGATTTTGAATGAGCACAACAAAACTTTTTTTTCATGGATTAAAAAGACTTTGCTTGGTAGATCAGATGTATCAGAGACATTAAAATGGATAGTGGGTGGTCCATGTTTAAATGTGATAACATGGTCCGGTTATGACATTAATGGTTATACATTTCATACAAAAGCTCAGGACAACAGAAGTGCAGTTCAGAATAGTGGTGTATTGGTGTTTGCTGAAGCAATGCATTTTTCGAGTGCTAAGGACAAAAACCCAATTTCTGCATCAAGTGCATATTATGGAGGGATTGAAGTCATATGGGAGGTTGATTACATTAAAATTAAAGTTCCCATTTTTAACTATAAATGGTTTAACGGTAACAATAGTGTCAGACACGATGAATTTGGAATGACACTTGTTAATCTGAATAGATTGGAAGACACAGTTGATTCTTTTATAATGGCAACGCATGCAAAACAAATTTTCTATATAGTAGATCAATCAGATATGCAGTGGGCTATTGTTTTACAAGGGAAAAAACAATATGTTGGTGTCGATGAACTTGATGAATATGCTGATTTATGTGAGATCCCTACTTCCATGGAAATATTAACAGAACATAATGATGATCATGTTGAAGACATAGTTTGTGCCATAAGGAACGATCACAACGAAGGAATTTGGGAAAACAATCCATTTTTACATTCCTAAAATTACAGGTAACATATATTTATTTCTTTCTTACATTTATTTTTTCCATAAATGTTAGATATTGTAAGTTTTTTATTTATTGAAACATGTTTTAAAATAAAATAAGTATATGTTTTTGTTTGTTTTAAGTTTGTTCAGTTTACTTTATCATGTTTATAACCATTACATGAATTTTAAAATGCTTATTTTTGTTCACTAACTATTACTTTACCATGTTTACAAGGTTTACCAGGTTTACCATTTTTACCATTTTTACCATCTTGACCATCTTGACCATCTTTTCCATCTTTACCATTGTTTAACATGCTTACCATATTACCAATGTTTACTATTATGTAACTTAGTACACATTTCTATTTTCTGATTACAATAGTATTAAAATATTTGAATTTGTATATTTGTGAACTGATGTTTGTTTTTTTGATTTGAAGGATAATGAAAGATCATTCAGATGATCAACCACATGATTCTGGAGAGGAGCATATTGCTGGTCATAGCTCTGGGGAGGAACATTTACATGCTCCTATTACGAAAAAGAGTTAAAAGGTTGGTAAACGTGGGTGCACACGTTTACCAAAATTATCACTTGCCTGTACGCAGGATCAGAGGATAGTCGTTGAGTTTGATGATGATGATATTCTTAGAGGTCCGAATGCCAAATATTTTAAGAGTTTTGTTGCAACTCAGGCTAAGACCAAAGTAAGCATTCTGTATGATGATTGGAGAGGTGTGGATAAAGCAATTATCTCTCAGTTGTGGGAGACGATTTTGGTAAGATCTTTTGTCATTGTTTGACCATTCTTTTAATGTTTCTAGTATATATAATATGTTTAACCTCTTTTTTATCTGATGACATTTGATATTCCTGACACTGGAGGAGTCAGGAAGAAATGCTTACCATTGGCTAAAAGGAGATGGATGGATTTCAAATCAACCCTCTCATCTGATTTCATTTATGGTCATAGGAGTCACGACAATCGATGTCGTATATATCCTTTTATAGATGAAGACTCATGGAGACAGTTTTTTGAATGTAGAAAAAAAGAGTCATTTCTGGTAAGGGAAATGTAAACTTTTATAAACTTTCTTATATAAAGGATTTTATTAATGTTTTTTAATGATTTCTTATTCTTAAATTATAGAAAACAAGGAAATCTCATCAGGAGATCCAATCTAAAAATGTATACCCTCATAGTTTATCTCGGGGAGGGTATGCATTATTGTAAGAACAAATGATGGTGGAAAAATTTCAACAACTAAGAGCTGAGTCTTCAAGATCTAGAGAGGTGTCCCCTCCATCCCCTCCATCTAGACATGAAAAATGGAAGAGAGCTTAGAAGGGAAAAAATGGCAATATCTTTCGGAAGAATAGAGAATCGTAGTTGAGAGGATTATAAGATATCTATTTAATTTATTTAAGTTAACTTTTTTATTCATATAAGTTTCAATCATTACATAAATGTTCAATTAATTAATACAGTACTCTCTTGAGGAGCAGAGTTCAGAGGGGACATTTATAGCTACTGGGAGGGAAGATATTTTATTTGCAGCATTGGGAAGGCCCGAACATCCTGGTCGTGTAAGAGGATATCCGGCAGGTGTATCGGTAAGAAAAGTGTTTCCATGTTCTTCAACTTCTAACATTGAGAGGGTTTATAAAAAAAATAGAATCCTTGGAGGCTGAAGTTCAAAATATTAATGTGATGACGGAGGAACAGATTAGAGAGTCGGTGCAGTCTATGTTTGCAGAAATGCAAAGAAAATTTCAGACTGCATCTCCCACTCCTCCACCTCCCCCTGCAGACCCCATTAATTATCCTCCACCTCCGCCAGTAGCTCCCACTCCCCCAAATCAGCCTGCGGACCCCTTTTTTTATCCTACGCCTCTGCCGCAGCTTCCTACATATTGCGAGTTATATGTTGATGACTCTCAACATCATATAGTAGCATACGGGTTGGTATATTGTATAGGAGATACAGTTCATCATCCACAATTAGAGGTAGAGAATCAGAGGGTCACTGTACAGGATATTATAGATAGATCAGCTAGGGTACTAATACCTACAGATGAGGTGGCGACAGTTGGACAGATTATCGGCCATTTTTTAGTTTGTCCATCCAGACTTCTTCGACTCATTAACATAGAAGTATTAATGTTATATCTTTTATTTTTTTTATTAATGTTGTTTTATCATTTGAAAACTACTATATTTTTCAATTTTTTTTCACAGGAATACTTCAAAGGTAAAGAAATATTGTATAGACAACAAAAAAGACAACATGCTATGAAATCAGATTCAGATTCCAATGGTCTTGACAGATTGTCATGATATTCAGATTTTTTGTTGGGTTTTTATGAGTTTCCAATGGAATCTCATGTTTATGGACGTGAAATAAGTGTGGTGATTACAAAAACTGATATCATGGAGCTTGTTACTGGAGATAAGTTGGGCATCAACGTGGTGCAAATTTTTTCCATGTAAGTCTTAACACCTTTTCCCTGCGTAATATTTATTAAAAATGTATACTTATGTATGTTTTGTATTAGGTATCTTTATAAAATTTGTGAGAGGAATGAGCTGACAGAAGTATATGGATTCATGGATCTGCAATTAATTTCCCCTGAAGCATGTGCATTGAATGGGGAACAAATAATGGTTTATATAGTGACCCGACCTTTTCTTACATTACTATTACATCATTTCAAAGATAAACAAAATAATAGTATTACACATGGAGGATCCAGAGGTTTAGTGTCTTGGGAAAACTAGGACTACACATAGCGAGTACAACATCAAGCATAAAATTCATTTAGTATCTTCTTCTATAGCTTCTTAGTAGCACTTGTCCTCTCCTTAGTACATGTAGCCACCTGAGGATATACATCAAAAGGGGTGAGCTAAAATCCCAGTAAGAGGATAGATAAGAACAATATATCATGGGGTGAGCATAATCATGACATAGGAAGAAGATCTTGAACATGAGAGGAGCATAAACAATAAACTTGAAATGTGGAAAACCATACAAAATGAAACATCATGTCTTAGTGGTTAACTAACACACATACTTTTGAACAAATCTAGCATCATTTTCACGCATCATTTCACATTTACTCATGAGATTAATCACTTTACCCAATGCATTGGAGCGCTATATAATTTCGGGCGCACCCGTCACATCATAACATTATCATTATCATGCTTGCCACATAGAATACATATCAAACATGTACATAAATAACCCATGGAAAGGAATTGGTTTCATCTCATAATAACACATTCATAAGCTTTGGGTTCCCAAAAGAAAGAGGGAACAACATACATGATATAAGAACCATCAACCTTGAATGAGAGGTAAAAGGTGAGATCTTGAAATAAGAGTTCTTTTGGAAAACATTTTTATGAACATAAAAACCAATGAAAAACATGTATATCCCAGAAAAGTAAAGGAAATGTTGAACAAAAGGCCTTTGAGGAGTAACCATATCAAATAGGGAGTGAAGGAGGGAGAACCTGAAGGAAGAAAATTGTGTTCGAGATTTCCCCTTACCTTTTACTCAAATGCCTCCTTCTCTTTAATGTCCTGTATAATGACATTATATTCATTAATTAGAAATTCCAGAACCTTTTATACATTAATAGGGTTAATTTTGGTTTCATTATTTCATATTATGTTCCTTTGGATGACTTATAGGGTTTAAAAACATCGTTCGGGGATGTTCGTTTTTATGGTTTTCTTGAACGGTCCACTTGTATTCTTAAATTGATGTTTGGGTAGATCATGGGTAAACATCCAGAACTAATATTACAATTAATTAATGATATTACAGAAGCTTTAATGATTTTATAATGAGTTATATTAGATCCATGTGGATGAATCATTACATAATAATTAAATGAAGATTATTTGGGTTAATTTGAGCGGTTTTTGGATCACAACCAACTCATTTTAACTTTTCACTTAGTAGTATGGAAATAGGTTATTTCCTGAACTTAAAATAGAACATAATACATATAAAACATTCTGGTTCCACCATAAAAATGGTTTCATGACCATATTAATGGTATAAATGGAAGAAGAGAGCATGTTGTTTTTGAAGGTGATAAATTACCACCACATGAACAACGTTCTCTTTAATAAAATAAAAGGAAGGAAGAAAGAGTGTGGGGTGATATAATATAACATTAGAATCATAATATTACAGTATATAAGAAATATTGGATTTACAGAACAATTTGGATGAAGATAGATAGAGAGAATCAGGAAAGGAACTTGAGCTTGAAAGGAAATTAAAGGAGAAGAGAGAGAGAAATTACCTTTAGAATCCTCCTCTTGAGATCCTCTTTAAGGAAGCAAGGCTTGGTCTTTTGATGAGACCAGAAGCTTTTGGACATGGGGGATGAGCTAGGGAAGGTGTTTGGGCATAATTTAGAGATGGATTGGAGCTTGAGAGGTGTGAGTAAAAGAGGGGGTGAAGGGTGGCTTTTATAGTGGAGGGGAGAGGGGTTTCCTTAATATAAAATTGATTAGTTTATTAATTTCACCTAAGACAAGGAATAGTGAGTCTTGGATTACTATGAATAGTAAATTGGGCTTGTGAATTCTGGATTTGGGTGATTACATCACTTGTGATGTCAAGAATAGTGGCTTTTAATTAAAATGTATTTATATGATAAATTAATGTATTCTACTATTCATCAAAAATTCAAGTATCTCAGAAAAATCCCAAAATTTTACCCCAACAATTTTTCGACGTGTAGAATCCAAAAATGAAGTCCATTTTCCAAAATTAATTTTCTAAATATTATTAATTTAATATTTAATTAAAATCATAATTTACTCAATAATACAGTTTTTAAAATTAAAACTGATTTTGCAATTCTTTCAAAAATTACTTAGGGTCATATAAAATTATCTGAAAAATAATTTATGAATATATTTCAAGAAAATAAATATTCTTTTAAATTAATTAATTAATTATAATTAATTATTTATCACTTATAAAATACCAAAAACGTTTACTAATGTCAAATTATCACTTTCTATGATGTCTAAATTTTATTTCATTATTCATAGGTAATGTTACTCTTATTTACTATTCATAAGGTTCATATTACTATTCATAAGGGTAGGTTACTATTCATAAGGGTAGGTTACTGTTCAACAAAAGTTATTTGTGTTTCATTGGACTCCAACAACTATCTTGAACACAACCGTGAATGTTGGATATTTAAAATTCGAAACATAGGGGTGAAAAAATTTTGTTTAATGGTCACTTGTCACTTAGTAGTTCATTACTTTGTGTTTTTATGACATATATATAAGAAGGGAACTTTCCATTGAAAAACTTTGGGTTGTTACATTCTTCCCCCCTTAAGAAATTTTGCCCCCAAAATTTCACTTTACACAAATAGGTGAGGGTACTTCTCCTTCATTTCCTCTTCTGGTTCCCAAGTTGCTTCCTCAAAATTTTGGTTCCTCCACAACACCTTGACAAGGCGGGTTGTCTTTTTGCGTTGAACCTTATCACTTCAGTCCAGAATTTTTACCGGCTGCTCCTCATATGAGAGATCATCTTCCAACTGTACCACCTCTGAGTTTAGTACATGTGAGGGGTCTGGAATGTACTTCCTCAGTAGTGATACGTGAAACACATCATGAACTTGAGCCATATTCGGTGGAAGTGCCAGACGATAGGCCACGACTCCTATACGATCAAAGATCTCAAAGGGGCCAATGTACCTTGGGCTTAGCTTCCCTTTCTTCCCGAATCGCATGACTCTCTTCCATGGAGATATTCAAAGGAAGAATTTATCTCCATCGTCGAACTCCAATTCCCTTCGACGATTGTCCGCATAGCTCTTTTGCCGATTTTGAGCAGCTTTGATATGTTTCTGGATGACTTGAACCTTCTCTGTCATCTCTTGAACAAGATCAGGACCAAGTAGTTTTCGTTCTCCAACTTCATCCCAACAGGTTGGAGTTCTACATCGCTTCCCATAAAGTGCTTCATACGGAGCCATCTGAATACTCGAGTAGAAGGTATTGTTGTATGAGAACTCAACCAATGGAAGGTGCTGATCCCATCCACCTTTGAATTCACGAGAGCATGATCTTAGGATATCTTCATGTGTCTGAATAGTCCTTTCAGACTGGCCATCAGTTTTGGGGTGATAGGCCGTGCTGAAATTTAATTCAGTACTCAAATCATGTTGAAGGCTCCTCCAGAATTTAGAAGTGAACCTTGGATCACAGTTAGAGACAATCGAGAGTGGAACATCGTGCAACCTCACTACTTCCTTCACATATATCCATTCAAGTTTTTCAAGTGAGAGGTCTTCCCGAATAGCGATAAAATGGGCAGTCTTGGTGAGACGGTCAACCACAACACATATCGCATTATTTCCTCTTGACGTTTTCTGGAGACCCATGGCAAATTCCATAGTGACATTTTCCCATTTCCACATGGGTATAGGCAATGGCTGCATCATACCTTTGGACTTTTTCCGCTCATCTTTAACTTGCTGACATACCAAGCACCTTGATATATATTCCGCAATCTCTTCTTCATGTTATCCCAGCAGAAGTGTTCTCGGAGATCACGATACATCTTGGTACTTCCAGGATGAATAGAGAAAGTTGAGCTATGTGCATTATCCAAAAGCTCCTTCTTTATTCCAGGTGATGAAGGCACACAAAGTCGTGTTCCAAACCGAATCACACCATCATCGTCGATATGGAACTCTTGCAACTTCCCTTCCTTTACTGAATTCACCGTATTTTGTATCTCCACATCATCCCTTTGTGCTTCCTTAATCTTCTGTTGGATGGATGGTTGCACAATCATTTGGGCAAGGTAGTATGTATCCCCTACCCTTACGATTCCCAAATCCATCCTTTGCATATCCAAGAAGATAGAGTCTTTCTCAATCCTCAACATGGATAGAGTAGCAGGTTCTTTCCCGCTTAGAGAATCAGCTACATTGTTCGCCTTTCCAGGATGATAGTGAATAGAGAAATCGTAATCCTTGATTAGATCTAACCATCTCCTTTGACACATGTTGAGCTCATTTTGTGTGAATATATAATTTAGGCTCTTGTGGTCGGTGTATATGTCACACTTCTCACCATAAAGGTAATGCCGCCAAATTTTCAAGGAATAAATCACGGCTGCCAGCTCTAGATCATGCGTCGGGTAGTTCTGCTCCTGGATCTTCAACTGTCGTGAGGCGTAGGCTATCACATTATCATTTTGCATGAGTACACAACCCAAGCCTTTCATTTAAGCATCACTGTATATCACAAAACATTCTCCACTTTTCGGTAGTTTGAGTACAGGTGCAGTGATCAGCCTTCTCTTTATCTCCTTGAAGCTTCCCTCACATTCTTCTGTCCAGACATACTTTACCACTTTTCTTGTTAACTTAGTTAGTGGGCTTGACAATAGTGAGAAGTTTCTCACAAAACGTCGGTAGTACCCAGCTAATCCAAGAAAACTACGGATTTCTGTGACACTAGAGGGCCTGGGCCATTCTTCAATCGCATTTGTCTTTGAAGGGTCCACAGAAATTCCCTTGCTTGTGATCACATGTCCCAAGAACGTGACTTGATTCATCCAAAAGTCACACTTTCTGAACTTGGCGTACAACTTCTCCTTTCTCAATGTCGCCAACACAAGTCTTAGATGTTCTTCATGTTCCTCTTTAATCTTTGAGTAAATGAGAATATCATCAATAAACCCTACCACAAATTTGTCGAGGTATTGTCTAAAGACTCTATTCATCAAATCCATGAAGATTTTAGAGGCATTAGTAAGTCCGAAGGGAATCAACAAAAACTCATAGTTCCCATACCTTGTACGGAAGGTAGTCTTCTGAATATCTTCCTTCTTCACCTTTACTTGATGATATCCAGAACAAAGATCCACCTTTGAGAAGTATTGAGCTACTCTTAACTGATCGAAAAAGTCATCAATCCTTGGGAGAGGATACTTGTTCTTTATGACGATCTTGTTGAATTCCCAATAATCGATACACAGCCGCATGGTTCCATCCTTCTTCTTTACAAAGAGCACTGGCGCACCCCAAGGTGATGCACTAGGGCGTATGAACCCTTTGTCCAGATGCTCTTGCAGCTGCTTCCTTAACTCCTCCAATTCTATAGGAGCCATCCTATATGGGCACTTCGAGATAGGAGTAGCTCCGAGTATGAGTTCAATTGATAACTCTACCTCAAGATCCGGGGGAATTCCGGGTAACTCTTCGGAAAAAACATCGTCGTATTCCATTACTATGGGAATTTCCTCAAGGTTGGATCTTTCCTTTGACTCAAAAATTTGGGCGAGGTATGCTTCTTCATAGGGAATCATCACCCACACCATTGATGGATTTTTAAAAGGATATTCATGATCTTCCTTGCATTTGTAGAGGAGCATGGGATGGTTCGGAATATGAAAATATATTTCCTTTTCCCGACAGTTGATATGTTCTCTATATAACGAGAGCCAATCCATTCCCATTATAGCGTCGAATTCCACCAAGGGAAGTATTACGAGATTTGCTGGATGAATCTCCCCACATACGTCAACTGGAGAAGAATCAAACACTTGGGTTGCAATGATTGCACCACTTGGTGTTTTTACAGATATCTCTACTTCAAGGTTTCGGGGCTTTGATTCTATAGTTCTAGCAAACTTGCAAGATATAAAGGAATGCGTAGAACCAGAATCAAATAAGACTTTTTCCATTCTTGAGTGAATAGGAAGTGTACCTTGTACGACTTCATTATCATGTTCCACCTCCGTAGTAGTGATGGAATAAGCCTTCCCTTGTTCCTTTGGCTTTGGTGGTTGTTGGCACTGATTACCCTCGAGAGATCGAGGTTTAGTGCACTGGTTTGAATAGTTCCCTATCTCCTTATAGTTATAGCATTGAACAACGATTGGTTCTCTCCTTTCATCGGCTACATTATCCTTCCTTTTCATGTCTCTTCGACACTCGTGAGCTAGGTGTCCTTCTATCCCACACTTGAAGCATTTCCACGTCCCTTTGAGGCATTTCCCATTGTGCAACTTCCCACATTTTTGGCAACTGGGTCATTGTGTTTTCTTCCCATATTTGTCATTAGATCCACCAGATTGAAACTCCATCTTTCTTTTCTTATCACCATAGCCATGAGACCATTCTCCAAACTCCATCTCCACTTTGAGAGCACACCGAACAACTTCTTCATAACTCCCAATGTCTCGAATTTCAAGAGCTTTTCGAAGATGTGGTTTTAATCCACTAAAGAATCTATCAATTTTGCTATCATTGTTGATAACAAAACCCAAAGCATACCTTGCAAGCCTTGTGAAATTTTCTTCATAGGTTGTGACAGATTCTCCTTCTTTTTGCTTGAGCTCTATGAATTCCCTCTCCATCTTCGTGCGAAGAGTTCTTGGGAAGTACTTATTAAGAAACATTATCTTAAAGTCTTCCCATTCCATCTCTTCAATTTCATCCCTTGTCTTGGTGTTCTTAATCAATGCCCACCATTGATCAGCTTCTCCATCTAGACGATAAACGGCTAGAGTAACCTTCTCCATCTCGGAACAGTGAAGAACATAAAATATCTTCTCCATGGAGTTGACCCACTGTTCCGCAACTAGTGGATCAGAAGATCCAGAAAACGTCGGTGGTCGTTGCAGCATAAAACATTCGATAGATTGTTGATCCCACTTTGGTGAAGGAGGACGTTCCCCATTATTATGGTTATTATTCATAACCCGGGATAATTGGGTATGCATCACCATGAAGTTTTGAACTCCACCTCCAAAATCATTGGGGATGTCATTCGGGTAATCGTTGCATTGTCCCTCGCAAGAGTTGTTGGCCTGATTTCTCCTGGTTCCCACCATTTTCTAAAATAGAAAAGGTTAGAACAAAACATAAGTACACAAGTCATGAATAACTTATTCTTTTAAACAAATATACAAAAAACCTAACATATGGGATCCCTAGATAAATATCCTTGTGTGCATATTTGTACTTAGTCTCATGCTAGAGGTTTTCTTTAGGGTTCACTAATCCTAATTCCCAAAATAACTAAACCTTTCCTCTGATACCAACTATAGCGACCCGACCTTTTCTTACCTTACTATTACATCATTTCAAAGATAAACAACATAATAGTATTACACATGGAGGATCCAGATGTTTAGTGTCTTGGGAAAACTAGGACTACACATAGCAAGTACAACATCAAGCATAAAAATTCATTTAGTCTCTTCTTCTATAGCTTATTAGTAGCACTTGTCCTCTCCTTAGTACATGTAGCCACCTGAGGATATACATCAAAAGGGGTGAGCTAAAAGCCCAGTAAGAGGATAGGTAAGAACAATATAGCATAGGGTGAGCATAATCATGACATAGGAAAAAGATCTTGAACATGAGAGGAGCATAAACAATAAACTTGAAATGTGGAAAAGCATAAAAAATGAAACATCATGTCTTAGTGGTTAACTACCACACATACTTGTGAACAAATCTAGCATCATGTTCACGCATCATTTCACATTTACTCATGAGATTCATCACTTTACCCAATGCATTGGAGCGCCATATAATTCAGGGTGCACCTGTCACATCATAACATTATCATTATCATGATTTCCACATAGAACACATATCAAACATGTACATAAATAACCCATGTAAAGGAATGGGTTTAATCTCATAATAACACATTCATAATCATTGGGTTCCCAAAAGAAAGAGGGAACAACATACTTGATATAAGAACCATCAACCTTGAATGAGAGGTAAAAGGTGAGATCTTGAAAGAAGAGTTCTTTTGGAAAACGTTTTTATGAACATAAAAACCAATGAAAAACATGTATATCCCAGAAAAGTAAAGGAAATGATGAACAAAAGGCCTTTGAGGAGTAACCATATCAAAAATGGAGTGAAAGAAGGAGAACCCGAAGGAAGAAAATTGGGTTCGAGATTTCCCCTTACCTTCTACTCGAATGCCTCCTTCTCTTTAATGTCCTGTATAATGACATTATATTCATTAATAAGAAATTACAAAACCTTTTATACATTAATAGTGTTCATTCTGGTTTCATTATTTCATATTATGTTCCTTTTTATGACTTATAGAGTTTAAAAACATTGTTCGGGGATGTTTGTTTTTATGGTTTTCTTGAACGGTCCACTTTTATTCTTAAATTGATGTTTGGGTAGATCATGGGTAAACATCCAGAACTGATATTACATGTAATTAATGATATTAAAGAAGCATTAATGATTTTATAATGAGTTATATTAGATCCATGTGGACGAATCATTAGATAAGAATTAAATGAAGATTATTTGGCTTAATTTGAGCGGTTTTTGGATCACAACCAACTCATTTTAACTTTCACTTAGTAGTATGACCATAGGTTATTTCCAGAACATAAAATAGAACATAATACATATAAAACATTCTGGTTCAACCATAAAAATGGTTTCATGACCATCTTGAAGGTGTAAATGGAAGAAGAGAGCATGTTGTTTTTGAAGGTGATAAATTATCACCACATGAACAACGTTCTCTTTAATAAAATAAAAGGATGGAGGAAAGAGTGTGGGGTGATATAATATAACATTAGAATCATAATATTACAGTATATAAGAAATACTAGATTTACATAACAATTTGCATGAAGATAGATAGAGAGAGATCAATAATGGAACTTGAGCTTGAAAGGAAATTAAAGGAGAAGAGAGAGATAAATTAACTTTAGAATCCTCCTCTTGAGATCCTCTTTAAGAAAGCTAGGATTGGTCTTTTGATGAGACCAGAAGCTTTTGGAAGTGGGGGATGAGCTAGGGGAGGTGTGTGGGAAGAATTTATAGAAGTCTTGGAGCTTGAGAGGTGTGAGGAAAAGAGGGGGTGAAGGGTGGCTTTTATAGTGGAGGGGAGAGGGGTTTCCTTAATATAAAATTGATTAGTTTATTAATTTCACCTAAGACAAGGAATAGTGAGTCTTGGATGACTATGAATAGTAAATTTGACTTGTGAATTCGGGATTTGGGTGCTTACATCACTTGTGATGTCAGGAATAGTGGCTTTTAATTAAAATGTATTTATATGATAAATTAATGTATTCTACTATTCATCAAAAATTCAAGTATCTCAGAAAAATCCCAAAATTTTACCCCAACCATTTTTTGACGTTTAGAATCTAAAAATGAAGTCCATTTTTCAAAAATAATTTTCTAAATATTATTAATTTAATATTTAATTAAAATTATAATTTACTCAAAAATACAGTTTTTAAAATTAAAACTGATTTTCCAATTCTTTCAAAAATTACTTAGGGCCTTATATAATTATCTAAATAATAATTTATGAATATATTTCAGGAAAATAAATATTCTTTTAAATTAATTAATTAATTATAATTAATTATTTATGACTTATAAAATATCAAAAACGTTTACTAAGATCAAATTATCACTTTCTATGATGTCTAAATTTTATTTCATTATTCATAGGTAATGTTACTCTTATTTACTATTCATAAGGTTCATATTACTATTCATAAGGGTAGGTTACTATTCATAAGGTTAGGTTACTATTCACCAAAAATTATTTGTGTTTCATTGGACTCGAAAAACAATCTTGAACAAAACCGTGAATGTTGGATTTTTAAAATTCGAAACATAGGGGTGAAAAAATTATGTTTAAAGGTAACTTGTCACTTAGTAGTTCATTATTTTGTATTTTTATGACATAGATATAAGAAGGGAATCTTCCATTGAAAAACTTTGGGTTGTTACAGTTTATATTGCTAAAAGGTTTGAAAAGAATATAATCACACAATGTTGGATGATGCGTTTTTTGTGAGAGGTATGAAACACATTTCTCTCAAAGAGTTAATTACCTTTTTACATAAAAACCCACTAACATTAAATTTCCTTTTATCAGTGATCATTGGATGTTATGGATTTTTTTCCCAAGGGAGAAAGATTTTTATTGAATATACTCTGTTCATGGTGATGTGCAGGAATGTTTTAAGACTATATTGGAAAAGTAAGTTTCAATTTCTCAATAGTTTTATATATTATAATGAATTTTAAATTTACCCCATTCGTATTATTTTCTAATAGTGCATGGGTCTAATTTCGAAAAAACACAGAGAAAAGAAATGCAAAGATCAAATATGTAAATGCGAAGGTAAATTTCCATTTATAATTTGTACTTTTTGATTTATTACATAAAAAAATATATTGAATTTACACTCATTCAAACATAATTGTCATGAACAAAAAGGCATCATCGAATGCGGATATTATATGTTATGATTTATGTATGAAATAATAACAATTGGGACAATTGTGAATTTTGACCTGGTACGATTTTTTCTTAAACTTTTCCATAATATTTCAATTTGATTTATTCATTATACACGTTAACTATCTTCTTATTCATTTGTAGCTTTTTGATGACCCTCAACCCTATACTGCTGAAGACATCAAACACGTACAAGTGGAGTGGTCAAATTATTTTACAGGTTTGATTGAATTTTAGTTGTTTGTAATGTAAAATGTAATTTTGAATATTTTCATTTTAATTGTGTATTTGGTAGTTGTTTAGGATGGATTTAGTTTTTTTTGAAGTTGACAGTGTATGTTTTGAATGTTATATAAGTGAATGTTTAATTTTTCTCTACTTCTTGTTTTGGTCTACTTTTTGATGGATTTTCTGGTATGGATTTGGGTCTGTGGGGGAGGGGTTCCAAGGGTGTGGGGGTGTGTTCAGTGGGGTTGGGGGGTGTCCAGCAGTCTGGGAGGGCTCTCCGGTGGGGTGGGGGGACATTCCTGGGGGGTGGCAGGGATGTCCAGGGGTGTGGGAAGGCGGTCCAGGGGTGTGGGAGTGATGTCCAGGGGTGGGGGGTTGTCTAGGGGTGTTTGGGGTTGTCCATGGGTGTGGTTGGGGCTGTGAAGTCGGGTGAGGGGGTGCTGTTCAGGCGGGTGGGGGTTGTCGATGGGTGTTTGGGGGTGTCCGGGGGTCGGGGGCAGTCCAGGAGTGTGGTGGGGGCTCTAATGGGGTGGGGGAGGCTTGTCCAAGGGGTATACATGAGGGTGGGAGCTCCAATGGGGTGAGGGAGGGCTGTCCAGAGGGTATAAATGAGGGTGAGGGCTCCAATGGGGTGGTGGAGGGCTGTCCATGGGGTATAAATGAGGGTGGTGGCTGTCTAGGTGGTATGTTTTATATGTTATCTATTTACATGCTTAATTTTGATCTACTTCTGTTTTTGTGGTACGATTTCTTGATTTGTTTTCTGGTTGATTCTGGTGGAGAGAAGATGACTGCATTCTGTTAAAAAAAAATTGGGTTTATCACGTCGGTTATTAAGTAATCGACGTTATAAAATGCCTGGAGAATGGTTTATCACGTCGGTTATTTAATAACCAACATGATAAAAGGCCTGGAGAATGGTTTATCACGTTGGTTTTTTAATAACCGACGTGATAAAAGGCATGGACAACGGTTTATCACGTCGGTTATTGAATAACCAACCTGATAAAAAGCCTGGACAATGGTATATCACATAGGTTATTGAATAACCGACATGATAAACCACCGCCCTCCGGTTTATCACGGCAGTTATATAATCACCGACGTGATAAACCCCCCTCCCCCGGTTTTTCACGCCAGTTTTATAAGAACCGACGTGATAAACCACGCTCACCCCGGTTTATCACGTCGGTTCTTATAGAACCGACCTGCTAAACCCCCCTCACCCCAGTTTATCACGTCGGTTCTATATGAACCGATGTGATAAACCCCCCTCGCCCATGTTTATCACGTCGGTTGTTTAATAACCTACATGAGAAACCATTTTCCAGGCCTTTTATCACGTCGGTTGTTAAATAACCGACGTGATAAACCCTTCCCATTTTCCTTATCATGTCGGTTCTAAAATAACCGATGTGATAAACATCACGATTTTATGTTTTTGATGTCAGTTTTTAAATAACCAATGTCAAAAACCTTATTTATAACGTCGCACGTATTAACGTCGGCTAGAAACTGATGTAAAAAATGAAAAATAACCGACGTAAAAAACGTTTTCTACACTAGTGATTTATAAATGTACACCAAAATAATGTCATCCCATTAAAATAAGGATGTGTATAGTATGCTTGATCTCCTCTATGGCCTTTTCAATGATAGAGTTATAAATGAACAATTTGATATTTCCAAGGCACCCTTTTAGATAAATCATGGAGAGGGTTCCTCAACAATGCCTTATATAGTCAAGATCATTGGATACATTGAGAACTTATAGGTTCTAGGGTTTAGAATATCAAAATAAAGGTTCCTTGACCTCATTTTGGAGTCACTCCCTTAGATATTCTTCATCATTTTTTTGAATTTTACTATGAAAATCATAGATACGTCTCTTCAAGATCTTTAAACTATTCTTCTCTATATAGATACATTTATGAACCCTGAAAAACATTCCATCCTTATGTTGAAAATATGGAATGTTAAAAGAAAGAGAATTAACCCCCAATCATCATTACTTTATTACAAGAAGATGAATATTATGGGTAATGAATGGGAACAATGTGCTATATATTTCTAATGTGGATGGAAGGTCCACTAAAAAAATCCACCCATTCAAATAAGCAAGGGAAATATTATGGTTCCTTTTTTATTGAGATTAATTTATTTATTTCTATAAATTGGGCACTACATTTATTTTTGGTTCTCACATATGTATTTAAATAAAATGACCATGCATGTTAAAAAATATTGATTGATGATAGGTAAATTTTCGAGTAGCCAACATAGGTAGACTTTCTATTGTAGCTATTAGGGACTAACTCGTCATGTTATTGAATTTAATGATCTTGTTTTTAATGGGATATAAGTATGTTCCTTCAATGACCAAAAAATATGATCTTCCATCCTTATTTGATACGGATGGATTTAATTTCAAATTTGGGAATACATGTTTCTTATTTTATAAAGATATCATTTTTATGGCAAGGAAAATTTATATAACGGTCTTTTTGTGTTCAATTGCATGAACCATATAATGGAAATCAATAAGAAAGTTACTCCACATGAATCACACCACTACAAACATTAAGATAACATACTAGGTCATGAAAATGAAAATATGTGGACCAAATTACATAAATATGGATATTTAGATTATTATTTTTTATGTAAAACCACTTGGTGTATGTCATTCATGTTTACAATGAAATATGACCAAACACACATTTAGTAATAATGGTGAAAGGGATATTAGTATTCTACAATTAGTTCGTAATGATGTTAATGGACCATTTATTGTTGAAGTGGTGGGTACTCAAAATCCATAACTTTTATTATTAATTTTCGTAAATATTGTTATGTCTACTTAATAAGGTATAAGCCAGAATTGATAAATTCAGGAAATAAATGAATTAATTTGGGAACCAACTTGGTAACAATATTATGAAACAATACTTATAATTTAGAGGAGAAATTCTTAATAAAGACTTTATTGATTAATAATGGAATTTGGGGATTTCATCTCAACAAAATCCTCATTATACGACTCAATGAAATGGTGTAATAAAAAGGAAGAGTCACATCTTATTATACATAGTGAGATGAATTTTGATTCATGAGAGTCTTCCATTATCATTTTTGGGATACACATTAGAAACTACACCATAATTACTAAAAAGAGTGAAAACTAAAGAAATAGAAGGTATACCATACCAATCATGGAATGGGAAAAAAATATTTTTGTCTTACATAAATATGTGGGGATGATAATAAATTTTTAATGTATTTTCATGTAATAAGAGTACTCATTGAGGAAGAAAGTGCATCTTTATAGGATATCCTAATGAAATAAAGCAATAATATCTATACTATCCTTCATGAAAAAAGGTTGTGGTTAAAAGATGTACAAAATTTTTTGAGGAGGATTTTATCTCTAAAAGAGATAGTGGGATCAGGATAGACATCAGTGAATTCCAAGATCAATATACATAATATTTAGAACTTGAACAAATTCCAAAAATCCACAAGGAATAAGACATTGTTCTGTATAAAACATTACTGCATAAGAGTATTAGAGTGGTTAGAGAACCATAATGGTATGGATATCTAGTAACTGAGTGTGGTGACCCATTATTATTTGGTTACAATGATTCTCTAACTGCCATGTATTTAGTAAGCAGTACAAATGTTTCCAATTGGTTATAATAAATAAATTATAAAATTGTTTCCATGTACCAAAAACAAGTATGTATTTAGGTAAACCCTCCAATAGATCTAAATACCACTGGTCTCAAATGGTTATTCAAGAAGAAAAATTACATGGTATGAAATGTTAGATCCTATAAAGAGTGAATGGTTTCAAAAGGATATAAATATCATCATGGTATTGACTATGTCAAAACCCTTCCACCAGTCCTAAGGATGAAATACAAAAAAAATACAACTTTTCATTATAGCATTCCGTGATTATGAGATTTAGAAAATGGATGTCAAAACACCATTCCTTAACGAGATCCTTCAAGAAGATGTCTATATGACACAACGAAGAGTGTTTGTGACTCCAATGAATTCCAACAAGATATTAATGTTCCAAATATTTATTTATGGATTAAAGAAATCATCCATGTCTTGGAACATTTATTTTGATGATGCCATAAAATAATTTGGTTTCATAATGAACAAATGTGATCCATGTGTCTATGAATGGTTTAATGAGAGGACAATCACTTTCATAATAGTATATGTTGCTTATATATTACCCATTGGAAACAAAATACCAGTCATAATGTCTGTTAATGAATTGTTGAATAATTGATTCTCTATGAAGGACATGGGTGATGTAGAATATATTTTTGGGATCAAGATCCACCATGATAGATCCAAGATGTTGTTCACCCTAATTCAAATTATATACATTGAAATTATACTGAGGAGAATTAGTATGGACAACCCAAGAATTTATTTTTAACAATGTGACATTGAATTCACCTTTCTAGGAAAATGTGTCTTTAGAAACATGAGGAAATAAACAGAATGATAAGGATTTTATACACATAAATGATTTGTTCAGTCATGCATGCTATCTTATGTACTATCCTCGATATTCCCTAGAAATTAATTGTGGTAGAAATATATCAATATTATCCAAGTGACCTCCATTGGATGTTAGTCAAGACTATTCTTATTTATCTAAGGCATTCTAAGGTTATGTTCTTGGTTTATGGAGGAGATGAGGAACTTGTCATTAAAGGATATACAGATTATAATTTCAAAACTAATCATGTTTACTTGAAGTCAAAAATTAGATACATCAACACTTTGATTACTGGGGATGTTTACTGGAACAGATCAAATGTTGGGCAGAAATCCCTCAAGTTATCATTGAAGCATTTTTGAGGTGATTGTCTTTGTTCAAAAAGTGGGCATTCAAGTTTTGTTTGTTGACAAAGAAAACCATGACATAGAAATTTGTTGAAAAAGGGGATTTCATGGTGGCATTTAGAGTTCAAGGGATGTTATTAACGATCCCTGGTTGATTCAAGAAATTTGAAAAAGGAAAGGTCGATCTGGCGGTGGTTAAAAAAGAGAAGATACAAGGTGGCGCTGTTTTCCAAACATTTGGACCTCATAGTCGAGAACTAAAGAAAAAAGTTTTTTGGAAAAGGGAATTGTGAGATGGTGTCTTTGTGTCTTGGAAACTTGCACTCCATATGTTTTTCAAGATCAGAACATCAAAATATGGTAATGGAAGAAGGGGAGCCCATGTTTTGGGTTTGGTCACGCAAGTGACTAGGGCGACAAAGACTAGGGCGGCTGGACATGCGCACCGAGAGGAGACTTGCGTGCCATCGCTCAGGGTAACCAAATGCCTATAATTAATGGTCTACCCCTCCTCATTTCATAGTGAGTTCAAAACATTGATAAAATTAGAGCTCCCGTCGCGCTAGTGTTGTGGTGACGCAAGTGGTGGTGAGGTCGCACATGTATAAAGATATTCCGAAGTTGCGCGCCAGTTGATAGTTGCACGCCCAATGTGGGTTGGGCGAGAAAGTGTGTGTGTCACCCAATTTTAGAGTTGAAGAAGGGGGTGTCTCATAGGTGGTTTGGTGACACTTTCATGTGAGGCTTTGAAGAAGTGCGACAATTGATAGTTACATGCCAAAATAGGTTTGGGCATAAAAGTGTGGGAGTCCTGTAAGTTTGGAGTTGAATAAGTGAGTGTCACACATGTGGTTAAGGTGAACTTGTGCGCCATCTTGGATAAACGTGCCTTTTATGGTATAACCACCCCAGTGTTTTTAGGGATACGTGAAAGATAGATGATTTCCTAATACCCTCGGTGCAAAGTGAGATTCATCTACGGGTGAAAGTTGGACTTCAATAGAGCACCTACATACAATAATTGATGAATTTATTAGTGATAATGAAGAGACCTATATGTCTATAAAATATGAGTGGATCCTTTCTAGATAAGTGAGCAGAGGAAGAGGAAGAAGGTGATTCTCCTGACCGGCAGTGAGCTAGAGAGATAGAAACAGTGAGTGACCCTTGGGAAAATATTGAGATGACCCTAAACATTGTAAAGGCAGCGAGCTTGGGAATAAAAGTTATATATCCAGAATCATGTAAATAGAAGTGTGCATATAGTGGATTTGGTACGGTGGAATATCTCCATTGTATTCTCCTTGAACGTAGCCTAGTGAGGGTGAACCAAGGAAAAATCTCGGTGTCTGGCTGCTTGCTTCCCTGCATTGTATCTAAAGCATAACCACTAGATAAAGATAAAAATAAGTGATAAAAATAAACACATAAGAGAAAGCAAAGTGTCCCTTATAATATATAGGTCATGATCCATTGGGGCAAGAAAAATATTGAAATTGAAAATTCATACTCTGATTCACCCCCCTCTCAGGGTATCTAGGCCCCTTTTGGTCCAAACATCAAAGAATAACGTGGTTACAGATTTTATAATGGATTATGAGTATATTGCATATTATGAGGGAGTTAAAGAAGTAGTATGGATTCATAATTTCATTTAATAGAATGATGTGGTATCTAGAATAGAATATCATATTAAAATCCATTGTGAAAATAATACAGTGGTAACTCATGAAAAATATCCAAGGTCACATCAACAAATGAAGCATATGCTAAAAAAGTATCACCTCTTAAAGAATATTTCTCAAATATGTGATGTTTTAATGACTAGTGTTTTCATGGAAGAAAACATGGTAGAACCCTTCAATAAATCCTTTACTCAATAAGAACATGACATTCATGTGAGGTCTAGATGATTAAAAGTCATAAGCAGTTTCCTCTAGTCCAAGTTGGAGTATGTGGGATTTGCTTTCCTAGGACCAAAAGTTTGTACTTTGATTAAATGTATATTTGACGTATTTAATGTTAAGAAAAACTATTTTTAGAAATATTTTTTTCTGGATGAATCTAATGTAATAATATCATAGATTATACATCACATTGATAAGGTCATATTATTTCCACTCTATAATGATAAAATTGATGTTCAATGATGATATTCTCAAATAATGTTATCTAGTTGAATAATGTATTATGATGGGAAACATAGTACATTGACTATTGGGTGTGAGTACTCATAAATATATGAGTCCCATTCTCATGAATTTCTCACTTGGTAATCTTCATAGTGGGAGATTATGGGAATAACATTTCCCATTGAAATTCCGCATATTTTGGTGTCATTAGATATTCCTAGCTACGAGCGTGTGTGATGGTACTTATAATTTAAGATTATTATTAATGAATGTTAGAACTTACATACATAGATGTATTTTATAAAAAATGATGATAACAATTCATGGAGAAGTGTGATATTTTGGTTGTATCATGAGTGACATGACATTAATGAATAAGTCAAGGAATTATTTGTCCCTTATATCTTTATAGAAGTTGAAATATCATCACCATGATTGGAATATAACTATCACATTAAATTCCATGGCCATGGTGTAACAACATGTTTATTTTAGGTATTAAAATAAACACATATCGAGCATATTGGGTAGTTATAAAGATGTGAAACCTTCTTGATGAGATAGTGTGACAAGGGTATTATATTACACAGTGAAAATTAATTTGTGGTTGTTGATGTTATGAAATTACGTTTTTTCTCTTGGGTTCTGTGACCCATTGATAGATAGAATTCTTGGACTATTGGAAACCCCCAATGCCAATGAAAAATCATCCTTGAGGGGAACACACCAAGTGTTTCTATTGATATCAATTAAATTCAATTTGAGTTTTATTAATAGAATAAATATTCTTCTCAGGTCTGAGGAATAATTTTATTCAATTTATATTTATCGATTAAATTAAAGAAATATTTATTCACTAAATTGTGAAAAAAATTATTTTATTTATTTACAATTTTATAAATATTTATTTTCTAGATTGGGAATAAAATATTTCTTTGGGAATAAAATATATATTTAGTTTTGCAATAAATGCTTTTTGTGTTCAAAAGAATGATGACCATTTCCGAAGACAAATATTAATTAAGAAGACTATCATATAATATTTTCTTACTGTGTATGTTGGTGAACACCAACAAATAATAATAATATTTTTACTATTATATGGAATGAGATTTATTAAAGGTAATAAATGTTTTTTAAAGGCTGGTACAAAATAAAATAATATTTTAACATAATTCCCAACTCTATAAATAGGTGGATTTTTTTATTGTATAGAGCATCCAAAATTAAGAATAGATAATTTTTTTCACACAATGAATTGTCTCTCAACTCCTACTTGTCTCTCCCTCTCAATAATGATAATTGGATGGTAGATTTCTTCAATTGTGAAGAACAAGTGATCAAGAATGAACAAAAAAACACATTTGACTTGCCACGCTAGCACCCATATATCATGTTGTTTTTCTTGATGATCATATGAGAACATGTTGATATCATATAGGGTTATTATATCATTATATCCTCACAATGTAACGAAGGTAATATGAATAGATCCTTTTTGACAATCAACATTCACCAATAATGAAAGTTCCTAATTCTTGGTATTTATTTCTTAAAATATGAAATAAATTAATTAAAAATTGGACTTGAAAGATCGCCGCTCATGGATTTATGAAATGATTATTTATATATATTTTAATATATTTACCACCTTTTTATGCTTCCACTATTCCTAGAACCATCAGTCATATCTTCTACACGTACTACTGCTCCCCTTAGAATATGAAAAAGAAAACACACGGTGTATGGCCTAAGGCACATGATTTATTGATCCACTTTGTGTCTTAGATGTGTATCTATTTTACATGGATTATTTGATCAAGTATAGCCACATAATTTAGTGTATCTGTAATAATGTGTGATATTTATTTCGACATAAAAACTCAACATGTCGTAGAATATGAATTACATGAGAAGTGTTACTATAGAATAAAAAATATGTAGTCATGTTAATTTAATAATTTTCATATTTTTACAGAATATTTTCCACGTCCATCATTCCCACTACATATCTAACCCATAGAAACATCCATGTTCTTGAAATAGAAGAAAATTATTCTGATCACTGATCTAAAACCTCATGCGGTAAAAAATTTGGATAATTATAGAATATCACAAAATTCATCATGTAGTTACTTTTCATCTAAGGGTTGAACAAATCATTTTCCATCTGAAATATAACATGAATCTTCATAACATTTTTACATCACCATACTCATCACTGATCAAATAAAACAACATTTGAATTTGGTTTGATTACAATTTGAACCATACATCGAGTTTATCCACATACCTACTATAGGATATGGATGAACATAGGAAGAATAAGGGGAAGTTTACCATAAACTATGTGACTTCATCAGTGAACATCATGAAAAAAACACTGATCATGAGTGAATAAATAAAAATTGATGATAAATGCAACATAATTATTATTTTAGAGACAATTAGAAGTAATCAACCAGATGGTTCAAAAGTAGAATAAATTTGGGGACTAAAGATGAAATCATAATTACAGATATAAATCAATAAATAATATAGAAATAATACATATATAATGAGAACTATATCATTTTTGGTGATTAATGAGTTTTAAACAATTTCATTAGTGATATATAGGAATTCTACATTGATGAAGAGTCATATGGAACCCAATAAATAATCCTAAAATCCCTACATTTTATGTTGAAGATCCTTTAAATGAGAGAACCTTGTCTCTTCTAGAAATATCTTTGTGTTATGTAGCTAAACCAAAGTATTTTCCATAATAGGGTTCAAAAGGAACAAAACCACGTTATGAAAATTTAACTAGTAAAATAAATTAATATATGAAATTTATTTATTTATTTTATCTAATAAATTCTTGGGACATATAAACAATGAGAGGTAAAATATAAATAAACATTACATCATAACTAGGGTAAACCCACATTCAAAATCTATTGATTGTGTCACATTCCCCATATGAGGTTTAAATAAATGGTAATTCCATTATTTATAAATATATGTTCAAATATGGTTTAATATATTTAATATATTTAATATATGGGCCCTAGTGTCCTCCAACACAAGTAAAACCATTCATATATTGAAGAAAACATAAGATTAATATATAAAATATCAAAAGGGTCCATAAATAAAAACCAATGCATTTACATATTCCCTCTATATTGTCCATCATATTATTTTTCTAAGTCCATGAATGCTATTAATTGAAATATCCCATTACATGATATTATCGAATTCTTGTTATCTTTCTTTCAATACATCCCAAAGAAATGAATATCTTCATTAGGAAATCGATTTTATATTTAGCTACTAATGTGTTAGTGGCTCTATTGAATGAAAAATTCAGTTGGTATACGAATCAATTGACCATTTTTACAGTGTGTTGAAGGGAAATATGTTATTCTATATGATAAAGGCCATTTATTATAACCATATTTAACTTACAAGATATAATAAAACAATTCTCCAATAGAAGCTTTGTTGTCTTGTTTAGTAAGTTAATACCTATACTGATTACATGAGATGGAATGGTTTTCATTCCTTACATTAAACACAATATATAAATAATTTAATATACTTGATTAGTTAATGAATAAAACCCTAAATAATAAATCATAGAAATTGATTAATATACATATAAAATATTCTAAATGGAATTTCCATAAGGGGTTTTCCAAAACCAGTATAATCCAATAATGTTAATCTAATTTTAGATCATATGTTTTATACTAAATGTGATTTGTTACCAACTACAACATCTTTATTACAATATTCTGTTGTGGACAGTTATTTTATAAAATCGGTTCAAAATATAATAGATCACATCATATAGGTTACAATATAGTAGTAGTCTAAGGAGGCTAGATATATAAATTATCATTATATTACATTGGAACACATAAATTTCCTCATGAAAATTCAATGAAAATTAATTTTTCCTCAAATAATATATTTATAATATTTATAATAATATTAATTGGTTTCCTGTAAAAAAGGAAACATAATTAAGGGTTGATATCAAAGGCTTGGTAAGGGGTTATTTATAATTAAAGCTAACATATAATAATTAATGTATAAGTAATAAGGAAGGATTAAATAATAAATTGGATTATAAATGAGAAAATTATATCCATAGATAACTTAATTATATGATAAAAAAATATTAATAAATGAATTCATTCCCTTGTAATAAATATTTCCACATATTTTACTCACTTAATAGATTAAATTTTGATGGGATTCAATATCCATACCCATATATTATTGTGAAATCTCTTCCAACCATTAATTGAGCCCAAGAAGCTCCCACTAACCCCAAATAACACATGTATAAAATCCCATCACAATCCTTACAAAAAGACACATTGTTATTGTACCCATGAAATTTCACTCAAAACTACTATCTTAGGGGTTAATTATATCAATAGAGATCAATTGACCACTTTGATACACGATGAAGAATACTATCATGAAAACAAATGCACCCACGTGCATGAGGTGAAATTTTTAAGTGAAAAAAATCCATAACATTATATGAACTTCTTAACTAAATATGATTTAATTTCCATATCTAAAATATTACCTCTTCTTTAAACCCAAACCATGAAACCTATAAAATAAAGCAAAAAATCCTCAAATTATGGATCAATAACAAAAAAGAAATAAGTAGGGAGAAAAAACACCACTAGATCCCCAATTGAGGTTCACCTTTATAAAATTAATCAAATGAAAAAATTAAACCAAGAATGGGGAATACACGAGGCAAGGAGGGTCCATGTATTCTGAAAAGATCCCCCAAAATTACGGTTTGACAAATTAGTGTCATTGGAAAAGATGGATAATGTAAACATTGAATGAAAATTTTAGAAATACCCCGACAAATGCATATAGATGTTTATGAGTAACCAATATAATTCTACTAGGTACTAAATGATACTGCAAGGAAACAAATCGACACCCAACACCAACAACATGGGTTTTAAACCCCTATATAGACACTTCCAAAGCCACTGGGTACCTAGTATCCATATAAAATATACATATTCCTAATTTACAGAATTATCACTAGGGGTCACCCAATTACATTTCTCAAAATCACATCAAAGACATATTAAACTCTGATTAAATGTAAAATCCTACAGGAATAATATATTTAATGAAAAAATGACCCATTAAGACATACTTAAAATTTGAGGGTCCTTACAGATTACCATCCCCAAGGACATTTCGACATTGAGAATAATCTATAGGGATCATCACCAAAAAAATCTATCAATAAATATTGTATATGTAACTCCCACTCTTGGTTCTCCTCTAAGATCACCTGTATTACCACAATACCAGGATAAGGGGAACCATCCTTTCTTAAAAACAATTCTCACTCTGATCTATGATATGCACCAGGCTATCCCAAAAGGATTCATTTACATTGAGATAAACATCAACACTCTTGATCATGTTATGTATCGATTATATATTAATAGCCGGGACATGTGAAACATGTCATGAATACCTCATTTTCATTGTTGAATATCCAAATTTTCTTCAAATATCTGATTCTATTCCACAGTGCCAATGTTAGAGAAAAAACATTTTGTGAGATTTCAAATATTTCTAAAATACTTATACCCCAACTCAAAATATTCCCTTAAATATATATAAACACCCATAGTGAACTACAAGGTTCATATCCTCTAGTTAAAACATGATATTTTCTAGCTCTATGTGGTAACCAAACACTTCCCAATCAAATACAATCACTTGGTGGTTTTCTATGCAAAATTTTCATCAACATCTATTGACTCACTGAACTGTAACCAATATAATGGTGAATGAAAAAACATGCCATAAAAGGCCTCCTAATAATATATATGAATCATAAAATGAAATATATTATTATATAAAATATATTTAAAGGATACATGGTCATCCCACACTTTATGAAAATTGATTATTCAATCCCAGATAACATCCTCAAGTGTCTATATTGTCCTGTCGTACATCTCATTTATCTGTGAGTTGTACATTTTACTCAACATCACATAAGATCCCAATATATTATAGAATATTAATATGAAACCCAAATCATACTATTATAATATTCTTTTTTTATACCATGAATCCATGCTATCACTTTCTTAGAACGCTTTCCTAACTCATTCATCAATTGAGTCTTTTGAATAGGCACGAAATGCATAACCTTTGTTAGTTGTCCCACAAACTCACATACCATACCACAAGATATCAATCTCTTGGGTTGTTTTATTATTATCTCCATGATCACCTCATCCAAATTATACATTGGGAATTAAATAAATTTATGTATCCCACTTGGTCAATAATGCTCCATTCTAATCCTACCGAATATGATACAATGATTAATGAAGGACGTAATATCCTTCCCCATACTATGCCATAAAAAACATTTTTTGATATCATGGTACATCCACGGGTGAACTTTATTATAATTCAATGACCCCATAAGTTCGTAGATATTACATTATATTATTACATATGCATGATTAAATCTAATTATGCCTCGAAGGACTGACCAGTTTAGCAATCTTGGAAAATTGATTACATACATGAACATTATATTATAATTTTTAACATAAAATAATAATAAATAATCCTCTAATAATTCCATTATTCCCCTATATTAAACCTAAATATCAAACATAATCACTTCTTGTAATTTTAGGAAAATAAAATATAAGAAAAGGGGTGATCTCAAGTGCTCAGTAATGATAAACAATATAGCGGAATCTATCATAAATAGACATATACTTTTAAAGAAAGTTATAAAACTGAAACACAATCCTTTTAAACATAACATTTAGAATAATATGGAATGAATAAATCCAATAATTTCAATTAGACATTCACAAGGATATTCTACAAGTTGAATAATCACATGTAAAATCAATAATGAATCCCATAATGAGGGAATTTATAATGCGGGACATCATAACCACTATGTGAAGGCCTTGTGCCAAGACGATACACAAATTTTCTTATCAAGGACATTTCCCAAGATACTAGTTTTTCTCATGAGATCTACCAATGTATCGAGGTTATATAGCGGTCCATGTCCATCACTTACTATGTCTAATGTATTCCTCATATGTAAAGGAAAAAAAATAACATAATCATTCGTATTAAAAATTTCATATGAAATGTCAATACATTAACCATAAACCATGAATGGTTTAAAAAAAACACATCCACAATCAAAAAAATCATAACTCATTCAATAAAATATGTAATATGTTATTATAATAAATCAAAACTACTCATGAATAATATCTAATAAATGATGTTGACATAGATGACAATAATTCGAAAAACTATTTGAGAGAAATATTACATTCTTCTTGAAATCATTTAAAAGTCACGCAATTTATAAATCAATTCATGTAAAATATATTTTTGAGTCAAACTATTCAATACCATGTTGAATCTTTCAAATGAAAATAACATTTATATACAATCATGTCTAAAAAAATAAATCCTTAAAATATTTTGAAAACACGGACATTAATTAAAAAGATTTATAATAATAAACATTTAAAAAATATAAAATGAAGATCGATTAAAATATTCCCTTAACTAAAACCTTAAAATATTCATTTTGATAATATTTTTATGAAACATCGACATGGAAGATAAATATTTCCAAAAAAATACTTATACATAAAAAATCTCAGATAATAAAGATATTAAGGAATTACCCCTTACATTAGGTTCAATACTCTTTATATGTGTCCAAAACTCTTGTGTAATGTTTTTAAAAAATTTATTTAACTTAAATAAAAATCATAATAATATTTATGATATCATATATTAATCTTTTATGACATTGTATTACCTGTTTATTTAAAATTCTATGTTAATGAAAAAATTCCGGAAATAATCGCTTTCTTTATCATACGTGATTTGAAATTTTATTTTTGATCATATTACATAGAAAATAATTTAATTTAATCCATAATTTCTAATAGGATTTATATAACATATATACTATGTATAAAAATATATATAACATATAGATAAATAAAATGGAACTCACCGTTCATGGAGATGGTAGGCCGTACGTTTGCATGAATGCTGCTTTTGATTTCTTATCTTATTGGATGGAAGTATGTGAATTACATAGATATATATATATATAATAATAGTAGAATTATTATGTCATATATTTAATACTTATTAATAATATTTATTTCTATAATCATTCTTGAATGGTGAACATGGAATACGAGTCTCATCGCATTGTGGGGACGGTAAGCCATACGTACACATGTGCGGCGATATCATTTACTTAATGGTTAAAAGGTATAAAATTGGACTGAATATGAATTTTATATAAACAATATAATGTTATATTTATTATTTAAATCCATTATATTTATCATTATACCAATATAAATAATGTGTACATGAAAAATAATTTACACCACGATGTGAAGATGATAAGTCGTACGTAGGCATGCGTAGTGATATTGTTTTTCATAGGGTGGGAAAAAGAGGAATAAAATTTTCACATAATTATAATAACATATCATAATTTTTATGGTACTCGATTTATTATTTTATTATGAAAACAATTTAGAAATAGCATCTAGAAGAACAAAAAAACATTGAAAGAGGTGATAAAATAATTACCACTTTTAATGTGTCTCCATTTGATTTGCACAAAAGGATTCATTAAGATATCTTTCATCCTAATGTTTAGCACCATTAATTATATAAGGGATGTTGGGAGGAGAAATTGTCAAGGTTTTTACGATCCAGAAGGGTATAGAGGTGACAGTTAAAGAGAAAGGGAGGAGCCATTTTATAAGAGAGGTGCATGGAACTTTAGGAAAAGTCCTGAAATATTAATTTATTATAAAATGATTTTCAGTTGATAACAGCTCAAAATAATTTATTTCAACTATAATATGAGTATTGGTACAAAAAATATCAAAACATAGTATTTATATATGTTTAGGTAATAAAATTAGCATTATATTTTAGATTGAACCCTTAGTTAAATAGTTTAACTTTTTACACTATCTTTATATATTTCGACCCTATATGGTTAATATAGTTACAATAAAATGAGAAACTAACCATTATTGGTCATATAATTTATATTATAACATTATATAATTCATTTTGGTTGATTAATAGATTATTAAGTCAATTGTATCATTTAATAAAATAGTATTATTTTTTCAAAAACTCATTTATGATAATTTGGACACTATTTAGTAATTGATTTTTTTATAATGTCATAGAAAATGATTAATTATAAAAAAAGGTATTAACTAAATGATAATATGTCAATATAATATAGAAAATTTGTAGATGGTTTCCAATTTTTGAAATTAAAATTATTTTAATATTTATAATATCATTTATTTGAATCCTTCATTAATTAGGTAATCACTTCATCACGATTTTGAAATAAGTGAATTTATTTTATTCATGTCTAGAAATTATAAATAACATACCATGATGTGGGAAATATATTTATCTTTATTGTTAAAGTTTAAATTTATATAATCTATTATTAAAATTGTTTTAGTATAAGATACATGCTTATGTTATATTTCTCTTTACATTAATGTAATTCATAAAACATGTCATTATCACACCCAAGTGGATCCATTGGGTCCCAAAATAGACTCAATGATTCCAATGGTTAGGAATAATATCATCCAATAGGAATAGGTCATTTTTTAGGGTTATTTTATATTATTATAATATTATTTTTTACCCTTGTTTACCTAATTTACCCTTTAACTATGGTAAATAAAAATATTTTCAGATGTTACTATTCAAAATGTCGAAAATTGATTGGTAAATATTTAAAAAATTTCAAACTTTTGATTCTGAATATGGAATCCATTTTTCCAAATTCAAAACAAAGAATTTGTAACAATTAATTTAAAATTAATTTCTATTATCCAAACCAGAAAGTAAGTAAAATCTATTAATAGATTGACATATGTTTATGTTCAATTTAAATGTGAAATTACATAAAATGACATACATTATACTAAATTATAAAAGTATAATCTAATTATAATTTAAAACCACTAAAATGTATAATTTAACTATATAAATTATTTTTATTCAAAAAGTTATTTTCAATTAAGATTTAGTATTTTTCACTATTAATCAAAATATGAATATTATCAGAAAAGTACCAAAAATTTATCCACACTGAATTTTTATGTTCATATTCTAAATAAAATTTTTACTTCATAAAATTAAATAAACAAAGTAAAAAAATATTGGATTTAGAAAGGGTTCTCCATTAAATGGTAGGAAAACTGTATTTTGGAAAAATACTTCTTTTATATGAAAATGATAATTTGTCCTTATATCATGTATAAGAAACACATAAAATGAATTTAAACTTTTATGGGATATATATAAAATAAACAATTTGTTCAATAATATTCATAACTTTATTTTAAATGGCCATTTTGATAGGTCATGGTACGCTCAAACTCAGTTGTGTGTAGCGCAAGATATTAAATTATTAAGAATAATCCTATCGTGGAAGGTTAGGGTGTTACATTATCCACTCTGTAAATAAATTTCATCCTCCTAATTTAATCTAAGGGCTGAAAGATAGGGTTCTAAAATTTCAAAATATCTTATTTGAGATACCACATAGAAAATTATATTAATGGGGCCTCTATTTTAAAATAAAGAATGGTAAGTATGAAGGTTACTGGAAATAAAACATAATGGGGTTCCATGTAGAAAAAAATTGACATAACAGAAAAATCTAACCATAATGTTTTGATGGAGAGTGATAGAGAATATTATTAGGATAAAGTTAATAGTCTAAAATACATATATCTTCAATGATCTAAGGGGCCATTTGATTCACCAAATAAGAATATTGTAGAATTTTTTTTGTTTTTCAAGATGATATCCCTAATGTTTTAGAACATTAGAAAAAATTCATAGTTGATTTCAATACAATCTCATAATTGGTCGTTACTTGAACAATTTGAACCTCATCTCTTATTCAAGGAAATGACATTGAATTTTTCATTTCTAAAGTGTTGGAAGATAATAAGATCCATAAACAGAAAGATAGTTTATTTCATCTGACTCAACAAAAGTGTTAGCACAAGTTATCACATATGTATAAGTCCATATATAGTGATATAATACTTTAATCTAAAAAACATAAAATGGAGTATAAGTTATACTATCCCAAAATGGATAACAATAAAATCCTTGTAAAAAACAAAAAATCTACCAATTTAGAAATAGGAGAACCAATTAGGCTTAGTATTTATCTCCCATATATCATAGGGAAGTTCTCTATTATCCCATTACAAACATTTAAAAACCTTCAACATGTATTATCTTGAGTCACGGTAACACACATAATTACCAAATATCCTTATTAAAAACATGCATGTTTCCTTATTTTAAAACATTGTGGATTATTCCATAAGTCCAAAAAAGTTATACACATCATCCATTATTGAATAACCCTCTTGTAGAAAAATACATAATTAGATCTCAAGAAACTAAGATCATCCAATTTATTTATTCATAACTAATATATCTTTATCCAACTATCATTATATTAACATAAGTAATATATTAAGGGACATCTTTACCTTAATCATATTTTCTCTAAATATAATCTTACCTTTAAATCAATTTTCTTTTCCATTAAACTATTCCACCTATTCTTGAAATTACTTAGTGAAAAATATAAACTTAATACTCCTTATATAATTGAGTATTCATAATTCTTGGATACAAAAATAAAAATACTTCAATTCTTCCAATTTTGTGGTTGGCATGGAATAGGTACTTCCGTGGTTTATAGGTAGATTCTTATGTATGGGAATTGAGTTGGGTAATTCCCATGATTTACATAGATGATACATTGGTCACCATAAAAATTGGTCACTTTATGACCCTTCTACCCAGAGAGATAACATCTTCCCCTTTATTTGAGGTATTCCATAAGGTTCTTCTTCCCATATCTTGACTTGTAGGAAGATAAATCTGGTTTCCTCTATACTTCTTAAAAATTAAACATTTATAAATGTTAATCTTCCTCCTACAAATTATGTTAGTAAAGTCATCAAAGATAACATTGTTAATCATATATAGTGATAATTGATTCAGCATAATCATAATATATTTCTCTCAAGTCATTATCCAATTGTTTTTATCAAAATAACCAAATTTTTAATCAAAATCAATGTTAATCTAGTTAATTCTGGTTTCCTCCACTAACTAAGACAAAAAATAATAGGATGAGAAACACATATGATTGAATGAAACCAAATAATCAAGAGTATGTACTTTCAATATATAATATCTTAGGTTTAATCCTTGGTTATTAGTGATTATTACCAAAATTATATGGCGTTCTTCTATACTTATCCTCAATGTCTATATTAGGGTTATGATCCCTAATCTATATTTTATAAATATATTTATATGGTTAATTATAAACTTTTTCTGATACCAATTGTAATTCCATAACCCAAGAAGCCAAGAGATGAATCATTATTTCAATACATTGGCATGATTACAAGTAATCAAGTCTCAAAGGACCGATCAGTTTACCATTCTTGGAAAATATATTATATACATGAAATTTACATTTAAATTTTTAACATAAAATAGAGCATAAATAATACATTGATAATGACATTATTCCCCTATATTAACCCTTCATATCAATCATAATACACTTTTTGGCATCCTGGGAAAATAAAACATAATAATGGGGTATGCTCATATGCTCAATAAGGACAAAAAATATAGTAGATGCTATAATAAATCGGCATAAACATTTAAAGAAATGTATAAAAATAAAACATGAGCCTTTTAAACATTATCATTAGGATAATATGAAAAGTGTAAATCAATTAATTCCATTTAAACATTCACATAGATATTCAACTAGTCAAACAATGTCACGTAAAATCAATAACTAATCTCATAATTAGGGAATGTATAATGCAGGACATATTAACCACTACATCAAGGCCTCATGCTAAAAACATACACTAATATTCTGTCAAGTCCTTGTGGAAAGATACTAGTTTGTATCATTAGACCTACCGATGTATCAAGGGGATTTATCAGGCCACACTCATAACTTAATATGTCCAACAAATTCCTCATATGAAAAGGGTGGACCATAAGATAATAATTCAAAAATAAACTAGCATAATTAATTTTAATACGTTGACCATAAAAAATGAACGGTATAAAACAACACATCCATAGTAAAATATATCATAACTAATTCAATATAATATAGAAGATTTTATTATAATAAATCAACCTCATTCAAGAAAAATATCTAATAAAGTATGTTGACATAGATGAAAACAAACAGTAAAAACATTGATAGAAATATCACCTTTTTATTCAAATAATTTAAAAGTCACACAATTTACAAAGGAAGTCATTTAAAATGGATTTTTGAATGAAAATTTCACATACAAATTTAAATATTTTGAATGGAATTAACATTTAAAAACAATCAGGTATATATAACTAAATCCTTAGAATCATTTTGAAAACATGGGCATTAATTAAAAATATTTAGAAAAATAAATCATTAAAACATTTAAAATGATGATATATAAAATGTTTCCCATTAATAAATACTTAAAATATTTTTTTTGATAACATTTTTATGAAATATGGACATGGATGATAAATATATCATAGTAAATACTTACACATAAAAAATCTCGAATAATTATGAGATTTAGGAATTAACCCCTAACTTAAGTCCCATACTATCTGTACATGTCCAAAACACTTTTATAATGTTTTTAAACATATAATTAACTTCTATCATAATAATAATAAAATTTATAACATCATATAATATTCTTTTATGACATTATACTATTTATTTATTAACAAGTCCATGTTAATGCAACATTTAGAGTAATAATCGCTTTATTTATCATATGTGTTTTGATTTGTTATTTTTGATTGTACTACTTATATCATAATTTACTTAATTAATTAATTTAAAATATTATTTATATATAATATTTATTCTATATATAAATAAATATAATAGAGAGATAAATAAAATGGAACACACCGTTCATGGAGATGGTAGGTCGTACATACGCATGAACTATGTTTTAGTTTTTCTATCATATTTAATAGATGTAAGTGAATGATATATATGTTTATATATATATACATATCATCCCAGTAAAATTATTATGTCATATATTTCATACTTATTAATAATATTTAATCATATAATCATTCTTGTTCGGTGAACAGGGAAGATGAGTCTCATCGCATCATGGATACGGTAAGTCGTACGTACGCACGAGCGATGATATCATTTCATTAATGGTTAAATGGTGTGGAATTGGATGGAATATTAATTTTAATGAATCAATATAATGTTATATATATTATTTAAATTGATTATTTTCATCTTTATATTGATATAAATAAAGTTTAAAGGAAAAACAATTTACACCATTAGGTGGAGACGGTAGGCCGTACGTACACATGTATGGTGATATTATTTTTCTTGGGATGGGTAATAAGATAAATTTGGTGGTCCCATAATTATAATAACATATCAACATTTATATGTTAATACAGTTATTATTTTAGTATGATAACAATAGAGAACAAGGAAGTACAAGAAGAAAAGAACATTAAAAGAGGTGATAAAACAATTACCTCTTTTCCGGTGTCGCCTTTTGATTTGCACAAAAGGACTCCTTAAGAATGATTTGGTCCCAAATTTTATACAATATGATGATATAGGGGTGATTTGAGGAGAAATGGTAATGTTTTGGCCAAATCAAAAGGATTTATAGGTGTGAGATAAGAGAAATGGAGGTTCCCTTCTATAAGAGAGGTGAGTGGCACATTAGAAAAAATCATGAAATATTAAATTATTATAAAATTATTGTCGGTTTATAAAACATAAAAATTGATCTATTTATAGTATAAGATAAGGATGGATCTAAATACACTCAATAAATATATTTTATACATGTTTAGTTTATAAAATTAACTTTAACTTTTAGATTTAACCCTTAGTAAAATAATTTAACTTTTACCGTGTCTTCTTATATTTTGACACTATAGGGTTAATATATTAACTATAAAAAGTAAAAATAAACCTAATTGGATCTTTAATGAAATTTTTGACATTATATGTGTCATTATGTTGAAGAATAGATTTTTTAAACTACTATATCATTTAAAAAGAATGTATTTTTTTTAATCCCATTTGTATTAATTTTAAAACTATTTAGTAATTATTTTTTTAATGGTATAAAAATGTTATTACTTACAAAAAAGGTAATAAATAAAAGATAATATGACAATATAATCTATAAAAATCATGTATGTGATCAAAATGATCAAATTACAATTATTTTATTATTTTTAATATCATTTATTTGAGTCTTTCATTAAAAAGGTAATAACTACAACATCTTTATGTCATAAATAAATTTTTTTTTATAATATCTAAAAATTATAAATAAATTAAAATTACTAGGAAATATTTTTAAATTTTTAATGACTATTTATAGTCATAAATGATAGTTATATAATCCAATATTTAAATTGTATAATAAAATATACACTTTTATGTTTTATTTCTCTTTAATTTAAATTAATTCTTACAACATGTCATTATAACACCCATGTGGCTCCACTGGGTCATAAAAATCAACCAATGTATTCCAATGGGTAGAAAATATATCATACAGTATTACTAGGATGTGTTTTTGGGAAGTTTTACATTATTATTTTATTATTTTGTACCCTTATTTACTTGATTTACACTTTAACCATGGTAAATAAAAATAATTACTTAATTTACGATTCATAATTTCGAAAAATATAAGGTATCTATTTGAAAATTTTTGGTATTTATGATTCCAAATATGTAACCCATTTTTCTAAATTCAAAACATATAATTGGAAAAAGTTAATTTGAAATTAATTCTTGTAGTCAAAACCTAAATGTTGGTTTTTAAAAAGTAAAAACTATCAAAAACTTGACATTTGTTTCTATTCAATTTAAATGTGAAATTACTTCCAATGACCTATATTATATTAAATGATAAAATATAATCTAATTATACTTTAAAACTACTCATATTTAAAATTTAACATTATTAATTATTTCGATTAATAAATGTTTTTCGATTAAAATTTATTATTTTTCACTATTCAACAAAATATGAATGTTATGAAAAAATTACCAAATATTTATCCAAAATAAATTTTTATTTACCACTTTTAATGAAGAATTTAATTTCAAAAAATCAAATATATAAAAGTGTAAAATATGGAATTTAAAAATTGGTCTTTATTAAAAGGTGTAAAAACTGAATTTTTTTAAAATACTTATTTTATCTAAAAAATTGAATTTTTCCTTATAGTATGTATAAGAAAAAAATATGACGAAAGTTAAAATTATATGGGATATATATAAAATTTAAAATGCAGTTAATACTATTAATAACTTATTTTTAAATGGCTAGTTTGATAGGTCATGGAGCGCTTGAACTTGATGTTGCTTGTAGAACAAGATATTAAATTACTAAGAAGTAGAATACTATGGAAGCTTGGGGTGTTACATTAATAATGTGAAACATGTAACTAACTAATCAAATCCTTCCTCATGGATGTAGGAATCACCACCCTATCATGGAAGTAAATCACTCCATTCCCTTCCTACAACCATCCTATGACTAGTTAATCTCTCACAAACCATTCTAATATCACAAAATATTTAAAATAAAATTCTAGACTAGCCTTTACCTAGTCCACCAGTGAAGGTTTAATAGATATAGATGAAAATTATATGAACCCTAAACCTTATAACATATCAATCTTCTAGTTAGATAGTAATCTCACCATTTTATAATCCTCTGTAAAAAATCCCCTTGTTACTACATCTTCATGTTCAGAAATTTTTCAAATATGTTACTATTTCATGGGGAAAACCATATCAAAGTAAAAGATCTACATCTAATCAACTCAAATAATCCTGCATCAGTTTATGCATTTTAGGGGAAAATATACTAAAGTGTCCTATAGTCCATTTAGTCAAAAATTATTCCACCAAAGAGATAATGATTCTATCATATAATGATTTAAATTAAGAATATATCTCAATAATAGAAGTAGAGTAGTTTAATTCATGGGGATATAGATTATGAGACCCATACACATCACCATATCCCCCAATATCAATATTACTCTAGGTATCACTCTGGAGGCAACATAGTATATAGTATAACCCTAATATTAGTTTGAAAGAAGAGTCATTATGGGATATTTAAAATATTATTTAATCTTCTAAAAGGCTACTTCACACTAATAATTCCATTCAAATATCATCATTCTTTTTCATCCTCATCATAGATTCTACCAAGAAAGAGAATTATTGAATGAAATTCTTATAATACCCTCCTAGGACAGGGTATCGTCATATCTCAAAACACATTATTTGGTCGTTCCCAAGACATCAACGACATAAATTTCTTTGAATCTATTGAAATTACCACTTATGATAACACATTTTTGAGGAAGATCACATATTGAATCCAAAAGTGAGAATATCAGTTCTTGGAATAATTCCAATGTGCCAGATGTTTACCCAATAATGTATTTTGGTTTTAAACAAGAAAATAATGGGTATATAAATATTCCAAAATACCAATATTTAACACAATGAATAATGAATCTAAGAAGAGGTGGAAAATCCATTTCATGAGTTCCTTGAACACTAATAGTGAATTTTTAACATCAAATGGAATCCCAATGTACTCATACACCTCATAACTACTCCTAAAAAATATTTTTAGGATATCCTCTTCCGTAACACATAACTAATGATAACCTAACATCATATATATATTAGAGAACCATAAATATCCCCCAAAATTTAACAAAATGTCATTTGTATATGGAAATTAATTCTTGTTTGTTAATATATAATGGTTTAATTTATTGTTATTTTAAAAAAAATATTTGAATACCATTCATATTCTTGGTAAATAATATAGATGCACCCAAAGAATTAGTTTGTAGATGGATAAATCCCATCACCGTAAGTTCATCGAGCTATAAATTTATCTCTATATACATGACCAATTATATATGATAAAACGGTATTGATATTGGATTTCAACCTAGCACTGATTTTATCTTGAATATTTTATCCCTCTTAAGAGGAAACCATTATTAATTATTCTAAACCCCATCCAGAAAATTGTCCACTATTGGGGGGAATGTAGCTGGAACTATAACCATATCAATTGAAAAGAACAAACAATCCACTTATTCTATAACAGTTCTTATCCAACTAAGTCAAGTCTGTGTCTACATGAATCTATATCAAATTAACCAACACAAACATACTACCTCTCTGATAGGTAATTTAAAATTAAGCTACCATTTGTAGAAGAAAATATGAGCATGAGATCATGTCATCCAATCCATCCCCAAAACGATATAAAAAGTATTTATATAAAAAATGGGGAAATAGAACATGTTACCATATCTTCCAAACACTACTACACATGTTTTAAATTTATTAATATAATATAACATCTACACAAGGGCTGTCCTAATAGCCAATATTCTAGGATGAAACTCTATAAATATCCATAAACAAGACACCATATGATAATAGATAAAGGAATAATATTATTCCATATTTAATAAGGAATTATAAAGAAATAAATAATATAAAACTATAGCTATAATGGTAGAAGGACCATATACTGTATTAAAAATATATAAATAACATTCACAGACACAACCCACAAAATATCAATATCCCTTACATCACAATCGATGAAAAAACCAAGGAACCGATCCATATAGGCTTGGGGGATTCCTCTGCCCCTAATATCTTCGACCTGATCTATTGATTGACCTAAAAAATGGATCCATGTTATCTATATAATGATACTTCCCTTACCAAGAGTGATATACACGAGTCCTTATTGAACCCCTTCCTAATCCTATATAAGGTATACTTGATGAAAATAATTATAGGTTACCCATATTTCAAAATGTATGAAATGTTTTTTATGGAATCACACATGAAATTCAGAAATAAATGTACTCCCACACTGGTAGAGAATTCTATTACTCCACAATATAGAAATAATAATAAACCTCATCACTACATAAATTTTCACTCACTCCACTGGAATATAAAATCAGATATAATCTTTGTACCAAAGAAAATGGCACCTCTAGCTACATTGGGTAGGAAACCACCTAATACCTTTTGAATGGGAAGAGATAAAATCTTATTATCCTCCACCAGTCACTTTTAAATTTCTAGAGACTTAAACAACCACATTTAAATAGTATTTTAGGTTAAAAATCATCACCTAGTGATTCACATACAACCGAATATAAATCATAAACCAATGAAAACTCATGTATTTTATACACATTATTTCATGATTTATTACTAAAATACACATAATACAACCCTATAAGATAATTCAGTCTACTTTATTTGGTAAATTAAATAAATATAACATTATTCTAGTATAGGGATACCATATAAATATTTAATACTTGTTAACATTATTTTAAAATTCCATATCACTTCTAAAAGTTTATGGGATAACATGGGGATGTACAAAATAAATGGGTGAGATATAAATCATAGTAAAGGAATAATAAAAGTATAACATGATGAAAGTAACTCTTGCGAGTTAACAAGAATATAAATTTTACATAAAATGGTGGATAATAATACACAAGAACATTTAATCGTGATATAAAATGAGAATATAAAGGCAACATATGAATGAGACAATAACATAAAAAAGACATCATAAGAATATTACAAGGAAAACCAATATACAATACTAAAATTGTTCATTATTTAACATCATAGTAACCATACATGTTGTACCATGAGATAAAACAATTACCCAACTCATTATAATGCTATATAATTTTAGGACCACCAATTACATTCATATCATGCATATAAATTTTCGTCCCACATAGATCATAGAATGTAAGAAAAAATTTCAACACTTTTAATCCATGAATAAGGAGTGTGGGTTAAATACATTTTAGTACCCAATTAATGAGGTATAGGCTCATCTTTGTGAATACACTTGATTGGAAATGGGGATGGAAATTTAGTACAAAAATGTTTATCATGGAATATAGAATGATAATTTTCGTAGCATAATGAGTGTAAATAAAGAAACATGGAAAGGCATAATTATAGTTAAATGTGGAAACTAATTAATTAGAAATAAAAAATGTTGTACAAATTTTGTGTAAAAAATATTCCCACAATAAAAATTTGGAATAAACAGGCATAATATAAAGAAATTTCATGGATAAAGAGAAGGACGAGAGTATCCCTTACTATTGGAGAGATCATCTAACAAATTATGAGGATCTTAATGAGTTGTTGAGAACAAATTTTGATGGATATAGATAGGTATATGGAGATTAAATTCAATATAAATATGTTTTGAATGAACTGATGTGGAAGGCTGTGAGGGTATTTATAGAAAAATAAAGAATAAATTTATAAACAAAGTTTTCGGTCTCTATATAGAAAAATAATCAAAACTAAAAACTATCTCATGGGTTTTGAAAATGTTTCTCCATAAGAGGAGTGGTTGTAAATATTTTATAATGGTAGGAATCTAACATATTAAAACAATACCATTGGTGAATTAAAATAAATCCATAATCATAAAGAATTTATTTTAATACCTTAAAATATAATATAGGTTTTAAAGGATACATTAATGGTTTTTAAGATTATTGAAATTACTTCAAAAAACATATTTTTACAACTAAATATATATTTGGTTGTGTATTAATTTTAAATAATTTATTGAATGAGTTTTATTGTAACAACCCACGATTTTAAAAGATCACTATGTTATATTGTGTATATAACAGTAAAAAAAATTCTTTGAATGAACCATGATATAAAATAAAAATATTATGATATAGAATGACTGTTATAACCTATCCATTAAATTTGAATGTATTAATAAGAATAAACACATTTTGAAAATTATGTATTGAGGATACGTAAAATATATTCATAGGTAAGTACATAAATCTTGGTAAAGTCCATAAAGGTTTGAAAATAATTTTTCCCAAAATAGAATATTTAATTATTTTTATAAACAAATAATAATTTTTTTGTAATATTAATAAAAATATTTAAAAAATGAACATTTTTTTTGTAATCAACTTGTCGATATTATTTTAGTGATAATTTTTATTATTTTTCTAAAAAGCATATTTTTTAATGAATTGTTAATAATACCTGTATTTATTGAGTTTTTTGTTGTTGAAATAATTTAAAAAGTAATATTTATCATAAAATTATTTAAATGTAATATTAGTTGAATAATTTTATTATTAATCCAATTCATGTAATAGGAATTAATTTATTTTTTAATTTTAATATAAAAAGGATTTATACTTATGAAAATATTTTCTTTGGAAAACTACTTTTCATCACATCTCTGGGTTTAATTTTAAATTAAATTATAGAAGTAATTTAAAAGGAATTTATAAAAAGGAATTAAATATTTTGAATAATAATAGATAATATTATACAATATTATTTTTTATATTTTATAATGAATAATAATAAAATTAAAAATTAATATCCATTGTTAAGATTAAAATAGTTATGTCGGTTGTTAAACTAAAATAATAAGGGTAAAAATGACCTAGAATCTTGTTAAAATAATATTTTATATAAATATTCCAACAATATATCATATAAGGTTCTGTAATTATACATTTTGGTTCCTTTTTAATTGTGAAAAACCTTGGTTTAACTTTAAAAAAAATCCAAATGTGTCCTCTCCCCCACATATAATAAGGATCCCACACTCCTCTCATCTTTATACCTATAACGGGTTGTGATTCAGAAAAACCCTAACAAAATAAATTTATTACTTACATCCTCATGCATTAGAGTTATTTGATTTATCATAAACTCAATCTAGTGAGGTCTTAGGTAAAGAGGTGGTTTGAAGAATAGACATCGTTCTTAATATAGTATATTTTCTTTATTTCATCCTCTACATCCTTAAAATATTACTCAGTCATTATGATATAACAAAATTAGTGTCTCTCATATACTAATATGTTATTTTGGTAATGTAATAAAGTTAATCCATCTTCTATTCTATCAAATGGGAAAAAATCGTCATTTGTGTGTACAACACAGTACTGCATCACCAACCGATGTAATTTGTTTCCCATCATTGTATCTGAAAAATGTTGATGATTTTGGATAGAAAATTTCTATATGAAGTCATTAAATATTAACAATTAATGAATATTAAAATATCATATAATTTCTAACCATATAATCCATGTAAAAATTTTAACATCATTCATGTGTACGGTGGACTACCACCATACGAAGTGATGTAATTTTTTTTATTACTGAATAATATGGATGGTATAATTAATGGTATTTCAATACATTATATGATATTTAAGATATTATTATCATTATTTAAATAAAAATAGAATTTAACTTATTTTAATCATGATCAATAATAAATGGAAATGTTACACATGCGTTTGTATGACCTACAATCTCATTGATTGTAATATAATTCATTTTAAATAATGACAATTCAAGATTTGTTTTAAAGTAATAATTTTGTTTATAAAAATGTACTTTTTCATGATTTTTATTCTATATATTATGCCTCAATTTCCCATTTGATCATAGTCAACACACTTTTTTGATTTTGAAATTATGAACTAAGTGTCCTAAAAAACTGACATGGACATAACTAATTATATAATTAAATTAATAAATTAAATAAATGGGGATAATTTCATAAGTATATGGTATTAAAAATGGAAAATATTTTGAATGTAAAAAATAATTTATATATTTTTATTATATAAGAGATATAAAATATATACTAAACTATATCAGGACTTGAGGATAGAGTTTCATCTCAAAAAAACATTCTTTAAGACACATGTTCTTTTATGAAAATAATTCATTTTAAATGAAATATATAATTGCCCATTTCATTTTATATCACTAATCCTTAATATATCATGATAATTTATGTTACAATTAATTTAATTCATTTACGGGAGTTATGATTCAAATGTTACCATGCAATAAGGGTTTATGTTTCAATATCACATTAATATGGATTTTTATGGTTAATTTTCTATTGGAGGAAGTTAGGTGATAATTTTATATTAAAATAACATTCTATTTATTATCCTCTGATAATTAATGATATTTTAATGAAAAAAACCATTTTACATAGTTTGGAAATTTAATTTATCAATAAAATGATTTTATGAAAAGTGCACTTCCCTTCTATCATTGCTCGAAAATCCTTTATTTCAAAATCTATGTTTTTTAAAAATATTTCCAAAACTATTTTTAAAATTCTCCCAGTGGGTTTTAAATAAAATTTTCTTATTTATTAATATTTAAAAAAATTGTCGAAATTAATATTTTTGTCATTTTCTTAATGAGGTAATTTTTAACCTTTTTAAAAATTGTTTTAAAATAATGTATTTTAACTTATATGGAATGTATGGAATTTTTCATCATCATGAATATTCAATTATTTTAAGAATCCTTTATAAGTTTTCATAGATATTTTTTTAAAGAAAATGTTTTGTAGAATATTGTAAATTTTTAGATTTTTAAGAACTGATTTCCATGTGAAAATGGTATTTTACTTATGAAATATTCCAGTTAATCTTATAATGAAAATATCATCAATGATTATAACTTTTGATATTATGTATTATTTATAAATTATGTATATATTTCTATGAAATATATTCTCTTATTATTATTTATTAATTTTACAGGGAAATATATTCCTTATGTTCATTTTTCAAATTCCTTCACTATTAAATTTTCTTTTGAGCATGATATGAGGGAAAATTATGACACCCATTTTCTTTCCATGGGTAGATCACATGTTATGTCTGATAATTTATTTCCATTATTTGGAAATGATAATTTCTGAACATGTTATGATGAGTTCATAAAACTAGATCTCTAATGAATTGGTTAAATCTTCATTCTCACAACGCATCATGTATGAGATAAGGGAGTAAACATAATCAATTATGGTACTTCGTACACCATCAAATATTTCATAGGAAGTTTCCCTTGACTCATATTTATGTCATGTTATATGTCGCGACCGCTTTTACTATGATGCAATGATATTAGGATACGATGTTTGTAATGTTATTATCCCATGTGATTAGCCTTATGCAATATCCTTTATGATGTTATTTAACACCTTTCACTCAGATATTATGTTTCCCTATCATGTTAATTACCTTACAAATATTTTTAGATCATCCCATTTTTTTTATGAATTAATCATGTTCTTCTATTAATTTTTAGAATATTTATAGGATTTAGGATCTCATTATGGTGAATAAAATGAAGATGTTTTATTTTAATTCTATCTTTTATGTATTATAAAGATAGTATTCAGAAAACAAAAGGCATCACTATCATTGTGTTGTAAGTAGTATATTTTTATTTTAAAAGTGTGTAATAATATGTGAAAAATGTTTTGGGACTCTAAATATTTTATAAGAGAATGTTATAGTTATATTTTTGGATTACTACTAGTACAATTTAGAGAGAACTATAGGGATAATTATAAGGAAAAGACTATTTATATAGATATATACATGAATTTTGGCCAAATATAATGTGAGTGTTATCCAATAATGTACACCCATGTATATATATTATAAGTAGTTTTAGATTAGGAATAGTTTTACTGAGGGGGTAATAACCCTGAAAAGGGATTGTTGAGCTAGACTGAATCATTACCAGGTTCATGAAAATGAGACATACTGCACTCTTGTTTCTAAACACTCAGGGGATATGTTTTAGAAATTCTCAATAACATTATGAACCAATTTTATAAACATACAAAATTGTTAGGTTAGAGAACCTAATAAGAAATGTTACCATATAGAACCTATATTGAAACTTACAAACTCATAAGTCAAGATATAAATATCATTTATAAATCATTATTTCTAGGTTTATATGTTTGTTCTTTTTTATGTTAACTTATTATAATCCTATTTATTTTATTCTTTTTAGGTAATGGTGGGAAATAAGATAATTCATGAAAACAAATAATGTGATGAGAAATATAAATATTTCCCTAATCACATCCTTATCTTGATTAGAAATGAAGTTACAAATCTGGTAAAAATTCCAAATTAGATATCTAAAATTATAATTAAAAACTAGAAAATTATTGAATGTCCAAACAAATTAATGAATATATGGATGAAGTATCATGGAAGTTAAAGTGTTAATGGTGAAAAAAAGATAAAATTTCCTTCATGTAAAAAATTTGGGTAGAGAAACCATGGAATATTCCTTAAAGGGAATATAATATGATTTTTGAGTGTCAAATGAGGTCATAATGTTGCTAATTTCTGAGGACTTAATTAAGAGTCTGATAAAACAAATGTAGGGAAATAAATTTAAACCTAAGGTATCATTTATAGTTCAATGTTATAGATGTGTGGTACTTGTTCATTATCCATGTGAATTCTCAAATTCAATGATTATATCATAAGGTAAAATGTTATAAAAATTATTGAAGTGTAATGATTTATTTTTATATGTTTTTGAACTCAATAATCCTGTTTCTTAATGTTTATTCAATTGTATTATGACAAAAATAATCATTAATCATGTATCGATTATTTTGGAGTACTTTTCTATAATGATTTTATAAAATATTTTGAATGGTACTAAGGACCTAAAAAAGTTGATTTAATGGTAAGGTAATAATTTATAGAAAAAATTATTTAGGAAAACATAATATTTCTGTTGTGCTTTATGTTGAGGTAATTATATATAATTAAAATTATTTTATCTTTTATAAAATGATGAGTTTGATAGATATCATTATAGGTTAAATGATGTGATCTAAAGAATAATATTTTTTCAAAGTGTTCATTCTATTCATGGGAATATTATAGTATAAATATAAATTGTAAATATTGTTATCCCAATTATTTATATATTTTTAGAGAAATGACCACAAAATATGAGTGACAACATAATTCATACAACAAGGTTGTGGGGATTGAACCCAAAAAGAAGGGTGAAAGGGTACATCACATAACAATGACCTATATGATGTAATAGTTAGTATGCAATTGTTTCTACCTAAATGTTTTAATAGATAAATAATATGTTAATTTTTGGAAAAATATTTTAAGATCAATTGAGTTTTGATATTTTCAATATTTTTGAGGTGAATAATTATATTTTGGGAAATTGCTAATTTTATTGAGGTATATATAACACTTAGGAATAACATGTGATTTAACATGATGTATTATTGGAGATGAAAAAAATTAAATCATTTAATGTTTAGGTTATTTTAGATGTATAATTATTTAGTTGTTGAATTATATAAGTAAAACGTTGGATATATTGATTTAGTATGAAGCTGTATTCATTTTGAGAATTATCTTACATATTCTAATAATTTATGGATTTTTAATGCAGAAATAAAATATGATTATCTTTAAATAATTTTTTTGGAATCATGTGCTCCATTAAGAATTAATCTTAGTGCTTCATGAATGAAAAATTAATCTTTATTACCCATTGATTTGATGAAAAGATGAGGTTGCAGTAAAAATTGAAAAAGTGATGAAACTGAACTTTTCAAGTAAGTATATTTCCTTATTTTATTTTTTAAATGGTAAAATCATCCCTCAACATTATGAAAAGGATTTAAAAAAAACATTATGCATTTTTGATAAATCAATGGTCTAATCTCTTCTAAAAAAGTAATATCGTATCTCTTAAATGAATCCTATCTCCAAATCCAAGGATCCACATCCCAATAATTTTCACCTATTTTGAAACCATATTATGTTATTACCTTTGAAATCATTCTCCCCATTTTTTAAAGGATGTTTTATTAACTATTTTTTATGATGGGGGTTTTCCAAAAAGAGTCGATTGAAAGTCCAACCCTTGGTTACTGAGCACATGTATGAATTTCAAGGATGAAATTTATTTAGGGGGGTTGAATGTGACACATTGATATTTTAATATAACACTATGATCGATAATGTTTTCAATATACACCACTCAGTTTAAATGAAGCAATATATAATATATAAATATTATTATTTAAACATGAACATTACTACCTTGCCTATAAATTTAGAGGTCAAAATTCGAATAACCAAATTTTGAAAATAAATAATGGAGGAAAAATAAAATTTACTCATAAATAAGTAATAAATTCTTGTTAAAGTATTTATAGTCCTTGAAAAGAAATTTTTCTTAGCAATTTTTTTATTTTTTAGAAAAATAATAAATTTATTTTTTTCTACATTTTTAAAAAATATTTTAAAAAAATGACTAATTTTTTTGAATCACAATATCAATAAAATATGCAGATGAATTTTTTATAATTTTCTAATAAGTTTTTCTTTTAATGAATTATGAAAATTCTAGCATTGATTGAAAATTGTATTTTCATGTAAATAATTAAAATTAAATATTTTTTGAAATGTTTTAATGTAAGATTAGTTAAATTATATAATTATTAATCAAATTTAGTAATTTTGAATCGATTTTATGTATATTATTGAAATAATTTTTTTTATACTTCTGAATATGTTGTTTTTTGGAAAATTAATTTTCATTGCATCTATGGGTTTAATTTAAAGTTAAATTCTATCACTTATTTGAACTAAATTTTTAAAAATATATTAAATTTTTTGAATTTTAATAAATACCCTTATATAATATGGTCAGGTAAATTTTAGGCCACTGTAAATCGAAAAAATTATAAAAATTAATTATCCTAGTTTAGGTAAAAATGGGATTAATAAGAGATTATACGAAAAAAAACTCAGCGATAAAATGAAATAAAAATGTTTTTAACTAATTTTGGATGTAATTATTTCTACCATATATCATCAAATGTTATATAAGGATCCCTTTTTAATACTTTTGGAATTTGAGAAATATTGGGATATATTTTTTATTTTAATAAATTTCAAGTGTGTCCTCTCCCCCAGTTATAAAAGGTCACCCAATCTCCACTCATGTTTATATCTCTAAAGTTTAATGGTTCATCAAATTATTTCCCATATACCTTTTATTAATTCCCTCCCCACATCCTAGATTCCATAGTTTTATTATGAATTAAATTCATGGAGGCTTTTGTTATAATCCAAAAGAGGTGGTTCAAATGAGAGGTATCATTTTAAACCAAGAATATTCATATTATTTATTCTTACAAACCATTAAAATATATATAAATAATTATTATAGTATATAACATTCCCAAATGTGTTATTTTGTTAATACAATTAAATAAAAGAATATTTTCTTCCATAAAATGGGAAAAACTATCATTCGTGTGTTCGGTGGACTACAACGTCATGAAACGATATAATTTGTTTTCCATCATTACACCTCTTGAATATTAAAAAAGGTGGATTTAATATTTATATTTGATATTAATAACATATTAATAATGAATGAAAATTAAAATTTCAAAACATTTCTTACCTTATAATTCGGGGGAAAATGACTACATCATTCATGTGTGTGGGGGACAACCTCCTCCCAAAGCAATGTGATACATTTTTTACTACTGCATCACATGTATGGTATATTTTCGTGTATTTAAGGAAATAATATTATATTTATGATATTTTTATTATTATAGTAAGATAAAATAACAATTACCTTATTTCAAACATGATCTTTGAAAAATGGAGACTTTTCATATGTGTATGTACGACCTATAATCTCATTGATTATAACATAATTAATATTTCATAACCATAATTCATGGACATTTTTATAAGATCAATTTACTAAAAAAAATAAAATTATTTATAGATATTTATTCTATATATGATGGAACAATTATACCTTCGATCATGATCAATGGACAGATGCCGTTTTGAAATTATGAAAACATCCTCAAAACACATGATGTGAACAAGAGTGACTATGTAATTATGTACATCACTAATATAAATTATGTAAACTATTTATGTATAAGGGATTAAACCTATATATGGTTATTAAAAAAATAACTAATTAATGTAATTTTAATATATAAGACATTAAATACATACATGAAAATGTCTGGACTTAAGGAAAGGGTTTCATCTGAAAAACATCATTCTTTGAGATATATGTTATTTTAGGATATTAATTTCATTTAAATAGAGTATATACATACCATTTACCTATTATATCATGAATAATTCACACATCATGATATTTTAAGTAACAATTAATTTACATAATTCATGGGAGTTATGATTCAAAAGTAATCATGCAATAAGGGATTACATTTCAATCTCATTTTAATAAGGATTTTTTACAATTGATTCAATATCATAGAAAATTATAGTATAATTTCTTAATAAAATTCATTTAATTTTATTATCCCCTCATTATTCGTAAAACTTTTAATCAATATTAACATTTTCATCTATTAGGTACTTCTAATGATTGATATTTTTTTAATAAAAGATGACTTCATTTCACTCTTAGGTCTAAAATTATTTTTATTCAAAATACATTTTTATAAAATTTTAATTATGTATTTATTTAAAATTCCATAAATGATTTTTAACAGAAATAGTTTCCAAATTTTGAAATTTTTATGAAGGGTTTCAAAGGAGTTTTTGATTCATTTTATGAAAGAATAATTTTAATACATTTTAAAAATAATGTTAATGTGATTTTATTAACTTATAAAACATATATAGAATTAGACACCATCATGACCACCCAATTATTTTATTCTTCCTCTAGAGGTTATCATGGTTAATTTTTTTAATGGAAATGTTTTAAATAATATTTTGGAAATTTTTATATTTTTAAGAAGATATTTCAATGTTCAAAGGGAATTTTAATCATGAAATATTCCATGAAATCATTTTTCTATAAAAAATGATAAACATTTATTTTATGTATTTATTAGAAATTATTTTTATATCTCTAACAAAAATATTATTATTTTATTTTCAGTTAGTTTTTTGGGGTAATACATTCTTTTTGTTCATTTCTCAAAAAAAATTCATTATAAAATTGTATTGGATTATGATATGGGGAATGACTATGTAACCCATTTTATTTTCATGGGTAATTCATAGGTTATGTATTAAGATTGATCTAAGTAATGTGAAACACATAAATAATCATAATTTTATGATGTGTGCAATTTGAGTTTACTCTGATTAATTGAGTAATTCTTTAGTATCATGTGAAATATTTTATGGGATTTAGGGGGAAACCTAAGACATTATGGGATTTTTTCAATCATGTGTTATTGTATAGGATTATAGAATTTACTAATGATTTTTTTATATTATATGATTCCTCCACATTTTGTATGATACCATGATCTAATGATACAATTTTCTATATGTTATAATCCCATGTGATTTCCCTTGATCCTTCTCATTTATTAGGTTAGACTATACCTTTTACTGACACATTATATTTAATTTTTCATGTTTATTCCCTTACTATGATTTTTAGCTCACCCATTTTTTCTATGTTTCCCCATGTTATCCCATACAGTTTTAAAAGTTCAATATAATTTAGGATCAATTTCTGAAGAGTATAATAATGAATTTTTATGTTTATCCTCACTTTGATGTATAATGAACATAGTATTCTAAAGACACTAGGGCTCATGATCTGTGGGTTATAATCAATAGATTTTTATTTTAAAAATCATGTAATAATACGTATAAATGAATTGAATCACGATATTTTTCCCATTATAATGCCATAATACAAATCATATATTTATAACATTTTTTTACAAAAAAAATTTAATTTCATAGAAATTTATAAAAAAAGTAACTATTGGGTATTTTGGACATGATGACTTCAAAAATATTATGTATGTTATATAAATAATTCACTAAATTTGAAATTTTACATTTGTAAATATAAATCCTTATTTACTGGAAAATACGTGTTTTTATGACAATAACAAAATTTTAATCCTTCTGAAGAGTACATTGGACTTCAATAAAATATATAAACAATTTTATATAAATATTATTTAGAAATAATATTATATGAAAATAATATTTATTATAAATTTTTTTAATTTATCTAAAAGAGTGGTAAAACCATATATTTTTCAGAAATATTGTATTGGTTCCTTTGTTACAAATCTAATTTTCATCAATTTATATATAAATATATATATATTATAGTAATTAAAATGAATTAACATGACCATTATTTTATTAAAAAATATATAAAAATTCACATTACTCTAGTGTAGATAAATTACACCTTATTACACCAGCGTAAACCCTACGGTTATGGTGTATGATCATTGTACATTCTTGGGGTAGTTCAGTGAACATGGTTTCAGACATGTCCTCAATAACCCAGGAATTATCCAGAAAATGACTTATTTCATTTTTAAGTTTTTTGAATTTTATCTTTTTCATAGTCAAGAAAAATCCCAGTGATTTCATCTCCCATAGAAAATCTAATAAATGGGATTCATAGGAAATGATCCTGCAAGTCGAGGCCATCACTTCTTCCACTTGTTTCAATTAGAACTACTCATAAAACGTAATATATAATAATATTTATTGTAAATTTTCAATGACTACATTCTCAATTATTATGATTCCTAATGATATTTTATATCCTATATTTTATATTTTATAACAGTCTAAAATAACCAAAATAGTGCACGTAATTTCTATAACTACATTCCATAATTATGTATTTATTAAAAAATAGAATTTAATTTATAAAAGTTTGGTTAATTAATGTCTAACAACTTTATATATTTCTACATCAAAAATTTTATTTCATATAATAAACAATAAGATGGGACTTATGTTTCATTTCCTATTCTGGTTCCCATTTTTCTTTCTCAAACTTCTGGTTTCACCACAATACTTTAACCAAGTGTGTTATCTTATTACAACTATATTTTTACATATATTATTATATCTTCAATAGATGTATCTCATATGATGGAAAACTATCAAAAATAAATAACTATATATTCAGTAAATGGTATGTGATTTTCTTGAATTTTCAAAAGAAGGACACATGGAACACATAATATACATTAGATAGGATAAGTGTGGGTGCTAGTCGATAGGCCAAAGCTCTGATGCGATCTGGGATCCCAAAAAGACCAATGTATCTAGGAATATGGTGTCCCTTATTCTTAAACATCCTGAATTTCTTACATAATGATTTAGGAAGGAACACCTTATCTCCAACCTAAAAATTTGAGTCTCATTGACAATTTTCCACATATCATCTATGCTGATGAATGTATTGAATATTTTTTTTGTCATATCTATTATAAAATCTTGTCTGATAAGACTATTCTCTCCAAAATAATTGTAGCATGTTTATTCCCAACACCTCTACCCATATATTTCTTATATGATTCCATTTAAATGGTAGAGTGAAAAATATTATTATATGAGAACTGCACTAAGGAAGGTGTTGATCAAAATGTCCTTATATAATTCATTAAATAATATATCAATATATCCTATAGATTATGAATAGTTTTATCAGACTAACTGTAATTCCCTAACCCTAAAATCATAGAGCTAGTGCATTATTTTAATACTTGGGCATGATTACAAGTAATCAAGTCTCAAAGTACTGATTAGTTTAGTATTCTTGAAAAATATATTACATACATGAGCTTCACAGTAAATTTTTTAACATAGAACACATCATAAATAATTCTCTTATAATTCCATTATTCTCTTAGATTAACCCTACATATCAATCATAAAACTCTACAAGACATTCGGGGAAAATAAAACATATGAAAGGGGTAAGCTCATATACTTAGTAAGGACTAAAAATATAACACAAGTTATCATATATAAACATAAACTATTAAGGAAATGTATAAAACTAAAACAAAATACTTTTAAAAATAATAATAACATAATATAGAAAGAATATATAAAATAATTCCATTTAAAAATTCACATGGATATTCTACTAGTCGAATAATCACATGTAAAATCAATAACTAATCTCATAACACAGGACTTCGTAGTGCATGAAATCATAACAACTATTTCAAGTCCTCATCCAAAGACCATACATAAATATTATGTCGAGTCCATGTGCAAAGATACTAGTTTTTATCCTGAGACATACTGATTAATAGAGGGGATAGATAGGGCCTCGCCCGCCACTTACTAATTCTAATGCATTTTTCATATGAAAAGGGTGAAACATTACATAGTCAGTAGTATTAAAACCAGCATACGAAATTTCAATACATTAACCATAAAACATGAATAATATAAAAACATTACATACACAATCAAACATATCATAACTCATTAAATAAAATGTGTATGATTTTATTATAATAAATCAATCTCATCCATGAATAATATATAATAACGTATATTGACATAAATTAAAATAATCAGTAAAATTCATGAGAGAAATATCCATATTTTTTTAAAATAATTTAAAAGACACAATATTTTAAAAGGAAGTAATTTAAAATAGATTTTATTAATCAATGTATTCAATACCACTTTGAAACTTTTTAATGTATCTATCATTTAATAATAATCATGTCTGTATAAATAAATCCTTAAAATTATTTTGAGAACATGGACATTAATTAAAAATATTTAGAAAAAAAAAATTTATACATTTAATATGATTATATAGTAAAATAGTACCTTCAATAAGACCTTAATATATGTATTTTTATTACATTATAATTAAATATGGGCATGGAGGATATATATGTCCCAATAAATACATACAAATAAATAATCACGGATAATATTTAGATTGAGGAATTAACCCTTACCTTAGGTCTGATACGCTCTGTACGAGTCCGAAATTAATGAATAATGTTTTTAATCATATTATTAACATATATCAGAAACATAGTAATATTTATGATATAATATATGATTATTTGATGACTTTATATTACCGTTTATTAATAATTCCAAGATAATGCAACATTTGGGATAATAATCCCTTTCATTATCGTACATGTTTTGAATTTTTATTTTTGATCATATTAAGTAGATATTAAATTATTTTATTCAATAATGTAAAATATTATTTATATATCATATATATTCTATTTATAAATATATATAACATATAGATAAATAAAATAGAACACACCGTTCGGGGAGACTGTAGGTCGTACATACACATGAACGTTGTTTCCGTTTTCTTATTGTATTAAATGGAAGTAAGTGAATGAAATATATATATATATATATAATAATATTATAATTAATATGTAATATATTTCATACTTATTAATAATATTTATTCTAATTGTATGGTGAATGTGCAAGATGAGTCTTATCCTGTCGTGGAGACGGTAAGTCGTACGTAAACACGAGCGACGATATCATTTCCTTAATGGTTAAATGGTATGAAATTGGATAGAATATGAATTTAGAAAAAACAATATCATATTATGTTTATTATTTAAATCCATTATATTCATCTTTATATCAATATAAATAAAGCGTAAAATAAGATCAATTTACACCATGGTGTGGATATGGTAAGCAGTATGTAAGTAGGCAAGGTGATATTATTTTTCAAAGGATGGATAAAAAGATGAATATAGTTGTGAAATGATTATAATAACATCTCTGTATATATATGGTACCTTATTTATTAATTTTATATGTAAAAATCATAAAAATAGGAAGTATAAGAAGAAAATAACTTTAAATGAATGGATAAAATGATTACCTCTTCTTCAGGTGCCTCCTTTTGGTTCTCACAAAAGGACTCCAGATGTTGGTTTTATGCCCAAAGGTTGGCCAACTGGATGAATTGAGGGATGTTGGGAGGTGAAATGGGATGGGTTAGGAAGAACAAACAGTATTTATAGGTGTGAGTTGAAGAAAAAGGTAGTTGTCCTTCTATAAGATAGCTGAGGGGCACTTTAGGAAAAATCTTGAAATATTAATTTATTATAAAATTATTTTCTACTTATAAAAGCTCTAAATAAATTTATTTCTAGGATAATATGATTAGGGGTCTAATTAATCTCATGAAATAGTTTTTAGACATATTTAGGTCATAAAATAAACCATATATTTTTTATTTATACCTTAGTTGGATAGTTTAACTCATATCGTGTCTTCGTATATTTTGAAACTATAAGGTTAATATTGTTACTATAAAATGCCAAAAAAACCAAATTAGATCATTAAAAAAATATGTAACATTATATAAGTAATTTATCCTAATAATAAATATTTAATACTATTATATCCTTTAATAAAATTGTATTTGTTTTATAAAATCATTTATGTCAATTTTGATACTATTTAGTAATTGATTTCTTGTCAAAGTAATAACTACTTTATTACTTCCAAAATAGGTGTTAAATCAAATATAGTATATCAATATAATCCAAATAATTTTTTTATCGAAAAAAGAGGAAAAAATTTCAATTATTTTAATATTTATTATATCATTTATTTGAATCAATCATTAATAAGGTAATCATAATATCACCATTTTGACGACAAAAATTATTTATTTAATTTTAAAAAATTATAATTAAAATAACATGATTTAGGAAATATTTTTATATTTCTAATGACTCTTTATACTCAAATATAATATTTATATAACAATATATTGAAATTATTTTAGTGAAAGATACATGTTTTTGTTATATTTATTTTTACATTAAATTAAACCTTATAACATGTAATTGTCACACCCAAGTATCTCCAAGTGGTCCAAAAAAACCAAGGATTTCCATGGTCAGAAAATATATCATAAAATAAGATTAGTACACGTGTTAAGGTAGTATTTTAATATTATAATATTACTTTTATCCTTATTTACAAGATTTACCTTTTAACACTGGTAAATAATAATACTTAATGAATTTACTATTCATAATGTACAAAAATAAAAGTCACATATTTACATAATTTATAAATTATGATTACAAATATGGAATCAATTTTTCCAAATTGAAAATACATAATTGGATAAAATTATTTTAAAATTAAATTTCGTTGTCAGAACCAGAAGGCGGGTTTTTATGAAAATAAACCTATCCAAATATTGACATGTGTTTTTATTCAATTTAAATATGAAATTACATAAAATGACATAAATTATAAAAAATGATAAAAATATAATATAATTATACTTTGAAACCAATAAAATATTTAATTTAACACAATAAATTATTTTGATTAAAGAATGTTTTTTCAATTAAAATTTAGTATTCTTCACTATTCACCAAAATATGAATGTTATCAGAAAAGTACCAAAAATTTATCCAAAATTATATTTTTTGTACCACTTATAAAGGAGAATTTAATTTAGTCCAATTAATTATATAAAATATTCAATTATTTTATAAAAAACAGTTCTCCATTAAAAGATAGAAAAACTGCATTTTTGAAAAATACTTCTTTTACCTAAATTTTTTATTATTTTTTAATATTCTGTATAAGAAACAAATAATTGAATGTTAAAAATATATGGAATATATATTAAATTCATGATGTGGTTAATTATATTGAAAACTAGTTTTGAAATGCCTATTTTAATAGGTCATGGTGCGCTCGAACTCGTTGTTGCATGTAGCATAAGATATTAAATTATTAAGAAGAATCATACTATAAAAGATTGGGGTGTTACATTATCCCCTAAATAAATAAATTATGGCCTCACAATTTAAACAACGGATTTAAATCTAGGGTTTCCAAATTTCTAAATATCTTATTTGAGACCTTCATAAAAATGGATTAATGAGACCACTATTTTAAAATAAAGAAATGTAAGTTTGAAGGTTATAGGAAATAACACATACTAGGGCTCCATGTAGGAATACATGTAGATTAATGTGAAATCTAACCAGCATGTTTTTATGGAGAGTGATAGAAAATATTATGTGAAGGAATTTAACAATTTTAAAGCCATATATTTGTGATGATCCATGGGACCATTTCATTCATAAAAAAAGAATGTATTATGAATTTTTTTTCAAGATCCATTCCCAAAAGTTAATGAACATGAGAAAAAAATACTTACTTGATTTCAGTACAATCTCATTGTTGGTCATGCCTAAAACAATTTCTACTCCATCTCTTATTAAAGGAAACAAAGTGAAATTTTTAATTTCTAAATTTCTGGAAAATCATGCGATCCATAAATAGAATGATAGGTCATTCCATTTGTCTCAAAAACAATTTAGAATAGGTTATCTAATATGCATAAGCCCACCTATATAGATATAATACATTAATCAAACAAACTTCAACTAGAGTATAAATTATAATATTCATAAATTGATAACCTTAAAATACTTCTAAAAATATTAAAATCTAAAACTTTAGAAATAGTTGAACTAAATTCGCATATAATTTATCTTCCATATCTCATAGGGATGTTCATGGTTGTCATCTTTGAAACATGTTAAAACCTTTATAATGTAGTCTCTTGAGTCATGGTAACAACCTGAATTATCTTATATCCTTATTGAAAACATGCATATTTCTTTGTTCAAAAACATAATGGATTATTCCTTAACACCCAAAATGTTTTACACTTCAGTGATGATAGCATAATCTTCTTGTTGACAAATCCATAATTAGTTCTCAAGAAACTATCATCATCCAAATTACTCATTCAAATCCAACATATCCTTTTCCAAAAATCATTACATAACATAAGGAACATATTAAGGGTTATGTTTACCTTAATCATAGTTGGTGGGAGAATTCTGAAAATGATGGAGTCCTTCAAGAACGCACCTCAAGCACCACCGGTGTTTTCAAAATTTGTACTCGTTTGCGCATTCCCTCCCTAGCTCATTTTCAGCTCTTTGCAACTCTCTCATTTTCCCTGGGCGTGCTGCATCTCCCTTGTTTCCCCCAACTCCATTGGTTTCATCATGCCCGCCCCTTAACCTCCTTATTCTCATCCCTCTCTGGTATTTCTTCCCCTCCTACCGCTAATTCCTTGATTCCCCCTAGGTTCCCTAGCCCGGTTCCTTCAAAGATGTCTTATGCCATCGGTTTCTCCCTCCGTCATGCTTCTATGAGGTTTTTGTGGCTTCTTTGATGGTCTCGCGGCTAGATGACTATCTTTCACTAGTTTTACTGGTAGAAACCGTGGTGGAGGTAGAAGGGTTCTTGAAGTGCGCTTTGGTTCCTTATTTTGGGGCCGCTAAACCACCTCTCAAGATATTTTATCACTTAATCTTCTCTTGGAGCCTCGGCTATCCTCCTCAGATCTCTATGCTTCATCGAAACTCCTTATGCGTCATCCTAGAATTATAGTATGATTTTTTTTGATAATTGGTTCACCCCCCCCCCCCCCGCTCCTTCAGCAGATGGAGATTTAGCCTATTGAGATGGTCGCTAGATGCCCACATGGGCAAGGAGGGCCCATTGGCTGCGGTGTGGATCATCCTCTCGAGCCTCCCTCTCCCTTTTCTAAATGGTGGCCTTCTAAAGGATGTCTGAAACACATGTCAATTATTCTTTTGAGCGGCTAAACACTCCTTTCTTCTGCGCACCTAGGGTTTCTTCATGGGATTAGCCTCCTCCCTTCCTCCGACGTGTCTCGGCGGTTCTGCATCAGCCTCATCTGGATATTCTTTTCAGAGGTGGCATGGCTCGGCGGTAGTGTGTTATGGTTCCTGTCTCTGAGGTGGTATATCAGAGTCGACATCAGTGTGTTTCTGATGTGGCTCGGGCTTCTATGGATATCTTGGATTGGAAGCAATGTGACTCGGCGATGACTCCTCTGGTCTGGCTCGGCTTGGAGATGGCGTAACATGGTAGGATTTTCTGGTCTCAGCATCTGTTTCCGGTGGTTTGCTCTTGGCATGGCATCTGTGTGCAATATCTTTCTGGACAAGGTCTTTTTTTGGCTTCTGTGCGCTCAGTCATGGCTTGGTGAGGGTGTCCAGACTTGGGATCTAATATTGGGTGCCTTCTAGATTCTGGTTTGGTCCGGTGTGGATTGTATCATGATTCAATGCGGCTCAAAGGGAGAAGGTTTGGTTTCAGTTTTTCTGATTTGATTTGATTCGGATGCACCGTTGGTGTTCTTGTGGTGGTGTTGTCTCCAGAGGAGTCCTTTTCCCCCACTGGTTCTTTCCGCCTCATAGAGTTTGACATATTTGGAAGCCGGAGTGGGTTCTTATGAGGCTTTATTCTAATCTTCTCCAGCCCATGGCGGCGTTTCCAATATAGTCCACCTCGGATCCCCTCAATGGTGATGCTCCATCGATGTGCTTTTGGAACTTCCAGTCCTGGGTAACGAAGATTTGACATCTTTCTATTTGGTTTTTCCTCTTTTTTGGGTTGCTGAATATGTGTTCAAAGGGTTCCTTGTGGTCGTGATGAGGATATTCTGGTTTCAAGTCCACTGGGGATTGATGCCGGAGACTTCTTCATGGCTCTACCCATTTGTTTATTTCTGACTACTGATGGTGATTTGGAACTCTTGCATTTGAATATTCAAGAATTTTGATGTGTTTGGTGGAGTTTTTTTTGTTTGTTTGTTTGGATCTTGGTGGTGGGAAGTTAGTGTAGTTAGACTCGATCACTTGGAATATGCCCAGAGGAGGATTTGGAAATGGGGGTTCATCCTTGTAATGGATTTAGAACATGGTTGTTTGAGATGGTATGGTGTCAGCCATCAGATCAGGCCTGTGCTTTGACACAGGAAACTTGCTTTCTGACTAGCCTTGCAACGTTGGAGGGCTTCATAAATTTTTTATGTTTGGAGGGGCTACTCTGGTATTCAATAAAGTTTTTCACTCTTTTTTTTCTTTGAGGTGTGATTTTACATTGTCCATGAAGTCCATTGGGTTTCCCCCTTATTCCCTTAAAAGGGGGCATTATCAATATTAAAATAATTTGAAGGCCTTTAGGCTATTGGATGTATGGATCCCAAGGATGTTAGAGACACCCACTACTATAAAAACGACCTATCAGCGCTAAAAAAAGGGCTTTAACAACGCTAAAAAAGCAATGTAAATCTTAGTGCTAATATAGGGGGGGTCCCTTTTATCAGCGCTCCAAAAAGTGCTGATAAAGTCCTCTTTTATCAGCGCTAAAACAAAGTGCTGATAACAGACCACTTTATCAGCAATTTATTTTAGCGCTGATAAAATGGGCCTTTATCATCACATTTTTTAGCACTGATAAAGGTCAAAAAAATTAAAAAAAATTATAAATAATGTGGGGAGTGATTTTATCAGCGCTCCAGACCCCCTTTATCCGCACTAGGAGGTCTCCAGTGCGCTGCCCTTCCCGCACATCCTCATACGCGGACACCCCCTTCGCTTCCACCTAAACTCGAACCCAGGACCTCCCCCCTTTCGTGGCTATACCTTTACAACTAATCCATTTCATCTTGTTCTCTATTTAATGATACATCTATATATATATATAGTTATTTTTTATACATATATTGATATAGATTCATATTAATATAAAAATATTTTTTCATATATTAGTATATATATATATATCAATTCTTATATTGATATATATATATATATATTGTTTGTTATAATTTTTTATATGTATATTTATTTGTATATTAATATATACATATAAGATTATTTTTAAATACATTTATGAGAAAATATATTTCTTATGTGTGTTTATAAATAAATACATAAATACATACATACATAGATATATACATCACATAGACACACACAGAGAGACACACACACACAAGCACATATATATTTACAAATAAATATATATATATATATGTGTGTGTGTATTTGAAAAGCCATAGAATGTACTTATAAGATTATTTATAAATACATTTATGAAAAAATATGTTTTTGATGTGTGTTTATTTGTAAATAAATAAATACATACATATATACATATATACAACATAGAGACACACACATAAACACTCAGTCACACACAAACACATATATATTTACAAATAAATACATATATATGTGTATTTGAAAAGCCATAGAATGCTAAAACGACCATAAAAAATAATCTAGAATCCCATTTCAACACCACAACCAGTCAAATCAAAGAAAATAAAATAATATTCGATATGATATGTGGTACAAGCCTAACGGAAATCCGGATCAAAAGTTATACTTGTTTGAATATTAAAAAATTGGGGTATCCCGACTAAAAAAATGTTTTTGAGGCCTTATGGTCCTTTTCTGGGCTTGAAAAATGTGACAGAGGATTTTCCAGGATCACTATCATGTAGAGCTCGTCACAGGCTTCGATTTTATATGCTTTAGCACTCAAATAGACACCCAGATCCAAAGTTATGGCCGTTTAAAGTGTGAGTTACATTTTCAACATATTTTAGATCTTTTATTAATTTTTTTGATTTTCTTTGTCCTCAAATTGTTATTAAATGATGTTTAATAGATAATAATTTGAAAATTATTAATTAATAATATTTTTTAAAAATATTTTGAAGCCATTTTCACTAAATTTATTATATATTAAATGTAATAGTCTATTTATACGTATCTATAACATATTTAAAAAATATATATTGTATTTATGTCAATATAAATATATTTATATAAAAAAATATTATTTTTCATGAAAAATTTATTTTTTAAACATAACATTTATTAGTTCTTAAGAAAAGTTCTGATAAATCCCCCATTTATCAACGCGACTAAATGAAGCGTTGATAACGGGGTCCCCTTTATCAACGCTAAAATAATTTATGTTATAGGGGGCCTTTATCAGCGCTAAAAAAGCGCTGATATATGTGATGCGCATCCATTGCCCTTTTCTGTTGTAGTGACCCTTAGTGGCTTCCAATTCTTAGACTCTCGGACCAACAACTATGAGGATGCGTCGATGGCTTTCATTTGCGTGGAGGTCGATCCCTCCCCTCCCCTTCTGGAAAAACAGAATCTTTGAGTGAATGACACTTTTAGCTAAAGTCAGAAACTTTTATACCCCGTCATCCCTAGATTATTCTCCCACTTTCTATTGCAAGGCCACTCCATACAAGTGTTTAGAGGTCACTTTTCCGGTGCCCGACGCCATCCCTGGGATTCAGGGGCCTCATCCATACCAGAACCTCATCTTGAAGCTGCTTCATTACCATCTTCCAAGCCTTCAAATTCCTTGTTGCTTCCTCCACATGCCTCCTCAACTCATGTCCCGGTTCGGCCTTCCCCTCTTCCCTTCGATGGATCCTTCATTTCCTAGGTGAATTTTTTCTTCCCTGTCCCCAAGTGTTTATCAGGCACTCTTTTGGGATGTATTTCTCCATTAAATTCTGGATCTATGGTTGCCCCAACTCTCTTTGTGGGATCCTGTTAGCTCCTCCACCCACCCTCCTCTCCTGATAACCAGGACATGACCTCCACTCCCATAGCCCTGCCCTGCATCTCCCTTGCAGTGATTTTATTTCCTCAACTCGAGCCTCTACCCCTTCAGAGTGTCAGTCCAGGTGGGTGTACGACCCTGTTTCAGATCTCTAGACTCTGCTTGTGTCTTCAACATCCCTCGATGGCACCCACTCCCAATGATCCTGTCCCTATCTGTATTCTGTCCAATAAGGATTATATTCAACTTAAATCCTCTACATCATACCCTAATTATGCCTCACCCAAGATGTCTCCCTCAACTGTAGGTGTCTGTACCCGCTCTAAATCCAGGATCCTCAAGAAGAACGCATCTGCCTTTTTCAAGAAGGCCTTCAGTTTTGGGGCTAGTGCGAGGACTCTATCCTACAAATTATTCCAATCGTAATATTGAATTCTCAGGGTCTTAGGGCCCAAGAAAAAACAGATTACCTCACCTCAGATGATCATAAGGAGAAAGTTGACCTTGTACCTATTCTAGAGCCCAAACTCACCTCTTTAATGATCAGTTTCTTCCCTTTGAAAATCAGAAATCAAGGGTCCTTGCATGTTGACCCCTCTAACCATCATGATTGGATCTTATGGATAATCAACCTTTACATCGACTAGCTGCAGGCCGCGATCCAGTTCATCACAAAAAAGGCAACCAAGGGGGACACTGTTTTCTTCATGATAGTTGAGTTTGGTAGCTGTGACATATATTTAAGTACAGATCTCTGGAGGGACCTCAGTGATTTTGTTCCAGTCAATATCCCTTGGATTGTTTGGGTAACAGCAATTTCGTAGAAAATCTGTTGGAATGAAAGGGCATACATCCCTTTTTGAGGAAAGCTAGCATGGAGTTATTCCAATTCCAAGCTGATAATGGGCTCTCAGATCTTGGTTTATCAGGAGACCACTACACCTGGTGCAACAATGAAAGATTCTCTCACCGTTTTTGGACCTGATTAGACAGGTTCCTAGCCAACCTTCAAGCCACTACTTTGTTATCCAATGTAAGAGTGGCTCATCTAGTCCGATGTCTCTCAAATTACTCCCCTATACTAGTTTTCATATATACTATCAGAAATATTTCAGACCGTTTCCGGTTTCTGAAATAGTGGGTCACTTCCCCTGGGTATCACTCCCTGGTTAATGGCATCAAGAATGAGGCCCCCAAGGGTACTCATGGGTGGATATTCACAATAAGCTCCGCTGGTTAAAACCACATCTTTAGGGGTGGAGGAAGGATCTACCCTTCACAACAGTGATGGGGAACACAACATGTAATAATTTAGTATTCTGGAAGAAATTCACTAGGAGGATTGGGAAAATCAACTCTCTTAAGTTCTTTCTTGCAATAAATAGATCTTGGCGGAAATGCTTCTGAGATAGGAAATAATGGAAGGGGACCTTTATTGAGTCCAGTGGCTCAAAGAGGGAGACAAGAACACCACGTATTTTCATGCTTGCATAAAAGAGAATAAGTGACCACCCAAACCTAATTTACTTAATGAGGAAGGTTCTTATTCTGATGAATTCGATGTTTTGTGGGCCCATGCTATCACCTTCTTCAAAAATTTTCCCACGGGTCCAAATCCTCTGATGATTAGTGGCTCTCTGAGTGATTTCACTTGTTTCTTTGACGTGATTCCCATAGTCTTATCTGACCAGGAAAATGTGGGGCTTAGTTCTATTACTGAAGAGGAAGAATTCCATGATTCCATGTTGAGCTTGAGACCAGCCAGTGCTTTGGAACCTGATGGAATCCCGGGTGCATTTAATAGGGCCTCGTGGGAAGTGGCGGAGGATGAAATTGTCTCAGTTTTCCAAGATTTATTTTGAGGGGGAATCCTTCCAAAGGTTTATTATACACCCTCTGTTGGGATTATTTCCAAAATAATAAACCCATCCTTTGTTTTTCACCACTGTCTGCTGAGCCTCTGCAACTTCCGTTAAAATTTTTTGGCCATTGTGATGAACTCCCGCCTCTATGTAAATCTACATCGGTGGATTTCATTGGAGCCACACTGTTTTTTAAAAGGCATCTCAATCCATGGATCTATTATTCTCCCCCAAGAGATACTCAAAGATATGAATATTATGTTTTGTATATCCAATGCTGCCATTAAGCTAGGCATGCACAAGGCTTATGATCGGGTGGATGAGAGCTTCATCATCAAGACACTGGTATGTATGGGCCTTGACTACAGAAATACTGATCACCTATTTCAGTTTTTCAGTGCCTCATGGAGGATTCTTACTACTTTGGGGAAGTCTGATGGGTTCATTAAATCCACTCGTGGGCTCGGGCAGGGAGACCTGATCTCTCCAAGTCTTTTTGTTCTCCCCTAGGACATTATCAGTCACCACCTAAACAGAAAGATCAAAATTGGGGATATGATTCTGTTTAAAAGAAGCATTCAAGCAAAACCCATTTCCAAACTGATGTTCGAATACAATATTCTTATATTAAGTAATCTAGGGATGATGTCAATTAAGATACATTAGATGCTTCGGAAATATTATTCCCACTGGAGAGGACAGGTGGTCAGTAAAGAAAAAATCACTTTCTATATCTCAATTTTTTTCTGCAACCTGGACCTTGGATGTCCAGATTTCCCTCAACATGTACAGAGGCATCTTCCCCATGATGTCGAAGGCACTCTGTCCCCAGGTAGACTTCACATAAAACACTTAAAGTTTCTATCCTACAAGATTATTGATCGCATTATCAACTAGAAGAACAAATATCCATCTTTTGGAGGTCGAATTGCTCTCATCAATAGAGTGATTATTTCAACCCCTATGCATGTTCTTTCATCGGTCAAATTCTTATAGGGGTGATCTGAAACATCAAAAAGATCCAGGATGCATTCATCTGAGACCCTGTTTTCAAAAGAAAACGTCACTGGGTATCTTGGAGAATGGTGGATCTTCAGGTCAGGGAAGGTTGTATCAACGTCTGCTCACTCGAATCCACTTCCCTTTGTATGCGTGAGAAATTCTCCAAGGAGATCTTGGATTAGTGCACAATGTAAGTTATTGACAAGAAATCCTTTAATTTCTGTAATCCCTCATCAAATGGTAGCCATGGTTTTCCACTATGGTCTTCCATTCGAACCTTTATTGTTAGCCTATAACCGCACTCCCATTGGATCATGGGGCATGGAGAGATCTCGTTCTGGCGCAATAATTAGGAAGGAGAGGCCACTGGGTTTTTGAGATGCCCTCCTCCCAAAATCTCTTTCAGAGAATCCAAATGCTACCTAATATTCACAAATACAGTGTTGGATGCTAAAAAACAAAGCACATTCATACTAATTGATATCTCTTCTGATCCAGAATACTGTATATATTCACCTTCCTCCACAGGGTTCTTCTCCTCCAAGGACTTCCGAAACATCCTCCCCTAATAAGAACCAACGAATGAATGGGATGAAATCCACTGGCCCAAGTCCCTTACCTTGAAATATAACTTTATTTCATGGAGAATCTGAAACATATACATTCCTACGGATGAAAATATCAAACGCTGTGGTATTTCTCTGGCGTCTTGGTGCCCCTATTGCAGGAACAACATAGAAGAGTCTGCAAATTAACTGCTCCTTTGGGGAGACTGGGCAAGTGGTATATGGAGTTCCCTTGGTGGTTTCACGGCCTACTTTTCACCCAGTGTGGTTGATTTTTCATTTTTGGAGAGGTGGTTTCACAGTTTGGGAGACAAGGGCCCCGAAAAAGAGGCTTGGACCATAAACCTTCATGCTGGGATTTAGACCTTGTACCATGCTCATAACAAGTCGAGACACGATGGAGTTCCCTCCTCAATTAGTGCCACTATCACCAAAACAAAAAAACATACTCTTAGACATTGATTGTATCTTGAAGAACTGGTGAGATTTTCCATCCCTTTGATTTCTCCAAATTAGCTCCCATGTCACCCATCAAAGCTCCACCTTTGACACAGGTCAATTGGACTGATGGGTTACACCCACCAGAGGTATAGAATTGAATTCTAACGGTTCTTATTGTTCAGGGGTTCTCTTTGGTGGATGTATGGTTCGTGATAACAAAGGGTCGGTTGTCCTCTATTTCTCTTCTTGCCTTGGTGGTAGGTCCTCCATCTGAGAAGAGGCCAAAGCCATTTTTCTGGGAATGTGTTTTTGTCATTAGAAGGCCATCGACTTATCAAAAGTTGAAACTGACTCCAAAATACTCTACAATTCCATTCTTGGTCTTAGTCACACCCCTCGTCATTTTCCTACTTAGTCAGAAAGTTCAGAAACATTCTCATTTGAAACACCATAGTGTTACACAAGTGGTGAGAAGGGAATCAAGTTGTAGATTGATGTGCTTCCCTAGATTTCCCTAGCCCCGACCCCCTTTTCCTCTATAATTTTAGGTCCTTGAAACCTGAAGGGGTTAATTTTATTTGATGGGATTCCCTTAGTCTTCCTTACATCAGACCCACATGATCCATGATTGCTTGTGCCCAGTGTGCCTCTTACTTTGAATAAAAAATTACTTGATGATGATTATCTTTACCTTAATCATTTGTTCTCCAAATTAAATCTTACCACTAAATGAGTTTTCATTTCTATTATTACTACTTAACATATTCTTGAAAATCCTTAGTGAAAAACATAAACTGAATACTCCATATATAATTCACTATTCACATTTTCTGGATCCAAATACATAAATAATTTAATCCTTCCAACTTAATGGTTGGAATGGACTAGGTCCTTCCTTGGTATAGATTTGGATTGTTATGTATGGGAATTGAGTTGGTTAATTTCCAGGATTTCCAGAGATGAGACATTGAACTCCATAATAATTGGTCACTTTATAACCCTTTTCCCCACAAAGAAAACATCTTCCCTTCCATTTGAGGCATTCCTCAAGCTTCATCATCCCTTCCTCTAGACCCGTAGAAAGATAAATATTCATTCTTCTATACTTATTCAAATTTAAAAATTTATAAATTTTTATCTTCCTCTTACGCAATGTGTTAAGAAATTCATCATAGATTACATTATTAATCATATATCATGATAACTAATTCGATACAATCACAATATCTTTCTCTCCAGTCATTATCCAATTTTGTTGCTCAAAATCACCGAATTTTCCAACAAACTCAATATTAATCCAATTCATTCTAGTTTCAACCATTTACATAGAACAAAATTCACTGGGTGATAAACACATCTCATTGAATAAAAACATATAATAAAGGGAAGGTGCCTTCAATATATAACATCCTTGGTTTAATCCTAGGTTATCTATGATCATTACCAAAATGATAGTGGGTTCTTCTATACTTATCATCAAAGTCTATCTTAGGGTTATGATCCCACACCTAATTTTTCTAAATCGATTACCAAGGATACTGCTAAACGTCCACTAATACCAACTATAATTCCTCGACCCTAGAAGCCCATATCCTATGAATTATTTTAGTACATTGGCATGATTACAAGTAATAAAGTTCCCATGGACCGATCAATTTTGTAGTCATTGAAAATAGATTACATACATGAAATTTACATTACAATTTTTAACATTAAACTCATTATAAATAATCCTTTTAGAATTATATTATTCCCATATTCTAACCAATAATATCAATCATAAAACTCTTCTTGTAATCCTAGGAAAATAAAACATAAGACCAGGATGGGATAATATGCTCAATAATGATAAACAATATAGTGGAAGATATCATAAATAGGTATGATGTTTTAAGGAAAGGTATAAACTAAAAATAATTTTTTTAAACATAATATTTTAATTATGATCTAGTAAAAGATTACATTCACTAAAAGCTTAAAATATTCTTTTTGATAACATTATTTTTGAAACATGGTGGTGTATGATAAATTTTTCCATGTAACTATTTACACATAAACAATCATGGATGATAATGAGACTGAGGAATTAACTATTACCTTAGGTCTGATACTCTCCATACGTATCCGAAAATCCTGTATAATATTTTTTAAAATATTATTAACTTATATCAAAATAATAATAAAATTTATGAAAACATATATGATTCTTTTAAGACTTTATATTAACCTTTTTTTAATAATTCCCACTTAATATAACATTTCAAGTAAAAATTGCTTTCATTATCATACGTGTTTGACTTGTTATTTTTGATCGTATTAACTAGATCATTAATTACATAATTATAGAATGTATAATTTGATTTATATATTATATATATTCTATATATAAATATATATAATAGATATATAAATAAAATGGAATACATTGTTCATGGAGATAGTAGGTCGTACGTACACATGCCGGTTGATATCGTTTTCTTATCGTATTGAATGGAAGTTTGTGAATGAATAATATGTATATATATATATATCATACCAGTAAAATTATTATGTCATATATTTTATACTTCATATTAATATTTATTCTTATAACCATTCCTGGATGGTGAACTTGGAAAATGAGTCTCATCGCGTTGTGGAGACGGTAATCCGTACAGATGCACGAGCGACGATATCATTTCCTCAATGGATTAATAGTATGGAATTGAATGGAATATGAATTTTATTGAAACATTATAATGTTATATTTATTATTTACATCCATTTTATTCATATTTAGACATATATAATTAAATTTTACATGAAAAAAAATTACCCAACATCGTGGAAACGATAAGCCGTATATACACATGCATGGTGAAATTATTATTCATATGATTGATAAAATGATGATAATAGTTATAAAATGATTATAATAAAATATTAGTATATGTATCATACTGGATTAATTACTTTGGTATGGAAACAACATAGAAATACGAAGTATAAGAAAAAAAAGAACTTTGAATGAAGGGATAAAATGATTACCTATTCTTCATGTGTCTCTTATTGATTTTCACAAAAGGACTTGTTATGTGGGTTTTAGGACAGAAGGGTTTCCAATAAAATGAAGTGAGGGAATTTTCTAGGAGAAATTCTCTAGGTTTTTCCAAACCAAAAGGCTTTAGTGGCATAATTTAATGAGAAAGGTAATGTTCTAATTTATAAGGGAGGTGAGGGGCACTTTAGAAGAAATCGTGAAATATTAAATTATCATAAAATAGTTTTCAGTTTATAATAGCCCAAAATTGATTTATTTAGAGTATTATATTATGATGAATCTAAATTCTCTCATCCAATAGGTTTTATATATGTATAGGTTATATAATTAACATTATCTTTTAGATTTAACCTGAAGTTAAATAGTTTGAATCCTACCATGTCTTCTTATATTTTGACAATATATGGTTGATATAGTTTCTATAAAAGTGGAAAATAACCATAATTGGATCAATAATTAAATTTTTACCAGTATATAAGTCATTTTTCTGAATATTAAATTTTAAAGGACTGTTATATCATTTAATAAAATAGTATTTGTTTTAAAAACTCATTTAAGTCAATTTTGACAGTAATTAGTATTTTGTTTCTGTTAAAAACATTACAACTTTAATAATTAGAAGAAAAGGTTTTTAATAAAATATAATATTTAAATATAATCCATAAAATTATTGGACGACATAAAAATGTTCAAATTACAGTTATTATAATATTTATAATATCATTTCTTCGAATCTTTCATTAATAATGAAATCAGTCAATCATTATTTTGTCATAAATTGATAAATTTATTTAATATCTAAAAATTATAATTAAAATACCATGATATAGGAAATATTTTACTCTTTCTAATTACTATTTATAGTCAACGATATCAGTAATATAACACTATATTAAATTTGATTTAGTAAAAGATGCATGTTTACGTTATACTTCTCTTTACATAATATTAATTCTTATAACATGTCATTATCACACCCAAGTTTCTCCATGGGGTCCAAAAATACACCCAATATGACCTTGTTACGAAAATATATCATCCAATTGGATTAGGACACATGTTAGGGTAGTTTTATATTATTATAATATTATTTTTAACCCTTATATACTATATTTACCCTTTAACCATGATAAATAAAAATAATTACTAAAGTTACTATTCATAATGTTCAAAAATAAAAGGTAAAAATTGAAACAATACGACCTTCCAATTTAAAATATGGAATTAATTTTTCCAAATTAAAAACACATAATTATATGAAATTAATTTAAAATTAATTTTTATTGTCAAAACCTAAAAGCGGGGTTTTAATAAGTTAAAACCATCAAAAGATTGAGATGTGTTGAAGTTCAATTTAAATTTGAAATTAAATCCAATTAAAATAATTATATTAAATGATAATAATATAATCTAATAATAATTTAAAACCACTCAAATGTATATTTTATCACTGTAAATTATTTTTATTAAAAAAGATTTTTTCAATTAAAATGTAGTATTTTTTGTATTATTCATCAAAATATGAATGTTTGCATAAAAGTAACAAAAATTTATCCTAAATAAATTTATTATGTCACACAAATTAATATGAATTTAATTTCATCATATTAAATATATAAAGGTGTCAAATTTTGTATTTAAAAATGGTTTTCCATTAAATGGCAGAAAAAACTACATTTTTGAAAAATACTATTTTTTTCCAAAAAAAATGAATTTGTCATTATATTATCTATAAGAAACAACTAATATTAATTATAAAATAATATTTTATATATATAAAATTCCAAATTTGGTTGATAATATTCATAACATTTTTTTAAACGACTAGTTTGATAGGTCACGGTTCCCTTGAACGTGGTGTTGCATGTAGTGCAAGATATTGAATTATCAAGAAGAAGCATATTGTGGAAGATTTGGGTGTTACAATGCCCATATATATAAGGGTGATTAGTTGTTCTAATTATCATATTTGTATCCGAATCATACAAATATCATTTTCATGACATCTAGTTCAACTACATTTCTTGATCAGATACCCTGGAGAGTGGTCTTCCATGCAGTCCTACGACTTCAAATTTGTATATCATAGTGACCTGGTTAAGAGAAAAATCTTCCTTTAGGAAAATTACTGAACTAACACTGTATGGTGATCAGAAACAATCCATATGGTGTTATTAACATTATATTTATTAGACTTTTCAACAATAAAATCTTTATTTATGTTTTCCCATTTTCATACTTATATGATAAATGGTTGCATCATAGCATAAAAATTATGTCATTCAACCTTGATTTATTGGAATACCATGTATCAAGATATAAATTTTGCAATATCCCACTCCATATTACCCCACAAATAGTTTTTATTAATATTTCTATAAATCATAGTGATTTCAGGATTAACAGAGAAAAATTAGATATAAAAATTATCTAGAAGTATCACTTTAGATCTATTTTTTATGGGACACATATCAGAGTTCCAAACAATATAACTATATAATTTGTAAAGTTAAACACTCAAATATTCACTAAATTTCTCTATATATCCTCATCATGTCTTTGGTAATCATTGATCCATTCATTTTTTATAATTTTATTCCTTGGGCCAAATGACCAAGGCTTAATTATTATTAAAAGAAATATTCCAGGATTCTAAAATACAAGATCATATAATAATATTTTTCATGAAAGGAAATAAGAGTAGCAGGGAGGTCTTCGAACCAGCTGATGTCGTGATTTACTACCATTTGGAAAAGCCATCATCAACAATGTTTTCCTCTCAATAAACATGTGAGATGATATAGTTATGTTTGATAAGTGAATGATGGAATTCCATCCAATAGTTAGTAATCTGCCAAGAAAGATGTGTTATGCCATTCCAAATCGCTTGCATGATGTTTGGTGACTCACATTCAATCCATAGTTTGTTACAACCAAAGAACTTTACAAATGTAATAGCATGTATCAAACTAATCATGTTAGCTTCAAGGGAGGTGGAAATACCATTACTACCCATGAAACATCTAAGGATCTGACCAATGTGAATCTTGAAGACAACACCAAATCCTAGAGGGCTAAGATTACCTTTGGAGTTGCCATCAATATTGATTTTGATCCATATAGGGAGAGGCACTCCCAAGAACACCTCTAGAGTGGGATGCCGTTGATATAAATTTCCATTAATCTTTAGACATCTTAGGAATATATAATCATGTACGCTATTGTGGTAATGTCATTTCTACATCAAAGTAGCATCATGAATGGAAATGAGGATTCGCATCCGATCTGAATTTTGATTTTGTGAGTAATTGTTATGTAAAATAGAAATCTAATCATACCAGATCACATTGTGGAGCTCAGAAACTAAAGAGAGGAAAAGGTATTTGATTTGTGGAGAGGCATCCATTTATGCACATTTAATTAGTTCAGATTTGATGGAGTCAAAACTAAACCATCTACTGTCAAAAATATCAAAAATATAGTTACAAATAGAAAAAAGAAGTATCAAAATAAAGGAATCGTTGGTTAGAATAATCTCTGTGTTGATTATAGATTTTACACTTAGATAAGATATGGATTCCAAAATATTGGAGACAGATCTTGGTGGGAAGCCTACTGTGTGAAAAACAACAGATGAGATTGAATCATGAAGGTTTTATCCAAGGTTTGTTAAATTGATTTTTCCAACTATAATCACTTTCAAAGTTAGAGAAATAATTATTGTATAAATTTTTTGAGTTAGTCATTACATTATGAAAAGGATCCCAATTTATGAAATCATTAGTGTGAGTGAAAGAGTAGTATTCAATGACATTCATAAATGTTTATGGGATTTTATTATATTGAGTGTTTAGAATTTCTCAAATAGAGTAGTTGGTCCTTTCAGGGGTTTGATTGAGAGGTACAATAAAAATTAATGGTGTTCCAGTCCATTTATCCTACCAGAAATTCATAGAGGAATCTCTGGAGACCATCTATATGGTTTTATTCATAATATTGGTAGAGTAGTTCTTTTTGGATGTCCATATGGAAGAATTAATGAAATTAGAATGGCACACCTTATGTTTTTCAATAAATCTATTTATTAGAAAGGTAATAACTTTAGAATATTTGTGGAAAAGGTTCCATGTGATCGTTTCTTGAGGGTTTAATTAAATTAATTTATATTTTAATTCCAATACCACCCTTCTCAATGGGATTAAAACTTGTAGACCAGGGTACTCTCATAAGTTTTATTTCAAGAATAATACCAATCCAGATGGAATTAATTATAGAAATGTTTATTTTTTTAAAAAGACCAAACGGACATTTTTAGAACATTATGGAGTAAACCACCTAGGAGACAATATTTTATTTGACAAGGAAACTCTGACCTTCCATAGAGATAGATTTACCTTTCTATGAAGAGAGTTATTTTGGAACATGGTCAACAATAGTCACAAAGTGACAATACATGGGCCCAACCCAAAAGATGGTAACACAATGATTTGTTAAAGGGTGCATACATTATTTCAGAACTAAGTCATTGATAATGTTACACTATCTACTGGGAGTAATGTTCTTCCCAAAGAAGATTCAGAATTTGTTCCAACATATGGTTTGACCGAAAAATTCTTCATTCTGTGGGAGTATAGTTTTGATGTAATGAATGTTTCTTTTATCACCATGAAGGAAAAGTATGATGTCATCGTAATAAGAATGGTGTGTAGGATCATTCAAATTCCTAGAGAGTTGAATGGACTTCAACTTATTCTGGTCCACTAGACGAGTGAATAGATGAGTGAGGTATTCTTCCGTAATTGAGTAGAGAATGTAAGAGAGGGGGTCCGCTTACCTAACACCTTTGGTGCATTTAAAATAGCCCATGGGAGAGACATTGATCAAAATTAAGATATATGTCGCGTTGAATAGTTTTCTGAATGGAGTTATAAAAGAGTTATTAAAACAAAATCCTTTAATAAAATTTATGATAAATCTCTAGTCCATGATTTCAAAATGTTTCCGACTGTTAAGTTTAATAGCTATGTTACCTCATCTATTAGCATTACTTATGTTATTGACACACTCAGAGGAAAAATAGATGGAATCATGAATGGATTTACCCTTAATAGAACCAAATTTTTTATAGGATACAATTGTTTCTGTGAGAGTTGAAGGTCTATTATCAATGATGTTGGTGATGATTTCATAAAGAGTATTGATAAGATAAATGGGTTTAATTAGGTTAATATCAAATGAATTATCCACTTTAGGGATCAGTGTGAGAAAATATTCATTAAGTACATGAGAGAGCACCCCATTGGAAAAATTATTTTAAAATTTTACAAACATCGACATTAATCACATCCCAAAAGTGTTGGAAGAAACCGTTATTGAATCCATCAGGGCCCAGAACACTATGAAGAAATAGAATAAAGATAGTGTCTTTGATTTCATGACCGAACGTAGTGTTGAGAATGAATGTTTCTCCCCATCGATGGTAACAAAAAGAATGACCTCAGGATGGAGGTATTTATTGATATCAAGACCCTTGACGATGGATTCATAGTAGGATACTACATGATGAGTAATATCATCTTCATTATCAGTAATCTTGTCCCTATCCTTTAGAATTGTCAATGAATATGAATCCTTCTTGATTCATTGAATAGAGTTATAGAATTTCTTTTTTCTGTCACCATTTGAGAATCATTTAACATTAAATACTTGTTTTCTAAAATTTTCTATAAATGTGAGCAATGATTTATATTTGACAGCAATGTTTATTTTCTAAGTTATATCATTGTTGAGGTCATAGTAGGATTTTTGTTTTTTAGATCATTGAGGTCTTCCTTAAGAAGCTGGATGTCATTGTTAATTTTTTTGGCTTTAGAGCTTCATCATGTTTTGAGAGTCTATTTTAGATGTTTTAATTTTACATTATAGGAAAAAACATAATTATTATGTGACATTGAAGACCAATAATGTTGAATGATACGATTCTAACTGTAATTAGAGAACCATTCATTTTTAAATCTGAAAGGATAATGGGGTTTCATAATTTTTGTGGAGGCATTGAAAAGGATCGAGTGATTATCATAGTTCAGCATGTGTAGAGAGGTGTTGAAAATAGTGTACCATTTTTCTAAATCAGGGACATTCGTGATGTCTATATTCATATTAGAGGAATCGACTTTAATTTAATGTATTCTATAACAAGTATATTTTTCACAAGAGACGTTAATTTCAATGAGATTACTATATTCTATCAAGGCATTAAAATATCTTGTTGGAATAGAAGCATGAGAAGGAAGAATATTATTTCTTGAGTAGAGAATGGAATTAAAGTTTCTGATAATAAAACATGGGGAATTAATAATAGATCCCAGATATGAAAAGTAGTTCCATAGAGTTATCCTTTTTTGGTATATATTCATAGCATAAAAAAAGAGCAGTAAATATGTGTTCCATGAAAAATAATGTTGCAAGTAAAATTATCGTCAGATATATTAAATAAACTAACATTCGATAAAGAATAGTTCAAAAAAATCTGTAAAGATTTAGAATTGATGGTATTCTTGATTGCACGAGTAGAAACACAATTAAGTTGATATAAATGAGAATATTTAGAAGACAAGGCAATTTTTTCTCAACAATAGCAAATAACATAGGGTGATGAGTTTTAGCTATTCTTTTTTAAATAATGAACCTGTTAGAGTTAGAAATAACCTAACAATTCCAAAATAAGATAATCATTTAAATATGAATTTGGAGTTATCACTCCCTTTTTTTTCTTTTTTCCAGATCCATTATTTCTAGAATACCTTCTAAACTATTGAGTACTATTAGTGTTCTGTTCTTTTTAATTATTAAAGGGTACTAGGTTCTTCTTAGTAGGTTCATTTTTAGAGCATTCATAGTTGGTTCTGTAGACATCTCAAGACGCAGCAATAATGAATTGGTAATTTGTTTATAAATCAAAATTCCAGGCTACTTAGAACTATCATCACTTTATATAAATAGAGAACCATCAACATGAGAAGATTTAGAGATATGGACAGGTGTACCTAGAAACATTGGAGAAGTTGTGTCCTACTATTTGACCATGCCCAGATCAGATGGATTACACAACTTCTGCTCCAATGTGTTATTATTTCCCTGTATATTCTTAATATCCTGTATAGAGGGTCTATTTCCATGTTTAATTGATTCTAAGGTGATGAAAACATTTTTATTAGGCTATGTAATCATGATCTCTACCTTGACCTGATCAACCTTAGGGATAATGGTCAGTTTACTAGATTCTACAGGGCTTCCAATATTGTGATCAGAGGGAGAATAACCTAAATCATTATCCTTGTTTTTGGTTTCATTGTTTATCTATAGAGTAGTTTCATTATAATATATGACCTAGGGTTGTTCTTTACCTTATAAATCCTCTTAGTTGGTTGATTATTTGATTCATTAATGGTTGAGTATGTATAGTTCATATTACATGACATTAAATAGTGAGGACTATCAACATTTCCTATAGATTGAGAACCACCAAAAGAGAAATTTGTAGATATGGGAATGAGTGTTTCTCGATCCTTTGTCTTCCCCACACCAGATTCAACCATAGATTACATCTTCTTAGTAGATCCATTCAATTACTATATTGGCATATGATCTTGTACTAATGGTGTGTGTCCTTTTTAAGGTTTAACAGATTCCATGGCCTTTGTAAAAGTTTCATTAAGATTAGTACTATTGGAGAGTGCTTTTTCCTGAACAACATTGGGGTTATTAATAAGTTTCCATGATTTTACAGTATTTCTCATGGAATATAGATTTTTAGAGCTATTAACAGATGTGTTGTGGTAATAGGGAAGAGAATATAATTCATTTTTTTTATTTTTGGTTTAGGTCTTTATTCATAGAGTAGCAATGGTATTAAATGGGGTGGGGGGGGGGGTTCTAGATATGTCCAATACCCAAATTTTCAGCGTGAATGTAACTATAGCTAGTTTTAGATCATGTATTGGGTATTTATTCTCATGTATCTTTAATTTATAGTTGTAATATATTATAAATTTATCATTTTTCTTGAGTACACAATGTAATCCATTTTGGACGCATCATTGTAGATCACAAATCCATCTCCAATGTTGGGTATTGTGATTACTAGTGTTTTTTATTATCCTTCTATTTATATCATTAAATCCCTCCATGAATTCATGTTTTTTTGAAAAGGTTCACTCTATTATGAGTTATTTTTCAATTTGGAAAGAATATCATGAGAAGTTTCTCATAAATTGATAATAGTACCCAGATAATCCAAGGAAACTAATAATCTCCAATAAAAATATTGGTTTGCTCCATTCTTCAATTACCACCAACTTGGAAGGATCCATAAATATTTATTTGTGGTGATAACATGTTCAAACAATTTTACCTTCACTATACAAAATATTATTTTATTCTAAGTCAAATATAACTTATTATTTTGTTACATCTTTAGTAAAAAATTCAAATTATCCTTACGTTCCTCAAATATTTTGAAATATATAAGAATATAGTGTATAAATATAACTATAAATTTTTTCTTTGAAATAAAAAAATACTTAATTCATTATGTCCATGAATATTCATGAATAATTAGTGAGTCCATATAAAATCACTATAAACTCATTATTCCTACACCTTGATCAAAAAATCACACTTTGGGATATCTTTCTTATTCACCTTTACATGATAACCTCCCAAATAATGATATATCTTAGAGAAGTGTTGGGATCCACGTAGCTAATGAAAAAATTCATAAATATCTATAATGGTATTGTTTTTCCATATCATGATCTTGTTATGATCATGATAATCAATGTTGAGGTGCCTTGACCGATCATTCTTCTTGAGGAAAAGGATTGGTGCACCCCAAAGTGAAGCACATGGGTGTATAAACACATTATCTAGAATCTCTGATTGTTGGTTCCTCATTTTCTCATTTTCAATAATGTCTAATATATATATATATATAGATATATTATTTGATATTGGGAATAATTAAGGTATAAATTTTAATGAGAACATAACATATCATTTAGGAGAAAGATTATAAAATTCTTTAGGAAACACATCAGTGGTTTACCTCATAATGGATATGTAATCAAGGTTGATATTTTTTTAGTCTCAATCATTTTCCCTAGATATAATTTATCATATGGAAGAAATATGCATTCTTAATGTGATTTTTTAAATTATATTCACACCATTTTAACAAATGTATAGAATTAGATGGTGATTGTGTTACAGATGATGATTTTCTCCTCATAACAATTTATGTAAGAGTTGTACATATAAAGAAAATACAAACCTAGAATAACATTTAATTATGATAAAGGGAGTATGAAAAGTATCACTATGAATTTCATCCCAATAATATTTATAGTTTAATGTTTATATGATTGGGATGCCATAATCTACCCATTTTTAATTTTCAACGATATATAGGATTCCATTTTTTGAGGTGCTGTTTGATATTTGTAAAAAACATGTATGATATGAAATAATTCATAGAACTAGAATCAAATAGTATGTCTTCTATCATTAAATGAATAACTAGTGTATCAATCACCAAATAATTTTCAGGATTCACTAAATTATATGTGATTGAATACATTTACAATTCATCTCTAGGCCATTGAGGTTTTTTCATCAGTTATCATCGACAAGCATTGGATTAGTAAATTTGTATTGAATGTGTCCATGTTCCTTGTAGTTGAAACATTCAAAAAAATGTTGAGGGTTGATAAGATAATTCATTTATTCCATCACATTTGTGGGTTCCCCCATCATAATTTTATATTTTAGTGCACTTCTATGCAACACATAAATAATTTCATTAATTTCTTCAGGTAATTTTCAGGATTCTTCTTCCAAAACATTTGAAAAGTGATATTATAAAATTGCATTTCACCTTGATAATTCTCTATCACCCTCCCAGAATTAAAATCCAATCTCTAATTACAATATTTTGGTATATTATACACTTGAGATACACTAATCTCTATTTTTACATTGATGAGACATCATTAAATTTCCTCATTGATTCTAATTCCTTGAATCACTAATGATTTTCATAGGTTCTACATTAGACCATTAAAGGAGTAAAAAAATTTACTTTTGGATAAAATGAAAAATCAATAGGAATATCATGAAATTCATGTGATGGTTTCCTTATATTCCCTGATGAAATAATCATCATTTTATATGAGTCTTAAAAATCCCTTCTCTATTTTATATTTGAATGTTCAAGAAGAATATTTATTTGAAATTTTTTTGACATTCTTTTAACTTCATTACATTTATCCTGTCCTCGATATTCCTATTTTTGGACCGAACTCCATCATTGATCAACTTTTACCTCCTTATTATGAAGAATAAAAACCTAATTCTCCCAGTTATAGAATGAAATGGTTACTAATATATTTGAAATTTATTTTATTCATTCTTCCATGATTAAAGGATTGGAATTTATATTTAATTTCAAAGGACATGGTCGCATAATGGTATTAATTATTACTTTCTATTCATTGGAAGGGGGGGATACATCTAATTAATGTTTAGTTTCAATTATTGATTTTATTGAGAATGTATTATCATGAAGTTATTTATTCCTACTCCAATTTCATTAAGCATCTAATTTGGGTAGGGATTATGCCTTCCATCGTAATATTTTATTACTTGGTTCCTTCTATTTCTATCCATTGACTAAAATAACTAAATCATTTGAGGATAATATTTTTAAAAAATTAAATTTATAGAATTAATTATATGAACCTTGAATGGATAACTCATAAATATAATGAATTCATTAACCTATAAATTTTATTGTTTCAATTTATCTTATCCATGGTCTATTTCATGACAATCTATTTTTTTGGAATTTTTTTGTTCCCATAATAATGGTCTATAATGAGTTTATGGAAGTACTAAAGAATAAATTTCCAGATTATCAAACTAGGTTTATAGGTTTTCCTCTTTATCTTTCACTATGTTGATGTAATGATAATATTCAGTGCCCCTATTTTAGGGTTATTAACTACAAGTACAACTATTCCATAGCAAAATCCACTTCTAGTATCAAAGGATATATTTGTTTCCTAGAAACCAATCAATACATATATTTTAAAAAATTAGAAATATTTTCCTATTTTCAGTATTATCCTTAAATATTACACTATTTTTGGATTACAAATCCCTAAAATAACTAGTCCTACATATTATACAAACTATGGAATACCATTCCATTAATACAATTTATTTCAGGATATATTATATAAAGATACACATAATACAATACCAAAATAATAAGAGGCCAGGTGAATTTATGAAATTAGATACAGAGAAAAAGTAACATAAAACAGGGATACAAAAAATTATTTAAAACTCCTTAACATGAATTTTGAATCACATCGCTCTTCTAAAACTGAATGAGATAAAATGGGGACAAACTTAACATAATTGAGATCTATAAATCCTAGTAAAAGGAATAATCCCTGTATAATATGATGAATGTAAAATAAATCTGATTCTATAGGAATATCAAGGTGATATAAAATGTGTGATTATAATAAACATCAGCATGTAAGCACGATGTATGTTGATAACATCAAATAAATATATGAATGAGGCACCAACATAAAACAATAAATCAAAATAATAAGTTAAGAATAACTATTGATAAATCATAAAATAGCGTTACTAGGATATATTAATGTGATTCATAAATGGTATGTCATGAGAAAAAAAAGACCTAATGCATTTTAGGGCTCTATAATTTATAGTCCACTATTCATATTCATATCATGTACTTGCACCTGTGTCCCACAAAGATCATACAATAAAAAAATTCATCACATTTAATACAATTATTAATGATTTTGTGTCATATAAATTGAATTTCACAAACAATTACGGATATGTATATGTATATTAATTACATTGAGTGTAAATGGGTATAGGTATTCACTACAAAAATGTTCGTCATGGAAAATCACAGGATACAATTGTAAGTATAACAGGTGTATATAAAAACTCATGGAAGGGAAAAATAAGAGTTAAATGTGGTATATAATTACTTGGAGAACATAATTAAATTAAAAGTGTCATGTGAAAAAATATTTCAATACGATAAATTTGAAATCAAAAGGCCTAATTTTATTGAATAATCCTGAATAACGAGGAGGAGATGACCCATTACCTTAGATGGGTGCTTCAAAAAAACTGGGAGAATATTCTTAAGAGAGTGGGAACACATTGGGAAGTCTTTTGATTGGAATTGGACTATGAAATTCATGATAAATGGGTTTTATAGTGAATTGGAGGAGGAGGGAGGGTGCGAATTTTCCACAAAAGAGAGGGGAATCGATTATTAATTTGTAAACATAGGTTTTGGACTCTATATGATAAAATAATAATAAAAACAATCCTTCCAAGTGGTTTTACCTTTTTTTCTACCAAATAGTATTTATTTTAAATATTATATATTTCTAATAATTGAAAATAGTAAAATAATTCTGTTGGTGATGTCAGAGTGAGTGATGTTGATATGAAATTGATTTTAAAACTATAAAATATAGTATATGTTTTGGAGGATTCATTAATGTCTTATAAGTTTAATAAAATTACATAAGAAATAAATATAATTATATTATATTGTATAATTGGTTTCTTATTCCTTTTATGATATTTATTACATCCCTTTTGGGAAATTATGATTTAATATTAGAGATATCATATTTACACTGTATTAATTTTTTACCGAAAAATTCGACCACCTTAGAAAATTATGAAAAATTATCTATTGGATAATTTCGACATAATGAATAAACATATAAAATTAATTTTATCAAAATAATTATAATAATATGGAAATTTACATTTTTAAATAAAAATTGTTATTTATTATATAAACATGTTTTTTATAATAATAACTTTTTAGATCTTATATAGGTTTAATTATACTTCATTAAATTATATTATCATTTGTATATATATATTATTTAATAATAATATAATTTTAAATTAATATTTATATATAAATTCTTGATATTATAAAAAAGAGTTATAAAACCCTATATTTTTTACAAATTCAATTTTTTTTTAATCATATCAAAAGATAATTTCTATATAATCACGTATAATATTATATATAAAGTAATAATGAAAATGGATAATCATTAAAATTAATTTATTAAAATGGATAAATATTAATTCACACTTTTGGGATCTAGATATAAAACCCTTAATATTCTATAATGCACCCTAATTTTAAGGTGTGTGATGCATGTACTTTATTGGAGTGATTCAGCGAACATGGTTTGGGTCATCATATTGATAAGCTTGAACGTACCACACAAATAATTTAATTCATGTCTAAATTATTGAATTTTCTCTTGTCATCGGTGATGAGAAAATCCTAGCGATTCAATATCTCATATATGCTCAAATAAATGGGCATCATATGGCACGATTCTACTGGTAGATTCCATAGATTTTTTTCCATCTATGTTAATTCGAACATATCATAACATTAAATATATATTAATCGTAATTATCACCACAGAATTACTATATTATCAAATTTTATGATACATAATGGCCTTGTAAATCTTGCATGATATATTTTATAACAGTCCTAAGTAAAGAAATTTGTTCATCTATTTCATATAACTGTAATACTTAATAAGGAATTCATTGTAAAATGTGATTTAATTAATAAAGGATTGCGTCACTAAAGCACATGTAGTCCTTATCACCTCATTCCCTACTAACAAGGGGAAATTTAATCACTGAATAGGGCCTGTAGTATAGTCTATCTTGTAAATATCCCTCAATTGAAGCTCTATAATAATACTATGTCCATTATAAATTTTTTGAATTTGGGGGAAAGATAAAAGAATAAGTCTTTAAGAGTATCCGTTATAGGAACTCATTCCTACTACCTAACTCCCTACCATATTCTGGAGGTTCCCAGAAGCATGGGTCTACCGATTTCTCTTGGTGATCTTTAGGTGTCTTTACTAGATCAAATACACCCTCTATGATCTCAATTCCATCAATGAAATCATTAGTCGCGCATACCCTAAAAATTTAAAGGGTGCTGCATATTGAAATATTGGGAAATTTTGATCATAGTATCTCCACCCTGATGTATCCTTCCGCCCCCAATAAGTATGATTCCATACACCACTAGATGAAGCTATTTATCTATATATACCTCATAGGAAACCATTATAGAATACTAATACCCACTATCTTATATATTTGGATTTATATTATGATCATTCTAAACATTAGTAACATTCATTGAACTATCCCTAGTTAAAACCATTGGATTTATTTGAGGAGTACTTTTAATGAAATTATGTGGTAGAGAATTTGAAAACCTTCTATAGCATTATTTAAAAAATCAACATTTAATAGACGAAAATAAATAAAAACACAAATGATACACGCTATAAGGGTTTTGCCCTAAGGAATTAAATATCCCAACCCACTAATCACCAAAATTTTAATCCTAAACCACATGTACTTATATATTAGGCATATTCATATATAAAAAAATCATAAAAAACTCGGGTTAAATTAATTATATTCCAAAAAAATGTTTTTTTGGGAATCACCAAATATATTGTTATTGATATTTAATAAATATAAACCTTTAAAATTCCATAAAAGAAGGAACACGACATGTAAAACATTGTTTTAGATCATGATGCATGAAATTAAATTCCCTTTCCACCCTGGGTAAATAGAAAACCAATGGATTGTCAAATAAAAATACCACTTAATGAACGACATGGAACCAAAATAACACAACCATTGAAAGAAATAACGCTACTTGGGAATATCAATCACCCTCTACATTCGTGTTGTATATGAATAAGAACATTCGGATTATATATTTTCTCAAATTCCAACCACTATCTATTTATGTTACAATGTTTCCTTTATAGTAAATTTCTGGGCTCCTATACTGTAAAAAATATTTCTATCATAGTTATTATTAAAAGTGATAACAATGATTGAAACAATAATATAATGATGAAAACATCACTTAAACCTACTTTTATTATATATTATTATCTAAAATCATAATAATATTATATGTTAAATATATAAATTTGGATCCACTTAGACCAGAATAAAAAATTTAAATTAATTTTATACATTATGATATTTTGAGAACACTTCTCCCCTCATTTATAAAAGGGTTCCCCTTATCTCCATTATTTTAACTAATTTTAACAACCTATATTGACCAAAACATTCCAAATTATATTATAAACCTCCATATCCATTATTTATAAGTGATTTTATAATTAAAATACAATTACATGGTTCCATAATAATAGATCTACATGAATCCAAATAAAGAAAAGTTAATCATCTTTGTTGACTCTTTCAAGTTTATTTTTTTTATACATCCTATAAATATTTTTAAGCCATAATAAAAAATATATTTCCATAAATATGATAATATGTTAATATTATTCTTGTAATACCATTTTTTATATCTTTTTCATCCTTTGAAAAGTTAAAAGATCACTCAAACGTAAGTATGTTTTGCCACTCCATGTAGCTATGTAATTAATTTTTATTTTCCATTTTACTTGGATAGTTAGAAATATGAAAATTATGAACATATATGATATTAATGACATAATTATTTTCTATAATTGTAATATAATATCTATATCTTTATTTTATTATCAATTTGGGGATGATAACATCACTCAGTTGTATGTGTGGGCTACCACCTCCACAAAGCGATACGATCCATTTTTCATTTTCACATAAAATTGATGGTAATATGGATATATTTAATGAATATATATTATAATAATTATATATAAATTATCATTTAATTTTGAATTATTATTGACCCTTCTTAAATTCCATCTGTCGAAAAGTGAGCACAACGTTCATGTGTACATATGGCCTACCGTCTTAATGAATAGTTTAATTTAATTATATATATATATATATTATAAATGACTATAAAAATATATATATTTAATATATATAACATTTATATCCAGAATATAATTCAATATATGATTAAACCTTGTGTAAAATTAAATCACCGAGACTACTAAATCAAAACATAGATGAAAAACAAAGTAGTTAAAACCACAAACAATGATAATAATAAAATATTATTAATAAACAGGTGAAAAAATAATATAAATGGTCATATATTATATCATATATATGAATATGGTTCTGATATGTTTTTATAAAAACTCAAATTTATCATACTAGAGGTTGGAGAACCTAAAAGGTAAGTCAAACTTGAGGTAAGGGATTTCATCTCAATTTCTAGTCCATTGAGACATATTTGGTTTTAAGAAAACATTTTTTTCATACTGTATATACATACAATTTTGTGTATTTAACATGAATTTATATTTATTCATGATTATTAATTTTCTTTTTCATGTTCAATTTATCTAGGTTATAATTTAAATGTTTCAAAAGCGGTTATGATTTATTTTTCAATGTCATTTTTGGGCATTGTCTTATTTTGATTGATGGAATCATAACATATATATTTCAAAAATCCTTATAATTTATAATACTATCATTATTTATGTATTTAATAAATTTTATTCGAAATTTACCTATATTATTTACTTTAATCATGAAAATAAATGTATAAAACAAAATTTAATCATTTTTCTATTTTGATTGGGTGTATTTTTCTTCCAGGTCCATCTTTTGTAAAATTACATTTCAAAAGTTCTATTCATTCACCAAAATATTTATTTATAATATTTTATGTTGTCTTTAACATTTTACAAAGGATGAAAGGGATATTTAAATTTTTTCTTAAATGATCAATTTGGAATCTCTTTTACCAATAATCAAAAGTAATGTTTCTTTCAAATGTATACGACATTAAATGATTATCTCACATATATAATAGTTTTTTGATATTTAAATTATTCTATATGTTTTTAATCATTTTAAAAAAAATCTTTAATGAAAGATATATTAAAAGCTCACTCCCATTTATATAATGTACATTGTTTTATTAAGAATGCTATATTTATAATGAATTGGTATCCATTTAGTATCTGTTAATAATTTTATTATCAATAAATTTCTCCTAAAACTTTCAAATTGTTATGATCATTGGAAATTAAAATTTTATAAAATATCAATACTTTTTGGATCATTTATGTGTATATTTTCTATACTATATATAATTTATACATAAAATGTGTTACTTTTAAATCTATTTAACAGAATGGGGAAATATTGTTTATCTGCATTCTTTATCTGACATAATTGTTTTGATTGGGAATATTATTTTGAATTAAATTTATCATTATAAATATGGGTAAGGTATTGTAAAAGGAATTAAATGTGGGGCTTCGTTATAGATATCCCCTTGATGCATCAATATGTCTTATAAGACAAACCATTTGGCCCAATTAAATGTGTTTATGGCCAATACATACCTATAAATTATACAGTCTTTACATAAGGTTTTGATGATATGGATATATTTATGTCTGAGATAATGATGTCGCATATTAAATACATCTTTCATTGAGAATTAATTCATTATTACCCCTCATATTACTGCATTGATATTATCTAGGGATGCATTTGACATCAGCTTATTGATTAAATAAAATGTTCTTTCAGTTATTTTCCTTTCCATATTGATTATACATTATGGATTCATGATATCTTCAAATGTACATAACCCTTATTGAGCATCTAATCTTACCCTTTATTTGTTTTCTTTCTCATGAACATTAATATGGATATTATGAATAATTTTACGAATGTGTGATATTTATCTAATAATTTTTTTATAAATCTAATGTAATATTGTAAAAAAGTATATATCTAGTTAATCAAGGTTATTGAAGTGATCGATCATGTATGGGGTGATCCCTTGTATCTTGTAATAATGTTGTAAACTGAACATCAGTTTTAGGTTATTGGTTTTGGGGTTTCTATTATTTTAATGATTTATTGTTTAGTGGAATCCTTGGGAACTATATTCTATATTAACTTATCTAACACAAGAATTATAATAATGCCATAAATTATTTGAGAAAATTTATACATAGAGGGATTTTTATTTTATGGATTATCGTACATGATGATTATAATAAAACTCAATGTGTGCCCATTTTTAGTGATGAAACCAAATAGGAAAAAGGGAATCCAAAAATGTAGACAATGTTTGGATTCCCCTACCAATAGTTCCATTATATATAGTGCTAGAACTGAGAAGATCATGTCCATATTTGGGTAACTAACCCATGTTATGATGAATAACCTAGCCTATATGGGGAAACATGTTGTTCCATGGGGTGATTCACCTATTTTGGATCACTTAATGTGATATAATCCTACATATTTTAATATAAATACTAATACATTGGTAGTTGAGTAATGCATTTAGTCCCTTGAAATGATATTCCTAGATTTTGAATGTAATGAAAATGAAAATGTTATTCTGGTAGTGTATTATTTGAGAATATATTTTGATCAGTAGTTGTCATTTAACTATAATACTGAAGATTATAATTAAATAAAAAGATTTAAATATATAACATTAAGGTGATATTCTTCATGAAATACATACCTAAGTGACATTGAGAACAAATGGTGGGGATGGACCTCAATTTAAAGCATAAGGATGAAGAATTATAGTAGAGTATGAGGTTAACGATTTATGGTTATCCAATCATGTTTTAGACTATATATGTAATCTATAAATAAATATTGGTTATTTCGTTGATGTTATTAAGATGATTATATGAAGGGAACTAGTTTCTAAAACATTTTCATCATGTGAAGATATATTACCATGTTCACTTATGATTAAGATGGAATTTTATAGATCCTATATATTCAATGTAAATTAAGGGAAGAAGAGTTCAAATGAGCACCATGAAATATGGAAATCTCTAAAGAATAAAATGGGAATGAATTAATTTCCACCATGTAAAAATTTAGGAAAGAAACATTTTGGAAAATGCTTAAAAGGCATTGGGATTTGATACAAGTGTGAAGAAAATGGTCATATGTCAATAAAATGTATGATGATGGAAGAAACCATTTTCATATATTTATTCAACTTTAATGATATGGGAAATTATTGAAAATAGTTCCCCAAGAATCAATGGAACTTACCTCAAAATATTCCAATGGGTATAGACAAAAATATAGAATTACTATAGCTGAAGTAGAATTTACAATATATGTGTCAAGAAGTGCACTTAATATCCACTCGAAAAGAGAAAATGTTTTTATATGATTAATGTTATATGTAAAATTTTATATCTAAATAATTTTTTATGGTACCCCAACACCACCTAAATTATTAGATATTTATTTATCAGTTAAAAATCGAAATGTTTGAACGATCAAATCTCAAGAATATAGCTCATCTTGGATAGAATTTTCTGTGAAAGTGCTCCCTAAAAATCGTATTATTATATCTCTAGATTAATTTAATGTAATTGTTTTCATGGATTGGCTCTCTTATTATGGATACCATATAAATTTTTAAGTAATAAAAGTTTCATTCAGTATTATTAGTCAACCTATAATAGTATTTTGGTTACATGAAGAACATTAAATCGTAATGAATGTTTTCCATCATATGGGTTTTACTACCTTTTCATGAGGTATATTAATCTAATAAAAATTGGGAGAACTCTAAATTGATTATATTCTAACCTTAAAGGTGTTTTTATGTCATTTCAAAAGAGTTTTCATGTTTTCCCCAAAATCGTGATGCTGAGTTTTCATTAGAACTTTTACCTGGTGCTACTAATTTTTCTATAACTCCATATAAAATTGCCCTGAATGATTTCTAAGAATTGAAGAATCAACTATAAGTGAATGTAAAAAATTTTTTTTGTTTAGACTAGTGATTCATCTTGTGAAAAACCTCTTATTTTTAATTAGAATAATGATTGGATATTTAAAATCATTATTAATTATAGGAAACATAAGAATATCACTATTTCAAAAAGTACCATCTTCAATGTATCGATGAACTATTCAATCAATTTTTATGTGTAAAATAGTTTCCCAGGTCTGGTATTTGATTTGGATATCATAATCCAAGGATAAATATGGAGGACATACCAAATGTAGTAATTTGTACGGGGTATGGTAATTATGAATTATATTAATTCCATTGGAATTAAAAATTCTCCTTGTATCATGATTGATTTAAGGAATATAGTCTTTATATTTTACCTTTATTAGTTTTCATTATTATTTATAGATGATATTTTTTATATTCAAGGATAACATATTATCATGAAGAAATGATAATGACCTTGAAGAAGGATAATTTTGATGATAAATTTACAATGTGTGAATTTTGTGTTCAGAATGATTCATTCAAGGGCCATATTATCTCATGTGTGGCTATATTGGTGGATCTATCAAAGATAATATTTATTGAGAAATGGAAAAGGGATTGCTCAATAACTGAGATCTATATTTTTCTTGGGATGTATGTATATTGTTGATGATTTGTGTGGTATTTCTAATGACTATGTAATCTAATCACATAGTTTACATAGAATATGGTTGTGTTCTCATGGACTACTGAATGTTGGGATAATTTCAATAAACTAAAGAGAAGGTTGACCAATGTTCCTATTATTATTCTACCATATAGTGTAGAAGGTTTTTTAATCTATGTTTATTTATATAATTATTTATCTATATTATTCCTTCATGTATAATGATTTGGTGATAGCTTATGCCTCCCACAAATAGAATTTTCAAGAGAGATATTATGCGAATCATGATTTAGAGACGGTGGAAATAATTATTCCCTTAAAGATATAAAGTTATTATATGTATGGTTAAATGTGTGTTATGTATATACATTTTGAATTTGTAATGTATATATTTACATAGAAATAGTTGAATATGAACTAGAGTGGATGGTTTTAGTCAAACAAAGATTATGGTTTCTCAATAAATTTCCACCATGTAAAGGTGAACAAGGCGACTAATTCTTTGAGTTAGAATGATCATGCTTGTTTTTACCTGATGGGGATTGAAATATATCCTACAATTATGTATTTTTAGAAGTTGGATGTTGAAATATTGAGCCAAATGGATAGATATTATCTTTATCTGGTGAGTGCTAAACTATCCATCAATGAGAGGATTAAGAAGAAAAAGATGGAAGACATGAAATTATAAAAGAGGATGGGGAATGTTCATGAGTTCAACCAGGATCATGCTATACTGATAATTATTAGGAACCAATTATGGGTCCCTCGAATACCTAATCTAAAGAAAAATATATTGGATGAAGCTAATGGTTCATCATTCTCTATTCATCATAGAAGTATAAATACTTTTATTGATTTAAAATAATTATTCTATAAGGATAACATGAAACGGGACATTTAAAATTATTAATCATGATACCTAGTGTGTTATAATTTTAAGTACATGAGACATAAGTATAAGGGGATGTTATGATGACTACCCGTAATAGAATAATAATTAGAAAACAATACCATGGATTTCATCATTAGGCTCCCCAAAACATCTAATGGACATAATTTTATTTTGGTTGTAGTCCATTTCCATATAGAATTAGCTCATTTTATTGATATTAGATAATATTTCTATTTCAATCATCATAGTCAGTTATAAATTAATATCATTTTGATATTTCATGGAGTACCACTCTCAATCAAATCTGATTGGGATCTGTTGATTAACTAAAAGTCCAGGATAAGACATCAGTATGATCTTAGTATAGGGTTGAGTTCCAAAATGGCTTATCATCCTCAATCATATGGTCATTATTATAGGACAATTAAAAATCTCTAATACATGTTGAGATCATTCAATATGTATTTAAAAGGTGGTTGGGATCAACACCTTAATTTGGTATATTTTTATTAAATCTGGAACATTTACTTAAGCATTCAAATGGATCCTTAAGAATCCCTATATTGAAGAAGTACATATCTCCAATGTGTTGGGATGATGTAGGGAAAAGAAATATATTGAGACCAAATCTAGCTTTAATAATGGAAGGGAATGTTAGATCCATTCAGTTACACATAAGGGCAGCTCAAATTAAAAAAATTTATTCTCACAATCATCGGTGAGATATAGAGTTAAATTTTGGTGATAAGGTATTATTATGAAAATATCCTTGCATTATGTTTATAATATTTTGAGGGAGGGGGAATATGTGCCGTATATATAAGGATCCCTTAAAATATAATTATGGTATTGGGACCATTTAATATCAATTATAACATCGAGAAAAATCTCCCTAATGCTAAAAATTTGTTCCATGTATCTCTTTTGGGGAATTACATACCTGATACATTACATGTACTAAACTCTTTGGTTTTACCACTACAGAATGATATTTATTATGAAGAACAAACCATCAATATTCATGAAAATAGATAGAATTTTCTATGAAAGAAGACCACTAACTTGGTAAAAGTTTTTTTAAAACCCATAGTTTTGATGAATTTAAATGGGAACATGAGGATTTTATGAGAAAAAATAGTGTTTTGTTTTTTTCACCAGAGTGATGAAATTTTATTGGTGAAATTTCTATAAGGTGGTATAATGTAATAGTGAAAGATTTTATGATATATTTATAATTAAATAATTTTCATTAATATATTAGTTTAAACCTTTCATGGAGTTTAATATTAGAATACATTTAAATTTTTATATTTTTATGATAATATAATTTTTTTTGGAAAATAATCATTTATTTTCATTAATTAAAGTAATTTAAAATTTTACATTTTATTGTTAATTTTTTATTAATGTGATATAAGATTCAATTTATTAACACCAGGATTGTCATTTTATTTAATTTTTATATTAGTCTTTTTTTAGGTTAAATATTAATTTTTATGGGAAACTGATTTTCATCATATTTTTCAAGGTTTTTTTAAAACTAATTTCTAAAACTTGTAAAAATTTCTTTTATTAAACTTGGTTCCATATTTTTAATTAGGGTTCATTAATTTGGTTAATAGGACCCTCTCAAAATTTTTCATTATGAACATATGCCTTGTTGACATTTATCACCTTAATTAATGATAAATTAGGTATGTCATGTTCAAAATAATGTAATGAGGCATTAAAACAATAAAAAAAATGATTCCTTTATTTATTTTTATGAGTAAATGTTTTCAATAATCATCCAAACCTAAAATATGTAAATGTTTTTTCCATTATATTTTATTTTGTACTTTTATAAAATTTAAGTAAATTATAAAGTCTTAAATTTCACTCACTTTTTTTAATATATATAGTATTTTATGATAGGGAAAATAACAACTTATGTTTAGTTATTTTAATTATGAACACGTTTTTTAATAATGGTAATTAATTTTTATTTGTAGAATAATAACTCTATATTCTTATGCATCACATACACAAATTTTATTCAGTTATTAGAAAAATAAAATAAATAAATTTTGATATATTAAATATAAATTTTTTTCATGTTTTATTGTATTATATGAATTTTATATATAAATATAACATATTAGTGATATTTTGAAATTTTATTTTCCAATATCATCTTTTTCCTGATGTTTTTATAGTTAAATTAAATCAATAGTTTCAAAGATCATATTATTGATATTTAATAAAAATACTATTTTATTAAATTATTTAAAAACTATAAAAATATTGTACTAGGAAAATGGTTTAAGAAATATTTCAAAGGCCTTTGAAACCATTGATTGGAACTTTATGTATAAATTTATTTCATATTTTGGCTTCAATGAAATTTTCATTACTCGTATCAAATCATTATTCAACTCTTCCTACATCTCCATCCTCATCAATGGCTCTCCGAGAGGTTATTTCAGCTGCACTAAAGGAGTGAGACAGGGTGACCCTCTCTTTGATATTCTTTTCTCCATTGTAGAAGACTACATGAGTAGGTTGATCTCCCAGGAGATCGATAAAAGTATCATTAAACCTTTCTCTGCCTCCAAGAACTTACAAGTTCCCTCACATCTTCTTTATGCTGATGACATTATTCTATTTACCCAGGGGGACAAGAGGAACATTCTCAAACTTAGAGATATCCTGCTACACTATCAAGAAGTCTTTGGTTAACACATCAACTGGAAAAAATCTTGTATCTTTTTTAGTGAATACTTTCCTCTGGGACGGAAACATTCAATTTCTAACATATTGGACATAAAGGAAGGCTCTCTCCCCATTACTTACATTGGGGTGCCTATTTTTTGGGGCAGGCCTAAAGCAGACTATTTCTCTCATATTGCGGATGACACGCTTAGGCACCTTTCCTCCTGGAAGGGTAAGTCCCTATCAATGGTCGGGACATTTTTCTTGGTTAATTCTACAAATTTTTCTAAGCTTTCTTATTCAATGATGATATATAAATGGCCAAAAAGTCTTTTAAATCGCATTAATACTGCTATTAACAATTTTGTTTGGACTGGTATCACTATTGAGAGGAAACTGGATACTATCCCCTGGACCTCTTGCTGCAAACTTGTTGATAGAGGGGGGATTGGCATAAAAAATATCTCTATGTTCAATGAGGCCCTTCAAGCTAGACTTATGTGGAGCATTATTCAAAAAAGCTCATCCTCCATGAATTTTCTCAGATCTCGCTTCCTTGAAAAGCTTAGAAACAATCGTCTCTATCCTCTTCAGTCCTCCATTTGGCCCTCCATCAAAAATATCTACAAGGCTATTTTGTCTAATTCTAGATGGATTTCCACTAAGGATTCCAACTTGAAATTTTTGTTTGATAATTGGACTGGTGTTCCTCTAATCTCCTTAACAGATAACAATCAACCCCCTCCCCATCTTCAGGATTCAATTGACTCAATTATTCATTTGTATAACCTTGATCTCCCAATGAATATCACTAAAATTGTTAACGGTTATCTTTTCGCTAATACTAATGATTTACTTATTTGGGAACCTGTGCATAATGGAATTATCAACTCTAAAGGGTACTATAAATTCCTCTTCAACAATGTTGACAATAAATACTCTTGGCAAGATAAATTCAACAAATCCTGGATAAAACCCTCACGATTCACTTTAATCTGTAAGATTACCCATCATATAATACCTACTGATAACTGCTTACAAACATTCAGAACTACTCTTTGTTATGAATATCGAATGTGGACTTAGAATAGATAGGATATAAATCATCTCTTTGCCTCCTGTGACACAACATCCGCTCTCTGGAATTATATTCTTGACATTTTTTAGTGCATATGGATGCTTTTTGTTACCATTAACATGAAGATCTAGAATTTCTTGAATTTGTCTACATCTCAGCAAATAAAAAACCTATTGGTGGCGGCAGTTGTGGAACTTCTTTATATTCTCGGGTATGGTAGAAATGACATAATTTTCCGCAATAATTATTTTAAAATTAATGCAGGAAAAATGAGAATTCTCATGGCTATTCGAGAAGCATCCTCAATCCAAAAATCTCACTGCAAAAACTCTATCTGTGACTTTGGGATCCTTAGACGTGTTGGGTTGGACAGGATCTACCCTTGCCCCCATCTACTCTTGAAGTGTATTGGCTACCCCCCCCCCTCCGGGATGGATTAAAATCAATGTTAATAGAGCCTCTAAAGGAAACTCAGGCCCAGCGAGTTGTGGTGAAGTCTTCAGAAATCACCTTGACTAGATTCTCAGATGCTTCTACGACTCTTGTGGTTCATCCACTGCTTTGGAAGCTGAGATGATGGGTGTAATCCTTACCATCACCTTTTCCAGATAACACAACTGGAACAACATCTGGATTGAGAGCGACTCTACTACCATCATTCAGTACATATGGAATGGTACCATCCACCTTTCTTGGCCTGTTACTGCACGCTGGGTGGACTATTTGAATTCTCTCGTTGGGCTGAACTTCATCGCCACTCACGCCTACCGTGAAGCCAACAGGATCGATGATGGACTTACCAACATTGGTATTGCTAACGACTTACATAGGATGGAAGATCTCCCTTCTGAATTAATCCCTTATTGTGCTCGGGATGTCAGCATAATTCCTTATATTAGACATTTGTAACCCCCCTTTTTTAACAAAAAAAATTTTCTACCTTTTAAAAAAACAATTTTTTCTCCATTTTTCATTTTATGAAAATTTTCTTGTCTTCTATATTGTAAACAACATTGATACCTTCATAATTATGAAAAGGGTTAATGTGCGGTGGGGAAAAGGAAATAAGGGTGAAAACATCACCTAAACATGTCCAATAAATATTATATGAGAGTATTTATACTCATACTGTCTTTTATTCAAAATAAAATTAGTTTTTATCCATTTGACATGAAAAATAGTTTATGTTTATTTAATACATTACAAAATATCAGGAATTCCCCTCCAATCACTTATAAAAGGACACACTTTCTCTATTTTTATTATACCACATTGAGAAAACTATATTGAAAGAACCCTACAATTGATATAGTAAAAATATTGGTGTCCATGAATTATAATTTTTTTCATTTTAAAAGTATGTTGCAATATTCCTTAAAAATGGATGTAACAGAAGCCTTCCCATAAAGTGGTAATATTTATTTCTAAATATTCCCGGTTTATTTCTTATTCTACTTATGCTAAATCCATTGTACCAATACTAATGTTATAACTCTAGAATAAAAAGATACAGATGTGTTATTATCATTATGTTATACCAATTTTCCATCTCTTTTCAATCTTATGAAAAGAGAGAACAACACTCACAATACGTAGGACCTACCATCTCTACATAGCGGTGTAATTTATTTTTCATCAACATTTTAATTAAGTGATTAAAAAATGTAAAAAATAACTATTTATTATATTTATGACATATTTATGATTTTATAACTATAATATCATATATATCTTCTTACTTTACAATCTTATGGAGGATGATAATGTTACTCATGCGTACGTGTAGACTTCCACCTTTATAAAGTGATGCGATCTATTTTTCTTTTTAATGTTACGTAAATGATAATAGAGATAGATTTAATGTATATATAAGATATTAATTATGTTAATTAATCTATAAATGGTGAATTATTATTTACCTTTAGTCTGTTTTATCCATCAAAAAGTGAAAACAACATTCGTGTGTATGTCCAGCCTACCATCACCATGAATGGGGTAATATATATATATATATTGATATTATTGATGAATATAAATATCTATATATTTTATATATATGATATTTATATCATTAATAACATTATTTATATGTTGCATTCATGAGTATGATTCAAGTACCAGGACTACTGATTCAAAATATATCATGAAAAATAAATAAGTTAAAACATAAAATAATGATAATAATTAAAGATTTTTATCAAATGTATGATAAAATAATATAAATCCCTCATATATGATATTATATATATGAATATAGTTATTTTATGTAATTTTAAAAAATCAAATTTATCACAAAGTAGATTTCATCACCTATGATGAATGTAAATCATGTGGTATCGGATTTGATCTCAATTCCCACTCTATTGAGACATATTTGGTAATATAAACCTATTTTTTTCCTGATGTATATAAAAATAGTTTTTTATTTGAAATGAATATATATTTATTTATGATGAATAATATTTAATTTTATCTTCACTATCTTATTGTTTTACAATTTTAATGTTAATAGAGGTAACAATTTATTTTACAATCACATTTTTTGGGACTACTCATATTTTAATTAATTTAATATTATAACATATCCTTTATAAATACCATATATTCTCTAATAATATTTATATTAATTGTATTTCCAAAATTTTCTTCATACATTTCCTCTCTATGGAACTTTCTTTAATAAATGAAATATTTAAAAGAAAATATGATCACATTTATCTTTTGATCGAGTATATTTTTTCTCTAATTCCATGTTTTGAAAAAATGTTTTACAAATGTATTATTTATTCATTAAATATACTTTAAAGAAATGGTATTTTTAAAATTTTAAAACAATTTAATGGAAAATTTCAATTGTTTTATGAATACATCATTGTAAATATTCTTTTACAAAAATTATAAATAAATGCTTATTTTTAATGTGTATGACATTAAAATATTCTTTCACTTCCATAAAAATCTTATGCAATTTTTATTCTATTTCAATATTTCAATGGGTATTAAATGAAATTTTTTTTATTAAATATATTTTATAAATTCTCTTCCATTTCTTAAAGGATATTATTTTTTCAGAAAACACATATTTTTGATGAATTTATGGTTATGTTTTATCTCTAATTAATTTTTTGGCAATTACATTTCTCGTGAGATGTTTACTTTTTCGGTGATCATCATAAATTAAATTTCTATTAAATATATTTTTTTATCGAGTATATGACTATTTCCTAGATTTTATATCATTTCTATATATGGTTTTCTTTGTTGAAAGTTAGTTGATGGAGTTGGGAAGTATTGATAATGCTTATTATATACTTTATATTGACATTTTTATATTAGGAATAATATTTATGAGTTATATTGATAATTAAATAAATGAGGAATAAATTGGAAATGCAGTGATGGATGGGGATTAATTATGGATATCCCCTCAAGATAGGTATCATGAGACAATTGTGTTAGCCAAAAAAAATGGGTTTATGGTGTGTACATTCTAATTGATTAAAATATCATGAAATGAAGATTTGATGATATAAATATCATGTTATTTGAGATTATTATTTCTAATATTAATAATTTCTATCATTTAGAATTTAGTTATTATTATCCATGATATTAAGACCTTAATATTATCCATGGATTTTTTCTCATGTTATTGATTAAATAGAATGTGTTTTCAGTTATGTATATTTCCATATTTAATATACCTTATTGTTTCATGATATATTTCATTGTATTTAACTCTTATAGAGTATCTGAGATCACCCTTTATTTTTTTCCTGGGACTCAGACATGCATATTTTGAAGAATATCAATTATTTGGTAAGGTTTTTTATTCTACATATTTAATAATTCCATTTAAATATAAGAATCATGTATTTATCTGGTTCTTTAAGTCTACAATAGTAATTGATCATTCGTGGTGAGATACCTTATATATTATAACACATTAATAATGTAAACATTTGTTCTGGGTTTCTATAGATGTTGTTTTTGTACACTATTATATCAACCAAATCCTGAGAAACTTCATATACCCTATAAGAAACCACTATAAGATGCCACAAATGCTCACAAGTCACTTGATTAATAGACACTTACATGATATGTGGCATGTTATGAGGTCAACCACTTATATAATAACCAAACCTCACTACGTGCATCCATGAATCCTTTTCATAGAACCATAATAGATGACCAGTCTTCCCATGCAGATGAAAAATCTTGAATGAAACATAATATTCTTCAAGATATTGTCACCTCCATCCACATTTATAACACCTAGAAGATTAATTTTCAATAGAGGGAGTCAATGAACCCATTACCTAATCTGGCATTCAACCACATCCCATAATATTTCCCCTAATTAATTTTCTAATTCATAGAATAAGAAATTTAGACTAGTATAGAGAAAATAACAGTCAATCCACTAGAAGATATAATAATACATGCATCTCCATCTTCCTCGATACCCATATGTATCATCAAAGCCTTATGAAGAACTATATCACAGGTCATTAGATCAAAATTTTTATCCTAGAATTTCCACTTTAGATTATGTCTAATATCAATCATCTTGGATTTTTAATTCTTGTTTCCATCCAAAAGAGATGCAAAGAGAACCAACTCATTGAATCTTGAAATATTGGTAGACGCTAACATCATCCCTTATTAGAGATCTATGAACTCTAGAGTAGGATATAGATTTAGCACATTGGGGATTAACATCTCAAACATGAGTTCAATAAATGCCTCATGCATCATCCCTTCATGTCTACCAGCCTAAATCATATTGTCCAACCACCACCCCGCAGTACCCTAAAGTACGTTGTTCAAATTCTTTACCTTACAAAATATTATGGTCTCTACCAGATCAAAGATACTCTTGATGGTTCATATACATTCATATGGATCCTAAGGGTCTCTAGTTCCCTATAATGTTGATGGGTTCTCGGGTTAGCATCCATGATAATTGAAATCCATTGTTATACCAACTTTGTGGGACATCTTTGCTAAAAAATTACTAACCAAAAGAGTCATAGAGGGATCACTTTTATACCTTTATCCGCTAAAGAAACCAATATAGAATTATATGTTACATCCTCCTTTAATATAGGTGGTATAAAAGATTACCTATCTGGGTGATAAATGTTTTTACAAGGAATTATTTCTAGATATTTCAGACTAAATCTTTGTGAAATCTAATAGATAAACCAAGAATAATTATAACAAATCACATGAAAAAACAAGATATATCACTAAAATGATTAATCTTAGAGGATAGCCACAAAAAAAAGAAATAACCCCTAATTACTAACTATGTCCAAGAAATTCATATGGTATCGAAAGATTAGATAAAACCATATATATTCAATGAATCATATAATAATCAGGCATAAAGAAAATAATTTATGGAATAATCTATAGAAGAACATATCATAATTTCAATAGGAATTTTAATTATTTTTTATATATATAATACATGAAAAATAATATAGAAAGTGATCCTACATTCAACATCATGTGGAATTAATTCACCCCAAATCCCACAAATAAATATACCAATATAATGTGAATCACCCAAGGTGAAATAAATCAATGGTTACATCGAATAACAATAACATCAATTCTAACATTAATAGAAGTTTAGGGGACCATCATAGAGTGTTTTATATGATCTTAAAAAATTCCACTTCCAGATTCCTAACCACCATATATCATATATATCCTATAAAAAATCAATAGATGGAAAATGAAAAAGTTATAAAATCTTGTGATCTAATATAATTTTGTAACACCTCGACAAAAATCTATGGGTTCGAGCTGAGATTATATATGACCTAATGCAATCCTCTTTGTATGAAAGAGATTATCAAAAAGTGGTGAGGTACAAGAGGATGTTAATGGGGAGAATATTCCTTCTATATCATATAATATGATTATACACTGTAATTAATTACAATATAAATAAACAAATAATAAAAAAATAAAAAATCATTAGAGTACTAGCATATATAAAAAGTAACATATAATGCAATAATAGTATAGTTTATCAATTATTCATACCAAAACAAAGGTGATCCACATAGGAGGTGGATTAATGTGTATAAATTAGGTAACAACCCAAAAGCAGTAACGTCATCAAAGACCAATGTCTGTCTTGAAATTCCCCAAACTCTCCTACTAAATCTACTCTGCCTCCCACCATAGGATATTTTATCTTCACTTGATTCCTAGTCATGAAATCTATATGTGTCTCGATATTACCAAGTATTGGGTGAGTCTAAATTCCAATAGGACACCACCAATGGTTAGTAACATATGTCCATAACATATACTGGTGAATTTGATGAAAATAACAAAAAACATAGATATTATAAAAGAATAACACTCATGTACAATATACATAAATTTCATGTCCATAGAGACTAGATCAAATTACTTCATCTCCATACTGTATAGAATGTAAATACACCATGTTTTTCACATCTACCATCAAAGGGACATCCTATAAAATTTTTGACACATCCCCATTGTAGAGATATGTTGTGTATATGCTGACCAATTTTTTCACACATCCTTATCAAGGAGATAGTCTATATGAATAAATATACATGCTAATTTATGGAAGAAATAAGAATATCCTATGAAATACATACACATATATATATATGAAGATATATCGAACATCACATCACATCAAGTAAGATTTATAGATATCATAGTACAATTGTGAGAAAACACCAAGAATATTTCCATGAAGTTACACACACACCTCATGTGATCAAGTGTTAAAATTAGGTCTCACTTGGCTACACAAGCACTCCAAAAAATCATTATAAGAACCCATTCAAATATTATCTAAATATAAGGACATCCCACATTATGTGCAACATGTATTTGATGATAAGGGTTGTAGTCTAAGTCCAATTTCTCCACTAATGAACATATATCCAACTCCAATTCATCATTATTTAGAATTATATGATCAATATTTTTGGAAACCACACCCAAACATTGGGATAATATCCCAAGACTCCAAAATATATTCTACTAAAAATGATCTAGATCCAAATGATATATTGATTCGAAATCAATGTATTTGGGTACAAATTATACAAATGACCATCAATTAGGTTATTAAATAATTTTAAAATACATATATATGAAATAAAATCAATAATATACATTGGTTTGACCAGGGGAATGAAGAGTTAATCCATCTATATCTAGATAGAATTCACCAAATATAGAATCATGAGATCACACAGATGACTGGCCATTAATGAGGGGAGATGTAATGGCGAAAGAAACCCCAATATTATAGAAAGAGATATCCAACTGTTTTGTGATTTTCTAGATACCTCATAGAGTAACAAACATATATTTGAATTAGGTTTAAAAACCAGATATGACATGTCTAGCTCAATAGGCCCTGATCGACATCACCAACAAGCTAGTAGACTCCCCTAATTAGATAATAAAACATGGATAGAACACATCATGCCCATGAACCCCATCATCAATAAGGAATATGTACAATAGATAGAAGTTGGATTATAAATGGATTTCTTGTGGGGCATTCAGTTTTATAAAAATGATACAGATAACACCATATAGTTGGTGGAGTCCCGATGGTTATCATGTTTAGATACTAATGTTTTTAATTCTTTAATATCATCCATATGACTAAAATTTTTCTAATTCATTCTTCCCAACACCTCTAACCAGACATAGAAAACTTATAAAAATATACATAATGTATATATAAGATGAAATGAGGCATACCTTAAATATTGGTGTTGAATATATTGATGTGTGTGGATCTACCTCACTAAGAACTAATGATTGGAAGAAATACTAAGATATTTTCATGCATTATTTTACTTTTATGGATTGGATTGTATTCATCGACAAGAAGTTCAAGGTGTCTGGTGATATAACACAATATTGATGAAAAGAAAATAATATTCTTAGAAAGAAAATTATAAAATTCTAAACCAATAATAATATATAGTTTACCAATATCTAGGCATGGGATTATCTTGGAAAACACTATATAAGTAACCAAGTTTCAACAGTGAGTACTACTTTGAAAAATGGCTTGGTTGATCAAATAGAAAAACCACAAACAACATAGCTAGAATGATGAACATTTAAAAATACCTACTATAGAATTTTTGTAAGGAAGTAGTAAAAACATATTTCATCATTTTTAATAAATATATTTAATTCCTGAAAGAAGGAAATATTTTATATGTTAGATGGTATAGAAATAAGGCTATATTGAAATACTATTGAGTCATAATAAGTAAATGTTTTATTCATAATATGGGGAAACATGAGAAGTTTGTATCCAGGGGATATGAATGGATATTTCATAGATATAAAGGAAATATAAAATGATTTAAATGGATTAATAGGTGGCTATAGAAGGTTCTGGAGAGAAATGGAGTCATTGTGGTAGAAAATTAGTGGAATATTCAACAAAGAAATGAAAATTTCTTGATTAAAATGATGATGAGGTCAGTATCCCAATTGGAGTAGAAATGAAAAAATATAAATCTATATATTCATATAATCCAAAGAGTAAAACAAAAAATCATAGTATTAATATCATTGGTAAATAGGTTGTTCTAGTGAAAATGAGGATAATGAATTCTCTAAAAAAATCCATCATATCATATTTTAATCAAAAATTATTTGAAAAGTAAATTTGAGATGGAAATTTAATTTATGTGATGAATAAATAATGTCACTAAAACAAAAAAAATGAAACATGGGATATTTATTTGAGGATGATAAACAATAAATTCATCCAAACAGAATGGGTTTTATGTAATAAGATGAATATATACATCAGGAACTATGTGCATGAATTACTCCCATATAGAATATATCAATGTTGATGAAATATTATTTCTTATTGCATGGTCGAATATAACAAAACTATTTTTTTCAATTGATGTGAGAAAGAAATTACATGTATTCAACAAGGATAAGAAATAATCATTTCTAAATGATATTAAAGAAGAAATGTTTGTCAATCATCCAGTTTGTTTCTCAATAATTAATATGAAAACAATATTTTTTCAGTTGAGGATAAAATTATATATATTTATGCAAGAACTATAATCATTGTACTCATGAATTGTTATACATTTTAAGAATCCCAATATCTAGTGTGATTTTTCTGATTATAATATCTATATCAACAATCATTGTAATCAAAGGATGATGGTGTTTGTGTATATCGATGACATAATTTTTTGTGTGTAAAAAATGTGCATTGTAATTTTTTTAAATTAATGATGTGTGGGTTATAAATTTCAAATATTAAAGACTTAATTATTATTATTTGTTTATATGTGGTATAAGTATGTTATTGAAAATTTATTTATCAATATAAATATTAAAACAGGGTTCTGGGAAGATTTTTATTAGATGATTTTATATAGATGTAGAATCTCGTTACTATATCCAAAAAAATACATGGGATAATGAAGTCAAAACAATTAATCAAATTTCATCCAATATGTTAGGATGCATGATATCAATATAATCCTAAGGATTATTTTTATAATTATGAAAATAATATTATGGTATATTAGTGGTATAGTAGATTTTGGTATTCAAAATGATGAAATATTTGATAAATAATTATTGAGATAAACTAATGCCGAGAGGGATGGTACAATATATCATATATTGATAACATAGTCTGTTTCATTATATATTGGGAAATTGTGCATTTATTTAATGGGAAATAAATAATATCACGTTTTCCATAACACTATATTTTTCTAATATATTTCTACCACTCAAGATTGAACACAATTATGTTGGATGAAGAAATTTCTTTAAGACTTGATAGTTTTTGTCATTCTCAAATTAGAATAAATTTTTATAATTCAACTGATGTAAATATTAGAAACTTTTCCCATCATTATAAGTAAAATCATAGTTAAATAAAATATTATTTTATCAAGGAGGATATATATTATTTTAAGGTTATATTTGAGTATGTTCCAATATAACTAACATTTATAAACAACTAGAAAATTTCTTTACACAAAGAAGTTATTTTCACAACATTTGTTTCATATTGAAGTCTAGTCGACTCCCAAAAATTGAAACATGTGTATTTGGTAACCTCAATTTCCTATGAATGATGTGATTTTATTATGTGATGATATTTTTAATTTTCCATATCTCATACTGAAAAGGAATGATCTTTAGGTTAATTAACAATGGTGGAAAAATTATGTTGATAAAAGAGGAAATTTTATTGATAGGGGGAGATTCATTACAATATGAATCATGGAGAGAGAAGAAACATGTGTATTTTTATTAATTATCATGATAATAAAGTTATTTGATAATTTAAAACATGTCATTAAATGATAATATATGGTTTCATGATAAAAGTAATTATGATGTGTTGTTGACGAAGTTTTTTTTATAAAGATCCAAAATCTGCAGAACACTTTTCAACATTTGGTTCCAAATAAGAATATGTCATATTCATATTGAAGCGCTTCATTGATTAAAATTTCATGTTATACTTGTTTTTTCAAGATGAGATTGTCTTATGTGGGATTAGATTACATTTTGAGTAAGTCATTGAATGTTATCTAGAGTTAAAAAGTGTGAATAATGTTTGTAGAAGAAAATTTTATTGTTTTTTCAATAGAAGTTTCTTGGTGGTTTTTGACTTTTTAGTGAAAGAAAACATGTTCAAGTTCATAGAATCGTGAATGAAGTTCACAACTAGAAGACAGTGAGGTCAAATCATGTGATTTATGAAGAAATGTATGAGAATAGTGAGGTATTTATTTGGATCCTTGAAGAGAGGATGTGTTCTGAAGGTGGGATATATTGCACAAAAATTTGAACGGTGTTTTTATTCTACTCTGATGGAGACTACATAGACTATGAATTTGGCCCCTAAATCATTATTTTTTTATCATGGTCTATGTTGTAGCGATGTAGCAGATGAGTTTAAAGTGAATGGATGAATATAAATTGTACCAAGTGGATTTTTATGAATGTTTCTTCCAATATAAAGGATCTATAGTCACATCATTAGGTAGTGGTAAAATTATATTAGAAATCATAAACATTAGAGGTATTTTTCTAAGTCAGAAAATGAGTATCTATAGTGAATGTTTGTGGAAGGGTTTTTGTAAAGGTGCATGTCATGATGTTGGAGCTCATAGTGAATACTGGACCAAGAAGATAGAAATTGTGGGTGGTAATATGCATGTTATTTATGGTGAAGGTATTGTGTGAATGTTTATTGTGTGAGTTATGATTGCACAATAGTTCATTTCATGAAGGGGGAGTTCTCAGTGACAATGATAGGCATGGTTTGAGTTCATGGTAAATGTAGTGCATGGTGTAGGAGATCACGGTGGACATTGATTTGAATGAGCAAGTATGAAGAATAGTGAATTCCATCTCTCAAATAAAAATAAAGCTTCATGTCTAACCCATCTAACATTGAACTAAATTAGTACAATAAAAACTATCAAGAGGATCTTCTGGGGGACTAGTTCATTCACTTTGGTATGAAGAGATGTGATATTTCAATTCATGAATTGTTGTAAATTAGGAGGGATTTTTGTTCATCTCAGATCCTTGTAAATGAAATGATATATTTTGAATTCTGGTACATTGTCACATCACCTTTGTATTCTTCATAGACTATCCTGGTTAAGGATAACAAAGAAAAATTGGTTAGTCTCTTTATTTCTTTCATAAGAATTTAAGAGAAGATTTTTTTTAAAGATGTAACAAGATTAAAGGAGTTTTTTTAATTATCCACACCACAATTATCCCCCTATCCCACTCAATGTATCTAACATAGTGGGGAAAAACAAACTATTTTGTTCGTAGTTACTTTCTTATTGGGTTTAAAGAGGCCATCTTAGGATAAAACGTAATGGAAGAAACTCAAAGAATCTAATGATATATCTTCAATAGTTCAACATGAAAAAGTAAAAGAACATAAAAATATAATATATATACTATAGAAACCTTCGTCTTATATTCTTGATGATGTATAAATGAAGAGATCACTGATGTCACACACGGTTTTTTTCTGTCTTTGTATTGATCCGGCCCATTAGAAATCCCGATCCTTTTCATGGGTATTTGTTGAGATTAATCTTGAGTTTTGAAGTTTCATATATGTCTAACCACCATAATTTGGGATCCCCATTTCTTGTTTAGATGTTTTTGAAGAAAGGGTGGTTACTTCATGATTTGGGCCAACCGTGAGCCCATTCCCAGTTTTAAAAACTAAAATTGTTTCTTTTATAACTCTTTTGTTTTTTATCCTTTTTCACCCATTCAACTTCCCACATGTCCTATACTGATATATTAGAATTTAGGTATCCTTTTGGACCCATTATAAATTCATAAACCGGGTGAACTTGGGCTACTTATTTATGTATTGGGCCAGCCCATGGGCCCATTTCCTATTTTAAAAAAATAATTTGTTTCATTTATATATTTTTCATTTTTTACTATTTTTCGGTGATTCCACATCCCCCTCTAAGAAAATAACCCTATCCTAACCCTCATAATCTATTTTACCTTTTTGGAGCTCATGTGGGTCTCGGATTAGGGAAAAAATTCTTAGGAAACCTCAAATCTCCCAGAATTTCCAAGGTAAATTATTTCGTTCATAAATCAATAAATTCGTACTCTTTTAGACACCAATCATATTACCCTGGTTCTTCCAGACCTTAGGAGTCTCTCCAAGAATTTTCAAGCCATTCACTTTTATCTAGGGCTTCAGATCTAATGGAAGACGAAGAGTTTTCTTGGATGAAAGGTGAGATTCCTTCTCCTTTCTTCTTACTCTTCCCCCTCCTTTCATTATTTCTTTGTTTTATATTGTAGCCTAGTCTTGATAGTCCTAGGGTTTTGTTATTAATTTTTTTTGATGGTTTTATGTTTTTTTAGGTCTGGTATTTATAGTTTTAGGGTTTATAAACCCCCAGCGGGTGATTTCGGGTGTGCGATTCAATTACGCCAAAGATTTGAGGTAGGATATCCCTTGCACATGCATTTATCATAGAAGTTTCATCATTTTAATATTATTCTATCCTGATAAAAATGTTTATTATTGTTTTTAATCCTTTTTATAATTTTCTTGATGTGCAAAGTCGTTTTTTAATCACTGTTATGTGAAAGGTAGTGTTGTTTTGTCATGAAAGTGCTCAACAAGTGTTTGTTTAAATGTTCCATTATCTTTTGAAAATAGTTTGTGAGGTTTATAATCTGGTTGATGGTATTTTTAACATGTTACAGTATCTTGAATGAAAATATGACATTCAATTGGTGTTTTATTTCTTTTCATGTGCATAAAATAAATTTTTTGGTTTAAAAAGGGCATGACATGTGTTCGGTAAATTGCCCGGTTAGCATTTATGTGTGATGTGTGATTTAAAAGTTATTTGATTGGATTTATAACGAAATTGGAAGAATTATAAATGGTATTTTTGGGTACTTATATTTATTTCCAATTTGGATTTGTTTTTTCAAACAATTGGGTTTTGATTTACAACATATTTTGGCCCGAGTTGCCCAAAAATGGACCGTTTCACATCTTTATGAAAATGGTTGTGTTTTGAATATGTAACCTGAGTATTATAAGAGATTTATGAATTAGGTTTGCTGCTGTAAATGATGTTTATAAAGATCCTTAATAAAATCAAAATGCATACCTTCATCAAAGGTTAGTTTTGAGAAAATGTTTAAAGGCCCATTTGGCATTTCCTAGAAATGAAGGAGTGTTTTACTTGTATATAACAAGTTATGAAATTGGGATTCTGTTATGGTCCATTAAATGATTTTATTAAATGTTTATTGGGCTGAAAAATATTATTTGGTTTGGTTATGATGTGTGTTTATAATTTGAAGAGTTTTTCTGAAAGATTTTTATGTGCAAAGCCTCAATACACTTCATGAAATTGTTTTACCAAAATATTTATCGGTTTGTTGATTAGTGTAAGAAATGTGAAGAAATATTATGGTATGTTTGTGTTTTTATGGTTTTGTAATGGAATGTGGTTGTGAAATGTATATTTGATAACACATGTAACTTGATTGAGCACTAAAGGGAATCCCGGGTATCTAGGTGGGCGGACGTGTACTAGTATCCTAGTGATTCTGTGGGGGTTGGCCCCTGTTTCACATAGCAAGTTTGACGATGACAACACTGACTAAACTATGATGATGATGATTATTAGGGACCACTAGGTTATGGGTATGTTCCCTACTAGTGGCTCGTGCACAATAACGTATATTTATTATGGTTACTTTCACCGAGATAGGAGGTACCTGGGGCTCACAACTAACTAGTGCCTAGGGGTATTCCCTTGACTAGTGCTCATTGGCTATTTTGTACTCACCGTTGGCATATGGTGTGTTTGGTTGGTAAATTCAGTATTATGTGTTATTTATTTTAATGTTAAAATTCTTTAACGCTTCCCTCTTGAAAAATATTTTCATTTTGATGTTTCACCTCTTTGAAAAGAATTTTTACTTGCATTTTTGTTTATTAAACATGCATGTTTTTGTCTGATAATTATTATAGCATGGAACCTCATTTGAAAACTATACTTTCAAATCTTTAATTTAAAACTATAAATTGATGTTTCTTTTATTTTAAATGAATGTGCATTGGGAATAGAATACCGGGCTAACCTACTGAGTTTTAATACTCACGCCTATAGTCTTCTTTTTTTTAGCCCTTTTGCAGGTTTCATCTTTAGATCGATCACCTTGGGCGACATTTTATCATTGTGTTGGAGAGTGACCAGAAGTTTCACATGGAGTTAGTTGTTCATCGGGTTTGTTTAGTTGAGTTGTTGGTTTTGTTCTAATTTTATTTTCCTGTACAAATAATATTTAGTTCAATTTTTATATAAACTCATTTTGGGATGTCTGTTTATTTCTGTTGTTTGTTTGATTGTTTATATATGGGTGAAATCGTTCCCTTGTGTACTCTATTGATGCCCTTGGTGCTTTTCACTATCCTGGGAGGATCGGGAACGCCTCTCGTGACTTGTCGTGGGCTAGCCTATGTGACCGGTTCAGGGTCGACTCAGGTCGGTTCATGATGAAATGGTATCAAAGGGAGGTTGGCTATTAGCGGACCATTCTTTTTAGAGTGCGCTTGTTATTTTGGGGATGTCAAGGTAGATGGAGTAGGATTGTTGGGACTTGAGGTGTAAGTACAAGGAGAGCATCATGAACTCTATCTTGTACTAATTCTCAGGTTTCCATGGAAGTCCGGTTTTATTAGTGTCCTTTGTTCTAGTTGATTGTTTGGTATTGGGATATGACCAGGGGAGTCTGAACAATGGCCTTCGTGAGCTCACAGGGCTTGGCAAGCCATGTGGAGCTATGGAATGGTCCTAATAAGTCTCTCTGTGTTGGTGTTGTGTTTGGCATATGGCCGCCAACCATATGGTCAACTCACCCACCGACACTAGTTCCCTTTTTTGGGTCTCTTGAACCTTTCTTGAATTCTGAATTTGTTTTTTTAAAATCCTTGTGTGAGAATTGTTAAAATGGTTTTTAATGTAAGGATTATATTTTGAAAAGTGAAAAATGGGGTTTTCAATAATGAAATATAAGAATGGTTTTGGAAGGTTGTGTTTTTGTGAAAAAATGGAGGGAAGCAGAAATGATTTAAAGGGATTGGATTATCCATAATCTAAACTTCTGGTTTGTTGAAATAAAATGTTTTGAAATTGTGAATCATTTTAAAGTGATTCTGGATCTTATTTTTATGGTGTATTTTAGGATGTTAAAAAGTTTTTGAATTGGATAAATTAGTTTTGGAAATTGGTTTTGATCGATTGGTGTTTTACTACAAATGGTATTGGTCTCAATGGACCTCAGATTATGAAAATATACCTTGCTGAATTTTTTTTAAAAAAAATGGGAAGGGGTTGTTTTGAGTGGCTTCGTTATTTAAAATGTTTTTAAAAATGAAAAGGGGTAGGTTTTTAAGAAAATGGTTCTTAATTAATTGTTTTTTTTTTGTGAAATATGAAATTTTTTTTGACTTGGTGGTTGGAGTTCCTTTTGAAGGTAAATTGTTTTTTTTTGAATTATGATGTTTAATTTTAGCCTTTAGTGTTTTCATGGGTGCTCACATGCATGGTTTTATTTATATCTGGAAGTATGGCCTATATGGTATGGTGGTTAGGTGCCAGGGGTGGCATGGAAATGTGCATGTGGGTGAGACTTGATGATACACCATTGGTGAATGTGGAAACCCACCAAGTTAGTTTGATTTTTCAAAATTGTTTTGAGATGAAAATGGTGGCCTTTTTTTAAAACCAATGGTCATGTGGCGTGATTTTTCTATGTCTTATAAGAGTTGTTTATTTGGTTATCTTCCATGTGATCTAGAATTCATACTCTTGTTCTATCTAGTGATGAGATCTTGTTGGTGGCTCGGTTTTCGAGTAATTTTCATTGGGTTTCTAAAAATGTGTTTGATGTTGTGATGTGGCCATGGATAGTTATGCGTTGGAAATCTTTCCTGCTGATCAACCTAAGGATTCCGTTAAAATTTTAAATCCACCTCTTTTTATGATGCCTTAACTTGTTTTTTGGAATAGAGAGCTATTTGGGATCTATTAAAAGTGCTTCTAGGTCATGATAATTCTTTTGGACAGAGCAGTTGTGTTCGGTGATGTTGATGTGTTTCGTCGTATTCTTTGTCCATTCTGCCCCTCATTTGGAGTGAGTTAGAATTTTCATATGTATCTATGAGTTATTATTTAGATTAAGGTTTTTTTTTGTGATCATGTGTGGTTTTTTTGAGTGGTGTGATCCTTATCACCTGACTGCGGTGCAGCAAATGCTTCAAGAATCAGGGCTCCAGCCATAGGCCTCGGAGTGATGCTTTTCACGCAGTCAGGAAATCAACAGAGGTTTGGAGTGCTAGATTAAGATCCTTACTCCTCTGTTTTGGTAAGTTAGTTACTATGTCAATGTATTGGTTCCTCATTTCTATGAATTTTCCTTTGTTGCAACAAGTGTGGTGGACTTAACCCCTCACACAGTGTCTATGGTTATTCCTTCATGGATGTGGGTTTTCAATCAATGTCCCTGTGTGGACCGCCTACAAAAATCAGGTGCATTCTTGGGGTTAGCTATTCATATGGGGAGAGTTTTGGGTAGTTTCTTTGTTTCTTTTTTTGTTTCAGTGGCCAAATAATTAGGTCCCCTTCCCTCCCATCCCCAAGTGACGGTGGTCCAGAATTGTGTTGAATGTGTCGACCAATTTATTGTCCCCTTCATTCGGGAGTGGGTGGTTTATATGTTCATGTTGTAACTCTATTAACTTGGTAGAGTAGGTTTTTGTAGGAGGTTTTTTTTGGGTTTGTGTGAGTGAGTCCCAACTCTAGCTCATGTTCAATTCTTTTCTATTCATTTCTAGTTGGTTTGTAATGGTGGGGAGACCCACCATGGGTCTCCTATATTTTCATCATAATAACATTTCTACTGATAGTTGATTCTTAATGGTGGGTAGTACATTATGGAATCCTTAGGTGTTGTTTTTTTTCAGCCGGAAAGTGTTCTGGCTTTCTGGGGGCGGAAAGCTTTAATGGTGGGGAGAATTGTCACACACAGTTTTTTTTTCTGTCTTTGTATTGATCCGGCCCATTAAAAATCCCGATCCATTTCATGGGTATTTTATGAGATGAATATTGAGTTTTAAAGTTTCATATATGTCTAACCACCATAATTTCGGATCCCCATTGCATGTTTATGTGTTTTTGAAGAAAGGGTGGTTACATCATGATTCGGGCCAACCGTGAGCCCATTCCCAGTTTTAAAAACTGAAATTGTTTCTTTTATAACTCTTTTTTTTTTATCCTTTTTCACCCATTCAACTTCCCACTTGTCCTATACTGATATAATAAAATTTATTTATCCTTTTGGACCCATTAGAAATTCATAAACCTGGTGAACCTGGGCTACTTATTTAGGTATTGGGCCAGCCCATGGGCCCATTTCCTATTTTAAAAAAATAATTTGTTTCATTTATATCTTTTTCATTTTATACTATTTATCGGTGATTCCACATCCCCCTCGAATCCAATAACCATATACTAACCCTCATAGTCTATTATACCTCTTTGGAGCTCATGTGGGTCGCGGATTAGGGCGAAAATTCTTAGGAAACCTCAAATCGCCTAGAATTGCCAATGTAATTTAATCATTCATAAATCAATAAATTCGTACTTTTTTAGCCACCAATCTTCTTCCCATGGTTCTTCCAGACCGTAGGGGTCTCTCCAAGAATTTTAAAGCCATTACCTTTTATCTAGGGCTTCAGATCTAATGGAAGACGAAGAGTTTTCTAGGATGAAAGGTCATATTCCTTCTCCTTTCTTCTTCCTCTTCCCCCTCCTTTCATTATTTCTTGGTTTTATATTGTACCCTAGTCTTGATCGACCTTGGGTTTTGTTATACAATGTTTTTTGATGGGTTTTATGTTTTTTAGGTATGGTATATATAGTTTTAGGGTTTATAAACCCCCGGCGGGTGATTTCGGGTGTGCGTTTCAATTACGCCAAAGATTTGAGGTAGGATATCCCTTGGACATGCCTTTATCATAGAAGTTTCATCATTTTAATATTATACTATACTGATATAAATGTTTATTATTGTTTTTAATCCTTTTTATAATTTTCTTGGTGTGCAAAGTCATTGTTTAATCGCTATTATGTGAAAGGTAGTGTTGTTTTGTCATGAAAGTGCTCAACAAGTGTTTGTTTAAATGTTCCATTATCTTTTAAAAATAGTTTGTGAGGTTTATAATCTGGTTGATTGTATTTTTAACATGTTACAGTATCTTGAATGAAAATATGACATTGAATTGGTGTTTTATTCCTTTTCATGTACATAAAATAAATTGTTTTGTTTAAAAAGGGCATGACATGTGTTCGGTAAATTTCCCGGTTGGCTTTTATGTGTGATGTGTGATTTAAAAGTTATTTGATTGGATTTATAAAGGAATTCAAAGAATTATAAATGGTATTTTTTGGGTACTTATATTGATTTCCAATTTGTATTTTTTTTACAAACAAGTGGGTTTTGATTTACAACATATTTTGGCCCGAGTTGCCCAAAAATGGACCGTTTCACATCTTTATGAAAATGGTTGTGTTTTGAATATGTAACCTGAGTATGATAAGAGATTTATGAATTAGGTTTTCTGTTGTAAATTATGTTTATACAGATCCTTAATAAAATTAAAATGCATACCTTCATCAAAGGTTAGTTTTGAGAAAATGTTTAAAGGCCCGTTTGGCATTTCCTAGAAATGAAGGAGTGTTTTACTTGTATATAACAAGTTGTGAAATTGGGATTCTTTTATAGTCCATTAAATTATTTTATTAAATGTTTATTTGGCATAAAAATATGATTTGGTTTGGTTATGACGTGCTTTTATAATTTAAAGAGTTTTTTAAATGATTTTTATGTGAAAAGCCTCAATACACTTCATGAAATTGTTTTACCACAATATTTAGCGGTTTGTTGATTAGTGTAAGAAATGTGAAGAAAGATTATGGGATGTTTGTGATTTTATGGTCTAGGAATGGAATTTGGATGTGAAATGTGTATTTGATAACATGTGTAACTTGATTGAGCACTAAAGGGAATCCTGAGTATCTAGGTGTGCAGACGTGTACTAGTATGCTAGTGATTCTATGGGGGTTGGACCCTGTTTCATGTAGCAAGTTTGACAATGAAAAAACTAACTAAACTATGATGATGATGATGATTGGGGACCACTAAGTTATGGTCATGTTCCCTACTAGTGGCTCATGCACAATAAAAGATATTTATTATGGGTACTTTCACCGAGATATGAGGTACCTTGGGCTCACAACTAACTAGCGCCTAGGGGTAATCCCGTGACTAGTGCTCATTGGCTATTTTGTACTCACCGTCGGCATACAGTGTGTTTGGTTGGTAAATTCAGTAGTATGTGTTATTTATTTGAATGTTAAAATTCTTTAAAGCATACCTCTTGAAAACTATTTTCATTTTGAAGTTTCGCCTCTTTGAAAAGAATTGTTACTTTCATTTTTGTTTATTAAACATGCATGTTTTTGTCTGATAATTATTATAGCATGGAACCTAAGTTGAAAACTATACTTTCAAATATTGAATTTAAAACTATAAATTGATGTTTCTTTTATTTTAAAGGAATGTCCATTGGGAATAGAATACCGGGCTAACCTACTGAATTTTAATACTCACGCCTATAGTCTTCTTCTTCTTTTTAGCCCTTGTGAAGGTTTCATCTTTAGTTCGATCACCTTGGGCAACATTTTATCACTGTGTTGGAGAGTGACCCGAAGTTTCACATGGAGTTAGTTCTTCATCGGGTTTGTTTAGTTAAGTTGTTGGTTTAGTTCTAATTTTAGTTTCTTGTACAAATAATATTTAGTTCAATTTTTATATAATTTCATTTTGGGATGTCCGTTTATTTCCGCTGTTTGTTTGATTGTTTATATATGGGAGAAATCGTTCCCTTTTGTACTCTATTGATGCCCTTGGTGCTTGTCACCATCCCAGGAGGATCGGGAACGCCTCTCGGGACTTGTCGCGGGCTAGCCTGGGTGACCGGTTCAGGGTCGACTCAGGATGGTTCATGACAACTAATGTGAAAAATAGATCTCATCTCGATAGGTCGTAGACCATCTAATGGATCCATGATTGTATTGTCAAAATTTATGATTACTAAAGATGGGATATAACCATATTATTAAGAAACATTGTGAAGCAATATTGAAGATTGTTTTCAAAAAAAAATTAAGTTTTTATTGGTTAACTAACAATAGGGATAAAATCACCTTTTATAGGTACTATTCATTAAATGAATAGTGTTTCTAGCATCAGATGTAATATCATGGAAGCACAAAATTACTTTCAGTCATAGCTATTATTCATTGAAAAATTAAATTAATGTAATTACTGTATTCATCAATTAATAAATCAATAATTTCAATATATTACTAAGGAAACAATGTTAGATAGTATATCCAATTCATATATGTGATATCTCATATTTCATTCCTATCATAATATATGATTTTAGTGTATCACAAGCTATGACATGTGCATCTATATTCATGTTCCCTTCTTACAATTTGGGGATATAATAAAATATGAGATCCCTTATTTTATGTATTCCCCATAATATCCCATGTGAAAACACTATAAGGACATAAAAAACATTTCCACTCTCTTAATATCCATCCAAAGTCTTTTTGGATATGGTGTATCAAACATTCATTATTTTAGAACAAATAAATTGTTTATAACATAATGCTATTGGGATTCTAAACAGTGTGGCCCTAAAGGACACAGTATCATTGAAAATGAAATGAAAATCTAATTTCATGTGTGAATTTTTATGTGTGATTGTGTGTGTTTATGTTCTTATGAATGTGAGTGAGAGTGTGTTAGTGTATGTGTGTTTGTGTGTGAAAATAAAAGACTCTAGAAAATTATAAACACTATTCAAGCCATTATAGGGTTGGGTGTGATCTTCATCAAACAAACTCATATCTCCTAATGCAACTATCCATGAAAATATATATAATGTACATAATTCTTATACAATATATAATAAATTCTTCAATTACATAGAGTGATTTGTAGAAACAGAATAATCTAAATCTTGTATAATTCATCCTAAACATTCCTCATTATTTTAAAAAGACTAACATGTTCGTTGAATACATTACATTTTATTAATCTATAAGTTGAAAAATGAATATGTGTCTTATATATATATATATAAACACAATATATGGGACTCAAATGAAAAAGGAAATACATTTCTGTTGTCTAATTAAATCAGTATACATAGGTCTCTTCTCAATATATGACTGAACAAACCCATATTGGTTGAGATCTAATCGAATACATGATCAACATCATACCAAACCACACCTAATTTGAAAAACCACAAGGAATTAATAAAAATTTTATAAAAATATAAATGTTTTCATATTAGTTATATCTCCAACCTCATGTAAAAAAACGTATCATTATAATCATACACCCCTAAATATTTTGATAATTATATTAAAATATATGGGATAATCTTTACCAGGTAAGTCTAAATCACATGACCCTATGTATTATCTATTGATTCCACTATTAATTAAAATATTAAAATATAATAACAATCTATAATACTCCATGATGATCATTTATTATGTATAACTCAATTTTATACATTATGGGGCCATTTTCATTTTTGTATTCAAGTAATATAAATTATATCACACATGGATGAATATTAAGGGGATGTGAGCATTCTTATAAAATAATGATACATTTAGAGCCATTACATCAATCTATTATGTATTACATACCAAGAGATTAATCATGATACTTGATCTGTTTCATTGATAATGGGTTTGAAATTGATATTCTAAATTGTCCATTGTAACAACCTAAGGGATCCTAACAAAAAACCTCTCAATTAATACTCTAAGATATTTAATTTTCAAATTATATTTTTTTGTAGTTTTGATAGAACAGAGTTTTTTGGAATGATAAATTTGTCCATTTTAAACGAAATGATCGATATCTACCTCGATGCTAAGAACCACATCATGTTCCAAAATGATATCCCCAGTCTAAACTTCTTCTTTCAGATCATCTGATATACTTATGCATTCCTCCTAAATTGTATTAACCTCCATGATATCTTATTTTTAACTCTTCAATCTAATTTCTCCATCATATACAAATAATAAGAAAATTGATTGAGATATCATATCAACTTTGTTATATTAGAATCACACATTCGTGTAAAACTTTACATAAATCTCATCCTCTCCCCAAAACACAGAAAACATATCATAAATATTTTTATAAACATAAATATATTCTTTACAACAATATATTTACGCTAATCATGTTTAAACATGAATCAACAAGTTATTCTAAGAAAATAGGTGACATATGATTGAGTACACAACAAGAAATATTTCATACATACTATAGAAGATATATATAAGGAATTTTATCCATCAATTATAACTACATAACAAGAACTGGTATCCTCCTACTATTCATTACATATTTTTTAAAGCCTATTTTTTTGTTTTCCATGTTAAACTATATTAATAAGTTACAAATGTATGTTTCAAAAAATTGTAAAAGCTTTCACATAGATCCATCTATAAAGATCTTCAAAACTAGTTTGTTGGTATCTTTACCCCTATCTTTCATAAAAAACAATTTACCCTACAATATCTTCAAAACATATAAAGTCAATATGTCATTTTATTCAAGGAGTATGTTATATATTAAAAATATCAATAACACTACATAATTCCCACTAATTCAAATATATACATAATAATTATCCAAATTCACGATGAAACCAAAATCTTAAATAGAATCATCAAATTAAAATATTCCAAATATCAGAATATGACTTCATACCATAAATCTACCATTAAAACTTTTATACCCTAAAATAATAATTTGTTACTTAAAAAACATTAGGTTTCATCATATACACATGCGTGAATAAATTCCCCTTAAGGAAAGTGTTTTTTATATCTATTAGATATATATTGTAACAAAAAAGATATTTTATGTTGAGAAATATCCAAATATATTTCATCATGGGAATAGATTAAAAAGTTTTTTAATATTAAATACAATGAATTTCCAAGTAACCCTTTTCAATAAGACCTTATTTATTAATAGATACTCTACCATCCATTTCCGTTTTATTATAAAAACCCCACTATAACTCTATGGATATCACCCTATCAAATGGATCCACCATGTTACAAACATGGTTAGTGTACATTTAGTCTATTTTAGATTCAATGTATTTTATGTATTTCTATGATTTAAAATCACAATATCCTCCCTAGAGTCATTTATCTAATTTATTATGAACATTTCTCCATCATCTTTAACCATAAAAAATAAATATCTTTAATGATACTTATGTATACTTCTATGACTTTAGGATTTTTGTAAAAAATGAGTTGAATCATATTCTAGGACCATTTTTTTAACCATTTCAATTTCTACCCTAGGAGACCTTCCTATATTTTGGGCATAAATTTCTCTTAGTTCAACATTACAACAACAAAAATCTTGATTGGTAAATTTATTCTATATATATATATAAAATATATCCCCAAACAATTTATTAATTATAGGATTATAAAAAAAATATCCCTTATTTTCCATGTGATAATAAATAAATAAATTCTTTTATAAGACATATGGTATGTTTTGAAAAAATCCAAATGTCTTAAATATTCTTTATAAACCCAAATATTCATTAATGAAATATTTGGAATTTTTCCAATAAATATTATATAATTTTTCTTTATGACTTCTTTAAATGGAACACAATTATGTAAGAAAGAATTAATCTCGAGATCATAACCCCAGAATGAAATAAGAATATAAAACTAAATCATCATTGATCAAACCATGTCATATTTGGTTTTATTCCTCCTCTCATACACGAAATTTTATTTCTGTGTTTTAGGAGGAGGTTGTTCTGAAATAATTCCATAATATCAAAGATGAATATTGAATTCATGGCTCAATTATTCACAACCCTAATATAGTTTAAATAACCAAATTATTTTGTGATAATAAATTTTTACTTTATTTGGAAACTCTTTAATTATTTCAAAATATTCAAACTTGTATCTCATTAGAAACAAAACCATACCAAATAAATTCATTTGAAAAATAAAAAAATTACCTAAAACCACCACATTATTAAGTAATCATTATCCCACATACACCATTATATATGATATCCAATGGTCAACTATCCCTTTAATGTATTCTAATAAAATGTTCTTTAGTTAAATTTCATAATAAACAACATTTTCAAGTATTAAATGATTCAAAATAAAATTATTCAAACAATCCATATCTATAGATTCTTTTGACATGTATCTTGTTTATATATAGAATGTGACAATCAAAATTGTTGGTGGTGTAATGAACCCAAAAATTTACACATATTATTATATTTTATAGAAATAATTAACCATTAAATAAAAAACAAGGATAAAAAATTTGAGTTTCATAATGAAGATTCGGTTTATAAAAATAAAAAAAATTGTATATAATAAAAAAAATATTTATATTAACAATTATTAATTATATCTTAACTTCTATTGAGACTATATATCTACATAGTATGACCTTGGGAATACATAGACAAAAGGGATGAGTCAAAAGTGTGAGTAAGGAAATAAACATAGAAATAAATAATATAAAATGGGTTTGAATCATGAAATGACGACATAAAAAGGCATGGAACATTAATTAACACATGAAAGTATAAAATATAGATCATGAGATCATGTACTAATGAAAACATATGAATGTGTTGAAAATATATAACATGACATAAAAATGATTCAATGATAACTTGCACGACTATACCACATGGTGGACAAAGTCCCATAACAAATAAGTTTCAATAAATTTAAATGGTCTCATATATCATTTTATTTTTTTGACCTAAGGATGACTCATTATCCAAAACATTGATGAAAAAATGATTAGTTTATTTTGGCAGTTTTTACAACCATCCTGAATTAGTATTTTTTTCATTTAAAATTATTTTATATGTGCTTGTTATAAATCATTAAATATGTTTTATTAGACATATTAAAATATTTTTAATCATTTTTTTTATTGTTCTTGAAGAAGGTAATGAAAAGGGATATCTCATTGTCCATGAAAGTGGTGAATCGATAACTTACAGATGATGTTTTCATTTTTAGAACAAAACGTGGGATGAGTAGATTGGATAGTTGAAATTCCATTAAAAAAAATTTGTATATATATGGTACTTGAATTATCATGTTACTTTTATTGGATAGGATAGATAAGGATAATAAAAGAAAAGAAATTAGAAGAAAAAGAGGGACAATTTATCCTCTTGAGTGTTGTCTCTATGAGAACCCACTTAGGGATCATGTAAATGGACTATTCATGAGACCCAAAAAAAATAAAAAGTGGGGAGCTAGTTTGGTAAATTTATTGTGTTTAATATAAGCATAAAAAAAATATTATAAGGCGTGAGGAGAAGAGGTGGTATTAATAGGGGAAGACAAGGTGTGTGTTTTTATTATTTTATTCATTTTTTATTATTTTTGGATCAGGAATATAAATAGTATTGATTATTTTGACAAAGTATAGTTAATATATAATTTGAGTTTGAGATAATTTCCACTTACTTCATCCAGGACTCAACCACGGCTAAACAATTCCTTTATTTACTTATAATGATAAATATAATAAATTATTTTATTTCACCATTGAATAAAAATTAAACTATTAAATAAAACTACAAAATATTCACCCTAACCATTTATTTACAATTATCTTTCAATAATTTACTCTATTTTATAAAAAATAATTTTCTAAATATGAGACATTTATTTTTCAATTAAAATCATAATATATGTGAAAAATTCCGATTTTAAAATTATAACAGATTTTTTGACACTTTGAAAAATTAATTAATGTATTGTGAAATTTTATTATAATCATAAAGATAAAAAGTATTTTTTTACGAATCTATTTAATGAATATAAATTTTCTTTTAAATCATTATATTAATAACATAATTTTAAATAAATATATTTTATTTAATTTTAGGTGTCTTACGAATACTTAATATTTCATTTTTAACACATATATTTACTTATTCCATGATATAAATATATTATATTTAAATTCATAAGACACCTAAAATTTATTTATACATCCATAGGTGAGGTTACTATTCTATTATATTGTTTACGCTTTTTACTTGTCACATTACTATTTTAATGGTTAAGTTACAATTCAATTGGTATAATTTTCTTAATTTATATAAATCAACATATTTCCTTCTTAATTTATGAAAATATTTTTCTTATTTTGTTCTCTATGCGATTCATGTGCTTTATACTATATGAAATAATTATAATAATTGGAATTGGATTGAAAAATTATGGGTCATTACATTCTTCCCCCATTATGAAAATTTTCCCTCAAAATTGTTTTTACATTATAAGATGACGAAGGGTGGGGTTACTAATCCTTAATTTCCACCTATTTTTCCCATCTACCCTTTCTATACATATGGTTAATCTATAATAATTTTACTATTTGTGTAGTATTGTTGCAAAAATATTTATCTCTATAGTCAATATATTCAATATATTCTCTTTATAAAAGAAGTCATTATCCAGTGGTACCACCTATAGATTCAATACATGTGAGGGATCATACATGTACTTCATCGCTAGGGATATGTGGAATAAATCATAATATTGGTTCATGTTAGTTGAAATTGAAATTAGATAGGCAAAAACTCTTTTATGATATAGAATATCATAGTGGCTGATTTAACTAGGACCTAGCTTTATTTTCTCTCAAAATGCCATGACTCCCTTCCCTGGAGATACGTGGAGATATTCATTGTCTCCAATTTCAATAAATATTTCATGTCGTCAATTATCTACACAGATCTTATATTGAATTTGGGAAACCTTGATATGCTAATGAATGGTTTTCACCTTTTCTTCCATTTCTTTGACCATTTCAGGTCATAGAAGCTTATAATCACCAAATTTATCCTATCATGTTGGTGTTTTGAATATTTTTCCATAAAGTAGTTCGTATTGATTAATATAGATTATTTTGTGGAAACTATTATTGTTTGAGAACTTGGTTCTAGGCGGATTTTAGTATCATTATACCATGAAGTCCATAGAATATCCTCGGAACATGTCTTCCAGTGTCTGACCAGTCTGCTCAGATTGGTCACCAGTTTGAGGATGATAAGCCCTAATATGTTTCAACTCAGTTTTAAGAGCATGTTAGAGATATTACCAAAACATTGAGGTAAATATAATATCACGATCCTATAAAATCAATAATGTTACCCCATGTATATCTACCACTTCTCTAATGTATATACATTCAAGTTGATCGATTGAAAAATACCCCAAAATTCTAATAAAGTGAGATGTCTTTGTAAGGTGGTCCCTAAAAACACATATATAATTGTTTCCATTGTATGTATTCTGATGTCCAGTGAGAAAATATTTGTTTTTTTTTCTGATTTCCATTTTGGTATGGTTAATAGTTTTATCATCCCCTTATAATTTTTTATTTCAGCCTTCACTTTTTTCCATACCATGATATTTTATTTGTATTCAATTATCTATTTTTTCATATTTTCCCAAACAATGTTCCCTTAGAGATCATGAAACATTTTTTTGCACCCTAAGGGAATAGAAAATGTTGAGATATATGAACCATTAAGAAGTTATTTCATTATCTCTATATTGAATGGTACACATAGTTGTAACCCAAATATGTTTACTCATTCATCATCAATTTTGAACTATAAGGATTTCCCCTATCTAATAGCTTTCACTTTATTCTATATTTAAACATCATTTATTTGAGAATTATTTATTATTTCTATAATAAATGGTTGGAAAATCATTTTAGAATTTTTTTTTTGATGTTCCTTCCCTTATGATTCCCATGTAAACCATTTTAACGTTTGAGAATATTGGATCATTCTCAATTATAGTCATTTATAATGTTGTAGTATCCTTTCTACTTAAAGAATCTTCCACATTGTTTTATTTACTAGGATGGTAGTGGATTGTTCTATTATAATACCTGATGTTCTATAAAAAGATATACTAGCACATATTAATCTCATTCTATGTGAATATATATTTGAGGCTATTATGATTTGTATACATCTCATACTTCTCCCTATAGAGACAATACCACCATATTTTCAATGCGAAGATCATAGCTATCAACTCAGGATCATGTTTGGGATAGTTTTTCTCAGGAACATTAAACTAACATGAGAAATGGGCAATCACATTATCATTTTAGAATAGTATAAAACATAAGAAATTATTTAAAGAATCACTATATACCACAAAGAGTTCCCCAATTTTTTAAGTGTGTGTACTGGTGTAGTAATAAGACTCCTTTTCAAATCATTAATGCGATCTAGACATTCACTGTTCTAGTTAAAAATTACTCCCTTCTCAGTTAGCTTGGACATTTAGTTTGAAAATCCGGTGATGTTCTTAAAAAATAAGTTTTTATAGGTATCTAGACCAATAAAACTATAGATCTCAATTACATATGTTGTCATGGGAAACTCATTGATTGTATTTGTCTTGGAAGGGTACAACTATATTCCTTTATCAGTGATATCATGCCCCAATAATGATACACACTCCATCTAAAAATAACTTCTAATATTTCTTTCATTTAGTTTCTCCTTGGCTATAGTCTTTATCATAGTATAAAATTTTATTCATATTCCCCCTTTCTATTTATGTATATCAAAATATGATCAATAATTACTTCCATAAATTTTTTTAGGTAATATCTAAATTCCATATTTATTATGTCCATAAAAAATTCCATAGGATTAGTGAGTCTGAAGGGAATCACTATTAACTCATAGTATTTGTATCTCATTCAAAAGGAAGTCTTGGGAATATCTTCATTCTCCACCTTTAATTGGTGTTATCCTGACCGATGGTACCCCTTAGAGAAATACATGGAACTATATATTTGATTGAAAAATTGATATATCCATGAAACGGAATATATGTTGTCAATCCTGAATTTGTTGAGCTCACTAAAATCAATACAGTGGAACATTGATCCATCCATCTTCATGAGGAAGATGACTGGAACCCCCCTTAGTGAAGCACTCGGGCATATAAACCCCTTGTCCAGATTCTCTTCAAACTATTTATTTATTTCTTATAACTCATTGGTTTAAATTCTATGAGGATTATATGGCATAGTTAGATATCTGGAAACATATATTACATAGATCTCAACCTATTAGTTAGGATGAAGACCATGAAATTCTCTAGGGAACATATCGGTGTAGTCCCTCAAAATGGGAATCTCATCAATCAACATTCTATCCATTTTATTGATCGTTTGATCTAGATATAATTTATTATAAGTAAATAATATCCCAAATTGAGATGATTATTGTAAATGAGATTCATATTCCTCCATACAATTGGAAAAAATTGGAGGATTCCTCAGGATGTGACAAGTGATCTCCCTTTCCAAAAATTGGATGTTTGATTTATATTAAGATATCCAATAAATTCATAATGTATAATAAAACACTATCAATGTAAATATGAATAGATTCTATTGGAGGATCAGTCTAAGAACATTAAACGAGTAAGAGTTTTATAATTTGGAAGTAATAATTATTAGGCCCTAGCCATAAACATTACTTAATATTGAGAAATTTCAAGGATACACCGTGAGGATCTTTTCAGATTTATAGTTTTAGAGAAATAGATCATAAAACATTCATTACATCCCACATTTAAACAAAGTGGTTACAATAAAAGATAGTATTCCTTTTTCCCATCAATGGAAACATATTTAAAATAAAACATGGATTCTTTCTTGACACTTCCTTGACACTATCATCATATAATGAACCCTTCCCTTGACATGTGAAAAACATTTCAAAAACATGTGATGAGCATAAAAATCTCAGTAAGGGATATAAAAAAATTGAAAGGAAACATGAGTACATGTATACATAAGAATCAATGAAATCATACTATACTCATAAAACATAAGCACTTTAACATACCTCATCAAATCATGAATAAATCATAGAAATCATAAGACATAAAGATAACTTGAGGCATTCATAACATTCTTACGTAGGGAGTAACCCTCTTGGTTACGTTTGGAATACCCATCACAGTATATTCCCCGAATCTCTTCGGATAAACCATAACGTTTTACTCCTTCGCATTACCCAATGCATTGGTGAGCTAGATCAGGCTCACCCGCCCTTAGTTTATCACATAACCACCCATCTTCATAACAATGCCCAAGAAACATAACATAATCATATCACATAAAACATGCATAGAGGAAACATAACATTTCCAATTTTCAATCAAAAGATATCAATACAACACACTGATAAAAAAACATTATGAAAACCATTTTCAGTACCAAAATAAAAGAAAAGTAAAACATGGAATTTATTTTTCATTAAAAAAAGTTATGGCTTGTAGAGGAAGCTGAAACTCAAATAATGGTCACGGCGGCGGAGAAGTCGTTGTCGCTGCATACATACGACAAAAAAAACATTCCCTTTTTTCATTTATTAAAGGCTTCGTATAAAAATATTCCTTTTGAATAAACATAAAAGTCAAAGGGTTTTATACACTGTATAAAAGAAATCTGTGTATAAAACAAAATATACCTCAATGAAAGGAGATTGAGACGAAATTCCTTACCTCGGGTCCGACATGACTCGATCATTCTTTAACCTCCTGAATAATAAAGTTGAGATAATTTCTACTTTCATAGGAACCTTTTTCACGTTCATTATTCCTTTTATATCACTTATTACCATGTCATTAACACTATGTAATTATTTAAGTTAATAACGGTCGTTTTAACGATCATTGATACTTGAGTCAAAAATGAACTCTTTATAATTACATGTTTTTTATGTATCCATTATATCCAGAGTTATAATCATGATTTAGATATCATATATATCATATATATCCAGTATATACATGCATTTATAATATTACATAATGTTTATAGGTAAGAAATGAAATGCACCGTTCATAGAGACGGTAAGCCGTACGTACGCATGAACGCTACTTTAATTTAAATTTCGTATTTAATGAAGTGAAATCATAATTATATAAGGTTATTTTATAATTCCATTATAATATCATATATAATATCATATATAAAAACATTAACTTCATCCTTTATACATCCCACATATGGCATTAACGAATCAAATAACATTGAGGGGGCGGTGGTCCGCACCTCCTAAAATAAAGATATCGTGTTTACCCATAATGGAAACCGTAAAGGTATGACATAAATGAAAAATACAGAAGAATAAGGAAAACATAAATATATTATATATCATATATAAATATAGTGACATCTTAATGGACACGTTTGAATGTGTTAGAAGAATATTGAATAATCATCGTTTCGTGAGGCAAAAATTCTCCATCCACAGAAATAGTATGTTCTTTAACCATTAGATGTAGGTGTGTGTAAGTGTATATTGAAATCTTCTTATAAAAACATCCTAGTATATTGAAGATACTAGATTTGTTACAAAATAAATTAATAAAAAGAGCATTGGGGGTTGGAGAAGCAAAATAAAACATAAAAACACAAGAGAAGACACTACCTTTAAATCGGGTAACTCTTTTTGATTTGAGCTCAAAGGCTTCCTTGGGAAGACTTCTGCCCAAAGTGAGGCTTCTAAGATTCAGAGAGGGATGTGGAGAGACAAAATGTGCAGGGGTTGGCCGAGACAAAGGCTTTGGAAGTGTGGGTAAGGTGGTAGAGGTGGGGGCCTTTTATGAGAGGAGAGGAGGGGCACTCTTGGAATGTTAAGAAAAGATACTTTGTTATAAAATGATTTTCGGATAAAAAAGGACCCACAATTATAAATCTAGAGGATAAGGTGATAATGGTCCTAAATCCACCAATCAAATAAGTTTTTGACAAGTTTAGGTCTTAGATTATAAATTATATTTTCATTTTATTTAAATCGTTAAATAATGAGGTAATTGATGAGTCATCTTGGTGTCATAAATAATTTAATTTATTTATTGTATAAAAATCATATAAAATATCAGGATGTAGTAAATAATTTTATCTTTCTAATGACTATTAATAGTAAAAAATCGGACTTGTATAACCCCATGTAAAAATTGTTTTAGTAAAACAACTCATGTTTGTGACATTTTCATTTTAACTTTAAATAAAAAGTTATTAATGTCATTTTCCTACCAATGTGGCTCCATGGGGTCCCCAAGTTGACCCATGTATTGTCTTCGTTGGTCATGACACATACAATAAGGGTAGGACATGTGTCTAGGTATTTTCATTTTATTATAATATCATTTTTTCCTTAAATTGCATTAATTACCTATAATCGCGATTAAAAACTTAAAAGATTCTATTCACTAAAAAATTATTTTAATCCCATTGGACAACATTTTACTTCTTAATGACAACCATGTATGTCGGTATTTTTTAAATTCAAAACATAGAGGTGGTAAAATTTCATTTAAATGAAAAATCATTTTTAAGTACCACTTAGTGGTTTCACTATTCATCAAAAATTGAAGTTTTTCAGAAAAATACCAAAACTGCACCCTAAGCTATATTTAATATTCTGAATTAAAAATGATGTCTATTTTAAAATATTCAAAACATATAAGTTACATTAATTAATTTTATAAATAATTCTGCAGTCAGAGAAAATAGTGTGTTTTTATGAAACAATAAGTATCAAAAGATTGACACTATTTTAAGTCAAATTTCAAAGTGAAATTAATTCCAACGACCAATATTGGATTAAATGGTAAACATATATTGTAATTTAACTTTAAAACCAATTCAAATGATAATCTAATCATATAAATAAATTATATTACAAAGATGTTTTGAATTAAAATATAACATTTTTCACTATTCTTTTAAAAAATAAACTTTATTGGAAAAATACCAAAAAATTACCCAAAGTAAATTTCAATGTCCCAATAATAATGAATAAGTTTATTTCAACAAATAGAGCTTATAAAATTTTCAAAAGATTGATTTAAAAATGGTTTTCCATCAAAAGGCAGTAAAACAATCTTTTAAAAATATTAGTGTATTCCATGTTTAAGATTGGATTTATTCTCATTTTAAGCCTCTTAAACACTATCTAATTCATTAATAGACCTAGATAAAAATATATATTATTCATTACATACTTCGGATGTTCCATCCTCCCCCCTTTATAAAATAGTGTCTTTGCAATTTGTTTACTTATCTAATAAGTGGGATATTTATCCCTCATTGCATTTTCGGATTCCCATGTTGCCTCTTCAATCATGCGGTTTTTGCACAAAACCTTTACCTGATGAATCACCTTATTCCAAAACACTTGCTCCCTATGGTAAAGAATCTGGACCGGTTTTTCCTCATAAGATAGGCTATTTTCGAGCTGAACTACCTCTGGACTCAAAACATGAGATGGATCTGGCATGTACATCCTTAACATTGAAACATGAAAACATTGTGTATCTAAGATAAAATCGGAGGTAAAGCAACTCGGTAAGAAACTGATCCAACTCTCTCCAGAATTTCATATTGTCCAATGAACCTTGGACTCAGCTTTCCTTTCTTACAAGATCTCATCACACTTTTCCATGGTGAGACTTTGAGAAAAACATGATCACCTACCTCAAAAGAGAGATCTTTATTCCTGTTGTCCGCATAACTCTTATGCCTGCTCTGAGCTATTCTCATGTGTTTCTATATCAGCTGAACTTTTTCTGCCAACTCTTTTACCAATTCCGGTCCCATTAGCTTCCTTTCACCCACTTCATCCAAGAAAGATTTAGTTTGACACCGCTTCCCATATAACGTCTTAAATGGTTCCAACTGTATACTGGAATGAAAACTGTTATTATATGAAATTCAACAAAAGAAAGATGTTTGTCCCAACTTCCCTGATAATCCATCGAACAAGCATGTAGCATATCTTCCAAAGTCTGAATTGTTCGTTCTGACTTCCCATCTAATTGAGGATGAAAAGCTGTACTAAAATTTAATTCAGTACCCAATGAAATCAAAAGGCCTTTCCAAAAGTTAGAAGTAAACCTGTGATCACGATCAGATACAATGGAGAGAGGAACTCCATGTAACCTGACTATCTCTTTAAGATACAAACGAGAAAGTTGATCTATGGAAAAAGTATCTCGTATAGAAAGGAAATGAGTAGATTTATTCAAGCGATCAACAATAAAACAGATTTCATTATTACCTCGGGGTGTCTTCGACAATCCCACAATGAAGTCCATGGATATATTCTACCATTTCCACTCTGGTACTAGTAAAGGCTGAAGCATCCCTTTCGGTAACTGCCAGTTGGCTTTTACCTGTTGAAAATTCAAACACTTCACAGTAAAATCATCAACATCTCTTTTCATTCTGTCCCACCGGTAATACTCCCGCAGATCTTTGTACATCTTAGTACTTCCATGATGAACTGAAAACAGAGAACTATGAGCTTCACATAAAAACTCTTTCTTCAAATTTGAATCACAAGGCACACACAATCTCTTCCCAAATCTCAAAAAAAATCATTATCATTGTTGAATTCAGGAAACTTACCCTTCTGAACCAGCTCTACCTTTTTCTGCAACTCACTGTCTTGCTTCTATGCTTGCTTAATTCTTTCTGATAGAGAAAATTTCACTAATACCTGAAACAAAACAGAAGGAAATCCTGCACCAACAACTTTTATTCCAAAGATCATCAAATCCTTAACCAAAGGATCACGTTCCAAACACAACATCGTTAATGAAGCATTACTTTTTCGACTCAAAGCAGCATCCACTTTATTTACTTTTCCCGGATGGTAATGAATTGTACAATCATAATCCTTGATTAATTCTAGCCATCTCCTCTGTATTATGTTCAATTCTTTTGGAGTGAATATATACTTTAAACTTTTGTGATCAGTATATATTTCACACTTTACTCCATACAAATGATGCCTCTAAAATTTTAAATCGAAAAAACAGAAGCTAACTCCAAATCTTGTGTATGGTAATTTATCTCATGAGTTTTCGACTATAATGAAGAATAAGCAATTACCTGATCATTCATCATTAGGACACAACCAAGTCCTTTCAATGAAGCATCACTGTAGATAACAAACTCACCATTCCTGGACGGTAGTGCCAAAACTGGAGCAGTCACTAATCTTTTTTTCAATCCCTAAAAACAATCATCACATTCTTTTGTCCAGATAAACTTAACACCCTTCAGAGTTAGCTTAGTCATTAGACTAGATAACCGTGAAAATTTTCTAACAAAACTTCGGTAATAGCCTGCCAAACCAAGGAAGCTACGAATCTCAGTTACATTTTTGCGTCTTGACAATTCTTCAACAACCTTTGTTTTTGCAGGATCAACAGTTATCCCATCTTTAGAAACAACGTGAGCAAGGAAAGAAATTTGTTGCAACCAAAACTCAGACTTTCTGAATTTCGAATACAATTTATTTTATTTTATGGTTTTCAAAATAACCCTTAAATGTATTTCATGCTCCTATTTACATTTAGAAAACACCAATATATCATCAATGAAAACAACCACAAAATTATCCAAGAACTCATGGAAAGTTCTATTCATTAAGTCCATGAATACAGCAGGTGCATTGGTTAGACTAAAAGGAATTACTAAAAATTCCTAATGGCCATATCTTGTACGAAACACAGTCTTCGGAACATCTGCTTCCTTTACCTTCACTGATGGTACCCCGAACTCAGGTCAATCATTTAAAATACTAAGCTCCCTGGAGCTGATAAAACAAATAATCGATATGAGGAAGAGGATATTTGTTATTAAAAGTGATGTTATTCAATGCTCTATAGTCAATGTAAAGTTTCATTGAACCATCTTTCTTTTTAACAAATAAAATAGGAGCTCCCCATGGTGATGTGCTAGGTCGAATGAAACCTTTCTCTAATAAATATTGCAATTTCTCCTTCAACTCTAACTGTTCAATTTGAGCCATTCGATAAGGGGGTTTTGAAATTGGCATAGCATCAGGAACTAAGTCAACAGTAAATTCAACTTCTCGATCTGGTATTATTCCAAGAAACTCATCCTTAAAAACATCATGATACTCATTTACCACTGGCACATCATTAATCTGAACAGTTCCTTTGTTTTCAACGATTTGTGCAATGTAACATTCATTTCCATCTTTTATAAGTTTCTCGGCCTATTAATAAGTTATCAATAGTAAGGGTTCATTCTTGTACACAAACTGAAAGTATTTCTGAAAAGAAACTTCTTTAGCTCTATAGTCAATCTTATCGTGGTAAATAGATATCCAATCCATACCCAGGATAACATCAAACTCTACTAGAGGTAAAACAATAAGGTTTGCAAGTAGGTTCTTTCCACAGATAAGGATAGGAAGATTCTTATAAATTCTTTTTTCCTTAACATTTACCACAGGTGTTTTTACTACAGGTTCAGGAGTAATTTATTGAGATGGTATTCCCATTTTACTAGAAAAGTTTTCAGAGATGAAAGAATGTGTAGACCCCGAATCAAACAAACCACTGGCATAATCTGAAAAACAAACCAAGTACCTGATACAACATTATTTGATGGCCCGAAATCTACTAAAGTAGTTGAAAAGGATTTCACCACCCCTTTCTACATGTAGTCTAACTGCTTCCCATCACTCGAGGTCTTTTTGGACACTCATTTTCATAGTGACTCATCTCATTTCACTTAAAACATTTCACTAACTGTAAATCAAATTTGGACTTACCATCACCTTGATCTTTTTCAGTGCAATCACGAGCCTTATGTCCCATCTTACCACATTAGTAGCACTTTCTAGAATTTAGAATACAATCCCCAGAATGCCTTTTCCCACATTTATCACAAACTAGAAACTTAGTTTTCTTACCATGAGACCTTTTTGAAGAAATCTTCCCTTTCTCCTGCCACCTCGGTCTCTTCTTCTGTTGGTTGTTATAGAACACTTGATCATCGAAAAAATCCATTTCAACCTTCTCAGCACATCGAACAAGCTTTTCATAACTTTTGAACTCACGAGAAGATAAATCCCTTCAATATTTTGGATTTAATCCTGAGTAAAAACAATTGATTTTTCTATCAAGGTCTCGGATAAAATTTGGAACATACCTTGCCAATCGAGTGAACCTTTCTTCATAGTCAGCCACTGAGTCCTCCTCTTGCCTCAATTCCAGGAATTGTTTTTCCATCCTAAGTCGACAATCCTTAGAAAAATACTTCTCAAGAAACATACCTTTGAATTCATCCTAGTCGAGAGCATCAATATCATCAGCGTCCCTGATATTTTTAACCATCGACCACCACTGATCTACTTCACCCTCCAAACGGTAAATACCAAAACTAACCTTTGGATTGTCTGAACACCCCATGACATCAAAAATCTTATCCAGTGGTATAATCCACCCTTCAGTTAGTACAGGGTCAGATGATCCATTGAATGATGGGGGATGTTGCCTCATGAAATGTTCCACCACTACCATGTTCCTCTGCGGTTGATCTGTCTGATCTCATGTATGGATACCACCACCATTTATCACTTGATTCAACTGCGCCATTACTGCAACAAACTATTCAGTTCCAATTCCGACCATCTCAGGATGCTGATTCGGAAGGTTATTTCCTTCTATATGACTTCCTAGTACTGCTTCCATGTTTCCTCTGCGGAAACCCATTCTGAACAAACATGTCTTAGATGAAGCAACATGGTAATCTTCAAATACTATATCATTTCAATTTGACCATAAAAAAAATTGGATAATCATTTAATAAAATTCTAACTCTTAATGTTATCTAAAACAACCTCTGATACCAACTATAAGGCCCTAGCCTTAATCATTACTTAATCTTGAGATATTTCAAGGATACACCTTAAGGATCTTTTCAGGTTTAGAGTTTTAGAGAATTAGATCATAAAACATGCATTACATCCCGCATTTAAACAAAGTGGTTACAATAAAAGATAGTATTATTTTTTCCCATCAACGGAAACATATTTAAAATAAAACATGGATTCTTTCTTGACACTTCCTTGACACTATCATCATATCATGTACCCTACCCTTGACCTGTGAAAACATTTCAAAAACTTGGTATGAGCATACAAATCTCAGTAAGGGATATAAAAATATGGAAAGGAAACATGAGTACATGTATACATAAGAATCAATGAAATCATACTCTACTCATAAAACATAATCACTTTAACATACCTCATCAAATCATGAATAAATATTAGAAATCATAAGACATAAAGGTAACTTGAGGCATTCATAACATTCTTATATAGGGAGTAACCCTTTTGGTACTTTTGGAATACCCATCACAATATATTCCCCAAATCTCTTCGGAGAAACCATAATGTTCAACTCCATCACGTTACCCAATGCATTGGAGAGCAATATTGGGCTCACCCTCTCTTAGTTTTTCACGGAACCACCCGTCTTCATAACAATGCCCAAGAACCATAACATAATCGTATCACATAAAACATGCATAAAGGAAACATAACATTTCCACTTTTGAATCACAAGATATCAATACAACACACTGATATAAAAACATTATGAAAACCATTTCCAATACCAAAATAAAAGAAAAGTAAAACATGGTATTTATTTTTCATTCAAAAAAAGTTATGGCTTGTAGAGGAAGCCAAAACTCAAATAATGTTCATGGCGGCAGATAAGTCGTTGTCGCCGCATACGTATGAAAAAAAACAATCCCTTTTGTCATTTAGTAAAGGCTTCGTATAAAAATATTCTTTTTGAATAAATGTAAAAGTCAAAGGGTTTTATACACTGTATAAAAGAATGTTGTGTATAAAACAAAATATGCCTCAATGAAAGGAGATTGAGACGAAGTCCCCTTACCTCAGGTCCGACTTGACTCAATCGTTCTTTAACCTCCTGAATAATAAACTAGAGTTATTTTCTACTTCCTTAAGATAATTTTTCAAGTTCATTATTCTTTTTATTTCACATATTACCATGTCATGAACACTATGTAATTATTTAAGTTAATAACGGTCGTTTTAACGATCTTTGGTACTTGAGTCAAAAATAAACTCTTTATATTTACAAGTTGTTTATGCATACATTATATCCAGAGTTATACTCATGATGTATATATCATATATATCATATATATATAGTATATACATGGATTTATAATATTACATAACGTTTAGTGGTAAGAAATGAAATGCACCGTTCATGGAGACGGTAAGCCGTACGTACGCATGAACGGTACTTTCATTTCTATTTCGTATTTAATAGAGTGAAATCATAATGATATAAGGGTATATTATAATTCCATTATAATATCATATATAATATCATATATAATATCATTAAGTCCATCCTTTATATGTCCCACATATGGCATTAATGAATCAAATCACTTTGAGGGGCGGTAGTCCGCACTTCCTAAAATGAAAATATCATGTTTACCCCATAATGGAACCATAAAGGTATGACATAAATGAAAAATAAAGAAGCATAAGGAAAACATAAACATATTATATATCATATATAAATATAGTGACATCTTAATGGCCACCTTTGAAAGGTGTTAGAAGAATATTGAGCAATCATCGTTTCGTGAGGCAGAAATTCGCAATCCACAGAAACAGTATGTTCTTTAAACATTAGATGTAGGGGTGTGTAAGTGTATCTCGAAATATTATCATAAAAAAAATCCTATTATATTGAAGATACTAGATTTTTTACAAAAGAAATTAATAAAAAGTGCTTAGGGGGTTGGAGAAGCAAAATAAAACATAAGAACACAAGAGAAGACACTACCTTTAAATCGGGGTAACTCTTTTTTATTTGAGCTCAAAGGATTACTTTGGAAGGACTTATGCCCAAAGTGAGGCTTCTAAGAGTTATAGAGGGATGTGGAGAGACAAAATGGTCAGGTTTTTTCCGAGACAAATGCTTTGGATGTGTGTGTAAGGCGGTAGAGGTGGGGGCCTTTTATAAGGGGGAGAGGAGGGGCACTCTTGGAATGTTAAGAAAAGATACTTTGTTATAATATGATTTTCGGATACAAAAGGTCCCACAATTATAAATTTAGAGGATAAGGTGATAAGGGTTCGAAGTCAACCCATCCAATAGGTTTTTGACAAGTGTATGTCTTATGTTTTACATTATATTTTCATTTTATTTAAATCGTTAAATAATGAGGTAATCGTTGAATCATCATGGTGTGATAAATAATTTAATCTATATAATGTCTAAAAATCATTAAAAAATATCATGATATATTAAATATTTTTATCTTTCTAATGACTATTTATAGTAAAAAATATGACTTGTATAACCCCATGTAAAAATTGTTTTAGTAAAACAACTCATGTTTGTGACATTTTCATTTTAACTTTAAATAAAAAGTTATTAATGTCATTTTCCTACCAAAGTGGCTCCAATGGGGTCCCCAAGTCGACCCATGGATTTTCATGGTCGGAAATGACACATCCTATAATGGTAGGACATGTTTCTAGGTATTTTCATTTTATTATAATATCATTTTTTCCATAAATTGCACTAATTACCTCTAATCGCGATTAAAAACATAGAAGTTACTACTCACCAAAAATTATTTTAATCCCATTGAACCACATTTTACTTCTTAATGAAAACCAGGTATGTCGGATTTTTGAAGTACCAAACATAGTGGTGGTAAAAATTTCATTTTAAACGAAAAATCAGTTTTTTAAGTACCACTTAGTGGTTTCACTATTCATCAAAAATTGAAGTTTTTCAGAAAAATAACACAACATCACCCTAAGCTATATTTGATATTCCGAATTAAAAAATGATGTATATTTTAAAAATTCAAAACAAATAAGTTACATTAATTAATTTAATTATTAATCCCCGCTGTCAGTGCAAATAACATGTTTTTATGAAAACAATAAGTATCAAAAGATTGACACTAGTTTAAGTCCAATTTCAATGTGTAATTAATTCCAACGACCACTATTGGATTAAATGGTAAAAAATATATTCTAATTTAACTTTAAAAAAAATTAAAAAGATAATCTAATCATATAAATAAATTAGATTAAAAGAGGTTTTTAATTAAAATACAACATTTTTCACTATTGATTTAAAATTGAACTTTAAACGGAAAAATACCAAAAAATTACCCAAAGTAAATTTTAATGTACCAATAATAAATAATAAGTTTATTTCAAAAAATAGAGATTATAAAATTATCAAAATTTTGATTTAAAAATGGTTTTTCCATCAAAAGGTAGTAAAACAATATTTTAAAAATATTAGTGTATTCCATGCTTAAGATTGGATTTATTCTCATTTTAATCCTCTAAAACACTATCTAATTCATTAATAGACGTAGATAAAAATATCTATTATTAATTACTTAATTGGGATGTTACAATAATTATCCAATTTTTTTCTTCAAATAGATTACTCAACCCCTTTATTTTGAGGTGGTGTTTGAATAGTTCTAATAAAAATGCATGATATTAGAGAATACGTAGAGCCAAAATAAAATAGTTATTTTTTTATTCATTGTTGATTAACCATATTACCTATCAACACATCATTTTCAGGCTCCACCACTGTAATAGTGATATTATAAGCACTTCCTTCATATATTGGAGGTAGTTGTTGAATGACTCTGATAATCCTTAGTAATGGGCATTGGATTACATGATTCACATGTTTCTTGAAGATAAAGCACATCAATATAGGTCGATTATTGATCCTAAAATTACTTTATTCTTCCACATTATTGGATTATTAATATCCATTAAGAAGTTATTATCCAGTTTCCCCCACTTGGCTACATTTGAACAATATATTAGTTCTCCTTATGTAGTTCCTTGGAATCAACATTCCACACTTTTGAAATGTGGTATGTCGGGTTTTAATTCAATAAAGGGACATATATATTGATCCTCCAATATTTGTCTCCATTTTACATTTTTTTCTACATGACTATAAGACCACTAAAAATTTTTTATCTCCATTTCAACCTTACGAAAAAAAAATCAATCTCTTTAAAGTTATCAATGTATCGAATCACCAACATTTTTTTGAGTTGGATTTAGTCTAATAAGGAAGTGCTCCACCTTGATTTTAAATTTCATGAAAAATACTAAGGGGTATCATCCATGATTTATAATGTTTTACTCATACACCTTGATAGACTTATCTTCATTTTTATTCATTCATATGAACTCCCTTTCTATTATAAGATATAGGGTTAAGGAAAATATTTATTGAGAAATAATTTCCTTGAAATCTCCCAATTCAATGGAATCCAATTCATAATTAGAATTTTTTATTTTCAACAGTGTCCACCACCGATAAGATTCCCCATAAAAATGATAATACTTCTAGTATGAATTTCTGTTCTTCTATGAATTGATGTAAAAATAATACATTAACAATGGAGTTTATTCATTGATCCATTGTGATGGGATTAGAAGATCCATCATTGTGGAAAGTAGCTATTGATATTGCAAGTAATTATTCGACTAGTAGAATATCCATGTGAGTAAGTAAGTGGAATTAGTTTGATTTATTTTCAATATTATGATGAAATTTATGTTTAGAAAGGCATTTTTTAGTTCTATACATTGACTAAAATTTTTATTCTTATTTATGAATGTTTTTGTTTTATTGTATTCCTTAAGTGAGGCATCTGAGCTCACCACTTTCTATGGTTTTTTTTTTCCCAGGATGTGAAGAATTATTTTATGACTGACCTACAAGGATAGTTTATGGGATATGATTTTAGCCTATGAGGGCTATGTTTTTGTATTTTTTCATTTTATAATGTAATGTGTGAAACTTATGAATGTATCTAGTACTCCCAGGGCTACTAACTAATCGGGTCTTTCGGAGACTTGATCTTTTGGTGATCATGCCAATGATACATAATAATGCAGCTGAATCTGGGCTTCTAGGGTCTGGGAGTTAGATTTTTTCATGTTACATGTATTTTTATATCATTATGTTATTCCTTCTAACCTATGTGATTTGTTTTAATATCTATATTTATTCCCTTAATAGGTTTTTAAGCTCATTCCTTTTTTTTATGTAATGCCCTAATTTATTCTATATATATGGAAAGAGTCTATATAGAATAAATTAGGGAATACATAAAAAAAAGGAATGAGCTTAAAAACCTATTAAGGGAATAAATATAGATATAAAACAAATCACATAGGTTAGAAGGAATAACATAATGATATAAAAATACATGTACCATGAAAAAATCTAACTCCCAGACCCTAGAAGCCCAGATTCAGTGCATTATTATGTATCATTGGCATGATCACAAAAGATCAAGTCTCGAAAGACCGATTAGTTTAGTAGCCCTGGGAGTACTAGATACATTCATAAGTTTCACATTACATTATAAAATGAAAAAATACAAAAACATAGCCCTCATAGGCTAAAATCATATCCCATAAACTATCCTTGTAGGTCAGTCATAAAATAATTCTTCACATCCTGGGAAAAATAAAACATAGAAAGTGGTGAGCTCAGATGCTCATTAAGGAATACAATAAAACAAAAACATTCATAAATAAGAATAAAAATTTTAGTCAATGTATAGAACTAAAAAATGCCTTTTAAACATAAATTTCATCATAATATTGAAAATATAAATCAAAATAATTCCACTTACTTACTCACATGGATATTCTACTAGTCGAATAATTACTTGCAATATCAATAGCTACTTTCACAATGATGGAACGCATAATGCCAGACTTCACAACCACATAGTTAAGGCCTTGTGCCAAGACTACAAATCAGATTTTGTTAACGCCTTGTGGCAAGACACTAGTTTGTCTAATGATACTTTCCAATGCATCGAGGAGCTATAGAGGGCTCCACCCATCACATACTATGTCGAATGCATTCCTCATATGAAAAGGTTTAAACATAACATAAACATTTGTATTAAAACTAGCATATGAAATATAAATACATAATCCGTAAACCATGAATGGTGTAAAAATAACACATCCACAGTCAAACATATCTTTGTGTCAACTTCAAATAATCTTACAATCCATCAAAGGATGTTGACAAAGATGAAATCAAAACGTTTTTAGAGAAATTTCTTTTTTTATTTTGAAATAATTTAAATGTCATATAATTATAAAAGATAATATTTATATATAAAATATTTTTATAATATTTTAAGGGAAGATTTGATGATGTTATAATAGTGTAAAATAGCTGCACCCACAGTATATGTTCAAAAAACATTCATACCTTAATTTTGTCAAAAAGGTCAAAAGGTACCTTGTTTGGAAAATGACAGAATGATTCCTTTCAAACCATTTTATAAAAAGTAAAACAAGGGTATAAATGAATTTAATCTATAGTCTAGTAAATAGTGAAATTATTTTGGAATACATTTTTAAGAAACATGGATGTGGATGATAAATAGATCCCAATAGATACTTACGTAAAAACAACCTCATATAATAAAGAGATTGTGAAATTAACCCTTACCGTGTACATTTCCTTTATCAAGGGTAGGTTAACCTCATGAATAATATTGAAATAATTTTTATTAAAATATACAAGAATCATATTCATTTATATAATATCATATATGATCTTTTAATATTGCTTTGTTAATAATATTTTATTAGTATCGTCGTTTCGGGTGTTAACTGATTCAACTCCCTTTATATGCTTTGTTACGTAAGTAACGTTTGTTATGGATAGGATGTATCTTATTCATATTCAGAATTTTTTTAAGTCTTTAATCATTGTTCTTAATCATTTAATGAAATATAGTCTTGAATGGATACGATGGGGAATGGATCTCATCGTGTTCGTGGAGACGGTAATCCGTTCGTACACATGAGTGACAATATCATTAATTTGATATTAAAATCATATATAATTGGATGTTATGTTATATATACATAATAATAATTTTATATTTATTATTTAAATCATTTATATTCATTATTATACCTATCCAAATGATGGAGTATTTGAATAACTAACTACACCACGACGTGGAGACGGTAATCCGTACGTGCGCATGTATGGTTACATTCCATTGAAAGAATCGATATAATAATGAATATTGTTGTACCATATTTATAATAACATAATAATATATAGAAGATAATGTATTTATTATTTTATAATGGAAACAACAAGGAAAGAATAAGTGGTTGAAGAAAAAACATGAAAGAGGTGGTGAGATATTTACCTATTCTTTGGGTTCTTTCTTTTGATTTGATCAAAAACTCTCTATAGGTTGTCTTTCTGCAAAATTATGGCCTCTAGGATAAAGGGGGTACAATTTATAGGATATTTTAGCAGGGTTTGGCCGATACAAATTTCTTTGAAGGTGTGAATTTGAGAGAAGGAAAAGTTCCCTTTTATAAGAGGGGTGAGGGGCACCTTAGGAAAAGCTAGAAATATTTTTTTATAATAAAATCATTTTCAGTTTTTAGTGGCTCTAAAATAAACTATTTAAAGGATAATGTGGGGATGGGTCGAAAACCTCTCAACCTATAGGTTTTATATTTGTTTGGATGACTATATTAACTTTATCATTTAGATTGAACTCCTTGTTAAATAGTTTGACATTTATCATGTCTCTTTGTATATTTATATTACACGGTTAATAAACATACTATAAACATCCAAGAAAACCCAAAGTGGTTCATTAATGATACAAATATTATTATAAAATTATTTTGGCCGAAAATTATATTTTTAGGATTATTTTATCAATTAATAATTTAATATTCTTTTAAAAACTCTTTTATGTCAATATTGACATTATTTGGTTGTTTGTTTTTTCAAAATTCATAACAACATTATTACTTTGAAAAAAATTTATTCAATGAAAACTAAAATGTAAAATTAACATATAAAATTAGTGGAATCCATAAAATTTCACAAAGTGCATTTATTTGGGTATTTATAATATTAATTATTTTAATATTTAATTAATAAGGTAATTACTGCATCATCATTGTGTCAGAAATAAATTAACATATATAATGTATAAAAAGTATAAATAAAATACCATTATATAGGAAATTTTTTTATAATTCCAATGAATATTTTTAGTCTAATTTATATTGTGTTTAACCCTCTATTAACAAATATTTAGTTATGAAAACTTTAATTTAACACTTTTAACTCTTCTTTGAATTAAATAATAATAAATGTCCTAATCTAATCCAAGTGAACCTAAAGGATAATATTTTATTCGTAGGGTTTTTTTTTCTAATAAAACCTATCCAATAGAACTATGACATGTGTTAGGGTAATTCTAATATCATTTTTACCTTTGTTTACCGTTTTTACTTTTAACCGCGGTAAATAAATGTTAAAAGTTACTATTCACCAAAAATTATTTTTTATCATATTGAATAACATTTTAATTAATGATATCTACCATGTCTCTTAGATTTTTGAAATTAAACTCCTAGAAGCGGTAAAAATATGTTTTATTTAGATTGGAAAATGCTCCTTGAAAGTGGGTAAAAGACGGTAAAAAGTTCAATAAAAATTTTATATATTTTAAAATATTATAAACTGACTCCAAAGAATTTCATTGAAATTATATATGAATTATATATATCTATTTTTACCTAAAATAAATTTAAATAAAATAAATAATTATTTAAATAAAAATTCGGTTTTAAACAATAACTCAGTGTTTTTCACTATTCATCAAAAATTGAATTTTTCAGAAAAATACCAAAAAATCACCCTATACTAATTTCGATATTCTGAATCCAAAAATTATGTCTATTTTGGAATATAAAATTTATAATATTTCAAAAATTTTGTATTACTATTCATAACTTCTAGTTTGATAGGTCTCGGTGTGTTAGAATCTCAAAGTTGCGTACAACACATGCCATTATATTAGTTAAAAGGAAACGTACCATGGAAACTTGGGGTGTTACATTATTACCTCCTTCAAATAATTTCATCCTAAAAATTTATAGAATATCATTGCATAAAAATACTTGTGTGGTTCTTCATAATAATTTCTTCGGGTTCCCCCATTGATTTTTCCTTCTTATGGATTCTCCATATAACTTTTACCAGACAAGACTTCTGGTTTCTCAGTACTTGTTCTCTTGTATCAGGAAACATGACATGCTCTTCCCAATAAGACATATCGGGTTCCAATTTTAATTCCTCATAGGTGAGTACATGCGTTGAGTCAGGCATGTATTTTGTAACACCCCAAACATGCATGGTACGCTTCTCTTTGAATAATACAATAGAATGTGTCGTACACAACATCAATTTCTAACACACCACAACCAATCAAACTAGCCGTTATGAATAGTAATACCAACTTTTTGAAGTTTTATAAATTTTACCTTTCAAAATGGACTTCATTTTTGAATTCGGAATATCGAAATTAGCTTAGGGTGAAATTTTGGAATTTTTCTGAAAACATTCAATTTTTGATGAATAGTGAAAAATACTGACTTATTGTTTAAAATTGACTTTATATTTAAATAATATTTTATTTTATTTAAATTTATTTTAGGAAAAAAATAGATACATAATACTTATATATGTTCAATGTAATTCAATAGAGTCTACTTACAATAATTTTAGATATATAAAAATTTCATTGAACTTTTTACCGTCTTTTACCCACCTCCTAAGAGCATTTACCAATTTGTATAAGACTTAATATTACCTCTTATGTTAGTTTAATTTCAAAAATCCAAGAGTCACAATTGATATCAATAAGTAAAACATGGTTCAAGAATATGAAAATAATTTTTGGTGAATAGTAACTTTTTACTTTTATTTACCGCAGTTAAAAGTAAATATGGTAATTAAGGGTAAAAATGATATCATTATTACCATAACACCTGTCCTATTTATATTGGATATGTATAATTCGACAAAAAAAAACTTAGAAATATTATATAAACCTCTTTTGTAAAGAACCCGGAACGCCTAAAGTCCAACTGCACTTGGCCACGCCCGAGCCCAGCCCTCTCGCAGATTGCAGACCCCCACCCTCAAGCACGTAACAGGACCCCACCTCAGACTGGCCCAGATAAGATGTGGCAGGAACTGTATCCTGCTTGATGAGGATTTAATTCTCCTCCACCATGACTCGAACTGGATACCACATGATTATCAGCCAACCACTAGTGTTTACGAGTACCACTAAGCCGATGACCTAGTGGTACTCGTTAACGCTCCTGGTTGGTTGATAAGCATGTGGTCGTCGGTTCGAGTTGAGAGGGAGGGGAATTAAATCTTTGTCAGGCAGGGGACAGTTTCACCCATGTGTTATCTGGACAGTTTAAGGTGGGGGCCTGTTATTTTCATGAGGGTGGGGGTCTTCTAACTGCCAGAGGGCTGGGCTCATGTGTGGCTGAGTGCAGTTTGGCTTTAGGCCCCCCAGGTTCGTTAAATAAAAATGCACATTTTATCTAACTAACATGCGGGTCTTAAAACCCAGCTCCACTCGACCACGCCTGAGCCCTGCCCTCTGGGAGGTAGCAGACCCCCACCCTTATGGAGATAACATTCCCCCACCTCAGACAGGCCCAGATAACACATGGTAGGAACTATCCCCTGCCTGCCGAGGATTTAAATCGCCTCCCTCAAAACTCGAACCAGAGACCAAAGGATTATCAGCCAACCTGGAGCATTAACGAGTAAAAATGAGATATTGGACCATTGGTACTCATTAACGTTCCTGGTTGTCTGATAATCCTATGGTCGCAGGTTCCAGTTGCGAGGGAGGCGAATTAAATCCTCGTCAGGTAGGGGCCAGTTCCTACCACATCTTATCGGGGCCGGTCTGAGCTGGAGGCCAGTTAACTACCTGTGGGGTGGGGTTCTGCTATCTGTCAAAGGGGTGGTCTCTTGCATGGCTGACTTCGATGTGGATTTATCCCAAATGGGTTCATTACATCTTTAGTCCACTTAGATTAGATTAGGGCATTTATTATTTTTTTTAAAGAAGTGTTAAAAGATTTAAATTCAAAGGTTAATTACTAAACCATTTTTAATATAGGGATACAAACAATATAAATTTGACTATAAATATTCGTTATAAATATAAAAATATTTCCTACATAATTGAATTTTATTTATAATTTTTAGACATTAAATATCTAAATTTATTTATGACACAATGATGATGCAGTAATTACCCTATTAATGAGAGATTAAAATAATTGATATTATAAATATCCGAATAAATATAATTTGAGACTTTTAATGAATTAAAATAATTTTATAGGTCAGCATGAAATGTTAGGGTTTATTAAAAGCATTTAGTTCGAAGTAATAATTTTTTTATAACTTTAACAAAAATAATTTATTAAATAATGTCAAAATTGACATAAATGAGTTTTTAAAACAAATACAATATTTTTGGTTGACATAATAATCCTTATAATATATGGATTGGAAAAAAAGAATTATATAATGATAGTTGTATCATTAATTAACAACTTGGGGATCACTTGAATGATTATAGTATGCTTATTTACCATATAACATAAAAATACAAAGAGACGTGGTAAATGTCAAACTATTTAACTAATAGTTAAATCTAAACTATATGGTTAATATAGTTACCCAAACATATCTAAAACCTAGTGGTTGATAGTTTATTGACCCATACACATCTTATAAATTAAATAATTTATTTTATATCCATTAGAAACTGAAAATGATTTTATTATAAAATAATATTTCTAGATTTTCCTAAGGTGCCCCTCTCCCCTCTTATAAAAGGGAACTTCCCTCCTCTCTAATTCACACCTTCAAAGCCATTTTTATCGGCCCACCCCTACCCATATACCCTCTCAATAGTCCCCCATTAATAATAGAGGCCTTAGTTTGATCATAAAGTCATCTTAAGGAGCAAATTTTATCAATTCAAAAGGAAGAACCCGAAGAAGAGGTAAATTTCTCACAACGTCTTTCAAGTTATTGTCTTCTTGTACTTCCTCTTTATTTTTTGTTTCCATTATAAAAGAACTAATCCAGTATCTTCTAAATACAGTGATGTTATTATAAAAATCTTACAGCCTTATTCATTATGTTATCCATCCTATGAATAACATGTCACCATAAGTGTGTACGTACAACTTACCGTCTCCACGTCATGGTGTAGTTGTTATTCAATACATTATTATTTGGATGGTTATAATTATGATGTATAATTGATTTAAATAATAGATATAACATGTTAATGATTTTGTTTATATGATATACCAACCATTTAATTATTATTTTAATTACAGAAGAATGATATTGTCGCTCGTGTGTATGTACGGATTACCGTCTCCACGAACGTGATGAGATTCATTCCCCATCATAATCATTCAAGAATAATTTTTATGTGATGATTAAAAATAACATTTAAAGAACATAATGTCATTCTAAATATGAATCAAATACACTGTATCCATAACAATGATGGCTTACGTAACTAAGCTTATAAAGGAAAATGAATCAGTTAACTACCAAAAAATGATACTAATAAAATAGAATTAACAAATCAATATTGGAAGATCATATATGATATCATATTAATGCATATGGTTCTTGTATAATTTAAAAACAATTATTTGAACATTATAAAAGAGGTTAACCTACCCTCGACCAAGGAAAAGTACATGGTTAGGGATAATTTCACGATCTCTTTATTATCTGAGGTTGTTTTTACGTAAATATCTACTTGGACCTCTTTGTCATCTACATCCATATTTCTTAAATATGTATTCCAAAACATTTTAACTATTTACTAGACTATGGGTTAATTTAATTTATACCCTTTTTTACTTTTTATAAAATGGTTTTAAAGGAATCATTCCGTTGTTTTCAAAACAAGTTTTTTTATGACCTTTTCGACTTAATTAAGGTAATAATATTTTGTTAATTTGTACGTCAGGTGTGGCTATATCTGCCATTATAACATATTCAATGCTTCACATACAAGCTTATAAGAATATTTTTAAAATAAATGTTTTATTTTATAATTTAGTAACATTAATTTATTTCAAAAAATAATGAAATATTTCTCTCAAACATTTTTGATTTTATCTATGTCAACATCATTTAATGGATTTTTATCTTGTTTGAAGTTGATTTATTATAATAAAAATCATCCATTTTTTATTGAAGTTTTTCTGATATGTTTGACTATGGATGTGTTATTTTTCCACCCTTCATGGTTTATAGATGAACTATTGACATTTCTTATTCTAGTTATAATATGAATGTTAATGTTTTGTTTAAATAGTTTCATATGAGGAATGCATTGGACTTAGTAAGTGATGGGTGGAGCCCGCTATAGCTTCTCGATACATCGGTAGGTCTCATGAGACAAACTAGTGTCTTGGCATAAGGCCTTGTCAAAATCTTATTTTTAGTTTTGGCACAAGGACTTGAATACGTGGTTACGAAGTCTGGCATTGTGCATTCCATCATTATGAATGTGGCTATTGATATAGAATTTGATTAATCGACTAGTAGAATATCCACGTGAGTAAGTAAATGGAATTATTTTTATATATATTTTCCATATTATGATGAACATTATGTTCAAAAGGCTTTTGATTTAGTTTTTTACATTACCTTAATTGTTTATGCTTATTTATGAAAGTTTCTGCTAAATTTTTATCCTTAATGAGCATCTGAGGTCACCCCTTTCTATGTTTTATTTTTTCCAATATTTAAAGAAGTATATTATGACTGACCTTCATGGATAGTTTATGGGATCTCAGTGTTGTCTATGGAAACAATGTTGTTGTAGATTTTCATTTTGTGATGTAATGTAAACCTTATGAATGTATCTAGTACTTCAAATGCTACTAAACTAATCAGTCTTTCGAGACATGATATTATTTGATCATGCCAATGATACGTAATAATGCACCGACTATGGACTTCTGGGGTTGGGGAGCTACATATTTTCTCAATAATGATGCGTGGAACACATCGTGAACTTTGGAGAGACTTAGCAGAATTTCCAAACAGTAAGCTACATCCCCTATTCGTTCTAGAATTTCAAAAGGTCCGATGTACCTGGGACAAAATTTTAGCTTCATAACGAAACATATAACACCCTTCCATGGATACACCTTAAAAAACATGATCTCCTACTTGAAATTAAAAATACTTCCTTTGGTTATCAGAATAGATCATCTGCATACCTTGAGATACTTTGATGTGGGTTTGGATTACCTTCAACTTTTCTATCGTTTCCTCCACTTGTTTTGGGCCTACATGTTTTCATTCCCCGACATCCTCCCAACAGGTTGGTGTGCGACATCTTTTTCCATATAATGCTTCATATGGTTCCATATGAATACTTTAATGGAAGATATTATTGTAGTAATATTCTTATAGAGGTAAATATTTATCCCACATACCTTGAAAGTAAAGTGATCATGATCTGAACATGTCTTCAAATGATTTAATAGTCTGTTCTGATTGTCCATCAGTTTAGGGGTGGTAGGTAATGATCAAAAGAAGTTCAGTATCCAGTCCATTCTGAAGACTTCCAGAATTATGATGTAAAACATGGATCATGATCAGAAACAATCGACATGGGTACTCCATGAAGTCTCACAACATCATTAATATATAGTCTTTCTAGAAGTTCGAGTGGTAAATCATCTCTTATAGAATGAAAATGTGCTGACTTGGTAAGACGATCAACAATGAACCATATTTCATCATTCCTTCTAGGAGTCTTTGGTAGTCTCAGGACAAAGTCCATCATAATATTATACCATTTCCACTCAAGTATGGGAAGAGGTTTCATGACTCTTCCAGGCTATTGCCTTCCAGCATTCACTTTTTGACAAACCATACATCATGACACAAAATCAGAAATCTCCCTCTTCATGTTGAACCAGCAAAAATGTTCCTAAAAGAATCTATATATCTTTGTGCTACTAGGGTGTATATAGAAATTGGAACTATGAGAATCATGAAACAATTCCCTTTTTAGATCAGGTATATTGGGAACACAATGTCTCTTCCCAAATTTAAAATTTCCATCTCCGTACACAAAGTCACTCAATCACCCATCATTCACAGATTTAATCTTCTTTTGAAATTATTTATCATCGGTCTGAGAACTATATATTATTTCAATTATATATGGTTTGGAAACCATTTGAAAAAGCATTGATGTTTCAACTTCCATTGTTATTCCCATATCCATGTTTATTAGATCCTTGTATATAGGATCCTTTTCAACACTCATATTGTTCAGAACTCCATGATCCTTTCTGATCAAAGCATTTACCACCTTATTTACCTCCCCTAGTTAGTAGTTTATGGTAAAATCATAATCCATGTGTAGTTCAAGACATCTATTTTGCCTCATGTTGAGTTCTTTCTGTGAGAAAATATTCTTCTAACTCTTCTGATCGGTATATATCCCACAAATTTCATCATAGTGATAATTTCTCCATATATTCAAAGAAAATATTATAGCTAATAGCTCAAGATAATGAGTAGGATAGTTTTGATCATGAATTTTTAGTTGTCATGATGCATATTCAATAACACTATCATTCTATATAAGGACACAACCGAGTTCTTTCTTCGATGCATCACTATAAATAACAAACCCATCATTCCCTGATGGTAGAGTCATGATAGGTGGATTTACTAATATTCTATTCTGTTCTTCATATCATTCTTCAAACACATTTTTTTTAAAAAAATTAACCCCTTTACGTGTGAGATTTGTTAATGGGTTAGCTAACCAATAATAATTCTGGACGAAACATCGATAATAACCTACTAAACCAGTAAAATTGCGTACCTCGGTTATACTCATTGGTGTTGGACATTCGTGAAATTCCTTGGTCATAGAAGGATCAATAGAGATTCTATCCTTAGAGACAATATGGACAAGAAAATAAATCTCTTGAATCTAGAATTAAAACTTCCTAAACATTCCATATAATTCATGTCTTCTACGGTTTTTAGAATAATACGCAAGATATTTTCATAATATTCATAGATTTTGGAGTATACCGAGATATCATCAATAAATACCACTAAAAATTCATCAAGATTTTACTTGAAAACTCTATACATTAGATCCATGAAGACAGAGGGTGCATTACTCAATACAAAAGTCATTACAGTAAACTCGTAATTCTCGTACCTGGTTCTAAATGCTTTTTTCATAATGTATTCCTTCTTAAAACATAACTGATGATATCTATATCGAAGGTAAATCTCTGAAAATTATTGAGCCCCATAATGTTGGTCGAATAAATCATCAATGCGAGGAATGGGATACTTGTTCTATATGGTTATATCATTGATCTCCCAATATTAAATTCACAACCTCATAGATCAATCTATCTTCTTAACAAAAATAACATTGGATCCCCATAGAGAAACACTAGTGCGAATAAATCCATTATTACTCAATTCCTCTAGTTGTTTCTTTAGTTGCACTTCTTCTACAGTGGAAATTATATAAGGGTTCTTCGATATGGCCCTTGAACCGGGAATTAAGTAAATGGAAAACTCAATTTCTTGTTCTGGAGGATGTCTAGGTAAATCCTCTGAAAACACATCAACATATTCTTGTACAATAGGTACATATTCTATTTGAACATTCCATTCCTCACCCACAGTTATTTCATTATCTCCCTCCCCAAAAATGGAATTTAGTTGAGCTACTGGTAGTTGATCTAGATAAGAATTAGGTGGTGGTGTTTGTTCTCTAATGATAAGGTACTCTTTTTCATCCTTGAAAATTGTAACCTTCTACATATTAAAGTAAATTATCACATCATGGTCTGAAAGCCAATCCAATCCGAGGATTATATCAGATTCAATCATTGGTATGATGATGAGATCAGCAGATAAAGAACATTTATATGACCTAATGGGAATTGATTCACAAAACATTATAGCAATGATACTTCCATTAGTTGTATTGACTGACAACACCCTTGTTAAATCAAATTGGAAATATATAATTTTCTTAGAAAACATGGAAGATATGAAACAATGCAATTATCCAGAATCAAATAATGCATTGGCTAAACTTGAGGAAACCATTAAATCACCTGCCACTACATCTTTTGGAACTTCAACCTCAACAGTAGTGATAAAATAAGCTTGGCATTGATCCCTTGGCATTTTCTGAGGTAAGTTATTCTCACATTTAGAACATTAATTTTCATAATGTCCCCTTTCTCTACAATAGTAGCATTTAACATTAAAAACCTCTTTCTTCCCCTTTCAATCACGAGCTTGGTGGAATTTTCACCACACTTATAACAGACTCTCATTCAATATTGACAAGTACCAGGGTATTTCTTCCAACATTTACTGCAGGACGGAAATTTAACTTTTCCCTTATTTCCCTTATTTCCATTTCTAGAGTTTTTAGAAGATATATTCTTCTCTTTTTTTCTTTAAAGTCATAAGACTTAGAAAATTCATTTTCACTATTGATTGCACATGAGACAATATCATCGTATGATGAGAAGGATTGCGAGACTAATGTTCGGTGAAGAAATGGTTTTAACCCATTAATGAAATGATCAATATTACTTCTTCGGTAATTTATATAATCTACAACATGAATTTCTATCCTTGTAATGTTAGCTTCATACTATTCGACATTCTCTTCTTCTTTTTAGATCTGACTTATAAATTGTCATTCTATATCTGCTCGATGGTCATGAGGAAAGTATTTTTCAAAGAAAATATCTTTAAACTCCCTCCATTCCATATTTGATACTTCATCATCATCCTTTGTGTTTTGAATCAATGACCACCATTGATCATCATCTCCAGTTAGGCGGTTTACATCCATGAGAACATTTTCCCTTTCGCTACTCCCCAGGGTGTGGAATATTTTCTCTAAGGAATTTATCAACTACTCAACTACTAATGGATTAGCAAACCCATTTAATGATGGTGGTTGTTGCCTCATGAAGCGATATAACATTGATCCTCCACGCTGCGGATTAGGGTGATCCATACAAGTAAGTTTATTATTCATAACCAGAGTGAGTTGTCCTAGTATAGTGTTAAACTGATCAGTACCCGTTGTATCAACATCTTCACTATAATTATCTTGAGCAAGTGGGAAATTTCGACATGGAGTGTGTGCATTGATACAATTTCCATTACTTCCATTGGGAGCCATTTATAAACAATGGCATACACTTGATTAGTTTATGAATCATAGAAAATAATTCCAATATTATAACATACTTGACATAAATTAAATAGTTCATGACGAAAATCCATAATCATAAAAAATGTTTTCTTTGAGGAGGTATATAATCATAAATCCTTCATAATTGATTATAAAGAAAATGTAGATTCTCATAATAATATCCCTTGAGAGTGTCATAACCGAGAGTGCAGCAAGGCCAGTTGTCATGCACCAGTTCCCATTCAAGTCTACCTCAAAGCGGCTTTTTTTGGTTTTACCCCTTGGTACATATGTGTCAGAGTTTCCTCTATCTGCTCGTATCCAGACATGGATATATTTCTTGGGAAAACTCAAAAAATATCTACAATACCAAATTTCTTGGAAGTTCTTCTATACTAATCCTCAAATTCTATATTAGGGTAATATTCTATAATCAGAGTTTTTATAAATCTACCTTCCAAGGTTTTTAGTAAACTTTCTCTAATTCCAGCTATAACACCTCAACCCCAGAAACCCAGAGTCATTACATTATTATGTATCATTGGAATGATCACAAAAGATCAAGTGTCGAAAGACCGATTAGTTTAGTAGCCTTGGAAGTACTAGATACATTCATAAGTTTCACATTACATTATAAAATGAAATACTAAAACAACATAGTCTGAATAGGCCACACTCATATACCATAGAATATCCATGCAGGTCTGTTATAATATACTTCTTCACATCCTAGGAAAAATAAAACATAGAAAGGTGTGAGCTCAGATGCTCAGTAAGGATATTAATATAGTGCAAACATTCATAAATAAGAATAAACATTTAAGGAAATGCGCATAACTAAAAAAAACTTTTCAACATAAAAATAATCATAATATGGAAAATATAAATCAAAATAATTACACTTAATTACTCACATGGATATTCGACTAGTCAAATAATCACATGCAATATCAATATCCACATTCATAATGATGGAATGCATAATGCCAGACTTCATAACCACATAGTTAAGGCCTTGTGACAAGACTGCAAATAATATTTTTTCAAGGCCTTATTCCAAGAAACTAGTTTATCACGTGATACCTAACGATTCGTTGAGGAGCTATAATAGGCTCCACCATTCACTTACTACGTCCAATGCATTCATCATATGAAAATGTTTAAACATAACAGAAACATTCGTATTAAAACTAGAATATAAAATGTAAATACTTAATATATAAACCTTGAATGGTGTAAAAATAACACATCCACAGTCAAACATATCACAAAACCTTCAATAAAAAATGTTAGTTTTTCATGAACTTAAAATAAGATTTCAATCCATCAAAGGATGTTGACATAGATGAAATCAAAACATTTTTTAGAGAAATATGTCTTTATATTTTGAATTAATTTAAAAGTCATATAATTATAAAAGAAAACATTCATTTATAAAATATTTTTATAATCTTGTAATGGAAGCTTCATCGATGTTTTAATGGAGGAAAATAGCCACACCTACTGTATAAGTTCAAAAAACATTCTTAACATAATATTGTTGAAAAGGTCATAAGGTACTTTGTTTGGAAAATGACAAAACGATTCCTTTAAAACCATTTTATAAAAATTAAAACAAGGGTATAAATTAATTTAACCCATATTCTATTATATAGTGATGTTTTTTTTTGTATACATTTTTAAGAAACATGGATGTGGATGATAAAGAGGTCCCAGTAGATACTTACGTAAAAACAGCCTCGGATAATAAAGAGATTGTGAAATTAATCCTTACCTTGTAATTTTCCTCGGTCAATGGTAGGATAAACTCTTGTGTAATGGTGAAATAATTATTATTAAATTATACAATAATTATATACATTTATATGATATCATATATGATATTTTAATACTGTTTTCTTAATAATATTTTAGTATTCTCGTCGTTTTAGGTGCTAACTGATTCATTTCCCTTTATATGATTTGTCACGTAAGTAATGTTTTTTAGGGATAGAATTTATATTATTTATATTAAGAATTATATTATTTCATTGAACATTATTTATATTCATGTAATGAAAATTAGTCTTGGATAGATACGATGTGGAATCGTGTTAGTGGAGATGGTAATCCGTACGTACGTCCGAGAAACAATATCATTCTTTTGATATTCAAATCGATTATAATTGGATTGTATATCATAAATAGAGAATCATTATCATGTAATATTTATTATTTACATCACTAATATTCATTATTATACCCATCCAAAAGATGAAATGTTTGTATAGCAAACTACACCACAACGTGGAGACGGTATTCCATACGTGCACACATATAGTGACATGTCATTAAAATGATGGATAGAATAATAAATATGGTTGTACCCTATTTATAAAAACAATACAATATATAAAATATACTGTACTTATTATTTGACAATGGAAACAACATGGAAATAAGAAGTGGAAGAAGAAAAAACATGAAACATGTGGTGAAATATTTAACTCTTCTTCAGGTTCTTCCTTTTGATTTGATCAAAAGTGAACCTTATGTTTTCCTTATGACTAAAGGAAGGAAGCTATGATTAAGGGAGGACAGTGTAGAGAATGGTTAGGCAGGGTTTGGCCAAGACAAATGGCTTTAATGGTGTGAATTTGAGAGAAGGGGATGTACCTTTTTATAAGAGGGGTTAGGGTCAACTTAGGAAAAGCTAGAAATATTATTTTATAATAAAATAATTTTCGTTTTTAATGACTCCAAAATGAATTAATTAAAGGATAAGGTGGGAATGGGTCTAAAACCTCTCAACCAATAGGTTTTAGACAGGTTTGGTCACTAGATTAACCATATCTTTTATATTTAACTATTAGTTAAATAGTTTGACATTTACAATGTCTCTTTGGATTTTTATACTATATGGTTAATAAAAATACAATAAACTTCTAAAAAAACCCCAAGTGGTGAATTAATGATAAAACAATAATTATATAAGTCTTTTTTTAGAACCCAAAATTTTTAGTATTTTTATATACATTAATAATATAATATTTGTTTTAAAAAATCTTTTATGACAATTTTGACACTATTTGGTATTTTATTTTTTCTAAATTCATAAAATCTTTATTAGTTCGAAAAAATTTATTTAATCAATATTATAAAGACATTTAAACCTATAAAATTAGTGTAATTCATAAAAATTCTCAAATTACATATATTTGGGTATTTATAATATTGATTATTTTAATATTTCATTAATAATGTAATTACTACATCATCAATGTGTCATAAATAAATTAAATTATTTATTCTCTAAAATTATAAATAAATAACTATAATTAATAAAATTTATTTATCTTCCTAATAAATATTTATAGTCAAATTTATATTGTTTTTATCCCTATATTAAAATTGTTTTAGTTATGAAAACTTTAATTTCACACTTTTAACTCTTAGAATTCAATTCTAATAAATGTCCTAATCGAATACAAGTGGTCCTAGGGGATCATATTTTATTCATAAGGTCGTTCTTGGTTAAATAAAACCAATCCAATAGAATTGGGACATGTTTTAGGGTAATTATAATATCATTTCTACCTTTGATTACCCTATTTATTTTTAATCACGGTAAATAAAAGTCAAAAGTTACTATTCACCAAAAATTATTTTCATCTCATTGAACCAAATTTTACTTACTGATATGAACCATGTCCCTTGAATTTTCTAAATTCAACTCAGAGAAGCAGTAAAATTAATTTTTATGTTAATTTATAAATGCTCCTAGGATGTGGGTAAAAGACGGTAAAAAGTTCAATAAAATTTTTATATATCTATAATTATTATAAACTGACTCCAGTTATTTACATTGAAATTATATAGGTATTATTTATAAATTTTGTTCTAAAATAAATTCATATAAAATAAATAATTATTTAAATAAAAATTTGGGTTTTTACCATATCTCATTGTTTTCACTATTCATAAAAAATTGAATGTTTTCAGATAAATACAAAAAATTCACCCTAAGCTAATTTCAATTTTCATAATCAAAAAATTAAGTCCATTTTGAAAGATAAAATTTATAATATTTTAAAATTTTTTATTACTATTCATAACGGCTAGTTTGATTGGTCGCGGTGTGTTAGAATCTCAAAGTTGCGTACAACACAAGACATTTTATTATTTAAAGGGAAACATACCATGGAATCATGGGGTGTTAAAAAATACATATAAAAGAATAACATATAGAATATGGGATCATGTAATCATGGAAACATATTAATTTGGATGTAACATATAACATAATATAAACACGAGTCATAGAGGACTTCCAAGACAATATGACAAGGTGTATAAAAACTAAAAATGAAATAAGGTTCACTATTTGTTATAGTATAATGTATCAAGAGAGTCAACAATAATTGATGCATTGGAGTGCATTTTGGAGATACCCATCATAACATTTTCATGCATATGTGTTCTACATGAAGAATCAAACATAAGGGTTACCCTCAGAAGGATTAGGGTATCATAAACATTTGATAAGGAATAACCAATGGTTGTATCATAATTGTTTCCGAGATTGAATGGATTTAAAACATACATGGAAATTAATATGTGAAAATAGGAATATATCATGAAAAAAAATATATAATTGATGTGAAAACATGTACAAATTGTGTTTAAGATACATTAGAAATGAGTCACTTTAGTTTTGTTTAAGGAAAAATATTTAAGCATCTATAAATGGAAAAATGAATAATTTTTTTATAATAAAATAAATGAAACTATGTTTTTTTCATGAAAAAATGTGTAATTTTAGAAAAATATTAGTGGTTTTAAACAATTTAAGGAGTGTTCCTGAATATTTGTATGAACTGTAGAATCTCCCATTAATTGAGAAATATTATCAAGTGGAATTGAAAATTAAACCATATAAAACATGTATTTCGATGTTAAAGAAATAATAATAGTGCTATGTAAATATTTTTTATCATTCTTATGGAATTTATAATGAGTAAATAAGAATAATTAATAATTAAATTTGGGAAAATTGTGATAAAATGTAACCTGAAGGAAAAATTTATTTTCAAAGAGAATGTCTTACATTATTTACGAAATTGATCTACAATTGTACTTAATAACCGGGGCAATCAAATTAAATCCATTAATTAATTAATTAAAAAGATATCATACATTTATTTAATTTATTATAATTTTATTTTGTTCATTTATGGACATTTTGTTGACTTATAATGTTTAATTTCATCATATTAGGAGTGTTCGTTTCCTGGTTTCATGGTCGGTTCACTTGTGTATTTTTATAAAAATCCGTATAAAATGGAAGACAAAATCTTGGACTGAAATGAGATAGAATTTCTTTATTTATATAGAATTAACTGGTTCAATGCATCAATTTTTTTTGACATCAGGATGATTAGTTAGATAAAACAATGTTTAAAAAAAGATTAGTTTATTTTGGTGGGTTTTAGACTATCATGAATTTGTATCATTTTTTAATAATGTTTCTATATATTGGTTTTTTAACATTTAATATGTTTTCATAAAAATATTATAAAATTATTTGACCATAATTCTTTTTATGACTTTACTTGAAAGAGGTAATTAAAAACCAAAACTCGTCATCTATGAGTGTAGTGATTTGACACCGTGCGGAAAATGTTTAAATTTTCAAAAAAAGGAGTGGAGAGGATATTTTATGATGGATATTCCATTAACACAATAATATTATCGTACAAATATTATTCTAGAGGTATAAAATTACTTTGAATATGGACTGTAAGTAGAGGATAAGAAAAAAATGAAATTAAAATAGAAAGAGGGAGGATTTTACCTCTTGAGTCTCTTCTCTTTGAGAACCACCCTAAGGCACATAGAGATGTTATTTTGGTTAACAATTCAATACCAGAACTTGGGTAAGAGGTTTGGGAGAGAAATTTGGAATACTATAATCAATATACAAAGCTTGTAAGGTGTTAGGAGATGAGTTTTCGAGGTATGGTATTTATAGTGGGTGGAGAGGGGTGTTTTTGGTTATAATATTCATTTTTTATTATTTTGGGCTCAAGAATATCAATAATGTTAATTTTTATGACTAATTTAAGTAACTAGAGAATTTTATGTTGATATAATTTCCACTGTCTTCATTAATGAGTCAACCATGAATCCAAAATTCATTTGTTTACTTTTAATGTCAAATACCGTAAATTACTGCATTTCACTATTCAGCAAAATTCAACTATTTTAGAAAAGGCCCAATTTTTTTTACCAAAACACTTTATGATATATATATATATCATTAATGTACTCAGTTATAGGAAAATATTTTTCTAAATATGATAAATATAATTTTTAATTAAAATCATATTTTATTTGAAATGCACCAATTTTATAATTATAACTGGTTTTATGAAAATTTAAAAAGTTAATTAGTGTCTCGTAAAATTACAATATAAATATAAGACAAAAAATATTAATTTTTTATTCTAATATATAAAAATAAATTTTTTAAATAGTTATATTAATTATTAAATTGTAAATATCCGTTTACGTTTCACAAAAATACAAATACATAATTTATTACTATTAAAACATTTATTTAATTTTTCCATTATATCAAAAAATTATATTTTCATTCATACGATACCTAACATTATTTATACATTAATATTTTAGGTTACAATTTTATTTACAGGTTTACTATTCCTAATGGTCACAATACTATTTTAATAGTCAGGTTACTATTCAATTGATATAGGTTGCTTAATTTCTAAAAAAACCAATTAATTTATTATTAATTTATAAAAATAATGTTATTGTTAGTTTATCTATGTGATTTAGGTGTTTCATACTATATAACATAACTATAATAAGGTAAATTTGATTGATAAAATTTTTTGTCATTATTGGTGGGATTTGAATCAACCCCGATCATCCTACTTTTAATGAGATAAATAAAAATATTCATATATAGAGTATATAAATAATTTAAAATTTTCTAAAATCCATAATTCATTTAATTATATATATATATATATATTTATTATAAATTAATGAAAAAATCATATATAAGAAATATATAGCAATTAATTTTTGGTTTTTGTGGGAAAATTTTAACAACAGTCCAATTCTAGAACTAATTCACATGGAAAAGATATATCATAAGTTATTAATTCTAAAAACATTTATTAACCCATTTCTTTTATAAATATCTACATCAACATTTTTCAATTTTTTATATCTCTAAGCTTTTGAGTACATCCACTAATGTTTGATTCACACCCGGTATTTAATACCCACGATTTGAATTTGCTGAAATTGACCTCTATAACATTCACATTCAGATGATCAAAAACTGTTCCTTTGATAAAACGTCTCAACCATAGATAATAGTATATATTGTGTTTATTGTCCTTACAAATAAGGTACCTCCAAATGATTATCATGTAGTAAGAAAAAAATTTCACCAAAGACATGTCTATTAGTGAGTATTATGTTTAATATATTTTCCTCAAAGACTTTTTATGAAATAAATCCCACTAATAAGGATAACCTCGTATATCTTATCTATTAAGTGACCAATAATACATATTTACCTATGAAAAGTGTTCCATTTTTAACTCTTCTTACCACTTAGTTATTTAGGTATGGAATGATCTGAATCATAATATTTATGATAGATGGATAGTTGAGTGGACACCTCTTTGTATGAGTATATCATAAGGATAAAATCAAATTTATTATTTTGGTATCATAACTCTTCAGGTTTGATAGCTGATTTCCACCCAAATATCACAAAGGCAATTGGTTACCTACATTTTTGTTTGGGGCATTTTTACCGTTCCCTACACTAGATAATACATGGGAATCCTATATTATCAAAACCTATCGAGATAAATAATTGAGGTCTTGTAATTCTATTTCATTGAAAGGAATATAATACATATTATTTTAGGTATTTTATTTAAAATCAAAATAATTAATATATATTATAAGTATATTAAATCTATAAATATTCCAAATTATTCAATATTTATCTTTTAACTTTTTATTCCCATTTGAAGGCATTCTTCCATACAGTTTATTATTGGAATAAATATTCCATACACAATATTAATATTTTCACACCCCCATTAATGTGTTACTCTATGAAAAACACAAAAGTTTGTTTTACTCAAAAAAAAAATAATCCAAACAGATTAATACATACAAAAATTCTTCTCATGAATAAGCTAAATGAAATCATTATTTAAAGACAGAGAGTTATAATAAATTGATAATCCCTATATGAGGATGCCCAAAGTTACAAATATCCAACCCCACCTTTTGAAAACAAGGAAAATGATTCATTATAAATAGATATTATGGCCCAATGTCCCACTTCCATGGGATACATTACTCAACATAGAAACTAAATAATTAAAAATCAAAATCCTAATATGCATAAATTATATTGAATAACAAAATTACTCATTATAACTTTAATTAAAAATTGTTTTTAAGGTAAATGAAAAAACATATTATGTTCATGCCAAGAATATAAATGATGTAATAAAATTATTTTAGGATTAATTTTTCACATAAATTTAGAATATAAAATATTCGTAAGTGAATTCAGTGAAATATTATTGTTCAAAATATTACATATGTAAAACATTATGACATATAGGGTCTAGGTCAATCATAATATATGATATTGTAGTACTAGTACCACACAAGGGTAAAAAGCATATGTTTTACATATGGTTTTTATAACATGTAAAATTTCACTTCAGGTGAATAAGTATTTTTAAAAAGAAATAACCCTTACATATTTTGTATGGTTCCTATAATAAACATGCATATCTAAAAAGACATATCCATTCAATCATTTGTACAGTATCATTGATATCGTTAGTATGTTATGATACACTTCTTTTACAGAAATTTGGGACCATTTAAATCTTACGATATCTCATATTGAATCCTATAGGTTTGTTAAAATATATAGGATATATATATATATATATCATACCTTAAGATATATGGTTATCTTAAGCACTGATACATCTAAATAAAGGAATCATAATGTATCATATTTTAAGCTATCGCTTAAAATGATTTATGATGAACATGTTAATTAAAAAATCGAAGAAAAATTCATTGATCCCTTTAAGAACATGTATTTGATACCATTGATGGGTTTAGGGATACCATATAATGACTTCAAATTTTTAGAAATATACTTAGATTAATTTTTATTTTTCAGTTCATAGTACCACCCCAGGGGTAAAAGGGAAAATTTATCCAAGAATACAACCTTGAAAAAATTTATGGTTTTATTGATCCTTGGGTGTCATTCTTTTCATGTGTCGACCAGGTGTAGATTTTTGGGTGTTTTGAAGAAACTATAATATTATTATAATAATAATATATTATTTCTAGTTTTCATAATCATCTCTAATGAACTGAAAATATAATTTAAATAGGGTATTTAATGGTGGAAATGGATGATGTAGTTACATCTGAAATTTGTGATTTAACATAGGTGTTGTGTATCTTTAATTGGAAAATAATTCCATGAGCATGGACCTATGTCGAAGGACTAATTGATTAAAATAGTTGAATTAACCGATAATTTTTATCATTGGTTGTTAAGTATTTTTGACCAAGGGTTTCCCCTATTTATTTCTTATCTTTTCCAATCATATGATTTCTTCCATAAACCTTATAATTAGAGATATAGAGATATTTAATGATGTTATACATAGAATATAGAATAAAATTTAGGAATTCCTCAACAGAATCACCTATAATGATTTTTTCAGATGCGATCCTCAATAATGAATGATCATAATCTGAGGTAGATCATTGGATTTAATGATATTCTTTCCTTTTTTAGCTTTTGTGACCAAATTTATGAAATTTTATTCTCTAATTTTTTATTACTGAATTGGGTGTAATATTTTTTAAATTTATTTACATTACTAATTCTCAGTTTTGAATCCCTAAACCTCATGAAATGGTCATTTAGAGTACATATATTTAACAATAATTTCATTGTTTATAGAGACAACATTATGTTATCTATGAAGACTAAGGTATTGAACAATATCACCCCTTATTTCCACCTCTCTCTTTGTCTATATCACTATCTATTTAACCCTATATCATCTCTTCTTGAGATAAATATCAAAAACAAAAAAACCTAGGGTTGGATGATGCTGGTATGGTGGGGTGGAAGTGAAACATCATGATGGGGCGGGATGGCGATCTATCATCTAAGGTGAGGATAAGAAATGCGATAGATATTTTTATAAGGGGAAATGATGTGAATAAACATATATAGATAACATATAAGTGGTAAACGACCATAACAAGTGGTAGGTGTAGTACAAAAGAGAAGGATAACAATGATGGGTGGTGAAAAATGATTGAAGGTGGAGCTGAACCTCCAACAAGGATTATGTTTCTATGTGGTGGCTAGAAATAGGGTGTGTGGTGTATATATTAAACCATACTTTTCATAAATAAATATTATTTCTTATTAGATTAATATTAATTATATTTCAAAATGATACATGCCAGAATCGTATATGATAAATGTATTTGGAATCTCATATACATGAACATCTTGTTCATAAAATGTCTATATCATCACTCTCTAAGTTATTTATATATATCATCCTTCTTTACAATATCATACATAAAACCATTCTTCATAACCTAGGGAATGGAAATATAATAAAGGGTGAAATCAGATGTGTAGTAAGGGTAAACAAGGAAGATATCAATGATCATATAAAAATAACATGAGACTAAGGGTACGTGAAATTCTCTTAAAATTTGAAAACCATACATTTTATATCATTGATCATAATCATGATTCATGTCTTAAATATTTTATGTTCATAAAATAATAATCATATTGTAATCAATGAAAATAATCCACGATAGCATAAGATTGGCATAAGAGATATGTTTTTGGCATACACATAATCAGGAAAAATCATTTCCATAGTCAAAAATCACTACCAATACTATCATTGTGGATTGGGTTCACTCACTACTCTATCTTATCCTTAGTTAAGGTTCTTTTCCAAGACTATTATAGTGGGAAAATTCCCTTAATGAACTGAGTTCACACTACATTCAGGTCTTTATTATCTTATGAGATATCTATATTTACCTAATACATTGGATGTATTTATAATTATATTCCAACCCATCCATTAATAGAAATAATTTATATGTGTTCTATAGGACCATAAAACATTCATCATATATCATAACCTAATGAAAGAAAATGGGGTTCCCAAATTTTACGATATTTAATCATAGAATTACCCCCCAAAAAAAGACGGTCTCATAAATATCTCATCATAATAATTAAAAAAGTATGTAGAAATAATAAATATGTAATCATTAAATAGTATTGCTGGGAAATCATAATTAATATCAATGGGTATTATAATAGATTAAAAATTTCTTTAATATATCATTGGAATATTTCCTGATAAAATATTTTCACTTTTAATTCACTTATTTAAATTCAGTGTTTTTTAGAATAAAATAAAAAAACTATTTTCATGGAAAATAACTTTATAAACATCTTATTTCATATTTAATGCATTAAGAGTTTGTGATGGTGGAATATTCAATAACTTTTAGGTAAGTCAAAACAATAAATTCTCATTATAGTTTTATGAAAAATTCAAAATTACCTCACTAGTAAATATGATATGAATTATAATTTTAAACCATTTTTAAAAAATTAAAAAATGGTTTAAACTAAGTTTTAATAATCATTGGAAAAATATATATAATCTTAGCAGTATTTTATACAATACATTTATATGGAATAAAATGGAGTTTTGACTGAAGAGATAAATAATGTCAATTTTTCTTAAAAACATTAATACATTATATTGAATTTTTAAAGAGAGTTAAATTAAGTGAAAAAATGAGTCCATATAAATAAGTTGAGGATAAAAAATATATAAAATTATTGACAGGTATTTTAAAATTTTTCATCATTAGATGCTTGATCAGAAACAGTCATCATAAAAAATGAGAATTTAACATATATCTATTAACTCAACTTCAACATTCATCAAAATCACCATAAATTCATGTAATAAATTTAAATTTATTATAATTATACAAAATATTAATTTAAATAAAACTAATTTCATATATTATTGACTTATAACCTTTAAACACTATTATATTAAAAATTTCTTTTTATAATCATATTTTCAGGTGTTAAATGTTTCATTTATTATTAGAATTTTTGTTTAATATATAATATAATATTACTATGATCATGGCCCCATCATCTCAGAATTTATGATAATGATATTAATATTATATTTACTCATTATATATATATTTATAGTTATTTATAAATGTTTGAGATAGAAAAATTAATTGCACGATTCATAGAGATGATAGACCATATATACACATTAAAATTATTTTCAATTTTTGACAGATGAAATAAAATAAAAGAAATTAGTAAACATTATAGAATAATTATTATATCAGATTATATCATATTTATTTATTAAATATATCCTTATTACCATTCATGTTAATCATAAATTAAAAATGATTCATGTAACTTCACGGAGGTGGTAGTCTGTATGCTCGTATGAGAAACGTTTTCATTTTCTAATGGATTGGAAGGTAAAAAGGTTTATATTATAAATTAATTATAGAATAAAAATTATGTAATAAATATTATATATAATATTTAACAAAAAAATAATTATAATTCATGGTGGATTGTAATAGAAAATGAATTCTGTTTCTATGTGGAGGTGGGAGTCCACTTGTAAGCATGAAAGATACCTTAACTTTCTATTGAAAGGAATGGAGGACTAATTATGGGGTTTCAATAAAAATAATAACATTTTAGTACATTGAGGATACTATAGTAATTATATTTTATAATTAACAAATATTTATAGGAGGTATTATAATAAATAAATTGAAAGAGATCAGGTAAGATGATTACCTCCACTTCGATTGGCCTCCTTTTGATCCTTTTTTGAGGAACCCAGGAATGGTCTCTTAATAAGAATAGAACCTATAAATAATATATTTTGAAATTTACAATATAATTGGTTATTTTTGGGTTCATATATATGCCTCAAATTTGATTAAATAACATAATGGTGAGGTTTCCATTTATAAGTGGGAGAGAGGACTCACATGGAATTTTTAAAAGATTTAAATATAATAATTTAATAATAATGAAATATGATTCCAAATGAAAATAGATTTATATATAGAATAGAATGAGGTCATAATATACCAAAAAAAAATGATTTATAAAATTTTAATTAGAAAATGTAACCTTATCTCTTGGTTGAACCCCTGATAAACCCATTTCAACCGTAACAGTGGTAATAATTTTATAATATTTTCACTATTCAATATGACTAAAAAATTATTTCGAAATTATTAAATATTATTGATAATTTTTCTTCAAAATAAATAATACATTATATAAAATTCAATTCATAGAGGTGTGAGAGTCAAATATAAAATTTGTCCCATGAAACACTATCAAAAGTGGTTTTCCAGAATTTTTTTTATATGTAAAAATATTTTATTCCAAAATAAAAAATTAAATTAATGACTATAAAAAATAGATTTATTCATTAGATAAATTAACTAGTTTTTCTTTTAATTACATTATAAAAAAATAAATATATTAAATAGAAGGTCATTTTTCAATCAAAATTAGTATTTTTCAATTTTTGTTAAAAAATTAATCTTTACATGAAATTAGGAAACATTATTTTAAATATAATTTTGAAAAGATGAATTGAAAATTGAAGTTAAATTTTTTATATAAATTTTTTTATAGTGAAATAAATTAGTTATATTATTTTCTCCCAAAAAGTGAAAAAACCATTTTTTGAGGGAAAAATTATTTTAAAAAAATATAATGAATTTAATAAAAAAATTTAACATATTTATCAATATATATTCTTAATATAAAACAATTATGAATGAATTTTTTAAAAAATTAGTCATATTAGTTCCACCAATTTATCTACTATGTTATAAAAATATACTGTAATCCAGTTTATTTAGACTTGGGGTTACATTTTTATCAAGGAAATTGAATCTTTTTTAAAGAGAAATATATCATAAAATCTATTTATGATAAATTATACCCTAGTTAAAATTAATAATTACATTAAAATTATATCACCCAGATAAAAAATGGGAATATCTCATTTTCACAACATCCTCAGGCTCCCAAGTAGCTTCATTAAATTTTTGATTCCTTTAGAGAGCTTTAATTAAGTGATTGGTCTAGTTTTGTAGAACATTATCCATGTAAGACAAAATTTTCTGTAATTATTATTCACTGGAAATATCCAGATCTAGTAGTGAAACGTATTATTTTAGTACATGTGAAGGTGTAGGTATATACTTCTTCTAGAGAGATACATGGATCAAATCATGAATGTGAGAGAGGTTCACTGGAAGAAAAAAAAAGATATGCTATCCTCCGTACTCAATCAGGAATGGTGAAGTGAACAACAAACCTAGGGATTAGATTTCCCATTTTTATAAACCTCAAGACATTCTTCCATAGAGAAAGTCATATGAATAAATTATCACCAATAATAAATTCCAGATTTTATTTGGGATTTTCATCATAATGTTTTTGTTGACATTGAGATACCTTGATTTTTTTATGAATGGATCAAAATTTCAATTTCAATTCCTTAGATAGATAATGTCCCAATAAATTTATTTCTCCCACTTCATTATATATCATGCTTGTTACATAATTTATTCCACAAATGGATTTATAAGGATCCATCTGAATTATTGAGTGAAAACTATTTTAAAAAAAAACTCATCTAGGGAAAGGTGTTGACCTCGACGACCATTGAAATCCATAGAATAAGATCATAGAATATTCTCCAATGTTTTAATGGTTCTATTAGATTTTTCACCTATCTAAGGATGATATGAATAATTGAGACACAAAATAAAATAAATATGATTCTGAAGACTTATCTAGACCATTGAGGTAATTTTTGGATCCTGATCAGACATTATTGATATTCATACTCCATAAAACCATACAACTTAATTACTTTATATTATGGAGATATGACCCCGAGAGAAAACTTATCTAATATAAATATTCTTTTATGAATTTATAAAGAGATCAAATACAACCCTTATATAATTATAGCCTTTATTCAATTTATAACGTCTGATGAAAAAAAATCCATAATGATACTTTTCCATTTCCATTATGGTATGTGTAATGGTTATAACATCCCCATAGGCTTATATATATTTTCCTTAACTTTGTGAAATACCATACACATAGATAAATACTCTGAAATAAATCTCTTCATGTTATCCACTAGAAATAATATTTCATATCACTATACATATTCATACATCTATGATGAATAGATAATGGAGAAGTATGAGCTTCATCCAAGAGTAGATTCTTCAAATACGGTATAGATGGAACACACAAACTATTTTAAAAATATATCAATCCATCATAATCAAGGTTGAACATAGGAAAACATGTCACCTTCATTTAAATCTCATCATCTTCATTATATTAATTTTTATTCTTTTCTTGTAAAGAAGGAATAAAACTCATTTGAAAAAGATAATTTTTCTACCCTTCCATCAAAACTTTTATATCATGTTTTTGAAAATATTGAAATATTGTATCTTTTTTTGATCCTCATCAAAGATAAGATAGAATTATTATTTCATCTATAATTATCAACCACCATTTTTACCTTCATAGAGTGTTAATGTATTAAGTATTCATAATCATTAATCAACTCGAAATATCTTCTCTAGTGCATATTAAACATGTAACTAACCAACCTCGATTGACATAAACTGTCACCGATGTCAACCTACCACATGACCCAATGTTAATTACTGATAACCAAGGGATATTTAAATTCACTAGGAATAACCAACTTGGTTTCAACATTGGTAAAAAGTAAAAAATTGAACCATCTATAAAGATATGACAAACATAATAATAAATAGAGACAACATAAAAATATTAACATATAATATAAACCAAAACGTATACCACAATGTGAAAATTCCATAAAATATCACGTACCAAATAATAGATTCTCAAAAACAAGACCTAACATAAAAGCAAGGTATAATTCTAAATAACGCCAATGTACAAAACAATTGGTACAAAATTCCAAATATGACTCCACATGATTTGTTCCTTGCATGTATAAGTCTCCTACAAAAAACACTAGATGATGATAATCAATAAGATCGACCTTGGAACATGGCTCTATTTCTATTACCTATGTTTTGAAAAACAAAATATAGAAACACCAAAAAGGTACCATTTAAGGCGTAATACATAAAGACCAATAGGGCACTATAATGAATCTATTTAAGGAATTCAACCATTAAACCAATAAACTAGCTTGAAATCATTTTCAAAACAAAATAACTTTCAAATTAAACAATTTAATATAATCCCATAAAATCCCTTTATATTTTCATTTCAAAACAAACATGGTTTTGAAAAATAATACAAACATTGATCTATATATAAACATAGCCAGAAAACCACAACATGACTGATTATAACCAAAAGTCATAATAAATATGGGAATATCATCATCATCATATAACCAAATAAATTTGAAATAAAAAATAGGAATAATATATCTCCTCACATCATATTGGAACTAATTAAATTCATAAAAAATATAAATCAATCCAACATGTGTAATATGCACCTAGGTCTCTAACCGTCAGGTCTATTATGAGTGAGTAAACATGAATTCTCGCTCTCTATGAAATGGATGCTCACACGGTATTCCTCAATACCAAATACTAGATCTCACAAGGTCTTATGGAAACTAACAAGGAGTATCACATGGTCTTCACGCCCAATGTCACAATCTTCCTCCTGGAAAAAATAGAGGCTTCCATAGTCCTCCCTTTAAAAGCTTACATGGTCCCACAAACAACCCTCTATCTCACACCCTGGTTATCCCATGTGTTACTCCATTCTTGTACATCATAAAAAAATACACATTTCAATCAAAATATAGCATAATAAAATTTAAAATAAAACAAATCAAATTTTAAGAAAGACACTTTACAATGTAAAATAAGTTTAAAGAATATTTAAATCCATTTATAATCACCAAATCACTTTGAAAATTTTTATCAAAGAAATTGTTGGAATACAAGAAATAGCCATTTGGAAAACCCAACATTATACAATAAAAATTCTAATTAAATCCATAAAATACACAAAAAATTGAATATGAATCAAGAATAAATCCTTTAAATGGAATTAAAAAAATGATTATAAATTTAAAGCTATTATAATGAAACCCCCCCTTAAAAAGAGACACCAATATAATATTCCGTCCAAATATCATCCCCCAAAATAAAATCTATCCAAATAAAGTAAAATATGTCCTCACACACTTAATACATAAAAAATCAGACCAAAACCCTCATCAATGATATTATATTCATCTGAAACCTCCATAGGGCTTCCACATCAATGAAAAAATATATGAACAAAACATGAGGGGGGGGGGGAAGAATAAAGGTGAAATTGACTTACCTAAAGTAAAATACCTAGAATCATGGAGGAAAACAACCAAAAATGATAACGAGGTGGTCAAATACCATAGAAGATATGATTACCACTTTGGGAAAAGAAAAAATATCCCCAAAAAATAAATAGGTGATAAGTGAATGTTTGTTATCTTTTAATTTTAAATGAGCTAGATAGGGTCACGTGTTTTATCCACATGGGTAGGAAAACCGTGAAACAACCTTGTGGGTTCCACTATCCCCAAAAAAATAGTTTATGTTTCTTCTCCTGGGGTGTCAAATTATTTTACGAACTATGCTCAGGACATTAGAAACAACACTATCTAAAACTACAACTCATCTCAAACAATTTTCATACAGTTTAGACAAACCATGTGCTAACTGTGCACCCTATTATGTATCCCCAAATGTATATGTTTTAACCCTTACTCTCAGGAACATCGGGAAAACACTCAAAGAAGATAAAACTGAAAATTAGATGTAACAGTGATGTTGTGGGCATAAAAACTCCCCACTATTCCATTTTATTCCCCCAAAAAATCCTCAGGATTTTCTAGAAGAAAACAATTGAGGTTGTTGTTCACTCACCCAACCTTCCGACTCACATGTCACATGGCTATCTTAATCATGCTTCTAGAGCACACAGAGCAATGGGGTTTGATTTTGTAGGATCGAAATATGATTGTAGCTACTCAATATACAAGAGGTGGTGAATTATATAGTTTAAAAATACCTTTGGATCCTTTAAAGTGGGTATAAACCTCTTCTTTTTAACTTTAAGGAAAACTATGTTTAATAATGTTAAACAAAGTAAATTCACAAGACCACTTAGTTCTAAAAACATACTAGGATATAGAGATATGATTCTGGAAATGAATCTTAAGAAAATTTAACAAGGAAAATATTCTACTATAAAGCGTATGGAATATTATTAATCTGAGTATACAAAAACAAGGAAGTATAATATAGTTATACTTTCTTTATGAATCAAAATTCAACAAAAATAAACTTGAAACAAACAAGTAACATGTATGAAATCTTTTAAACAAAAGAGTAGTGTATCCAACAACCTTGGATAAAGGTCCCTTGATTTATACATTCAATAAAGTCTTTTATACCCACACTAGGGTATGCAATTTATATGAACATAGGAATTTGTCTTGTTATCCCCACAAGCCCTCATACTTGAATGTTGGTGGAACCTATGTATTTCTTATCATGGATGTCCTCTAACTTTAAGGTAGTTAGAACCTATGTATTCCTATCCATGGTTGCCCTTGAATGTACTCAGCAACATTCAGAGACGAACGAAACAAGTTGAACAAGATGTTCAGTATGCACTAAGCATGAGAGTATCTCTCTCTAGAAATCACTTCAACAATATGTGGTCTCTAGAGTGATCAACATAGGTAGTGTTCTATTGGGATCGTTCAAATGAGCTCATTTTTATAGGAACTTCTCTAATGGGAAGCTCCCTCCTCTAAAAAAACTATTTTTCCTTGAATCACAGAGGGACATGTACATATGTCACTCAAACAAACAGTTAGTTAGAAATAGAATCCATGACATCGTTTCATAATTATAAAAAGAGTAATAACAATATGGTTCCTTAATAAAATCCATTTTTTAGATTATAAGGGAATGTAAAAGTTATGTGTCTAACTAGAAAACTATTCAGTGTCTATAATACATGGATATTTGGATTCGATTTTCCAATGAATTAAGAGTCTGAATTATGAGGAATTTGGAGTTTGAATTCAGGGGAATTCAGAGACTGAATTTAGGAAAATTGGGAACCTATATTCGGATCCTGAAAAGAAAATACTCTATATCTAAGTACTTATACAATTATGAGGTTTTGTATATGAAACCAATTTTTACACATAATTATATAATGAGTTATATTTAGAGTAATTACAAGATGAACAATGAAAACATGGTAAGGATAAATTTTCCCTGGAGAAGGAAAATTGTCCTTATTAAAAAAATCTTAGGGAAAATAATATTTTTCTTGAGATTGAGTGTTTGTGATTTTCATAACATAGAAGAATGGAAAATTAATATGGAAACCTTATTGACTCAACAATATCCCCCTTTTTTTAAATCACAAACATCCTTATGAAAAAAATATAAGGAATTAGAATTTTTGTGAATGTGAAAATAGAAACTTATCTCCCTTTACTTATGGATCATAATGAATACGACTAAATCTCCCATAGGGATTAGAAACCCTAAAGATCATATTCTTGATTCCCTGAATGAGATTTTTAATTTTCTTACATATGAAAAATATTTATGGTAAAAACTCCCCAATCGATGAACTCCCCCATAATTAGGGAAAATTTTCCATTACTTAGTATTCTATTAAACATTACCTTCTCCCCATTTGTTATTTTAAAAAAGGAATAAAATGAAAGATAAAAGAAATATAGTACCTAAAATATTAGAACTAAACAAACTAATATAGGGAACAACTAATAATTTCATTATGATTTAAATAATTTGTACAATTGAGAAAAATACAACAAAAGGTCAGATTTGGAAAAGATTATCCTTCTTTCTCCTTAGAAATCATGTTCTTCACAATGGTTTTTAACTTCTTTAACTTTTTATGATCGTTCTCTACATGCTTGAGAAACTGCTCCTGATATTCACTTTTCTTCTCTAAGACATTAATTTTTTTCATCCTGATAAGTAAGAGATTCTACCATAGCCTTCAACACTTCTTCTTGCTTAACAAGCTTCTCTTCTATCTCAATTATGAGCCCCCTTTATCTCTTCCAATTTATGGACACCGAATTTAGCTTCCCATTCAGATCCTTATCACCTTTCTTCTGAGAAGATAGTTCAAGGGTTAGCTTTTCCTCAAAATTATTAGTGAGATCCTTGATCTTCGCATCTTGGGTGTCAAAAGCATCATTGACACTATCATGAAATTCATCAAAGAACCTCTTCTCTTATATTATGTTCATTGACCAACTTGTCATCTTATTACAAGATCTTTTATGAGCCTCAAAACATATGAGAATATATTTGAAATATACCACTAGACTAACTAACTTATCCATCACCATGTAAACTAAATGTGCTTTTAGATTTAATGTCTGCTGAAGCATCTAGAATCTTGAGTCTATTCCTGGGAATAAGGGAATACTTCCAACAAGCTTTTTCAATGACTGAACTACAAAATCATGTCTAAGATAGGACGATTCTAAATCTAAGAATTTGGTTGGTGAGGATTCTTTTTCTATATCAGCATCCATAATCTTTGAGGAAGAACCATCTTTTTTCCTCTTTACCATAGATTTAGTAGTTCTTTCTACTACCACCTGCTTACCCTTATCATCCTACAGAAATTTTTTTTCTTGTTCAGTTGATTTATGTTCACTATCTAATACCTAAAAAATCTTATTGTCACTTACCTCTTCCTAATTAGATCCTGCCTCAACATCCTCTGGTTTTATGAAATCATGATTTCTATGTTCCACTTCAGAAAACTTATTCACGTCTTCCTCACCCTTCTCATATTTTACTTAGAAAGAAAGTTTTGAAGACTCAGCTTCAGAAGTTTGGATTGATAACTTCTCAAAAGGTATCTCCTTTTCATGATAATATTTTACTCTCCTTATCATATATTCGGTATCAGTACTCCCTTCTTCTTACACTTCTTCTTCTTGATCTTTTTCCAAAATGACCATCTTCTTTCCCGGAGACTCTGGTAATGGTTCTATAAAAAAGGATTCTGGAATCAGAATTCTCTTAGATTCTTTTTCATCATCCTTAACAAGTGATTGTATAACCTTATATTTAGACATCTTCTTCTTTTGTTTCTTTTAATTCGCTAGATTTTCATGATTTTCAGAAGCCTTTTCCATCAATTCTTTTTCCTCAATAGGGTCCAAGAAAAACATAGGGTTCCCTTCCATCTAGTTTTCCTTGTCTACTCTCTGCATAGCCACTACCTCATCAGGATAAGTCTTTTTCTGATTTGGATTTGGAGGTGCTAACGGAGTTTCCTATGCCACTAGAGATTTTATTTTGTCTTCTGGTTCCATGGTCATCCTCTTCCTTCCACCTTTCTTAGAAGTTTCATCCCCTTCCATATTCTTTGATAGTGATTCAAATTCTTCTTCTGACAGATCATAAAACTCTCCGGATTGACTATTAAAGACAATCTTTATCCTCCTTAGAGTATCATCACTCAAAAGCATCACCTTTCAATTTCTCATCTTTGAACTGCAAGGAATCATGAAAGATTAAAGAAAAATAACAATACTCTTTGAAATAACGGCTTGGTAAATTATAATCTGAGACTTAAAATTCCCTTTCATTATATTCTCAATCGTAACCAAGATATGATTAACCAAATTTATATTTCATTGATTCACCATGAAATCCATAATAGATATATCACTTTTCTTTAGGGTATCCTTTTCCACTTTTCTTGGAATGATAAATCCTTGAACCCATAATTCAAGGATCCGAATGTTTGTATACAGATGAACAATCTTCAAAGTCATTACTTCCTTCAATCCAAGACACTATATGGATTCCTCCTTATCAAACGATCATATCACATTAGGTAGATTGTGTGAGCAGAACTCTACTTCTCCTGTATAAAAAATTCCAATTATGATTGTAGGATTGGTTTAAGAAATATAATAAGTCGTTCCATAAAATCTAAAGGAAAAATTGTCTCAGCCATCTTCCTTGAAAAAACATGCTATCTCATAGAACTCAATCAAAAAATCCAGATACACCGGATCCTATGACTTTGGTTTTGATATGAAAACACTCTCCCAACCATTGAGCTTGATATTATTATAAATAATGGACTCATAATTGGGATAAAACTTCAAATCTACTAACCATTCTCTGTATATCTCCAATTTAGATATTTTCTTTACAGTTCACATCTCTTTCGGAGGAGAGGCTTCACCAGACATTCAGAACTGAAGAAACATTGAAGAATCAGAATGCCCTTAAAAGCATAGGCAGAGCTTCAACATGTGAATTCTTGGAATTCAATGTGGGAAAACTATCGGGGGACTTTATATAATAAATTGAGGCAACATTTCACCTTCCACGACTGCTCCAACGATTAAAAAATTCTTGAGAAGATCTAATGGTGGATATGATTGTCGAAGAAGGATTTTAATAGATTTTGATCATTTCAGGGTTTTAATAAAAACATTCGTATTTAAGTAAAAGTGAATCCAAAAATTTGAAATCAAATGTAAATACCGACAAAAAAATGATTACAAAAACTTAGTAAAGAAATCATACCTTTCGGATTTATAGGAAGATTATTCGTAATGTGGGATATTCTTTTTGAAAAACTTAATATTCTGAAAAGATTTTGATAACTAAAACATTTAGACAAGGAAAAATTTAGACTATGAAAAATTTTCGTCTATGAGTAATTTTATACTATGAAAAATTTTAGACTATGAAAAATTTTAGACTACGAAAAATATTATAATACGAAAAATTTTAGACTACGAAAAATTTTATACTACATAATATTTTAGACTACAAAAAGATTATTACCTCAAGCGAATGTACTCCACTTATGAAAATTACTGATAGGATATAGTTTTCAAAAAGAAGTAAAAAAAGGATTAACTTATGGTTATCATTCCTGGCTTCTATTTAATGTCTTCTAATATATCATATTTTAAAGATTTTGTGAAAATATCATCAAGCTGATCTTTTGTTCCGATAAATTGAAGAATGATATCTTCTTTTTGTGTGTGATCCATATGAAAGTGATGCCTAATATTTATGTGTTTTGCATGAGAGTGATGTTTAGGGTTTTCACATAAGGAAATAGAACTAGTATTATAATATAAAATTTGTGATTTGGTAAAACTCATACAATAGTATGTGAGTGTGTGTTGCATCCACAACACTTAGGCACAATAAGTTACAGCTTCTATATATTCAGATTCATTAGTGGAAAGTGATACTAAGTGTTTCTTTTTGCATCACCAAGAAATTAATGAATCTCCTAATAAATGACAAGTTCCTAATGTATTTTTCCTATCCATTCTATATCCACCAAAGTCAGCATCTGAAAAACTTTTTAAAACAAATTCATTTCTAGAAGTATAAATGAGTCCTAAATCTGTGGTTCCCTTTATGTAGTGAAAAATTATTTTCAATTATTTTAAATGATATTCCTTAGGATTAGATTGATATATTTCATATAAGCATACTGAAAACATTAAGTTTGGGTGACTATCTAACAAGTATTATAAACGTCTTATCATACCTCCGAATGATGTTTGATCCACTGGATTCCTAACTTCATCATGATCAAGTGAATTTGATTTACAAATGGGTGTACTTATACTTTTAGTGTTGTTATATTCGTACATTTTAAGAAGATATTTAATATACTTATGTTGGGATATATAAGTTCCTTCTGGTTTTTAAGAAATTTGAAAAACTAGGAAAAGTGTTTACTCACCCATCATAATCATTTCAAAATTATATTTCATTAGATCCATAAAATAATTAGGTAAAGATTGCTGAGTTGAAATAAATATAAATTTTAACAATAAAAACATTTTCCTTATCTTTTTTTGTAAAAAGTGTTCGATCAGAATTTCCCTTAACATAATTATTATGAAGAAAAAATCTTATAAGACAATCATACCATGACCTAGGAGCTTGCTTAAGTCCATATAATGCTTTGGTAATTTTGAAAACATGTTCAAGATGTTTTATGTCTTCAAAACCAGGTGGTTCTTCCACAAAAACTTCCTCTTGAACAAAACCATTAAGAAAATCACATTTAACATCCATTTCAAAATGATTGAAATTAAATAATGCCACAAAGGCATGTAGAATACGATAAAATTCAAGTCTATATACTACAGTATAGGTTTATTTATAGTCTATTCATTCTTCTTTAAAATATCCTTCAGTATATAACCAATATTTATTTCTTACTATGAATCCATTTTCATCACACATATTTATGAAGACCGATTTTACTCTAATAACAAAAGTATCTCTAGGTCTTTCAATCGAGGTCTATACTTTATTCATTTGGAATTAATTTAGCCCATCTTTCATGGCTTTAATTTAATTATCATCACCTAATGATTCATCAATGATTCTATAATCTAATTTGGAAAGGAATGCAAGATTTTATACTTCATTTTTTAAGGAACTTATAGTCCATACATGTTGATTTATATCACCAATGATACTATCATTGGGATGATTCTTAAGAAATAACTGATTTGGGTTTTGTAAAACCTGTTCATCAACAAATGGTAGGAAATATTCTAGGGTAAATGTCTCAGAAACATATTCTTAAACATATTCTTTATCAGAAGGATCTTCTATCAAGGGTTGATAATCAGTTTTTGAAAACACATACGTGTATGTAGATTGGGGTTGTTTAAAAACAAAAGGATCAGTTTCATCAAATTTGGTATGTACTGCTTCTTAAATAATATAAGTGTTTTTATTGAAAACCCTATTGGCCTTAGTTGTTTAGGAGTAACCTACGAGAATTCCTTCATCATATTTGGGTGCAAATTTATATAGATTATCATTAGTACTCATGATGAATTCTAAGAAACCAAAAACTTTGATGTAGGGATGTCTATGTTTTCTACCAATCCATAACTCATAACAAGATTTGTTAAGAAAATGACTACTCAAAACACAATTTATAGTATAATAAAAAGTACTTAAACTTTATTAAAAAAATTCATGGAAATATAATATTCCCTCAACATGGTTCTAGTGGTCTCCTAAATAATTCTATTTCTTCTTTAAACAACATCATTCTGTTGATGTGTTGTTGGTGTAGACAAGTTATGAATAATGCCTTTTTTACTACAAAATGTTTCAAAATTAGAATTTGGAAATTCTCCTCCATGATCACAATCGATAGTTATCAATGAAAGATTTATCTCATTTTTAACATGGTTTCTAAATCTTTTGAAATAGGAAAATTCTTTATATTTTTCTGTTTGAAAATATTCCCATTTAATCTAGTGTAAACATTAACTAAGAAACATATATAATACTTTCCTCCAATAATTCTAGTTTGTGTTGGTAAAAAAAGATCTATATGAACTAACTATAATGTATCAGTAGTAATGACTCACCAATTTATTTAAAACTTGATATATGTTACTTTCCATATTGGCAAGGATCAAAGACTTTTAGAGATTCAAATCTATGCATCGGTAGCTCCTTAACTAGTATTTTATTAGATAGTTTACATAGGTTCCTAACGTTTCAGTGACCTTACATTATATGCCATAAAAAATAATGATTAACCATTTCACTAAGGAAAGGTAGGTCTTGGATCCAAAGATCTTCTATGTTTAATGTGTATACATTCTCTTGCCAATGGGAAGAAGGAATAAAATCTTCCTCAGAATTATGTACTATGTACTTTTCATTCCTAAATTTCACAAGGCAACCTTCATCACAAAACTCAATTATGCTATTGAGGTTTTTTTAAGACATTTAACAAATAAAACATTTGAAATCAATGTTTTTCCAAGAGGAACAATGTTACCTATACAAATAATTTCTCCTTAAGCATTTTCTCTAAAAGATAATTTTACTCCTTTCATATTGATAATCTTTTGAAAGATGTTTTAGTTAACAGTTATATTATGGGAACATCCACTATCCATGTAGCAAGTATTTCTATTGGTACTTTCTTTATTTTTATGAAAATAATAGAGTTAGACTTTCAGAACCCAAAATTTCTCAGATCTAGAAATTTCAGAATGAAAAATCTTAGGTATCCACATTTTCATAGAAAAATAATCTTTATGAAAACATAAATACTGAGTTTTTTTAAAGAAGTACTTTTTCCCCTATAACCACCACATTTTCATTTAATACATAATGGATCACTTTGAGGAACAAAATAGTTTTTACTGAAAACCAGTTTTGAACTGGTATAACCGAAACTAGAACTATTCCATAGAGGTCAAATTTGGTAACCCATATTATCAATGTTTTCCTTACCTAATGTAATGTTTGAAAATTAATTATTCAAGGAAAATATTTCTAACATTAGTTTAATAACCCAATATTTGTCCTCAACATCAATGCTTTGAGAACTATTGTTTCTCTCCAAAATAGTTTTCATAGACATTACATTTTCAAGATTCTTAGAATGTCTATCCTTCTCAGAATTAACGTCCTTAAAATTTTTAGTAGTAATTTCTAAATCGAAACTTTTTTATCAGGATATTTATAATGATAAGATATTTCCTTAGTAAGAATAGTATTTCTAGAATTTTCCTTATGATTTTTTTCTTGTGTTTTGAATTTTTGTTCTCAAGAAGTTTAAAAGATCATGAAATTTCATCATAAGTACGAAATATATAATCTTTATCAGAAGAGGATTATTCATCCAAAGATTCATAATATTTATCCTCACTATAATTTTAATTCAAGGATACATTTGTGATAGTTTCAGTATTGTGTACCTTAGCCATTATAAATTGATTTTCAATAGATATCTTGGCTAAGAGATCAAGAATTTTCTATCCAGAAGATTATTACTCTGAGGATTCATTAGATCAGTCACCACCATTGGCACTGCAGGTGTCAATTTCTTTCAAAACGTTCTTATCTTTAGCTTTTTAGTACTACTTTCATTTCCTTTTCAAATTCTATTCCTTTGTATCCTTTTTCATAAGCACATGACAATTTCGCCTTATATTCCCTACTATTTTGCATTCATGACAATTGACTTCTGAGTATTTCTTAACTTATCTTCTTTTCTTCTTGTATCTGGATTGAAAGTTATTTTGGCCAACAATCTTGGTCATACTTTAGGAAATATTGGATAGCTCATTTTCTGAAGATTCACATCCACTGGATTTGTATTGAATAAAAACTTTATTAAATTTGTATCTTGAAACTCTCTCAAGAGTCCTAGCTTTCATATGATTCGAAGTTGTTGTAAAATAAACACTACCATCACCATTATTCTTTTTAATATTATCAGCAACTCCCTTCATTCTGGTTTCATGTTGAATAAGTGTTCCAAAAATCTCATAAAGATAAATCTATTTAACTTACCTATTTTCATGTATAACTGTCCTCTTAGATTCCCATTCATTTGGAATGATGTATATGATTTTTTCTACAAGTGATTCATCATCTAATCATTTATGACCCATAAATATTAAACAATTAACAATAGACATTAATATTTGTTATACCTTACATATGGGTTTTCCATAAGGAAAGCAGAAACCATCATATTCAGATTTGAGTATGGATCTTCTAGTTTTAATGACTTTTGAAGATCCAGAGTTTGTTACTTCATTCTTCTTCCTAATACAATTTGATGCTTCACAAGATAAAATCTGGATATATATATTTCTAGTTATATAACAAAGCAATGTTTTATTTACCTTATAATTCAGTTGATATTCATTCTTTTCTTTGTTGGTTAAATTACTGACTTCCTTGATAGAGATTTCATATCCTCTAATAAGTATAAAACAAATTTCAACTCCAGTATTTATAAAAAATATCATTATATGATCTCTCCAATATTAATAATCATTTACATCAAATATAGGTGGTCTAGTGGGATTTAGCTTTTCAATTGAACCGACATTCATTCCTACCATTTTTAGAGAAAATATATTTCCACAAAAACTTGTTAATAGAAAAAGTTTTTAAACATGGAAAAACATCCTAAGAAAGAAAATTATTGTGGATACTGAAAACTGAGAAGGAAAACATATATGTAAATATAAGAATTTCAGAGACCTTGCTATGATACCAATTATAGGATAAAAATATCAATGCAGATGAACAATATACATGAGGGGTGAATTTTATACGTTAAAAATTCCTTTAGAACCTTTAATGTGGGTATAAAAATTTTGTTTTTAACCTTAAGGAAAACAATGTTTAACAAGGTTAAAAAAAGTGAATTCACAAGACCTCTAAATTTACAAACATATAAGGTTCCAAAAAAATGGTTCCAGAAATGAAACATATGAGATGTTCAGAAGGAAAAGATTCTACCCTAAAGCATTTAAAATCTTCCTAATCAGAGTATACAAAAACAAGGAAGTATAAGATAGTTATATTTCCTTATTAATAAAAACTTAGTGGAAATAAACATGAAACAAACCAAGTAACAAGTATAAAATATTTTAACCCAAACAGTATGATATACAACAACCATGGATATATTTTCCTTGATTTATACTTTCAAGAAAGTCGGTCTTACCCATAATAGGGTAAGCCCTTGATAGGAATATCATAATCTATCTTGACATCCTTACAATCCCTCAAACTTCAAGGTAGTCAGCCCCACCATCTTCCTCATCGTGGAGGTCCTCAAACTTTAAGGTAGTCGGCACCTCTGTCTTCCTATCCCCAATAGCCCTCGAATGTACTCAGCAACATTCAGATTCGCACGAAGCAAGCTGAACAAGATGTTTAGTACACTCTAAGCATGATATTATCTCTCTCTATAAATCACTTCAACAGCATGTGGTCTCTAGAGTGATCAATGTCGGTAGTTTTCTATTGAGCTCATTCAAATGATCTCTTATTTATAGTAACTTCTCTAACGGTCGGCTCTCTACTCCAACGGTCAAATTTTTCCTTGAATGTCGGAGGGACCTGTACATGTGTAACTTAAACAACGATTAGTTAGAAATAGAAATTATGAAATTGTTTTATAACTTTAATAAGTGTATGAAAAATATGGTTGCTTAGTCAAATCCATTTTTCAGAGTCTAATGAAAAAATAAAAGTTCGGAGTATAACCAAAAAAACATTCCATATCTATGAAACAAGGATATTCGAATTCTGTTTTCAAAAGAATTCAGAGTTTAAATTATGAGAAATTTAGAGACTGAATTATGAGTAATTTGGAGTCTGAATTCAGAAGAATTCAAAGTTTGAATTTAGAGTAATTCAGATCCCAAATTCAGAGGAATTGTGAGTCTGAATTCAGACGAATTAAAAGTCTGAATTCTGAGGAATTCAGATTCTGTATTCTGAGGAATTTGGAGTCTAAATTTCAGTGAATTCGAAGAATGAATTATGAGGAATTCAGAGTATGAATTCGAAGGAATCTTGGGTCTTAATTCATAGGAATTCAGAGTCATAATTTCATATAATTAAGATTTCAAATTCAAGGGAATTCGGAGTCCAAATTAAAATAATCCAGAGCCCGAATTTTGGTTAATTTGGAACCAAAATTCAGAGAATTCGGAACCAAAATTCAGATCTTGAAAACAGAATACTCTATATCTAAGTATTTATTTGATTCCGAGGTTTTAGATATGACAAAAAAATTTACACTTAGGAATAGAATGAGTTATAATTAGAGTAATTAGAACATTAATAATGAAAACATGGTAAGGATAAATTTTCCGTGGAGAAAGAAAATTTTCCTTATTAAAATAATTCATAGGAAAATTAAAATTTTCCATGAGAAACATTGTTTGTGATTTTCAAAACACAGTGGAATGGATAAGTAATAAAGAAACCATATTGACTAAATATATTTCCCGAAAATCAATATGTTCTCTACCTCCATGATTTGAATAGGATCGTCCACTATAGTGGAGTCAGGATCCAACTCCAAATATTCCCAATCCAATACATGGGATGGGTATGTGGGGTATATCTTTAGTAGGGAGAAGTGGAAAAAATCATGAATTGTGGTTATCCATGTTGTAATCCCTTTTTAGTAGGCTACCTTCCTAAGAGTTGATGAAACATGAATTGTCTTAAAAAAATTCGGTGCCAACTTCCTAGTCATTCTGATGTGACAGAGACCCATTTAATGTGACACCTTAAGGAACACTTGATCGCCAACATAAAATTTTAATGGTTGATGAAGAATGTCAGTATATGATTTTTGGAAACTCTGAGGTATCACTATCCATTTCCAAATTAGTTTCACTTTCATAGTCCTCTCATGGATATAGATAAATCTAAACAAAGAATTATCACCCACCTTAGCCCAGTGGTATGGGTATTTCCATGGTTGGAAATACATTACCTCAAAAATGTCCATCATAATCAAGGGAAGAAAGATATTATTATATGTAAACTATATAAATAGCAGGTTTATTTATCATGAACCACTAAAATCATTAACTCATTTGTGAATCATATCCTCTAGAGTCTGGATATTCAACATGGTCTAGTTATCCATATATGGGTGATAAATTGTTCTCAACTATAACTTGGTCCCCAACGCTTCCTAGAGTACCTTCCAAAAATGAGATGTAAAATCGGTTTCCTATCATAACACTATTTCATAGATCACTCCATTAATACAAAAAAACTCTTGAACATATATTAATATGATGACCTATAACTTTTTCGACATCTAGATGGGTAGAAAATTGGATGATTTCATCCGAAAATAAAAAATTACCCATATGAAATATTTCCCACATAGTGTATGAGGTAGATTAATCATGAAATCTATAGAGATATCATCCTTTTTCAAAAATACCATGGAAAGTGGATAAAATGGACCATTATAGTCTTTAATTCTATGCTTTAATCATCTACTAGTTCAAGCATCAAGAAACAAATTCTTCCACAACATGTCTCATCCCATGAGACCAATACCTGCTGCTTAGTGTATCAAACATCCTGGTCACCCTAAGGTGAATGTTCCAACTAGAATGATGTCCCTACTACATCACCACCTACCGCAGAACCAAAGGATATATAATTAACTTCTATAAGATAAGGTAACCATTGAGAGACTAAGACCCATCCCATAATATATCCCCCACATTTACATCGATGATAATTTTCTATAACTTGAGGATTGATATATGCTCATTCCTCACCTGATCCATGAGATTTGGATAAATATGTTCACTATCCAAGAATGAATTCCCTCAGTCCTCATACTTGTCTACTCTTAGATAAAAATAAGCTCATTAAACCACATTCATACAATAATTCCTAAATTTCATGTACTAGAATACCCCTATTAAAATCATCAATGAAAACATTCCATTTCTCAAGAATGTATTGAATCTTAGAATCAAAACTATGATAGTATTACACCCATTATCTCTTCTTAAGGTTTATGTCCCAAAGATTGAAAATATAATTCTAGTTCTAATGATTATAATATTCTATAAAATACTCCTGGAAAAGGTAATGTCACCAAATCTTAAATTCATTCCTAAAATCTTAAAATTTTCAAGGTATGGTTGGGATACTTTCTCTCATGTGGGTTTGAAAATCATAATCTATTGGCTGCCACATCATCATCATACATCATCAAACACCACAAACATACATGAGAAGCTTGAAAATATATATTGTAAGCTCTATTAGGCTATATAAGAATCATTGAATAAAAGGATTTAAAAAGGTTATACAACATCTCAAAAGCACCGTGTAACTTTTCATCCAACTAAAAAATTTCTCTTTTCCTAGTAAAATCCATTTTTGATAAATCTATGTCTTGAAAAAAGGTTTCTAATACAAGGTCAACCAAAAAAAGCTACAGATATTGAAAGCATTTGTATGATTCACCAAGGACAATATTTCTCGAACCTTCATATTGATCCAATGAAGCTACTACCTCAAAAATAACTTAATCTATAAACATCACATTATTAATATAAAACTTACACTTATCCAGTTTGGAATATATATGATACTCACTAAAAACAAAAAAACCATGATCCAAATGTTTGGATTGCTCCTTTTTTATCAGGGAATAGAACAAGTTATCATCCATGAATTTTACTATGAAGTATTCCACATATTTATGAATTATTTGGATCATTATCACCAATAAAACAGAATAATCAATGGTTTGACCAAATGGAAAAACAAAATACTAAAAATTTATATACCAAATCAATATATTGATATTTGGAACATCCTCTTATTGAACTCAGTACTGGTGGTTCTCCAGTAATAGTTTGGTTTTTGAAAACCAATAAGCCTATTTGAGCTAGTCAAAAAGATCATAAATTATGGGAAACCATTATTTATTTGTTACTATAACTTTTTTATGCTTATGATAGTCTATGAAAATTCATAGGATACCATCCTACTCCTTTAATAATATCATTGGAAAGGCCCACAGTGACACACTAGTATTGATAAAATCCTTTCCAAAATAGAATCTAAATAAATATTAAGATACTTAATCTCATCTGGAACTATTCGATAAGATAACACAGAAATCAGCCTCATACTGAGTCATAGATCGATAGTGATCATGAACTCTCGATGGAGAAGAAATTACAAAAAAATCCTCTAAAAACACATTTGGGTAATTGTTCATGACCACTAAACGTTCACTCAAATAATGATTATTAACATACTCAATGAACAACTTGGAAAAATTATACGATATCAACCCAAAATTATAAAGAAACTAGTCCTACCTTCCTTGAACCCAGATCCCACTTAACCTATAATATGTGAGTGCTCCCATAAGTAGTAATCAAATAGACCATATCGAGATAATATTAGGTTATTTTCAAAAATATGATCAAATAATACATACTGATAATGAGATCAAACACATTGAGGTCAAAAACAAGGAAGTCCCAATACAAATCAAAACTAGGTACCACAACATGAAACTCAAGGAACATGAAACCATGCTTCATATTACTAACCAATCAGGTTAGAATATCAATTACATATAATATCAACTCATCCTACATGCCTAATGAATCAATTATATTTATATAAATAAAATAAAGGGAAGCACATGTTTCAAGTAAAAATTATTCCATATAAGAATAAATAAATATCGTACCAAGAACAGTGGATTTACTGGAATATGAGTCCTCTGTAAAGACCTCCACTTCATGGATTATCCCTAGATCATACCAAAATTGATACTTTCCCATCAGTGAGAATACCCATTTCCAGGAGGATGAGATCCTCCAACCTTAAAATCATTTGTATTCACCTTTTATCCCTTCAATAAAATCGATCATGTACCACTCCTATATGAATCTATCTTATAAAAACACCGGATATAACCTGACGAACATGACTAGCGGAACATCCTCAAAAACCCTAATAAATTAGACTTAATTTTTCTCTACATCACATATTTATAAGAAAAAACTATTATACATCCAATAGGATTTATATAATCTTATCTCAATGAGTGCGGTACACTCTTTCCAGTACTTCTTTGTGACTTAACCCACATCTTCTTCTTTCCCAAAGAAGAACATTGGATTCACCACGCTAAAAAAACACATGAGACATATAATTCTAATAAAATCAACATCTTCAATCACTACCTTGTTAAAAACCTCTAAATACATTAGTAAAAGGTTAATAATGATAATATATTTAATCGCTAGACTCAAGAAAATCTCAAAATGTTGATCCATAAGGTAATCTTTGTTAAGAGATCTAAAGAAACATGAAATAAATAATTAAATATAGAGGCATACTCTATAACCTAATAATATCACTACAAAAAATTTATAAAATCATGGGTATTATCCATTCCAAAGGTCTCTGGTTACAACTGCTGATTAAAATCATATTTTAATGTTGTATTTGTGTGATCTAGGAGATTTCTCGAAAGAACAATTTACTCCCACCACATCTTACCCGGTCCTTCTAGTACATACATGGGAAATACCACTATTAAGGTCCTAGGGGTCATAAAAAACAAGATATACACAATATGATCCAACCACTCTTCATGATCATTGGGTCCCTTATTTCTTTGAAACACTAGTGGATTCTTTCTCAAAAACATTCTTTGGTCCATGTTCTATGTATTTTCATGAAAACCCACAAGACCAAATTTCTGGATCATACCAATCATCTACTCCACCAAATTTAGATCAGTGGGAGATTTAGCACATAGGGTACTCTCTAACACACTCTTTTTATACCTAAATAGGATCTTTTTTGGGATGCATTGTCTAAAATGCACAAAGAACAAGATTCATAATGACAAATTCAACAAAAAACCATAACAAAATTATGAAAAGATAACCCCAAACATGGGAATAATAAGAAAATTCAACTAAGAAGGATAAAAATCATAAAAACAACCCCTAACCAGGACTAAAACATTACCAAAATCCAGATCAACCAATAGAAACTTATGGTTTGACACAAAGAAGTGATTTTAGGAACCCCCAATTCTACCTGTTAAGTATCGATCATGCTAGCTCTAAACTTCCACTGAATTCCAAATGAAATCCAAAATAATACCATTTTGGAATGAAACAACTCATATTAACCTAACGTGTCACATGAGTTGGCCATCCAGAAAAACTAATGTGTGTTTCTGGTCTCCATGGGTTGGTGACAAGAATTAGCCATAACCAATTAGAACTTGGGAATGGTTTCAACACAAGTAAACTGGAATGAACCATCCATACAAAAAATATGTCCATACCCATAATTAGATTCAACATTATAACAATCACATATATCATAAACCAAAACATTCATCATATGAAATACATGCCATAAATGGACATATGCACAAACATGGTACCGAGAAATCAAATCAAAAATAAAAATAGAAAAAAATTCCAAACAAGTTCCATGTACCACCCAACTGGTATAAAATAGAAAAATGACACCAGATGAGTACTCCCCTATGAGACTATGTTTCCTCCCCAAAACATTGTACAATGTTAATCAAGAAGATCCATCCAGGAATATGGTTCTCTTACCTTTACATGTGTCCAGAAAAATGAGACATGAAAACACCAAAAATGGACCAATGACAGTGTTAGTCGTGAATCTCAGTCGGATACCAATATGAATCCCTTTAAGTATTTCACCCATGAAACCAATATACTATATTGAAAAAATTTTATAAACTAAATCACATTGAAAACATACCGATTTCAAAAAAAACATTATAATCCCTTTGGATTTTATTGCTTTAAAAATTGGTTTTTGAAAACATGATAAAGGACACAAGGAACAACATGCTCAAAAATAACCAAAAGGAACAATAATTTTGACTATAATATCATCATAATATAACCATATAAATTGAAAATTAAAATATTATCATAATACATCACGTCACGTAAAAATAGAACTAATAAAATACATAAAGAATATAAACCAATATAACCTGAAAAATGTGCACCTAGGGATCTAACCATCAGGACTATCATGAGTGTGTATAAAATTATTCTAGATCGATAAGAAATGGAATATATAAAATACTTCCTTAGGCCCAACTATAAGACTTCACATAGTCTCTTAGAAACCAACATGAAAGATTATTTGGTCTACCTACAAAAATTCTCACTCTGTTCCTTAGAAAAAATAGAGGCTCACATGGTCTCCCCTTCGAAGGCTCTCAGAGTCCCCGGAAGAAACCTCTACCCACATGTCAGTTAACAAATTTTCTACTATATTTCAACACATAACATGAACATAACGAAATCAATAAACCTATAAGACAATCAATTTCACAATAAAACAATACCAATTTAAGACAACACCCTTTAAAAGGTAAAAAATTTATAATACACATTATAAATATTTCAAAAATAAAGAAACACATTTATCCATTTTTTTCAAACACTCTTCGGGAATAAAGGACCTACCTATTTGGAAAACCCCAATCTAAACACCAATATTGACAATCCGATTCATGAATTTAACAAACATGGAATATACACCATGAATAAATCATTTTAGTAAAAATATGTACAAAAAATATAATGTGATTAGAAATTTAAAGGTATTCCATGGAGATCTCCCTTAAATAGTGACACCTACCATATATTTGGTTCAAATCTCATATCCTCTAATAAAAAACACTAGGTTAATGAATAAAAAGTCTTCCAAAAACTAATGCGTAATAAATCAAATGAAAATATCGTCAACAACTCTAGATTCATCCAACATAACCCATAGGGTTCCACATCTAAAAAAATGGAATAAAAAATAATTATAAGGGGTGGAGGAAGAAGAAATCAAGGATAGAATGACTTAACTCAAATAAAAACACCAATAAACTAAGAGGTAAACCTCCCCAAGGTGAGGGAGGTGCTCCACGACCAAGGAGAAGAGAATACATATGTTGGGGAAAAAATATATCCCCAAAAATTGAAACCCAATATGGAAATTTTGGTAATTTTAAAATTTTTAATGACCTGGATTCGGTTGAATGGTTTAGATATACAACTAGGAAAACTGTGTCCCAATGGCCCGGGTGTCACTGTCCACCCAAAAAAGGACACACGGTATCCCCGGGGATGTCGAATGGTTTGATAATCCAGGCTAAAACAATGTGAAACATTAATATAAAATACATTATCAACCCTCACACGTTTTTCACAGTTTATAAAAACCTGATGCTAACTGTTTCCTTGTTTTGACTACCCCTAACCCATATTTTCATCCCCCAACACCTAGTAACACTAATAATTCAATCATGTATAAATCAAAATCAAAATTTCTTGTACATTTAACCTAGTGGGTGTCAAAAATTTATTATGTGTGAATATATAATTTAAAATTTTATGACCAGTATATTTATCAAACCATTTATCATAATGATAATACCTCCATGTTTTAAATATTAAAATTACCATAACTAACTCCAAATCATTTGTTATGGAATTTTATCATGAAACTTTAATTGGAAGGAGTCATAAACCATAAGCATATCATTCCTATTTAAAACATATCCTGGTTTCTTATTTAAAACATCATATATCACTAAAATTACAGTACTTTTGGGTAGTCTCATCACATTTTTATTGACTAACATCCCTTTCAGTTCGTTGAAATTTTCCTCACATTCATATTTCCAATAGAAATAATCTCCCTTATGAGTTATCCTACCTAATGGATATGAAATATATGATAACGTTTCCATAAATCATGAATAATATCTAGTCAAACCATGCAAAATATGAATCATAATCATAGTTGTTAGTCTAGAAAAACATTAAATAACATTATCCTATGATGAATGAACTAATATCCCTTACATAAGATTATATAACCAAAAATGAATCTTTTTTCGATAAAATTCACACTTGGTAAATTGTGCATACATGTTATCCATCCTCAGGGTTTTTAATACGTTCCTCAAGTAATCATCATTCTCTTTTTACTATTAAAATATTTTATAATACTATCTATAAGGACTAAAAAAACTCATGTAGGTAATCTCTAATTTTTTTATTAAATCCTGGAATATTATGGTATAATTTAAAAGACCATATCGAATAACTAAATACTAATAGAGTATATTTCTCATACAGAATACTATCTATTTTTGACCTTAAACTGATAGAATGCAGATGAAAGATCAATCATTGAAAAATATTTTGATTTTTTTAAATTTTAAAACAAATAATTAATGATAGGAATAAGCCATTTATTATCTACTATGACCTGGTTAGGATATTTCTAATCATTGAAATTATTATTTATCCATATTTCTTTTTAAAAAAGAGAACGAGTTCACCCCCACAATGATGAAAATGGCCAAATAAATCCCTTAACTATATTCTTATGCATTGTTTTTCAATTTCTATAACTCAATAGGGTATATTCTGTATGGTCTTTTTGAAATTAGTGTAGTACCACTTATTAGTTCTATTGAAAAATAAACTTTATAATTTGGATGAAGACTTAGAAACTATTCTAGAAAAATATCAACAAATTCTAGTAAAATAGGAATATATTTGGTGCTGATTTTCACCCTATCCATCTATGATAAAAACATGTTTCGAATGGGAATTATGACCCATATAATTAATGAAATTTTAAGTGGATGTTCATAATAATCTTTTCACAGATATACGATATTAGGTTTTTTGAGAATATGAATAAGAAATTCTTGTGTGCATTATGTAATAAAAATCATTCCATTCCTAAATAACATCAAATTCAACTAGAGGAAGAATAATGACATTTTCCTGAAGCACATTCCCATAAACATGAATCAAAGGAGAATTATAGACTTCAAATACAATCATTATATAAATAGAATTTTTCACTCCTAATTTAATATCTAAACAATTATGATATGAATTAGAATAAATTTATACTTATCCTAGAATACTAGGATTCATTATATTATTCTCAAATATAGTAGTTTTATATTTGATCTTATCTATTACCAAATAAACATCACCATTATTTATTCAATCCCATAATAAAACCAAAATGGTTAGCATGACCATAAATAATATTTAATCAGAGTGATCATTAATGAAAAATCTTTCATTGGATATCTAAATCTTGATACATTATTTTAAATATATGAAAATATAGCTTTATCAATGGCCATATTGGGTCATTATTATCTATTGAAATCCTTTATAGAGGTTCATAAATAAAATGTGGTTACACCCAAGCATATCACCTGGGAGTGTAAATCAGGGGGCACAACAAGGGAACAATCATCATGAATATTATTGACGGGTGATATATACATGACCAAATCTTTTTAGGGTCATTTCTCCTAGATTCCTATATCATCAAACCATGTACACATTTAGTTTCCATGAAGGAATTTTTTCTAGGAAAACCAAACATCTTTATTTTCCATAACAGAGGATGTTCTTATGTAAATAGGATTATCCAAAGGGTTCTCACTAAAATTTTCTAATATTTTTTTCCGAAGTTAATTAAACCATAATATGATACCAACTATGGAAACCCATACATTTCATACCAAATATTACATCTTATTAGATAAATATTCAATATATAACATAATTATCCATGGAAAAATTTGATAGGCTTAGTGTCTATGGAATCTTGGATATATAAACATATTATTTAAAATATATCCATATAATGACCTTCTAATTTCATTATAACTCTCATAATTTTTAATCATATCATACTTAAAAAAATTAATTCAATCTTAGGGAAAGGAAACATAAGAAAAGTGCATCTCAGATGCTTCGTAAGCGTGGAAAATAATTTTCTTAGTCAACTCTCACTTCTATGAATATCATATTTGGTTGGTTTTACTCTCAATTAGAACACATACTTAATCATGTTTTACTCCCTAGAAAAAAATAGTGGATAAAATCTTGTATTTCACTATCATTACTTCCCATTATAGTCATTATTATCCAATAACATATCCATCATTACCCAATGTAGTAGAGGTATATATAATATTTTCCCACCCATTGAATAATTAAATCATACATATGTGTTACACAATATTATAAAACATTCCTCATATATCATTTTATATGAAAAGGATATAGGTTACACATGAATTTCAATGTTAAATCATAGCATAATCAATGGAAATTAAGAATGTTTAATAATTATGTCATTATCATAATCATAATCTTTCTATCTAAAGAATAAATATGGTATCATTGGATTATATCCCCATCAAGTCATAATTAATATCAATGGATTTTATCATAGGTGAAAAATACTATTAAAATATTACTATAACATTTCATGATGAAAATAAAATTTTCAATTTGAAATCACTTATTTAAAGTATAATTTTTTTAAAAAATATAATTGAGAATATTTTATTTGAAAATATATTTTGAATATTATAAATTAATCTTTAAATAATTGAGCATCCATGGGGGTGATAAATTTTTTTAACTTCCTATATGTTTAATGGTAATTTTCTTAATTATTTTTAGTAAAAATTAAAAAGTTTCTTGTCCAAAAAATGAAAAGAATATACATTTAGAAAAAAAATAATTAAAGAAGTATATTAAAATATCATAGGAAAAGACTAAAACCATTCTTAATAAAATTATAAAACATAGACATGGAAGGAAAATTATTTTTGACCAATGAGTGAAAAAAAGTAATATTTCCATAAAAAACATTTTTTAGACATCTTTATTTATTAAGGAGGGAAAAATGAAATAAAAAATTTAAATATCTATAGAAAACAATTTTAGAAGAAAATACATGTAATTCTTGATAGATAGGTCATAAAATTTTATCATTTCTAACTTGATTATAAAAAATCTCAAAAAATGATGGGATTGTATCATAATTTCTATGCAGGAAGTTCAAATTTCAAAGAAATTTGTCTAACCTCATGTATAATATTTTTAAATTTACTATAATTATATTATATAGTAATTTTAAGAATTATAGTATAATATATGATTCAATTATAACATTTCAATACACATTTATTAAAAATTTATTATTAAAATCACAATTTCTTGTTGTTATCTATTTCATTTTTCTTAAATATTTTCGTTGGGAGGATTTATTACATGCACTTTAATCCCTGATAAAAAAATATAATTTTAATAATGTTATAAATATCATATATATTTATTATACATATATTAAGAGTCATCCATGAAATTTAAATATAGAAAAATTAATTACACTTCTCTTAGAGATGGTAGGTCGTACGTAGTTATAAATGTTCTGTTTACTTTTAGATGGATAGAAAGAAATAGATTTAGATAATATATAACCATAAAATAATTATTATTATATCACATTAATCATATATATTCATTTAATATTTCCTTATTACAATCCAAGTGTAATAGAAATTATAAATAAATCACATCACTATTTATAGGTGTAGTTCCACATGTATGCATGAGTGACATTATGGTTTCCAAAAAAATGCAATGCAAGAAGGTATTTATAATACTATAAATAATTAATAATAATTATTTTACTAGTATCAAATGTAATAATTAAAAATATCATAATAAACATCCATTAAATATGGTGATGGAAAATTAATTGTATCATTGTGTGGAGGCAGTAGTCCACACGTACACATAAGGGATACTTTCACTACTTTTATAAAGAAAATAGGGTGAAGAATATTTGTTAAATAATCACAATAGAATTTATGTTCATTGAGCATAATAAATATATTATTTTATGATAAATAACCGATATTTGATTGAGTAATAAGATGAAATATATTGAAATAGATCTTATAAGATGATTACCTCTCTTCGGTTGGACTTTTTAGATCATTTTTAAGGAAAATTGGAATGGAAAATTAAAAAGATATGTATATATTATCAAAGGATATTTAATTTAATAAGATAATTTTATAGTTTTGGTTGATATATATAGCTCAAATCAATTTAAATATGAGAAAGGATGGGTGTCCTTTTATAAATGGGGAAGAGGATAAACATGGAATTTATTAAAAGAATAAAATATAATAAAATCATACAGAAGAAAAATTCTTCCAAATTGATAGATATTAGAATATGGGATTTTATTGGGTTTTCGTTTTTATAAAAAAAAAATTTATACATTTTTAGTTATCAAATATATTTTTATCTCTTGATTTAACCCCTCATAAACTCATTCTAACCTTCATAGTGGTAAGAAATGTTTACTTTTTTACTATTCATTATGACCAAAAATTTAATATTGAATTATCAAATAATATAAGTTATTATTATTAAAAATTAATATTAAATTTTATCAAATTCAATTAATAGATGTGCTAGAATATAGTTAAAAATTAAACCTGAAAAATTCTATGAAGATCGGTTTTCATAAAAAATGTTTTCTTACGTATAAAAAGTATTAAAAAATCAAACATAAAATTAATTTAAATAACATTAATTGAATTTTTAATAATATAAATAAAAAAATTTACATATAAAACAATTTTAAAAATGGATATTTTTATTTACACTAAAAAAATCAGTTTTCAGTAAAAATTAATATTTATCACTATTCCTTGAATAAGTAAATATTTATAGAAAATTATTAAAAATTCAATAAAATTGTGTTTGAAAGTATTATTTAAAAAATTATGTTAGTTATTTCAAATTAACTTTTTAATATCATAGAATTTAGTTATATTATTATCTCATTAAATGTGATAAAAACCATTTTTTAGGGAAAATGTTTTCTTAAAGAATTTAATAACTTTACCAAAATGAGTACTTAATTATGTTTTTAATTTTTATATATAAATACATTGTAAAAATTTTATAAAATTTAGTTATTTGTATTCATTATTTCAATTTAACATCTAGGTTATAATGGTATATTATATTACAATTCATTGAGACTCAAGGATGAGTGTATCGTAAGCTATAATTGAAATGAAATTTATTTTTTGGTAAATATATCATAAAATATGATGGTTTATAGAGAATATGGGTGAAGAGGATGATTTTTCTCCATGTTGAGATTGAACCATTTGAAATTTCCAAAATAGCTCATCCCAATCCAGATGGACTTTGGGCCAACAAAATTCAAATTCAACTGACCAGGACAACTTGATCCATGGGTCCCATGTGATTTTCTATATAGCGATTATAGTAAGAACATTTACTTATGGGCCTGGTCACATGGGTCTAGCCTGTAAATCATAGGAACCCCTACCCATCCTAATACCAGGATGACATAATGGCTTGCTACCTCTCAATCAAACTGGTCAGAATACCCCCCATGGAATGCATGGGTTTCATGCACAATTCCCATGAGGAAAACACCTATAGACCACTATATGGATTTTTAAAAACCTCCATAGATTTTGTTAAGGTTTCCCAATATAATTCAGTTTTATATAAATAAATAGTAAATCCCCTATTTTTTCACATAGATCATAATGGTCAGTCTGTGTACTCATCCCAGTCCATGTTCATGTAAAAGATAGGTAGTTATATGATTTAGTATCATTGGGCCAATGAAGAAATTTGGACATTATTATTAGGATATTATGGAGTTCAATACTCACATAAAGGTATATAATGATCGTTCATGGGTCCCCCATATTCATCCTAGAGTTTGGTAATTCCCTATATTATTACGATTTCAGTCCTCTAGACTGTCATGGGGTCAATAATCACTCTACACCAATAAAGTTCTGGTCCCCAACACACTACTAATAGAGTTATGTACACCCCTATATAATGTTGTTTTGGGTAATCAACCTATAAATTCTATACCCCATCATCTAATGTGATCGACTCAATGATGAATGGTTCCTCCACTATTGTCCCAGATAGGTTATGTGGTATTTATCTTATCTGTGTAGTAATGATAGGAGGGTTTTATACTCCCTTGATTTTTATGTATCCTTGGTCAAGGTTTTAGTCCACCTATGGGTTCTAATAACGCGGACATGGTAATGGTGGATGGTATGTTTGAACACTCCATCAAATGACGTGAATATCAAAATGGGGAATGAGTCCCCCTTAATTGACTCTCGTGGTGGAGTTGGTGATCAATTGAAAAAATAAGATAATTCAAGGCTTGGGGCACTATAGAAAACACCTAATTTTCCTTCATAATTAAACATATATGTGAGTTACCGATGTTATACTACGTGATTATATTAGTTATTGGAGTGTCCTTACTCACTAAAGAGATGATACCTTCATGGATTAAGGATATGTTAACTAGGATTTCGTAACATCCTTGAGACCTATAGTGTTTTAGAATATCATAATTTTATAGGACACAGTTATGTATACCATTTTGTTATAGTTTATAACTAACTATTTTCTTTTATTTTTTTTTTGTTTTTCAGGGGTTTTAAAAGGCATATTTATACTCATACTTAATAGGTAATTATTCTCCCACATTTTGTTTCTCTATAGGATAAATTGGTTGTAACATTCCAAGTAAGTAAATAATTATTCATTTTTATATCTATGTCTATTTATGAATTAGATAGTTTTTTAAAGACTAAAAATGAGAATAAATCCAATCTTAAGCATAGAATTCTCTAATATTTTTAAAATATTGTTTTACCACCTTTAGATGGTGAACCATTTTTAAATCTATATTTTGAACGATTTGTATACTATATTTTTAAAACTAAACTTATTAATTATTATTGGGACATTGAAATTTACTTTGGAGAATTTTTTCGTATTTTTCTGACAATGTTCATTTTTAATGAATAGTGAAAAATACTGCATTTTACTTCAAAACTGCTTTTTCATCTAATATAATTATATAGATAGATTTTAATTTTAATTGGGTTTAAATTTTAATTAGAATATATTTTTACCATTTAATCCAATTGTGGTCATTATAATTTATTTCACTTTAGAATTAGGCATAAACAAGTGACAATATTTTCATATATATTGTTTCAAAAAAACTCGCTATTTGTTTTGACAACGAGAATTATTTTTAAATTAATTACTATAAATTTTGTTTTTGAATTTGGTAAAATGGATTCCATATTTGGAATCAGAAGGTCCAAATTATTTAATTAATACTCTTCTATTTTTGGACATTATGAATAGTAACAACGGTAATTAACTTTAATTATCGTGATTAATTAGTAATCAGGTAGTTAAGGGTAACAAAATAATGTAATAATAATAACAATTGACCCTAACATGTGTCTTAATGCTACTAATTGTGTCACGGGTGACCATGGGATGCCTCATGCCAAACTTAGGGACCCCATGATATCACTTTTGGGTGATAATGACACTTTATCTTTTTATTTTTAATGAAAGGAGAATATCACAAAAGTATGTAACACCTAAGTAAAACAATTTTACATTTGTCTACATAAATGATATCTTTGAATATAAATAGTCATCAGAAAGATAAAAATATTTCATACATCATAGTATTTTTTTATTATTTTTAGACAATAAATAAATTAATTTAATTATGACACCATGATGATGCAGTGATTACCTCATTAATAAAGGATTTAAATAAAATTAATTGATAATGTAAAATATAAGACTTACACTTGTCAAAAACCTATTGGATGAGTATATTTCGAACACGTATTAGCTTATACTCAAAATATATCCATGAGGGACCTTTAAAATCTGAAACTCATTTTAATATAAAGTAACATTTCTTGACTTTCCAAGAGTGCCCCTCCCCCCTCTTATAAAAGGCCCCCATCTCTACCTCCATACCCACACATCTAAATCCATTGGATCGGCCATGATCTGCTCATTTTATCTCTCCACATACCTCTCTTCCTCCTAGAAGCCTTACCTTAGGAAGAAAGCTCTTCAAGAACCCTTTTGGTTCAAACCAAGATGAGTTACCTGATTTAATGGTAATGTATTCACTTGTGTTCTTTTGTTTTATTATGCTTCTCCAACCCCCTAAAATCGTTTTATTCCTTTATTTTGTAACAAAAAAAGTATCTTCAATATACTATAATGTTTTTATGATTAGTATTCGAGCTACACTTACACACACCTCCGTGTGATGGTTAATGAACATACTGTTCCTATGGGTGGCGAATTTCTGCCTCACGAAACGATGATTGTTCAACCTTCTTTTAACTCCTTTCATGGTGGCCATTAAGATGTCACTATATTTATATATGATATATGTTATGTTTATGTTTTCCTTATGCTTCTGTATTTTTCATTTATGGCATACCTTTATGGTTTTCATTATGGGTAAATGCGATATCTTCATTTTTGGAAGTGCGGACTACCTCCCCCTCAATGTGATTTGATTTGTTAATGCCATATATGGGACGTATAAAGGATGAAGTTAATGATATTATATATGATATTATAGTAGAATTATAATATACCTTTATATCATTATGAATTCATTCCATTAAATACGAAATATAAATGAAAGTAGCATTCATGCGTACGTACCGCTTACCGTCTCCATGAACAGAGCATTCCATTTCTTGCCTCTAAATGTTATGTAATATTAAAAATTCATGTATATACTGGATATATATGATATATATGACGTCTACATTATGAATATAATTCTGTATATAATGGATATTTTACCACATGAACAACTTGTAATTATAAAAACATTGTTTTTGACTCATGTACCAATGATCGACAAAATGACCATTATTAACATAAATAATTACATAGTGTTCATAAAAAGGTAATAAGTGATATAAAAGGAATAATGAAATGGAAAAAGGTTCTTAAGAATGTAGAAATTATCTCATGTTTATTATTCAGGGGATTAAAGAACGATCGAGTCAACTCGGACACGAGGTAGGGGACTTCATCTCAATATCCTTTCATTGAGGAATATTTTATTTTATACACAACTTTATTTTATACGGTATATAAACCCCTTTTAATTTTACCTTTATTCAAATGGAATCTTTTTTATATGAAGTGTTTTACTAAACGACAAAAGGTAATGGTTTTTTTTGTACATATGCGGAGACAATGACTTCTCCACCGCCATGACCATTATTTGAGTTTTAGATTCCTTTACAAGCCATAGCTTTTTTTAAAATGAAAAATAAATACCATGTCTTAATTTTATTTTATTTTGGTATTTTAAATGGTTTTGATAATGTTTTGATTATATCAAGGTGTATAATTGATATCTTGTGAATGAAATGTGGAAATGTTATATTTCCTTTATGCATGTTTAATGTGATATGATTATGTTATGGTTCTTGGGAATTGTTTATGAAGACGGGTGGTTCTATGATAAACTAAGGGTGAGTGAGCCCGTGATAGCTATCCAATGCATTGGGTAATGCGAAGGGGTTAAACTCTAAGGTTTCTTCGAAGAGATTTAGGGAATATACTATGATGGGTATTCCAAACGTAACCATGAGGGTTACTCCCTACATAAGAATGTTATTAATGCCTCAAGTTACCTTTATGTCTTATGATTTCTATGATTTATTCATGATTTGATGAGGTGTGTTAAAGTGATTATGTTTTATGAGTAAAGTATGATTTCATTAATTCTTATGTATACATGGACTACTGTTTTCATTTCATACTTTTATATCCCTTACCGAGATTTTTATTCACATCCCAAGTTTTTCAAAAGATTTTCAAAGGTCAAGGGAAAGGTACATGATGTGATGATAGTGTCAAGGAAGTGTCATGAAAGAATCCATGTTTTGTTTTAAATATGTCTCCTTTGATGGGAAAAAAATATTGTCATTTATGAAACCTCCTTGTTTAAATGTGAAATGTAATGTATGATTTATGATCTAATTCTCTAAAACTCTAAACCTAAAAGGATCCTCAATGTGTATTCTTTAAATAACTCAGGATTAAGTAATGTTTACGGTTGGGTCCTTATAGTTGGTATCATAGGTCGGTTTAGATAACATTAGGAGTCAGAATTCTATTTAATGATTATCCAAAAATATTTTTTTGGGTCAAATTGAAATTATATAGCATTTGATGATTACCATGTTGATTCATCTAATACATGTTTGTTCATAATGGTTTTCCGCAGAGGAAATAGGGAAGGAGTGCTAGGAAAAAATACAGAAGGAAATGAACTTCTGAATCAGCATCCAGAGATTGTTGGAATTGGAACTAAACCATTTTTTGCAGTAATGGCACAGTTGACTCAAGCGATAAATGGTGCTGGTATCCATGCATGACATCATCTAGATCAACCGCAGAGGAACATGTATGTGGTGGAACATTTCAGGAGGCAACATATCCCATCATTCAGAGGATCATCTGACCCTGTTCTATCTGAAGGGTGGACTAAAGCAATGTAGAATATTTTCGATGTCATTGGGTGTTCAGACAATCAAAAGGTTAGTCTTGATTTTTACCGTTTAGAGGGTGAAGAAGATCAGTGGTGGTCGATGGTTAAAAATACCAGTGACGCTAATGAGATTGATGATCTCGACTGGGATGTATTCAAAGGTATGTTTCTTGATTAATATTTTCCTAAGGCTATTCAACTTAGGATGGAAAAACAATTCTTGTAATTGAGGCAAGAGGATGACTTAGTGGATTCTTATGATGAAAGGATCACTCGATTGGTAAGGTATGCTCCAAATTTTATCTGAGACCTTGATAGTAAAATCAATCATTTTTACTCAGGATTAAATCCAAAATATCTATAGACTTTAGCTTCTCGTGAGTTCAATACTTATGAAAATCTTGTTCGATGTGCTGAGAAGGTTGAAATGGAGTTTAACGATGATCAAGTGTTCTATAACCACCAACAGAAGAAGAGGCTGAGGTGGTAGGATAAAAGTAATAATTATTCAAAAAGGTATGATGGTATGAAAACTAAGTTTCCAGTTTGAGATAAATGTTGTAAATGGCATGCTGGGGAATGTCATCTGAATTTTGGAAAGTGCTAACTATGTGGTAAGATTAGACATAAGGCTCATGATTGCACTGAAAAAGAGCAGGGCGATGGTAAGACCAAATTTGATTTACAATTAGTGAAATGTTTCAAGTGAAATGAGATGGGTCATTATGCAAACTATTGTCTGACAAATAGCTCAAATGATGGGAAGCAGTCAAACTACAAGAAAAAAGGATTGTTGATATCCCTTGCAACTACGTCAGCAGATGTTGGGCTATCAAATGAAGTGGTATCAGATACTTTGTTTGATTTCTCAGATTTTTCTAGTGTGTTGTTTTATTCAGGGTCTACACATTATTTCATCTCTGAAAAATGTTCTAGTAAATTGGGAATTCCATCTCAATAAATGACTCCTGAACTTGTGGTAAAAACACATGGGGGAAATTTTTAAGAAAAAATAATTTATAAGAATCCCCCTATCCTTGTCTTTGGAAAGAACCTACTTGAAAACCTTATTTTTTAACCTCTAGTAGAGTCTGATGTTATCCTGGGTATGGATTGGCTCTCTTTTTACCATGTTAAGATTTATTGTAGAGCTAAAGAAGTTTCTTTTCAGAAAGACATTCAGTTTTTGTACAATAATGAACCCTTACTATTGATAACATATCAAGAGGCTAAGAAACTTGTAAAATATGGAAATGAATGTTACCTTGCACATATTGTTGAAAACAAAGGAACCGTTCAGATTAATGATGTGCCTGTGGTAAATGAGTATTCATTATGTTTTTTCTAATGAGTTGCCTGGAATAATACCAGATCCGGAAGTTGAATTTACTGTTGACTTAGTTCCTGATGCTAAGCCAATTTCAAAACCCCTTATTGAATGGCTCAAATTGTACTTTTAGAGTTGATGGAGCAATTGCAATATTTATTAGAGAAAGGTTTCATTCATCATAGCACATCACCATGGGGTGATCCTGTCTTATTTGTTAAAATTAAAGATGGATCTTTGAGAATTTTCATTGATTATAGAGCCTTGAATAACATCCCTGTTAAGAAGAAATATCCTTTGCCTCATATCGATGATTTTTTTGATCAGCTCCAGGGAGCTCAGTATTTTTCAATGATTGACCTGAGATCGAGGTACCATCAGTTCAAGGTAAAGGAAGCATATATTCCAAAGACTGTGTTTCATAAAATATATGGCCATTATGAATTTGTAGTAATGACTTTTGGGCTAACCAATGCACCTAGTGTATTCATGGACCTTATGAATATAATATTCCATGAGTTTTTGGAAAAGTTTGTGGTTGTTTTCATTTATGATATTTTGGTGTTTTCTAAAAGTAAATAGGAGCATGAGAGTCATTTAAGGGTTATTTTTCAAACCTTAAAAGAAAATAAATTGTATGGGAGATTCAGAAAGTGTGAGTTTTGGTTGCAAAAAATTTCTTTCATTGGTCACATTGTTTCTAAATATGGAATAACTGTTGATTCTACAAAAACAAAGGTTGTTGAAGAATGGCCAAGAACCACAAATGTAACTGTGATTCGTATTTTTCTTGGTTTGGCATGGTATTTTTCTGAAGGTTTGTTAAAAATATTTCATGGTTATCTAGTACAATGACTAAGATAACTCGAAAGGGTGTTAAGTTTATCTGAAAAAATGAATGTGATGATTGTTTTTAGGAATTTAAAAGACGATTGGTGAATGCTCCAGTTTTGGAACTACCTTCCAGGAATGGTGAGTTTGTTATATACAGTGATGCTTCATTGAAAGAACATGGTGGTGTCCCAATGCATAATGATCAGGTAATTGCTTATTCTTCACATTAGTTGAAAACTCATGAGGTAAATTACCCTACACATGATTTGGAATTAGCACCTGTTGTTTTCACATTAAAAATTTGGAGGCATAATTTGTTTGAAGTAAAGTGTGAAATATATACCGATCACAAAAGTTTAATGTATATATTCATTCAGAAAGAACTGAACATGAGAAAAAGGAGATGGCTAGAATTAATCAAGGATAATGATTGTACAATTCATTATCATCCGGGAAAAGAAAATAAAGTGGCTGATGCTTTGAGTCGAAAAAGTAATGCTTCATTAAAAATGTTGCATTTGGAACGTGATCCTTTGGTTATAGATTTGATAAAATTTGGCATAAAAGTTGTTGGTGCAGGATGTTCTTCTGTTTTGTGTCAGGTATTAGTGAAATCTTCTATATTAGACAGAATTAACAAAGCACAAATGCAAGACAGTGAGTTGTAGAAAAAGGTAGAGCTGGATAAGAAGGGTAAGTTTCCTTAATTCAATATTGATAATGATTGTGTTTTGAGATTTGGGAAGAGATTGTGTGTGCAGTTTGATTCACAGTTGAAGAGAGAGTTGTCATGTGAAGCTCATAGTTCTCTGTTTTCAGTTCATCCAGGCAGTACTAGGATATATAGAGATCTTCGGGAGTACTACTGGTGGGATGGAATGAAAAGAGATATTTCTTATTTTACTTTGAAGTGTTTGACATGTCAACAGGTTAAAGAAGAGTGTCAATTACCGAAAGGGATGCTTCAAACATTACCAATACAAGAGTGGAAATGGGAGAATATATCCATGGACTTCATTGTGGGATTGCCAAAGACACCTCGAGGTAACAATGCAATTTGGGTTATTGTTGATCCCTTAACTAAATCTGTTCATTTACTTGCTAAACGAGATAATTTTTCCCTAGATCAACTTTCTCGTTTGTATATTAAAGAGATAATCAGGTTACATGGAGTTCCCCTCTCCATTGTATCTGATCGTGATCCCAGGATTACTTCTAACTTTTGGAAAGGCCTTCAGAAGTCGCTGGGTACTGAATTAAATTTTAGTACACCTTTTCATCCTCAATCATATAGGTAGTGAGAATGAATAATTCCGACATTAAAGTATATGCGATGTGCTTTTTCGATGGATTATCAGGGATGTTTGGACCAATATCTTTCTTTGGTTGAGTTTTCATATAATAACAGTTTTCATTCTAGTATACAGATGGAACCATTTGAGGCATTATATGGGACACAGTTTCGAACTCCAACTTTTTGGGATGAAGTGGGTGAAAGGAAGTTTATGCGGCTAGAATTGGTAGAAGAGTTGGCAGAAAAGGTTCAGCTGATACAGAGACACATGAGAATAGCTCAGAGCAGGCATAAAATGTTTGTGGAAAACAAGAGGAAGGATCTCTCTTTTGAGGTAAGTGATCATGTATTCCTCAAAGTTTCACCATGGAATGGTGTGATGCTATTTGGTAAGAAAGGAAATATGGGTCAAAGGTTCATTGAAACATATGAAATTATGGAGTTAGTTGGATCAGTTTCATACTGAGTGGCTTTAACTCCACGTTTATCTTAGGTACAAATTGTTTTTCACGTTTCACTGTTAAGGATGTACATGCCATATCCATCTCATGTTTTGAGTCCAGAGGTAGTTCAGTTGGAAGAGAACCTATCTTATGAGGAACAACCTATATAGATTCTTAACCATATGGAGCAAGTGTTTCAGAAGAAGTTGATTCATCATGTAATTGTTTTTTGAAAAAACCACATGATTGAAGAGGCAACATGGGAATCTGAAAATGCATTGAGAGATAAATACCCCCACTTATTCGATAAGTAAATAAATTGTGGGGACACAATTTTCAAAACGGGGGAAGGATGTAGCATCACAATTAAATAAATAATTATGGATTTTCATATCTATGTCCATTTATGAATTAGATAGTGTTTCAAAGATGTAAAATGAGAATAAATCCAATCTTAAGCATAAAATTCTCTAATATTTTTAAAAGATTGTTTTACTACCTTTTGATGGCGACCCATTTTTAAATATATCTTTTGACAATTTTATAAGCTTTATTTGTCAAAATAAACTTATTCATTATAATTGGGACATTGAAATTTACTTTGGATAAATTTTTGGTATTTTTCTGACAATGTTCATTTTTAATGAATAGTGAAAAATAATGCGTTTTACTTCAAAACTCATTTTTCATCTAATTTAATTATATATATAGACATTCCATTTAATTTTTTTTAAAGTTTATTTAGAATATATTTTTCCCATTTAATCCAATGGTAGTCATTATAATTTATTTCACTTTGGAATTGGGCATAAACAAGTGCCAAACTTTTCATAGATATTGTTTCAAAAAAAACCCTCTATTTGTCTTGACAATGGGAATTATTTTTAAATTAATTACTTTAATTTTTTTTGGAGTTTGGTAAAATGGATTCCATATTTGGAATCATAAGGTCCAAATTATTTAATTAAGACTCTTGTTTTTGGACATTATGAATAGTATCAACAGTAATTATCTTTAATTATCGTGATTATTTAGTAATCAGGTAGTTAAGGGTAAAAAAATAATATCATAATAACAACAAATGACCCCAACATGTGTCTTAATTCTACTGGTTGATTCATGGACGACCATGGGATGCCTTGTGCCAAACAAAGGGACCCCATGGAATCACTTTTGGGTTATAGTGACACTTTATCTTTTTATTTTTAAAGAAAGGAGAATATCACAAAAGTATGTAAGACCTAAGTAAAAGAATTTTAATTTTGACTACATAAATGATATATTGGACTATAAATATTAATTGGAAATCTAAAATGATTTAATACATAATAGTATTTTTTTATAATTTTTAGGCATTAAATAAATCAATTTATTTATGACACTATGATGATGCAATGGTTACCTCATTAATGAACGATTTAAATAAAATGAAACGTTAATGTAGAATGTATGACTTACACTTGTCGAAAACCTATTGGATGAGTATATTTCGAACCCTTTTCACCTTATCTATGAAATAAATCAATGTGGGACCTTTAAAATTAGAAACTAATTTTAATATAAAGTAAAATTTCTTGACTTTCCAAGAGTGCCCATCCTCCCTCTTATAAAAGGCCCCCTCCTCTACCTCCTTACCCACACCTCTCAAGAAATTGGTTCAGCCAAGAACTACTCATTTTATCTCTCCACATAACTCTTTTCATCCTTGATGACTTACCTTTGGCAGAAATCTCTTCAAGAAACCTTTTTGGTTCAAACCAAGAGGAGTTACCAGATTTAAAGGTAATGTCTTCACTTGTGTTCTTTTGTCATATTTCGCTTCTCCAACCCCCTAAACTCTTCTTATTCCTTTATTTTGTAACAAAAACAGTATCTTAAATATACTAGGATGTTGTTATGAGAAGGATTCGAGCAAAAATTACACACACCTACGTCTAATGGTTAAATAACATACTGTTTCTGTGGATGGTGAATTTCTGCTTCATGAAACGATGATTGTTCAACCTTCTTTTAACACCATTCATGGTGGCCACTAAGATATCACTATATTTATATATGATATATATTATGTTTATGTTTTCCTTATTCTTCTGTATTTTTCATTTATAGCATACCTTTATGGTTTCCATTATGGGTAAACGCGATATCTTCATTTTAGGAAGTGTGGACTACAACCCCCTCAAAGTGATTTGATTTCTTAATACTATATGTGGGCCATATAAAGGATGGTGTTAATGATATTATATGTGATATTATACTGGAATTATAATATACCTTTATATCATTATGAATTCATTCCATTAAATACGAAAAAGAAATGAAATCAGCGTTCATGCGTACATACACTACTACAGATATGGATTTTCTCAGCGCTAAAAATGGCCATTAACAGCGCTAGAAAAAGCGCTGATAATTCCATCAAATATAAGGGGGGGGGGGTCCCCTTCATCAGTGCTCCAAAAAGTGCTGATAAAGACCCCTTTTATCAGTTCTTTTTTAGCGCTGATAAAATAAAAATAAAAAAAATACTACCAATCTTGTGGGGGGGGCTTTTTACAGAGCTTGAGACCCCCTTTATCAGCACTTTCCCACACATCCAGCACCCGCTCGCACCTCCTACAACCTTTATCAATGCTAGCCCTTTAAATCACCCTTGCGAGTGCGCCCTTTCCTCCTCCCGGATTTGATCTCGAGACCTCCCTCATGCGCACCTGAAGCCTTTGCCACTACCCTATATTGATTTTTTCTCTTATTCAAGATATATCTATTTATTTTTATATATTTATTTATATTTATTCGTACAGTAATATATATTTATATTAATATATATAGTTATATTAATATATATATAGTTATATTAAAATATATATATATAGTTATATTAATATATATAGTTATATTAATATATATATAGTTATATTAATATATAGGAGTTATATAAATATTCATATATTGGTATTTTAAATAAAATGAATATTAGTTATTATTTAGATAAAGCCAGTATATTTTATATGTAAATATGTTTAATTATTTATTTAAAAAATTTAATTTCTAGGTGTGAATATATAAAAAAATATGTACATATAGTTATATATTTGATTATAAATAGAAGTGCATTATAAAAAATGATAAAATTTCAAAGACATAATATCTATATGAATGTAATACCTTGGAATAAATTCAGTCCCCACCATAAAAAAATCCAATAATACCCCCTTAAACGAGGATGAAAATCCACAAAATGTTAAAAAATCTGGGTACCCCGACTAAAAACTCAGTTTTGGAGGCCTTATGGGCCTCTTTTGGCCTCAATAAACGCTCGGTCGGGGTTCTGTCGGGTTACAATAATATAGAGCTCATCGCATGCTTCAATTTGATATGTGGTAGAGCTCAAAGGGACACCCGGATCAAAAGTTATGGCCGATTGAATTTGAGTTGTGTTTTCAACATATTTTGGATATTTTTTAAATTTTTTTAATTTTTTATTCTTCTAATTGTTATTAAATGACTATTACTCCATAATAATTATCTAATTATTAATTAAAAATATTTTTTTTTAATTTTTTAAGAATCCATTTTCACTAAATGTCTTATATGTTAAGTATGTTAAGTGTAATGTACATTTATACCTATCAAAAATATATTTAAAAATTATATATTATATTTATATCAATATAACTATATAACTATATTTATATATTAATATATATATTTAATTTTTTTTTAAGTCGAAACTTTATCAGTGCTTTAAAAAAAAGCGTTGATAAAGGCCCCCCCTTTATCAGCTCTACTAAACAAGCCCTGATAAAGGGGGTCCCTTTATCAGCGCAACAAAAAAGCGCTGATAAAGGGGGGCCTTTATCAGCGCAAAAAAAAGCGATGATAAAAGGGTACTTTAATCATCGCTTTTTTAGCGCTGATAAATGCACCCTTTACCAGCTCTTTTTTGAGCACTGATAAAGCCCCCCCCCCTTTATCAGCGCTTTTTTGTTAGCGCTGATAAAGGGGTGGCGCAGGCCTTGCCCAGTTTTGTGGTAGTGGTACGGCTTACCATCTCCATGAACGGTGCATTTCCTTTCTTACCACTAAATGTTATGTAATATTTTAAATACATGTATATACTGGATATATATGATATATATTATATCTACATCATGAATATAATTCTGGATATAATGGGTATTTTACCACATGAACAACTTCTAATTATAAGGATTTTATTTTTTACTCACGAACCAATGATCGAAAAATGATCGTTATTAACTTAAATAATTACATAGTGTTTATAACATGTTAATAAGTGATATAAAAGTAATAATGAACTTGAAAAAGGTTCTTAAGTAATTAGAAATTAACTCAAGTTTATTATTCAGGAGATTAAAGAATGATCGAGTCAAGTCGGACATGAGGTAAGAGACTTCATCTCAATCTCCTTTCATTGAGGCAAATTTTGTTTTATACACAACTTTCTTTTATACGATGTATAAACCCCTTTGATTTTTACCTCTATTAAAAAGGAATATTTTTTTATATGAAGTGTTTTACTAAATGAAAAAAGGGAATGTTTTTGTCGTACGTATGTGGCGACAACGACTTCTCCGCCACCGTGACCATTATTTGAGTTTCTTCTTCCTCTACAAGCCATAGCTTTTTTAAAAATGGAAAAATTATTAACATGTTTTGATTTTTCTTTATTTTGGTATTGAAAATGTTTTTGATAATTTTTTCATTATATCAATGTGTTTTATTGATATCATGTGATTGAAATGTGGAAATGTTATGTTTCCTTTATGCATGTTCTATGTGATACGATTATGTTATGGTTCTTGGGAATTGGTTATGAATATGGGTGGCTCCAAGATAAACTAAGCGAAGGTGAGCTCGTGATAGCTCTCCAATGAATTGGGTAACATGAAGGGGTTAAACTCTAAGGTTTTTCTGAAGAGATTTAGGGAATATACTGTGATGGGTATTCCAAACGTAACCATGAGGGTTACTCCCTATGTAAGAATGTTATGAATGCCAAAAGTTACCTTTTTGTCTTTTTATTTCTATGATTTATTCATGATTTGATGAGGTATGTTAAAGTTATTATGTTTTATGTGTAAATTATGATTTCATTAATTCTTATGTATACATGGACTAATGTTTTCATTTCGTACTTTTATATCCCTTACTGAGCATTTTATGCTCATCCCATGTTTTTGAAATTTTTTTCAGAGGTCAGGGGAATGGTACGTGATGTGATGATAGTGTCAAGGAAGTGACATGAAAGAATCCATGTTTTGTTTTAAATATGTCTCCTTTGATGGGATAAAAGAATACTCTCTTTTATGAAATCTCCTTGTTTAAATGTGGAATGTAATGCATGATATATGATCTAATTTTCTAAAACTCTTAACCTAAAAAGATTCTCAATGTGTATTCTTGAAATAACTCAAGATTAAGTAATGTTTAAGTCTAGGGCCTTACATTGGTTTTAGAGATGGTATGGATACATATGGAGATAGTGTTTCTGTTTTGGATCTACAACACGATGAAACTAAGCAAGGGGGTCAATGATTATATGGTGACTTTTGGAGATGCATATCAATCTTGGTATACAATGAATGAGGTGTATTTTTTTAAATTCTTATTTATGCTATGTTTGGAATCATTCCATATGTACAATTCCTATAATATTTTATTATATGGTGTTTTACCTATATTCATTTTACCATGTATGTTAGGTACACCTTTTTTAATCTATATATATTACATTGGAGTTTTTTTCTTATGTTATAAATTTTATATATGTTACTACTATAGGATGCCACACTTTAAGGCCTCATTACTATGTGATATTCTTTCTTGGAGATAGTCATAATCCCTTGGCTTGTTCGTGGTAGTCCTCAAGAGTCACACTTAGATAGGTAATGGTCTGAGTGATACAATAGTGGGTTGGGTCATGTTAGTGTAGTATTAGAGTAGGGTTCTCTTAGGGAAAATGTATTGACTTATCAATAATGTATGGAATGGTTTCTGAATTTCATGTAATATGTTAGGGGGTATTGCGTTTGAAGATTAGTCTAGTGGGACTAGCATAAGAGAGAAAACTAAGGTATCCTTTCTCTAGAACTGTTATTTCATGTTATTCAACCCAATTATCTATGAAATCATTGTGGGGTATAATCAATGTGGTTCTGGAATGATATAGTGGTCAGTTATATCCATTCATTTCCTTTATGTGTTATCTCATCCAGATACAAAATAACCCTTGTGGGTAAACATTTCCTAATTAAGGGTGAAGCCAAATGATATCCATCTCTTGTGTATAGTAAGGGTTATGATGAGAATATGTAAATAATTGGGCCTCCATCCACTAATTAGTTGGTAATGATGTTCTATTCTACGACTTAATTTATAGACATTATTTCCCCACTATTTGAGGGATTTTTTCTCACCTTTATGATTTTTATGTACCCTTATAGTATAAGGGATGGAATTTATAGTCGTTTTTAATGATACTATATGTATATTATATATGATGAATGTGTTATTAAGATGGAGGTATCATGGGTATGTAAAGAGAGCCAGATTCTCATTTAATAGAGGTTTGGTCTGACTCTGAGACTGACTTCTATATATTGTTTCAAAATCCTCTAATTAGATTATTATTATTGTATTAACCTCCTAACATGGAATAGTGAGATGTTAAAGGATTATTGTTTCGTAAACTTATAATAGGACATATCTACTGTATTTAATGATTGAGATATTTTAGGAGTAAAGTTTATTTGTGGGTATTAGTCACGTAATAGGTTGGCATGATCATATGTAATTATGTATCAATTCCATATTCCATTAAATGTTTTCCCTAAACATGTACTATAGTGGAATTTTTCAAGATTTGGGGGTAGGTATGGGAATAAAAAGGAAGAGTTATCGAACTATGGTTGATTTTTAATGCAACACCACATATGTTAAACACCCGAAGTGAGAATCGATATATAAAGGATTTTTTAGAGGGATGCACCCTAGATTTCATATTTGGATAGTGATTTGACTTATGAATGATAGATAAATTTTGGGGATGGGTATCTATGACATATATATAATTGGAATGACATATTCTCTTATTGAGTGTATGGGATAGAAGTGATTGTTTTTTATTAGGATGTGGGTTGTGTTAGAGAAGATGACTATGGATGATTCTATAATTCCCTCTCACCACCACCACCATCATGTTTCTAAATCCAGTTGTACTTGGTTGAATATTAATGTTGTGGGAAGATTCAAATGTTTGAAGGTTGTGTTCAAAAGTAAATGAATATCGTTCACAATCTGATTCAATTCATCCTCTTAGGAAAAATTATAATTAATGATGTAGGTGTGTGTAAATATTTCATAATCATGTGGTTTAGATATGGGGATTCTAGTGGAGACCCTATCACAAATATTATTAGTTAGAAATTCTCAAATTTTATTGAACATATAAAACCCACTCCCTCTAGTTAGGCGATTTTTTCCATTCTGGAAAAAATCAGAATTTGAAGGGTTTCCTTCAAAGAAGAGATATTATATAGTATTTTCAACCGTGAAATCAATTTGGTATTAGTTCTAGAACTATATAGTGATACCATGTTTAGAATATGAGGTATGATCCACCCCAATCAGTGAGTAAGATGCTCTTTGATGTAGTGAGTGGATCCTATCCCTTTAAATTTATAGTCATCTACCCATCATACAGTTAGCATGGATTTATGAACTATTTATAGAAATTCACTCCTTTTTCTGTGGAGGAATAAATAAATGCATTCGAAGGGAGACCCATCACTGTCTATTAATGGGAGACCTTTTGATGTTTTGACATGCATTGTAGAGATGGTGTTTTAAGAGATTAATGATTAAAATTTTTAATACACATATAGTGATTATGGAATATATATATATATTTAATTCAACCTTATTAGGATTCAAAGAGGAGAAATTACATAGTCTTAATATGTGGGTATTATTTATGTGGTAACCTTGTGGTTTGATTCTGGGATTAATGTGTAATAGCCCGATAATAGTAACCTTGAGCTGGTGCATACTGAATAAATTATTATAATATATAAGGTATCATACAACCAAAAAATGACAAGTTTGTCTTTTTTGAAAAATCAGATATATACATTAATTCCATAATATATTGGAAATTAAAAACATTGGGTTCAAATATTTTGTGAATAATTGAAATCATTATTAATATCCTTTTTTATATTATTGGAACCTATTTATTGTGAGTTGTGAATCCTTTAAAATATATTCAAATTTATTATCATGGACCAATTACGGATACCCAATGAGGCTATATATTTTTTGTGGGGGTGTTTGGGGCTTTTTCGCAGCTTGAAACCCTAGGAGGTGAAAGAATCCAATATGCTATATAGTGTGTAGAAACTATACCACCCATCCTATATAGATTCTCCAATATATTTGGTGAATTTCAGAGGGAAAAGTAGGGAAAATGGTTTTCCCCAACCATTTTCCCAGGGTATCATTACTATTCAAAATGCCTTTAATTTTTCAGCCTATTCATACTATATGGTTGTCGTAGGGTTTCAGAAAACATTCGGACAAACTGTGTGGGTTCTCTATTAAAGAATATCCTATACTAATTTTGGTGAATGGTTTTTCCAAATATTTGGCCAAACATTTTACCTAGTGATTTTGGGATAAAATTTCCATTTCTCTAATAAATTATTTTAACACATCACCCAACTCTTATTTTATCCTCCATTGGATAAAATTATTTCCTCCTTCACATTAGATGATCCCCCAATGGTAGTAAGCATGGTTGATTGATTGCTTCACTGTCTAGACTATGATTTGAGATCCAATCATCATGTTGGATTACGCTTTGTATGTTCTTCAGTCTATTGGATCAGTTCATCATTTTTATTCCACTTGATGATGTTGTTTTTTTGTTGTAGGATCATATGCCCTATTTTTAGTGCATTAATATATTCTTAAATTTTCCTCTAATACAGGGGAACTGAGTGTAATTTGTAGATTAGGAGTGTGATATAGGCTCATGTTATGTGGTCTATGAGTTATTCCTAAAAGTATCATAATTTAAACTTTTTTTTTGTTTTTTGCATGCCATTTTCACTTGGTGTTTACCCTTTAATCGACATTACTTTATTATAATAATTTAATTCATGGTATAGATCCCAATATATACATTTTATTCATGATATTGGAGGTTATTACCCCAACAACACCCACCCCTAGTATTATTCATTCATTGTTATTCCTTGTTTTCCATTTTTAGACACCGTTCATGTGTATTTTTAACTTTTCCTGGATAAGGTAAGTGTTATTTATTAATTAAATGAACCATTAAATTTTAATATGAAGCTATTTTAATAGATATCCATTGTACTAGTGTTTTATAATAAATTTAATTGGTTAAAATTCCTAACTATCCATTTCACCTAGGATGAATGGTAATGGAATGGACCCAACAAATTAAGAAATGGAATATTTATTAATAAATATCAATTGGCATAATTAATTATAGTTCAATGGTAATTGGTTGAATATACATAGTCCACATTTTCATTTTAACTTAAATTTAATGAAATGAACCCATTGAATGATTAAAAGGGATTATTATTACATATACTATGATTACATATATTTCAAGTGGAATAAGTATACGGTCCAATTACACGAGGAACTTTTTATCTTCATAGGAGTGTTAAGACATGATATAACCTTAAATTTATGAGGTAATTATCCTTGGATTATAATTAATTCCTTTTATAAAAATAACATCGGTGATACATCATTGAGTTGTCTAACCCTGAGTTCAAGGATGCATTGGTTTTACATTGGACCCTACTTCATTATCTTTATGATCTATTTTACTATTGTTGGTAGTTTAACCTGAAATTTGAATAAAAATGGACTTAAATGAATTAACTAAAATAAATCATGTTTTGAGAAATTACCAGGTCAGGCTAAAGTAGGTATGAGTTATTATTTTTGGAATTTATTTACATTTATATATATTCATTACCATTGTCAATTTATACTCATAGTATAGATTTTTATAGACGACATTGGTGGTGGCCTACTAAGATTTATCTCACACTCTATCTACAACACTTTTAGTACCCAAGTAGATTATATGATCATAAGAATGGACAATGGGATGTATCCCAACTTTGAAACCATATATGATTTCCTTCTTTAGGATGGAGCTCGATAACAGATGATTGAGAAAATTCTTAAGATTTTTGGATATTTTTTTATCAATTTTATTTTTTTATAGAAGGTATTGTACCTACTTCTAGCTTCCATGTAAACATATTTTTATTCAATGTAGTGAAATGGAATTATATCATCATCATTTATATATGTTACAATTAATCTTTTAATTTTATTTTTATTGATGGATGTTTTTTATTATCTTTAATTTCTAGTTTTATTTATTTGTTATTATTATTATGCTTTTGTTATAGATCTTTTGTCATATCCGATGTGCTTTACTCTGACATGAGGTAATAATATCCCCAAGGACACACCATAAGACCTCATTGCTAGTCAGAATCATTTGGTGTATTGAAATTCACCCTTGGGGAAATGTGGCCCACCATTTCAGGGATCCTTTGAGTCGAACCTAGGTTTAGACATCACATATATCCTCAGGAAATGAAAACAGAAGAAGGGTGAGCTCATATTCATAGTGAGGGTTACATATATAGAGAAGAAAATATCATTGTAAAGTAAGGCATAATAAATAAAGAAAATTGTAAATTAATACACATACCATTCTATAAATAAATTTATTCCAATGAAAATTCCATTCAACTATCAAATATCTATCACATGGATAATGGAAACTAAATTATCAATAAATGAAATTTCGAAATATAAAAATTCATGAATATTATATCAAGGAATCGTCTATGTTATTAGTAATTATACCATAATTTTATTTTAACCATTACATAGTTTAAAATATATGGGTAGGTGAAAACAAAATACCAATCTAATTTGGACACCTTTATGTATTTTGAGTCTATTTGACACATTGAGGGTCTATCTATAATTTTCTCCCACTCGTCACATTCACATCATAAAAGTTCTTAATTTTTTGAATAATCACTAATTCTCCCTCAAAATTACTAATGAAGAAACAATAATCCATATTTAATGAAGTATATGGATTATTTCCTAAGTCAGTGAAATAAAACTACATTTTCACTAGTCATCCATATAAAAAGGTGAAATGGTATCATTAGAGTATATCAAAATTTAAGCATAAGAGATATCAAATGATATTAACATCGATGAAAATAATTATAAAATATTATTCAAGGAATTAATTTAAAATAGGTAGAAATATCATTTTTATAACATCTTAAAATAAAATTTCCAAAATACTATGAAATACAATTATTTTGAAAATAACCATGGAAATGTATAAAGAAATCCTCAAATAAATGCATAGTTATGATGATGGTAAAATTAATTCATATCATTGGCATTAAAATAGAACATTATTTTTTTTCTTTTGTGAAAATTAATGGATAAACCGTTTTCGGAAGTAAATTAACAAATTTCCTTATATATTTGAAAATAAATTTAAATATGTTAAAATTTTATTTAATGTAACTCCCTGTGATTTTAATAGAGGAACATCATGTTTGATAGCCTATAATACATCAAACACCAATATTATATGATTATAAGAAACCATGAGAATTTATAACAAATTTCATTAAAAATTAATTCAATAACACATATATATTGCGATATACGCAATTTCTAGTTCAAATAAAACACGAGTGTCTATAAATATATTACATTCTAAACATGACCATTACAACATTGGGATTAAGTGTAACAGTAATAAAGTTCATAAGTAAAATATAAAATTTCTATGGTTTAAATATTTATATAAAAATTAAATGGACATCTATCGATTATAAATAAAATAAAAATATTTTAAAAGAGAATGAAATGTTTTTTTGGAAAATGATATTTTTTTTATAATGTATTTTCATTTAAATTTAGACACATATATTAAAAATTATTTTTACAAATATTAGAATATTCATTTCCCAGAATAAAACTAATTTTCCAAATAATAATTTAAATATTATATTCAAGTTAATTTTTGTGAATTTTATTAAAATATTAATTTTTTGATGAATAGTGAAAAATATTGATTTTTATTGAAATCAACAAATTATTTTAGCTAATTTAAAGGTTTTATTTTAATATAAAATGGACTAAAAGTAAAATTAGGTTTATTATGTCAGAATAAAATCAATTAATTTCATTTTAATCAATTTCTTATTGAATTTTGATATCAAAACACTCTATACTTATGAAAATTTTCTCTCTATAAATGAAATGTTTTATAGGGCATACATTGTTAATTATAAAATATATTATTAAACTTATATGAGTTTAATTTGATAAAAAAGATTTTTTATTTTGAAAAATAAAAATTAATACTAGTAAATTAGTTCAAATTAATTATTATTCATAATAATTAGTAAATATATTAATAAATTACACTACAACAAAACTGGGGAAGGCCAGCGCCACCCCTTTATCAGGGCTAACAAAAAAGCGCTGATAAATGGGGGGGGCTTTAACAGCGCTCAAAAAAGTGATGGTAAAGGGTGCCTTTATCAGCGCTAAAAAAGTGCTGATAAAAGTTCCCCATTATCAGCTCTTTTTTTCAGGGCTGATAAAGCCCCCCCTTATCAGCGCTTTTTTAGCACTGATAAAGGGACCCCCTTTATCAGCGCTTGTTTAGTAGCGCTGATAAAGGGGGGGGGGGGGCTTTTTCAGCGCTTTTCTTAAAAGCGATGATAAAGGGTCGACTTCAAAATAAACAATAAAAATATATATAAATATATAAATATAGTTATATAGTTATATTGATATAAATATAATATATAATTTTTAAATATAATTTAGATAAGTATAAATGCACATGTACACTTAATATACGTAATATATAAGATATTTAGTGAAAATGGATTCTTAAAAAATTAAAAAAATATTTTTAATTAATAATTTGATAATTATTATGGAGTAATAGTCATTTAATAAAAATTTTTAAGATTAAAATAATTAATAAATTAAAAAAGATCCAAAATATGTTGAAAACGCAACTCAAACTTAAATCAGCCATAAATTTTGATCCGGGTGTCTGTTTGAGCTCTACCACATATCAAATTGAAGCTTGTGACGAGCTCTACGACATTGTTACCCAGGAAGACCCTGTTCAAGTGTCTTTCAAGGCCAAAAGAGGCCCAGAAGGCCTCTAAAACTGAGTTTTTAGTCGGGGTACCCAGATGTTTTAACATTTTGTGGATTATCATCCTCGTTTAAGGGGGTATTATTGGATTTTTTTAGTGGGGAATGAATTTATTCCAAGGTATTACATTCATATTGATATTATGTCTTTTAAATTGTATCATTTTTTATAATGAACTACTATTTATAATCAAATATATAACTATATGTACATATTTTTTATATATTCACACCTAAAAATTAAATTTTTTAAATAAATAATTAAACATATTTACATATAAAATATACTAGCTTTATCTAAAAAATAAGTAATATCCATTTTATTTAAAATACCAATATATGAATATTTATATAACTACTATATATTAATATAATTATATATATATTAATATAACTATATATATATTAATATAACTATATATATATTAACATAACTATGTATATATATATTAATATAACTATATATATTAATATAAATATATATTACTGTACGAATAAATATAATGAAATATATATATATAAATAAATAGATATATCATGAATAAGAGAACAAATCAATATAGGGTAGTGGCAAAGGATTTAGGTGCGCATGAGGGAGGTCTCATGATCAAATCCGAGTGGAGGAAAGGGCGTGTGTGCAAGGTGGATTTAAAGGGATAACACTGATAAATGGTTTAGGAGGTGTGGGAGGATGATGTATGTGTGGGAAAGCTCTGATAAAGGGGGGCTCAAGTGCTGTAAAAAGCCCCCCCCCCACGAGATTGGTAGTATTTTTTAAAATTTTTAAATTTTTTTTATTTTTTTCAGTGATAAAAAAAGTGCTGATAAAATGGGTCTTTATCAGTTCTTTTTGGAGCACTGATAAAGGGGACCCCGCTTTATCTCACTGGTATTATCAGCGCTTTTTCTAGTGCTGTTAATGTCCATTTTTAACACTGAGAAATGCCATATTTTTAGTAGTGTTAATTAACATGGTTAAGATTATAATGAGGTCTTTCACAATACATACGCTTGCGATAAAATTAATTTTTCAATCACATATAATATTTATTTAATAATTTATATTTAATATATATAATAATTGGGAATAAATTATCTGATATATATCATTTTATGTCTGTATTAAGGTACAAAATACCGAGGATAATAAAAACTAATTACTGTATTGAAAAATGAAATGGTAAAAGTGAGTAATCATAAATGGTAAGGAATAACATGTTTAAAAAATGATCCATTTTATGTTTTAGAGGGGTTTAACATCCATAAATTTTACAAAATCAATTATTTATTAATTTTCAACCACTAGGGGTGATAGTGAATACCCATTAATGAATAGTTTTTTGTTTTTACAAAAAATGTCACTCATCCGCAATTATAAAAGAGAAATCACTCAACTCAATTATTCACACCTACAAAAAAATTCGAAACAACCTAAACCTGCCAAAATACCCAACCATTATCTTTATCCCCATACTATATCTTCTTTTCTTCCTAATATAACCACTACAAGGTCGTTAAGAAGATATCCAAAGGCGATTTCTCTAAGAGAAGGAAATTACATTAATGTAGGTATTTCTTTTTCATTCATCTTATAAATCATTCATTTATTCCATTTAAATTACATTATAATAAAAAATATATATTCCATAAACTTATATGTTATTATTTTTATGGAATAATATTTATCCATCTTAAATTCTATCAAATGTGAGATGATATCATCAATCATGTGTATGGTGGACTATAGCCTTGTGAACTGGTGTAACTGATTTTCCACAAACAATTCTCACAGATAAATAAAATGAGGTATTTAATATATATATATATATATATGTAAAATATTTGAGATATTATTATACTTATATAGTTACAATATCACACATACCTCCATACTCTTTGTTTTGTATAGAATACAATAATGTCGCTCGTGTGTATGGGAGACAAGCACCTCACGAAGCGATGTTATTTTTTTCACTTATTATTTAAATGTAAGGTAATAATTATAAATTAAATGAATATATTTGAGAAATATAAAATTATATAACTTATATAAAACCTATATATCACAAACTTCCTTACCCTTTCACCTTTTATTGGAATGATATCATTTCTCATGAATACGTACGTCCTGTCGTCTCTACAAAGCCATGCGATTAATTTTCAATGTCTAATTATCATGTATGGTTTTGGGAATGTAATAATAATAAAAATATATAAAACATTAATTTAATTATGGATTTTATTTAACTATATCTTATTTTCAATAACCAAAACATTCCTAAAAACATATATTAGAAAAGAAGGCATTTAAATCCCTAAATAAAATAATGAAATATTATAAGGAAATAGTTTTTAAAATCGTATAAGATGATCATATATTGTATGATATAAATGTTTAAAATTATTTAATAGATTAATAATAAATTTATATTTTTTATATAGGTGGTTTGTAATCATACAAAGGAAGTCCAACAAAAGGTAGGGGTTTCTCATTTGACTTTTACTTCTGTGAGACTGTGTCATATTAAAAAATTACTCCTTTATTTAGTGTATATAATAATTTATTTTATTTTATAACATGAAACTATTTCTATTCAGGGTATTTACTGTTTTTATTTGTGTTACTCATTCAATGTGGTTTATGATTCAAATCTCACCAAAGTAGTATGAGTGGATTTCCTAATCTCATCATTATTTGGGGTTGATTATGTTTAAGTCCCCCCTAGTGAAATTAATTGATATTTATATATTAAAATAAATATATTTTCTTTTCATAAGGTTAATAATGAATTTTAAAAAGTAATTGATCAACTTTTCTTGTATTTTTTACTTAAAATTATTGAGGAAATGTTTTTAAGTAAACCCGACTTAATTTATCTATTCAGTCAATAAAAACATTTTTCATCCAAATCCATGTTTTCTAAAAACATTGAAAAATATTTATAACATTATCCAAATGATTTAATAAAGAAACTTTTACCTATGTTTACCTTTTTACAAAATGGTTTGAATGGAATCATCTTATCATGTTCTAAATATGGCACTTTTTTACGTTTTTACAACAGTGTAAAAGGATTGTTTTTATCTTCAATGGAATGTACAAAATTTCTATTAATAATAACCTATAAATTATTTAAAAATTTAATTATATGGTGAAATATTTATGTTTGGATAATATTATTTTAAAAATATTTTTTACCATTTATTTAAAAAAAATCAATGTGGAAAGTTAATTTTCCTCAAAAATGGTTTGCATGAGTTTTTGGTATTTATATTCATAAACAACATAAAACATTTATTGTAATTATGATCCACTATGGATATATTTTATTCATAACATATATATTATTTTTTTAGATTTTTTTTATTATGTTGGTAGGGGATATACAATTTTATTATCGTTCACCATATTACTCTGGATTGTTAATGATTATGTTTATTGATTAGGGTAAGTGTTAGTTTCTCAATGACAATGTTAATGTTAATTATGGTTCAACCCTTTCAAATGAGTAATTAATTTGACTTACTATGTGAAGGGTGATTTCCATAATTACATATCCCCTTATGAATCTTTGAGTATCATAAAAAAATCAATCATCCGAACTAAAATAGTTATTACTAATAGATTTAAACTATCTTATTATAGGTCTTGGTAGTATGTTTATGTTGTCATGAATTTTGTATTCCCTGGTTATGTGATTAGTTATTTATTTCCATTTTATTATTCTATTAGTTAAAATATTCAAAGATAATTTTCAATCTCATGCGATTATTTATAGGGAATTATTTGATCATTAATTATTCTATCCATATTATGATTATGTTACTATTAAAATGGAAGGATTTTTGTTATTTATTTTTCCATATTGATTATTATTATTTATTTATGATTTTTTCTTCTGTATTCATGACCATAATGATTATATGATCTCACCCCTTTTTATATTTTATTTTCCTTAATATATGAGGTTTTTTAAAATTTATATGCAGGGTTATGTCAAGGGGAATAATAGTATTCTAAATGAAATAAATTTGATTGTTTTATGTTTCAAACATGCAATGTAAATTTCATGTATTTTTATAGTTTAATAAGAACACTGATATATTATGAGCTTTGGGGTGTGATTTATTATATCTAATATCAATAAAATAATATAACCCTCAACTCAAGGACAATATTGTCAAGGTATTTATAAATGGTATCAGGGAAATTTTTTGGGAAACATTTGGAAAATTATTTAGTGAAATATATATTGTGGAATATAGTCCTGTGATGTACGTTAAGAATTAGTCTACGTATAAGATAATATCTTAAAGTTATGGTGAGGCTGAGATTATTTGGTTTTCCTAGAAAGACATCCTTGTTTGGATACTACAAGTGGAAGTGGTTCTAGAATAGATGTACATATGAGTAATAACTCCGAAAAATGAATTTCAGGCTTCACTTGAGAATTACCATGTACAAGAAAATAGTCCTTACAATGTACATGGTTTGAAACTCATAGGGGATAAACTTGTATGAATTAAAATTTTCTTTGTAAACCAATATTACGGACTTGAATTTTTTTTATGATTTTAAAAAATTCATAAATAAATCATGGTTATGATTATGAGATAATGTAACACCCAAAAATTTCATTATAAATTATTTCTTCAATGTAATTTAATAACTTGCACTACACGCAACTTCGAGTTCTAAAACACCACAACCAATCAACTAGCCATTATGAATAGTAATATCCACTTTTTGAAGTTTTATAAATTTTAACATTTATGATGGACTTTATTTTTTGATTCAGAATATCAAAATTAGCTTAGGGTGAAATTTTGGTACTTTTCTGATAACTTTCATATTTTTATAAATAGTGAAAATTACTAAATTTTAGTTAAAAAACAAATTTTTTATACGAAATAATTAATAGGGATAAATTGTGAATTTGAGAAGTTCTAAAGTATAATTAGATTATATTTTTACCATTTAATCCAATTTTCATCATTGGACATAATTTCACATTTAAACTAGAAATAAGAAAGTGTCAATCTTTTGATAGTTGTTATGTGTTAAAAACACGCTCTTTATTTTGACAACAAGAATTAATTTTAAATTAATTTCTTCCACTTTGGTGTTTTGAAATTAGAAAAATGTATTCATATTTAGAATCAGGATGTCCAAATTTTGTAAATATGTACCTTTTATTTTTAGACATTTTGAATAATTACTTCAGAAAATATTTTATTTACCATGGTAAAAGTGTAAATCCGATAAATAAGAAAAACAAATATTATTATAATAATACTAAATTACCCTAAAGTGTGTCCAAAACCAATTTTTTGATACATGTCCGACAATGGGCATATTTGGGTCGATTTTGGACCCCAAGGAGCCACTTATAAGTGATAATGACACTTTATATTAATTAAGATAAAGTAAATACAAAAATGATATAACCATATATCTTTTAGGTAAACAATTTTTACATAGGGTTATATATTTTATATTTTCGAATATAAATATTCATTAGAAAGATAAAAATATTTCTTACATAATTTTATTTTATTTATAATTTTTATACATTGAATAATTAAATTTATTTATGACATGATGATGATGAATTATTTTCCTTATTAATGAATGAATCAAATAATTGGTATTATAAATGTTTGAATAAATATAATTTGAAATTTTGATACCATACACGAATTTTATGGGTTAAAATGACATTTTATTACTGATTAAATTAATTTGGTTCTAATTTATAATGTTATTAAGACTTTAACAAAAATCAATTATTATATAGTGTCAAAATTGACAAAAAGGAGTTTTTAAAACAAATATTTTATTATTAATTAATATAATATTCCTAAAAATCTAAGGTTATGACAAAGGACTTAATTTATGTCATTTATGTCATTAATTAACCGCTTGGGGTTCTTTTGAAAGTTTATTTTAATTTTATTAACCAAATAATATAAAAATTCAAAGAGACATGGTAAACGACAAACTAATTAACTAACAGTTAAATATAAAATATAACGTTAATATAGTGACCCAAACCTATAAAAAACCTATTGGATGAGTGGTTTTCAACCCATACTCGACTTATACATTGAATAATATAGTTTAGAGCCTTTAGAAACCGAATATGAATTTAATATAAAATAATACTTTAAGTTTTTCCTAAAGACCCCCTCATCCACCTTTAAAAAAGACACCACATATATCCAATTCTTCATACCTTCAAATCCATTTGGTTCGGTTAAACACTGCCCAAATATCCTCTAAACGTCCCTCAATTCAACCTAGACACCATAGTTTTATCAGAAAGCCAAACTACGTATCCCTTTTGATCAAATCAAAATGAAGAACCTGAAAAAGAGGTAAAGTATTCACCACCCTCTGTCAAGTTTCGTTCTTCATCCACTTCTTCATTATTTTTTATTTCCATTAAAAAATAATAACTCAAGTTTATTCTATATTATATGATGTTATTATAAATATTTTACAACCATATTCAGTATTTTATCCATCCATTGAATGATATGTCACTATACCTGCGTACGTACGTCTTACCATCTCCATGTCATGGTGTAATTGTTATTCAATACATTATTATTTGGATGTGTATAATAATTATGTGTAGTTGATGTAAATAATGAGTATACCATGATAATTATTTTGTATATATGATATAATATCCAATTCTATATTATTTTGATATCAACAGAATGCTATTATCATTCGGGCGTATGTACGGATTACAGTCTCCACGAAGGCGATGAGATTCATTCCCCATCGTATCCATTTAAGAATAATTTATATTTTATGATTTAAAAAAAATTAAAGACTTGATATCATTCTGTATATGAATAAGATACATCCCATACATAAAAAATATGTCTCACATAACAAAGAATATAATGTAAAATGAATTTTTTAACACCCGAAATGACGATAATACTAAGATATTATTAAAAAAACAAAGATAAAAGATCATATATGATATCATATTAATGTATATGATTCTTGTATAATTTAATAACAGTTATTTCACCATTATAAAGGATGTTAACCTACCCTCAACGGAGGAAAATTACAATGTAAGGGTTACTTTTACAATCTCTTTATTATCTGAGGTTGTTTTTAGATAAGTATCTACTGGGACCTCTTTATCATCCACATCCATGTTTATTAAAAATATATTTAAAAACCTTTTTAATATTTACTAGAGAATGGGTTAAATTCATTTATACCCTTATGTGTTTTGAAAGGAATCTTTCCATCATTTTCCAAATAAGGAACTTTTTTACCTTTTTGACAAATATAAGGTATGAATGTTTTTTAACTTATATGGCGGGTGCATTTATTTTCTGCCGTTATAACATCATCAAAGCTTACCTTACATGATTATAAGAATATTTTCAAAATATATGTTTTCTTTATAATAATATGTCTCTTAAATTATTGCCAAATAGAAGGAGATATTTCTCTAAAAGGGTTTTTATTTTATCTATGTCAACATCTTTTGATGGATTTCAAATTTATTTGAACTTGATTTATTATGATATAAAAGTATTATATTGCATTGAAGGTTTTGTGATATTTTTTTACTATGGATGTGCTATTTTTATACCATTCATGTCTTATGTTTAATTTATTGAACTTTTTTATGCTAGTTTTAATACGAATGTTTATGATATGTTTAAACCTTTTCATATGAGGAATGTATTGGACTTAGTATGTGACGGGTGGAGCCCGCTAGAGCTCCTTGATGCATCGGTAGATCTCATGAGACAACTAGATGTGGAATTGGTTGAGACCCTTTCCCAATTTGATATGTGGTTTTGGCCGAGGCCTTAATCATTTTAGATGTCTTGGCCGAGGCGTTGACAAAATGTTTCAGAATGTCCGGCATTTTACATTCCCTCATTATGAAAATAATAGTGATGGTTCATGTGGTCATTGTACTAGTAGAATACCAATTATTATGTTTTATTATGGCATTATTTACTCATCTCATATTCCTGCCATAAAATTATTCATGTTTATTATTGGTAAAGGCATGTGGTATCAATTATTCACCATGCTTAATATTTACATTATCTTCTGCGGTATTTTCTTACCCTTAATGAGAATTTGTGCTCACCCCTTTATATTCTTTAATTTTCCTAGGATATGATAAAGTTAGTTAGGAGTGACTTTCAGGCATAATCTAGGGGTATCAGATGTTTCTAATGAAATATAAATTATTTTTGTATTTATCTTCAAGTTGTAAAGTTGAACTTATGTATGAATATTGTTTCCAATAATACTAAACTGATCGGTCTTTAGAAACATGATTTCTTTGTGATCATAACAATGTTATGTAATAAAACACCTAATCTGGGTAACTAGGGTTAGGGTGTTATAGCTGGTATCAGAGGAAGTTTAGTACAAACCTTGGAAGCTATATTTAGAAAAGTCTGATTAGAGCACATAGCCCTAAGATAGACTTTGAGGATTAGTATAGAAAATCATTCTAGAATTTTGGTATTGTAGAGATTTTGTGAGTTTTCCGAGCAATACATCCCTCTTTGGATACAAGCAGGTAGAGGTGGATTTGGCACATATGTACCTAGGGGTATAACCCAAATACACCACATTTATCTAGACTCGAACGGGAACTAGTGCATGACAATCGGCCTAGATGCACTCTTGGTTATGACACTCCCAGGGGACACGCTTGGGATAATTCTCATTTTCTTTAGAAAACATTATGAAGGGTTTATGAGTATATATTTACTCAAAGAATTTTTTTATGATTATGGATTATATCCATAAACTGTTCAATCTATGTTAGGTATTTTACAATATTGGAATTATTCATTGCAATTCATAAATTGGCCTAGTGTATGCCATTGTATAGAAATGGAACCTAGTAGAAGGAATGAGAACTCCAACAATATGTATGATCCAATGAGTGGAAAGGATCATATCTTCCACAGTATTAAGCTATAATTTATAAGGGAAATTTTCTCCCATGTATTCTCATCATATGAAGAAATTTTATCATGTGTTAAAAATATAAGTAAAGAATTATTTGAGTCCTATGGATTTGAAGGGAAGCAAGAGAAGAAAATGATGGAAGAGAGAAATATGAATAAAGGGAAGAGGGAAAAGAAGAATTTTCCTATATGTGATAACTATGGGAAGAAACACCCCAAAACAAACCTGAAGGGAATGAGAGTTTTTATAAGTATGGAGAAAAAGGACACCATGTACATGACTGCAAGGGTAAGAAAAAGGTTTCAAATATACAATGCTTCATCTGCAAGGAGTTGAGACACTATGCGAACCAATTCTCAAATCATCAGAGTATGCCCCAAATAATGATATTGGATAATAATCATGTTATGATACTACCACAGATGAGGAGGAACGATTAGAGTTCTTATGTTGTTATTAAAGAATTCTGTCATTTGAGTGTTGTATCAATGATATACTGGTTATAATAATTATGGAGTATATAAGGAATGTACTGCATTACTATTTCATTAAGGACTTGAGATTGTGTGGAACCAAGAATAGTGACTCAATAGCTGGTTAAATGATTGGAAAATATATGGTTGATAGAAAGATAAACCATAATATGGTTCTGATACCGAGGTAGTGATTTTGGTATAATACATGTTTGATATGGAAAAATTATATTGGATATTCTTGACTACCTTAAAACTGATTAATGATTTGTATATTCCATCATTGTTTTAGTTAAAACATTTTTGGATAAGAGGAGTATATTCAGTATTCTATAATGAATAAGGGAGCATGAATATAATCAATAAGGTTTAATGGTAATTCAGGATGTTTTAGTGTTTTAAAAGAATATATGATGAAGGTGTTCACATGTTATTACGTTGAAAAAAATATCTTCATTATTTTTAAATTCCCTATAAATTTTGGACTGCGAGTTTGGACAGAAGTATTTTTGATAAGTCTAGTTTGAGATTATTTTTGAATTTCCATAAAAAGGAAAACCTACAGATCGGGTGATAACCCATCGCATCGGACAAAGCTGCAGGAATCGAACCCACAATTATAGTGCGACATGACTTTAATACATACCACTAGCCTACAGGAAGTCCCGGGTTGTTAAAAAATAGTTTTCATCATTTAAATGTTATATGTTTATATTTGGAACCCTATAAGATTAATATAAATAGAGTATTTTTAAGTTCTATTATATTTTAGAGTGAAAGATGAGTTTGTGGTAGAAATTAGTTAAATGATAGAACTATACTTGTCAAGTATATTTTTTTCTCCTATTATTATATGAAGAAATTAATTCATAAACATTAGGAAAGGGATCTTAAAACTTAAAATGTGTTATTATAATACCTTATGTTTTGTTGAACCAAATATATTTTAAATCATCAACGATTGATGGCTTTGAGGCCCTCAATTCTACAATTGTTTGTGACTGATGACATCAATCACTCCCTATAAATATTTATGTTTTTCCTCCAATTATGTGTTTCTAATTTCCACCAATTTTCTCTTATTTGAAATCATAATTTGGTGGTGACTTTTTAATTTCACTTTTCTCTTATTAAGACTAAATTTTATAAACCAAATTTCTGATGTGGGTTTTCCCACAATGGTATTTTTTATTTTTAAACATTTATTTTTGAAAAACAATTTGAAATTGCGATGATGCAACTTATTGAAGGAGGGAATAATGTAACTCTCCATGATTTCATAATACATTATTTCTTCAAAGTTATTCAATAACTTCCATTACACGCAACTTCGCGTTCTAAAACACCACAACCAATCAACTAGGCGTTATGAATAGTAATACCCATTTTTTGAAAATTTATACATTTTATCATTCAAAATGGACTTCATTTTTGGATTCAGAATATCAAAATTAGGTTGGGGTGAAATTTTGGTACTTTTCTGATAACATTCATATTTTGATGAATAGAGAAAATTACTATATTTTAATTAAAAATAACTCTTTTAATAGAAATAATTAATACTGATAAATTATGCATTTGAGTTATTTTAATGAATAAGTAGATTATATTTTTACCATTTAATCCAATTTTGGTTATTTTACACAATTTAACATTTAAACTCGACATAAGAAAGTGTCAATCTTTTGATAGTTATTATTTGTTAAATACATGCTTTTTGTTTTGACAACGAGAATTAATTTTAAATTAATTTCTTCCACTTATGTGTTTTGAATTTTGAAAAATGGATTATATATTTAGAATAAGGATGTACAAATTTTGTAAATAGGTAACTTCTATTTTTATAAATTTTGAATAATTATTTGGGTAAATATTTTATTTACCATGGTTAAAGGGTAAATCCGGTAAATAAGGGTAAATGAACAATATTATAATAATTATAAATTAACCTAAAATGTGTCCTAACACTATTGGTTGATACAAGTCCGACTGTGGAAATATTTGGGTTGATTTTGGGGCCCCATGGAGCCACTTTTAAGTGATAATGACACTTTATATTAATTAAGTTAAAGTAAATACAAAAATTACATAAGCATATATCTTTTAGGAAAACAATTTTTACAAATGGATATATATGTTATCCTTTAGACAATAAATATTAATTAGAAATATAAAAATATTTCCTACATAATTATATTATATTTATAATTTTAAAAATTGAATAATTAAATTTATTTATGACACAATGATGATGCAGTTTATTCTTTGTTAATGAAGGAATCAAATAATTGGTATTATAATTGTTATAATAAATATAATTTGGATGATTTGATGTCATACATGAATTTTATTAGTTAATATGAAATTTTAGGATTGATTAAACGAATTTTTCTTGAATTAATAATGTTATTAAGACTTTAAAGAAAATCAATTATTAAATAGTGTCAAAATTGAAAAAAAGAGCTTTTAAAACAAATATTATAATATTAATTGATATAATATTTTTAAAAATCTATGGATTGGCCAAAGGACTTATATAATGATAGGTATGTCATTAATGAACCAGTTTGGATTATCTCGGTAGTTAATAGTAAGTTTATTAACCAAATAATATAAAAATACAAAGAGACATGGTAAATGTCAAACTAATTAACTAAGAGTTAAATCTAAAAGATATGGTTAACATAGTGACCCATAGGCATGTGGTTACAATTATTCACCATGCTTAGTATTTACATTATATTCTACTGTATTTTCTTACCCTTACTGAGTGTTTGAGCTCACCCCATTCTTATGTTTCATTTTCCCAGAATATGAAGAAGTTAGTTATGAGTGACTTACTAGAATCATCTAGGGGTCTTGGATGTTTCTAATGAAATATAAATTCGTGTTGTATTTCCCTTAAAGTTGTAAAGTTGAACTTATGTATGAATCTTGTTTCCAATAAAACTAAACTGATTGGTCTTTCGAGACATGATTTCCTTTTGATCATGCCAATGTTGTGTAATAAAGCACCAAATCTGGGTACCTTGGGTTGGGGCGTTACAGTTGGTATCATAGGAAGTTTAGTACAAAAATTGGAAACTATATTTTGATAAACTCTGATTAGAGCACATAACCCTAAGATAGATATTGAGGATTAGTATATAAGAACTTCCTAGAATTTTGATATTGTAGAGATTTTTTGAGTTTTCCGAGCAATACATATTTGTCCAGATATGAGCAGGCAGAGGCGGCTCTGGCACAGAAGCCTGTAGGGGTACAACCCGAAAACACCGCTTTGTGCTTGACTCAAACAAGAACAGGTGCACGACAACGGACATTTCTGCACTCTTGGTTACAAAACTCAGGGGGGATACGCTTTGGATAATTCCCATTTTCTTTACAAACCATTATGAAGTGTTTATGAGTATATACTTCTGCAAAGAAATTTTTTATGATTATGGATTATATCCATATTCTGTTCAATATATGATAGGTATTTTACGAGATTGGAATTATTCATTGCAATTTATAAACTGACCTAGTGTATGCCATTGTGTAGAAATGGCACGAAGTAGAATGAATGTGAACTCCAGAAATACATATGATCCAAACAATAAAAACGATCATATCGTTCACGGTATTAATACAAAATTTAGAAGGGAAATTTTATCCAATGTATTCTCAACATATGAAGAAATAGTATCATGTGTTAAAATGATAAGTAAATGATTCTATGAGTCTTATTGATTTGAAGGGAAGAAAGAGAAGAAAATGATGGAAGAGAGAATGATGGATAAAGGGGAGTAGGAAAAGAAGAATTTTCCCATTTGTGATAACTGTGGGAAGAAAAAACATGGAACTTGCCTGAAGGGAATGTGAGTTTTTTATAAGTTTGGAGAAAAAGGACACCATATACGTGACTTCAAGGGTAAGAAAAAGGTTTCAAATGTACAATGCTTCATCTGTAAGGAGTTGGGACACTACACGAATCAATGTTCAAATCATCAGAGTATTCCCCAAATGGGGCTATTAGATAATAATCATGTTATGATACTACCACAGATGAGGAGGAATGACTGGTGTTCTTATGTTGTTATTAAATAATTAAGTCATTTGAGTGTTGTATCAACGATGTACTGGTTATAATAATTATGGAGTATATAAGGATTGTACTGTACTACTATTTCATTAAGGACTTGAGATTGTGTGGAACCATGAAATGTTACCCAATATCAGGTTAAATATTCAGAACATATATGGTTGAGAGAAAGATAAACCATAATATGGTTCTGATACTCAGGTAGTGATTTTGGAATAATTCATGTTTGATTTGGATAAATTATATTGGATATTCTTGACTACCATGAAACTTATTAATGATTTGTATATTCAATCATTGTTTGAGTTTAGAACATTTTTGGATAGAAGGAGTATATCTAGTATTATATAATGAATAAGGGAGCATGAATGTAATAAATAATGTTTTATGGTAATTCAGGATGTTGTAGTGTTTTAAAAGAATACATGATGAAGGTGTTTATATGTTATTAAGTGTAAAAAAGGATCTTCTTTGTGTTTAACTTCCCTATAAAATATGAACAGTGAGTTTGGACAGAAGTATTTAGGATCAGTCTAGTTTGATATTATTTTTGGACTTCCATAAAAAGGAAAACCTGCAGGTCGGGCGATAACCAGCCACGTCAGACAAAACTACATGAATAGAACCCAAAATCATAGTGTGACATGCCTTTATTACCAACCACTAGCCTTCAGGAATTCCCTGGTTGTTAGAAAATAGTTTTCATCATTTAAATGGTATATGTTTATATTTGGAACCCTATATGATTAATATAAATAGAATATTTTTAAGTTCTGTTATATTTTAGAGTGAAAGATGAGTTTGTGGTAGAAATTAGTTAAAGGATGGAACTTTAATAGTCAAGTATTTTTTTGCTTCTCTTATTCTAGGTTGCAATTAATTCTTAAACATTTGGTAAGGGTTCTTAAAACTAAAAATTTGTTATCCTAATACCTTATGTTTTGTTGAACCGATGATATTTTAAATCATCATAGATTAATTACTTTGAGTCCCTCAATTATACAATTGATTATGACTGATGAACTCAATAACTCCTTAAAAATATTTAAGTTATTCCTAAAATTATGTTTCTCTAATTTCCACCAATGTTCTCTTAATTGAGATCATAATTTTGTAGTGACTTTTTCATTCCCCTTTTTCTCTTATTAAGACTAAATTTTATAAATCCAATTTCCAATGTGGGTTTTCCCACAAATCTATTTATTATTTTTAACCTTTTATTTTTGAATGAAAATTTAAAATTGTGAGGAATAAATTTAATTAAGGAGAGAATAATTTGACACCCCATGATTTCATAGTACATTATTTCTTAAAAGTAATTCAATAACTTTCACTACACGCAACTTCAGTTCTAAAACACCACAACCAATCAACTAGCCATTATGAATAGTAATACCAAATTTTTAAAATTTTATATATTTTATCATTCAAAATGGACTTTATTTTTGGATTCGTAATATAGAAATTATATTAGGTTGAAAGTTTGGTAATTTTCTGATAACTTTCATATTTTGATGAATAGTTAAATTTACTAAATTTTAATTAAAAAACATCTTTTTTAATCGAAATAATTAATTGTGATAATTTATGAATTTGAGTAATTTTAATATATATTTAGATTATATTGTAACTATTTAATCCAATTTTGGTCATTGGACATAATTTCACATTTAAACTGGACATAAGAAAGTGTCAATCTTTGGATATTTATTATTTGTTAAAAACACGCTTTTTGTTTTGACATTGGGAGTTAATATTAAATTAATTTCTGCCACTTATGTGTTTTGGATTTATAAAAATGGATTCCATATTTAGAATCAGGAGGTACAAATTGTGTAAATAGGTAAATTTTATTTTTATTCATTTTGAATAATTACTTTGGTAAGTATTTTATTTTCCACGGTTAAAGGGTAAATATGATAATTAACGGTAAAACAATAATATTAAAAAAATTATAAATTACCCTAAAACATGTACTAACCCTATTTTTTGAAACATTTCGTACCATGTGAATCTATTGGTCGATTTGGTGACCTCATGGAGCCACTTGTAAGTGATAATGACACTTTATATTAATTAAGTTAAAGTAAATACAAAAATGAAAAATGTATATATCTTTTAGAAAAACAAATTTTACATATGGATTTATATGTTATTATTTAGACTATAAATATTCCTTATAAAGATAAAAACATTCCTACATAATGGTATTTTATTTGTAATTTTTATACGTTTAATAATAAAATTTAATTATGATACAATGATGATGCATTATTTTCCTTATTAATGAAAGAATCAAATAATTGGTATTATAAATGTTATAATAAGTCTAATTTGAAAGTTTTGATGCCATACACGAATTTTATTGGTTAATAAGACATTTTATGATTGATAAAATGATTTTTTTTTTCAAATTAATAATGTTATTACGACTTTAAAAAAATCAATAATTAAATAGTGTTAAAATTTACCTAAAAAAGTTTTTTAAAAAAATATTATATTATTAATTGATATAATATTCCTAAAAATACAAGGATCATCCAAGAAACTTATATGATGATATTTATGTCATTACTTAACCACTTGGATGTCTCTTGGTCGTTTATAGTTTGTTTATTATCCAAATAATATAAAAATACAAAGAGACATGGTAAATGTCAAACTAATTAACTAGGAATTAAATCTCAAAGATAAGGTTAATATAGTGACCCAAACCTATCAAAAACCTATTGGTTGAGTATTTTACGACCCATACCCACATTATAATTTAAATAATATCGTTTTGAGCCATTATAAACCGAATATAATTTTATTATAAAATAATACTTTAAGTTTTTCCTAAAGAGCACCTCCTCCCCCTTATAAAAGGACACCACTTATAAACAATTCTTCATACCTTCAAAGGATTTTAGTTCGGCCAAAACCTGGACAAATATCTTCTCCAATTACCTAAATTCAACCCATTGGCCTTAGTTTGATCATAAATACAACTTAAGGAGCCCTTTTGATCAAATCAAATGGAAGAACCAAAAGAAGAGGTAATGTTTTCGCCACCCTCTTTCAGGTTCCTTTCTTCTTCAACTTCTTATTCTTTGTTATTTCCATTCTAAAATAATAAATCCTATATATTCTATATACTGTTATTTTATTAAAAATATGGTACAACAATATTTATTATTCTAATCATCCTTTGAATGACATGTCACCATACATGCATATGTGAGGCTTACCGTCTCCACGTCGTGGTGTAATTGTAATTCAATAAATTATTATTTGGATGGGTATAAAAATGATGTGTAATTGATATAAATAATGAGTATAACATGATAATGATTCTGTATATATTTTATACTATGAAATTATATATTATTTTAATTTCAAAAGAATGATATTATCGTTCGTGCATACATACGGATTACCGTCTCCACGAACTCGATGAGATTCATTCCCCATTGTATCCATTCAAGACTAATTTTTATTTGATGATTAAAAATAATTTTTAAAGAGTTGAATAATTCTGGATATTAATTAGATACATACCATATATAAAAAATATGACTCACATAACAAAATAATATAAAGGAAAATGATTTTGTTAACACCCAAAACGACGATAATACTAAGATATTATTAACAAAACAATCTTAAAAGATCATATATGATATGATATTAATTTATATGATTATTTTATAATTTAATAACAATTATTTCACCATTATACAAGAGGTTAACCTACCCTCAATCAAGGAAAAGTACAAGGTAAGGGTTAATTTCATGATCTCTTTATTATCCGTGGTTGTTTTTACGTAAGTATCTACTGGGACCTCTTTATCATCCACATCCATGTTTCTTAAAAATGTATTTCAAACTTTTTTTACTATTTACCGGAAAATGGGTTAAATTCATTTATAACCGTATGTGTTTTTAAAGGAATCTTTCTGTCATTTTCCGAATAAAGTACTTTTTGACCTTTTCGACAAATTTAAGTTAAGAATGTTCTTTAAGTTCTAAGGTGGGTGCAGTTATTTTCTGCTGTTATAACATCATCAAATCTTCCCTTACAAGCTTATAAGAATATTTTCAAAATAAATTTTTTCTTTACAATTATGTGACTCTTAAATGATTTCAAAATAGAAAGAGATATTTCTCTAAAAAGGGTTTTGGTTTCATCAATGTCAACATCCTTTGATAGATTTTATGTTTATTGGAAATTGATTTATTATGATACAAAAATTCCATATTTTATTGAAGGTTTTGTGATATGTTTGAATGTGGATGTGCTATTTTTATACCATTCATCATTTATGGTTAAAGTATTTACATTTCGTATGCTAGTTTTAATATGAATTTTTATGATATGTTTAAACCTTTTTATAAGAGGAATCTATTGGACTTAGTATGTGACTGGTGGAGCCCATAATATTTCCTCGATGCATTGGTAGGTCTCATGAGACAACTAGACGTGGAATTGGCCGAGGCCCTTTCACAATTTTATATGTGGTTTTGGTCGAGGCCTTAATCATTTTTAGATGCATCGGCTGAGGCCTTAAAAAATGTTTCATAATGTCTGGCATTATACATTCCCTCATTATGAAAATAATATTGATGGTTCCTATGGTCATTCGACTAGTAGAATACCAATGATTATATTTTATTATGGAATTATTTACTAAGCTCATATTCCTGCCAAAAAGTATTAATGTTTATTATTGGTAAAGGCATGTGGTTGCAAATATTTTCCATGTTTAATATTTATATTAACTTCCTCTGTATTTGTTTATCCTTACTGATCATTTGAGCCCACCCCTTTCTTCTTTTCAATTTCCCAGGATATGAAGAAGTTAGTTATGAGTGACTTGCATGCATAATCTTGGAGGCTTGGATGTTTCTAATGAAATATAAATTCGTGTTTTATTTCTCTTCATGTTGTAAAGTTGAACTTATGTATGAATATTGTTTCCAATAATAATAAAATGATCGATCTTTCAAGACATGATTTCCTTGTGATCATGCCAATGTTGTGTAATAAAGCACTGACTCTGGGTACCTTGGGTCGTGGCGTTACAGTTGTTATCTGAGAAATTTTAGTTCAAACTTTGGAAAATAGATTTAGATAAACTCTTACTAGATCACGCATCCCTAAGATAGACATTGAGGATTAGTATAGAAAAACGTCCTATAATTTTGGTATTGTAGATATTTTGTGAGTTTTTCGAGAAATACATCCATGTCTGGATACGAGCAGTTATAGGAGGCTCTGGCACAGATGTACATAGGGGTAAAACCCGAAAAAACTTTTTTGAGCTAGACTCAAATAGGAACGGGTGCATGACAATGGGACTTGATGCACTCTTTGTTATGATGCTCCCGGGGGATAGGCTTAGGATAATTCTCATTTTCTTTACAAACCATTATGAAGGGTTTATGAGTATATACTTTCTCAAAGAAAATTTTCTTATGATTATGGATTTTATCCATAAACTATTCAATCTACGTTAGGTATTTTAAAAGAGTGGAATTATTCATTGTAATTCATAAACTGACCTAGTATATGCCATTGTATAGAAATGGCACCCAGTAAATGGAATATGAACTCCAGATATACATATGATCCAAAGAGTAAAAAGGTTCATATCTTTCACGGTATTAAGCCAACACATAGAAGGTAAATTGTCTCCCATGTATTCTCAACATATAAATAAATAGTACCATGTGTTAAAAAGATAAGTAAAGAATTCTATAAGTCCTGTGGAATTGAAGGGAAGCAAGAGAAGAAAAGGATGGAAGAGATAAATATGGATAAAGGGAAGATGGAAATGAAGAATTTTCCCACATGTGATAACTGTGGGATGAAACACCCTGGAACTTGACTGAAGGGAATGTGAGTTTGTTATATGTGTGGAGAAAAACGACGCCATATACGTGACTGCAAGGGTAAGAAAATGGTTTCAAATGTACAATGCTTCATCTGCAAGGAGTTGAGACACTACATGAACAAATGCTCAAATCATCAGAGTATTCCCCCAAATGATTCAATTGGATAATAATCATGTTATGATACTACCATAGATGAGGAGAAATTATTAGAGTTCTTATGTTGTTATTAAATAATTATGTCATTTGAGTGTCGTATCAACAATACACTAGTTATAATAATTATGGAGTATAGAAGGATTGTAATGCAGTACTATTTCATTAAGGAAGTGAGATTGTGTGGTACCAAAAAAAGCGACCCAACATTAGGTTAATGTTTCTAAAAATATAAGGTTTAGAGAAAGATAAACCATAATATGGTTCTTATACTCAGGTAGTGATTTTGGAATAATTAATGTTAGATTTGGATAAATTATATTGGATATTCTTGACTACTTTGAAACTGATTAATGATTTATATATTCCTTCATTGTTTGAGTTTAAAACATTTTTGGATTGAAGGAGTATATCCAGTATTCTATAATGAATAAGGGATCATGAATGTAATCAATAAGGTTTTATGGTAATTCATGATGTTGTCGTGTTTTAAAAGAATACATGATGAAGGTGTTCACGTGTTATTACATGAAAAATGGATCTTAATTTTGTTTAAATTCCCTATAAAATTTGGACAGTGAGTTTGGACAAAAAAGTTTTGGACAAGTCTTCTTTGAGATTATTTTTGGATTTCCATAAAAAGGACAACCTGCAGGCCGGGCAATAACTCGTCACCTTGGACAAAGCTGTAGGAATCGAAGGCACAATAACAGTGCAACAGACCTTTATTACCTACCACTAGCCTACATGAAGTCCATTGTTGTTACAAAATAGTTTTCATCATTTAAATGGTATATGTTTATATTTGGATCCCTATAAGATTAATATAAATAGATTATTTTTATGTTCTATTATATTTTAGAGTGAAATATGAGATTGTAGTAGAAATTAGTTAAAGGATGGAACTCTACTTGTCAAGAATATTTTTTTATCTTCTCTTATTCTATTAATAAATTAATTCTTAAAAATTTGGTAAAATATCATAAAACAAAAAATGTTCATTCCTATTACCTGAGGTTTTGTTGAACCGATGATATTTTAAATCATCATAGATTGATGGATTGAAGGCCATCAATTATACAATTGTTTATGACTGATGATTTCAATCACTACCTCTAAATATTTACGTTATTCCTCCAATTATGTGTCTCTAATTTCAACCAATGTTCTCTTAATCGAGATTATATTTTGGTTGTGACTTTTTCATTGCCCTTTTTCTCTTATAAAGACTAAATTTTATAAACCCAATTTTTGATGTGGGTTTTCCCACAAAGGTATTTTTTATTTTTAACCTTTTATTTATGAAGAAAAATTTGAAATTACGAGAAAGAAATTTATTGAAGGAGGGAATAATGTAACAACCTAGGATTTCATAGTACATTATTTCATCAATGAAATTCAATAACTTGAACTAAAAGAAACTTCGAGTTCTAAAACACCATAACCAATCAACTAGCCATTATGAATAGTAATACCACATTTTGAAATTTTATACATTTTATCATTCAAAATGGACTTCATTTTTGGATTTATAATATTGAAATTATATTAGGGTAAAATTTTGGTACTTTTCTGATAACTTTCATATTTTTGATGAATAGGGAAAATTACTAAATTTTAATTAAAAAACAACTTTTTTAATAAAAATAATTAATAGTGATAAATTATGTATTTTAGTTATTTTAATGTATAATTAGATTATATTTTTACCATTTAGTCCAATTTTGGTCATTTGACATAATTTCACATTTAAACCAGACATAAGAAAATGTCAATCTTTTGATAGTTATTATTTATTAAAAACACGCTTTTTGTTTTCACAACGGAAAATAATTTTAAAATAATTTCCGCCACTTATGTATTTTCAATTTAGAAAAATAAAATCCGTATTTAGAATCAGGAGGTCCAAATTTTTGAAATAGGTAAATTTTTTTAGACATTTTGAATAATTCTTTCGATAAATATTTTATTTTCCATGGTTAAAGGGTAATTTAGGTAAATAAGGGTAAAACAATAATGTTATAATAATACTAATTTACCATAAAACGTGTCCTAACCCAATTGGTTGATACATGTCCGACCCTTGACATATTTGGGTCTATTTTGGGACCCCATGGAGCCACGTGTAAGTGAAAATGACAATTAATATTAATTAAGTTAAAGTAAATACAAAAATGACATAAGCATATATCTTTTAGAAAAATAATTTTTACGTTGGGTGATATATTATCTCCTTTAGACTAAAAATATTCATTAGAAAGTTAAAAGGATTTACTACATAATAGTATTTTATTTATAATTTTTAGACATTTAATAATTAAATTTATTTATGACACAATGATAATATAGTATTTTCCTTATTAATGAAAGAATGAAATAATTGGTATTATAAATGTTATAATAAATATAATTTGAATTTTTTGATGCCATAAAATAATTTTATTGGTTATTATGACATGTTAGTATTGATTAAATTAATTTTTTTGAATTAATAATGTTATTAAGACTTTTAAAAAATCAATTATTAAATAGTTTGAAATTTGACATAAATGAGTTTTTAAAAGAAATATTATATTATTAATTGATATAATATTAATAAAGATCTATGGTTCGGAAAAAAGACGTATATGATGATAGGTATGTCATTACTTAACCACTTGGGATTTTCATGGTAGTTTATAGTATGTTTATTATCCAAATAATATAAAAATACAAGGAGACATGGTAAATTTCAAACTAATTAAATAAGAGTTAAATCTAAAAGATAAGGTTAATATAGTGACCCAAACCTGTAAAAAACCTATTAGTTGTGTGGTTTTTGAACCATACCCACCATATAATTTAAATAATCTAGTTTAGATCCATTATAAACTGAATATAAATTTACTAAAAAATAATACTTTAAGTTTTTCCTAAAGATCCCCTCCTCCCCTTTATAAAAGGACACCAATTCTAACCAATTATTCATACCTTAAAAGCCTTTTGGGTCGGCCAAACCCTGCCCAAATATCCTCTAAACATCCCTTAATTCGACCTATGGGCCTTATTTGTATCAAAAAGACAACCGAATGAGCCCTTTAGATCAAATAAAAATGAAGAACCCGAAAAAGAGGTAAAGTTTTCACCACCATCTTTCATGATCCTTTCTTCTTCCACTTATTCTTTCTTTGTTATTTCCATTATAAAGTAAAAACACCAGAATCTTATATATTATGTGATGTGATTATAAATATGGTATAACTATATTCATTATTCTATTCATCCTTTGAATGAAATGTCACTATACGTGCGTACGTACAACTTATCGTCTCCACATCCTGGTTTAATCCTAATTCAATACATTATTATTTGGATGGGTATAATAATGATGTGTATTTGATGTAAAATATGAGTATAACTTTATAATTATTCTATATATATGACATTATATACAATTATATATTATTTTAATATCAAAATAATGATATTATAATTCATGCGTACATACGGATTACCGTCTCCACAAACGCGATGAGATTCATTCCCCATCGTATCCATTCAAGACTAATTTTCATTTGATGATTAAAAAAATGTTTAAAGACTTGATATAATTATGTATATGAATCTGATACATCACATACATAAAAAATAAGACTCAGATAACAAATAATGTAAACGAAAACGAATCTGTTAACACCCGAAACGACGATAATACTAAGATATTATGAACAAAAAAATGTTAAAAGATCATATATGATATAATATTAATATATATGATTATTGTATAATTCAATAACTATTATTTAACCATTATAAAATAGGTGAACAAACCCTCAATCGAGAAAAATTACAAGGTAAGGGTTTATTTCACAATCTCTTTATTATCTGAGGTTGTTTTTAAGTAAGTATATACTGGGACCTCTTTATCATCCACATCCATGTTTCTTAAAATTGTATTTCAAAACATTTTTACTATCTACCAAAAAATGGGTTAAAGTAATCTATACCCTTATATGTTTTGAAAGGAATCATTCCGTTGTTTTCCAAATAAGGTATTTTTTGACCTTTTCGTCAAATTTAAGGTATGAATATTTTTTTAACTTATTTGGCGGGTGCTGTTATTTCCCCCCGTTATAATATAATCAAAGATTCCCTTACAAACTTATAAGAATATTTTGAAAATAAATGTTTTCTTTATAATTATGTGTCTCATAAATGGTTTCAAAATAGAAAGAGATATTTCTCTAGAAAGGGTTTTGATTTCATCTATGTCAACATCCCTTGATGGATTTTATGTTTATTTTAATTGATTTATTATGATACAAAACTTCCATATTGTATTAAAGGTTTAGTGATATGTTTAACTATGGATGTGAAATTTTTAATACCATTCATGTTTTATGGTTAATGTATAGACATTTCATATGCTACTTTTAATACTAATGTTTATGATTTGTTTAAAGCTTTTCATATGAGGAACGTATTGGACTTAGTAAGTGACGGGTGGAGCCCGCTATAGCTTCTCGATGCATCGGTAGGTCTCTAGAGACAACTAGAAGTGTAATTGGAAGAGGGCCTTTCCCAATTTGATATGGGGTTTTGGCCGAGGCCTTAATCATTTTTAGATGTCTTGGCGGAGGCCTAGACAAAATGTTTCAGAATGTACGGCATTATACATTACCTCATTATGAAAATAATATGGATGTTTCCTATGGTCATTTGACTATTATAATACCAATTATTATGTTTTATTATGTCATTATTTACTCATATAATATTCCTTCCATAAAAGTATTCATTTTTATTATTGTTAAAGTCATGTGGTTTCAATTATTCACCATGCTTAATATTTATATTATCTTATTTTGTATTTTCGTACCCTTACTAAGCGTTTGAGCTCACCCCTTTCTTATTTTCATTTTCCCAGGATATGAAGAAGTTAATTATGAGTGACTTGCAGGAATAATCTAGGAGGCTTGGATGTTTCTAATGGAATATAAATTCATGTTGTATTTCTCTTCAAGTTGTAAATTTGAACTTATATAGGAATGTTTTTCTAGTAATACTAAACTGATCGGTCATTCGAGACATGATTTCCGTGTGATCATGGCAATGCTATGAAATAATGCACCGACTCTGGGTAACTAGGGTTGGGGCGTTACAGTTGGTATCATATGAAGTTTAGTAGATAAATTTGAAACTAGATTTAGATAAACTCTGATTAGAGCACATATCACTAAGATATACTTTGAGGATGAGTATAGAAGAAATTTCTAGAATATTGGTATTGTAGAGATTTTTAATGTTTTCTGATAAATACATTCTTGTATGGATACGAGCAGGTAATGGCAGCTCTGGCACATATGTACCTAGGGGTAAAACCTGAAAACACCGCTTTGAGCTATATGAGAATGGGAATGGGAGGGTGATAACGGGCATTGCTGCACTCTTGGTTATGAAGCTCCCTGGGGATATGCTTTGGATAATTCTCATTTTCTTTACAAACCATTATGAAGGTTTTATGAGTATATACTTTTTCAATGATTTTATTTATGATTATTGATTATATCCATAAACTAATAAATCCATGTTAGGTAGTTTACAAGAGTTGAATTATTCATTTCAATTCATAAACTGACCTAGTGTATGCTATTGTATAGAAATGGCGTCTAGTAGAAGGAATGTGAACTCCAACAATATGTATGATCCAATGAATAAAAATGATCATATCATTCATGGTATTAATCCAACATTTAGAAGGGAAATGTTCTCCCATGAATTCTCAACATATGAAGAAATAATATCATGTGTTAAAAAGATAAGTAAACAATTCTATGAGTCCTATTTATTTGAATTGAAGAAAAAGAAGAAAATGATGGCAGAGAGAAATATGGATAAAGGGAAGAGGGAAAAGAAGAATTTTCCCATATGTGATAACTTTGTGAAGAAACACCTTGGAACATGCCTGATTGGAATGAGAGTTTGATATAAGTGTTGCGAAAAAGGACACCATGTACGTGACAGCAAGGGTAAGAAAAAGGTTTCAAATGTACAATGATTCATCTTCAAGGAGTTGGAACACTACGTGAACCGATATTCAAATCATCAGAGTGTGCAACAATTGATGCTATTGGATAATAATGAAGTTATGATACTACCACAGATGATGAGTAATGATTATAGTTATTATGTTATCATTAAATAATTATGCCATTTGAGTTTTGTATCAACGGTGTATTGGTTATAATAATTATGGATTATATAAGGATTATACTGCAGTACTATTTCAATAAGGACTTGAGATTGTGTGGAACCATGAAATGTGACTCAATAGCAGGTTAAATTTTTGGAAAATATATGGTTGAGAGAATGATAAACCATAATATGGTTCTGATACTAAGGTAATGATTTTCAAATAATACATGTTTGATTTGGATAAATTATACTGGATATTCTTGACTACCTTGAATCTTATTAATAATTTTTATATTCCATCATTGTTTGAGTTTACAACATTTTTGGATAGAAGGAGTATATCCATTATTCTATAATGAATGAGGGATCATGAATGTAATCAACAAGGTTTTATGGTAATTCAGGATGTTGTAGTGTTTTAAAAGAATACATGATGAAGGTGTTATTAAGTTATTACGTGGCAAAAAAGATCTTCATTGTGTTTAACATCCCTGTAAATTTTTGACTATGAGTTTGGATAGATGTATTTTGGATAAGTCTAGTTTGATATTATATTTTGACTTCCATAAAAAGGACAACCTGAAGGTCGGGCGATAACCCTTCACGTCGGACAAAGCTGTAGGAATCGAACCCACTAACATAGTGAAACAAGCCTTTTTTACCTACAACTAGCCTACAAGAAGTCCCTAGTTGTTACAAAATAGTTATAAACATTTAAATGGTATATGTTTATATTTGGAAACCTATAATATTATGATAAATAGAGTATTTTTAAGTTCTATTATTTTTTAGAGTGAAAGATGACTTTGTGATAGAAATTATTTAAATGATGGAACTCTACTTGTCAGGTATATTTTTTTTGTCTTCTATTATTATATGAAGAAATTAATTATTAAACATTATGTAAGATATCTTAAAACTAAAAATGTGTCATCCTAATACCTTATGTTTTGTTGAACAGATGATATTTTAAATCATCATAGATTGATGGATTTGAGGCCCTCAATTCTAAAATTGTTTATGACTGATGACCTCAATCAATCCCTATAAATATTTACATTTTTCCCCTAATTATGGGTCTCTAATTTCCACTAGTGTTCTATTAATCCAGATCCTAATTTTGTGGTGACTTTTTCATTCCCCTTTTTCTCTTTTTAAGAGTAAATTTTATAAACCCAATTTCTAATGTTGTTTCCCCGAAAGGTATTTTATATTTTTATCCTTTTATTTTTGAAGAAAAATTTGAAATTGAAAGTACACAATTTATTAATGGAGTGAATAATGTAACACCCCCTATTTTCATAGTACATTTTTTCTTCAATGTAATTAAATAAATTTCACTACATGTAACTTTGAGTTCTAAAACACCAAAACCAATCAACTAACCAGTTTTAATATTAATACCAACTTTTTGAAATTTTATACATTTTACCATTCACAATGGAATTCATTTTTGGAATTTCTAATATCAAAATTATCTTATGGTGAAATTTTGGTATTTTTGATAACTTTCATATTTTTATGAATAGTGAAAACTACTAAATTTTAATTAAAAAACATCTTTTTTAATCGAAAAAAGTAATAGTGATAAATTAGGCGTTTGAGTGATTTTAAAGTATAATTATATTATATTTTTAACATTTAATACAATGTTGGTTATGTGACATACTTTTACTTTTAAATGGGACATAAGAAAATGTCAATCTGTTGATAGTTATTATTTCTTAAAAACACGCTTTTTTGTTTTGACAACGGGAATTACTTTTTACTTAATTTCTGCCACCTTTGTGTTTTGAATTTCGAAAAATGGATTCCATATTAAATATTAGCAGGTCCAAATTGTGTAAATAGGTAACTTTTTTTTAGAAAATTTGAATAATTACTTCGGTAAATATTTTATTTACTATGGTTAAATGGTAAATTCGGTAAATAAGGGTAAAACACTAATACTATAATAATATAAATTAACCTAAAACGTGTCCTAACTCTGTTGGTTGATACATTTACAACCATGGGAATCTTTGGGACAATTTTGGCACCCCATGGAGGCAGTTGTAAGTGATAATGACACTTTATATTAGTTATGTTAAAGTAAATACAAAAATGACATAAGCATATATCTTTTAGAAATTTTTTTTACATAATGATATATATGTTATATTTTTTTATTATAAAAATTTATTAGAAAGATAAAACTATTTCCGACATAGTGGTATTTTATTTATATTTATTAGACATTGAATAATTAAATTTATTTACGACACAATGATGATGCAGTATTTTCATTTTTAATGAATGAATCAAATAATTGGTATTATAAATGTTAAAATAAATATAATTTAAAAGTTTTGATTCCATATAAAAATTGTATTGTTTAATATGACATGTTATTGTTGATTAAATTAATTGTTTCCTAATTAATAATGTTATTAAGTCTTTAAAAAATCAATTATTAAAATAGTGTCAAAATTGACATAAAAGAGTTTTTAAAACAAATATTATATTATTAATTGATATAATATTCCTAAAAAAATAAGCATCAGCCAATGAACTTATAGGATGATATTTATATCATTAATGAACCAATTTAGGTTCACTTAGTAGTTTATAGTATGTTTATTGACCAAATAAAAAAAATACAAAGAGACGTGGTAAATGTCAAACTAATTAACTAAGAGTTAAATATAAAAGATAATGTTAATATAGTGACCCAAATCTATACAAAACCTAATTGTTGAGTGTTTTTCGACCCATACCTACCTTATACTCTATATAATCTAGTTTTGAGCCATTAAAAATCGAATATGAATTTATTATAAAATAATAATTTATGTTTTTCCAAAAGAGCCCCTCCTCCCCCTTATAAAAGGACACCAAACCAATTCTTCATACCGTAAAATCCTTTTTTTTCGGCGAAAACCTGCCCAAATATCCCCTAAACTTCCCTAAATTCAACCTAGATGAATTATTTTGATCATAAAGCCAACCTAAGGATCCCTTTTGATCATATCAAATGGAAGAACCCGAAGAAGAGGTAATGTTTTTACCACCCTCTTCCATGTTCCTTTCTTCTTCCACTTCATCTTTTTTTTATTTCCATTATAAATTAATAAATACAGAATATTATATATACTATGATGTTATTATAAATATGGTCTAACCATATTCAGTATTCTATCCATTCTTTCAAGGACATGTCACCATACGTGCGTACGTACGGGTTACCATCTCCACGTCGTGGTGTAATTGTTATTCAATACATTATTATTTGGATGGGTATAATAATGATGTGTAATTGATATGAATAATGAATATTACATGATAATTATTCTGTATATATGATATACTATCCAATTATATAATATTTTAATATCAAAAGAATGATATTATCGCTCGTGTGTATGTACGGATTACCGTCTCCATGAACGCGATGAGATTCATTCTCCATCGTATCCATTCCAAAAAAAAATTCTTTTGATGACTAAAAATAATGTTTAAAGACTTGATATCATTCGGGATATGAATATGATACATCCCATTCATAACAAATATGACTCACATAATAAATAATATAACGGAAAATGAATCTGTTAACACCCAAAACCAAAATAATACTATGATATTATTAATAAAAAATGTTAATAGATCATATATGATATCATATTAATTTATATGATTTTGGTATAATTTAATAACAATTATTTCACCATTATAAAGTTGGTTAAACTACCATCAACCGAGGAATTGTATAAGGTAAGGGTTAATTTCACAATCTCTTTATTATCCGAGGTTTTTTTACGTAAGTATCTTATGGGACCTATTTTTCATCCACATCCATGTTTCTTAAAAAAGTATTTCAAATTTTTTTTACTATTTACCAGAAAATGGGTTAAATTCATTTATACCCTTATTTGTTTTGAAATTAATCTTTCTGTCGTTTTCTAAATAATGTACTTTTTGACCTTTTCGACAAATTTAAGGTAAGAATGTTTTTTTTAACTTATACGGTGGGTGTAGTTATTTTCCACTGTTAAAACATAATCAAAGCATCCATTACAAACTTATAAGAATATTTTCAAAATAAATGTTTTATTTATAATTATGTGACTCTTAAATGATTTCAAAATAGAAAGAGATATTTCTCTGAAAAGGGTTTTCATCTATGTCAACATCCATTGATGGATTTTAAGTTTATTTGAAATTGATATATTATGATACAAAACATCCATATTGTGTTGAAGGTTTTGTGATATGTTTGACTATGGATGTGTTATTTTTATACCATTCATGGTTTATGGTTAAAATATTTGACACTTTTTATGCTAGTTTTAATACGAATATTTATGATATGTTTAACCCTTTTCATATGAAGAATGTATTGGACTTAGTAACTGATGGTGGAGACCACTATAGCCCCTCCATGCATCGTTAAGTATAATTAGAAAACTAGACATGGAATTGGTCAAGGCCCTTTCCCAATTTGATATGTGATTTTGGCCAAGGCCTTAATTATTTTATGATGTCTTGGATGAGGCCTTGACAAAATGTTTTAGAATGCCCAACATTATACATTCCCTCATTATGAAAATAATATTGATGGTTCATGTTGTCCTTTGACTAGTAGAATACCAATGATTATACTTTATTATGGCATTATATACACATCTCATATTCCTCCATAAAATTATTCATGTTTATTATTGGTAAATTCATGTGGTTTCAATTATCCACCATGCTTAATATTTACATTATCATCCGTTGTATTTTCTTACCCTTACTAAGAAATTGAGCTCATCCCTTTCTTATGTTTCATTTTCCTGGGATATGAAGAAGTTATTTATGAGTCACTTTTAGGCACAATCTTGGAGGCTTGGATGAATCTAATGAAATATAAAGTCATGTTGTATTTCTCTCTAAGTTGTAATGTTGAACTTATGTAGGAATATTATTTATAATAACACAAAACTAATCGTTCTTTTGAGAAATGATTTCATTGTGATCATTCCAATGCTATGTAATAAATCAATGACTCTGGGTAACTAGGGTCGGGGCGTTACAGCTAATCCATGCATAAATTTCTCAATTTTTCTTTTGGGATTCATTAATTTTGGGATTAGGCATTAATTTTCAAAATGTTGTGATCTAATGTAGTGTATTCTAAAGTTTAGAAATGGTTACTGGTGGAAGGGATGTAAATTGTATCAATTCACACACCCAATGTTGGTATTTCTGACATGAGAAAGGTAATGAAGCTTGGGCTAGCACTACAACTGGATCAATTCAAATTATAACCATATTATGGATGAAAATCAAGTTTATGAGAGAAAATTGGTCCCTTATGGAATGGCCTATAGATCCACCACATGGTGTAATAATTTAATATCTTTTTATACCTAATAGACCAATATCATTTATAGGGACAATAAATCACTTGGTAGCTAAGGAAATAATAAATTCATTGTAGAATATATTTCTCCCTTTGTAAGGAGATGAAAGGGATAAATTTGTCATGTAATTTTATTATCTCTTAAGAGATCCAGATCAATGATGGTCATTGATTCAAAATACTTTGTATGCAAAATAAATAGAAAATATTGAATAGTAGAATTTTAGGTAATATTCTTGGAAAATTATTTTCCTCCTGAATAATGAGAAAATACAGTGAGAAAATTCTTATTAATAATAATAAATGATGAAGAAAATGTTCCTATGTATGAATTTAACATTACAAGTTTCGTAATGCATGCTATAAACTATGTACAAAACAAAAAGATTAAGATTATCCATTTATTTGAAAGGTATTATCAAATACATAAATGGATATTAGTCATTCAAACATTCTCATTATACGAGGACATAATATCATGTTCAATCGAGATAGAGAAATAATTTGCCATGTATTTTTATTTTTAAGAGTAGAAGAGAATAGAAGATAAAAATATCTATAAAGGGAATAAAGGAATGAAGGTTTTTCCACTATGTGATAATTTTATAAGCAAACAATCTGGTTCTTGTTTGAAGGGAATGTGATATTTTGAAATAAGTGGGGAGAAAATACACCATGATTATTATTGGAAGGGAAAAAAATCATCCAATTTTTATTGCTTCAACTGTAAGTATATGGGGAACTACACAAACAAATTCCCCATATGTAATGGAATGTACCATATAAGAAACTATCATATCAAGGTCATGTGTTTTTTACTAATACATACAAGGTAGAATTATTAAATTTCATATGTATTTGGATTATAGATTTATTTTGTAGAAATATTTTGTTAATGATAGAATTTTTATAATAATAATTAAATGTTTAATTATTGTTCTATAATAGTGTTCTTTTATAGATATGGAAGCCTATTTTGAATGGTACGAAGAAATGTGATTTAGTGAAAAGTTAATCATTTTCTAAAACACTTGATTGAGGGAAGATAACCCTTAATATTTTCTCAATATTGAGATAATAACGGTATATACATGTTTATGGGATAATATTTTTTTCCATGAATTTTTTTTTGTGATCTTATGGTTTATGTTACATTTACTAGAGTTTATTACATCTTTGGACTTATAGAATATTTTCACCAACATGATAGTTTATTTTTAGAATAAATTATATTCTAATTAATGTTTTATAGTGATAAATAAATTCACACACTCAGAATGAGTCATTAATATCCACTTTATACTATATGGGGAATATAATGTCGATTTAGTGACCTTCCTTTTAAATTTTTTGACATTCAATTTTCCCAGGCATATTTTGGATGAGTTTTTTCCTTAGTTATTTATGAAATAGATTATATTGAACATAGGGAGTTACTAATATGGTATTTGAAATTAATCTATTATTGGATAACTTCTACTAATGATTTTGGTCTTAGAAGATATCTGGAGGCAAGAGTAATTACATATAATTCGTTTATGACTATTATGATACATTACATGTAATTTTTAGTACATAAAGCTTAAATATTCATGTTGGATATAAATTTATTTGAGTATTATATCACCTGGAAGTTGATTTATGTCAAAAAATGATGATATTATACATTTCAAATTAGTGTATTTGATCATTTACATAGTCTAGATGGTAAATTATTTCCTCAATACTAGGTTAGTGATAATTAAAAATTGCAAATATAGAATCTTATTTTCTAATGAACCAATGATCCTTTCACTCATTAATGATTTATGGATTTATAGTATTTAATGTTTTTATAATATTCTCTTCCTTGTGATAGATTCATTCTATTACTCTCCAAAATTAATTATTCTTTTCTTCCATGTCTATATTTTCACTTCTCACAATTTTTTTCAAACTTGGAAACCTTGAAAGTGTAATTCCAGATGGCCTTTTTTACTACATTTTCTCTCTCATCCATGGGATGTTTTATTAACCCTTCATACAATGTGGGTTTCCAATAATGGTATTTTAAAAAGTGTACCCTTTGATTATCACGATCAATATTAAATTGCAGGTATGTGATTTATTTAATGGTGGAGAATGTAACATCCCATGATTTTAAAATAGAAATGTCCTGTTTGATATAATATATGACATGAAACACCATTATTAAAATATAATGTATTACTTTGAGACGTTATGATATTTTTTTTAAAATAATCTTTCACTCTTCAATATCTTGTGATGCCTATATTTATAGCCTTAAACAAAACATGACATTCTATTAAAATATCATTATTTAGTCATGATATTTATTACATAGACATTACATTTGTGGATATAAATAAGAGTTAATAAATTATTGAAACTATATGGTTTAAATTTTTTATAAAATAAGTGAAATGGATATATATTTATTATAAATAAAATAACAATTATTTAAATGAAAATGTAATCTTTTCCAAAATATAGAATTTTTCTAAATGGTGGTTTTGTTTAACTTTATGCACAGAATTTGAGATTTATTTTTATGATATTTGAAATGTTAATATTATAAAATTAATATTTTTGAAAATTATAATGTCAAAATTATATTCGAGTGATTTTTGATAATAATCTGATAATATTAAATTTTTTATGAATAATGAAAAATATCATGTTTTACTGAAACTTTTCATTTTGATTAAATATTGAACTGATACCATTGATTTAATTTTTTTAAAAGAAAAAATAAATTAAATTATTTAATAATGAAAAAACTAGTGATAGGGAATCCAATTTATTATTGAATTTGGATATCAAAACATTATATACATATGAGAATTTTTACTTTGGAAAATCACTTTTTCTTCCCTTATCAATAAATATTATTAAAATAAATATTTATTTTCTATGATTTTAATTTTATATAATAGAGTAAATATTTTTAATAATCATGATTAATATTATTTAATAGGTTTAACTTAATTTTTTTCCATAATAATTAGTAAAATCACTAACAATTGCTTAACTCAGTTACGTTTAAAACGAGGTTATGTGAGTTACACACAGTAATGCTAAAATTAATTTTCCACACAAATGGAATTTTTTAACTAAATTGGATGTAATATTTATAATTATTGGTTCCATGTAATCTAATAAGGATCATTATATTTTTTTCTTAATTGGTAAATTATCAATGTTAAAAAACTAATTACCGTAGTGAAAACTTAATGGGTAAAAGTGAGTAAACATAAAGGATAAGGAATAAAATGTTTTAGATAGGTGATAATTTATTTTTTTTATGTATGTATAAACCATAAAATCTATAAAATCCCTTTTTTATCAATTTTTTGAACTTTACATGTTTTTGGCTTCCCATTAATGAATATTATAGTTTATTTACAAAAATTATACTCCTCAATTGTAAAAGGTCACTCACTCCCCTTACTTTTTTACACCTCTAAGGTTATTTGGATTGAAACTAACTAACTTAAACCCTACAAAAAACAATTTTTTACATAATATAGATTATTTTTTTCTCCAAATACCTACCCTAGTTTCCTTATGATGAAATCCCAATGAGGTTTCTCTAAGAGTAGGTAATTTTCTTCACTAAGAACATTCTTTTTATTTCATCTTTTACAAACATAAAATATGAATTGACACTTAAAATATAATACATAAATTATATCCCATATACTTATATATAATTATATTTTTGTTATAATTTTATCCACTTTCACTTCTATCGAATTATAAATGATGTCGCCAATCATGTGTATGGAGAACTGCCACTTGTTGAACTGATGTGACCCATTTTATTTTAATACTTATCAAAGATGGATATAACGATGGATTTAATGTGAATATTTAATTTTTATAATATAATTATAATTTTTATGTTTAAATATTAGTTGTAACTTCTAAATCTTTATTCAATTAGTAATAAAATACCTTCACTATTGTTGACAGCAAATTACCACCATGAGAAATGAAGTGATTTGTTTTTTACATAAGCTTCATGTGGAAGGTACTAAGGATAAATTAAATGAATATATTTGATATATATAGAATTATATAAATTTTTTAATATTAATATATCATGCAGTTCCTTACAATTTAACACTTTAGGTGAATGATATCATCACTCGTGAATACGTACGACCAATCATCTATATGATGTGAGGTGATTCATTTCTTATATCAAATTTTCAAGATTGTTTATGAGGTTTCATATGAGTAAAAATAATCTTCATAAAATAATTATAATTATGGATATTGTTGAACTATATCTTAAATAAAATAACACTAAATTCCATTACAAAAAAGCGTTAGAAAATAGGGCAATTACCACCTAAAATAATAAAAATAATGAAATATTATTAACAAATATTTGGTAAAATATTATAAGAAGATCATATATGGTATGATATATATTGTTATTTTTATATATTATATTTATAATTAATCAATATTTATTATAAATGAGGTTCATATGCCTATGAAGGGATTCAAACCTATTATAAGGGTTTCTAGTCGCAATTTTACTTTTATAAGACATATGCCACATTCAAAAATTATTTCATTATGTGTTGTATACAGTTACACATTTGATATTTTATATCATGGATATATTTCAATTAATGGTATATAATATAAAATTTTATGTAATTTATTTTATAGGGCATATAACTAAAATGATACCAATGTGGTATGGTTTTTTCTCATAATCTCATCATTATACAAGACAATTTTTGTTTAAGTCTCTCTTGGGAGAATTAATTGATATTTCTATATTAGAATCATTATATTTTCTCTTATTATGATTACTCATTATATTCTTAATGTAATAGTACCATTTTTTCTCTCTTTTTTACTAAAAATTATTGAAATATTGTTTTTAATAAAATCCATCCCTATTTCTCTATTTGGTTGAAAATCCTTTTTTATCATCTAAATCCATGTTTTATAAAAAATAAAAAATCTTTTTAAAATTATAAAAATTATTTATTATGTAATTTTTTAACCATTTTTTACTTTCTAAAATAGTTTATCAAATGGAATATTCTATTTTTTCTGAATTAGACTTATTATCCTTTCTATAAATCTGTGAAAGGAATGTTTTTATAGCATTTATGACATGAATAGAATTTATAGTCATCATACCCTATCATTGTATTTTCCTTAAAAAATTTGTTGTTAATGAAAATTATTGTCAATATATTTAATGAAATTTTAATTTTAAAAACATTTTCACAGTGAAAATGTTATTTTTAAAAAGAATGTTTTTAAGGTCATTTTTATAGAATTTATTTTCATCAATCACTTTAACCATTTTATTATAGTTGTGATCCACTAGGGATAGGATTTATTGATATAATAAAAATTATATATCTATATAGTTTTTCATAAATTGGAGTGGTGATGTATAATTTCATTATAGTTCACCATACTACATTGGCTGATTTATGATTATGTTCATTGATTTTGAAAAATATTAAAATTTCATATCTTAGTTTTTCAATGTAATTTTTTTTGTTTATTATATTTCTCCCCTTTCATATAGGTAATGAATTGGAATTATTATCTGTTGGGATGAGATCGTAATTATAAGGACCCTAGATTCATTGGTGGGTCTAATGAGAAAAATTAGTTAGCCAAATGAAAAGGGTTTTCTCCATTGTTTTAAAAAACATTTTGAAAAGTCTCCATATTATGTTTATGGTTCCCAAAATTATAAATAATCTCATTAAGAGATCATTTATTTATGCCAATGATATTATTTTATTTTTTAGAATATCCATGGATATGTATTAGTATTATTTTATTATTTATATGGATATATTTTATCATCATTTATTCTCACCATATTACGATCATGTTGTTTCTTAAATGGAATCTATTTTAGTTATTTACCTTTATATATTTATTATTATTATTTATTAATGATATCTTATATTATATGTATACCCCTAATTAGAATCTAAGCTCATCCCTTTATTATTGTATGTTTTCTCTCCGATACAAGATAGTTTTTTGTGATTGATATGCATGAATATGCTAAGGGGAATAAAAAAATTATAAAAGAAAATATATAGTGTTTTTTTTGTTTGTAAAATTTAATGTGAATTTCATGTATGTATCTAGTTTACCAATACTACTAAAATATTCAATTAATTGGGATTTTATTGGTTATATCTACTGAAAATGTAACAAACTAACTACTAGATTTGGGATAATTGTGTTGGGGCATTTACACATTAAAAATATTTGATTCATATTAAAGAATATTTTTGAAAACACTTTAATTAACATAGATATTGATGTAAAAATTAATAAACTAATGTGGAAATACAGTGGTTTCTTCTTAAAACAGTTTCACAGTAATTTTAAGACCCAGAGATATATAAAAGTTAATGTAACTTTAAAATTATAGTAATTATCAGAGGATAATAAAATACATAGTGTTTAAAAGAACTTATCATAAAATTATTTCAATAAGAATTTGAACAAAAAAATATTTAATGAAAATTTATTTTTTTAATAAATACATACTACTTTGGTTACATTAAAATAACAAAATCCTAAAATAAAAAATTAGAATATTTTTTTTAATATGATGAAAAAATATGGGTTCATGATATAAAATTTAAACGGTTCTGTATATGCATAATGTAAAATAAATTAGGTGCATATTGTAAAAATTGGCTCGTTGAAGTTGAAATGGGATGAAATTTCCCTGACCTCAAACCCAAATTTATTTTATGAATTCTTAATCCCATTTATAATAAATTTATATTTTTATATAAATATATAATAAAACCATATTTATAGTTATAAAATATTATATTTTTAAATTATAATATTCTTTCACATGTTTATTTATTTTTAAATATTAACATCAACACCATGAGTGTTAATTGTCCCATTTTTCAAACACGTTTTTGTTTTATAGTTCTTTTACGTTAATATTTCTTGTTATTTAATCATATAATTATTATTAATAATGAATTAAATTTTATATTAATACATTAAATAAAATTTTAATATCATTCATGAAAAGTGGATATGAGAATCAAATCTCATCAACCTTATCATTTTCCAATGTATGGAAGGTTAAGAAGGTAGATTATATATTATATTTATATAATCACAATTGTTTCATAAATATCATATATATTCATTATTTCCATTTTTATAAACATCCACCTAATGTGGTGATTAAAAATAAAATATAAATCTATGTGGAGACAGTGGGTCGTTCTTACGTGTGAGCAATGTCTTCAGTTTCCATAAGATGAAAATGAGGTGAATAAGGGTTGTACACCAATCATTATAACATTTTAGTGAGTTTTATATAAATATTTCATAATTTGAACAATTTTATAGAATATTTTACGAAGTTATAATAAGAAATTAAATTAAAACACTTGGTTAGGAGTTATACATATTCTTCATAAAATCACCTTAGGCTTTCACTGTAAGCCCTACAGGATTGTCCTTTAATGATACCAAAGAATCCATGTAATGGGTTGTAATGTTTGGAATGTATTTATGCAGGTATTAGTAAAAATACATGGACCATTATGTATGAGGAAGGGAGAATTGGTGGTATCCTTATATAAGAGAGGATAGGGACACCATTTGAATTACTTCACGTATTAAATTAATATAAGTAAATTTTCATGGTCAAAAAACATAAAATTGATATATCTAAAATATACCATGATTTAAGTTCAATTAATCTAATAAAATAATATTTATACAATATTAGGTTATCTTTTAAATCATACCTATTATTTTAAACACCCCCATTATCCCCTTTTATGATTATCATGATATTAGTGTTTTTTAATATTTAGGGATCTAAAAATATACTATAAAAAACATGACATGTTAGTGTATAATGTGTATTATTCTCAACCATATCTGATTTACATGGAAAATGATATGTGAAAACTAGTATTTTAAAATATGAAAACAATATTTGATAGTATAAAGTACATGAAATAATGAGTTTATTTTGAATTACCCACAACACAATGTTTATCTTGTGTTAAACACAACCCTGCGATTTTTATGATTGATAGCGCATTCAACATAAGACAACAAAATTAAATGATTCATGATACATATTAACATTATATCCTAGACATTGTAATAGAGAGTATGAAGAATACTAACTAAATTATGAAAATATTGATTAAACATTTATATGAATTGTTTAATGATCATTTAATTAGAAATAAAAAATAAACTCTTTTGAAAATAAATTGAACTCTTTTTCTCAAAATCTATTGTAATTTGAAAAAGAATATTATAGACCAATAAACTTGAAAAGTTTATATTTTTGGTTTATATTAATGAAATTTAAATATAATATATTCTATATAATGGTGAAAATGCATCTTTCGTGTTTTATATACATGATATAAAAATAAATCAAATTTTAATATATAAACATTATGTTTTAAGAAAAGTAAATTTATCACATTTTTATGGAACAGATATTTATAAAATAATTTCTAAATCTTTAATATAATATGTTTCAAAAAATATACTTTGTTTCTGGAATCAGAATTTAAAAATTTACATGTGGTGAAATATTCGTATTTTTTTAGAAAATATTTATTTTTCAGTGAATAATGAAAATGTGAATTTTTTTTTAAAAGGAATATTTCCTTTTCAAATTATTAAATCATTTAAAATTGAAAATTTTATTTGAATATATCATTAATTAAATTAGGTTATATTTGATCCACTTAATTAGTCTTAATAATCTTTATATTGGTTTTTAGTATAAGATTGTTTTTGGTTTGAAAAACTTGTATTGCTATAAATGCATTAAAATAAAAAATCTTTCTCCAGTTAAATTAATTAAAACAATACCTCATAGTTAATATTTTAAATGAAATATATTGATAATATATCATTAAATTTTAATTTATTTTCATAAAAGGATTATTGTTAGTCATAGAGTTAATATAGAATCATCTTTTTCTAAAATTATAACCTCCTTAAAAATGCACTATCTTCTCGTGTATCAAGGATTGGTATTATGTTGAATATTTACACATATATGAATTTAATTTCAAAAAAATAAAGTCCATATTTGGAATAGGAAAAATTTATAATGTATAATAATGGAAACTTAATTTTCCTAACATAATTATTAGTGGGAACAGTTAAAATAATTATATCGATTAGGGTAAAAATGAGTTTACATAATGGTTAAATATAAAACATAATCTATAAAAGTTGCCCAATTTTTTATCAAAACACATAATATGGCTATATTTCTACATTATCAATTCTATTTCTTGGGTTTTTTCATTATTTTGGCCTATTCAAATGAAGAAAACAAGGAAAGAATTCACTCTTAAAAAAATTTACAAGTGTCCCACTCACCTCACTTATAAAAGGAAACAACCTATCCTCTCGTATCCATAACATAAAGCCTATTGGGTTCCTATATTACTTGCCAAAATAACTTAAAAAATATATATCGTCATCAAAGAAGCTTTATTATCGGATTAAAGCTGACCATACAAGGATTATGGTGCAAATCAAAATGATTTACCTAGAGAAGACATTGCATTCATCAATAAATTTTTTGTTTAATTTATTTATACACATTTTAAATTATTATTATACAATACTAATATAATAAACCCATTATATTCCTTCTATTTATGAATTATTATTCTTATAATACCACCTAAAAAACAAACAATTTCATCAAGTGGGTTTCGAAAATCATCATTCGTGCTTATGGTGGATTATCGCTTCTCAAAATGTGGTCATTCAATTTTCGATCACCACCTCTATGCCCGAAAGACCCTAAATAATTTTTTTATTGATTTTTGATAACCCCCCTTTAATGTGATGCAGGGTAATCCTTACAAGGCTCATAGGATCAGAGATTACATGACCTATAGGTCTTAGGAAATATATAGACTATACATGGAACTCCTCCCAGCTTTTTCATTGTGATATCAGCTCTCCACCTTCACATGGAAATTTTCTAGGCTTCCCGTGAAAGAATAGGCCATTCCTGATAGAAATTACATACCCTCTATTTCTAATAGATCCTCTTAGATTTCACTCTGGTGAATGCGCCTCCTCTAAATCACCATCTAGAGGATGATCCTTGTAGAGTCTGTTTGATCATTAAAGAACCATTTCAGGTGGTCTGAAGGCCTCGATGTGGCCTAAAGGCCTTTAGGTGGCCCGAAATCCATATTGGACTGAAGGCCTTGGAGGGCCCAAAGTCCTTAATGGACCTAAAGCCCTCCATAAACACCTATCATAGATAGAAATGATTGTGGTTATAATGTTTATTTATGGTATTTATAACAAATGTATTACTTTTTAGTCACTATTTCATATATACCATTTTATGTTTCATTTCACAAGGGATATGATAACGTCACCCTTGTGTACGGTGGACTACCTCCTCATGAAGTGATATGATTATTTTTTAACTAACACATTACATAGAAGTTGTTAACGATATATATAACAAATATATTTTATATAAATGAAATATTTATGATATTTATGACTTACTTATAATTATTTAAATATAATATAACATTTCCTTTTTACATTTTCACGCACTGAAAAAACTAACGTCGTTCATGGATGTGTGGACTACCACCTCTTCAAAGAGGTGTGAATAATTTTTTCACAAAAAAATAAGAAAAATTATATATATTTATAAATAATTAAATAATATAATATTTATTATATTATTATAAATCCTAAAATATAAAATATTACTTCATGTTTTTTCATAATGATCATTGAAAGATGGAAATGTTACACTTACAAACGTAAGGCCTACTGTCTCTACGATCTTAACGTTAGTTCATTTTTCATAACCATCTTTCATGATTGGATTAAAAATTATAATTCATGTCTAAATATTATAATTTTTCACAATTAATATTTTTGATATTCTTAAATAATCACCTCTTTAACAATATTCAACCTAAGAAAAACATTTTTAACACATAAGCTGAATATGGTCAAAACATCTGATGTAAACCTAATTGAATAGGTAATGGTATATCATATGATTATAATTGAAAAAAACTAATAATAAATTAGAAAATGGATATTAATCTTGTAAATAATTATCATATGTTTATTTTCTGGAATATAAAGAATATTTGCCTCAAGTTAATAGTTTTTCTCATCTCACTTTTATTTCTATCAGATATATGCCATATTCACCAATTATTTTTTCTATATGGTGTTTTTACATCCAATGATTGTATTTTTTATTATTATACTCAAATTAATTTGGATATAAATATCCATTTAATTATATCTCTTCCATCAGTTTTACAGTTTCAATGTAACCAAACTGGTAATGGATTTTGGTCACAATTTTCCTTTTTTGAGACTGATGTCATATTATGCCCCAATATTCTTTTATGAGGTGAATATACATCCAAATTGGATGTTAGTATAAATAATTTTTATATTATAATCCTATTTTATTTTTTATTTAATGAAATAATTTCACGGGGTTACGATTTAATGAAACCAAAATTGAAATACTTCTATTTTACAATCTTATACTTTTTTCTGAATTTTTTATGATTGTGCTTCAAATTATGAGATATTATGACCCATATATAAAGAATATCATGTATTTTCTTCTCATATGGTCATTAATGTTATTTAATTGTATTATTATATTTTTTGTATAGTCATTGGTACTTAAAATGATTTATATTTTTTAAATGAAATATGATTTTTTCTCACTTTCGTTGGAAATATTTTTTCCTCCAAAAACATATTTCCTACAAATAGTATTAAAAAATTGTTTCAAACTTTTAAATACAATTTATTATAGAATTTTTTAGACAGTTTCTCTTTTTAAAATTTTTTTAATGGAATTATTTTGTCTCTTTCTAAATAAAGATATTTTTATCCTTTTACCATTAAAAAGTAATGTTTTTTATAGCATGTAATGAATTACCTGCAAACATGACGATCATTTCATTAAAGCTTCCATTTCAAGTTTACAAGTTTATTTTTTAAAAAATATATTTATTAATATTTTGGTAATTTTATTGTTTTTGGATTTTTTTTCAGGGAAGAGAAATTTAAATTTTTTATGTTTTAAAAATTTATTTTCAAAATGATAAAGATATTTTACTCAAAAAATTTTAATGAATTATTAATGGTATTTCTAGTCATCAACATTAACAACTATTTCTCTTACTGGTTATATATTAGGGATATTTTGTAATCAAAACATCCCCATCCATTATCTATATGGATTAGTATTGTCTCAAATATATTGTTATTAAACCAATTTCTTTTCTACAGTTTAATCATGTTTTAAAGAGATTATTATGAGAACCCAGTTATTTTCAATGTGTTATTAATGTATCGAAGACATTGACATAAAACTCATTTATTTCACATGGGTTATTCATGTTATAAAAATAATAAAAATTGGTTCTATTAGTATTATACTAAAATCACTATATACATTATTCATGTTGTGGTTCATATAAATTTCATATGATGGGAAATCCTAGATAAAATCCGTTGAACCCATTACAACTTATATAATGGGGAAACTCAGATTGCACTCAGTGAGACTATTATAGATTTAACAATGGGTTAAACTAGATTATACACAATTTCATTGTTTAATGTACCTTTCAATGAGAGGTAAACAATAATTAGTTTCTTAAGGGTTTCTCCTATAGATTTAACTAGGCTATAATTATTTCAAACACGAGTTTAACAAGAGTTGTGAAGAAAAAAATTCCAAGTTACAAAAAAAATTATTATGATGGATATGGATTATATTATTTTTTACGATCTAAATTGATATGACATGACTCGTGATTATTGATTTTGAGGACGCATTCATTTTATATGTTATCATGTATTATGATCTAGGTATTTATGGGTTTTGAAATTATTATGATATATACATTAACTTTGATTTTTTCATCATACCCTTGTGATATTCTAATGAATATTGATGACATTCAATTGTTATTTCATATTTGACCCTTAATAAATGTTTAAGCTATACCTTCTTATGTTTCAACTTCCCAAGGTTATAAAGAACTAGGTTAAATAAATTATTTCTAGAAGGGATTGAATATAGATGATTTTTGTGACATAATGTGAAATAAAAAATGTTAGTAATAATGGTATATGATGTTAACAATTAAAAAGTAGTTGTTCCAGAATCCGAGTTGATATGAGTTCATTGTAATTATTTTAAAATGTAATCTTAAAATTACCATTTTTATATAAGTGATACAATGTTTCTTTTTTTAGGTTTTTAGTTTAGTTTGTCTAAAATCGGTTTACCATCATTGGTATCAAAGAAGAAAAAATAATTTTTTTAGTATCGTATTTGGGAATGTAGGTTCTAGGATGTTATAGATAATATTATTAACATTTTTAAATGATTTAATATAATATTATTTAAAATAAGATACCATTAAAGTCATTTTTGGACTATTCTCATAGTTAAATTTAGAAAAATATCAGTTCTTTTGTGTAGCTAGATTATAAACATTTAACACAAAAATAAAACACTACATATTTATAAAACAATTCACGGAAAACTCTAATGCACCCAAAATATATTACTTTTTATTTTTTAAAATAATTTACATAATTTTTCTATAACATGAAGTAACATTATATCAATGTTGTGTAGAAATTTAATGTAATTATTGTGTCCGTAAAAATTAAAAAAATTAATAAAAAATCTTATTAAAATTAACCATTTAGAACCATTCAATACTTTTTTTATCCTTATGAAAGATTATTATATATATTAAAATAAAAATGTGATAATTTGGAAGTATTCGTTACTTATTTTTTTATAATGTTACTTGCAAAAGAAAAATAAAACCAAAATTACATATTTATTAATATATAAAGGGGTTAGTAGAACTCCACAAGTAAATAAAAATATAATCATGTGTTAGGGTCATTTTCAATCTATTAGTCTAGTTAACCATATTTTAACCTTAATATGGTGATAAACTTTACCAAAAATACTATTCATTATAAAAAAATAAGGTTGAACTATTTAACAAATTTCTAAATGGTTCTTAAAAATATAGAATACATTTTTTTTTCAAATTTCAATATTATAAGAGAAATATATTAATTTTTAAATATACACACAAAACATGATAAAAGCGATTTTCTAGAAAAATGAATTAAAATTATAATATAGTTTTTATATCAAAATTAAGAATAATGTTTATTTAAATAACATTATTTGGGTTATTTTCAATAAAAATTAATTAATTAAATTTCAAAACATCTTCAAAATAAAATGTTTCAATTTAAATACTTTAATAGGAAATGATTCATTTTGTAAAATCCATATTTTCACTATTCACAAAAAAAAAGTTTTTACAAAAAGCACAAAATTACAATATAAGATAATTTTGAAATTAAGATTAAAAAATTAATTTTTTTTATCCAATAAAATTTTATATAGTGGTAAAAATAAATTATAATTTTCACTCACAAAAATCAATAAATCCAGTTTCTTATGAAAACATATTTTGGAAGCATAAAATGTATTTTTTGAAAATTCATTGTTGTTTTGTAAAAATTTAACGAATAAATTTTAATTGATTAGGTAATATATTAATATATTTTATAATTCAGTTACTACTATTAATTTCATAAAATTCAATGATTAGGTTATAATGGTCATGTTTAAATAATAGCATTTCACAGTTTATTTATGCTCGGTGTTGCGTGTGTTGTAAACAATCGAACATAATGTTTTTTTAAAAGAGAATAACAACTCAAATATTGAGATATTACATTATCCCCTCCATATAGACATTATTTCATCAAAATTATGTTTTTTTAAAATGAATATAACATTATAATAAAGGTAGATATAGATTTTATCATGAACATTAATTTCCTATATTATAAATTGGATACCAATTTTACATTAATCATTATATGGATAATAATTAAAAATGATTTTCTGGAAACATACCTTTGTATATGAAAGTTACATTCCATATAATACTTAATATATTTATTTCTAGTTTTATTTTATTTTATAAATACCTTTACCTTTGGGATAAAAAATATTATAAAATATACTTCTATGATATCATCCCATTATTTGAGAATAACTTTATCATTAAATATATATCATCCTGATCATCATTAATATTCTATTCCTAAAAACTAAAAATAAACTTTTAATTGACTATAAGATCTATAAAAAAATGAAATATTATTCATCTTGTTTAAAAATTAAATGGATTTCACATGCTAAAATAATCACTAATATGAATAAACCTTCATTCATAAAAAAATAATACATTAATCTTCAAAGCCTAAAAATAACACTCAAAGTTAATATTTAATTGTCTTAAATGTCACTAACCATAATACTCTTCAAAAATATTCCTAACCATGATGAAAAACCCAAAATCAAAAATATTTTATCACATGTTCTTTCGAGATAGATTTAAAATTTGTCTCTAAAAACATTAGCCACTAATAAAAACTACCAAAAATTTATTTGTCCTACCAAATAATCTCTAAAAAGGGATAATATTTATCAATAATAACATGAATCAACATAAATATATAATTAAATCACATATTATTATAAATTACAACCCAACAATTCACCATGAAATGAAATCCCATTTTATGAAAAAAATTCCATTTTCTTTAATCATACAACATTCCCAATATATTGATCTTATTCCAAAAATAACATTAATCATTCAGTTACAAAATCCCTTTTTAATCCCATGTTTATCTATATAATAAAATATATATTCTCAAAATATAGTAACACTTTTATCTTAATTTAACAAATTAATATCAATGATCATGTTAAACCTAAACGTTATTAACACCTTTAAACTTATATTTAAAAGATATAAAATCTTACATCCAAAATAAATTTTTATTAAAATACATACTAAACAAACTGGTATAATTCTCATAAATGTCTCTAAAATTTCATTAATCATTCTATACTCTCATCACATAATACATAAAAATGGGGATATATTCCTTTATACTTATAGTCACCCTTGGACATATCAACCCATGGCAATTTAGGGTTATCCAATTTTACTATCGAATGTCATAGGCTTCCATGGGTTATATCATCTTATTTATCATAATGGTTCCCAATGAAATTGAAATTTAACCCATGTATATCCCCTGAGAGTGTCTAGCTAGGTGAATAGTAATATGACCACTTTTCATGAACTGGTGGTGATTGAGTAAATAACAAATATTCCCCTTTCTAAGTTGTTACACCTATGTGCAATTATATCATAGTTGCATCTAGTTTCTAGGATCCAAAATGGTATTTTGTTTCTAAAAATATCAAGCAATCTCTAATTCAATGAATCATAAAGACATTACCCTATTAATAGTCTTATCCCTAGGATCTATCATAGATTTATGTTCTCTAATCTATGTTTCCCAAAATATAGTTCCAAGTGTCCAAATGAACATTCCATGATACCGACTTCTGTGTTTTCAATTTAGAAAAATTTATTCCATATTTAGAATTAGGAAGTCCAAATTTTATAAATAGGTAAATTTTATTTTTAGACATTTTGAATAATTAGATTGGTAAATATTTTATTTACCATGGTTAAAGGGTAAATCTGGTAAATAAGGGTAAAAAAATAATATTCTAATAATAATAAATTACACTAAAACATGTCATAACCAAATTGGTTGACACATTTCCAACCATGGTCATCTTTGGGTCGATTTTGGGAACACATGGAGCCACTTGTAAGTGATAATGACACTTTATATTAATTAAGATAAAGTAAATACAAAAATGACATAGGCATATATCTTTTAGACAAACAATATTTACATAAGGTTATATATATTATCATTTCAACTATAAATATTCATTATAAATCTAAAAATATTTCTTATATAATGGTATTTTATTAATAATTTTTAGACATTTAATAAATAAATTTATTTATGACAAAATGATGATGCATTATTTTCCATATTAATGGAAAAATTAGATAATTTGTATTATAAATATTATAATAAATATAATTTGAAATTTTTGATTCCATAAACTAATTTAATTGGTTAATATGACATGTAAGAAATCATTAAATGATTTTTTTTTCGAATTAAAAATGTTATTAAGACTTTATCAAAAAACAATTATTAAATAGTGTAAAAATTGATATAAAGGTGTTTTTTTTAAAAAATATTATATTATTAATTTATAAAATATTCCTAAAAATCTGAGGATCGGCCAAAGGACTTATATTATGATAGGTATGTCATTAAATAACCCCTTTTATTTCTCTTTGTATTTTATAGTAATTTTATTAAACAAATAATATAATGATACAAAGAGACGTGGTAAATGTCAAACTAATTAACTAAGAGTTAAATCTAAAAGATAAGGATAATATAGTAACCCAAACCTGTCAAAAACCTATTGGTTGATGGGTTATAGACCCATACCAATCTAATACATTAAATAATCTAGTTTTGATCCATTATAAATCGAATATGAAATTATTCTAAAAAAATACATTAAGATTTTCCTAAAGAGCCCCTCTTCCCCTTATAAATGGACACCACTTCTAACCAATTATTCATAACTTAAAAGACTTTTGGATTTGCCAAAACCTACCCAAATATCCTATCAATATCCATACCTTCAACCTAGAGGAAATAGTTTGGTCCTAAATCCAAAATAAGGATCCCTTTTGATGAAATCAAAAGGAAGAACCTGTAGAATATGTAATGTTTTTAGCACCCTCTTTCATGTTCCTTTCTTCTTCCACTTCTTCTTTCTTTGTTATTTCCATTATAAAATTATAACTCCGGTATCTTCTATATAATTTAACATTATTATAAATATGGTATAACCATATTCAGTATTATATCCATCCTTTGAATTACATGACACGATACGTGTGTACGTACGACTTACCGTCTCCACGTTGTGGTGTAATTGTTATTAAAAAAATTATTATAGGGATGGGTATAATAATGATGTTTAATTGATGTAAATAATGAGTATAAAATGATAATGATTATTTATATATGATATAATATACAATTATATATTATTTTAATATCAAAATAATGATATTATTGTCTATGCGTACGTACGGATTACTGTGTCCACGAATGCAATGAGATTAATTCCGCATCATATCCAATCAAGAATAATTTTCATTTTATGATTAAAAATAATTTTTAAATACTTGATATCATTGTGTTTATGAATAATATACATCTCATACATAAAAAATATTACCCATATAATAAATAATATAAAGGAAAACAAATTTGTTAACACCCTAAACGACGATAATACTAAAATATTATTAACAAAATAATGTTAAAAGATCATAAATGATATCATATTAATGTATATGACTCTTCTATAATTTATTAACAAGAATTTCACCATTATACAGGAGTTTAAACTACCCTCAATAGAGGAAAAGTACATGGTAGGGGTTAATTTCACAATCTCTTTATTATCTGAGGTTGTTTTTACGTAAGTATCTACTGGGACCTCTTTATCATCCACATCCATGTTTCTTAAAAAGGTACTTCAAAACATTTTTACTATTTACCAAACAATCGGATAAATTCATTTATAACCTTATGTGTTTTGAAAGGAATCTTTCTGTAGTTTTCAAAACATGGTACTTTTTGACCTTTTCGAAAAATTTAAGGTAATAATGTTTTTCTAACTTATAAGGCGGGTGTGTTTATCTTCCGCTATTATAACATCATCAAATCTTACCTTAAAATATTATAAGAATATTTTAAAAATAAATGTTTTCTTTATAATTATGTGACACTTAAATTATTTCAAAATCGAAGGAGATATTTTTCTTAAAATGGTTTTGATTTCATCTAGGTCAATGTACATTGATGGATTTTATGTTTATTTGAAATTGATTTATTATGATACAAAACTTCCATATTGTATTAAAGGTTTTGTGATACTTTTTATTGGGGATGTGCTATTTTTATACTATTCATGGTTTATGGTTAATGTATTGAAATTTCATATGCTTGTTTTAATACGAATGTTAATGATATGTTTAAACCTTTTCATATGAGGAATGTATTGGACTTAGTAAGTGATGGGTGGAGCCTGATATAGATCCTCAATGCATTGGTAGTTCCCATGAGACAACTAGACGTATAATTTTATGAGGACCCTTCCCAATTTGATATGTAGTTTTGGCCGAGGCCTTAATTATTTTTAGATGTCTAGGCTGAGGCCTTGACAAAATGTTTCAAAATGTCCGCCATTATACATTCCCTCATTATGAAAATAATATTGATGGTTCATGTGGTCATTCGAATAGTATAATTCCAATGATTATGTTTTATTATGTCATTATGTACTCATCTCATATTCCTTCCATAAAAGTATTCATGTTTATTATTGGTAAGGCTATGTGGTTTCAATTATTCACCATGCTTAATATTTACATTATCTTCTGTTGTATTTTCTTACCCTTACTAAGCGTTTGAGCTCACCCCTTTCTTGTGTTTCATTTTCCCAGGATATGAAGACGTTAGTTATGAGTGACTTCCATGAATAATCTAGGAGGATTGGATGTATCTAATGAAATATAATTTCGTGTTGTATTTCTTTAAAAATTTTAAAGTTGAACTTATGTATGAATATTGGTTCCAATAATACTAAACTGATCGGACATTCAAGACATGATTTCCTTGTGATCATACAAATGTTATTAGGATTGGGGTGTTACAGTTGGTATCATAGGAATTTTAGTACAAATCCTGGAAACTAGATTTAGATAAACTCTAATTATAGAACATAACCCTAAGATAGACATTGAAGATTAGTATGAAGAACTTCCTAGAATTTTGGTATTGTAGAGATTTTGTGTGTTTTCTGAGAAATACATCCCTCTATGGATACGAGCAAGTAGAAGTGGCTCTAGCACAGATGTACGTAGGGGTAAAACCTAAAAACAGCACTTTGAGCTCTACTCGAACGGGAACTGGTGCACGACAACGGGCCTTGCTGTACTCTTGGTTACGACACTCACTGGGGATATGTTTAGGATAATTCTCAATTACTATACAAACCATTATGAAGGATTTATGAGTATATACTTCCTCAAAGAAATTTTTTTTATGATTATGGTTTATGTCCATAAACTGATCAATCTATGTTCGGTATTTTACAAGAATAGAATTATTCATTGCAATTCATAAACTGAACTAGTGTATTCCATTGTATAGAAATTGTGCCCAGTAGAAGTAATGTGAACTCTAGAAATACGTATGATGCAAAGAGTAAAAAGGATCATATCTTTCACGGTATTAAGCCAACATTTATAAGGGAAATTGTCTCCCATGTATTATCAACATATGAATAAATATGATCATGTGTTAAAAAGATAAGTAAATAATTCTCTGAGTCCTATGGATTTGAAGGGAATTAAGAGAAGAAAAGGTTGCAAGAGTGAAAGTTGGATGAAGGTAAGAGGGAAAAGAAGAAGTTTCCCATATGTGATAACTGTGGGAAGAAACACCCTGGAACTTGCCGGAAGGGAATGGGAGATTGTTATAAGTGTGGATAAAAAGGACACCATGTACGTGATTTCAAGGGTAAGAAAAAGGTTTCAAATGTACAATGATTTATATGCAAGGATTTGGAACACAACAAAAAATAACTTCCAAATCATTAGAGTATGCCCCAAATGATTCTATTTGGAAAATAATCAAGTTATGATACTACCACAGATGAGGAGGAATGATTAGAGTTATTATGTTGTTATTAAAGAATTATGTCATTTGAGTGTTGTATCAATGATGTACTAGTTATAAAAATTATGGAGTGTATAAGGATTGCACTGCAGTACTATTTCATTATGGACTTGAGATTGTGTGTAACCAAGAAAAGTGACTCAATAGCAGGTTAAATTTTCAGAAAATATATGGTTGACAGAAAGATAATCCATAATGTGGTTCTGATACTCATGTAGTGATTTTGGAATAATTCATGTCTGATTGGGATAAATTATATTGGATATTATTGACTAACATGAAACTGGTTAATGATTTTTATATTCCATCATTGTTTGAGTTTACAAAATTTTTGGATAGAATGAATATATCTGGTATTCTATAATGAATAAGGAAGCATGAATGTAATCAATAAGGTTTTATTGTAATTTAGGATGTTGCAGTGTTATAAAAGAATATATGATGAAGGCGTTCACCTGTTATTACGTGGAAAAAAGGATCTTCATTGTGTTTAACTTCCCTATAAAGTTTGTTCTGTGAGTTTGGATAGAAGTATTTTGGATATGTCTAGTTTGAAATTATTTTTGGATTTCCATAAAAAGAAAATCATGCAGGTCAGGTGATAACATGTCCCGTTAGACAAAGCTGCAGGAATCAAACCCACAATCATAGTGTAATAGAACTTTATTACCTACCACTAGCGTACAGAAATTCTCTGGTTGTTACAAAATAGTTTTCATCATTTAAATGGTATGTGTTTATATTTGGAACCCTATAAGATTAATATAAATAGAGTATTTTTATGTTCTATTATATTTTTGAGTGAAAGATGAGTTTGTGGTAGAAATTATTAAGAGGATGGAACTCTCCTTATCAAGTATATTTTTTTGACATCTCTTATAATATAAAGAAATTAATTCTTAAGTATTTGGTAAGGGATATTTAAACTAAAAAGGTACAATCCTAAAACCTTATGTTTTGTTGAACCGATGATATTTTAAATCATCATAGATTGATGGCTTTGAGGCCCTCAATTCTACAATTTTTTGTGACTGATTACCTCAATCACTCCAAATAAATATTTTATTTTTTCCTCCAATTATGTGTCTATAATTTACACCAATGTTCTCTTAATAAAGAACATAATTTGTAGGTGACATTTTCATTCCCCTTCTTCTCTTATTATGATTAAATTTTATAAACCCAATTTACGATGTGGGTTTTCCCACAAAGGTAATTTTTATTTTTAACCTTTTATTTTTGAATATTTTTTTTTGAAATTGCGATGAAGGAATTTATTTAAGGATAGGGGAATGTAACACCCTAATATTTCATAGTAAATTATTTCTTCAAAGTAATTCTATAACTTGCACTACATGAAACTTCGAGTTCTAAAACACCACAACCAATCAACTAGCTGTTATGAATAGAAATTCCCACTTTTTAAAATTTTATACATTTTATCATTCATAATGGAATTTATTTTTGGATTCAGAATATCAAAATAATCTTAGGGTGAACTTTTGGTACTTTTCTGATAACATTCATATTTTGATGAATAGTGAAAATCACTAAATTTTATTTCAAAAACAACTTTTTTAATCGAAATAATTAAGAGCGGTAAATTATGAATTTGATTGATTTTAAAGTATAATTAGATTATATTTTTACTTTTTAATCCAATGCTGTTCATTGATCAAAATTTCACATTTTAACTAGACATAAGGAAGTTTTAATCTTTTGATAGTTATTATTTGTTAAAAACACGCTTTTTGTTTTGACAACGGAAATTAATTTTAAATTAATTTCTGCCACTTCTGTGTTTTAAATTTAGAAAAATGGATTCCTTATTTAGAATCATGACTTCCAAATTGTGTAAATAGGTAACTTTTATTTTTAGACATTGTGAATAATTACTTCGGTAAATATTTAATTTGCCATGGATAAAGGGTAAATCCGGTAAATAGGGGTAAAAAAATAATATTATAATAATACTTAATTACCCTAAAACATGTCCTAACTCTATTGGTCGATATATGTAAGACCAGGGGAATCATTGGGTCGATTTTGGGACCCCATGGAGCCACTTGTAAGTGATAATGGCACTTCATATTAGTTAAGTTAAAGTAAATACAGAAATGATATAAACATATATCATTCAGAAAAACAATTTTTACATAGGGTTATATATGTAATCTATTAGACTATAAATATTAATTACAAAGGCAAAAATATTTCCTACATAAGGGTTATTTATTTATAATTTTTAGACATTAAATAATTATCTTTATTTATGACACAATGATGATGCAGTATTTTCATTATTAATGAAAGAATCAAATAATTGGAATTATAAATGTTATACTAAATATAATATGAATGTTTTGATAACATAAACAAATTTTATTGGTTAATATTACATGTTATTATTGATTAAATGATTTTTTTTTGAAATAATTATGTTATTAAGACTTTAAAAAAATAAATTATTAAATAGTGTCGAAATTGACATAAAGTAGTTTTTAAAACAAATATTATATTATTAATTCATATAATATTCCTAAAAATAAAAGGTTCTCCATAGATCTTATATTATGATAGGTATATAATTACTTAACATCATGAGGTTCTCTTGGTAGTTTATAGTAGGTTTAATAACTAAATAATATAAAAATACAAAGAGACATGGAAAATGTCAAACTAATTAAATAAGAGTTGAATCTAAAAGATAAGGTTAATATAGTGACCCAAACCTATCAAAAACCAATTTTATGAGTGGTTTTAGACACCTACCCACCTTAGACTATAAAAAATATAGTCTAGAGCTATTACAATCCGAATATGAATTTATTATAAAATAATACTTTAAGATTTTCCTAAAGAGACCCTCCTCCCCCTTATAAAAGGACACCACTTCCAACCAATTATTCATAACTACAAAGTCATTTGGATCAGACAACCCCTACCCAAATATCCTCTAAACATCCCTTAATTCAAACTAGAGGCCTTATTTTGATCATAAATCCAACCCAAGGATCCCTTTTGATCAAATCAAAAGGAATAACCCGAAGAAGAGGTAATGTTTTCACCACCCTCTTTCAAGTAACTTTTTTCTTCCACATCTTATTTATTTTCGATTTACATTATAAAATAATAAATATAGTATATTCTATATACTGTGATGTTATTATAAATATGGTACAACCATATTTAGTATTCTGCCCATCCTTTGAATGTCATGTCACTATATGTGCGTACGTACGACTTACCATCTCCACGTCGTGGTGTAATTGTTATTCAATACATTATTATTTGGATTGGTATAATAATGATGTGTAATTGATGTAAATAATTATTATATCATGATAATGATTTTTTATATATGATATAATATCAAATTATATATTATTTTAATATCAAAATAATGATATTATCGTTCGTGCGTACGTACAGATTACCGTCTCCGCGAACGTGATGAGATTCATCCCCCGTCGTATCCATTCAAGATTAATTTTCATTTGATCATTAAAAATAATATTTAAATACTTTATATCATTCTTGATATGAATACGATACATCCCATACATAAAAAATATGACTCACATAACAATGAATATAAAGGAAAATGATTCTGTTAACACCTGAAACGACAATAATACTAAGATATTTTTATCAAAACAATATTAATATATCATATATGATATCATATTAATGTATATGATTCTTCTATAATTTAATAACAATTATTTCACTATTATACAAGAGGTTAACCTACCCTCACCCGATGAAAATTTCAAGGTAGGGGTTAATTTCACAATCTCTTTATTATCCGAGGTTGTTTTTACATAAGTATCTACTGGGACCTCTTTATCATCCAAATCCATGTTGTTTAAAACTTTATTTCAATTTTTTTACTATTTACCATGAAATGGGTTAAATTCATTTATAACCTTATTTGTTTTTAAAGGAATCATTCAATCATTTTCCAAAAAAGGTACTTTTTTACATCTTCGATAAATTTAAGGTTAGAATGTTTTTTTAACTTATACAGCAGGTGCATTTATTTTCTGCTATTATAACATCATAAAAGATTCATATAGAAGCTTATAAAAATATTTTCAAAATAAATGGATTCATTATAATTATGTGACTCTTAAATTATTTCAAAATAGAAAGATATATTTTTGTAAAAATGGTTTTGATTTCATCGATGTCAACATCCACTGATGGATTTTAAGTTTACTTCAAATTGATTTATTATGATACAAAACATCCATATTGTATTGAAGGTTTTGTGATATGTTTGACTGTGGATGTGCTATTTTTATACCATTCATGGTTTATGCTTAATTTATTGACATTTTGATTGCAAGTTTTAATAATAATGTGTATGATATGTTTAACCATTTTCATATGAGGAATGTATTGGACTTAGTATGTGATGGGTGGAGCACACTATAGCTCCTCGATGAATCGGCAACTAGACGTGGAATTGGCCGACGCCGTTTTCCAATATGAAATGTGGTTTTGGCCGAGTCCTTAATAATTTTTAGATGTCTTGGCTGAGGCCTTGACAAAATGTTTCAGAATGTCCGGCATTATACATTCCCTGATTATGAAAATAATATTGATGGTGCATGTGGTCATTCGACTAGTAGAACACCGATGATTATATTTTATTATTATAGCATTATTTACTCAGCTCATAAACCTTCCATAAAAGTATTCATGTTTATTATTTGTAAATCCATGTGGTTTCAATTATTAATCATGTTTAATATTTATATTAACTTTCGCTGTATTTTCTTACCCTTACTGAGCGTTTGACCTCACCCCATTCTTATGTTTAATTTTACCAATATATGAAGAAGGTAGTTATGAGTGACTTGTAGGAATAATCTAGGAGTCTTGGATGTTTATAATGAAATAAAAATTCGTGTTGTATTTCTCTTCAAGTTGTATAGTTTTACTTATGTATGTATCTTATTTCCAAAAATACTAAACTGATCGGTCTTTCTAGTCATTATTTCCTTGTGATCATGCCAATGTTATATAATAAAGCATCGACTCCGGGTAACTATGGTCGGAGTGTTATAGTTGTTATCAGTGTAATTTTAGTACAAACCTTGGAAACTAGATTTAGATAAACTCTGATTAGAGCACATATCCCTAAGATAGACTTTGTAGATTAGTATAGAAGAACTTCGTGAAATTTTGGTATTGTAGATATTTTGTGAGTTTTCTGAGAAATACATCCCTGTCTGGATACGGGCAAGTAGAGGCGGCTTTGGAACAGATGTACCTAGGGGTAAAACCCAAAAATACCACATTGAGCTAGACTCAGATGGGAACGATAATGGGCCTTGCTACACTCTTGGTTACGACACTCCCGAGGTAAACACTTAGGATAATTCTCATTTTCTTTACAAACCATTATAAAGGGATTATGAGAAAATAATTCCTCAGACAATTTTTTTATGATTATAGATTATATCTATAAACTGTTCAATCTATGTTAGGTATCTTACAAGATTGTAATTATTCATTACAATTCATAAACTGACCTAGTGTATTAAATTGTTTAGAAATGGTACCCAGTAGAAGGAATGTGAACTCTAACAATACGTATGATCCAAAGAGTAAAAAGGATCGTATCTTTCATGGTATTTAGCCGTGATTTAGAAGGGAAATTGTCCCCCATGTATTCTCAACATATGAACAAATAATATCATGTGTTAAAAAGATAAGTAAAGAATTCCCTGAGTCCTATTGATTTGAAGGGATGAAAAAGAAGAAAAGGATAGAAGAGACAATGATGGATAAAGGGAAGAGAGAAAAGAAGATTTTTCCCATATGTGATAACTGTGGGAAGAAACACCCTAGAACTTGCCTGATGGGAACATGAGTTTGTTATAAGTGTGGAGAAAAAGGACACCATGTACGTGACTGCAAGGGTAAGAAAAAGGTTTCAAATGTACAATGCTTTATCTACAAGAATTTGGGACACTATGCGAAACAATGTTCAAATCATCAGAGTATGCCCCAAATGATGCTATTGGATAATAATCATGTTATGATACTACCAAAGATGAGGAGGAATGATTAGAGTTCTTGTGTTGTTTTTAAATAATTATTTCACGTGATTGTTGTATCAACGATGTACTTATTATAATAATTATGGATTATATAAGGAATGTACCGCATTACTATTTCATTAAGGACATGAGAATGTGTGGAACCAAGAAATGTGACTCAATGGCTGGTTAAATTTTTGGAAAATATATGGTTGAGAGAAAGATAAACCATAATATAGTTCTGATACTAAGTTATAGATTTTGGAATAAAACATTTTTGATTTGGATAAATTATATTGGATATTCTAGACAACATTGAAACTGGTTAATGATTTCTATATTCCATAATTGCTTGAGTTTACAATATTTTCGAATAGAAGGACTATATCCAGTATTCTATAATGAATATGGGAGCATGAATGTAATCAATAAATATTTTTGGTAATTCAGGATGTTGGAGTGATTTAAAAGAATACATGTTGAAGGAGTTCACATGTTATTACATGGAAAAAATGATCTTCTTTGTGTTTAAATTCCACATAAATTTTAGAATGTGAGTTTGGATAGAAGTATTTTGGATAGGCCTAGTTTGAGATTTTTTTTGGACTTCCATAAAAAGGACAACATGCAGTTCGGGCGATAACCCATCATGTCGGACAATGCTTCAGGAATCGAACCAACAATCATAGTGCGACATGCCTTTATTACCAACCACTAGCTTACTTGAAGTCCCTGGTTGTTACAAAATAGTTTTCATCATTAAAATTGTATATGTTTATATTTTTATCCCTATAAGATTAAGATAAATTGAGTATTTTTATGTTCTATTATATTGTAGATTGAAAGATGAGTTTGTGGTTGAAATTAGTTAAAAGATAAAACTCTCGTTGTCAAGTAATTTTTTTGTCTTCTATTATTCTGTGAAGAAATTAATTCTTAAATGTTATGTAAGGGATCTTAAAACAAAAAACGTGTTATCCTAATACATTATGTTTTGTTGAAACGATTATATTTCAAATCATCATAAATTGATTTTTTTGAGGCCCTGAATTCTACAATTGTTTGTGACTGATGACCTCAATCAATCCCTATAAATATTTACGTTTTTCCTCCAATTATGTATCTCAAATTTCATCCAATGTTCTTTTAATTGAGACCATAATTTTGTGGTGACTTTTTCATTCCCCCTTTTCTCTTATTAAGACTATATTTTATAAACCAAATTTTTGATGTGGGTTTTCCCACAAAAGTATTTTTTTATTTTTAACCATTTATTATTGAAGAACAATTTTAAATTAAGAGGATGAAATTTATTGAAGGAGTGAAAAATGTAACACCCCAAGATTTCATAGTAAACTATTTCTTCAATGTAATTCATTAACTTGCACTGCACGCAACATCGAGTTCTAAAACACCACAACCAATCAACTAGCCGTAATGAACAGTAATACCCACTTTTAAGAAATTTTTTACATTTTATCATTCAAAATGGACTTCATTTTTAAATTTGGAATATCGAAATTAGCTTAGGGTGAAATTTTGGTACTTTTCTGATAACTTTCATATTTTGATGAATAGTGAAAATTACTAAATTTTAATTAAAAACATCTTTTTTAATCGAAATAATTAATAGTTATAACTTATGAAATTGAAATATTTTAAAGTATATTTAGATTATATTTTTACCATTTAATATAATGTTGGTCATTGGACATAATTTCACATTAACCTAGACAAAAGAAAGTGTCAATCTTATGATAGTTATTATTTGTTAAAAACACGCTTTTTGTTTTGACAACTGAAATTTATTTTAAATTAATTTTTGCCACTTAAATTTTTGATTTTATAAAAATATATTCCATTTTTATAATCATGAGGTCAAAATTTTATAAATAGGTAAATTTTATTTTTAGACATTTTGAATAATTATTCCGGTAAATATTTTATTTACCATGGTTGAAAGGTAAATACGGTAAATAAGGGTAAAATAATAATATTATAATAATAATAACTTACCATAAAACGTGTCCTAACCATATTGGTTGATACATTTCAAACCACGGTCATCTTTATGTTGATTTTTGGACCTCGTGGATCCACTTGTAAGTGATAATGACACATTATATTAATTAAGTTAAAGTAAATAAAAAAATGACAAATGCATATATCTTTTAGAAAATAAATTTTTAAATTGGGATATATATGTTATATTTTTTACGATAAATATTTATTATAAAGATAAAAATTTTCCATACATAATTGTATTTTATTTATAATTTTTTACAATGAATAAATAAATTTACTTATGACACAATGATGATGCAATATTTTCATTATTAATGAACGAATAAAATAATTGTCATTATAAATGTTATAATAAATATAATTTGAATGTTTTGATGACATACATGAATTTTATTGGTTAACATGACATGTTAGGATTGATTAAATAAGACTTGTTTGAATTAATAATCTTATTAATAATTTAACAAAAATCAATTATTAAATAGTGTCAGAATTGATATAAAGTAGTTTTAAAAAAAATATTATATTATTAATTGATTTAATATTCGTAAAAATATATGGTTAGGCCAAAAGACTTATATGATGATATTAATGTCATTAATTAACCACTTTGGGTTATATTTTTAGTTTATAGTAAGTTTATTAACCAAATAATATAAAAATATAAAGAGTCCTGGTAAATGTAAAACAAATTAACTAAGAGTTAAATCTAAAAGATAAGGTAAATATTTTGAAACAAACTCGCAAAAAACCTATTGGTTGAGTGGTTTTCAATCAATACTCACATAATACTTTAAATAATTTATTTTGAATCCATTATAAACCGAATATGAATTTATTATAAAATAATACTTTTAGTTTTTCTTAAAGAGCCCCTCCTCCCCCCTATAAAAGAACACCACTTCATACCAATTATTCATACATTCAAGGCCTTTTGGTTCAGCCAAACCCTGAAAAAATATCTTCTAAATTTCCCTCACTTCAACCTTGAGGTCCCAGTTTGATCAGAAAGACAGCCTAAGGAGCCCTTTTGATCAAATCAAAAGGAAGAACCCGAAGAAGAGGTAATGTTTTCACCACCCACTTTCAAGTTCCTTTCTTCTTCCACTTCTTCTTTATTTTTTATTTCCATTATAAAATAATAACTCAAGTATCTTATATATACAATGATGTTATTTCAAATATGGTACAACCATATTCAGTATTCTATCCATTCTTTGAATGACATGTCACCATACGTGCGTACGTACGGCTAACCGTCTCCACAGCATGGTGTAATTGTTATTCAATACATTATTATTTGGAAGGGTATAATAATGATGTGTAATTGATGTGAATAATGAGTATAACATGATAATGATTATGTATATATGATATAAAATCCAATTATATATTATTTTAATATCAAAAGAATGATATTATCTTTCGTGCGTACGTACGGATTACCGTCTCCACGAAGGCGATGAGATTCACCCCCCATCGTATCCTTTCAAGACTAATTTTCATTTGATGATTAAAAATAATGTTTAAAGACTTGATATAATTCTGTATATCATTAATATATATCCCATACATAACAAATATGACTCACATAACAATTAATATAAAGGAAAATGAATCCGTTAACACCCGAAACAATGATAATACAACGATATTATTAACAAAACAATGACAAAAGATCATATATGATATCATATTAATTTATATGATTATTTTATAATTTAATAACAATTATTTTACCATTATATAGGAGGTTAACCTACCCTCAATCGAGGAAAAGTAAAAGGTAATTTTTAATTTCATATTGTCTTTATTATCCGAGGTTGTTTTTCCGTAAGTATCTACTGGGACCTCTTTGTCATCAACATCCATGTTTCATTAAAATGTATTTAAAAACATTTTTACTATTTACCAGACAATGGTTTAAATTAATTTATACCCTTATGTGTTTCTAAAGGAATATTTTTATAGTTTTCCAAACACGATACTTTTTGATCTTTCCAAAAAATTTAAGTTAAGAATGTTTTTTAACTTATACACCGGGTCTGGTTATTTTCTTCCATTATAACATCATCAAAGCGTACATTACAAGATTATAATAATATTTTCAAAATAAATGTTTTCTTTATATTTATGTGACTCTTAAATGAATTAAAATAGAAATAGATATTTCTCTAAAAAGGGTTTCGACTTCATCTATGTCAACATCCTTTAATGGATTTTATGTTTATATGAAATTGATTTATTATGATAAAATACTTCCATATTGTATTGAATGTTTTTTGATATGTTTGACTGTGGATGTGCTATATTTATACCATTCATGGTTTATGGTTAAAGTATTGAAATTTTGTATGCTAGTTTTAATACGAATGGTTATGATATGTTTAATCCTTTTTATATGAGAAATGTATTAGATTTAGCAAGTGACGATGGATCCCACTATAGCTCTTCGATGCATCGGTAGGTCTCATGAGAAAATTAGATGTGGAATTGGCCGAGGCCCTTTCCCAATTTGATATGTGGTTTTGGATGAGCCCTTAATCATTTTTTGATGTCTTGGCCGAGGCCTTGACAAAATGTTTTAGAATGTCTGGAATTATACATTCCCTCATTATTAAGATAATATTGATGGTTCATGTGGTTTTTCAAATAGTATAATACCAATGATTATGTTTTATTATGGCATTATTTACCCATCTCATATTCCTTCCATAAAAGTATTCATGATTATTATTGGTAAAATAATTTTTTTTCAATTATTCACCATTCTTAATATTTATATTATCTTCAGTTGTATTTGCTTACCCTTACTGAGTATTTGAACTCACCCCTTTTTTTTGTTTTATTTTCCCAGGATATGAAGAAGTTAGTAATGAGTGACTTTCAGTCATAATATAGGAGGCTTTTATGTTTCTAATGAAATATAAATTCATGTTGTATTTCTCTTCAAGTTGTAAAGTTGAACTTATATACGAAACTTGTTTACAATAATAGTAAATAGATCGGTCTTTTGTGACATGATTTCATTGTGATCATGCCAATGTTATGTAATAAAGGGCCGACTCTGGGTAACTAGGGTCAGGTCATTACAGATAATCCACGCATAAATTTCTCATTTTTTTTGGGATTCATTAGTTTTGGGATTTTTCATTATTTTTCATAATGTTATGATCTATTCTAGTGTATTCCGTTATTTGGAAATAGTTACTGATGGAAGGGATGGAAATTATATCAATTCACACACCCAATGTAGGTATTTCCTACATGAGAAATGTAATGAAGCTTGGTAATGGACTACAACTGGACCAATTCAAATTATAACCATATTATGGAAGAAAAACAAGTTTATGAGAAATAAATGTTCCATTATGGAATGGCCTATAGATCTACTACATGAGGTAAGATTGTAATACCTTTTTATACCTAATTAACCTCCATCATTTAGGGGGACTGTAAATCCATTGGTATCTAAGAAAATAATAAATTCATTGGAGAATATATTTCTCCCTTTGGAAGGAGATTAAAGGGATAAAGTTTTCATGTAATTTTATTTTCTCTTAGGAGATCCAGATCAATGATGGTTATTGATTCAAAATACTATGTATGCATAATAAATAGAAAATATTGAATAGAATAATTTCAGGTAATATTATTGGAAAAGTATTTTCCTCCTGAAAAATGAGAAAATATAGTGAGATAATTCTTATTAATAAGAACAATGGATGAAGAAATTTTGTCTATGTATGAATAAAACATTACATGTTTAGTAATGCATGTTATAAACCATGTACAAAACAAAAAGAATAAAATTATCCATTTATTAGAAAGGTATAATCCAATAATTATATGGATATTAGTCTTTCAAAAATTATCATTATACAAGGACATAATATCATGTTCTATCGAGATAGATGAATAATTCCCCATGTATTTTTATTTTTAAGAGAAAAAAAGAATAGAAGATAAAAATATCTATAAAGGGAAGAAGGGAATGAAGGTTTTTCCACTATTTGATAACTTTAGAAACAAAAACCCTGGTTCTTGTTTGAAGGGAATGTGATTTTTCTACATGTTTTGGACAAAAATACACCTTGTTTAGGATTGAAATAGCAAAAATAATTTTCCAATTTTTATTTCTTCAACTGTAAGTATATGGGTAACTACACAAAAAAGTGCTCCATATGTAAAAGAATATACCATAGAAGAAAATATCATATCAAGGTCATGTGTTTTCAATTAATACATACAAGGTAGAATTATTAAATTTCATATGTATTTATATTATAGAATTATTTTGTATAAATATTTTGTTAATGATATAAATTTTATAATAATAATTAAATGTTTAGTTATTGATTTGTAATAGTGTTCTTGTACGGATATGGAAGCCTATTTTGAATGGTACCAAGAAATTTGATTTAGTGAAAAGTTAATCATTTTTTAAAACACATGATTGAGGGAAGATAACCCTTAATATTTTCTCAATATTGAGATAATAACGATACAAACATGTTTAATGGATAATATTTGTTTCCATGAATTTTTTTTTCATTTTATGGTTTATGTTATAGTTACTCGAGTTTACTACATCTTTGGACTTATGTTATATTTTCAACGACATGATAGTCTTTTTTTAGAATAAATTATATTTTAATTAAGGTTTTATAGTGATCAATAAATTCACATACTCATAATGAGTCATTAATATCCACATTATACTATTTGGGGAATATAATGTCGATTTAGTGACCTTCCTTTTAAATTTTTTTACTTTCAATTTAGCCAGACATATTTTGGACAAGTTTTATGCTTAGCTATTTATGAAATGTATTATGTTGAACATGGGGAGTTACTACTGTGGTATTTGAAATTAATCTATTATTGGCTAACATCTACTAATGATTTTGTTCTTAGAAGATATCTGGTGACAAGATTAATTACTTATAATTATTTTATGGATCTTATGATATATTATAAGTAAATTTTAGTACTTCAAGCATAAATATTCATGTTGGATATTAATTTATTGGAGTATTTTATCACCTGGAATTTGATTGATGTCAAACAAAATGATGATATTATACATTTCAAATTAGTGTATATGATTATTTTCATAGTCTAGATGAAAAATTAATTCTTCAATTATAGGTTAGTGATCATTAAAGAATGAAAAAATAGAACCTTAGTTTCCGATGAACCAATAGTCCTTTCACTCATTAATGATTTATGGCTTTATGGTAGTTAATGTTTCTAGAATATTCTCATCCTTGTGATAGATTCTTTCTATTACTCTCCAAAATTATTTATTCTTTTCTTCCATGTCTATATTTTCACTTCTCACCAATGTTTTAACACGTGAAAACCTTGAAAATGTTATTCCATATGGACTTTTAACTTCATTTTCCCTCTTATCCATAGGATGTTTTATTAACCCTTCACACAATGTGGGTTTCCAATAATGGTATTTCAAAAAGTGAAACCATTGATTATAACGATCAATACTAAATTGCAAGGATGCGATTTATTTAATGGTGTAGAATGTAACATCCCTGGATTTTAAAATAAGAATATCATTTTTGATAGAATATATGACATGAAACACCATTATTAAAATATAATGTATCACTTTGAGACGTTATGATATATATTTTTAAAATAATCTTTAAATCTTCAATATCTTATGATGCCTACATTTATAAGCTTAAATGAAACATGTCATTCTATTAAAATATCATTATTTTGACATGATCTTTATTACTTAGACATTATGTTTGTGGAAATTAATAAGATTTAATAAATTATTAAAAATATATTTTTTAAACTTTTATAAAATAATTAAAATTGTTATATATTTATTATAAATAAAATGACAATCATTTCAATGAAAATGTAATCTTTTCCAAAGTATATAATTTTTTTAAATGGTGGTTTCGTTTCACTTTTTGCACATAATTTAAACTTAATATTTAACAAATTATAAAGATTTATATTATAAAATAAATATTTCTGGAGACTATCATGTCAAAATTATATTAGAGTGATTTTTGAGAATTTTTTTGATAATTTTAGTATTTTTTTGAATAATGAAAAATATCAAGTTTTACTAAAACTTGTCGTTTTGATTAAATATTAAAAGGATGACATTGATTTATTTTTTTTAAAAGAAAAAATTAATTGAATTATTTAATAATATAAAAATTAAGGATATAGAATCCAATTTCTTATTGAATTTTGATATCAAAACATTATATACTTATGAGAATTTTTACTTTTAAAAATCACCTTTTCTTCTCTTATCCAATTTTAATTTTAAAATAAAATTATAATTTCTATGATTTTATTTTTATATAATAGATTTAATATTTTTAATAATCATGATTATTATTATGTAATATGTTTAACTTAATTTTTTTCCATAATAATTAGTAAAAACATTAACAATTGATTAACACTGTTAAGGTTAAAACGAGGTTTTGTGAGTTACACACACTAATGCTAAAATTAATTTTCCACACACATGTAACTTTTTTACAAAATTGGATTTAATATTTATAACTATTCGTTCCATGTAATCTAATAAAGATCATTTTATTTTTTTATTAATTGGAAAATTATCAAGGTTAAAAAAACTAATTACTGTAGTGAAAAAATGGGTATAAGTGAGTAAAAATAAAGGATAACGAATAAATGGTTTAAAATAGGTGACAAAATATTTTTTTATGTATGTATAAACCATAAAATCCATAAAATCCATTATTTAACAATTTTTTATGAACTTTACTTGTTTTTGGTTTCCAATTAATGAATATTATAGTTTATGTACAAAAATTCTACTCCTCAATTGTAAAAGGACACTCACTCCCCTTACTTTTTTAGACCTCTAAATTTAATTGGATTGAAACTAACTTACTTAAACCCTACAGAAATTTTTTTTTTACATAATATAGATTATTGTTTTCTCCAAATACCTACCCTAGTTTCCTTAAGAAGATATCCCAATGAGGTTTCTCTAAGAGTAGGTAATTGTCTTAACTACGATCATTATTTTTATTTCTTCTTTTATAAATTTCATATATGAATTGAAACTTAAAATATAATAAAAAAATTATATCCCATATATTTATATGTTATTATATTTTTGTAATAATTTTATCCACGTTCACTTCTATCGAATGATAAATGAAATCGCACATCATGTGTATGGAGAACTGCCACTTACTAAACTGATGTGACCCATTTTCCTTCAACACTTATCATAGTTGGATATAAAGATGGATTTAATGTAACTATTTAATATTTATAATATAATTATAATTTTGAAGTTTAAATATCACTTGTACCTTATAAATCTCTATTCAGTAAGAAATAATATAACTTCACTCTTGTGGACAGCAAATTACCACTGCGAGAAATGAAGTGATTTGTTTTTTACAAAAGCTTCATATAGAAGGTATTAAGGATAAATTCAATGAATATATTTGATATATATAGTATTATATATATATTTTAATATTAATATATCATGTAGTTTTTTACAATTTAACACTTTAGGTGAATGATATTGTCACTCGTGAATACGCACGGCCTATCATCTCCATGATGTGAGGTGATTCATTTCTTATGTCAAATATTCAAGAATCGTTATGAGGTTGCATATGATTAAAAATAATATTCATAAAATTAATATAATTATGGATATTATTTAACTATATCCTATATAAAATAACCGTAAATTCCATTACAAAAAATGTGTTAGAAAATAAGTCAATTAACACCTAAAACAATGACAATTATGAAATATTATTAACAAACATGTGGTAAACTTTTATAAGAGGATCATATATGGTATGATATATATTGGTATTGTCATATATTATATTTATAATTACACAATATTTATTATAAATGTGGTTCAGATACCTATGAAGGGATTTAAACCTATTATAAGGGTTTCTAGTCTCAGTTTTACATCTACGAGACATATGCCACATTCAACACTTATTTCTTTATGTGGTGTATATAGTTACACATTTGATATTTTATATCATGGATATATTTCAATTAATGGTATATAATTTTACATTTTATTTAATTTCTTTTATAGTCTATATAACTAAAATGATACCAATGTGGTAAGGTTGTTTCTCATAATCTCATCATTATACAAGACCATTTTTGTTTAAGTCTCTCTTGGGAGAATTAATTGATATTTATATATTAAAATCATTATATTTTCTCCTATTATGATTAATCATGATATTATTTATGTAATAGTTCCATTTTTCTCTCTTTTATACTAAAAATGATTGAGATATTGTTTTTAGTAAAATCTATCCCTATTTCTCTCATTAGATGAAAATCCGTTTTTTATCTAAATCCATGTTTTATAAAAGAAATAAAAACTATTTTTTAAAATTATTATAATTATATATTATGTGATTTTTTACCCATTTTTTACTTTCTAAAATAATTTATTGAATGGAATATTCTATTTTTTTCCGAATTAGACTTTTTATCCTTTGTATAACTCTGTGAAAGGAATGTTTTTATACCATTTATGACATGAATAGAATTTCTAGTCATCACACCCTATAATTGTATTTAACTTGAAAATTTTATTTTTAATGTAAATTATTTTCAATATATTTTATGAAATTTTAGTTTTAAAAACATTTTCAATATGAAAATGTTATTTCCAGGAATAATGTTTTTAAGGTCATTTTTATAGAATTTATTTCCATCAATCACTTTAATTGTTTTATTGTATTTGTGATACACTGGGAATATTATGTATTGATATAATAAATATTATTTATCTGTATAGTTTTTCATCAATTGGAGTGGATATGTATAATTTCATTACAGTTCACCATATTACATTGGCTGATTTATGATTATGTTCATTGATTTTGAAAAATATTAAAATTTCATATGTTAGTTTATCAATATAAATGTTTTTAATATAAATATCCCATTTCATATAGGTAATGAATTGGAATTATTAAGTGGTGGGATTGGACCATAATTTTAGGGACCCTCGATTCATCGGTGGGTCTCATGAGAAAAATTAGTTGGCCAAATGAAAATGGGTTTCTCCATTGTTTTAAACATCATTTTGAAAAGTATTCATAGTATGTTTATGGTTCCCAAAATTATAAATTCCCCCATTATGAGATAATTTATTTATTTCAATTTTGTTATTTGATTTTTTATAATATCCATGGATATGTTTCAATATTATTTTATTATTTATATGGATTTATATTATTTTCATTTATTCTTACCGTATTAGGAACATGTTATTTCTTAAATGGAATATGTTTTTGTTATTTACCTTTATATATTTATTGTTCTTATTTATTCATGATATCTTCAATTGAATGCATACCCCTAATGAGAATATATGCCCACCCCTTTATTATTTTATAATTTCTCTCGGATACAAGATATTTTTTTGTGATTGATATGCATGAATATTCTACGGGGAATAATATAATTTTCCAATAAAATAAATAGTGTATTCTTTGTTTTTAAAATGTAATGTGAATTTCATGTATTTATATAGTTTACCAAGACAACTAAAATATTCAATTAATTGGGATGTTATTGGTTATATCTAGCGACAATTTAGCAAACTAAAACTAGATTTTGGCTAATGGTGTTGGGGCCTTTACACATAAAAAATATTTGAATCATATTAAAGAACATTTTTGAAAACACATTAATGAACATAGTCGTTGATGTAAAAGTTAATAAACTAATGTGGAAATACTATTGTTTTTTCCTAACACAGTTTCACAGTAATTTTAAGACCCAGAGATATGAAAAAGTTAATGTTACTTAAATATTTTAGGAATTATCAAAGGATAATAAAATATATAGTGTTTAAAAGAACCTTTCATAAAATTATTTCAATAAAAATTGAACAAAAAATCTTCATTAAAAATGTGATCTTGTAATAAAGACATATTACTTTGGTTACATAAAAATGAAAAAACCCTAAAAGAAAAATTTTGAATAATTTTTTTTGAATATGATGAGAAAATATGTATTAATGATATAAAATTTAAAAGGGTCTGTATATGAATCTTATAAAATAAATTAGGTGCATAATGTAAAACTTGTCTCGTTGAAGTTGAAATGGGATGAAATTTCCCTGACCTCAAGTCCAAATGTCTTTTTTGAATTATTAACCCCATTTATAATAAATTTATATTTTTATATAAATATATAATAAAACCATATTTATAGTTATAAAATAATATATTTTTCAATTATAATATTCTATCACATGTTTATTAACTGTTCATTATTAACATCAACACCATGAGTGTTAATTATCCCATTTTTCAAACCTGTTTTTATTATAACGTTGTTTTACTTTAATATTTATTATTATTTAATCATATAATGAATATTAATAATGAATTAATTTTTATTTTAATACATTAAATAAAAATTTAGTGTCATTCATGGAAAGTGGATATAAGAATCAAATCTCATCAACCTTATCATTTTCCAACTTATGGAAGGTTAAGAAGGTAGATTATATATTATATTTATATGATCATAATTATTTCATAAATATCATATATATTCATTAATTTCATATTTATAAACAACCACCTAATGTGGTGATTAAAAATAAAATATATATCTTTGTGTAGATAGTAGGTTGTTCCTACATGTGAGCAATGTCTTCAGTTTCCATAAGATGAAAATGAGCTGAATAAGGGTTGTACATCAATCATTGTAAAATTTCAGTGTATTTGATATAAATATTTTATTATTTGAATAATTTTATAGAATATTTTTTGAAGTTATGATATAAAATAAAATTAAAACACCTGTGTAACACCCCAGGTAAATAATGAATATGAAATTTTCATATTTATACATATTTGTGAATAAAATATTAATATGACTTTAAAGGGGACGCTATACTCGATGGCGTACCCAACACGCAACAACGAGTTTCTTGGGAATCTTACGTTGCACTCTAATAATAAAATAATATTATTTCATATGGTAGTTAACATGTAGCCGTTGTATTGGCGGGAATGGATAGAAATAACTAAAATATGATTATATATTTTTTTTAAATGTTTTTAAATTTATCCAATAAAAGCTAAAGGCTTAAAATACGGAAAGAATACAATTTTAGGCGTATATGCCCTAGTTTTCACTAAAGGATCACTTATCGCCTTTTACTGGAGAACTGTCATTAAATATAGTTTTTTTCACTCTTAAACATTCTTTTGGACCAAATAAATTTCTTATTAAGAATCAGGACATCAAATTTTACTTTGTGTAATTTTTTGGTATTTTTCCGATAAAGTTCATTTTTAATGAATAGTGTAAAATGTTGTATTTTAATTCAAAACCTCTTTTTAATCGAATTTATTTTTACGATTAAATTATATTTTGAATTGGTTTTAAGGTGAAATTAGAAAATATTTTTACCATTAAATCCAATAGTGGTCGTTGGAATTAATTTCACTTTGAAATCAGACTTAAACTCGTGTCAATCTTTTGATACTTATTGTTTTATAAAAACACGCTATTTGCTCTGAAAGCGGGAATTAATTATTAAATTAATTAATGTGACTAATATGTTTTGAATTTTGTAAAACGGACTTCATTTTTGAATTCTGAATATCAAATATAGCTAGGGTGAATTTTTGGGATTTTTCTGAAAAACTTCAATTTTTGATGAATAGTGAAACCACTAAGTGGTACTTATAAAAACTGATTTTCCGTTTAAATGAAATTTTGCCATCTTTGTGATTTGATTTTTAAAAATCCGACATACATGGTTGTCATTAAGAAGTAAAATGTGGTTCAATGGGATTAAAATAATTTTTTGGTGAATAGTAACTTATTAAGTTCTTAATCGCGATTAGTGGTAATTAGTGTAGTTTAAGGTAAAAATAATGCTTTAATAAAATGAGATGAGCTTGAAACATGTCTTACCCTCATTGATTGTATCATGGCCGACCACGACAAGCCATGGGTCAACTTGGGCACCCCATGGATCCACTTTGGTTGGGAAATGACATAAATAACATTTTATTTAATGTAAAAGTAAAAATGACACAAACATGATCTGTTTTACTAAAACAATTTTTAAGTGTAGTTATACAAGTCATATTTTTGATTATAAATATTAATTGGAAAGATAAAAATATTTCCTACATCATAGTATTTGTTTTATAATTTTTAGACATTAAATAAATTAAATTATTTATGACATAATAATGATGCTGCGATGACATCATTATTTGACGATTTAAATAAAATGGAAAGATAATGTAAAATCTATGAACTACACATGTCCAAAACTTATTGTATGAGTGGATTTAGAAGCCTTATCACCTTATCCACGAATTATATCAATGTGGGACCTTTTGAAACCGAAACACATTTTCAAATAAAGTAATATTTCTTTACTTTCCAAAAGTGCCCCTCCTCTCCTCTTATAAAAGGCCCCCACCTCTACCTCATTTAACACACTCCTCAAGCCTTTGGCTCGGGCAAACCCTGCACATTTACTCTCTCCACATCCCTCTCCTCATATTAGAGGATTCCCTTTGGGCAGAAGCCATTCAAAGGAAGCCTTTAGGCTCAAATCAAAAGGAGTTACACTTTTAAAGGTAATTCATTCTCTCATGTTCATTTGTTTTATTTTGCTTCTCCAGCCCCTAAAATCTTTTTATATACTTCTTTTGTAACAACACCTGTATCTTCAATATACTAGGATGTTGTTATAAGATTTATTCCAGCTACACTCTCACACAACTACATCAAATGGTTAAAGAACATACGGTTTCCGTGGATGGTGAAATTCTGCCTCCCGAAACGATGATTGTTCAATACTCATTTAACACCTTCAAAGGTGGCCATTATGATGTCACTATTTTTATATATGATATATAATATGTTTATGTTTTATTTATTTTTCTGTATTTTTCATTTTTGTCTTACCTTTATGGCTTCCATTATGGGTATATGCGATATCTTCATTTAAGGAAGTGCGGACTACCGCCCCCTCAAAGTGATTTGATTCGTTAAATACCATATGTGGGATGTATAAAGGATGGAAATATGATATTATATATGATATTATACTGGAATTATAATATACCTTTATATCATTATTATTACATTCTATAAAATACGAAATAGAAATGAAAGTAGCGTTCATGCGTACGTACAGCTTACCGTCTCCATGAACGGTGCATTTCATTTCTTACCTCTAAATGATTATGTAATGTTATAAATGCATGAATGTACTGGATATATATGACATATATGATATCTACATAATGAATACAATTCTGGATATAATAAAAATTTGGCCACACGAACAACATGTAATTGTAAGAAGTCCACTTTCGACTTAAGAACCAAATATGGGAAAAACAAATATTATTAACTTAAATGATTACATAATGTTTATGACATGGTAATAAGTGGTATAAAAGTAATAATGAACTTGAAAAAGGTTCTTAAAGAATTAGAAATTAACTCAAGTTTATTATTCAGGAGATTAAAGAACGATCGAGTCAAGTCGGACCCAAGGTAAGGGATCTTACTCCTCTCTTTCTTTTTAAGTACACTCTTTTATGTCATTCCCTCTAAATCTCATATTTCATGTTATTGGGATGTTATTATATATTACACTTACTGTAATTTTTATGTTCATGTGATGAGAGAACATATTCTCTCTCATCAATCATTTTTGGAAGTTTTGAGTGGCGCCGTTAGGCTGCCGAATTTTCGTAAGAGATCTAACCTCTCTCTTTCTTTTTAAGTACTCTCCTTTATGTCACTTCTTTTAAGCTCCTCTTTGTAATGTTGGGGGATGTTCTTTTATATTCCTCCTTCTGTAAATTTTATTGTAATGTGATAGGATACCCTATTTTATCTCATCAATCCATATTCGGAAGTTTTATGTGGCGCCGTTAGGCTGCCGAGTTTTCGTAAGGGATTTTTCACCTCACTTTTATTCCTGTGAGATTCATGATACATTTGCCACAAATTCCATTGAGTGGTGTATGTACTGCCCATTATTCTACTATTTGTGTAATATACATTCATTTATGAGTATTTACATCAATGATCTATTGTCCTTCTTTCATGGGGTGTATGTTTTGAAAGATATCCAAGTCGGTAAGGGAACCTTTCACCCTCCACTTTTTTAAAAGACTTATTTTGTTGGGTCTTTTAATTTACATATTGTTATGTTGGGATATGTTCTCATATATCCTTATTGATGTAAATTTTATGTCCAAGTCATGAGATACACTTTTTATCTCTCATCAACTCATTTTGATGTGATGCCGTTAGGCTGTCAAGGGAACTTTTTAACCCAATTTCGATTTCTTTGGGTTCAACTTGTAGTCATTGAATATGTCATCCATTGAATATGTGTTAATGACATTTTATTGTTTTACACTTAATATCCACTTATATTGGGTGTATATATATTTGTCACACATATTTTTGAGATTTATTTGTCCTTAATTTAAGGATACCTTCTTTATATGGGATTTCGTCACATTTGACATTTCTATTGAGGGTTCATTGTTGTTACGCACCAATTCACTCTTATATGGTGTATATACTGTCCTTTGGAGTATTATATCCTGAATCCTTTTATTCTCATGATATTATAAAGTTCTGACTAAATGTTATTCCTCAATTATTGTATTTAAGTGTCTCTAATTTTGGTAAAACCCCTTTAACCAAAATATCGTTTTAAAAGTTTTAATTATTTGTTCTTATTAATATCCATGTTTTCAAAATGGTTTTAAGGATTTATTTATATGGATATTAATGGTTTAAAATGTTAAAAGCTTCAAGGTGGTATGGGACTTCGTCTCAATCTCCTTTCGTTGAGGCATATTTTATTTTATATACAACTTTCTTTTATATGGTGTATAAACCACTTTGAATTTTACGTTTATTCAAAAGGAATCTTTTTTATACGAAACGTTTACTAAACGACAAAAGGGAATGTTTTTTTCGTACGTATGCGGCGACAACGACTTCTCCGCCGTCGTAACCGTTATTTGAGTTTCGGCTTCCCCTACAAGCCATACCTTTTTTTTAAAAGAAAAATAAATACAATGTTTTAATTTGGTATTGAAAATGGTTTTCATAATGTTTTTATTATATCAATGTGTTGTATTGATATCTCGTGATTGAAATGTGGAAATGTTATGTTTCCATTATGCATGTTTTATGTGATATGATTATGTTATGGTTCTTGGGCATTATTATGAAGACGGGTGGTTCCGTGATAAACTAAGGGCGGGTGAGCCCGATATAGCTCTCCAATGCATTGGGTAACGCGATGGAGTGAAACGTTAAGGTTTCTCCGAAGAGATTTAGGGAATATACTGTGATGGGTATTCCAAACGTAACCAAGAGGGTTACTCCCTACGTAATAATGTTATGAATGCCTCAAGTTACCTTTATGTCATATGTTTTCTATGATTTATTCTTGATTGGATATGCCTATGTTTTATGGGTAAAGTATGATTTAATTCATATGTATATATGAACTCATGTTTCCTTTCCATATTTTTATAACCCTTACTGAGCTTTTTATGCTCATCCCAAGTTTTTGAAATGTTTTTCACAGGTCAAGGGAAAGGTACATGATGTGACGATAGTGTCAAGGATGTGTCAAGAAAGAATCCGTGTTTTATTTTTAAATAGGTTTCCATTGATGGGAAGAATGAATATTGTCTTTTATGTAACCACCTTGTTTAAATGTGGAATGTAATGCAAGTTTCATGATCTAATTCTCTAAAACTCTAAACCTGAAAAGATCCTCAATGTGTAATCTTGTAATAACTCAAGTTTAAGTAAGGTTTAAGGCTGGGGCCTTATAGTTGGTATCAATGGTTATTTTAGATAATTTTAGAGGTTAGGGTATTCTTTAAGCATAAGTGACATTACCATAATGGTTAGGATTTCAGAAAGAGTCCTAGTTTTAGATAAAGTGAATGAGTAAGTGTGTCTTAGTGTTTACCTTCCTCATTAGTACATGATGGTTTTGTTGATATACTCACACTGACATTTCTATTTTTAGTGAATGGATGGATCTAGCAGGCACCAAAGAGACAACAGGTTTGATGGAAACTGTGGTGGTTCTCTGATTAAGATACTATATAAAATGGAGGATTCAATGAGGAAACTCGTGGTTGTTCTAAACCAAATATCAAGGAGTCATGATCAACCACTTCAACCATGGTGAGTTCTATAATGCATCATGTACGAGATGGCCAACCCAATGTGTAAATTCAGGTAATAATTATTAAGGTAACCATTAGGGTTTATATGATACTTAATTTTTAGGTAATTATGGGTTACTCTATGATATGATGGAAAATTAAAGGAATGAGATAAACTTGAGGTTAAAATATGTTATGATTATTCATGAAGATTTTATCTTATTTTGGGGAATGTTTTAAGAATTATATAGTTTTGGAAAAAGGACAACACATAGACCATGTGACATCCCGTCGCGTCGGACAAAGCTGCGGGAATCGAACCCACAACCAATGTGCGACTGGTATTTATCGCCTACCACTGGACCACGTGAAGTCCCTGGTTAGTTTGACTGATTCATTCTAGTTATATGATTTTATGAATTAAGAGTAAGTTGATTTTGGGTTATTTATGAAAATGATTAACCTATCATGGAGGATATGTGATTAGGTTAATTACTTTTCAAAACAATACTTTAGGAGCAACTGATGTTGTTTGGAGATAAATGTTACGATTTAACTTGGAAGACTATGTGAATAAATCTTTCAAATATTTGGGTTTCAATCTTATATTGGTTTACTTTGAAAAATTTTATGGACAAATTGTTTATCAGATGGTCCTCGTTGAAATTTGGGTTTTGTTGGACAAATTTTGGAGATTAAGAATAGATTTTCTTTTTATAAGGGGTTATCCTTTTCTGGATTATCTGATCTTGTACTAACCTTTTTGGTTTTGGTTTTGGATAAAGCTTAAAAACATGGGATGTATATAGTTCTCTTTTGGGGATTAGGTGATTCTCTAGAAGTTGATTATAGTACTCTTAATGCGAACAAGTCTCCCTAAATACTCGTCTTTTGGAAAAAATATGAGTTTGACTAAGGAATCTAGTAAAAGATGAAAGTCAACATGATAAGTGATTATGCTTCCTTATGAATAAATTCTTCAATAAAAAGTAACTTAAAACAAAAATGTTTTCTATTAACTTTTCCTAATGGGGAATCGAATACCGTTTAACCCATCACAAGTTTGTGATTTTCTCGTGGTTAACTTTTTCCTAAACATGTTTTCTATCACTCTCCATCAGAACATGACCCTTTCTTTTTTCCTCCATGTCCATATTTTCAAACTTGGAATCCTAGTATGGGTTAACTCGGGTGACCTTTGTACTTATCTCTCTTTATTTTAAAGTGATTGTTTTACATACTCTTCTCCGATGTGGGACTTTCTAGGATGTTTCCAAGCGCAATTTTAAAATTGCGAGGACGCAATTCCCAAAAGGGGGGAAGGATGTAACACCCCAGGTAAATAACGAATATGAAGTTTTCATATTTATGCATATTTTTGAATAAAATATTAATATGACTTTAAAGGGGACGCTATACTCGATGGCGTACCCAACACGCAACAACAAGTTTCTTGGGAATCTTACGTTGCACTCTAATAATAAAATAATATTATTTCAAATGGTAGTTAACATGTAGTCGTTGTATTGGCGGGAATGGATAGAAATAACTAAAATATGATTATATATGTTTTTTAAATGTTTTTACATTTATCCAATAAAAGCTAAAGGCTTAAAATATGGAAAGAATACAATTTTAGGCGTATATGCCCTAGTTTTCACTAAAGGATCACTTATCGCCTTTTAATGGAGAACTGTCATTAAATATAGTTTTTTTCACTCATAAACATTCTTTTGGACCAAATAAAACTCTTATTAAGAATCGGGACATCAAATTTTACTTTGTGTAATTTTTTGGTATTTTTCCGATAAAGTTCATTTTTAATGAATAGTGTAAAATGTTGTATTTTAATTCAAAACCTCTTTTTAATCTAATTTATTTATATGATTAGATTATATTTTGAATTGGTTTTAAAGTTAAATTATAAAATATTTTTACCATTAAATCCAATAGTGGTCGTTGGAATTAATTTCACTTTGAAATCAAACTTAAACTAGTGTCAATCTTTTGATACTTATTGTTTTATAAAAACACGATATTTGCTCTGAAAGCGGGAATTAATTATTAAATTAATTAATGTGACTAATATGTTTTGAATTTTGTAAAATTGACTACATTTTTGAATTTGGAATATCAAATATAGCTTAGGGTGAATTTTTGGGATTTTTCTGAAAAACTTCAATTTTTGATGAATAGTGAAACCACTAAGTGGTACTTATAAAAACTGATTTTCCGTTTAAATGAAATTTTTCCATCTTTGTGTTTTGATTTTCAAAAATCTGACATACATGGTTGTCATTAAGAAGTAAAATGTGGTTCAATGGGATTAAAATAATTTTTTGGTGAATAGTAACATATTAAGTTTTTAATCGCGATTAGTGGTAATTAGTGTAGTTTAAGGTAAAAATAATGATTTAATAAAATGAGATGAGCTTGACACATGTCTTACCCTCATTGGTTGTATCATGGCGGACCAAGACAAGCCATGGGTCAACTTGGGGACCCCATGGATTCACTTTGGTTGGGAAATTACATAAATAACATTTTATTTAATGTAAAAGTAAAATTGACACAAACATGATATGTTTTACTAAAACAATTTTTAAGTGGGGTTATACAAGTCATATTTTTGATTATAAATATTCATTGGAAAGATAAAAATATTTCCTACATCATATTATTTGTTTTATAATTTTTAGACATTAAATAAATTATATTATTTATGACATAATAATGATGCAGCGATGACATCATTATTTGACGATTTAAATAAAATGGAAAGATAATGTAAAATATATGAACTACACATGTCCAAAACTTATTGGATGAGTGGATTTAGAAGCCTTATCACCTTATCCACTAATTATATCAATGTGGGACCTTTTGAAACCGAAACACATTTTCAAATAAAGTAATATTTCTTTACTTTCCAAAAGTGCCCCTCCTCTCCTCTTATAAATGGCCCCCACCTCTACCTCATTTAACACACTCCTCAAGCCTTTGGCTCGGCCAAACCCTACCCATTTACTCTCTCCACATCCCTCTCCTCATCCTAGAGTATTCCCTTTGGGCATAATCCTTTCAAAGGAAGCCTTTAGGCTCAAATCAAAAGGAGTTACACCTTTAAAGGTAATTCATTCTCTCATGTTCATTTGTTTTATTTTTCTTCTCCAACCCCCAAAACTCTTTTTCTTTACTTCTTTTGTAACAACACCAGTATCTTAAATATACTAGGATGTTGTTATAAGATTTATTCCAGCTACACTCTCACACAACTACATCAAATGGTTAAAGAACATACGGTTTCCGTGGATGGTGAAATTCTACCTCCCGAAACGATGATTGTTCAATACTCATTTAACACCTTCAAAGGTGGCCATTATGATGTCAATATTTTTATATATGATATATAATATGTTTATGTTTTATTTATGCTTCTGTATTTTTCATTTTTGTCTTACCTTTATGGATTCCATTATGGGTATACGCGATATCTTCATTTAAGGAAGTGCGGACTACCGCCCCCTCAAAGTGATTTGATTCGTTAAATACCATATGTGGGATGTATAAAGGATGGAAATATGATATTATATATGATATTATACTGGAATTATAATATACCTTTATATCATTATTATTCCATTCTATAAAATACGAAATAGAAATGAAAGTAGCGTTCATGCGTACGTACAGCTTACCGTCTCCATGAACGGTGCATTTCATTTCTTACCTCTAAATGATTATGTAATGTTATAAATGAATGAATGTACTGGATATATATGACATATATGATATCTACATAATGAATACAATTCTGGATATAATAAACATTTGGCCACACGAACAACATGTAATTGTAAGAAGTCCACTTTCGACTTAAGAACCAAATATGGGCAAAACAAATATTATTAACTTAAATGATTACATAATGTTTATGACAAGGTAATAAGTGGTATAAAAGTAATAATGAACTTGAAAAAGGTTCGTAAAGAATTAGAAATTAACTCATGTTTATTATTCAGGAGATTAAAGAACGATCGAGTCAAGTCGGACCCAAGGTAAGGGATCTTACTCCTCTCTTTCTTTTTAAGTACACTCTTTTATGTCATTCCCTCTAAATCTCATCTTTCATGTTATTGGGATGTTATTATATATTACACTTACTGTAATTTTTATGTTCATGTGATGAGAGACCATATTCTCTCTCATCAATCCATTTTTGGAAGTTTTGAGTGGCGCCGTTAGGCTGCCGAATTTTCGTAAGAGATCTAACCTCTCTCTTTCTTTTTAAGTACTCTCCTTTATGTCACTTCTTATAAGCTCCTCTTTGTAATGTTGTGGGATGTTCTTTTATATTCCTATTTCTGTAAATTTTATTGTAATGTGATAGGATACCCTATTTGATCTCATCAATACATATTCGGAAGTTTTATGTGGCGCCGTTAGGCTGCCGAGTTTTCGTAAGGGATTTTTCACCTCACTTTTATTCCCGTGAGATTTATGATACATTTGCCACAAATTCCATTGAGTTGTGTATGTACTGCCCATTATTCTACTATTTGTGTAATATAAATTCATTTATGAGTATTTACATCAATGATCTATTGTCCTTCTTTCATGGGGTGTATGTTTTGAAAGATATCCAAGTCGGTAAGGGAACCTTTCACCCTCCTCTTTTTTAAAAGACTTCTTTTGTTGGGTCTTTTAATTTACATATTGTTATGTTGGGATATGTTCTCATATATCCTTATTGATGTAAATTTTTTGTCCAAGTTATGAGATACACTTTTTATCTCTCATCAACTCATTTTGATGTGATGCCGTTAGGCTGTCAAGGGAACTTTTTAACCCAATTTCGATTTCTTTGGGTACAACTGGTAGTCATTGAATATGTCATCCATTGAATATGTGTGAATGAACTTTTATTGTTTTACACTTAATATCCACTTATATTGGGTGTATATATTATTGTCACACATATTTTTGAGATTTATTTGTCCTTAATTTAAGGATACCTTCTTTATAAGGGATTTCATCACATTTGACATTTCTATTGACGGTTCATTGTTGTTATGCACCAATTCACTCTTATATGGTGTATATACTGTCCTTTGGAGTATTATATCATGAATATTTTTATTCTCATTATATTATAAAGTTCTGACTAAATGTTATTCCTCGATTATTGTATTCAAGTGTCTCTAATTTTGGTAAAACCCCTTTAACCAAAATAATGTTTTAAATGTTTTACTTATTTGTTCTTATTAATATCCATGTTTTCAAAATGGTTTTAAGGATTTATTTATATGGATATTAATGGTTTAAAATGTTAAAAGCTTCAAGGTGGTAAGGGACTTCGTCTCAATCTCCTTCCGTTGAGTCATATTTTATTTTATATACAACTTTCTTTTATATGGTGTATAAACCACTTTGAATTTTACGTTTATTCAAAAGGAATATTTTTTATACGAAGCGTTTACTAAACTAAAAAAGGGAATGTTTTTGTCATACGTATGCGGCGACAACGACTTCTCCGCCGTCGTAACCGTTATTTGAGTTTCGGCTTCCCCTACAAGCCATACATTTTTTTTAAAAGAAAAATAAATACCATGTTTTACTTTGGTATTGAAAATGGTTTTCATAATGTTTTTATTATATCAATGTGTTGTATTGATATCTCGTGATTGAAATGAGGAAATGTTATGTTTACTTTATGCATGTTTTATGTGATATGATTATGTTATGGTTCTTGGGCATTATTATGAAGACGGGTGGTTCCGTGATAATCTAAGGGCGGGTGAGCCCGATATAGCTCTCCAATGCATTGGGTAACGCGAAGGAGTGAAACGTTAAGGTTTTTTCCGAAGAGATTTAGGGAATATACTGTGATGGGTATTCCAAACGTAACCAAGAGGGTTACTCCCTACGTAAGAATGTTATGAATGCCTCAAGTTACCTTTATGTCTTATGTTTTCTATGATTTATTCTTGATTGGATATGCCTATGTTTTATGGGTAAAGTATTATTTCATTCTTATGTATATATGAACTCATGTTTCCTTTCCATATTATTATAACCCTTACTGAGCTTTTTATGCTCATCCCAAGTTTTTGAAATGTTTTTCATAGGTCAAGGGAAAGGTACATGATGTGACGATAGTGTCAAGGATGTGTCAAGAAAGAATCCGTGTTTTATTTTTAAATAGGTTTCCATTGGTGGGAAGAATGAATATTGTCTTTTTTGTAACCACCTTGTTTAAATGTGGAATGTAATGCAAGTTTCATGATCTAATTCTCTAAAACTCTAAACCTAAAAAGATCCTCAATGTGTAATCTTGTAATAACTCAAGTTTAAGTAAGGTTTAAGGCTGGGGCCTTATAACCTGGTTAGGATTTATACCTCTTCTTCATAAAACCACCTTAGGATTTCACCTTAATCCCTAAAGGATTGTCAATTAATAATACAAAAGAATCTATGTAATGGGTAGTGATGTTTGGAATGTATTTATGTAGGTATTAGTCAAAATACATGGACCTTGATGTATGAGGAAGGGAGAATGGGTGGTATCCTTATATAAGAGAGGAGAGGGACACAGTTTGAATTACCTCGCGTATTAAATTAATATAAGTAAATCATCATGTTCAAAAAACACAATATATATATATATCTAAAATATATCATGATTATGAGTTCAAATAATCTAATAAAATAATATTTATACAATATTAGGTTATGTTTTTACTCTTACCTATTAGTTTAAACACCCCCATTAACCCCTTTCATAAATATCATGATATTAGTGTTTTTTAATATTTAGGGCTCGAGAAATATACTATTAAAAACATGACATGTTAGTGTATAATGTGTATTATTCTCAACCATATCTGATTGAATTGGAAAATGATAATGTATAAACTTGGATTTTAAAATATAGAAACTATATTTAATAGTATAAAGGACACGAAACAATGAGCTTATTTTGAATTACACACAACACCATGTTTATCTTGTTCTACACACAACACTGAGATTTTTATGATTGATAGTGCATTCAACATACGACACCAAAATTAAATGATACATGATACATATTACCATTATAACCTAGCCATTGTAATTGAGAGTATGAAAATGATAGACTGGATTATGAAAATATAGTTTAAATATTTATATGAATTGTTTAATGAGAATTTAATTTGAAATGAAAATTAAACTCTTTTGAAAATAAATGGAATTCTTTTTCTCAAAATCTATTTTAATGTGAAAAAGATTGTTTTGGGCCAATAAACATGAAAAGTAACTCTTTTTGGATTATATTAATGAATAGTAAATATAATATATTCTATATAATTTTGAAAATGCATCCTATGTGTTTTCTATACATGATATAAAAATAAATCAAATTTTAATATATAAACTGTATATTTTAAGAAAAGTAATTTTGTCACCTTTTTATAGAAAAAATATTTAAAAAATAATTTCAAAATATTTTATAAAATATGATACAAAAAATATACTTTGTTTCTGGAATCAGAATTTAAAAATTTACATGGGGTGAAATATTGGTATTTTTTGGATAATATTCATTTTTCAGTGAATAAAGAAAATGTGAATTTTTTAAAAAAAATAAATATTTTCCTTTCAAAAAATTAAATAATTTAAAATTGAAAATATTATTTGAATATATCATTAAGTAAAAAATGTTTTATTTGATCCACTTAATTACTCTTAATCATCCTTATATTGGTTTTTAGTATAAGATTGTTTTTGGGTTGAAAAACATGTATTTCTAAAAATGCATTAAAATTTATAACGTTTCTCCATTTAAATTAATTATCACAATAACTCATAGGTAATATTTGAAATGAAATATATTGATTATATATCATTAAAAGTTTTATTTATTTTCATAAAAGGATTATTGTTAGTCATAGAGTTAATATACAATCATCTTTTTTTAAATTATCCTCCTCAAAAAATGCGTTGTCTTCTCATGTCTCAGGGATTAGTATTATGTTGAATATTTACACTTATATGAACTTAATTTGAAAAATATAAATTCAATATTTGGAATAGGAAAAATTTATATTGTATAATAAAGGAAACATAATTATTTTATAGAATTATTTGTGGAGACAGTTAAAATAATTATATCGATTAGGGAAAAAATGTGTTTACATAATGGTTAAATATAAAATATAATTTATAAAAGTTAACCAAATTTTTTACAAAACAAATAATTTGGATATATTTCTACCATATCACTTCTATTATTGGGGTTTTTTCATTATTTAGGCCTATTCAAATGAAGAAAACATGGAATGAATTCACTCTTTAAAAAATTTACAACTGTCCCAGTCACCTCACTTATAAAATGCCACAACCTATCCTCTCTTATCCATACCATAAACCCTATTTTGTTCCTCTATGACATTCCAAAATCACTTAAAAACAAATATATTTTTATCCTAGAAGCTTTATTTTGGGATTAATGCTAACCATACAAGAATTTTGGTGAAAACCAAAAGGATTTACCTAGAGAAGACATTACATTCATCAAAAATATTGTTTAATTTATTTATACACATAATAAATTATTATTATACAATAATTATATAATAAACCCATTATATTACTTGTATTATTGTATTTTTATTCTTGTAATACCACCTAAAAAACACTATCATCACGTGTGTTTCAAAATCATCATTCGTGTCTATGGTGGATTATCGCTTCGCAAAATGAGGTCATTCATTTTTCCCTCACCACCTCTATTCTCGAATGGCCCTAAAGAATTATTTTTTTATTGATTTTTGATAACCACCCTTTAAAGGGATGAGGGGTAATCCTTACAAGGCTTGTAGGTTCAGAGATTACACGACCCTTAGGTCTTAGGAAATATATAGACTATACATGGAACTCCTCCTCCCAGCTTTTTCATTGTGATATTAGATCTCCACATTCACATGGCTATTTTTCTAGGCATCCTGTGCAACTATAGGATAGTCCTGTTGGAAATTCCCTACCCTCTCTTTCTAATAGATCCTCTTAGCTTCCACTCTGGTGAATGTGCCTGCACTAACTCACCATCTAGAGGCTGGTCCTTGTAGAGTCTATTTGATTGTTAAATAACAATTTCAGGTGGCCTAAAGGCCATGATGTGGCCTGAAGGCCTACAGGTGGCCCGAAAGCCTTATTGGCCCGAAGGCCTTGGGTGGCCCGAAGGCCTTAATGGACCGGAGGCCCTATATCACCACCTATCATAGATGGTTATGATGATGGTTATAAAAGGTATTTATAACATATCTATTCCTTTTGAGTCATTATGTCATATATAACCTTTTATGTTTCATTTCACAAGGCGCGTGATAACATCACCCTTGTATATGATTGACTACCGCCTCATAAAGTGATATGATCTTTTGTTAACTAAAACATTACATGGAAGTAATTAGCTACTAATATAATAAATATATGTTATATAAATGAAATATTTATGATATTTATGACTTAATTATAATTATTTATATATAATATAACATTTCCTTTTTACATTTTCACTCACTGAAAAAATAGCGGCGTTCATGGACGTGTGGACTACCACCTCCTCAAAGAGGTGTGAATTATTTTTTCACAAGAACATAAGAAAAATTATATATATTTATAATCAATTAAATAATATGTTCTTTATTATATTATTATAAATCATAAAATATAAAATATTACTTCATGTTTTTCCATAATGATCATTGGAAAATGGAAATTTTATTCATGCACACATAAGGCATACTGTCTCCATGATCATAATGTTAGTTCATTTGTCATAACCATAATTCATTATTGGATTAAAAATTATAATTCATATATAAATATTATAATTTTTCATGATTATTATTTTTTATATTCTTAAATAAACACCTTTTTAACAATAGTCAACCTACAAAATCCATTTTTAACACATAAGCCGAATATTGTCAAAACATCTGATGTAAAACTAATTGATTAGGTAATGGTATATCACATGATAATATTTGAAAAAAACCATAATTAATTATTAAATGGATATTAATCTTGTAAATAATTAACATATGTTTATTATTCTGGATGATAAAGAATATTGGTCTCAATATAATAGTTATTCTCATCTGACTTTTATTTCTATGAGATATATGTCATATTCACCAATTAGTTTTTATATTTGGTGTTTATACTTCCAATTAATGTATATTATATTATTATCCTCAAATTAATTTGGATATAAATATCCATTTTATTATCTCTCTTCCATTGGTTTTAAGGTTTTAATGTTACTAAACTGGTAATAGATTTCGGACACAATTTTCCCCCTTTGAGACTGATGTCATCTTATGACCCAATATTCTTTTATGATGTGTATATACATACACATTGGAATTTATTATAAATAATATTTATATTATAATCCTATTTTATTTTTAATTTAATGAAATAATTTCACGGGGTTATGATTTAAAGAATCCAAAATGGAAATACTTTTAGTTTACAATGTTATCCTTTTTTTCTGGATTTTTTATGATTGTGATTTAAAGGATGAGATATTATGACCCATCTATAAAGAATATCATGTATTTTATTCTTCATTAGTCATTAATGTTATTTAATAGTTTTATTACATTTTTTTATAATCCTTGGTACATAAAATGATTTTTATTTTTTTAATAAAATATGACTTTTTTCACTTTTGATGGAAATTTTTTTTCTTAAAAAAACATATTTCCTAAAAATATTATTAAAATATTGTTTCAAACTTTTAAATAAAATGTATTACAAAAATTTTTATGCATCTTTTTTAAATTTTTTTTGAAAGGAATCATTTTTTCTCTTTCTAAATAAAGTAATTTTTATCCTTTTACCATGAAAAGGTAATATTTTTTACAGCATGTAATTAATTACCTAAAAACATGACAAATCATTTCATTAAAGCTTCCATTTATAGTTTAAAAGGTTATTTTTAAACAAAATATTTATTAATATTTTTTTAATTATATTTTTTTTATAATTTTTTTCATGGAAATGTTTTTTTAAATTTTTTATATTTTAAAAATTTATTTTCAAACTGAAAATGATATTTTCATCAGTAAATTTTTAATGAATTGTTAATTGTATTTCCATTCATCAACATTAACAACTATTGCTCTTACTTGTGATAAATTAGGGAAATTTTGTAATAAAAACATCCCCATTCATTCTCTATATGGACCAATATTGTCTTAAATATATTGTCAATAAACCTATTTATTTTACACAGGTTAATCATGTTTTAATGTGATTGTTATAGAACCCGGTTATTTTTAGTGTTAATAATGTATCGAAGACATTGACATAAAACTCATTTATTTCATATGGGTTATTCAAGATATAAAAAGAATAATAATTTTTCCTATGAGTTTTGTTCGTCGTAGTGGATACTCAAGAGGGGGGTGAATTGAGTTCCAATTAAAATTTCTATTAAAAATATTTATTTTAAAATCCCTCAATTTAAAAGTTAAGTTAAACTGTAGTGAATTTGAAAAACTATAATGTTTTAACTAGGTTCTCAAATGATTGATTATCTCTCTGTTAATTTAATCAGAATATCAAAATAGTTTTTGAAACTAACCTACTGATTTACAATAGTTGCCAAAACATGCTAGAGTAACTATCAAAGTAACTTTAAGACAATTTTTTATTTCAAAGTAATTAACAGCGGAATATAAGATATAGTTAAAACAAAATCAATTAAGCACATCAGTTTTAACCAAGAGGTTTAGTCTCAATGCGAGACTTAGTCCTCTCAAAAAAAATTATATAAATTTGATCTACAACCTAGATCAGGGTAAACCTTAGTACACAGACTGTCCATGTACTAAGACCTCCACCACAGTTCTACGTGGTAAAACAAAACAACATCTCACCATCTATCCATGTCCTACATAACCTCTACCACTATCCACAGTGGGATACAAGAGATTTATATAAGGGCTGTTTGAGGATTTAGAAATCATCCAGTTTAGCACAGGAGACAGTGTGTAAATACAGAACACACAATGCTCAAAATGCAAATAAAAGGTTACTAGAAGAGTAGATATGAGTTTAGAATGCTCTAGTGATTTTAAGTGAAGCTCTGGACTCCTTTGATTAATCAAGAATGATCCTGAGTCCTTCTATATATTTTTTCTGAAAAACAGAGTGTCGTTTTTGTATTTTGCTTCCAGGCATAGATTAATCAGCTTGAGGGAAGGTGAAATCATTGAAGATCTTCACTAATTGTCTTAGGTTCATCTTTAGTTCTCTTTGTATTAATAGCCTCATGTATGTCCAGTGTTCTTCAAGTGAGTGAGGGTCTGGATGTAGCTTCTCTATCATGTATTCTGGTCACTGTTGTATTCCACACCTTCTTTACTGCAGATCAATCATTCTTTTATACATTGAGCACTAGAAAAAGGAATGACAAACTTTATCTAGGTATGAGGTACAGTTCCTAAAATTCCAACATATATAATTAACTAATAGCAGGTGCATTAAAATCTTCAAGTAGGGTCATTTCTAAATAAACAATTAGAAAGAGTCTAGAGAACAATTACTAGTTTCCAATTAGTAGATCCTTATATCAGTAAGCTTGTAGTGGTAGATCCTCTATAACTGTAGCGGTTACTCCTTGTTACGGTAGATATCTGTGTAGTAGTGAGATTGTATCGATAGATCCCATTGGTAGCTCTTCTTTATATATCAGCAGACTTGTATCAGTAGTTTTCTATCAGTAGACTTGTATATTCTGGTATCTGTGCTCATCGGTAGACTTTATATCAGCAGCTCTTTATCAGTGGACTATATAGCATTAGACTATCTGTATAGGTAGACTTGATCTATCAGTGACATTTTCTTATCAGTAGACTTGATCTAATGGTAGCTCTTGTGCAACAGTAGATCATATCATTAGATGCCAGTATACTTACACATAATGGCAGCTCTATTCTGTAATGGTGACCTTTCTATAACGGTGGAGTTGCATACACCGGTAGCTATGTCCTGTACCAATGTACTTAGCCTTATCGGTAGCAATGAAAAACAATGATTGTTGTATCAGTAGCTCTTGATATAACAGTTTTTCTGTTTGTTTTTCTGTATCAGTAGCTATGTGTATACCGGTGGACATAACACTTATTTGACTTATGCACAACACATCCAGATTGTGTTAATGTTATTTCAAAGTAAAACGAATATGTAATTAATATATGAATGAAGATTATTTGGGTTTATCAAAACATATTAAAACGTAACTGAGAATTTCCAAATAGTTGAGGTCAAAAATCTCCCCCTTTTGATAATCAAAACCTATGGAATTATAATCCAAAATAATCAATAATATAATAGAGGATATGGATTTAAATAAAATTGCATCAACGATAATAATAAAAACATAGTACTAGAACTTATAAAACAAATGAATCTAAGATATTATAAAAAAATAACCAATGTGAGTAATGATATTTTCAAATGTGAGATTTTAAAAGAATGTCTGATGATTTAGTATTGAAAGAAATGGTATCAGAGGTAATAATAAGAAGAATTTACTAAAGTTACAAAACAAATGAATCAGAGAAAACAATATATTATAAAACACATGTATGAGAGTGAAAAAAACAAATGTACCCGAGGGAAATGTATTATTCTCATAAAATATATTGATATTTCATATTAAATATTATTTCGCCCCCATATATGTTTCCCATAGATATTATTTCTCCCCCTTTGTGATTAGAAAAAAGTGGGAAAAAAGGCAAGACAGGAAAGGAGGTGTAACAGAGGGGAAAAGAGACTAAGGTCATATATATTTCTTGGAGTAAACAGATACAAATAAATACATAAATGAAAAAAATGCATGTGAGTAATGTCAAAGATCATAGCCATTAATCAATACACATCCTCATCATGAGATTTTCCCTTGGGATCAGAAGAGGTTTTAGGTGTGGTGGATGCAGGTGGAGGATTAGGAACACTAGAAATCATCAGAGGAGGCTGATATACTGAAACTGTTCCTAGCCTTTACTTGGTAGCTCTCTGAGTGATCATAGGAGTAAGGATGTGGATGGCATGGGCTAGATTTGTCTGACTAGGAGAATTAGTAGATGCAGATGCAGGTAAAGCTGTATTTACAATCACTGGTCGAGCATCAACATGCAGGAATGGAAACAAGAGATTTCTGAAATCCCTTATAATTCATCCTTCTCTTTCTACAGCAGAAATGAAATCATCCTTGTTTTCCAATAACTTTTCTAAGGCTGGAGTCAGCTCTTTGAGTTTTCTTACTTGTTTCTGAAGGATTTATTGACTAAAGGTAGCTTCATGTTTTCTAATATAATCCTGAAATGGTTGTTGAGATGATTCTTGGTGTAGACCCTTTGGAAATAAAAATCCACTTTTTCTTTAACCTCTTTCTGAGAAGCAGTAGCCTCTCTCATGAAATTATGAATGATTTGGAAAATATACCTAGTGGTATACAACACTTGAATTAGGGTTGATGAGTCCATAGAAAAATTGTTTGAAGCTAAAACAAGGACCTCCTTCATCAACGCTCGAATCTGATCAAGCTCAACCGAAGGTCTGTAAGCAAGAGAACTAATAAAAAAAGCCACAATTTCCCTGAAACTTTTAGTTAGCCCGCTGATATGATTTTTTACTTATATATCGTGGGTGCTAACAGGATTCTGTATGGAATTATTAAATTCCTCAAAAATTGATACCATATGACTAACCAAACTCTTTAAAAAATCCAAATACTTGTCTGCTTTTGATTTAGAACTCATATAGGATTCACGAGAGACAACAGATTTCATTAGATATTCAACATCCTCTGCAAAGCTCGACACTTGATTCTGACAAGCTGTGATTTCATCCACTATCTCTACCATAGAAGTTGACACTCTACAGCCAAGAGATAGTTCAAAAGGTCATTCCATGTTGTTCAGCTCCTCAATAAAACAATTCTTTTAAATTAACAACAGAAGCGCTCAAAGACCCACCGATTTTTTCCTTCAACGATTCTAAATCATTCCTAGTAATCATATTAGCAGGCACAACAACAGGTTCTCTTTCTGACACAATACTAGCCATTGAGTCATTCATAACAGAATTAATTGATGACACTAAATATGCTTCCATTCTCTTAATTTCCTCAAAAAAGCGATCCTTTAGCTCAGAATTTAACTGATTCATATCTGGTTTTCTGACTGAATCCTCAGGTAAAAATTCAGAAGTGATATTATAGTTGACTTGAGGTTAGCTGACAGGTTTTTCATCTTCAGATTCAGGGTAGTCCATTCCACAAACTACAAAATGTGGGTCCTCTTCCCAATTTTCTATCTCAACAGCTACTGAAACACTTCCAAGTATGCTTGTATACTCCCCCTCAACTGGTGCAGTCTCATTTATATCAGTAGCATCTTCAACAGATCATTCTTCTTTAGAAGAAACTTACACAACTAATTACAATTATCCAACAGCAGGAGGCTCCTCGGGAATAAGAGCAGGTCTATCAACTTCATCAAATTCCTCAGAAGGCACTATGGAGTGTCCAAACGGTATACTAAGGCTCACGATGACAGAAACAGATGCTTCACATGGATGAACTTCTTCTCCATTCTCTCAAGTAGCTTCTTTCGGATCTGATCTCTGCTGAACCTCCTTTTATTGTGACTCAATTTCAGGAGCTGGTCTAAGAGGAATGTCTGGATGTCCTCCATCTTCTGCAAAGGAATCCTCCTCTTCTGAATCAAAACTTTATTGTGGATCCTCCTCATCATGTCCTAGACCTGGATCCCTCACATCCTTTGGCCTATAAGGATGATCCATATGATTAAACTTATCATATAACTTCTTATCATCAGTAACCCACTCCCCTCTCCATGAGTTCTAGATTATCTTCATGTACATACGCACTTATATTGTGATACAAAAGTTGTTTCTTACCACCATTGTCTCATCCTATGACTCAGCTACTCCCTTTAATCATCACTGAGATCAAATTGGAAAAGAATGAAGCATTGGTCATTGATTTGGGTCTGATCATATCCTCTATTTTAATCAGTAGAAGCCTGCACATATTTACCATCGCACCATGTATAAAGAGATGTAACAGATAGATATCTTGATATCTCAAATTTCCAAAGTCTCCTCTTCTTGGACTAAGCACATGTTGAACAAATTTGAATAACAATCTGTTTTCTCTATCCATTTCAGTAGCCACCACCTTTCTCTCCTTGCTACTAATAGTCAGCACCTCTAAGGAAGTCTCATAATCAAATATGACACTTGTAGGTGCTACTGTCTTCGATGAATATCAAAAAACTCCTTCATGTGGTACTCTCAGGTAATCAGCCCACTCAACAGATGGAAGGCTATTTCCTTGACATTTACCCATAAAACTATTTTATTTTCCCCATTGGATTTCTCAAAACTCAGAAACTCATAGAACATTCTTAGTAGATTTGGATAGTTGGGGCCATTTTTATTCGAGAAGAATTCTACCCATTTCTGATCTTCCAGCACCTCTAGAACTAATGATTTACTAGACATCATCCATTCCATGCAAAGCCCCTTCTCGATTACAATATATCTATTTTGTAAATGCTGGTTCACTAAACGCATCCCTGACCTTGTTCTACCGACACTGCTACTTGCTTCGGGCCCTATCTTCTTCTTCTTCGCATTCGGCTCATCAATTCCATCTCTGACAGTAGGGAGTTTGGTTTTTTGCCATCTCTAGTTCGAGGAACATAGGGTTTTCGTGAGATTTCTGGATTCAAGGAGTTGGGTTTGAGAGGGAGAGTTAAGTGGATTGAGAAGTAAATAAGACTTATTTTTATCATTTAGTAATCATAAAATAAATAATTAAAATATAATAAGTAAAGCATAAACGATACAGATTCCAGCGGCTAAAGATAGAAGATTAAAACTTCGCATACTAACGGTAGGGTATACCGGTGAGAATTCCTACTGGTCAGGTCCACTAATAGTGATGTATATTAGTGAGGTTCATACCAGTGAGGTATAACATTTAGACTTCCTACCGGTAAGGTATAATAATTAAATTTCATACCGGTGAGGTATAATAGTGAGGTTTCATATAGGTGAGGTATAACAGTGTGGTTTTATACTGGTGAGGTATAACAGTGAGGATTCATACCGGTGAGGTATAACAGTGAGGTTTCATACCAGTGAGGTATAACATTGAGTTTTTATACCTGTGAGGTTTGTAATGGATATAATCTATCATTCCTAATACACGTATAATGTACATTAACCTATCCGAACATAAAGGCTTAGTGAAAATGTCAGCTAATTGATGTTCAGTGCCTATAAATTCAAGAGTAATATCACCTTTTTGGTAATGATATCTCAATAAATTGTGTCATACATCAATGTGTTTGGTCATAGATTGAGACACGAGATTCTTAGAAATTTTAATTGCACTCATGTTATCAAGGTTTATTGATACATGTTTAAAATCATATCTATAGTCCAACAAAGTATGTTTCATCCACAGAATTTGTGCATAGCAACTACCAGCAGCAATGTACTCTGCTTGAGAAGTATAAAATGCAACAGAACTCTACTTCTTATTACAGCACGATACTGGGGAATTACCTAGAATATGACATGTTCCTTAAGTGCTCTTTCTCTCTAACTTTCAACCAGAAAAGACAGCATCTGAATAACTCAATAAGACAAAATATTTTCCTTTTGGACAAAACAAACATAAATTTGTAGTATGTTTACGATATTTGAAAATTCTTTTAACAGAATAAAAATTGTATTCATAAGGATTATCTTGAAATATTACACACATACACAAACTAAACATCATATATGGTCGACTAGCAGTAAGGTACAGTAGATTTCCAATCATACCTCTGTAATTGGTTTGATCAACTGGTTTCCCAGATTCATCAATGTACAATATGCATGTTGTAGTCATGGGTGTATCACTTTCCTTAATAATATATAGACCAATAAATTTTAAAATATTCTTTGTATATTTATTTTGATTTAAAATCAAACAATTTTCATTTTGGAAAACATGAAATCCAAGAAAGTATTTGAGTTCTCCCATTACACTCTTTTCAAATTCATTTCTCATACTCTTTGAAAAATCAATACACAAATTATTTTTAGAAGATCCAAAAATAATATCATCAACATAGATTCGTACAATAAAAACATCATTAGAAATTATTTTGAAAAAGATAGTTGGATCAAAAATCCCTTTTGTAAAACCTTTTGAAATAATAAAATTGCTATGTCTATCATACCAAGCTCTTAGAGATGGATTCAAACCATATAAATCATTATTTATCTTGAAAACTCAATTTTGAAAATGCGGATTCGTAAATCTGGGTGGTTGTTCAAAAAAATAATCTTCAATTATATAACCATTTCCAAAAGAACTTTTAACATCCATTTGATATAACATAAAATTCATATGAGCAACATAGGAAAGTAGAATCCTAATAGCTTCTAATCTAGCTACATGGGCAATGGTTTCCTCATAGACTATTCCTTCCTCTTGACTATACCATTGTGCAACTAGCCTTACTTTGTTTCTAACTATGATTCCAGACTCATCAACTTTATTTCTAAAAATCCATTTAGTGCCTATGGTCAATTTGTTCATAGGTCTGTCAACTAATTCCCATACTTTGCTTCATTCAAATTTATTTATTTCTTCTTGCATAGACATTACCCAAAATTCATCATTGATTTCATCATTGATATTTTTAGGTTCTAACTGTGAAAGAAAAGATTGATGTTCAACCTAGTTTCTTAGAGAAGCTATAGTCTGTGTCCCTCTATCAAGATTACCAACAATAGCATCTAAAGGATGATTCTTTAGAATCCTAGTTGATTTAGTAAAGGTGGGACTAGAAATTTAAGTTTCTTCTCAAGATTCAGGTTCTACAGAAATAGGATTTAGAATGTCTCCAGAACAGGATGTCTTTACAATATATTCATTTATTTTATCATTAAGGTTCAAAATATACAAATATTCTTCAATATTTTCAATAGAAGATTTTGGTTCATGTGGATCAGCTTCATCAAATTTGATGTGAACAGATTATTCCACACATTTGGTTCTTTTTTTAAAGACTGTATAAACTTTTCTAGTAATTGAATATCCTATGAAAATTCCTTCATTACTCTTGGATACAAACTTGTCAAGGTTATCTTTTGTATTGATAATAAATACTTCGCATCCAAAAACTCTGATGTAATTAACCTTACGCTTCCTATGGTTCCACAATTCATAAGGTGTCTTCTTGAGAACATGTCTAATCAAGACCCTATTTATAAAATAATAAGCTATATTTATAGCTTCAGCCCAAAAGTAAACAGGTAGGTCATACTCATTAAGCATAGTTCTTGCAATTTCTTGAAGGGTTTTGTTTCTTCTTTCTACTACACCATTCTATTGAGGTGTCCTATGGGAAGAAAAATATAGACTATATCCATTGTGTGAGCAGTAAGATTCAAACTCATGATTTTCAAACTCACAGCCATGATCACTTCTCATGTTCTTAATCTTAAGTCCACTAAGCTTTTCTACAGACTTGGGGCATTTAATTAAGTATGAACAAGCTTCACTTTTGTGAGTAAGAATTTATACCCAAGTGTATCTAGAAAATTCTTCTACCAAGACATAGACATAATGCTTCCCATTTAAACTAGAAACTATAGAAGGTCCAAACAAGTCCATGTGAACAAACTCGAGAGGTTGAGAAGTTGAAACTTCTTTCTTTGATTAACAATGAACTTTATGTTTCTTTCCCTTTCGACAGGGAGTACAAACATTGTCTGATGGGAATTATAGTTGATGTAGGTCTCTAAATAAGTTCTTCCTAGTCCGTTTTATAAGTGAATGAATGTTGTAATTTCCTAATCTTCTGCGAAAAAGCTAGGATTCATTATAAAAACCCTTTAAACAAGTTACATTTTGTATAGATAAATTATTCAAATATACTGCATAAACATTTTTATTTCTAAAAGTATAAAATACTAAAATATTTTTAGAATTAAAAACATTACATGAATCAATTTTAAATTTAACATTGAAACCATCATCACAGAACTGAGATATACATAACATATTATATTTATGTCCATCAACAAATAATACTTTAGAAATTATAACTGAATCATTTTTACCAATCTGGCACAGGCCGAGGATATTTCCTTTTGAATTATCACCAAAGGTGACATAGCCTCCATCAACCTTGATTAAGATTTTTAAGCATGAATAATATCCTATCATGTGTCTTGAACATCCACTATTCAAGTACCATGTACTTCTACAAGAACTCCTTAAGCATGTTTCTTACAAAATATGTTTAAACAAAAATTTATTTTGGTACCCAAATTTTCCTGGGTCTAGACAGGTTAACAAGCAAAGCTTTAGGTACCCAAATTTTTCTGATGGGTCTCATAAAATAAATAGATTAAAAATATTTTGAATGATAAACATTATTTTATCTAGATATATGTGAAGAAAAAGTTGAATCATATGCATTTCTATAACTATAACTAGCATCACTCTCTCCAGATTTAGGAATAAGTATGTTTTTATTAATATGTCTCTATCCAGGATGATGGCCTATTCCAGTGGTATATTTTGATGATACTTATTTTCCTATAATTTGAGTTAGATTATTATTTCCATTAGTGAATTTCTCTAAGACCTTCCTTAATTTCTCCTTAGACAATTTCATTTCAGTATTTTTCTTTAGTAATTGAGTATTCTGTTCCTTTTCTATATCAAGAGAAATTTTAACAGAGCTAGTCAAAGCATGTTGTTTCTTCAAGGTCTAATTTTTTTCCTTCAATTAATTATAGGTTTTGTCTTGCATATTACAGTATTCAAACAATTTATCTTTAGACATATTATCATCACTACTTTCATTACCAGAATAATAATCATTCAGCATAGGGGAAATAGGTACCACAAAAGTATTAGTCATGAAACACATGTTTGAAAGATTCTTTTCAGAATCAGAAACATCAGACACACATGCGCTGTCTTCTGAAGGACTCCATGTTTCTTTCATGGATATCATATATTTTCTATCCTTTTAGTCTTATTTCTTCTTAAACTTTAACATTGGGAAGTATTCTTTAATGTGTATTTTCCTTTTTCATTCATAACACACTATCTCATCATCCTTATCAGATTTCTTCCAATCCATATTCCAATGACCTATATGGTCATATTTTCCTTTATAATTTAGTTTTCTGAAGAATTTATTCTTCCTATAAAACTTTTTAAATATCCTGGGTATTTGATCCATCTCAGCATCACTATCAGATGCACTCTCATCAATACTTAAGCTTTCAGTTGGTATGTGAACTTTCTCCTTGTCCTTGCTCTTTGAGTCAGTATATTTAAATGCTACTAACTTCCTCTCTGGTCCATCATCTTCTTTTTTGTTTAAATTCGAATCTTTATCATACATCATTGGCGTACCAATTTATTCTTTAACAGGAAGTGAACTTATATCACACGACTTTCTTATTGAAACTGATGTGCCTCTCCATCTTTCTGGAAGACATCATAGTATTTGCATAATCTACTACATTGCAGGAAAAACTTTTCCAAGTGAGCTCATAGTGTTGAAAATCTCATTGAACCTAAGATACATATCAGAAATAGGTTCATTGGACTTCGTTTTAAAATTATCATACATAATAGTGTTGGTATTCAATCTCATTTCCTTAACATTGGTTTTCCCTCCTGAGAAACCCCCAAAGTATCCCAAATTTCATATGAAGTTTTACAGGAAGATATCCTAATAAATTCTTCATCTCTTAGAGAACAGTAAAAAGAATTCATTTCTTTATAATTATTATTGTATGAAAAATTATTAGGTTCATCCCAAGTAGTTCTTTTAGTTTTTGGAATCTTATATTGAGTCTCTATAGCAATCCATATATCAAATCCCATACTTTCTAAATAAATTTTCATTTTAAGCTTCCACTAAGCATAATTTGTACCATTAAAGAAAGGTGTCATGTTGGTAGCATCACCTTCAAGTATATTATCCATAATTACATTTAGAAATGGATTTAGAGATATATAATTTAGAATTAACAAAAATTTAAGAACTTTAAGATACAACTAAAATCACAGTTGAAAAACAGAGTATATCGAAAATCCTTTAAAAATAAACCTCAATTTGATACCAAATGTTGGTCAGAGTGGACACTCAATAGGGGGTGAATTGAGTTCCAATTAAAATTTCTGTTAAAAATATTTCTATTAAAATCCCCCAATTTAAAAGATAAGTCAACCTGTAGTGAATTTGCAAAACAGTAAAGGTTCAATTTGGTTCCCAAAAGATTGATTAGATCTCAGGTAATTTAATCAGAAGATCAAATTATCTTTTGAAACTAACCTAATTATTTACAATAGTTTCAAATACTTTCTAGATTTACAATCAATGTATATTTAAAAAAAATTATATTTCAAAGTAATTAGCAGCGGAATATAAGATATAGTTAAAACCAAAAAATTAAGCACAACATTTTTAACCAAGATGTTCAGTCTCAAGACGAGACATAGTCCTCTCAAACAATTTATATAAATTTGATCCACACCATGGATCGATGTAAACAACAGTACACAGACTGTCCAGGTACAATGACCTCTACAACAGTTCTATGTGGGAAAACAAAACAATAGCACATCGGCTTTCCAGGTCCTACTTGACCACTACCACTATCCACAGTGGGATACAAGAGAGGCATAAAAGGATTGTGTGAGTATTTATAAAACCTCTAGTTTATCACATGAGACAGTTTGTAAATACAGAACACACACTACTCAAAATCTAAATAAAATAGTAACGTGAAGAGTAGATATGAGTTTAGAATGCTCTAGTGATTTTAAGTGTAGCTCCGGACTCCGTCGATTAATCAGGAATGCTTTTGAGTCCATCTATTGTTTTTGTTCTGAAAAAAAGATTGTCATTTTTTGTATTTTTCTTTGAGGATCGGATTGATCAGCTTGAGAGAAGGTGCAATCACTACACCAAAATTAGGCTTTAGAGGTGGTTTTGTGGCAGCGGTTCACAAAAGCACCACTAAACCTTTCGTTAAAATGGTTTCGTTGCGGTTTATTATAAACCACCGCGAAACCCTGCATATGTTTTTACGCTTCCGACCCATCCCCCCTACCCTGACCCCCATGTTCCCCTAACCCCCCACGCCCCCGCGCGACCCCGTGACCTCGGCGACCGCCTGCGTCCCCCGGCGACCCCGCGCGACCCTGTGACCCCGGCGACCCCTTCCACTGTGACCTGCGACCCCGCAATGACCCCCTCTTCACATACAAGGTTATTTTTAGGGGTTTTTCCCATTTCACCTTTCTATCTTACCCTTATCTATTTCTTGGTTTACTTTTAGGTCTTGGCCAGACTCGCGCGACCCGCGACCCAGCAGCGACCCTCCTGTTGATGTTTCATTGCATTCACACTCAAGTAGTGGGAATTTCCCTACCTTTTATTTATAATTCAATCCATAAAATACTTGGGTGTTACTGAATAATTTTTAAAACAATTATTTACACCTTCATAATGTACTTGGTTAAATTGTTATAGTGTTTTATTGGGGATATGATTTGTTAAAAATAGCATTCAAAGTGAATCTTAAATAATGCCTATGTTTTCTTATGCATAATGTGTGTGGTTAAATGTTAATTGGTCTTTAATAGTGAGATTGGATGATTTGGATAGTTCTTTACCTTATTAATGTTTCATTTAATTGATTTCATGGTGTTTGGCCTTTGTTATGTGGAACATGGCGTTTTTTATGGTATGGTTAAAGTGTTGTTTGGAAAGATCACTTTGTTTTTAAAGATAATTGTTTTTCCTTTGGAAATTATATTAAATGGATGAGTTTGGTTTGAAAGGAAAGTGATGATTCTAAAAATATTTCTGGGTGTCTCATTGATGTTAAAGGGTTTAAATGGATGTGGAAACATCCATGGGTTAGTAGAGGATGGTGGTGAACATGAGGTCGCATGGGGATTGCGGTAGTGGTTTGGTTTGGTTTTGGTGTGTTCAATGACATCACCTTATAGTGCATCTCTTATTGTATATTTTTTCAATCTGTTAAAATAATATTCACAATCACATTCAAGGAACATAAGTGTTATCTTACATATTCCTAGTTGATGGGCCTATAGGGTATACCATGACTTTTTCTAGGGTTGAGTGGTGATTTCTTATAGGTTTATGTCTTTTGAATTTATCCCAAATATTTCCCATAGCAGTGAATTGTAAAGGACTTAGGGGGAAGAAACATTTATTTTTCATAGTTCCCCCTTTGGATGTTTTCAACCTGAATTTTTTTTTCCTTTCAAAATTCAGATGATCAAAATGATTCCCTATCAATAAAAGGTAAATATCTTGTGAGTGGAGACTCGAATTATCCAATGTCACCTATTATGGGTTTTTGACGTTGAGAGTGCCAATTATCTTTACATTAGTAACTTATGGACATTTAAGGTGTACCAATGCATTTTATGTCTATGTTAAAACATTGTAGACCGATGTGTGGTTGAGTCTTAACATTATAAAGATTTAATGAAAGTATGAGGTTTTCTCTATAGTGGTAAGTTTAAGGTAATCCCAAGTAAGATTAAGATCCTACTAATAATACAAAAAGACTCAATTATGGGTACACAGAGATTAAATTTATATTTCTCAGACAAAAATTTATAGGGGGTTATAGTTTTATAGCTTAGACCATAGAGGTGAGGTCGTATATTTGACATAGAAGAAAAATTGTCCCTACCTAAATTGTTTTGCCCCATACTAATTCATGTTACCCCTAATAGGGGAGTATTCACATTGTTTAAGGATTTTATACACAGAACATAAATGGTGAATTACTATATTTCATAATAAAGGAAAGTCAAACATGACAGGAATTTGTTAGGGGTCTAAATCAGTATAAATGACCACAAAGAGAGGTGAAGACAATTTATGGTCTTTATGGTCAGACCAAGAAGTTGAACACTAGGATTCACACCATGGGATTTTCAAACATGTTAGCAAATATCTTCATAAGTACTGAACTAGGGTCACTTACTAAATATTTTAAACTTATTATGATTGAATTAAGTATAATAGTTTTTGTTCAAGTTGAAAATTCATTTCTAAATAATTACATCAAATTAACTGAGCTTAGGACTTGAAATATACATAAATGTTTTAATTAAAAATTGGACATGTCCTCTGTATTATATCAAATCCAAATTTTATGGTTTGCATGATTTTATTTAATATGAGTTATTTGAAATATTGAAGATAAATTTTTATAGTACTAGACACAAAACATATTTAAGTGAAAATAACATACATCATTCATTAGTTTTTAAAAAAGATTTTAATGAGAACCCCACTATGGAAATCTAAGGGGATGAATTAAAATTTCAAAACCTAAAGATATAATTAATAACAAAGGTCTCTCCAATTTCAAGGAAATAAGAAACAATATCAAATTCAAAGAGAGAGTTAGATTCAAATAGATAGTGAAAATATTGAAAAACATAAAGAGAAATGAAACAAGACCATTTTTCATGAACTGGCCTAGGCTACCCATAATCCAGGTACCCAAGCTAGCCTACGATAAGTCTCAAAGGGTGTCATATAAGGGATAAATATTTCTAGTAATGTTGTTGTACTAATGGTATGAAAATCGTGCATCTTTGGTGTGTTCAATGACATCAATTTAAATGGGGTGTTGTTTGAGGTAACATAAATGCGTGATCGAAATCGTTATGATAAGTGAGTAACCCGATATTCTTATTGCTCCTCAATGAGGTGTCGACAATGTCTCCTAGGGACCAGTCTTGTTCGGTTTGTATGGGCATGGTAAGTAAGTGGTAAATGTGATCAATGTATCATCTTTATTATATCATGCATACATTATGATCAATGGGTCATCTTTATTATATTATGTTTCTGTAATCTTACACTATCGTATATATGAACCTCTTTCTCTATTTAGTAGTAACTAGTTGTTTTAATTTTTTTAATATTGTGTAGGCACATTGTGATATATATAGATAAAAGATGGATCACATTACTGAGGAACACACCTTAGTATGTTAAGGGTTTGAAAGAGTTTTTAGAGTTTTCAATTTCTAGTCGATTCGTTGAAGGGAGAATAAAATGTCCATGTCCTAAATGTAAATTTAGAACATGGTTGAAGAGAGATGAGGTTTATGAACATTTAATACTGAAGCAATTCCCTGGTCAATATTTTTTGTTGGATTTGGCATGCATAATCGAACGTTACAGAAATAATGAGCACTGATGTTAATCCACAGAATGAGTTCCCATGTTCGTCAACAATGGAAAATGAAATGCAAAACCTAATAAATAATTCATTCGGCACTGGAAGACACCACTATCACCATCAAAACATATCAGAACAACTAGAAGAGGGTGCTTCAAATTGAAACATGACAAGTGATGTTTTTGAGACTATAACATAGGTAGATCAAGATTCTCATATATCATTAGATCCTCCTCTTGATTCTGTGGAGTCAAATGTAAGAGAAAACCTCCCTGAGGAAAATGTGTTTCATGATTTAGTTGATGATGGAAATCAAGAGTTATATAGTGGGTGTTTGAAATATTCAAATCTTTCATTTCTGTTGAAGTTGTACCATATCAAATGTCTATGTGGAATTAAAAATAAGGCAATGACCATGATATTGGAATTGAGCCGTGATGCATTTCCTGAAGCAAAAATCTCAAAATATTTTTATGATATGAAAAAAGTTGTTAACAAGATTGGTCTGAAATATAATAAAATACATGCGTCCCCCAATGATTGTATGCTTTATTGGGGAGATGATTCATGTAGACAGAATTTCAAGAAATGTTCTTCTTCTAGAGGGCAGGCAAAGGCTGATGTTGGAAGTCTGAATGAACATAATTTCATGGAGATGATGAAAAGGAGCACACCTACAGAGGTTTTTCATTACTTTCCTTTGAAGCCTAGATTGAAAAGATTATTCATGTCATAGAAAAACATCGAACACATGTAGTGGAATTCTGTAGATAATAACAATGATTGGTTAATGATACATCCATGAGATTCCCAATCATGGAAGACATTTGATTCATTACATCTCGATTTCTCAGTTGATCCTAGGAATGTTTGATTGGGATTGGCTACTGATGGATTCAACCCATTTGGGACTTTGAGTACCAATAATAGCATTTGGACAGTTGTTTTAATCCATTATATTCTGCCTCCATGGATGTGTAGGCAACAAACATATTTCATCTTTTAGATGATTATTCTTGGAAAACAAATGCCTGGAAATGATATTAATGTATACTTGCAGCCTTTGATTGAAGAATTTCAGTAGTTATGGAGCAATGGTGTTGATACATTTGATGCTTCTTCTAAAACAATGTTCAAAATGCATGCTTCTTTAATGTAGACCATTAGTGACTTCCATAGGCTTGGGAATTTATATGGTTGGAACACATACATGGGTTTGTCTTGTCCCATTTGCCACTTTGATTTTGAGCCCAAACGACTACCTTACAGTAGAAAATGGTTCTTCTTGTGTCATCGATGATTTCTCGATGCATCTCATAGATTTCGGCTGAACAGATCAAAATTTAATGGTTCCATTGATGGTAGACCACCTCCAAAGTTGTTAAATGTTTTTGAAATATTGGCACAGCTTGAAAATGTTGAAATAGAATTTGGGAAGGTTCATCATTTGAATGATAGCAAAAAATGGGTCCGAAGTGCATCGTCAAGCGAAACCGGAATGCAACAATGGAATAAAAAAAGTGTATTCTTCAAACATCCGTATTGGGAATTTAATTTGTTGCGTCATAATGATGATGTGATGCATATTTATAAGAATGTCTATGACAATTTGATTTTCACTTTTCTTATTGATCATGGAAAGTTGAAGGATCGTCTCAATGATCAGAAAGACATACAAGCAATGAACATAAAACGCGATCTCTGGCCAGATGAGAATGAAAAGTATCCTCCAGCAATTTTTGCAATGAAAAATAGGGATAAAGATACATTCCATCGAATGTTAAATAATGTTAAGGTATCTGATTGGTATTAAAGTAACTTCTCAAGGTGTGTTGACTTGAAGAATTGTAAGTTACATGGATTAAAAAGCCACGATTCACATATTTTGTTTCAACAGTTACTACCATTGGCATTGCGTACATTATTACCTAAAAAAATTACTGTTGTTGTACTCCAATTCTGAACATTTTTCAGAAAACTGTATGAGAAATATCTTCATCCATTTCATCTTGACAACCTCCAGGAGAGGTTTGTATTGACCCTTTGCACAATAGATATGATCTTTCCTCCATCCTTTTAACTGTAATGATGCATTTAACTGTGCAGTTGGTTGAGGAAGCTAAATTAGGAGGCCCTGTTAATTATCGATGGACGTATCCAATTGAGAGTTACTTTATTTATATGTTTTCCAGTTAAGTAAACAATTTTTGGTACTTAATTAAATGAATAATTATGTTTTTTTTTTCACAGATATCTTCGGCATTTGAAATCATACGTGAGAAAAAAAGCTAAACCAGAAGGCTCAATTGCCGAAGGCTATGTGGCTGAGGAGCGTCTTAACTTTTTTTCTAGATACTTGGATGACATTGAGACAAGATTTAATCGAGTTGGACGTGTTGAAGACACATCTACTCAATCTCAAATACATCATAAATCCAAAATATTTTCTGCTATTGGCCGATCAGTTGGGAGGACCTCAAATGTGACACTTACTGAATTGGAATTATTACAGGCACATAGATATGTGATGCTGAATAGTGAAATTGCAGATCCATTTATTGAAGAGTTGAGGATACAAACAAAGATACGAATTAGAGGATAAAAATGAAATGATAAAGATATAACGAAAGCTGTTAATAAAGATCTTGTAGAATGGTTTGCACGACGTGTATGTTAATAAATATTGCAATAAATACGAATATTAGTTTGACAGCTACATTTTGTAAATCTAATAAAGTATATTTCTTTTTTCAAATCATGAATACTGATACTCGATCAGAGGTGTCAGAAGATTTGAAGTTTCTTGCTAGAGGTCCTCTAAAAGAAGTTAGAAAGTTCGATGCTTATAATGTGAATGGATTTAGATTTCATACAGTCGATCGAGAAGTGGTTTTAAGAACACAGAATAGTGGTATATTTAAATTTTCTGAAGTCGAATACTTTTGAAAGCTTCATGATAATATTGAATTAAACTACCACGAACATTTTTCGGTTGTTTTATTCAAATGAAAATGGGTTGATATTATCAGAGGTGTTAAAAGAGATTCCTTGAAATTTACTTCTTTGAACTTCTATCGCTTGATGGATGTTGGTGATCGTGAACTGCATGATCCATATATCTTAGCATCACAAGAATAAATGGTATATTATATGAATGATGTTCCCAATGAAGGGTTGAGTGTAGTTGCTCACGTAATACAAAGATATTTGTATGATATGTGTGATGAAGTGGAAAATTTGACCTCTGAAATTTAATTTAGTCAGCAACTGGATGCAAAATTATTTGTCCATCGTGATATTGAAAATATTAGTCTAGAAAATATGAATGAAGTGGATGAAGAAATGGAGCAAGAAACTGACATGATTGAAGGGGAAAATTATTGTATGTACAATTATTTATTTATTCAGCAACCACTTGTTTTATTTCTGCAGTCATTCATTATCATTGTTATATATATTTTGTCTGTTAGTACTCCATATGTTATCATTTTTAAATTTTTTTCTACATAATTTTTTTGAAATATATTTTTTGAACATAATTTTATTTGATAAAATGACAGGAATGCCAAGGAATAAGCATTAAATTATTTTATCCAGTTCTGCGACAAATGACTATCCATCTGGCTCCCTCCTCGCGACATCTGAGGCACCAGCTACCAACACCCCTGTGCCATCTCCCACTGCACCATCTCTCACACCACATGTGGATGTCCCAGTAGAGGCTGAGTCGTCGACTCCCCCTTCAGGAGCCTCAGCAGTTGGGCAGCGACGTTCCCCTACCAGTTCATCCCGGACATACAGGAGTGTCACTATCATAGGCACAAATTTTAATTAAATAAATTAATTTCATTTTGTTTATACTAATTTTTTTCTCATTGAAGATGAAAAAAATACAACTGTGGAGAAAAACATAAGATGTTCAGATGTTTGGAATCTGAATGGCGAGAATATTGTTGTGCCATTTGATTCTTATGGGGTCCCTACGGATGATGCCACGAGGTTACTTGGCCAGATTCTAGGCCAGCTGGCAGGAGAGCCCATTTCCCTTCCCATTTCATATGACGATTGGAGACATATGCCTCCAAGCTAGAAAAATTAAGTGTTTGATTCTCAAATCAAGTTTAATTTATTACATTATGGTTTAATTGAATATCATGTTACTAATATGTTTAAAATGAATTTCTGTATACAGATGTTCTTCCACGTTACCTTTGCTGATGTGATAGCATGGAAGTGGACATTGAAAAATATAGGTAAGAAGTGAAAATATTTTAAATGGATATTGTGGTGTGATGTCAACGATGCTTCCATGACTGCGCTGCAAATATATGAGAAGCTACCCAGTGGGGAACCGAAAGAGCAGTGGAAAGTGTTTGTTGACATGCATCGGGATCAGAAACAGATGGTATTGAAATATATATATTATTATATTATCCTCATTTTACATTTATACATGTATATTAAAAGGACATGAAATTCAATACATCAGTATTAAATTGCATTTTATTTATTTCATGATCTCTCAAGATAGAATGTGTCAAACCGAGCGAATCAAGTCATCCCGCACACTGCGGGCTCAAAAAGTTTTTCTAGAAGTCAAATGACATTGGTAATCTTTTAATTAGTATAAATATTTATAAGACAATATTATCGGTTTAAAAAATTGAATTATTGATTTATCATTTATTAATGTAGTCATAGAGTTTAGTCCATGAAGCATCCAGAACTGAACTGTTGTTGGATGTTCACAAAAAAAGAAGATGGATATTTTGTTAACGAGCCTACTAAAGATGTTGGAGTATGAAGTCAATTTTTTATCATAATAACTTATTATCAATTTTTACTATGTTAATATATATTGATATTTTCTTTATAGGTTAAAATTAAAGAACTATGGCATTCCAATCCTGTGCATTCCTTCTTTGTCTCCCAGGATGACCTGGTTGCTAAATTCGTTGGGAAGGAGCATCCTAGGAGAGTGCACGGGATGGGTTTGGGACTCGTGTAATCTGAGGTTTTTAGCAGGCCATCGGGGATAGCTGCTTTATCTACTCCTGACATTAGTCAGCCCATACCTGGAGATGCTAAGAAAGAGATTGTTTCTTTACGAAACATAGTTCACCAGTAGAGGGATCAGATATCTGCATTGTAGAAAGAGTAGACTGAAATACGTCAGTAGTTGAGCAGATATGCCCCAGTGGGAGTGCATCGATTGGTGGTATGCAGGTAAATCTCATAAAATCAAAATCATTTAGTTTGCTAACTTTCATTGTTTTTATGTATTAATATAAATATGTTACCGTATTTAATTTTCAATATAATGTTCTTACAGGTGACAACACAAAGTGGAAATGAAGGTGGAGAGGGTGACGATGCATCATTGGACCCTGAGTAGTTGTATTGTTGATGTGTTGAACAAAAAATGGAAACAGTTGGTTTGTATATGTAACATCTGTGGCACCCAGTTTCCACCACACATTTTCATGTCCTAAAATTTCCTTGATTTCCCATGTTTCTTTTTATGCATTTCATTGATTTATGATATTTCTTTTAATTTCTTCATTTCTTGAGTGTGGTATAGATCATTCCATTTTGGTTTGTGTTTGAATTGGTAGTCGAGATTTTGGATGACTAGGAGTTAAACCCATTGTTAATGTGTTGAACACATTGGGTAATTTCATAGTGATCAAGGGGATAGTGTTGTGGACACTTTGGTGAGGCCCATTGTGGAAAATGTCTGATTTAAGCGTCAAAATTATCTAAACATGCTCTAGATCTTATTAAATTTCATGAGAATGTTTCTTAAGTCATTTTTGACATCTAAGGTCAAAAAAAAATTCAATTTATTTGGGTAGATTCCTAGGTTATAAAAGTCCTAAATACACTACATATCTAAATAGGAAACTATGAATAATGGGAACCTAATGGGATACATGTTTAATAGGTTTAGACTCATCCATAGTTATGAAATGGTCTGTGGAATGAGTGATTAATTAATTAACCATTTCGAGTGAGAAAATTTTAATGAGGGTCATAAATTCATCAAAATAATTCCTAGGATTAAGGGTATGAAATTTATCTTACATGGAATATTCTAAATCAAGGGTGGTTTAATATGATATAGGTGTGACTGAGGGGTGATAAATTAGAATAAGTCCACGAATTTAGGGATGAAAACTTTATAAATTAAAATATAATCTCGAAGATGGATTTCGACTAGATGCACAATTGGTATGTCTTATAAAAACATGAATTTTAAGAAAAGAACATCTACCAAATACTTCAATATAAGGTTGGTTAACTCATATATGTATGTGTATCGATTCAATAAAAAATATATGAAAATGGATAACCCAAAAAAAGAACTAAAAATAGTGCATATAAGATTGCACAATGATAACACTTAGAGAAATGAAGAAAACAAAGGAGGTAAAAGGAGCAGAATCCAAACCCCTATCCGTCCTCTTCTATAAATGGATGAATAAATGGAGGATTATTGAGTTTTTTATTGGAATTGTTTGATGATACATACTTCCACTTACTAAACTATGACAGATTTATGAAAAATTCAAAATAGTCCAAAAAGTTGATTTTTACATACTCCCCACTATAGGACAACTCATCCCTAAGCTATACTTACATAAAAAATGAAACATTTAAAATATTACCATAACCATACAGGATGGTCTAATAAATTCTAGAATTTCATCATGAGGATTAGTAATAAACACAACCTTCTCTCTAGAGTTAGAATATGAAATTTCAAAATTCACATTCAAACCAAACAACGAGGAAGTATAAGTTCTAAAAATCAATTAACCAAACATACCTCAATTAATTACAAGCTATCCGGTCATGAAACTTTAATTAATGTAATTCCAGAACTTTCTTATTTACCAACACTAGGCCTTATAGGGAGATGTCATAGGTCTAGTACAAAACACTTCTATCCAAACATACTCATAAGAAACCATAGTTATACTGCCATGACTCTGTGTAATGATTGTATTGAATTTGACCAACACCCACATCTTGAGGATGTCTAACATAATAAGACCCCCCAAACCACCTCTCATCACTTGTCCCTAGGTTTCTTTTCCATCTAAATTTAATCCAGAAACATTAAACCATGTTACAACACTCATACACATTATCAATGAAAACTACTTAAAGCGAGCACCACATGATTTATAGGTCCATGGTGTCTTCCCACCATAGTAATTCTCAAACCACTAAACCATGAGAACTATAATACTATACATCACTTCAAGTTTCACATTGACATGTTCGAGCTTTGCTTTCTTTATTTAAGATAGATATCACTTGAGTTCACTTGAAAACTCTTTATGAAGCGGTACCACATGAAAACCGCTACCTCCATTTACAAATCAACCATCACTGTTAATCTAGTCCTAAAAATTTAAACTAAAGGGTCATAACCAAAACACCCTCTTCATTATTAATACATCTTACACAAAGAAATCTTAGCTCACAACATGCACTTGTTTACTGAAAATCCAGTCAGAATGCTTTAGGTTGACCTTCTTAGAGGACATCCAAATTGACGGCCAATGCCTTTATTTGAAAACTAAATCATATTAACAGAAATTGAAAATTTATATCATCATAATTGAGATGAACCCACAAAATTACAAAATTGACTCGTGATGTAATTAAATGGGTGCATACTCAACCAACCATTTCAACATCATGAAACATTACATGAAAATATATGATATCAATCTATCACATTTCCTAGATTTCACATGTAGCCTGAGTCTGAATATAATTTCCAAACCTGATTCAAACTCATACATAAGTCTTAAATTCAACACCTCCTCCATGTATGGAAAACGTGAATTTTATAGCTCACAGACTTCTGAAAGTCATTTTGACCATTAATGACTATTCTTTCTACAACCACTCTTCTGAAGGTTGCATTTTCCATGAACTGTGTGATTCTCCCCACCATAGAATTTTAATATTCATCATTTTAATAAAAATAGGAATCTAATTCCCATGAAAACACTATGTACACCACTAAACATGGTTTTTGGATGTCATTCAACATAATTATATCATGTTCCATCATGACAATCCATCCTTCACATACGCTGAAGCCTCATCTGGAACTAATATTCCATCCTTGAACAACATGTGGTTCACTTCCAACCACATATATTTATATCATCCACTTAATAATAAATAGAAATGGTTTATTCATAATCATATGCATTATGAAATCCTCATTCCATGCGCACACATTCAATCAACATCAATAACTACATCTTGAACATTAACCCAGATTTATGATGTTATAAAACTCGATCCTCTTACATAGTCATCCATAGAACTAGGATATCTTAGCTTTTCTACTAAAAAAACTGGTCTACATCACTAACCACAACATAGTTAACACCTAAGTAACCTCACTCAGGGAGTGATCGGTTAACACAAACATTTTAGATCCCACAACCCTAAACCAAGTAGTTATGTGTTTATACCCCTCAAGGTGTTACCTGTGATTTTATCCCTCAAACTCTCAAAGATTAGAAATTTTTTCACAAAACACCACAAAACTCTCTCTGACAAACCTTAGTTAAATGAGAAATTTATATGATAATTAATACTAAATTGATGTTACATCAATGAAATGGGAACACCCATTTCATATAATTCATAGGACCAATGACAATGTGCATTATTGGTATTTTATTGCCTACACAAAAAATCAAACCCAAGGGTCACGTTATCCTACATAACCATTTAACATGGATGATGCCTTCTTGAGTCATACACCATTGAAATTAAACTCAAACAACTAACTAAACTAAATATAATTAGATTGGAATGTCAGTCCCACTAATCTCAAGCATTAAAGATGCTCATAACACCTAGAAGTTTTACTTATCTCTTGATCACCTACCAACTGGGGGAATCATTCCACAACTAGAGTCCTACTAAATACAAAAATACAAAAAAAAAACATTCTATGACCAAATACTAAATATATTCATCCAATGATGCTTAATATCTCCAAGGATGCTAGATAAACTAGGTTAACCCCTCATATTACATGGGGAATCAACTCTAATTATATGTTTAATCCTAAAAGGTCACTAGAATCTCCAACCAAACCTATATTCCAACATAAAAAGATTTCAACTAAGTCTCACTGGAAATATCCACATTCCTAAAAAAGCTATATCCCAATGTAACTCTAAAACTATTCCCACAATAGGATTTTTTATAACAAAATATTTCTAATGTGTTAATTAAGCTATTTCATCAGTTCAAATTTATTATAAGTATACAGGATGGTTTCTAGGACACAAAACCAAAAAAAATCAGTATATAAATGGGTTGGAACTAATATAACTACTAATTCATCAATTAACAATTTATATAAGTAGAGTGGAATCGCTATGGATGATCTATCCTAAGAAAGTGAAGTAATAAGATTTAGTGGAATCCAGTTTGGGATGTTATAATATTGTATCAATGGAGATTTATCTTCCTAGTATTTACTCTTTAGGATATTGTATACATGAGTATGAGGAATGTTTTAGAACATTTGATGTATATCTGACTGTTGTGTTAATAATACTTTCTCTAATAGGAATTCTTATTTTCCAAGGTTTTGAGGTTTTTGTTCTATTTTTAAATATTAAAGTTGTATATTATTTCTCACCGAGAGAAAAACATGTTTTTTGGATGTTGTGATTTATTCTGGATATTCAAATCTTGGCCATTGGTGGGAGGATATGGATGGTTTTTTCTGATTTTATTTGTTTTTCAGGGAAGTGGTGCAGTAGAAGCAAAGAATTTTTTTTATTCTGGGTAGCTTTTCGCGGCGGTTTTAACCACTGCGAAATGTATATTGGTGGCAGTTTACACCGTCGCTAAATGGTGAAAAGCACTTCTAAACGTAAAATTAAATTTAAGTTTATCGGCGGTTATAACCGCCGCTAAATAAGATCTTCGTGGAATCCTCATTCTGCGGCGGTTACCGTGACTTTAGCAGCGGTTTTACGGCTGCTGGAATTTGAGTTCATTCACTGCGGTTATAACCACTGCGAATAAAGGGATATCCAGGGCCTGTAAAACCGCCGCTAAAATCAGAAAAACCGCTGCGAAATGAGGCAGTGGTGATGCTTTCCTGAAACCACCGCTAAACATAAATAACCACCGCTAATAGATTGGTGACACCCTATTAGGCGGCGGTTTCGGTAAACCGCCGCTCATCGCAAAAAAAACCACCGCTAAACGGCGATTCTGTTGTAGTGAATCGTTGAAGCTCTTCACTCCTTGTCTTAGGTTCAACTTGAGTTCCCTTTGTATGAATAGACTCATGTATTTATAGAGTTCTTCAAGTGAGTGAGGGTCTGGATGTAGCTTCTATATCATGTATTCATGACACTTTTTTATTCCACACCTTCTTTATTACAGCTCGATCTTCCTTTTATACTTTGACCACTAGAAAAGGGAATGATTACCATTATCTAGGTACGAGGTATAGTTCCTAAAATTCGAACCACTATCATTAATTAATAGTAGGTGCATTAAAATCATAAAATATGACCATTTCTAAATAGACAATTAGAAATATTCTAGAGAATAGTGACTTGTTTCCAATTAGTATCCACTTATATCAGTAATCTTGTAGCAGAAGATCGTCTATAATAGTAGTTGGTACTCCTTGAAACGGTAGCTCTCTGTGTAGCGGTGAGCTTGTATCTGTAGCTCCCATTGGTAGCTCTTATTTCTATATCATCAAACTTGTATCGGTAGCTATCTGTCAGCAGAATTTTATATATTGGAAGTTGTGCTCATCGGTAGACTTTGTATCAGCAACTCTTTATCAGTTTACTACATTGCAGTAGACCTTCTGTATCGGTAGACTTGATCTATCAGGGACATTTGCTTATCGGTAGACATTATCTAATAATAGCTCTTGTGTAACGGTAGCTTGTATCGGTAGACACCAGTAAACATACACATACTGGTAGCTCTGTTTTGTAATGGTGACCATTCTATAACGGTGGAGTTGCGTACACCGGTAGATATGTCATGTACCAGTGTACTTAGCCTTATTGGTAGTGATGAAAAAAGTGACCTTTTTATGATTAGATCTTGATATAATAGTAGGACTGTTTGTTTTTCTGTATCAGTAGCTATGTGTATATTGGTGGACTTAACACTTATCTAACTTATGCACAACACAACCAAATTTCGTTAGAGTTATTTCAATGTAGGTTGAATATGTAATTAATATATTAATAATCATTATTTGGGATTATCAAAACATATTAAAATGTAATATAGATTATCAAAACAGGTGAGGTCAACAAGTTTTATACTAAAATTCCTATATACATTATTCGTGTTGTGGTTCATAGAAATTTGATATGATGGGAAATCCAAGATATAATCCGGTGAACCCATTACAACTTATATAATGGGCAAATTCAGATAGCACTCAGTGAGACTATTATTGATTAAACAATGGGTTCAACCAGATAATACACAAATCAATTGGTTTATGTACCATGTCATGAGAGGTAAAAAAATAGAGAGTTTATTAAGGGTTTCACCTATATATTTAACTAGGCTATAATTATTTCAAACACAAGTTTAACAAGAGTCATGAAGAAAAAATTTCCATGTTACCAACAAATTTAGCATGATGGATATGTATTATATTATTTCTTATGATCTAAATTGATATGACATGACTTGTGATTATTGATTTTGAGGACTCATTCCTTTTCTATGTTATCATGTTTGATGATCTAGGTATTTATGGGTATTGAAATTATTTTGTTATATACATTCACTTTGATTATTTCATCATACCATGGTGATATTCTAATGAATATTGATGACATTCAATTGTTAATTCATATTTGACCCCTAATAAATGTTCAAGCAAGACCTTCTTATGTTTCCTCTTCCAAAGGATGTAATGAACGATGTTAAATAAATTATGTCTATAAGGGATTGTATATAGGAGATTTTTATGACATAATGTGAAATAAAAAATGTTTGTAATAATGGGATATGATGTTAATCATTATGAATCAGTTGTCACAAAATCTGAGTGGATATTAGTTCATTGTAATTATTTTAAAATCTAATCTTAAAATTACTATGTGTATGTACGTGATAAAGCATTTCTTTTCAGGTTATTAGTTTAGTTTTGCCAAAATCGGTTCTCCTTCTTTGGTATCAAATAAGAAAAAATAATTTTAATGAATTTAGTATCAGATTTGGGAATGTAGGTTCTAGGATGTGATAGATAATATTTTTAACTATTTTAAATCATTTAATATAATATTATTTAAAATAAGATACCATTAAAGTCATTTTTGGACTATTCTCATAGTTAAATTTAGAAAAATATCATTCCTTTTATGTAGTCATATTATAAACATTTAAGAAGTAAATAAAACATTACAGATTTATAAAAAAAATCACAGAAAACACTAATTCACCCAAAATATATTACTTTTTATGTTTTTAAATAATTTACTTGATTTTTCTATATCATGCACTAACACTATATCGATGTTGTGTAGAAATTTAATATAATTATTTTGTCACTAAAAATTAAAACAATTAATAAAAAATACATTTAAAAATAACCATTTAGAACCATTTAAGACTTGTTTATAACCTTATGAAAAATTATTACATATATTAAAATAAAAAGGTGATATTTTGGAAGTATTCGTTACATAAAATTTTATAATGGTACTTATAAAAGATAAATAGAACAAAAATTCCATATTTATTAATATATGAAGGGGTTAGTAGAACTCCAATATTAAATAAAAATATAATAATGTGTTAGAGTGATTTTAAAGCTATCAGTCTAGTTAACCATATTTTAACCTTACTATGGTGATAAATTTTAACAAAAATACTCGTCATTATAAAAAAATAAGGTTGAATAATTTAACAAATTTCTAAATGGTTCTTAAAAATACAAAAACAATTTTATTTCAAATTCCAATCATATAAGTGAAATATATTAATTCTAAAATATACCCACAAAATGTGATAAAAAGCGATTTTCTATAAAAATGAATTTTAATTATAATATAGTTTTTATATCAAAATTAAGAATAATGTTTATTTAAATAACATTATTTGGATCATTTTCAATAAAAATTAATTAATTAAATTCTAAAAAATCTTCAAAATAAAATGTTTCAGTTTAAATACTTTTAAATAAAAGGATTCATTTTGTAAAATCCATATTTTCACTATTCACATAAAAAATTTATACACATCGCAAAATTACAACAGAAGATAATTTTGAAATTATGATTTAAAAATAATATTATTTTTATCCAATAAAATTTTATATAGTGTTATAAATAAATTATACTTTTCACACACAAAAATCAATAAAACCAATTTCTTATGAAAACATATTTTTGAAGCATAAAATGTGTTTTTTGAAAATTCGTTGCTTTTTTAAAAAAATTTAATGAATAAATTTGAATTGATTTTGTAATATATGAATATATTTTATAATTAAATTACCAGTATTAATTTCCTCAAATTCCATGATTAGGTTATAATGGTCATGTTTATATAATATTATTTCACAGTTTATTTATGCTCTGTGTTGCATGTGTTGTAAACTATCAAACAGAATGTTTTTTTAAAAGAGAATATAAACTAAAATATTTAGATGTTACATTATCCCCTCGATATAGACTATATTTCATCAAAATTTTTATTTTTTAAAATTATTATAACATCATAATAAAGGTATATATAGATTTTATCATGAAAATTAAATTTCTATGTTATAAATCGGAAACCAATTTTACATTAATCATTATATGGATAATAATTGAAAATGAGTTTTTAAAAACATACCTTGTTATTTGAAAATTAAATTCCATATAATACTTAGTAGATTTATCGCTAGTTTTATTTTATTTTAGATATAACATTACCATTGGGATAAAAAAATATTAATAAATATACTCATGTGATATCATCCCATTCTATAAGAATAACATTATCTGTAAATATATATCATCCTGATCATCATTAATTTTCTATTACTAAAAATTAAAAATAAACGTTTAATTGACTATAAGATATATAAAAAAATGAAATATTATTCATCTTCTCTAAAAATTAAATGGGTTTCACATGCTAAAATAATCAATAATATGAATAAACCTTCATTCTTAAAAAATAACACAATAACCTCCAAAGCCTAAAAATAACACTCAAAGATAATATTAAATTGTCTGAAATGCGATTAACCTTAATACTCTTAAAAAATATTCCTAACCTTGTTGAAAACCCCAAAATAAAAAATATTTGATCACAAGTTCTTTCAAGATAAATTTAAAATTTGTGTCTAAAAAACATTAGCCACTAATAAAAACAAATGCCAAAACTTTATATGTCCTACCAACTAATATCTAAAATGGGATAATATTTATCAATAATAACATAAATCACCATAAATATATAATAAAATCACAGATTATTATAAATTATAACCCAAACTTTAACCACTAAATGAAATCCCATGTTTTGAAAAAAAAATTCATTTTCCTTAATCATACAACATTCCCAATACAGTGATCTTATTTCTAATAATAACATTAATCACACAGTTGCAAAATCACTTTTTAATCCCATGTTTATCTATATAATAAAATATATATTCTCAAAATATAATAACACTTTAATCTTAATTTAAAAAATTAATATCAATGATCATGTTAAACCTAAACGTTCTTAACACCTTTAAACATATATTCAAAAGATATAAAATCTTACTTCCAAAAATAAATTTTTATTAAAATACATACTAAAAAACTGGTAGTATTCTCATAAATGTCTCTAAAATTTCATTAATCATTCTAAACTCTCATCACATAAAACATAAAAATGGGGATATCTTCTTTTATACTTATGGTCAACCCTGGGCATATCAACCCAAGAAAATTTAGGGTTATCCAATATTAATATTGAATGTCATAGGATTCCATGGGGTATATCCTCTTATTTATCATAATTATTTAGAAAGAAATTGCAATTTAACCCTTGTATATCTCTTGATAGTTTCTAGCTAGGTGTACAGTAATATGACCACTTATCAAGAACTGGTGGTTATTGAGTTAATACCAACTATTCCCCTTTTCGAGTTGTTACCCTTATGAGAACTTGTACCATAGTTGCATCCAGTTTCTAGTATACAAAATGGGTTTTGGTTTCTAATAAAATCACACATTCTCAAATTTTCTGAATCATCAAGACATTACCCTATTCATTAACGTATCCCTAGGATCAATCATAGATTTATTTTCTCTAATCAATGTCTTCCAAAATATAGTTCCAAGGGTCCTAATGAACATTCCATGATACCAACTATAACACCCTAATATAGTAACCCATATTTTGATATTACTTATTATATTTGTTTAGGATAAAAGGGATCAGATCAATCAAGATTTATCAATTTTACAATAATGGAAAACAAGATATATACATGACTTCTATATTACATTGGAAATTTAAAAAAATGTATGAAAGACATTAATTCATCCTGGAAATCATTCGTAATATTCGTCTTCATCTCTTGGGGAAAGGAAAAAAATAAATGGTGAACCCATATGCTTAGTAAGGATTATGTACAATGGAAGCTATCTTTAGTAAATGTGACATAATAAATAAGGTATAGTGGTTAATTAATATACACACCACTCAATCAAAAACCATATCTCAATGATCATCCAAGTATAATATATAAATATAAACCATATGGATATTTGAGATGTAACGCCCCGACCCCGGCTACCCAGAGCCGGTGCGTTACTTCGTAACATTGGCATGATCACAAAAGATCAAGTCTCGAAAGACCGATTAGTTTAGTAGCCTTGGAAACACTATATACATTCATAAATGTTACATTACATCATAAAGTGGAAAACTAATAACAAAGTCTTCATAGTCCACACTCATATCCTCTTCTGACTATCCCTGCAGGTCATTCATAAAATACTTCTTCACATCCTGGAAAATATTAAAACATTGAAAGGGGTGAGCTCAGATGCTCAGTAAGGATAAAAATATTGCGGAAGCTTTCATAAATAAACATAAACATTTAAGGCAATGTATAACTAGAACAAAAGCCTTTTAAACATGAATATCAACATAATATGGAAAAAGTAAAATGAGATAGTGCCATTTACTTCTTCACATGGATATTCTACTGGTCGAATAATCACATGCAATATCAATAACCACTTTCATAATGATGGAATGCATTATGCCAGACTATCATAACCACGTAGCCAAGGCCTCGTGCCAAGACTACAAATAAGATTTTTTCAAGGCCTCGTGCCAAGACACTAGTTTGTCTCATGAGACCTGCCGATGCATCGAGGAGCTATAGCGGGCTCCACCCGTCACTTATTAATTCCAATACATTCCTCATATGAATAGGTTTAAACATATCATAAACCATAACATAATCGTATCACATAAAACATGCATAAAGGAAATATAAAATTTCCACATTCCAATCACAAGATATCAATACAACACATTGATATAATAAAAATGCTTTCAAAACCATTTTCAATACCAAAATAAAAGAAAGTTAAAACTTTGTATTTATTTTTCATTAAAAAAAATGATGGCTTGTAGAGGAAGCCGAAACTCAAATAATGGTCACGGTGGCGGAGAAGTCGTTGTCGCCGCATAAGTACGGAAAGAAAAACATTCCCTTTTTGTCGTTTAGTAAAACGCTTCGTATAAAAAATATTCCTTTTGAATAAACGTAGAAGTCAAAGGGGTTTATACACCGTATAAAAGAAGGTTTTGTATAAACCAAATATGCCTCAATGAAAGGGGATTGAGACGAAGTCCTTAAAAAGATCATTTTTTAAATAAAGTACATCTATAATGTGTATTCACTATAAGTACACATAAATAATGTACAAATACAATATAGGACATAATAATATCATGACATAATTTGAAAGTAGGAGATTAACCCAAAGAGTGAAAATTGGGTTAAGAAGTTCCCTTACCTTGTGTCCGACTTGACTCAACCATTCTTTAACCTCCTGAATAATAAACTAGAGTTAATATCTACTTTATTAAGAACCATTTTCAATTTCATTATCCTTTTTATATCACTTATTACAATGTTATGAACATTATGTAATTATTTAAGTTAATAACGGTCGTTTTGTCGATCTTTGGTACTTGAGTCAACAATAAACTTCTTATAATTACAAGTTGTTCATGTGGTAGAATATCCATTATATCCAGAATTATATTCATGATTTAGATGTCATATATATCTTATATATCCAGTATATACATTCATTTATAATATTACGTAACATTTAGAGGTAAGAAATGAAATGCACCGTTCATGGAGACGGTAAGCCGTACGTACGCATGAACGCTACTTTCATTTCAATTTCATATTTAATGGAACTAAATCATAATGATATAAATGTATAATATAATTCCATTATAATATAGTGTATAATACCATTTACTCCATCCTTTATACATCCCACATATGGCATTAACGATTCAAATCACTTTGAGGGGGCGGTAGTCCGCACTTCCTAAAATGAAGATATCGCGTATACCCATAATTGAATCCATAAAGGTAAGACACAAATGAAAAATAAAGAAGCATAAGTAAAACATAAACATATTATATATCATATATAAAAATAGTGACATCATAATGGCCACCTTTTAAGGTGTTAAATGAGTATTGAACAATCATCGTTTCGGGAGGCACAATTTCACCATCCACGGAAACCGTATGTTCTTTAACCATTAGATGTAGGTGTGTGTATGTGTAGCTCTAATCCTTATTATAACAAAATCCTAGTATATTGAGGATACTGGTGTTGTTACAAAAGAAATGAATAAAAAGAGTTTAGGGGGTTGGAGAAGAAAAATAAAACAAAACAACATTAGAGAAGACATTACCTCAAAATCGGGTAACTCTTTTTGATTTGCGCCAAATGCTTCCTTGGGACGAGTTCTGCCCAAAGTGAGGCTTCTAGGAGTAAGAGGGGTAAGTTGGGAGAGTATTTGGGCAGATGTTGGCCAATCCAAATGGCTTGAAAGTGTAAATGAGGTGGGAGAGGTGGGGGCCTTTTATAAGTGGAGAGGAGGGGCACTTTTGGAATGATTGAAATGTTACATTATTTCACAATGGTTTTCGGATTATAAATGTCCCACACTTATATAATTCGAGGCTAAGGTGATAAGGTTTCGAAATCTCCTCATAAAATAGGCTTTGGACATGTTTATGCCTTGGATTTTGCATTATCTTCTCATTTTATTTAAATCGTTAAATAATGAGGTCATCGCTGCATCATAATGATGTCATAAATAATTTAATTTATTTATTGTCTAAAAATTATAAAAAAAATACTATGATGTAGTAAATCTTTTTATCTTTCTAATGAATATTTATAGTCAAAATATGGACTTCTGTAACCCCACTTAAAAACTGTTTTAGTAAAATAACTCATGTTTGTGTCAATTTAATTTTAACATTAAATAAATATATATTAATGTCATTTTCCAACCAAAGTGGCTCCATGGGGTCCCCAAGTTGACCCATGGGTTTTATTAGTCGGCCATGACTCATACAATAGGAGTATGACAAGTTTCAAGCTCATATCATATTATTAAAACATTGTCTTTACCTTAAACTACACTAATTACCTCTAATCGCGATTAAGAACTTAAAAGTTACTATTCACCAAAAAATTATTTTAATCTCATTGAACCACATTTTACTTCTTAATGACAACCATTTATGTCGGATTTTTTAAAATAAAATCATAGAAGTGGTAATATTTCATTTAAACAAAAAATCAGTTATTTAACTACCACTTAGTGGTTTCACTATTCATCAAAAATTGAAGTTTTTCAGAATAAAGCCAAAATTTCACCCTAAGCTATAATCGATATTCCGAATCCAAAAAAGATTTCTATTTTACAAAATTTCAAACATATAAGTTTCATTAATTAATTTTATAATTAATTCCCGCTGTCACAACAATAGCGTGTTTTTAAGAAACAATTTATATCAAAAGATTGGCAATTGTTTATGTCCAATTTCAATGTTAAATTAATTCTAATGACCACCATTGGATAAAATGGTAAAAATATATTCTAATTATAATTTAAAACCACTAAATAGTATAATTTATCACAATAAATTACTTTGATTAAAAAATTTGTTTTATGTATTTTTCACTATTCATAAAAAAGTTGAAAGTTCTCAGAAAGTTACAAAAAATTCAACTTAGGATAATTTCGAAATTACGAATACAAAAATGAAGTCCATTTTGAAATATAAAATTTCAATAATTTTAAAAAGTGGTTATTACTATTCATAACGGCTACTTTGATTAGTCGTAGTGTTTTAGAACTCGAAGTTGCGTACAATGCAAGCTATTGCATTATTGAATGAGAAGCGTATCATGGGAGCTCGGGGTGTTACATTCTCCCCTCCTTCAATAAATTGCATCCTCGCAATTTGAAATTTTTCTTTGAAAATAAAAGGTTTAAAAGAGAAAATACCTTTGAGGAAAACCCACATCCGAAATAAGGTTAATAAATATATAACATTAAAAGAAAGAAAGATAATTACAAAGGTCACCCGATATATCCCATTCTAGGATTCTATGAAAATATGGATATGGAGGAGAAACAAACCATCAAGGTCTGATGGAGAGTTATATAAAACAGGATTAGGAGAAAGTTTAACTACAAGAAAATCACAATCTTGTGATTGGTTAAACGGTCATTGAATCCCCAGTTGGAAGAGTTAACTGACAACATTTTTGTTTTAAGTTACCTTTTATAATGTTGAGGAATTTATTTAGGAGATTTACTAAGAACGTAAGGGAATATACATACTTGTTATGTATACTTTCATTCGTTAATAAATTTTTACCACAAACCCATCTTTTACTCCAAATGGTAACAGAACTCAAAAATATTCTTTTTACCCTAATTGTATAAGCTTCCAAATATTAACACATGCCATTTAGATTAGTAAAACTATTTTGTAAAAATTAGGGACTTCCTGTAGGCTAGTGGTAGGAAATAAAGGCTTGTTGCACTATGGTTGTGGGTTCGATTCCTGCAGCTTTGTCCGACGCGACAGGTTATTCCCCACCCTGCAGGTTGTCCTTTTCCTAAAACTATAGTATTATAATATTCCAAAAATAATATTCAGAAATGCTTTAACCTTAAACAATACTATCCATGGTTCAACTTAATCCATTCCAACCTTAATAGTTATCCAAAATAGTTCTGTCCAACTCACAGTCCAAATTTTATAAGGAAGTTAAACATAATGAAGATCCTTTATCCCACGTAACAACATTTGAACACCTTCATCATGTACTCTTTTTAAACATACCGAATTACCATGATCCCTTATTCCTTATAGAATACTAGATATACTCCTTCTATCCAAAAATGTATACAAAACATCAATCAGTTTTAAGGAAGTTAAGTATATCCAATATAATTTATCCAAATCAATCACGTCTTATTCCAAAATCACAATCTCAGTATCAGAACCATATTATGGTTTATCTTTATCTCAACCATATATTTTCCAAAAATTTAACCTACTGTGGAGTAACTTTTCTTGGTTCCACACAATCTCAAGTCCTTGATGAAATAGTACTGCAGTACAATCCTTATATACTCCATAATTATTATAACCAGTACATCATTGATACAACACTCAAATTAAAAAAAAAATCTTTAATAACAACATAAGAACTCTAATAATTACTCCTCATCTGTGGTAGTATCATAACTTGATTATTATCCAATAACATCATTTGGGGCATGCTCTGATGATTTGGACATTGGTTTGCGTAGTGTCCCCAATCCTTGCAGAATAAGCATTGTACATTTGAAACCATTTTCTTACCCTTGAAGTCACGCACTTTGTGTCCTTTTTCTCTACACTTATAACAAACTCCCATTCCCTTTAGTCAAGTTCCATGATGTTTCTTCCCAAAATTACCACATATTGGAAAATTCTTCTTTCCCCTCATCCCTTTATCCATCATTCTCTCTTCCATCCCTTTCGTCTCTTACTTCGCTTCAAAGCCATAGGACTCAGAGAATTCTTTACTTATCCTATTAACACATGATACTATTTCTTCATATGTTGAGAACACATGGGAGACTATTTCCCTTCGAAATGTTGGCTTAATACCATGAAAGATACTATCCTTCTTACTCTTTGGATCATACGTACTGCTGGAGTTCACATTCCTTCTACTGGGCGCCATTTCTATACAATGGCATAAACTAGGTTAGTCTATGAATCAAAATACATAATTCTATACTTGTAAAACACTTTACATAAATTGAACTATTTATGGATATAATCTATAATCATAAAAATAAATGTTTTCATTGAGAAATTATATACTCATAACCCTTCATAGTGGATTGTAAATAAAATGGGAATTATCCTAAGAATATCCCCCGGGAGTGTCGTAACCAAGAGTGCAGCAAGGCACGTTGTCGTGCACCAGTTCCCGTTTGAGTCTAACTCAAAGCGGTGTTTTCGGGTTTTACCCCTAGGTACATCTGTGCCAGAGCCGCCTCTACCTGCTCGTATCCAGACAGGGATGAATTGCTCGGAAAACTCATAACATCTCTATAATACCAAAATTCTAGGATGTTCTTCTATACTAATCCTCAAATTCTATCTTTGGGCTATGTTCTCTAATCAGATTTTATCTAAATCTAGCTTCCAAGGTTAGTACTAAACTGCCTCTGATACCAACTGTAACGCCCCGACCCCAGCTACCCAGAGCCGGTGCGTTACTTCGTAACATTGGCATGATCACAAAAGATCAAGTCTCGAAAGACCGATTAGTTTAGTAGCCTTGGAAACACTAGATACATTCATAAATGTTACATTACATCATAAAGTGGAAAACTAATAACAAAGTCTTCATAGTCCACACTCATATCCTCTTCTGACTATCCCTGCAGGTCATTCATAAAATACTTCTTCACATCCTGGAAAATATTAAAACATTGAAAGGGGTGAGCTCATATGCTCAGTAAGGACAACAATATTGCGGAAGCTTTCATAAATAAACATAAACATTTAAGGCAATGTATAACTAGAACAAAATCCTTTTAAACATGAACATCAACATAATATGGAAAAAGTAAAATGAGATAATGCCATTTACTTCTTCACATGGATATTCTACTGGTCGAATAATCACATGCAATATCAATAACCACTTTCATGATGATGGAATTCATAATGCCAGACTATCATAACCACGTAGCCAAGGCCTCGTGCCAAGACTACAAATAAGATTTTGTCAAGGCCTCGTGCCAAGACACTAGTTTGTCTCATAAGACCTGCCGATGCATCGAGGAGCTATAGCGGGCTCCACCCGTCACTTATTAAGTCCAATACAATCCTCATATGAATAGGTTTAAACATATCATAAACCATAACATAATTGTATCACATAAAACATGCATAAAGGAAACATAAAATTTCCACATTCCAATCACAAGATATCAATACAACACATTGATATAATAAAAATGCTTTCAAAACCATTTTCAATACCAAAATAAAAGAAAGTTAAAACATTGTATTTATTTTTCATTAAAAAAATGATGGCTTGTAGAGGAAGCTGAAACTCAAATAATGGTCACGGTGGCGGAGAAGTCGTTGTCGCCGCATAAGTACGGAAAGAAAAACATTCCCTTTTTGTCATTTAGTAAAACGCTTCGTATAAAAAAGATTCCTTTTGAATAAACGTAAAAGTCAAAGGGGTTTATACACCGTATAAAAGAAAGTTTTGTATAAAACCAAATATGCCTCAATGAAAGGGGATTAAGACGAAGTCTTTAAAAAGATCATTTTTTAAATAAAGTACATCTATAATGTGTATTCACTATAAGTACACATAAATAATGTACAAATACAATATAGGACATAATAATATCATGACATAATTTGAAAGTAGGAGATGAACCCAAAGATTGAAAATTGGGTTAAGAAGTTCCCTTACCTTGTGTCCGACTTGACTCAACCCTTCTTTAACCTCCTGAATAATAAACTAGAGTTAATATCTACCTTATTAAGAACCATTTTCAATTTCATTATCCTTTTTATATCACTTATTACAATGTTATGAACATTATGTAATTATTTAAGTTAATAACGGTCGTTTTGTCGATCTTTGGTACTTGAGTCAACAATAAACTTCTTATAATTACAAGTTGTTCATGTGGTAGAATATCCATTATATCCAGAATTATATTCATGATTTATATGTCATATATATCTTATATATCCAGTATATACATTCATTTATAATATTACGTAACATTTAGAGGTAAGAAATGAAATGCACCGTTCATGGAGACGGTAAGCCGTACGTACGCATGAACGCTACTTTCATTTCAATTTCATATTTAATGGAACTAAATCATAATGATATAAATGTATAATATAATTCCAGTATAATATAGTGTATAATAACATTTACTCCATCCTTTATACATCCCACATATGGCATTAACGATTCAAATCACTTTGAGGGGGCGGTAGTCCGCACTTCCTAAAATGAAGATATCGCGTATACCCATAATGGAAGCCATAAAGGTAAGACACAAATGAAAAATAAAGAAGCATAAGTAAAACATAAACATATTAAATATCATATATAAAAATAGTGACATCATAATGGCCACCTTTGAAGGTGTTAAATGAGTATTGAACAATCATTGTTTCGGGAGGCACAATTTCGCCATCCACGGAAATCGTATGTTCTTTAACCATTAGATGTAGTTGTGTGTAAGTGTAGCACTAATACTTATTATAACAAAATACTAGTATATTGAGGATATTGGTGTTGTTACAAAAGAAATGAATAAAAAGAGTTTAGGGGGTTGGAGATAAAAAATAAAACAAAACAACATTAGAGAAGACATTACCTCAAAATCGGGTAACTCTTTTTGATTTGAGCCAAAGGCTTCCTTGGGAAGAGTTCTGCCCAAAGTGAGGCTTCTAGGAGTAAGAGGGGTAAGTTGGGAGAGTATTTGGGCAGAGTTTGGCCGAGAAAAATGGCTTGAATGTGTAAATGAGGTGGGAGAGGTGGGGGCCTTTTATAAGTGGAGAGGAGGGGAACTTTTGGAAAGATTGAAATGTTACATTATTTCACAATGCTTTTCGGATTCTAAAGGTCCCACACTTATATAATTCGAGGCTAAGGTGATAAGGTTTCGAAATATCCTCATCCAATAGGCTTTGGACAAGTGTGTGCCTTGGATTTTGCATTATCTTCTCATTTTATTTAAATCGTTTAATAATGAGGTCATCGCTGCATCATAATGATGTCATAAATAATTTAATTTATTTAATGTCTAAAAATTATAAAAAAAATACTATGATGTAGTAAATATTTTTAGCTTTCTAATTAATATTTATAGTCAAAATATGGACTTATGTAACCCCACTTAAAAACTGTTTTAGTAAAATAACTCATGTTTGTGTCAATTTAATTTTAACATTAAATAAATATATATTAATGTCATTTTCCAACCAAAGTGGCTCCATGGGGTCCCCAAGTTGACCCATGGGTTTTCTTGGTCGGCCATGACTCATACAATAGGAGTAAGACAAGTTTCAAGCTCATATCATATTATTAAAACATTGTTTTTACCTTAAACTACACTAATTACCTCTAATCGCGATTAAGAACTTAAAAGTTACTATTCACCAAAAAATTATTTTAATCTCATTGAACCACATTTTACTTCTTAATCACAACCATGTATGTCGGATTTTTGAAAGTCAAATCACAGAAGTGGTAATTTTTCATTTAAACAAAAAATCAGTTATTTCACTACCACTTAGTGGTATCACTATTCATCAAAAATTGAAGTTTTTCAGAACAAAGCCAAAATTTCACCCTAATCTATAATCGATATTCCGAATCCAAAAATGATGTCTATTTTACAAAATTTCAAACATATAAGTTTCATTAATTAATTTTATAATTAATTCCCGCTGTCACAACAATAGCGTGTTTTTAAGAAACAATTTATATCAAATGATTGGCAATTGTTTATGTCCAATTTCAATGGTAAATTAATTCTAATGACCACCATTGGATAAAATGGTAAAAATATATTCTAATTATACTTTAAAACCACTAAATAGTATAATTTATCACAATAAATTATTTTGATTAAAAAAGTTGTTTTAAGTATTTTTCACTATTCATAAAAAAGTTGGAAGTTCTCAGAAAGTTACAAAAAATTCAACTTAGGATAATTTCGAAATTACGAATACAAAAATGAAGTCCATTTTGAAATATAAAATTTCTATAATTTTAATAAGTGGTTACTACTATTCATAACGGCTACTTTGATTAGTCGTAGTGTTTTAGAACTCGACGTTGCGTACAATGCAAGCTATTGCATTATTGAATGAGAAGCGTATCGTGGGAGCTTGGGGTGTTACATTCTCCCCTCCTTCAATAAATTGCTTCCTCGCAATTTGAAATTTTTCTTTGAAAATAAAAGGTTTAAAAGAGAAAATACCTTTGAGGAAAACCCACATCGGAAATAAGGTTAATAAATATATAACATTAAAAGAAAGAAAGATAAGTACAAAGGTTACCCGATATATCCCATTATAGGATTCTATGAAAATATGGATATGGAGGAGAAAAAAACCATCAAGGTCTGATGGAGAGTTATAGAAAAGAGGATTAGGAGAAAGTTTAACTACAAGAAAATCACAAACATGTGATTGGTTAAACGGTCATTGAATCCCCAGTTGGAAAAGTTAACTGACAACATTTTTGTTTTAAGTTACCTTTTATAATGTTGAGAAATTTATTTAGGAGATTTACTAAGAACTTAAGGGAATATACATACTTGTTATGTATACTTTCATTCGTTAATAAATTTTTACCACAAACCCATCTTTTACTCCAAATGGTAACAGAACTCAAAAATATTCTTTTTACCCTAATTGTATAAGGTTCCAAATATTAACACATGCCATTTAGATTAGTAAAACTATTTTGTAAAAACCAGGGACTTCCTGTAGGCTAGTGGTAGGAAATAAAGGCTTGTCGCACTATGGTTGTGGGTTCGATTCCTTCAGCTTTGTCCGACGCGACAGGTTATTCTCCACCCTGCAGGTTGTCCTTTGCCTAAAACTACAGTATTATAATATTCCAAAAATAATCTTCAGAAATTCTTTAACCTTAAACAATACTATCCATGGTTCAACTTAATCCATTCCAACCTTAATAGTTAACCATAATAGTTCTGTCCAACTCACAGTCCAAATTTTATAAGGAAGTTAAACATAATGAAGATCCTTTATCCCACGTAACAACATGTGAACACCTTCATCATTTACTCTTTTTAAACATACTGAATTACCATGATCCCTTATTCTTTATAGAATACTAGATATACTCCTTCTATCCAAAAATGTATACAAAACATCAATCAGTTTCAAGGAAGTTAAGTATATCCAATATAATTTATCCAAATCAATCACGTCTTATTCCAAAATCACAATCTCAGTATCAGAACCATATTATGGTTTATCTTTCTCTCAACCATATATTTTCCAAAAATTTAACCTACTGTGGAGTAACTTTTCTTGGTTCCACACAATCTCAAGTCCTTGATGAAATAGTACTGTAGTACAATCCTTATATACTCCATAATTATTATAACCAGTACATCATTGATACAACACTCAAATTAAAAAAAAATTCTTTAATAACAACATAAGAACTCTAATCATTACTCCTCATCTGTGGTAGTATCATAACTTGATTATTATCCAATAACATCATTTGGGGAATGCTCTGATTATTTGGACATTGGATTGCGTAGTGTCCCCAATCCTTGCAGAAGAAGCATTGTACATTTGAAACCATTTTCTTACCCTTGCAGTCACGCACTTTGTGTCCTTTTTCTCTACACTTATAACAAACTCCCATTCCCTTTAGGCAAGTTCTATGATGTTTATTCCCACAATTACCACATATTGGAAAATTCTTCTTTCCCCTCATCCCTTTATCCATCATTCTCTCTTCCATCCCTTTCGTCTCTTGCTTCGCTTCAAATCCATAGGACTCAGAGAATTCTTTACTTATCCTATTAACACATGATACTATTTCTTCATATGTTGAGAACACATGGGAGACTATTTCCCTTCGAAATGTTGGCTTAATACCGTGAAAGATACTATCCTTCTTACTCTTTGGATCATACGTACTGCTGGAGTTCACATTCCTTCTACTGGGCGTCATTTCTATACAATGGCATAAACTAGGTTAGTTTATGAATCAAAATACATAATTCCATACTTGTAAAACACTTTACATAAATTGAACTATTTATGGATATAATCTATAATAATAAAAAGAAATGTTTTCTTTGAGGAAGTATATACTCATAACCCTTCATAGTGGATTGTAAATAAAATGGGAATTATCCTAAGCATATCCCCAGGAGTGTTGTAACCAAGAGTGCAGCAAGGCACGTTGTCGTGCACCAGTTCCCGTTCGAGTCTAGCTCAAAGCGGTGTTTTCGGGTTTTACCCCTAGGTACATCTGTGCTAGAGCCGCCTCTACCTGCTCGTATCCAGACAGGGATGTATTGCTCGGAAAACTCATAACATCTCTATAATACCAAAATTCTAGGATGTTCTTCTATACAAATCCTCAAAGTCTATCTTTGGGCTATGTGCTCTAATCAGAGTTTATCTAAATCTTGCTTCCAAGGTTAGTACTAAACTGCCTCTGATACCAACTGTAACGCCTCGACCCCAGCTACCCAGAGCCGGTGCGTTACTTCGTAACATTGGCATGATCACAAAAGATCAAGTCTCGAAAGACCGATTAGTTTAGTAGCCTTGGAAACACTACATACATTCATAAATGTTACATTACATCATAAAGTGGAAAACTAATAACAAAGTCTTCATAGTCCACACTCATATCCTCTTCTGACTATCCCTGCAGGTCATTCATAAAATACTTCTTCACATCCTAGAAAATATTAAAACATTGAAAGGGGTGAGCTCAGATGCTCAGTAAGGATAACAATATTGCGGAAGCTTTCATAAATAAACATAAACATTTAAGGCAATGTATAACCAGAACAAAAGCCTTTTAAACATGAACATCAACATAATATGGAAAAAGTAAAATGAGATAATGCCATTTACTTCTTCACATGGATATTCTACTGGCCGAATAATCACATGCAATATCAATAACCACTTTCATGATGATGGAATGCATAATGCCAGACTATCATAACCACGTAGCCAAGGCCTCGTGCCAAGACTACAAATAAGATTTTGTAAAGGCCTCATGCCAAGACACTAGTTTGTCTCATGAGACCTGCCGATGCATCGAGGAGCTATAGCGGGCTCCACCCGTCACTTATTAAGTCCAATACATTCCTCATATGAATAGGTTTAAACATATCATAAACCATAACATAATCGTATCACATAAAACATGCATAAAGGAAACATAAAATTTCCACATTCCAATCACAAGATATCAATACAACACATTTATATAATAAAAATGCTTTCAAAACCATTTTCAATACCAAAATAAAAGAAAGTTAAAACATTGTATTTATTTTTCATTAAAAAAATGATGGCTTGTAGAGGAAGCCGAAACTCAAATAATGGTCACGGTGGCGGAGAAGTCGTTGTCGCCGCATAAGTACGGAAAGAAAAACATTCCCTTTTTGTCGTTTAGTAAAATGCTTCGTATAAAAAAGATTCCTTTTGAATAAACGTAAAAGTCAAAGGGGTTTATACACCGTATAAAAGAAAGTTTTGTATAAAACCAAATATGCCTCAATGAAAGGGGATTGAGATGAAGTCCTTAAAAATATAATTTTTTAAATAAAGTACATCTAAAATGTGTATTCACTATAAGTACACATAAATAATGTACAAATACAATATAGGACATAATAATATCATGACATAATTTGAAAGTAGGAGATTAACCCAAAGAGTGAAAATTGGGTTAAGAAGTTCCCTTACCTTGTGTCCGACTTGACTCGACCGTTCTTTAACCTCCTGAATAATAAACTAGAGTTAATATCTACCTTATTAAGAACCATTTTCAATTTCATTATCCTTTTTATATCACTTATTACAATGTTATGAACATTATGTAATTTTTTAAGTTAATAACGGTCGTTTTGTCGATCTTTGGTACTTGAGTCAACAATAAACTTCTTATAATTACAAGTTGTTCATGTGGTAGAATATCCATTATATCCAGAATTATATTCATGATTTAGATGTCATATATATCATATATATCCAGTATATACATTCATTTATAATATTACGTAACATTTAGAGGTAAGAAATGAAATGCACCGTTCATGGAGACGGTAAGCCGTACGTACGCATGAACGCTACTTTCATTTCAATTTCATATTTAATGGAACTAAATCATAATGATATAAATGTATAATATAATTCCAGTATAATATATTGTATAATACCATTTACTCCATCCTTTATACATTCCACATATGGCATTAACGATTCAAATCACTTTGAGGGGGCGGTAGTCCACACTTCCTAAAATGAAGATATCGCGTATACCCATAATGGAAGCCCTAAAGGTAAGACACAAATGAAAAATAAATAAGAATAAGTAAATGATAAACATATTAAATATCATATATAAAAATAGTGACATCATAATGGCCACCTTTGAAGGTGTTAAATGAGTATTGAACAATCATCGTTTCGGGAGGCACAATTTCGCCATCCACGGAAACTGTATGTTCTTTAACCATTATATGTAGGTGTGTGTAAGTGTAGCACGAATCCTTCGTATAACAACATCCTAGTATATTGAGGATACTGGTTTTGTTACAAAAGAAATGAATAAAAAGAGTTTAGGTGGTTGGAGAAGAAAAATAAAACAAAACAACATTAGAGAAGACATTACCTCAAAATCGGGCAACTCTTTTTGATTTGAGCCAAAGGATTCCTTGGGAAGAGTTCTGCACAAAGTGAGGCTTATAGGAGTAAGAGGGGTAAGTTGGGAGAGTATTTGGGCATAGGTTGGCCGATCCAAATGGCTTGAAAGTGTAAATGAGGTGGGAGAGGTGGGGGCCTTTTATAAGTGGAGAGGAGGGGCACTTTTGGAAATATTGAAATGTTACATTATTTCACAATGATTTTCGGATTCTAAAGGTCCCACACTTATAAAATTCGAGGCTAAGGTGATAAGGTTTCAAAATATCCTCATCCAATAGGCATTGGACAAGTGTAAGCCTTGGATTTTTCATTATATTCTCATTTTATTTAAATCGTTAAATAATGAGGTCATCGCTGCATCATAATGATGTCATAAATAATTTAATTTATTTAATGTCTAAAAATTATAAAAAAAATACTATGATGTATTAAATATTTTTATCTTTCTAATGAATATTTATAGTCACAATTTTGACTTGTTTAACCCCACTTAAAAACTGTTTTAGTAAAATAACTCATGTTTGTGTCAATTTAATTTTAACATTAAATAAATATATATTAATGTCATTTTCCAACCAAAGTGGCTCCATGGGGTCCCCAAGTTGACCCATGGGTTTTCTTGGTCTGCCATGACTCATCCAATAGGAGTAGGACAAGTGTCAAGCTCATATCATATTATTAAAACATTGTTTTTACCTTAAACTACACTAATTACCTCTAATCGCGATTAAGAACTTAAAAGTTACTATTCACCAAAAAATTATTTTTATCTCATTGAACCACATTTTACTTCTTAATGACAACCATGTATGTCGGATTTTTGAAAATCAAATCATAGAAGTGGTAATATTTCATTTAAACAAAAAATCAGTTATTTAACTACCACTTAGTGGTTTCACTATTCATCAAAAATTGAAGTTTTTCAGAACAAAGCCAAAATCTCACCCTAAGCTATAATAGATATTCCGAATCCAAAAATGATGTCTATTTTACAAAATTTCAAACATATAAGTTTCATTAATTAATTTTATAATTAATTCCCACTGTCACAACAATAGCGTGTTTTTAAGAAACAATTTATATCAAAAGATTGGCAATTGTTTATGTCCAATTTCAATGTTAAATTAATTCTAATGACCACCATCGGATAAAATGGTAAAAATATATTCTAATTATACTTTAAAATCACTAAATAGTATAATTTATCACAATAAATTATTTTGATTAAAAAAGTTGTTTTAAGTATTTTTCACTATTCATAAAAAAGTTGGAAGTTCTCAGAAAGTTACAAAAAATTCAACTTTGGATAATTTCGAAATTACGAATACAAAAATGAAGTCCATTTTGAAATATAAAATTTCTATAATTTTAAAAATTGGTTATTACTATTCATAACGACTACTTTGATTAGTCGTAGTGTTTTAGAACTCGATGTTGCGTACAATGCAAGCTATTGCATTATTGAATGAGAAGCGTATCGTGGGAGCTCGGGGTGTTACATGAGATTGTATTATCAATAAATTAAATGAAAAAATTTAACATTCATGAACTTCCCATCAAGGAATCAATCAAGTTATCATGAATATTACCGTAAAATCATCTCAAATAAGACATTATTCTTAATAAATGGGTAAGTGTAAATCAAATCCCAAACTAATATGGAATCTTGTTTTGTATCATTACGACCTAGGATCTACTAATCTGGTGCCCTGATCCATGTCACCACATGACCTCAGGCACATATACCTATATTTTAGAGGATCCCGACTAATAATGAGGGTCTAATATAACATTAGGGGAGTATATTACATCTTTATAAGAGTATTACACAATAGGTAAAATACAAAATAAATGGAACTATAAATAGTAAACACTTATTACCAATGATATCCCAAAAATTTGGTACAAGTCCACAACCTAAAAATAAATATGTTGTGCCATGTCATAATGTGTCAAGTAAACATGAAACCCAAAATGGACACATATAGAAGAATCACCAAATGGGTCCCGAATCCATTACAAAATTCTCTCATCCATGCACACCCCATACCAAAATAAACCATCTAGCATGGGGTTGTTTCTCTTATCCTTGACTACAACCAAGAATTCTATTCAGGTAAACAATGGCGGTCTTAGTATGGTGTGAGTAAAACTTAGTAAGCCACCACTAATGGTGTATAGAAATTATCTTGTCTAAATATATATTGTATGAAGTCCCAAAAAAACATAAAATTAAATGGAAATAACTGGGTTCCATTTATTAACCATGGTCACATTATCCATCTTCATTATTTAATTCAATCGATTAGTCATTTTCATCATTTACACATCGTCTTATTTGTTCCACCCAACCATGCAAAAGGGGGAAGCCAATTTCACAATCTCACAATGAAAAACATGTCAAAAACAATTATACAACACTTACCTTGGAGTCTCCTTCCAGGTAGTCTTAATGAATGATTCTATTAGGGATATAGAGCCTCAGTCTGATCCCAAACCAATGCATTACAGGGGTGGGGTATAGAGACTAAGTCCAACCCAACCTAAGGGAATATATCCTCCAATAACTACCCTACATAAAACCATACCATTTGAATATTATTATTTTACTATAACATATTTACTAAACATAAACAATACTCATTTAACCCATTATCCATTTACAAAAATAGTTCTTTTAACCATAACGCATCATCATGAGTTAACCCATTTACACATTCTTATTTACACAACATAACCCAATTAGAGCTTTTTAAATTTCTTATATTAACATATTTAACACATTCCTCATTCACATTCCCTTTTTCATTTACATAATTCCATTATAAAACTTAATTCATTTAATATATTATAATTAATTAATATAACCTATACAAATCATTCCCAACACCCCCTTATTCAATGTCAACCACTACACACAACTACAATTAGTGCCTTTACAAAATTCAAGAAAACATCTAAATATAGTTATCACTAGAACTATTTCATAATGATTTCATTATATTATTATCATTATAATTATTCATTTTCTATAAGGTGGCACACCCCATGGTTGGCCTATAATCCAGTTTAATTAACCTAAACACATTCCATATGGATCATGAGGGGTTTAATTTAACATTTGTAAAATTAATTCAACATTTCTACCAAGGAAAACTAAACAGACCACACAACAACACAATATCACCACCACATACACAAAAAAAATCCACAAGACTGGGATATGACATAGAGACCACCCTACTCAAATCCGTAGACCACTACATGCCCAAAACAATCCTTTGATTTGGAAACACACACCCTTCGAAGCATCAACCTAAGATCCACAAGAAAAGATGGTTTTAGAACATTATACATAGAAGAATGATTCCAGGATACCTAATCTATAAAAATTAGTAAATATGACTATTAGAGTCATCTTAAGCTTCTATGAACCCTAAAAGGCACTTTAAATGACAAATAATTCATGGATATCAACCCTATAGAGGTTTGGGAGGAAGGGTTAATCACCCCTGGCTTCTGTATGGGAAATGGGGATTAAATTTGGGTGATGAAACATAAAGATAGATGGGGGTTAATATTCATTTTTTAGTGGGGTGCATGGCTTGGATACACAGTTGGACAAACCATGCACCAACAGTGTGCAACCCTCCTCCTAAGAACGGTCCAAGTCACACAGTTTCTTATGAAGATAACACAATTTTACAAACCATGAAGTAACTATACAAGATGGCTCTATCAAATCCAGAATGAGTTGTTCCTCCATATGAATATTTTCATAAATTTTTATCCCCATCTCCAAGAAATAATGTTTAATTTGTACGGTTACTACAAACCATTATCCAACCATGAAACAATCACTGGATAGATGAAATTTCCATTCCCTAATTTCTTGATCCCTCGACACACCATCAATCCCCCTAAAAATCTTGGGAGACATTTATTTATCCATGTTAAGTTGATTTAAATTAAAAACATAGACAATAAAGGATTTCAATTGATGTCTAGGATCTTAAAAACTACCCACCTTAGGATTGATCATCCTCAATCCACACTCACAGGCATCAACAAGACTCTGGGGTAAAATATTATACCACTAAGTCCGCATATCCGTCTCCCTCCCCCATGTTTCCTCTTGAAAGTTACCATGATTCCAAAAAAATATGGACTAACAACAAAACCATTCAATGAAAAACATTCTCACTATTATCAACAATCACAAACCCGATGCTCCTCAAGGGATACATCAATCTCCATCCCAAAATAAAAAACCATGATATAATAAGGATGATAAAGAAATACTATGAAGTAATGGACATAAGTAAATGTCATGCATTGAGTCATAAAATCATGGAAGAGCCAAGTGTTACTCTACAAGCATGATCCTCTCCATGTATGATGGTCCAAATCACTTGGTGCTATATTACCCCCTTTAAAATTCCAACATGTCCCAAACTCAGCATCAACCAAGAATCTAATGATTTTAAAGAAACATTTACAAATATACATAGGTTCAAAAATCCATGTTCAACTACATCAATACCCATATGAACACTAAAAAAATGTAGTTAGATCACAACCACAATCCCATGGCACTCTACTAGTCAAAACTCAAGCCATCACTCATTAAAAAATTGAAACACCAAGACTGAACATACCTGAGCCCATAGAACCTGAAACATCAGTCATGTTATTAACCCTGGTCACTTGTCCACTAGCATGGTTCCCAAAAATAACATTATCTCACTTCCACCCACTTTTTATGTTCGGAACATCCACCATCGAAAAATTCACTATGACCTCACCTCAACTTTAACAACATACGTGATGTGTTTCCAACTCACCACTCCCAAAAATCCATGAGAACTCCACCCGACATTGGAATATGACATTGATGTAAAAACCACATGGAATATACATGCACCCACAATACATTGGAGACCAAAAATATCTTAACCTCTCTCAAATTTTCCTTTTTTTTCAAAAATTCAATTTCCATAAATCATCAAACTCGTGGTGGATTAAAACATACCACATTTGATCCTTTTACTTGTCGCATCAGACCATCCATGAATATTTTGCCTTAGAACAACCATATTCCACCATTAACATGATACTCTATACACCTACTTATGACACCTCTTCACATAAACCATATCACCATCATCTAATTCACCTATCATAGTCATTTCATGGATTCCGGTAAACTCTTCCATGATGTCATCCACTGCATTCCAATTCATCATCATGCTACCCTAAACTATTTAATAATCTTAACACAGGATTCTCTACGATCTTTACATCATCTAAGTTCGATTAATATGTTCCTATAAACACATTTCTATTGTAGAAACTAACATGTCATTCCAATACAGCCACCAATGGTGGGTTACAACTCATCCATTTTATACCTCTTTCAATCTCAGTCAAGCCACCCCCAACTTAATCATCATATAATATAAAACATTATTGTTGGAATAAAAACTAAATCACATGAACATTGTGTATTCAGATTTAAAGGCATTATAATTTCACCCAAAAAAACCTAATTGAGTCAATTCCCAACAACTGATGAGGCTCTAGAACCAAACCACCATTGCAACAAATCATTTCCTTTTTCAATCATACTGATTAACGACTCTAACAAAGAAAGACCAGATTTATTTTTGAACCACCGAAATCCTATATAAAATGCATGGATCGATCAAACACCACATCCAAGGACCACCCAGCCTTTCTTGAGGAATCCAAACACATCCCCCATAGGTTTTATATTGAAATAATGATTCCACTACATCCACTTCATGATCAGCTGCACACATAAATGACTAGAAAACCACACTCCACTATAAGAGTGTCATCATCACGTATTTCCTTGAGAAATTTCAACCATAATATCTCATTCTTAGATCACAAGTGTAACTAAAATGCTTGGACATGGTCATCCAGTTTCCAATACAGTAAAAAAACATCATCAACTTCTATATATTCCCAAATTTCAAAAACAACACTCATGGAATTCATAGACATCTGGTCCATCCTGAGGTCCTCACCCGAACTGTTCAATGGTGTACTTTCCACCATTAAGTCCCACATATACAATTCTATGATCTTAACCTCCATGAGGCCTATATACATCCAAAACAAATTTAGGTAGCTAGGATTAAATTTATATATCACTTATCATATCCAATATTATGTTAATATGCTAGGCATGATGTTTACTAACTATGAGTACACTAAAAATTCGTCGATGACTACAATCACAAGTTATCCATTACTGGTTCCACCTGTACTATGGGGAATCCTTAACTCGTCCATGATCTTGGGATTCCATACCCACCATAATATCATTGAAACTCGTCTAACACAACCATTTCAAGAAGATGTTGGAAACCAAAATCCAACACTACTTGAAAACTCTCTACTAAGTAGTTATGAACCAATTCCTCCAGTGGAACTACTAGTGCTACACATCTTGAGTTATTGTAGAATGGCCCTAATGTTTTGAAATATAAACCCAATGATCCACCACACCAATCCAAATCAATTGTATAGAGAATAATAATTCTTACCACCATGTTTCATATAATATTATAGGTTCATATCCTAATAAACATTTTCACCCATCCCAAACGACATCATTCAATTCAATCACATACGATCATCTGGAACACATCAGAGCCCTCATGGTCTGGCACTTTTTTGTGACTACACATTAAAACAAAATCATGAATTCATTATCCATACATAAATAATTCCAAATATCATCTTACAAAACTTCCAATAACTAATGGTCCATCATCCTTTTCTGACTTGAGTCAATCTCAATGTCTGCATCCAAAACCCATCCAATCACATAACAAACCCAAACATCTAAACAACCCTCAACCCAGGTGTCACTCCCATTTCAAATGCCTACATCCATGCCTTATTCATTTTAATCTCATCCATATAATTCCACTCGATTTTAAAAAAAATCATTATCAAATGGAATTTCATGCACCATAATGATTATTACCTTTAAAACAAACCTTTCAAACAATCTCAAACACTCATGTTCTTCCTTAAGAGATAAACTATTGAGTAGTCATTATAATTTTACTAAAACTCAATAGAACCCACTGTACATTGATTCAACCATCTAAGAACCAACCCATGTTCCACACCCTATGGAACCCAGAAGCACAGGGATAGCCTCCCGTGATGTTAGACTATGTTCTAAAAAACATCCAACGCATGACCAGAACTGATGTTGCATCTTCAAAACCATTGAATTTCCTACATTTCCATGTTGAAAAAACCTATTATAGTCATAAAATCCCATGAACCACTATAAAATTTTTAATAATCCACCACTTCCATACGCACTCAAGGCACTATTATCCAAGACGACCCTTCTCACAGGTCCTCCCCAATGTTCACACAAGAACAATTCCATAAATGGGATTCATATCCTGAAAGGGATAGTAGATATCAATTGAAAAAATACACATCAAATAATAAATTTCCACTTACCATAGTGAAATTACTTCCCCATACTAAAATAAAATGTATCTAACATTCTATGAGACCCATTACTCTAGTTTCTACACCTATAAAAACACAACTATCACTAACTACACCACAAACAAAGACTCCAACTCTTAGGGACAAATATTTAACATACTCATATAAAAACCACATGTCTACCTCATTAAAATTTTTAGGAAACACCTAAAAACATTAGTTTCACATCCCTATTGGGGGAATATCAAGGAAACCTCCTTTATACCACATGTCAATACTAGATAACGTATCCAAATTGAGGAAATATCACTAACCAAACCATCTATAAATTGGGTCTGATAAAAAAATATGTATTACCACTTCTAATGTCCCTTCATGTCCCATTCACCTGCATTCTCATCCCTCGGGTCCCCCACTCAAATTAACATTACTTGGTACTTCAACTAAAACTCTCTACAAACATTAAACATACTTGGTGAAACTACACCATCTTTTTCTCAAAACCTTTTTAAAATAATTAATGTTCATATTAATATGATTTCCCCATACTACCCTGTAATAATGGGTTTCATACAATACAATAAGAGAATAATTATCGGTGATATAATCATGTTTCCCAACCAGAATATGTCATTGTAATGGAATCTCTCAACAACACAAAAAAATCATTACAAAATACATAACATAATGTTTCCATAGTTTGTGAAAAAATGTCTCTTCTAGTCATAAAAATATCATTTTGTATACAATATCATAATAGATATAGTAAAATCTTAGTCACTATACTCAACAATCCCTACCATAGTTCATGGCCAACAAGTGGTAAACCAACTTACATAGACACAATTCATTCAGTAGACACCCTTTATGACCATTTTAAATTCACATCAAAAATATTTCTAATTTAGATGCCTTTTAATCCCCCCCAACATTTCACAACATGATTTTAAACCATATATTACTATTTATAATTCATTAATCTTTAACCATTATATTATACTCATTCTATTTACCCATTTTCATCATCTTTATTAGACACATTTCTTTCAAATTTCATGGAAAATAAAATGAACATCCCAAACATCCTACATATTTTCCCCATGTCTTCCTACCATGATGCATGACACATACACCCCTAGGTTCAATAAATGAGGCATTTATGTGAAATCATACAACCTTTTATATAAAATAAAAATACCATAAAATGTTCACATAATAAAGAAAGTGAATCACCCAATGCTAAAGTATCATCCAACAGTAATAAAAAAATAAGGAACAGCAATGCCACCCTATGTACATGGGTATTAAATAATACATGGATTAGATACTCCCAAGTACAAGATCATTTATAAGGCCAAAAAACGCACTATACTCATGTATACCATTCCCAAGTAGTATCATAATTAGAATAGAAAACCATACTACGATACAACATTGAAACATCCCCAATCGTGGAGCCACTAAACTGATGCCCCGAGCCAGTTCACTAAATGTCCTCGGGCACGTCTCCCCATATTTCAGATGCTTCCAAATAGTAGAGAATGTATAATAGAACTTTTGGGGAGTCTATAATCACTTTATAAAAGTAATCCATAATAGAAAAAATACAAAATAAATGAAATTATAAAAAATAAACATACATCCCAACCATTTCAAAAAAAAGGATACAAATCCAAAAACAAACAATAAATATATTTTTTCATTTCAAATTTTTCAAAGTGAAAAGTAAATCCCAAATGAATAAACATAAAATAATCCCCAGATAGGCCCTAAATCTGACTCCAGACCCCTCATCTATGCACACCCACACCCAAATCAACCATCTATAATGGTCTGTTTCCCTTTACTTGATAAAAATCCATGAATTCTTTATGGCTTCTAAAAGGAGGCCATATAATGGTGTGAGTACAACTCAGTAGGACACAACCAATGTTTTATAAAAAATATATGCTGTAAAAAGATATTGTATGAAAGAACCAAAATTGCACCAAATTAATCACAATGAACCACATGCCTTTTATTAACTATGTTCACTTTAAAAACATTTAACATTTAATTCCGTGTGTTAGGAAAATTTATTAATTATGCATAGGCCTTTTCCACCCACACAACTATGCATTTGAAAACTGTAATGTTCCATATCTCACTAAGGTAAAAATTTCTCAAAAAATTACATAGAGAGTTACTTGGAGCCTCAGTCTAGTTAGTCTCAACGAATTTATCAATTAATGGAATAGACCCTCAGCCTGACTCCCTAACCCATGCATTACATGGGTGGGGTTTAGACCATCATTCCTCCCAATATAGTAGGCTTAGAACCTAAAAACCCCTATATACCACCAATCCATGTTCATAAGCTTCTTTAACCATAACATGTTTCCCAAATATAAACCGTATCCATTTAAAACATTCATCATTTAAAAAAATATATCATTAAAAAACCCATCTTCTTACCTTAATACATTTTCAAAATTTTAGTTACATTACATAACCCAGTTATCTCATTTAAACATTCATTTCATAAAACATTTTAATCATTACTCAACCACATGGCTTATTTAATTTATAAATTCTCATTAAAACGCATATTTCATTTAACAAATTCAATTTAATTCATTAAACCTTTAAACATTATTCAAATCACCTCCTCAGTCCTTGTTAATTAGTAGACACAACTTCTGTAAGTGAATATTCTTAAATCAAGCTAACATGTAAACATATTTATCATGGGATCTATTTCATAATAATTTCATTCTAATATTATTATTACAATTCATAATGTCGTTGAAGGTTTTACACCCCATTGGTGACCCTTAACCTGGTATAATCAACCTCAACTCATCTTATGAGGATAATGGGGGGTTTAATTCCACATTTAAATAACCAATTAAACATTTTTACAATGAAAAATTAAATTGGCCTGACAATGGAATAAGAAAAAAACCACTTAAACATAAGAAAATCAACATGACTGTCTATATAACTTGAATACCACCTACCTTGAATCCATATAAAACATCACACACAACCATATAATATTATTTTGAATCAATCATGTTTAAAATCCTTAAGCTAATGTCCACATGAAATATTTGGTTTTAGTGAGTAGAAATGAGAATAATAGTTTTATAAGCAATAATATGAAAATGGAAGTAATGTAGAGTGTTATAATAACCCATTTTTTTATTTGAACTCAGTATAACTATATATAACATATAAATGAAGGATACTGGCCCTTGAGAACATTATGATGAAGGGGTTTTAACCCTTGGATTCTATATGAGGAATGGGGATGCAATTTGGGTGAAGAAACGTAAATCTTGAAGGGTAAATGGCAAAATAACACATTTTTTATGTGGTGTAGGGTTTGTCCACAAGGTTGGCCAAACAATGAAAAAATCATACCCCTCCATTTTCCCAAAGAGGGACAAGTCACATGGTTTCTTGGGAATCCCCGCACGGTTTGAAACATCATGTGGTATCATTGCGGGATGGATCTATCCAAGCCTGAAAGGATTGGATCCTCCCCTTGCAGGGTTTTTCTAACCATGTCATACCTCTCATGGAAAGAATAAATAAGGTGCAAGGGTACTATTAACCATTATATAAAAATGAAACATAAAAGGGATATCATTTTTTCCTTCATTCATGTCTTGAACCTCTAGGAAACCCTTGAGACTCCTCATAAACATGTGAAACACTTCATTAACCAAATTAAGGGGACTTAAACCAAAAAAAATAAATAGGAGAATACCCCAAAAGAAGTCTAGAACACTATTTTTTCAATATGATACCTATCAGTTTATTATGGGGTGATATATAATTAATCCCCACCCATTATTTGTTAATACAATTCGTTCCTCATATTTTGAATGATCAAATCAATTAATTCTCAAAATTCATTATAAATCAAAATCTATAGTTATTAAATCAAGAATATGGAATATTTCCCCAATAAATGAAATAAAATAAAAGGACCAAAAGATATATAGAGAAACACGGAAGATGGTATATTTATAATATATCCCCAGTAAAGTATAGGAATCATAAAATAATGTCGATGTAGAATAAAATACATGTAAAAGTTTATATAATAATTCCTTTGAAAACTTGATAAATAAATTCTTTATTATTACATTTTAAATAAAAATTTCAAAAACAATTATAAAATTTATAAAATTAAAAATATCTATGGAATGTTTTATTGGATGTTTTAAATAAAATTATAGACATGGAAGCAGAAAAGTCATGCATGTTGTATATGTTAAAATAGATCTTTTTTTATTTACTAATGTAAAAAATAAAGAAAAAAACATTCTCTAAAAATACTTAAAAATATGATATTTTAAAACATTTAAAATAAAATAAAATGTGGTTGAAAAATTCATTAAAAATAATTTAATTTTTGAAAAGAATATTCTTCAAAACATTTTAAAGAATAAGGGTAGGGAATAAAAAGTCTATTGACAATGGATGAAATAAAGTCAATTTATCCTATAAAACAATTCAAAGTCATTTTTAGTACTATAGAGAGGAAAACAGTACTATTGCAGGAAAAATATAGGAATAACCATATAATTATGAAATATATGGTGTTTAAATTATAATATCAGAAAAAATATTAAAAAAAACATAAACAATCTCGATTAAAAATGAGATTGTGAAATAAATACTTACTAATTTGGTAACATTGAATAAAAACCTATAAAAAGAGATAAAATGAAAAAAAATTGAATAACAGGAATAAATAAAGATTCATAATATTAAAGTTAAAAGGTTTACTATATACACCATGTAAAATAAATTAAGTGCATAACATAAAAAATGTCACATTGAAGTCGAAATGAGACGAAATTTCCCTTACCTCATGTCCAAATTTAATCAAATAAAGTATTAACATCCTATATAATAAATTTATATTAATTATACGTATAAAAAAATCATATTTATATTTATAATGACATATATCAACCACTTATAACATTCTATCAACCGTTTATTGAAAATTCATTGCTATGAGTATCATCTTATATATTAATTATTAAATTTTTCATACATGTTTCTGTTTGATATTTCTGGTCCAATAATATATTTTATGATTTAATAACATATTTAATATTAATCCTGAAATAATTATCATTTTTTAAATTAAATAAAAATTAACAATTCTTCCTGAAAGGTGGACATGAAAACTCAATCACACAACATCATGGACCGGTAGTCCACACGTATGCACAAACAACAATATCATTATCTAATGGATGGAAGGATTAGAAGTTATCGAATTTGTTTTATTTATATTATAATAATAATTTCATAAATATCATAAATATTCATTAATTATAACCTGATGACCATACATGTAAATAGATAATAAAAAACTGATTTCCCAATTGCATTGAGACGGTTGGGTATACATAAACAAGAGTGATGTTTTTGTCTTCCAAAGGATGGAAGGATGGTTTATAAGATTTGTATCTAAATCATAATAACATATAAGTATATTAATGTTATTATGTTATTATATTATTGTGGTAGTAGAATATTTGAAGGAGTTAAGGGGAAATAAAATCAAATCACTCAGTAAAGAGTTAAAACAATTCTAAGTCATTTTATAATGTATTTGGTTAGCTATTGGTTGATCTATATGGCCCCTAAAGTGTGATGTATAGAGGAGGGATGGGGTCTTTATATAAGAGAGGAGAGGAGAACCCTTGAAATTACATAAAAAATCAATATAAATTAAATGTCATGTTCACATGGAACCAAATTTATATATTTATATAAGTATAAAACATATAATTAAATAAAATTTATATTTTTTTGGATGATTTTTTACCATTATCACATAGTTTTAACCCTATTTTAACGTTTTTGATAATTACAGTGATATAAATAATGTTTACCCTTTAGGGGCTTAGAAAGTTACTATAAAAGGATGAATAACCCATAAGATTAAAATTTATGAAATTATATACTATATTATATAAAATTTAAAAAATATAATATTTTAGTTAATTTAAAATATTGTAGTAAAATATTATTTAATATAAAAAAACCATTAATGTCATTTTTGGGACTATTTTAATTTTTTAATAAAAAAAATACCAGGTCCGTAATCTAGTTGGAATAGAAAACCCTGACACATTAATAATAAATTATATATAAATAATTTTTTTTACACTATAAATCTTCAAAAAATATCACATTTTATGTTTTTAAAATAATTTACCTTATTTTTTTCTTCTTTCACAAATACTATAACAACATTAGGTAGTAATTTAATGAAAATATTTTCTCATAAAAAATCAAATATAAGTTTCCATCATAAAAAAATTTCATAATATAAATAAACATTATCAACCCTATTTGGCTTATTTTTATCCTTTTAAAAAATAATAGAAATATTGATATCATGAAAGTGACATTTTAGTATTATTTATCAGAAAATGATATAAATGTTTTCATCAAATAAATTTTTTATCAATATTCCATATTTATATATATATGATTTTTTTTCAAACTAAAATCATAATTAAATAATATAATGCTTTTATCGAGATTTTAAATTATTTTCACCTTAGGGTTATCCCTAGTTTTCATAATTTACCATTTCTTATAGTGATCAATTTTATTGAGGTTACTATTCACTATGACAAAAAATAATGTTGACCTATTTAAATAATTTTTAAAAGATGATTAAAAAATTCGAATCCATTTTAAAAAAATAAATTTCACTAAATGGTTGGAAATAGTTTTCAAATAAATTAAATAGACACGATGAAAAATGGTTCTCAAGAAAAATTTATTATAGGTGTAATTATCTTTATAGAAAAATTAACCACAATGTTGATTTAAATAAAGTTAATTGATTAATTTTAATCAAAATTATTTAATTATGTTTAAAAGAAACTAGAAACGAAATTTTCCATTGAAAATTATTAAAAATAAAATGATGTCTTACATAAAATTTTCATTTTTGAAAACTCATTGTAAACCCAATATTTTCAGAAAAATAAAAACAATTTACCATATTATATTTTTGGTATGATGATTTAAAAAGGAATTTCTATTTATAGAATAAAAAATTATTAAAGTGGACAAAATTAAATATAATATACTCTCACAAAAATAAATAAACCCTTTTCTGAAGATAACATATTTTTTTTATGCGTAAAAGAAATTACTAAAAATTGAGTTCTTATTTCATAAATAATAATAAATAAATTTTTATTTGGTTGGGAATTTGTATATATTGTATATAATTTAATATTTCTTATTCAAACTTGTCAATTCAATGGCTTGGTATTGATGGTGATATTTAAATAATATTATCATAATGTTGGTTTAAGATCAACGGTGTTTGTGCTACAAACCATTTTATGTAATATTTTATATAAATTAAATATAAACTAAAATATTTGTGTAATACATCATGGAGTATAATTTTACCTTCTTCAAAGGCATCATTGTTAAGGTAACCTTATTTTCAAATTATATAGGATGATCAATAGAAGCTCAGTTTAGAATGGTTGAACCACTCATGGAGAAGAAACTTTTCTTATAGGGGTAGATATACTATGTGGAAACCCCATTACTATATCATTACCCTCATTGTTGTGTTTCCAGTGGATCATTATTAGTGTACCTATCACATGAAAACTCTTGATATATTGTGGAAGAGGATATTTTATTAGGAGTTTATGGTTTTTAATATTTATTTTTAGTGTGTTCTATAATATCTATGGGATCCAAAATTGTAGTTTTATATGAATTTTTATAATTGTATTCTTCAGTTTTATGTGGATTAGGAACCTGATGGGATGTGGTTTGGTATTGAGTATTTTGATACAGTTGGTGTTGTTATCGACATTTTCATTTGTAGATTTCATGAAAGAGAAGAGATAACAAAACCAGTCTAACTTTGATGATGGATATTGACTTGATGGATATTAGGAAATGGATTTCATATCACTTTAAATTTTTGGATTGGGTATGAAGGCCGATATTCCATCTTTACCAAAAGCTAGAAACATTGGTTCTATTACCTTTAGGGGATGATATTGTGAAAAACTACTTTATGACTGGGGAACATAATACCATAAGAATATCATGACGATAGAGAATAATGTTCTTAAGGATCCTGAGTTTGGATTAAGCAATGGATATGTTTATTTCATTTGAAAAGGATCGAGACCCCTTTTAATTTTTTTGGAGATAATAACTTCTACCTATGGTAATCATTATAATGAATCATGTTGATATAGATGATTCTATGTATTTGATTCTATTCATCCTATGTGGTATGATAAACCATAAATGAGTAATGTATTTCATATAGAGTCATATAAATTACCACCTTGAGTGGGGGTATGTTTCTACTTTGGTCATGCTTCAAGATGTGGTGGATATAATTCTTTTTTTGATGAAATATGATTTTCGATTCCTTCCTTCATTCTGATTTTACATTTCCCTAAAGTTCAATATCTATTTGATGGATGTACTCATCTTCCAATTTCATCTTCAAAGTCAACTGATGTCTCATAGCATTTGAATATTACATTGATTACTCAATTTAAATATTTCCACACTTTAATGGATTATTTTGATATACATATCCTCAGATTATGGGGACTGCAAGATCGAGAAATGGTGGGATTACTTAACAACATGAATACCATGGTTTATTCTTCATTAGATAATGAATTAGTTAGGTACATTAACTACACCATCTTATGTTTCTACTTATTCAGGTGGTCTTATGATATCTATATGAATCATGATACACCAACTATGGAGATATGGGTATGTTTAACTTAACTCATGTTACCATTTCACATTCCTTTGATTTTGTGATTTCTAGGGAATATTGTGGATATATATTTGTGTTGAAATAGTATGAAAAAATATCCTAGCCACCATATCATTCCATGAATATTCATAATGGGTGATGTGTTAAGACACATAGTCATTTTTGTTTGTATTAGAGTAGGAGAAGTGTTATAATGCAAACAACTAGTTGTTTTCTAGTCATGGAAGGGTTTTTTCATAATGTATTAGATTATGTCACTCTTTGATAGTTTGTATGAATAAGTGGAATAAGATCCCTCAGAAGGTGGATGCAGATTCACGAGTCAGCTATGGAGGCTTCGATCCTAGTTCTGATGAAGGATATATGAATCCGTTAGGTGTTCATATGTGTCAATGTAAGAAGGAATTTTCTTACAGTGGATAAAATGAGGGAGACATGATGGTGGAATACATTTTTAACTACATGAGAACTAATTTTGATGATCCAATGTATATTCTGTAGGTTCCATTTGATATAGTGGGTATTAGGGAGGTGAATGTTGGGGGTTATTTGGTTACTATTCCATGGAATTCAATTCATGGATCCTATGTAGGGGTTGTGGTTCATGGAAGTGGACATACGCATGATTTTGGGGCATAGTTTACAATACAAGAATACTCTATAGGCTGTATGATCCGGATAAAAACTACATAATGGTATTAGGAGTGGGTAAATGCTATGAAGTGATCTAACCCAAGAAGTTCCAAGTCCTTCTAAAACTAGTGATACAATATTGATGGAATGGTAAAAAATTATGGGTTGAGAGAAATAAATTATTAGGTGAGTTTTATGGACTAGTCTATTATGAATGATTAAATGAAGAGATCTATAGAGGTTTACACAACCCAATAGGATGATGTGACATAGAATAATTAGTGATCCAGTGAGTTTCATCATAAGCAAGAGTAATAGATTCAAGGGGCATAATGATTAATCGTACATACCTAATACAATAGGGACAAGGTAAACGATAAATATTGGGTCCAAGGAGATGCAATTTGATTCTTCTGAGAAAGGAAAGGTGAAGGATAACATATTGAACCTGTTGAATGATAATGCAATGACCATAGGCGGTGGATTTAAGGAACCAGCCACTATGAAAATCGGTGACATGATATACATTTGGTCCTAGGGAGATTCAGTGATAATTATGGATATCCCAATGTTTCCCTAGGGACCACCTAGAAATGAGACTTAAAATGATAGTGCACCAATATATATTATTCATGGGACACAACCGAAAGTAGGTGAAGATGTAGGGGAAATTCTTGGGGACTTATCCTACTCTCAGAGGAATAAATATTAGAGGAGGATTTGATTATTCATTCTTCTGATGAGGATGTAGATAGAATGGAATAATGAAAAATTCAAGTGGACATGAATAATGATCAAAGGAACCAGATAAATAGCATATAGAAAATTTTTATAAGAGGATTCAATGAATAGAAGATAACAATATATAAATTCATCGAACAAAAGTACACAATGGCTTATATATTTAAAGACATTATCAATTTTGAACAATATAAAAAGGTAACTAATCTATTTTTAAATTATATAGGGATACTTGGTCTAATAAGATAAATTTTTATTTCAATAATATTTTAATATCATATTCTGTTTGATGTATCTCTTGACGGAATATTCATGGTTTGTCAGTTTTTTCACAAAAGTGTTTTTAGAATAAAAATATAATTTTTTGTCATATATATTCCAAAAGGGACTTAGCTTAATTTTTAGTTTTTGAGTCTTTGGTCCTCACCATAGGTACAATTTTATTTTTTCTCTTCTAGAATAACAAGATAAAAATATATTATTTTATTGATATCGTGGTGGAGTAAATACACTCATGCTAGGATGGTATAAAGTTAATGCATTTTGGAGCCTCTAGAATAATATATTACATATAATAAATTTTTTTATCTTGGGGGAAAAATATTTTTTGGTGAAGTTCTTATATATCATAGATGATGTTTTTGGTGGGTAAGTTGAAACTATTGTTGCATCTGAATAGGATGTTATACCCTTGGGAGCTATAGATTCTATTTGTAATGGAGACCTTGAGGTCGGGCCACCATGGATGGATTAACTAATTAAATTAATTTGTTATTAAATATTTTTGAGTTATGAAATCACCATATATTTATAATATTTTCTAATACAACATCTTCCACTATAATCTACAGAATTATTGATCTAGAGAGATGTAATGGTAAACTAAAAAAGCTGCAGATTTGAAGATTAAGATTCCTGAACGAAATCACCAATCTAAATTAACGTAGTTGGAATCATAAAAAATATAGAATAATAATTTTTTCAGAGATGTATTATTTATAAATTCTCCATTATTCCTGATTTTTTATGACATTTATATAATTTAATTCTCTGATTTTCCTGATTGAATAGGGTGGAATGTTTTGAAAACTCACTTTTAACCATAATCATGAATAGTGAATTCTTAAACATCAGGCCACATACTTTTACAATAGATTTATTTAACCCTAATATTGTTTTATTTGTTAATGGTTTTTATGTGATGGAAGAAAAATGAGGAAACTTAACAATAAAATCTTATATATCTTCTCTATTTATCACCCTTTTAACCCCATCTCTTCTATTCTTCGCGGAAGGATCAGAGACCATAAACCATAGGTTTGAATATCAATATTATCACTGGTTGGTAGTGGCATGCAGTATAGGTTTATGGAGGAGTTACTTCAATGATGATAGGTGGTTTTATAGACTTAAACTTGAGGGGAGGAGGTACATATTGGTGGAGGTAGATGGGATAGAGGACGTGGTTGGCCATGACTGGTGGTTAGGGGATCATGGATGAAAATATTTTTCAATATGAGTGGTTTTTATATCATGAAGGTGGATTTTTGATACATAAATGGATGGGGTTTCTAAATGGAATCCCATAGTTGGGAAATGTACACATGAATACAATGATGAGATCCCAATAGTAGGTCTTGAATCGTTGATATATTCTAAGAGAGTTATCATTCAGGCTAGTGGTGTGCCGGTTCCTACCTCCAGATTAGCCGAACATGTATGATCCCAACCTTATCTACATGATAAAGAAATCATGGGCCTAACACAATGGGTATGGATACATGGGCCTATCCATGAATGTCTGTGTAGCCTAATGTAATTTTCTATGCATTCAAAGCTCATTAACTATCTATATTGGGATTTGGAGGTGTTTAGTGTAGTCTCGAGGAAGGATTTGTAGAGATAGAGATACAATTATTTGATAGAAATTGGTTCATGATAGTTAATGGAGTTCATGATGTGTGAGGTTGTTCTCAACATAAAGTCCATCAACTAATAGTGTGAAGTAAAAAAGAGGTTTTTTACTAAAGAGACTCATGACATGAATGATTAATTCATGACATGAATTAATTCAAAGACGAGGCCCCATAAAAATTTGTGGATGTTATTTTATTATTTAATTTTAGGAGTTCACATCCACAACTAAATTCACATATTGAATTTAAATTCCTAAAAAAATTCACTATGTGAATATGGGTTTAACTTAGTTAATGTGACGATATAATTTTTTATTATTTATAGGGGGTTTATTTTAACCCATTACTATCTTATTCCACTTAGTTTTGGGAAAACATATGCTGTTTTGGGGAACTTCTAGCCCCTTTCCACCTTTGATCCTTATCTTCCAAAGGCTGGTCATTGGAAATCATAGGTGAGTTTTAGTCATTTCCCATGGTTTCATTTCATTCTTCTTTAAGGTATTAACAAAAATAGTGTTATTCTAGTTGAAGGATATTTTGGAATTTTTTTCTGATGATCCCTTCATTTGATCTAGGATGATTCTGGATTACCTAGTTGGAATGTAGTTTCAATTTTATTTCTACTTTACCCTTTTTTATGAAGTGAATAAGATATATTATTTGATATAATGTATCATAATTTTCTCCCAAATCATATTAATTTCTGGTGATTACCTGATTTTCCCTTCCATTGGGTGGATATTATTGGTTGGATTAATAAATATAGTAAAGTTTATCAATCATAAATTTATGGTAATGAGGATAAATTTCATGTTTAGATTCTTGAAGTTATTTATTTTGAAATTATATATGTTTTATTTCCAAATCCAAAAAATCTTGGATGTTGTTAGATGTTATTTTATTATAATATATATATATATATATATATATATATTTGAGACCATTACTGTTTTATTTCACCCTTCATTGATTTCTATGAACATTTATATGTATAACGAATTGGATTCTTATAGAAATTTGGAATTGTGTGAGAATACCCATGCTAAATTACAATGTAAAGAAATATAATCTCATCAACCTAAATTATATAATTTGGTATGTGATAATATGTGTAATTTTTCATGTTGTATTTACTTGTGTTAATTGGTCTATTGTAGGGTGATGGTGGTGAACATTTTGGTTATATAATGTCTGGAGTATTGATGCAAAGGTTGGTTGGAATTGGTAGAAATGTGGGAGGTTAGGTGGCAGTTGTGTTGTGAAATGGTTATGTTGTGTGGTGGTTATGTTGTGAGGTGGTTTTGTTAAAAGGTGGTTGTTTTTTTGGTGGATGTGTTTTGTGGTGGTTAATATGGTCATTATGGTGATGAGATAACTTAACAGATGTGGTATTTTGATGATGGTTTATGTGAGATATGTGAACTATTCTATGTTGTGGTTGTGCAACATTTCCAATTAGCAATGGAAAAAAATTATAATAATGAAATGAAATTAAATGGGTTGAAAATTTTATATGAATGGGTTCGAATGGATTAGATTAAATTAATTTTACATTAAAGGATTGGGTTGTGTAAATGTGAATAGAATGGATTTGTAAATGGGTGTTAGTGGTAACTCATTAAATTTGGAAAATGGTGGAACCTATAACTAAATGTGGAATTGTGTGGCTCTATGAGGTGGTTTTGTGGTGTGACACATTTATTGGTGGCGATATTTTTGATAGATGTCATGAGATGAAATTATATTGTTTTGGAGCATGTTATTGTAGTTAATGGGAACCCATAGTTTGGGTAATTTTTGATATATATATATATATATCATGTTTTTTTATTTGTCTACTTGCAAAAACTAGGATGGTTAACCTTACCAATGACCAATGTGTTTGGGTTTTTGGAGTTTTCCTCATCATTTAGGATAGTCGTAATACATATATCTGACTACCCCCTCTTCCATTATCTTTCATAAATAGTGATGATAAGGGTTTTTGTTAGAGATTACCAATTGTTGATATGGGTTGTTTTTGGAGTTTACCTGGTGGTGATGAGGATGTGGTATATAGTGGGGGCCAGGAATTTTCATAGGAGGGATGATTTTTTATGTCATTACCATTAAGGATACCATACTACACTGGTTATGTGATGAGAAATTGACATGACGAGGCTTTAATGTGAGGAATTTTTTATGTGATGATGATTGATTCAAGAACCATATATAAGACCTTATGAGGGTGTGTATATAGGAATACATATAGACCAACAACATAGTTGGATGGTTAAGTGATGTGATATGTATAGAAGGAATGACAACATTTGTCGATTGGTGTTGGGGAATGAGAGTGGAAAATCAGCGGGGAAGTGGATGCATGGAACAATTTTTATGTTCTTAACAATAGATTACTATATTTGTTAATATATTTTATGAACAATACATGATGAGGTTGGAGTTGGTTAGTTGGCCTTTTTATGTTCTTGTGTGTCCTATAAATTATTTGTTGGTGCATCAGTATTCTCTTTTCACAAGTGAACTGGAGACCTTACTTATGATCCTACTGCGTATACATGTTATGATCACCCTACATATATATATATATATATCATAATTTGAATAGGACTTTGGGAACTGGGTTGGTCATTGTTATCTATGTTCTTGGAGATATTTTTGATTTTATGTTTTAGGACATGTCTTTCGGTAGATACTTGGAGACATTTATTTATATTTTTTTGACATTGTGCATACATTAAGGGATGGTTTGGGTGAATTTTTATATTATTTTATGGATATTATTTGTGGGTTTTTGTCTAATCACGTAATCCTATATCATTATAGAGTGATATTCTATTCTACTATTATATTTTTTAACCCTCGATTCTTATCTCCAAAATGGGGCCCACTGGAGATGAGACTCATGGGTCATTATCTCCCTTACATAATTTCCATCACATGAATGATTCCTTTGGAGGTAGGGTACATGAAAAAGTGGTATCAATGGTTTTCGATGAGAGATGATATGTTGATTGGAGTCAGGAATATTTCAGGGGTTAGTAGGGACATGGTGATAGTTGATCATTTTGTGTGACATAGGAAAGGGTGATGTGCTAAGACACCAGATTTTTAGTCCCCTCATTAATTTATGAAAGATTTTATGTTTATTAAATAACCAATTTAGGTGGAAAATTTTCATGTTAGTGATCTATGATAGGTGCATGCATCATGATTGATTGTATTCCTTTAAAAATTGAGTAAATTTATGAAAGAATTATTTAATTAAAAAAATTGTTAAAATTATATGATACAAGGATTAGAACTTCTCATATTCTTCTAATAATGGATCTTGGTCATTGTCCATGAGTATCTAAGGCAACAGAGGTTCATCAATATAATCGGTTTTATCATGAAAAGAATGACCAGATATAGGAGCTTGGGGAATGAAAGAAGTTTTTATGTGTCTTTTAGAGGAAAATGTTGGGAATGTATAATGGAAGTGTCTTAGCCCTGGAGATAGAGCACTGTTTAGAGGAGCATTAAATCATTTTCAATATAGTTTGAGATCGGGATGAGCTTTGGGTGTGTTTTATTGTTATTCATATGTGAGGAGTAGCATGGAAGGGGTGGAAACTGTTACATCATGCTTATAAGGAGGAGAATGTTTTGTTGATATACCATCAGAAGGAGGAATTTTTAGAATTACTACCATAGAAGATGATGGAAAAAATATTTGAACCCAATATCCATTCAACACGGGATCCCGATTGAATGAGAACTTGGGATCATGTTCAAGAAACACATGTACTGTTATCATGATGTTGTTCCTCATGAAGAGTCAATATTGTGATGTCTAGAGTATGATTTGTGCCAATTGATTAGGAATAAAATTTCCCTATTTACACTTCTAACATAACAAGGGGTATAAAAGAGGGTAGAGGTTTTCAAGAGGACGGTTATCATGGAGGTGATCCCCCAGATATTGTATATAATGTAATATCAAGGTTTAGTGCTTTATGTAGTGGCATAAATATGTTTAGGCAGTCAGAGTTTTAACTAGAAGGGAACTAACCACGACAGCTCATTTCATTTTTTTGATGGAATGTTTCTTCTGAGAACCTATTAGGTGATTCTCAGTTTCATTCTATGTCAACAAGGGATATGGATACCACAAGAATTAGTGTCTTTCCACTCACATTATCTAATATTAATATACACACTCTGGCCCCTTTTTCTCAGTAGTATTAGAAGTAGCCTTCAAGGCGGTTTTAGTGTCAAGGATTTTCCATTCCTGTTCAAAAAATAGGGATTGAATGTGTTGGTCGGGGTAGCCTCATTGTTTCCCCCATACATAGGGAACTAGGATATATCATGATCCTGGAGGATAATAGTATATTGTTAATGGATCTTGGTGCGGTCATATGTATGTGTTAGAGGTGGTATTAGAAGAAAGGACATAGGTTGTCAGAGGTACAATCAGTTTATCATATACCATTTTTTGTCTTTGGATTGAATTGGAATACTCACACTACATTATTAATTCGGCCTTGGATCATACATTAGAACTAAATTTAGGGAGACATACAGTTCCCCTGGTGTTATCTACACAGGTGAGAGGTGTAACCACTTTGTTTGATATGTGTTGGGGATATAGATTGGTGATGTGGAAGCACCGGTTGGTGAGAGACTTCGTCTTACTAAATACACATCGATATGATGTTATCCATGTCATATATTGGCTATATTAAATGAATTTTTTCATCAAATAATTTCATAATAGAGTTTAATTTTTTGATATGGAGGTACAACAAGACTCTTTTTCAATATATTTTATCAAATGGGTGGTAGGGATGTAGAGAATATCAGTTGGTGGAGCTGTTAGTGGAAACTCATATAGAGTATGATCCCAAATTTTTTTAAAGATTTTATAGATAATTTTGTAAATGAGTTATTCATACTATAGCCTCTAAGAAACATTGAGTTTGGGATAGAGTTAAAACATGGAATGTATTAAATTTCAATGCCTCTTTATCAAAGAGAGTGTTTGAAGTTGTGTGATTTGAGGATATAGATTGATGATTTGATGTGTAGGGGTTTCATCCAACCTGTTGTGTCTACATGGGGGGGGGTCCCTTGTTGTACTCCATGAATATAGATGGTATTTTGATTTTGGGTGTGGAATAATAGAGGTCAAATCAAGAAACGATCATGAATTATTATCCTCTTCTAAGTAAAAATGATTTTCTCAACCAGTTTAAGGGAGGTAGTTGATTTTGTATGATTTTATTTTGGTTAGGATATCACCTAATGATGGAGAATTATAAATATATATCAAATAATATATTTAGATAATGGAATGGTAACTTTGGGTTCATGTTTATCTCATTTGATGTCACAGATACAGTAGTTGTCTTGATGAGGCTCATGAACTCTATATTGCATATTTTCTTGGACCATTTCATCATCATATTCATCAATGTAATATAGATCTAATCAAATTCGGAGGAGGGAAATGTTAATCACCTACGAGATATCTTATAAGTGCTTTGACACCACTAGATATATTTAAATCATACCAAGATAACATCTTGGACTTATGAGGTTCATTTTATAGGGTATTTGTTTATCTCAAAAGGTTATGGACATGGAATCATTGAAGGTAGAGGTAATTGTTTCTTAGTAAATAATCAATAATGTTGTAGAGGTAAATAGATTCCATAGTCTTAAAGGATATTGTCAAAGTATTGTGTCTGATTTCTTATAGATTTTGGATCCACTATAAATCCCTAAAATTATTATATAGAAATATTATGTCTTAGTAAATGAATATTCATTAGAGAACATAAATATTTACTGTAATTATTCTAGGTCTAGTAAAATTTTAAAATTCAAAATGTAAAAAAATGATCCATAAGTGATAAATGTTATCTACTAAAATGTTCTTAAAAACTAAAATCCATTTTAGAAATATCAAAAATTATACAATTAATAATAAACCTAGAATGTAAACATAACTAATAGTGATCTCAGACGATTAGTGAGGGTAAATAAGGGAGATATCCACATATATTTAGTGTAAGGGTATAATAATATGAAAATAGTATTTCAAAATAATACCTTATATGTCATAGATCACAACAGTGAGTCATGGAATAAATCATTAAAATTCATAAGGTATGAATCATAATGGAATCAACTAACATTATCCTTGACCACATAACATTTTCATAAGAAAAATATTTATAGAATTCACATAAACTTATAACATTGTAAACATGTATAAATAAAAAACATGGTAACTCATTATGTTAAAAAAAATCATTCCCTCACATAAACATATGTACACAAAACTATGTCCATGCATAACCGTAAGTACATGAAATCTAGGACCACTCATAACACCATGGACATGTATTCAGGTTCATGCATAACATTGTGGACATTTCATCGAGTATATGAATAACATTGTGAACATGAAATCAGGTTCACACAATACATTATGAACATGTAATTAGGTTCATGAATAATGTAATTACTCATTAGTTATCCATAGTTAACCTATCCATTAACGGAGACATATCTTCTACCCATCACATAATCCAAACAATTTTGTGGAACACGGTTATAAAACATTAATCATATCACAACCAATAAAATATAGATTAGTTTGATAAAAAATTCATTATAATATAACTCATGGAAAAAATATGTTTCATAGACATATCTTCATCAATATCATAAATCAACTAGACTAATACTAAATATGGTATTATTGGTTCATATCCAAAGTACATATTAAGTGACATCAAAGGACTTAATCTTAGATGAAGAATGATTTTTCATGATAATTAACATGGAACATTTTATAAGGAAATAAAATTTATTTGAAAATAATCTTTTTGAAACTATAAATTAATAAAATATTATATAAATAATTTTCATTTAAAACAATATTTAAAACATATAAAGGAATATTTAAAAATCCTTAACTCATTTCTTGAGAAAATATCTATTCCACTTTGAAAATTTATTCTTTAAAACATAATAATTTTTTGAAATGATTTTCTTTTAAAATATTATTTGAAACATCTGAATGAATCATTAAAACATTGAGTGGTCATGATGGTGGGAAATTTTATAAACATAAAAAAATTATTCCTTTCAAATTTTCAATGAAATCCAAATGGTCCTAGTTTTGAATGTGACATGAATATTAATTTTTAATTTTTTTAAAAAAAATTAAAAGAATATTAAAAATAAATTTAATAAATCCCAAAGGAACATTAAAAAATTTAATGAAACACTCATAGATATCCTGGATATGGAAGAAAAAATTGGTTTTAACTGAAGAGAGAGGTAATTCCAGTTTTCTAAAAAAACTTTCTTCTAGAATAATGAGAGAATAAAGAGAAAAAAGTAATAAAAACATTAATTCTCACGAAATAACCAGATTATAAAAAAATTTATTACTTTCATGAGAGATTTATTATAATAATTTATCATAAAAAATAATCATGAACAATCCTGAGGGATAATGAGTTTATGACATCAAACCCTTACCACTTTGGTAAATTTTGAATCATAGGAAACATAAAATAATAACATCAAAAGAATCATTAACTATCATTAATTGAAGGATATTAATGATATAAAATTAAAATTTGGCTGTATATACACCTCATAAAATAATATAGGTGTAAAAACATAACATATGTCCCAAAGAAGACAAATTGAGACAAAATCATTTACCACTTTGGTAACATTGAAACTATAAACCCCATGATATATATATAATAAAATGGATATGTAAATACACATAATTTTAATTATAATAATAAAAAAATCATTTATGGGAAATATATAATCCAAATAGAATAAATATGTTCTAAATAAAGAATTTGGCACACAAAAAATAAAAGTGTGATGGAAATCCCTTACATTATGTATCGAATTCATTAGTACATGTTTAAACCACCTGTATATTAAATATAACCATATTATAAATATTTTATAGAAAAATAATTATATATGTCATACAATATGTTATTTACTTATGAACTTTATTACGTTTTTATTAACAATAAACTCTCAAAATCATAATTCAGGTAATAACAACATTTTTTCTTGTATGTTTTGAATTTTTTCCATATAATTAAATTGGTCATAGTTACATAATCTAGAGAATATTAAATATGATATAAATACACTTTTTATTTATTTTATATGTATTTATTTTAATCCCTAAATGTTATATATAGAAAATGAAATAAACCACTCATGGAGATGGTAGGCCATACATTGGTATGAATATTGTTTCCATTATTTATATGAAATGAAAGATTAATATAGAGTAATGTATTAAAATTACAAAATTATGTTTATTTCATATATATCTTATATTTTTATTTACACCTTTCCATATTACAATCAATGTAAATTGTATGTGAAAACCGAAACACATATCTTTGTGGTGTGGTAGTCCGACGTACACACAAACAAAGATATCATATCCCCCACATAATGGGAATTAAGAAGATATGCATGATATCATAATTGAAAAGGAATATTTATGTTAAAATTATCATATATTATCACTTAATATATCCTTATAAACAAATAAATAAAAAAATGAAACCACATCAAATCGGTTCGTGAGGCGGTAGTCTGTCATACAGACAAGGGATGTTATTGTTTTCAAATAGGTTGGGGAGTGATGATATAGATGTGTTATATAATTAAATAGTTAGATTAATATAATAAATATCATATATAAACATTAAATGTATCATTATATCCAACTATGGGATGTGGTTATGGAAAAAAATAACATCGGTTCATAAGGTGGAAATTTGACGTACACATGATGGTTGATTTTGCATCCCATTTAACAGAAGTGGAGATGGATATAGGTGATAAAATTATCATAATAAAATCATATTAAATATAATAAAATGGGGATATTATTTTATCATAGTAGGAAAATATTTTAATTAGGTAGATAAATAAGTAAAATAAAAAAGTATAGTTAAAAACGTAACCACTTCATCAGACTATCAATTTATGTTTAAACTAGATCCTTCCCATATTGTATTTATGATATCAAAAAATACTTTATGATGTGGGTAAGGAATTAAGGAATAAATATGGTCTAGTATTTTCAACTACAAATGGTTTTGGAATATTTAAGATGATAGGATAATGTTCGCCGTTTATAAATGACGTGAGTGGCACACATGTAATTTTTAAAAATAAAAACGTGTACCCAAATATTTAACCTGAAATAGGGATAAAAAATTTTCTATTATGGATATTTTGAGTTTATAAGTTTTATATATTTCCATAAAATGTTTTCCAAAAGAGTATATGACATTTTGCCTCATATATGTTTAGTTTAACCAACAGTAAACAAATTTTATCTTTAACCGCGATAATTTATTTTTACTGCTTTTACTATTTAAAATAACAAATAAATAAGTTGAAATTCTAATAAAATATATATTATTGTTATTCCAAACATAGGATCAATTTCTTCAAATTCAATTCATTGAATCAGATGAATTTAATTTAAAATTAAACTCGTACCCATGAGGAGAAAGCGATTTTCCAAAGATAAAATTATCGTAAATATGAAAGTATAGATATACCAATTCATAGAAGATTGGATTAAAATGAAAATAATTGGATTAATAAACATTTAAAGTAACAAATTTTAATTTTTAAAATATATTAAAATATAATTTATCTTATAAATTCCATGAATTAAAAGGATTTTTTTAATAAAAACGAGTGTTTTCACCATTTCATGATAAATTTATCATTTAAAAAAATTATCAAAAAGTCAAACAATTTTAATTTTCAATATATTATTTTAAAAATTTTATTAATTTTACAAAATAAATATTATTAAATAGTTAAAACAAATTAAAATAAGTGTGAACATGTGACAAAATGATTTTTATGAAAAAAATGAGTTTTAAGCATAAAATTGGATTTAATTTTATCCTTCCTAAAAAACAAATGAGATGAATTTTAAATTTTATATTGAATATATAATATATAAAATTAATGAGTACCAATAAATAAAAATAATTTTTATAATTTATTGATGTAAAACATATTTCTGTGCATAAAAATGTTTTTTTCAGAAAAAGATCATTATTATTTTAAATTGTTTTTTATTTTCATTTACAATTAATTGGGAATTGAAGAATAAATTTTATATAAAATTTTAAATCATATATTTTCATAATCTATTTAATAAAATTCATACCCTCAATTCCAATGGGTGGGTGATAACTATAATATTAAATAATAATATTTTAAACAAGTGTCACATTTTTCTTAAATATCAACACTGCATGTAACATAAGGTATTAAAGATATTATATTAATTAGACAAAAATAAAAAATAGTAGGTTGTTACATTTTACACACATAAATAAATCACATCCACATAATTTGAAGTTATACTTGGTTTTAATGGGCTTAACATTTGAAAATACCATTGTTGGAATCTCACATTGTAAAAATGTTTACAAAAAAATCCTCTTAAGAAGAGAGAAAGGGATGCAAAAAGTTGATATGGAAGAACATATAACAGGTTTACATATAAGATAAAATTATAGGGATGTATAGATTTAGACATGGAAGAAATTTATAATTTCCAAATAATTATGGGGAGTGACATTGAACCTTGATCGCAAGGAAATTACTAATTATGAAAAAATAAAAAATAAAAAACCCTATAATATTATGTGTGAGAAAGGTACATGATATAATAAAAAATTATGGTTGTAGAAATATTTAATTTCAATAAAAATTTAAAAATGTTAGGTAATTTTCATGATAAGGCACACATAAATGATTTAATTTAATTTTATAATCAGAATATCAATCTTTGGGGTTTCTTTAATCAATTTTTACTTCAGAAATTTCTATAAGAGATTGATTTGTTACTATATGAACCACTAATGGAAAATAATATCCATGAATAAATGATAATTTATTCCTTCCATCTCATGTTATTCCTAAAAACCAAATGTTTATCACAGGTTAGGAATAAATATTTTTATGGTGATGTCATACATTAATCTTTAAAACCACTTCAATATTTCAACATTTCAACATAAACTATTCCATAAATGGTTAACCTTATAAAAATTAATTATTTAAAATTTATAATAAAGGTTACTAAATTTACCAAAATAAACATAACATTAATCCCCAAAATATCATTAATTAGCATTTAATTTCACTTTCTAAATATGTGAATACATTGATAATATATTCCTATAAAACATGGTAATATCTGGAATTACCATAAAACCTTAATAAAAACATACATTATTTCAAAAATTAACTCTTTTCTCGTAAAATCACATACTATTGAAAACATTCCAAAAATCTGAAAAATATTACAAACTCCATCAATGATAATATTACACAATTTTTCATCCAATCATTAGTCATTAATAAGGCAATAATTACAATCCAATTTACATTATTCATTAATATAAACTCTTTATCCCAACATCACTATCACAAAATGAGGAACGCATTAAGGTATATATTCCCTTAATCATGTTTTTTCTGTAAAATTTCACCTATACATAAAATAAATTTCCTATTTCATATGTATTATTTAATATTATCATGAAAATGCGTGAAAAAATATTATACTTAATTAAAATTATATTTTTTATGATCCCTGAATTTCAAAATATAAACACTTATATGATTCTACATATTTATTAAACCATTAACTAGGATTAATAAACTTATTCTTTCCCCCCTAGTACATCGATATGTAAAATTCCCATAACATCAAAATTTATTACATTAGAAATTGATGGTGCCTTATGGAAAACATTATTTGCATCAATTGTGTCAGTTTAAATTTTCAATTTTCCTCATTAATTTATTACTCCATGTCCTTATTATACACAAATAAAATATTTTACATTCCTTTTATTAATTTCCCATACATTTACTTCCCACATTCTTCATATATATGAAATTTAATATTGTTTTCTATATGTTCTCCAATTACCAAAATCTCAATGAACAATATCCTTATTTTATTTGGTAACCTGAGAGTTCTTTTAAAGTTCATGATATCAACCATAAGTATTTATTAATGATCGTATATAATGAAAATTTCTTCAATTTTTTCATCATCCTATTTGGTGGTTTTTCAAAACACTATCTATCACATTCAACGTTATTTCAGTTCTTTTTTGTTCCCTTCCATCACTAAATCCAAAAATCATTTTTTAAGAATAAATAATCATAGTGGAGAACAATATAATCATGAGAAATCACATATTGGAGTTATAAATCATGAAACCCTACTTTTAATCTATGAATCCTTATGATTGAACTAGGATATTCATTGTCATTATTCAAATCCTTCATGTTGGTTTGATTTTTTTTAAATTTAAAAAGAATATTCCCTAGTACTATCAATCAGTTGGTGTATAAAGTACCATTATCCTAAACCAGACGATGATCAAGTCAGTTTTAATGTTCCCTTTTCATATTTTTTTACCAAGGTACATTTGTGCCAGATCCACATCCACATATAGTATCCAAACAAGGATTAAATTACATGGAAACCACTATCTTTATCCTTTACAAAAATTACTATAAATTTGCCTATAATTTATATTAACAATAGCCTTTTACTTATAAATTTCCCAATGAATATCCACTAAAATACCCATATAGATATCAATAATGTTTTCTCATCCCAATTTACAATGGTTAAAAATACATCTTATCTGATACCAACTATAAAGACCCAAAATTCTCATGAAAAAATAGCACATAATAATTAAATAATACACATTACATAACATATATATCCATTCCAATATAATTTAGATATAGTTTGTTTTGAAAAATGGATATGTTAGAAACTATCCAATAAGTGGTCTATATTAGCTTCTACTAACATCTTCACAACTATCACACTTCTTTGACATATCATGAATAATAAAATTCATCATATACTATGAAATAAAACATAATAAATTCTGAGATTATTTGATTAGTTTTGAAAACAATATATATCATGATATCATGTGATTAATGGTATGATAAAATGAGTATAACAGTTTAAAATCAATCCCCAGATATCATATATCTTAAATAGGAGTCTTGAAATAAATTAAGGCATTTCATAATAGAGGAATCATAATGTATTGATATAAAATGGTCCATGATAAAATAATATTGTAATAATCCATAGATTTTTCTAGTACACATAACCTTACAACATTGTGAACATGTATAAATATAATATGGTTTACTCATTAATTAACATACAAGAAATATGGACATCTCATAATTTTATGGATGTCAAAACCGGTCCAAAAATAACTTATAGGTCATGAAATCTAGTCCATACATGAAACTATGAACATGTAATAATGTTAATGAATAACATTTTGGACATTTCATTAGGTGAAAACATAACATTGTGAACATGAAATAAGATTCACACATAACTTATTGAACATGTAATCATGTTCACAAAAATAAAACATTTACTCATGAGTAGTTAACATTAAACCAATGCATTGGAGGGATATATATATGTCTCACTCATCACATAATCTACAATTCATGGTCTATAAGATTGTAAAGCATTCATCATATCATAATGCATGAAGATAGGACTGGTATAAAAAACAATTAATTATATTATACCATGTAGAATGAAATAGGTTTCACAAATATCAAGTGATCATAATAATAAGGAATATAGAGAAATCATAAATATGGTAATATAGGATAAAATCCCTATTAGATATTAATTAACAAAAAAGGATTTTATATTACATTCTTAATGATTTTATAAGAAAATTCGCTTAGAATATTTCTTGAGGAATATAAAATTTCATCAAAAAGTACTTTTAAAAAATTATAAATTCATAAAATTTTCAGAAAATTTTTTTATTGAAAATTAACTTGAAAATATATAATTTATTTTTTCAAAAAATGTAAACAATTTCTCGATGAAATTAATATTTTCACATTGAAAAACATATTTTAAAATTAATAAAATTTCAAAATAATTTTATTTGAAAATAAAATTTGAATCATATGAAAGAATATTTAAATCATATTTAGTTCATGGAGATGGTAAATTTTGTATGCATTAAAACAAATATTCCTTTCACATTTTTAGTGAAAGCCTAAATGACAATTTTTTGAAAGCCACAAGAAGATTCATTTTTTTCATTTTGTAAAAAAGTTAAGAAAGGTTAAAAATGATTTATAAATAATTATATAGTAATACTATTTTTTGGAATCATTCTTAGAAACCATTTATATTTAATAAAAATGGGGTTTTGACTGAAGAGAGCGAAAATGTTGGTTATGATTAAAAAAATTATTTTGGAATCATTAGTACAGAAATAGAGGGAAATGAATGTAAAACGTGTCCTCTTGTGACATAACAAATGTATAATATAATTCATGAGTTCTGTGAGAGAGGTATCATAATATTTCATCATTGAAAATAGAATCATAAACAATCACGATGAACAATGAGATCATAACATCAAAATATTTTCAATTTTGTAAATTTTGAATCATAATCCCCATTAAATCATGACCTAAAAAAGAACATTAAATATCATTAATAGAAGGATATTATGATATACTATGTAATTGGGGAGTATATACACCTTATAAATGAATATTGGAGTATAACATACCTTATGTCCCAAAGAAGATAAATTGGGACAAAAATACCATACCTATTTGGTAAAATTGAAACTATAACCCCAATGAAATGTAGATAATAAAATATATATTTTAATCAGAATAATATTCAGGATATAAATAAAAAAAATTAATTCTTGAAAATTATATACATCACATAAAAGAAACATTCAGTGAATATGATGTTTGTCTGAAAGAAAATTAATGTGAGACACAAATCCCTTATCATAATCCTCATTAATATTCATAAATATTAAAAACTATTGTATGATAAATACATGTTTATTAAAAATATATTATTTAATCACAATTATATATATCATTCCATATATGATTAACATGTGAACTTTTATTACCCTTTTATTAACAATTCCCTATTAAAATCACATTTTGGTTAATAACTACATTGTTTTTCATATATTTTTTGAATTTTTATTTTCTTTACTATTAATATTATAATGATTCCATCATACACATAATTTTTACCAATATATAGATAACATATATATTAATATTATATGCACTTATTTTAATCAATAGATGTTATAGATAGAAAATGAAGTACATTCTTTATTGAGACGATAGTTCGTACATATGCATGAAGTATATTTTCATTTAATACATATAATGAAAGTAATAATTGAAAATAATTGGTTAACATAAAATTATAAATTTTATCTCATATATATCACATATTTTTATTTAAATATTACTTCATTACCTTCCATATAATGCATATGTTAAAAATAAATAACATTGTTTTGTGAGGCGGTAGTCAGTTGTACATATAAATGATGATATCATAACCCCCACATAATACAAAATAATACGATATATGTGATATCTTAGTTTAAATATTATAACTACATTAATTTTTTTAATTTACTTAATGTATCCTTTTTACTATTCAATCAAAAAAATAATGAAAATCATATCACATCGATTCGCGTGGCTGTAGTTCATCGTACACACGAGCGACATTATTGTTTTACAACAGTTTGTGAGGTAAGAAGATATATATCGTATTATAATTAAATATTTAATTTAATATATTACATATACTTTCTAAAAATTTCATCCATCATTATATCCAACCCAGATAAATGGTGATGGAAAATAAATAACATCAGTTCGCGAGGCGGCAGACCACTGTATAGATGAATGATGATTTTGTAACCCATTTTATGGATGTGGAGTTTAATATAGGTTATGAAATTAACATAATAACATATAGTTATATATAATATATATTTTTATAATTTTAACATACTTCAAAAATATTTTAAGGAGTTATATGAATAAGCTAAACAAAAATCCAAAGTTAAAAAAATTACCTCTTCTTTGGAAAACCTATATATGTTTTTACTAAATCCTTCATAGATTGGATTGATGATCTCAAAAAGTTCTCTGGGATGTTTTTAAAAAATATAGGGTCAAATATTTTAATGTATTTAGTCAACCAAATGGTTTTGTATGTGTGAATAAGTGATGATAGGGAGTTTCCTTTTATATGTGTGGTGAGTGTCACACTTGTAATTTTTTAAAAGAAAATGTTTTACGCATGATTTTATTTTTTAAAAAGGATAAAAATGGTTCATTATATAACCATATATATTATAAGATCAAAATATATCTAATAGATTCGTTTTTGAAAATATTATTGGTCATTTTACCCATTATTGTTTAGTTTAACCCCCGGTAAAACTGTTTTAACCATAACCACTGTAATTAATTTTAAATGATTTTACTATTTATGATTGTAAAAAAATTTGTTACTTTTATAAAAAAATACAATATTATGATTCAAAATATTCAATATATTTTTCTAAATTCAATTCATTTAATTGGAAGAATTTAATTTAAAATTATTTCTAGAGGCACAATGAGAATGTTGTTTTCTAATGTGAAAATTCTCATAAGTATAAAAAGTTTTATTTCCCAAATTCAATACATAAATGATTAAAATAAAATTAATTGTATTAAAAAATATATTATCTAACTAATATTACTTTTATTACTATAATAAAATAAAATATTGTGTTCAATTCCTTGAATGAAAAATGTGATTTTTTAATTAAACTAGTATTTTCACTATTTAGTAAAAATATATCATTTAAAAAAATTATCAAAAAATAACACCAAGATAATATTGATATTAAAATTAAATTATTTTATTCTATTTTTTAGAATAAATTTTACAAAATGAGAAAAAAATAATTTAAAATTAAGTCCAAAAAATACGACAAAACTACTTTTTTTAAAAATACAGTTCTTATGTGTAAAATTGGATCTGTTTTATCTCATGAATAGAAAAAAAAGTTAGATGAATATTTAATACTATATTAAATAAATAATAAATAAATTTAATTTAAATCATTTAATATTTTTTTTTATTCTATTGGTGGAAAAGTCAACCTTGTTCAAGAAATAGTTTTTTCTAAAAAATATTTTCTTTATTTTAAAATGGTTATTATTTTCATTTCTAAATAATTAGACATAAAAGAATTACATTTATATACATGTGTAAATGATATATTCTAATATTTTAGTTAATAATATTCTTAACCACTTATCTGTTGGCTAGGAGATAACTATCAAAATGAACAAAAATATTTTAATTATATTGCATGATTTTTTCTAACCCAATGTTGTGTGTAACAAAATATATTAAATTTATAATTTTTTTTGAAAAAAATAATGAAATATAGAGGTGTTAGAACCAATAACAGTTTTGACCATGAAGGACTTGAATTTGTTCTCAATAGATCAGTGTCAGAAAATATTCAGTTACATGAATCTCAATTTTGATCAGTGCTTCAGTTTTTTAAGGAGGGTGTGCTGTTTGAGGTTTTGTAAGACACATACCATCTATTCCTAGGATGCATATTAATATATCAGAGAGTGGTCAGCTTATAAAGGTCTAGGTAGATAAATATTTATTAATATAACTGTGCTACCCATGATTTTGAGTTTGTGTCATTTGAGTTTTAACTAAATATGTGATGAGATTACTGAATCAACTATCACAGTACGGTTTACATGGTCTCCATGATCCTGAAATGTTTCTTCTCTTAGTGTGATATGAGTATACTATAGTGGTGGGGTATGAATATTTCCCAGGATTATGATTTTTATATCTCTTACACACCCTAATAAGGGAATTTTATTTTTAACATGTTGAGTTGTAATTCAAAAGGAGATGTGGTTTAGGCGTCTATAGATGGGTGGGAAATGATGGAAGAGATTACAAAAATTCAACATTATGTGGGGGAGAGTAGTGGTCCTAGTTTTACTTATCAGATGGATATAGATTCATACATAATGCATCAGGTGTAGGATTATCAGTGGAGATAATCATAGGTAGAGATCATTTATGATAATGATGGTCATGATGATACCCTATAGGGATGGTCGGAGGACGTCCAGAAAATGATATTGTTACAAGTGAGTTTGTTTGTTCCATCAGTGATGCGTGAGGAAGTTCTGTATAATTTTCAAATGTTTTTTTGTTCTACATCCCAATGTGGCTAGGTCATATTATGTATTGAAGAGATAAATTAGTGTCAATAGATTAATTTGTCTAAATAAATGTTTTTGGAGAAGTTTCTAGTTTATTTGATTGTGAAAGTGAAACAATGTGTTCATCATTGATTGTTTTACCGATTTTATGTCCCTGAGTGGTAATGGTTGGAGATATCAATAGTTTTCATTTCCAGGTAACCCCAGGCTGAAGGGGTATGTGATGATTTTTGGTTTATTGTGGATGATCTAAAAAAGACAAATCATAATTTTTTTGATCCATGAATCAATTTTCATGGATGTATTAGCAAGGATGTATGTGAATAATGTCGTTTGGAAATAGAAGGTATTGAGGAATATCATCTCTGATCAAGATCGTAGATTTACATTATAGTTTTAGATTGTATTTTAGCATTCCATTGGCATCCAATTTAACCATGTAACTATTTCAACCCTCATAATGATGGGTAGATGGAGTAGACCATCCCAAAACTAGAGGACTTATTGATAACATGCATCTTTTATTTTGGAATATTTTTGGTAAATCACCTTTCTATGGTTGAGTTCACCTACAAAAATATATTAATCACTTATCTATTATCAAGGATTTGATTTAGAATTTTTATTGGATGTTATTTAAATTTTATTATGTTTAATAGATGTTGGGGAGTCTGTAATTTTTAGTCCTAATGTGGTTTAGAGACTAACCTATAAGATTTAATTGGTATGAGATATGATGAGGGTGGAATACGCCAATCAGAAGGCATATTAATATCATTTTTTGAGGATAATTTAATATGATATTTTATACTGAATGTTCTTGAGGGTTTACAATTATTGTGGGTAGTAGATATTTTTAGAGGGATTAATCATTATAATCTATTTTTTCAATACTGTTGAGGTGTTGGGATGAGTTGGTGAGAGAGAGTATCAGTTTTAATTTAAACTTTTTATGGAAATGATCAATGATGTCTTCCACACATTTCATATTCTTTGATATCACCATGATGAATCCCATGTCATTATCTAGGGAGAGTTGTATAGCAAGGACGACATGGCATTCATGGATTAATGATTAGAGAACCTAGAAAATTGAGATAATACGATGTCACGATGAACTATCCCATTGGGTGATGTGTTATAGAGATGTGATGACCTAAGAGAGTGTGTTTGAGAGTGTGAGATGCATATGTTTTTCCAGTGCCCATATTTTCTTTGAGTCTTTCCTTTTTTTCCTTCTCATTGATTATATGATGTTTGAAACATGCTAATTTTATAAGATGATCCTTTTCCCATTATTGGGGATGTATACAATATATTTTAGAATATGAATATGGGTACACCAATTATAATTAGTATTAATTATGTTTACTATACATTTTAATGTTTTTTGTGTGAGTTAGTTCCACCCAAAGATAAAAATACCTTGATATGGAGTGTATGCCTACTTGATTTGTGTACATGGTGCAGTGTTTTGTACTGGTTAAGGAGGTTATTTATTATATTTGGAATAGTTTGAAATGGTAGTATGTATGCCTATATTTATAAGGGGGTTCTTATGGATGGTATTATATAATGTGTTGTTGTTCCCAGTGGGGGATAGTGATGTGGTTGTGTGGGATGTTTTGTGAACATTTTGGATTGGTGTGTTTGATTTGTGGTAGTTTTGGGGGTACTGATATCACAAATATTTATCTCATATGATGGTATTTCATACTCTCCCATATATTTCTTAGTTTTGGTTTTGATTCTCGTAAAGGAGACTCCTTTGAGTGGTATATAATGTAAGGGTCTATGCCTTCTCGGTCTGTTACATTGCCAATTTTGGAGATGGATGTGTTTAGAAGAGGTTCGAGGAAGGTTAAATGGATTTTGAGAAGTAATTATCTCTCATTATATAGTTTTCTAGGTGAATTTGAGTTAATTATGCCAAGGTTTGAATATTACATGGAGACTAGAGATTTACATGTTTAATTTTGTAGGAGGTTTTTTTACTTAAGATACTTATGACAAGAAAAAGTAATTCACGTTGTGAATAAATTCAATAATTATACACTATGGAAATCGATGAATGATAATTGATTATTTATTTTTAGGATATCATGGACTGGACTATATTTATGGGTTGTATTCCAAGGCCTCATGAAATTACACAATGTGTATTGGCTTTCCCACCATGAATGTGCTGATGTCCAGCTTTCTTATAAATTCTAGGGTCCCAATTTTATCCCATTCCTATCATGTTCCTCTTGTTTTTGGAAAACCCCAGTAATTATTAGGATAAATTCTAGAATCATTACTCCTAAATTTATCATTAGATAAATTTCAAATATCACTGGGAATATAATTTGAGTTATGCATCTTTTTTCTCGTATTTTGTTCTGTTCATCTTTTGAAAATTCACAATGATGACGTTTTTCAAGTTTGTGGAGCATTTCTGATGCATTTTTAAGATCCCTTTATGTTATCCTAGTTTATCTAAGGTTTTTTAGTTCATTTTTTGTTTTTCCCCTTTCACCCTATTGTTCACAGCAAATCAAAATGATTCTTTTAGGTTGTAGATCATCATTCACTGCCTATTTATGTATATCATTGGGGATTTAATTATATTGAATTAATATGGGTGGTTGTTTATGGTTATGACAATAAATATAATGAATTTTATAGATAAATTTTTTTGGTAAGTGGGATAAATTTCATGTTTTACTACTTCTTGTTGTTGTTATTGAAATTATAATTGTTTTTCATTTCTAAAAATCACAACTATTCGCAGCCCAGATTGGGTTTTAACAGATACATATATGACAACATTTTTATTTTTATTGAATTGTAGCACCATAAGTAAAAGTTTAATAATTTATATATGTTTGATTAATTGTTTTCCAACATAAATATGGAATTATGGGAGAATACCCATGCTAAAAAATTAATTAAAGTAGAATAATACCTTGAATCTAAATTTTTTATATCGATATGTGATGTTATGTGTTGTTGTTCATTTTTTTCTTGGATGTTGTCAAATGTTATTAAGTGATGGTGATGAGTGCATGGGTTGTGTAATTTGTAGGGAAATAACTTGTTCATTGGTTGTCCTTGGATGCAATGTGAGTTTTTGGATGGAAGTTGTGTTGTGTGGTGGATATCTTCTATAGTGGTCGTACTGTGTGGTGGCAGCATTGTTTGGTGGTTTAGATTGGTTCTTGAAGTGATGATACAGATTGGATGATGGGATTTTGTAGCTAAGGTTGATGTGAGATGGGTATGATGTTCTATGGTGTAGTTATTATAGTTTATCAGTTAACAAAGAATAAATTGTAATTCTAAAATTAAATAACATGTGTTGTTGAATAAATAAAAATGGGATGGAATTTATTGGGTTATATTGATTTAATAATATATAATTATTTTAGTAAATTTAAATGGAATTTCCTAGTAAATGGGAGTTTGTGGAAAACACTAAATCTATAAAATTATGGAAGCCATAATTAAATGTGGATTTGTAGGGCTATATTTAGTGGCTATGTAGTGTAATTCATTTAAAGGTGGAAGTAGTTGTAGAAAATATCATGTGGTGAAATGGAAGTGTTTTGGTGTTTTCTAGTGAATCTGAAATGAATCCATAGGTTGCGTATTTTGTTCAATATGACCCCCATGTATTTATGATATTTCATTACAATATACAACATCTATATTGGTGGTGATATTGATTTCTAGATAGCACCACTTCACAACTATTCTTTTATAAGTGATGATATAGGTTGGTGTTAGAGATCACCTAGTGATGACATGGGTTGGTATTGGAGATTACCTAGTGGTGATGAGTATTTGATATATAATAGGGTCATTCATAGTGGGATGGAGGGAACGAGGTTAATGTACCTCACATTCATGATACCCTAATACCTTTGTTATATGACTAGGTTGTTAGGGATTAGGGTATTATGTGGTAAGTCTAAGAAGTGATGTCGTTGTTGTGTGATAATGACTAGTGATGGAAGAAGATTTTAGACCCTACGGGGTGGAGGGGGGCTAAAGATCTGTCTGAAGCAACATCATAGATGGATGGTTATGTTATGTGATGAGTATAGAAAATATGTGAGCATATAATGTTTGGTGTTGTGGTGTGATAACATAAAATCTATAGGGAAGTGGTTTAGGGTGGACTTTGATTATGTTCTTGATACTGTGTAACTATATTGAATGCGTGATTTGGTTAAATAGCCCCTGTGAGACTAGGATTTTTAGTTTACATGTTCAAGTTCTTATTTGTCCTATGCTTATTAATTTTAAAACATGTATGTTGTTTTTACATGTGCTCGTGAGACCTTGGGTATGATCACATTGATTACACATGTTATACTCACCCTATGTATACATAAACTACATTTTTTGTTTCTAAGAGAACATTTTGGGCTGATTTGAAAATTTATAGCTTGGTTTTTTATGTTTCTTATGAGTCATTGTCTTATGAATTGACTTTTAGTATTTCTTAGACATTATTTTTTATTTTTTAAAATTTTTCATTCTTTACGATATGGCTTGAGTTTACGTATATATTATTTGAAGGATTTTATTGGTGGGGTTTTCATCCTATCTTCTTTTCCTATATCATTATAAACAGGAATTCCTTCAATTTATCTATTTTCATAATCTCAGTGGTTTCTTGGAACATGGGGTTAGCTAGAGGTGGAACAAAGGGGGATCATTATATCCCTTCCTTCATTATTAGCCTAGGAAGGATACCCATGGAGGGAGGGAATCATGACACCAAGCATAACACACTCTGTGGAAGGGGGTGCCTATCATATCATGTCCTCAGATTTGACCTATCTAGGTAATTTTCCAAAGACACATGTGGGTGATACACATGCATGTGGAAAGATTCCCATTAGGCACAAACATGCACCCCATCATCTATCATGCCATAAGGCGCACTCAAAGGCCACCATGTGGCTCAGTAAAATCCTATGTTGTGTTTCTCAAGGTTTTCTCACTGAAATTATTTTTAGATGAATAAATATCCTCCCATAACTATTTTTATTTATATATATTAATATAATAGTTTTTTAAAAAAATTAACTATTTTTTACAAGGTGAGATATTATGTTTAAGGATTTATCTCTATAGGGATGACGATGGGGGTCAATGAGTGATATTTGGATCATTATAATGGTGGATAAATCCCCAAGGGCATATTATTACATGGAATGGGTCCCTATATTCTATATAGAGTTTGGTACTCTCCCAAGATACTTGGGGAATGAGTCATGCATATATGTATGTGGTCTCTACATCCATAGTGCCGATGAGGTGTAGGTCCTTGAAACTATACAGATAGAGTTCATTATCACCCACCCCCATATATTCTCAAGGAATGGGTCCTATAACTATGTAGTAGGTACACTCTCATATAATTTATATTATTCAAGTATGCATGGGTCATACAATTAAATTCTAAAGAGGTGTCATGGGATTGATCATGTTTGGTAATTAGGATAGTTGGGGATGATACTCCCTTGTTGGGTATATATAATTGTTCAAGGAATGGGTTAACTTATAGGTTTTGAGAGTTATATAATGCTAATGTTGCATGGAATTTTTGATAATCCATCATTTGATGTGTTTTCCTTGGTATGAATCTGGTGCCACTTAATGGATTTTAGTGTTATACTGGAATAAAGGATAAGAAGATTGGATACTTCAAGGATTGTGATTCCTCAAGAACCCCTTGGGTTCCTTGGATATTTTATATATAATTGGTATATCAATTTTTAGATTCATGATATTTCAGGTTCTTCAATCACTCTTTTTCTCCCGTGAGAGGAAATCTTCAAGGAATAATGACATAATGGCTTCTATTCTATATCAATCCTAAGAAATATATTGGTTGAGATTTCCCTAATCATTCCATATCTATCATTTAGTTTCCTTCTTGTTTAGGGTTTTGATATGATTAATTGATTTTATTTATTGTATAGTTTTTTGGGATTCCTAGTGTTTATGTGTATACTCACCCCTACGTGAGCCTTCTACCATGACGTGTTGTGTCTATACACATGATGTGGGGATTCGAGATGGTGCTGGTGGATGTGACGATAGTGTATCTTGTTCGAAGAAGATGCCTGGTGAACCTTGTAAATTTATTGTGATGTTTTGTAGTTCATGAATGTGGTGGTTAATATTGTGACTAGAGATAAATATATTAGTATATGTATTAATAAGGATATTTGATGATTATTATATCTATTATAGTTTTAGACTTGTTAGATGTAAAAATGCTTTTGTATTTTCCATCATAGTGTTTTATTTTTATTTTTTGTCCCATGAATGTGTTATATATATTTGAATTATTTAAATATATTTTACTAATGTGAAATATTATTTAATTCATTCGTGATATGTTTATGTTATCTGTTTATATTGGATAAGGACTCCCATATATTTATATGCCTACATGGTGCTGGTCACCAGCCCCTAGCCCAGTGTATGTAGGATCAGGGTGGAACACTTGACTACTACTAATCCAATTGCGGAACCAATTGGTTGGGTAATGTGAAATCATCTCATGACCAAACACAGTGGAAGAAAACCATATAAATTCTAAATTTATCAACAATATTTTAACATGATAAAACTGAAGAACATAAAACCTATATTACCCTACAGAATCTTCCTTCATATTTTCTTCTTTATATATTACACATGATTTATAATTAAATAAAAAAACATAAATCACCTCTATTGATGGTATATAGAACAATTTATTAGTGATCATATCCGAGAGATTCATGATCTCTTGTAGATATCAAAGAGAGTTTTAGACAACTAATCATGATTCAAGGCTCCACCAATAGAAGATATCACATCTCCTTTTATAGATACTATTTATTTAATTAATAGTTATTTGAGCATCATATTCCATCCCATGTAATATAAGTGATAATTCTTATTTTTGTTACATTTTAGTCAACACACAAATGAATGTAATTTTTATGAAAATAAATTAAAAATCGATCATATTGATTGGTAATTGAATAAACCGTGTGCGAAGGGATGAAACATGAATTCATGTGATATTTTTTTTGAAAGAGGTAGAGGCACAAGGCCTCTTATTATTGAAATAAAACTGAAAGTACAGGAGTAAGAACATCATACAAAAAACATTAAAGGACAACAATAGTAGAAAAAATCAGGTACCCTGAGATCGAGTGCGCAAGCTTTGACAAGAGGAGCTTCCACTCCTACCACGAGCATGTCGTCCCTTTCTTATAGAATTCACTTGTGTCCATGGGCCACCTCCATCATTTGGAAATTTGGTAGAAACATTTCCCTGCATCTCACTAGTTTCTAGTGTATGATCATTGTTATGATCCTCATAATCATTTAAAGATGAAAGAAGTGTAAAAGAGTTGCATGTACTTACCTGATCTCTCATCTCCTTAGCAGGTTGGGCCAATTTACTTGAAGGAGTTATGGAGAAATGTATTGGAATACGAACCTCTAGGCTGAGATTTTGGGATCTCTTCTCAGGTATGAGATTGTCCAGACTCTGAGTATGAGTGATCTGCCTTGTCCCAGGCATTTCAGCTCTATACTGAATCATTCCAAGGTCTCCCCAAGGCAGTGAAACATCTGCCCTGTATAGATTTTATCCCCCATAAGCTTGTGCTTGAACCCACTGATTATCAGTCCTTAAGGCAGCATGATCTTGAACATTTGGATGTTGCATACATGTATCCTTCAGAGGTGTCGGTAAGATCTCTTGTTCTTGCTGAGAAAAACTCACGAATCCTTTGATTTCTTTCACTGCACACTGCTGAATAATTGCACGCTCATTCCAGTGAAAATTCTTACACATTTCTTTGATTGAGGAAGCATCTTACATTAGCATTCATGTGATATCTTTTGTCTTAAACCCATATAATATATAATGGTGATGTATTTTATGCTCTTAAATATGAATCCTAGTAAATATTTCTACTCTTTATGACTCAAATATATAATAAAATAAAATATACCAAATTTTATGAATTTCCAACATATTTTGTGTAATGGCCCGGACCTCTCCGGTCCATTAATGTGTGAAATTTTGGTGTTGGAGGTGTTCCGGGATGTCAAGGGGACTTATCCCAAACACTTTACCAATTTTTTTTCCAGTTCTGTGAACAGTGTTTTCGGTTTTATGAACAGTAACAGATCGGTCTCACCGATCTGTCTCATAGATCGTTCTGACAGATCGGTCTGACAGATCAGTCTCACAGATCGGTCTGACAGATCGGTCTCAGAGATCGGTCTCACAGATCGGTCTGACAGATCGGTTTCACAGATCGGTCTCACAGATCGGTCTGATAGATCGGTCTCACAGATCGGTCTAACAGATCAGTGTCACAAATCGGTCTCACAGATCGGTCTCATAGATTGGTCTGACAGATCAGCGTCACAGATCGGTCTCAGAGATCTGTCTGACAGATCGGTCTCAAATACCGGTGTGACAGATCAGTGTGACAGATCGGTCTCACATAGCGGTCTCACAGATCAGTCTGAGAGATCGGTCTCACTGATCGGTCTGACAGATCGGTCTCAAAGATCGGTCTCAAATATCGGTCTCACATATCGGTCTAACAGATCGGGCTCACAGATCGGTCTGACAGATCAGTGTCACATATCGGTCTCACAGATCGGTCTCATAGATCGGTCTGAAAGAACGATCTCACAGATCGGTCTGAAAGATCGGTTTCACAGATGGATCTCACAGATCCGTTTCATAGATCGGTCTCACATATCGGATTCACATATCGGTCTCATAGATCAGTTTCATGTACAGTAACGGTTGGTGAATAGTGTTTCCAGATTCCTACAGTTTTGCCACTTTTTACGTTTCCTTTGACGTAAAATACATTTAAAGCCTTATTTTAAGGGCTCTTAAGGCCATTTCAAATGTCATAAATCCTATATTAATTATTCCTAAGGCCGGGATGTATTTACATGGTCAAACCACATGGGTTAATGCGATCCGTTTTTAATGGAGAATTAACCGGATCTTAAACCGTTTCCCCATTAAATCATAAAAAATGGACGAGATATCAGTCTCCCTTGTTCTTTCCCTTTTTTTCTCAGCTAAGAGACTCTAGAACCTTTCAATCATTCTCGTAGGAGTTGCACAATCAATCTTTAATCCTAGGATTGGTTCTGCTTTGTTTTGGATGCAACCGAACTGTGTCAGTCAATCTTCCCAATAAGGTATGTTTTATCGTCGTTCTTTTGGGGATCATCTTCTCTTGTTTATCCCTTCCATTTTTTTATAACATGTAATTCCAAGATTCTAATGGGTTTTTCATGGGGTTGGTTGGTACTGTTGTACCGTGGCATCCCCTGGTGGATGCAGTTGTCATGAGAGGAGGATTGTGACCTGTTTTGTGGATAAAGGACATCAAGAACTCTTCGAGGTAGGGGATTAATGGCTTCTCTAATTGTATATGTGCAATCTTAGAATTAGCATGCTTTAGTCCTTTGGATCACAATGAATTTTACCTAATTAAATACTTGAACCGGATTAAAATAATTGTTTGATTTCATGTTGTTTCTTTATACCGTGATAACAGTTTGCCTCATGTTTTTCTAGATCGAGTGTTATCTATGATTTCATTGATTTATTTTTCATTCATGATAGAAATTGATGATGAACGTAAAGCCAGAATTAATTGCTAATTAATTGGCTAAAGATAAAGAGGCATGTAAATTAATCTGGTTTTTTCCATTGTTTTAGTTGTTCTAATTTGAGGATAATCAAATTAGGAAAGTAAGCATTGTTATTTAATTGTGATAGCTTACTTATTAGGTATCCCGTAATTGGAACCTTCTCATAACAAATCTGCTAATTCAATGTGGATTAAAGAAAAGATTGTGTGGGAATTTCTAAAAGGGTTCTCAGTTACCATCTTTTTTGTTAGAGGGTCAAGAGCCAATGGTTGTGACTGTTGTTTTCCTGTTGTTTGTGTTGTGATGTGAGCCCGGGTGGCTGTTGTGATATGTGGAGGCATGGAGGCCTTGTGGTTGTGGCAGCAAATGACACCTAGAGTGGTGAGATGCATCAGTTTATGCATGTGGGTGTCTGGGAGGACACTAGTGGTGATGGAATGGGATGTATGTGGTTGCTGGATGCTTGTGGTTTTCATTGAATGTTAATCTGCTTTGCTTTTCCCCACTGCTCAAGGAAGGTGGTCTTGCTACCCTTCTTCCGAAGGAGGCAAAGACGCGTGGGGTATGCCACGTGCTTTCCGTGTTTAGCCTCTCGAAGGAGAATGGGTCTATTCTCTTTCTATATGCGGCAACGACTCGATGGGTAGTATATCTACTCACCATGTTGAGCCTCCTTTGTGTTTAGAAGCATAGGATGCTTTTCTAGAATGCCTTGGAATATGGAAATGTAATTCTGTAGTGAATGTTTGATTAAATGGTGAAAATCCATTTGGATGGAGATACTAGAATTTAAAGGTGATGTGAATCTTAAAAGGAGCAGTTGATTTTGAATGTGATGCCAATTCACTTTAATGTGGAATTTGTCATGCTTAATTAATGTTTAAAGAATTAATTAATGTACAGTGGAACTGATAAAATGAGAATGGAGTAATCTAATAAATCTCTTCAAATGATTGTGTTCTTATAGGATACCTAGTATTAGAAGTAAAAGCCTGGAGTCTGAGAGACGTTCGCTGTAGTTGTATCTAAGACTAGGTAATGCCCATAGTGTGGATGTGAGTTATATATATATTATGTAATTTTGTGTTTCTGTGCGCTACTCTACCCTGTCGGTAAGGGAAACTGACACCCCATGGATTCTGAGCCATGAGGGTGTGTTTTCCCCAACATTCAGATGGGAGGTTGAATGGATGACTACCCCCTTTGACCCCTTTCTCTTCTCTTGGTAGATCATTGTGCTGGTAGGCACACTGGTTAGTTTTACCCATATATGTGTGTAGAGGGATGTAATGGCTTGTGGTTATTTCACACACATATATTCTGGATATAGTATCCTATGGACTGCTATATGTGTAATTTGTATAGGCTGTGATGGCTTGAGGATTCCTATTCGGTGTATGGGCTATAATGGATTGAGGTATAATACCCGATGTATGATACACGTTATGCGAGCTGTGGTGGCTCCCAGAACATACCTGGTTATTTTTGGTTGTGAGGATGGTGTGGTGCTTCGCCCAGGTGTCTGCGGGAAAGCCATTGTGGTGCACGAGGTGCAGATTGTGGAGCTCAACCCAGGTGTCTGCGGGCAAGCCTTTGGAGAAAGATGCACATGACGTATGTCATTGGGGAAAAGCGGCAAACCAGTGGGGAAGAAGTAGTGGGGTAAACTTGATATTCTTTACTATATTCTATATTCTTGTATGTGTTACTTGGTGAGAGTATCCATGAGGAGGTTGGGAACTTAGTATACCAGTTTAGGTGCCGAGTTAGTTTTACTTGTTGTTCACTGGGCTTTAGCATGCTTGCATTACTTTTGCACGAGAGGCATGGGGAGGATCCTACTGAGTATACTGTTATACTCACCCTATGTATATATAAACTATTTTTCAGGTCACTTGGAGCAGGTTGGAGATCACGTAGGTTACTACTAGCTTGTGGTTGGAGGAGGAGCTGTTCGGGATTGTGGTCGCTGCCGTCTTACTTTCTTTTGGGTACTTTTAGTTTCCCCTTTCAGTTGTAGTAATTTTTCATGACATTTCATATATGTACTTGGATTTCTTTTATATTTCAGTTCTGAGTTGGAGTTTATTGGAGTCTATTCTATCTCTCTCTTCTGCATGTGTTCTCTTAGAGGGTAATGCATCCCATTTGTATGATTATTATACCCTCGGTGCTAGTCGCCAACCCGAGGCCTACTGGAGGCGGGACTCGGGTGTCATTATCTCTCTTCTCACATTTCTGGCCCAGAAGGGGTACTCTTTGTGTGGAGGGGGTCGTGACAGAGTGGTATCAGATGTCTGGTTGAGGGATATGATAGAGTGTGGAGTTAGGAACAGGTGAGGATGCATGGGATGGTAGGGAAAAATTGTCATTCATGTTTAGCAAGTGGGTTAAACACTAGAGACCGGCAAAGACATAGGCATTTAGGGCCCCCTATGATCTGTTGCATGGACCTTTAAGTTTACGATGGCTACTAAACAAAGTGATACTGGTTGCAGGGTAGAGACCTAGGAAAGGATCATGCATCATTCTTCATTGCGCCTGTGTTTGAATGGGTGGACCTTGGGATAGGTTAACCTTAAATTAATAAAAGTGAACAATTAATTTCTTAATGTTTATTCTTATATATTACAGGATTAGAAGCTCTAACAATTGTTATTTTACAAGTATGGCTCCAGGTCGACGTCCTCATCAGGTTTGCGCAAGAAGATTCCCAGCAAGTTGTTCCAGCAGATCGTCGCTGGGTAGAGGTTGACGACGATGACACTTGGAGGAAGACACTCCGAAAGTTTCAGCGCCAGAGTCTATAGAAGTACGAGGGCTCCGTTTCAGATGTAGTCATAGTAGACTGGTTGGAGGAGGTTGATATAGGCTTCAGGTCGATTCATGCTCGGAAGGAACACTGGGTGTCCTTGGTTGTGAGGATGCTGCATGGAGTAGCGAGGCATTGGTGGTTATTGTTCCTCGGGGATCGTGAGGAGTCAGCGATCTCATGGGAGGAGTTTCGAGACAGGTTTAGAGTCGAGTTTCTTTCTTTGACTGCGAAGGCGTCCAGTCGCCAGGAACTTCTTACCCTTCGACAGGGGAGATCCAGTGTTCGAGAGTTTGGAATCCGTTTCAAGAACCTTCTACGATATGCTTCAGACCTGTTACAAGATGAGGAGGCCAGGGCGAGCCATTTCGAGGAGGCTTTGCGTCCAGAGATCCAGCGCCAGGTCACCCCATTTATACTGAAGACATATCTCGAGGTGCTGGCGAGGGCATAGGTTGTTGAGAGGACCTTGACCAGGACTGGATCGTCACGAGATGGGAATCGTTATGATCCCTCACGAAGCAGAGCTTTGGTCTGGGGTTCCCGGTTTTCAGGGCAGAAGAGTTTATGTTCACCTGGGGGTAGGTCCAAACCCTTTCCATCTCATTTATATGGAGGAAGAAACTCTCACGCCTATGCCAAGGGATCATACGCTTGTTTTTCTTGTGGTGGTCATGGTCATCAGCAGCGGTATTGCCCGACTTTTCAGAGCATTCATCGTGCAATAGGTGCTCTGATCCAGGTTCCTCTGTTGAGGCAGTTCCAGCCGAGGCAGCAGTAGTAGGTTGGACCAGCTTTGGATCACCTGAGGGTAGATGGAGCAGGCAGAGGACAACCCCATGACACTCCCCGTCCTCAGAGAGCAGAGCGCGGCCGTGGTGGTGGTCATCATTAGGATCAGAGAGGCCATGGAGGAGGTCCTGGTCAGCTTCATGCTCTAGCGTTGCCAGCCTCAGGCGAGCCAGATGTCGTTCGAGGTACCCTTTGATTGTTTTCTACCTCGGGGTATGCCTTGTTTGATTCAGGAGCAACACATTCCTTCATATCACCTACCCTTGTCCATGCTTTGGGACATGAGGTAGAGAGGATTCCAGTGCCCTTGGCGTTGACTACTCCAGTTGGAGGTCTAGCCGACTTGTTTGAAATATGTAGAGACTGTGAGCTAGTGTTGGGGAAACACCGCTCTTGGGGAGATTTCATATGTTTACGAATACAACCATATGATGTTATACTCAGCATGGATTGGTTGTATTCGGGGCAGGCTATTGTGGATTGCTACAAAAAGAAGGTCGTTTTCTTTGATGAAGATAGAGATAATGTGGCGTTTGTTGGTCAGAGAGATCCTCGCATGAGTCATAGACGAGTTCCATCCTTATCATCCATGATTGATGGGATGATGCTGAGTTATTCAGAGGTTCAACAGTTGGTGTTTCCTAGGGTCGTAGAGGAGTACCCAGACGTCATTCCAGAAGAGGTTGTATCCTTACCCCCTCGATGAGAGTTCGAGTTTGGGATCGAGCTACAGCCAGGAGCGTCTCCTATCTTTATGTCTCTGAATAATATGGCCCCTTTTGAGTTACAAGATCTACATATTCAGCTTGCTGGTCTATTGCAGTGTGGTTTTGTTTGGCCAAGTGTGTCACCGTGGGGAGCACCAGCTTTGTTTGTGAAAAAGGCTGATGACAGTTTGTGGTTTTGTGTCAATTATCGTCGATTAAACAAAGTGGAAATAAAGAACCACTATACTCTTCCACGGATTGATGACTTATTCGATCAACTAAAGGGTGCAAGTTGGTTCTCAAAGATAGACTTTCGGTCAGGATATCATCAGATGCGTGTAAAGGATGAGGATATCCCAAGGACTGCTTTCTGTTGTCTTCATGGGAATTATGAGTTTGTTGTAATGCCATTCGGCGTGACGAATGCTCCAGCTGTTTTCATGGGGTTGATGAATGTTGTATTCCTTGAATTCCTGGACAAGTTTTTTGTGGTTTTCATCGACAACATCCTTCTATACTCCACATCTGAAGAAAAGCATGCAGAGCATCTACGAGCCGTTTTGGGAGTTCTTCGCCAACATCAGTTGTCTGGGAAGTTTACCAAGTGTGAGTAATGGGCTCGAGAAGTTCGTTACTTGGGGCATGTTGTGTCCCAACAGGGAGTAGCTGTGGATCCGTCGAAGATAGAAGCAGTGGTGTCTGGGGAAGCCCCCAAGACCGTGTCAGAGGTGCGAAGTTTCCTTGGTCTCGCAGGCTATTATAGGAGGTTTGTAGCCAATTTCTCCCGAGTTTTGACTCCTCTGACATCTTTGACTAGGAAGGATCAAGAATTCATATGGACTAATTAGTGTCAGAGTGCTTTCGAGTATCTAAAAGAGTAGTAGGTAAGTGCTCTAGTCCTTTGTCTTCCAGCAGAGGGAGTCTGGTTTGATGTTTTATGTGATGCTTCACATCTGGGGCTAGGTTGTGTTCTCATGCAGTAGAGGTTAGTTGTTTCTTATGGGTCTCGGCAGTTGCGTCCCCATGAACGCAACTATTCCACCCATGATCTTGAGTTGGCATCCGCAGTGTTTGCTCTGATGTTGTGGAGACATTACCTCATTGGTGAGAACTTTGTGGTTTTCACCGATCATAAGAGTTTGAGGTATGTTTTCTCCAAACGTGACATGAACATGAGGCAGCGTCGGTGGATGGAGTTGTTACAGGAATACAACTTTGAAATATCGTATACACCTGGAAAAGGGAATGTTGTAGCCGATGCACTAAGACGAAAGTCACGTAATGACGTTGTGCGTGAATCTAGTGATTCATGGACAGTGATGGAAGAGCTATCATCTTTGCATCTTGATATGGGAGAATTTGGGGGTAGAGGTTGTCTTTTCCAGATGACAGTGCAGTCACCCCTAATGAAGAAGGTGGAAGAGTCTTAGTTGGGTGATCTAGAGGTGGAAGTTTGGAGAGACAGAGTTGTTTGTGGTGAGGCCCCTGATGGTTGGTCGGAGGATGAAATACACTGAGTGTTGTATCATGGCAGGATTTTTGTACCCTTGGCAATGCACGAGAATGTTCTCCGAGAGTTCCATAGTTCGCCCATGGCAGTACATCCTGGTGTGACAAAGATGTAACGATCCTTGAGGAGTCAGTTTTGGTGGTCGGGGCTGATGCATGCGATTTCAGAGTGTGTGTCTCGATGTTTAGTCTTCCAGAAGGTGAAGGTTGTACATCATGTTCCTGGTGGTATTCTCCAGCAATTAGAGATTCCTCATTAGAAGTGGGAGGACATCTCAATGGACATTTTTACAGGTTTACCTCGAGCTCCGGGAGGACATGATTCTATATGGGTGGTAGTGGATCGTTTAACAAAGTCGGCCCACTTCATAGCGATCAAGGAGTCGATCTTAGTGAAATTTTTGTCGAGGAAGTATCTAGAGGAGGTGGTGATACTTCTTGGAGTACCTAGGATGATCATTTCTGATCGATATCCTAATTTTACCTCCAGGGTGTGGAGAGGTCTGCAGAATTCTTTTGGCTCTCAATTGTGCCTTAGCACTGCTTTTCATGCTCAAACGGATGGTCAGACTGAGCGAACCATCCAGACTCTTGAAGACATGTTGCGCTCTTGTGTTCTTGTTTTGGACGTTAATGGATGAAGCACTTAACCTTGGTAGAGTTCGCTTACAATAATAGTTTTCACTCTACCATCAGTATGGCACCATTTGAAGCCTTGTATTGCCGGCCATTCCGTTCTCCGTTGTGCTGGACTAGGGTCGGAGAGTCAGCAATTCTTAGACCAGAACTAGTGTAGAATACAACAGAGATGGTTCAGGTGATTTGTGAGAGGATGAAGACCGCACAGGATCGTTATAAATCATATGCTGATCAAAGAATGAGACCCTTAGAGTTTAATGTTGGGGATCATGTGTTTCTGAAGGTGACTCCCCGTCATGGGCGGTGAAGGTTTGGTCGTGGAAGTAAGCTTTCTCCACGGTTTTCTGGGCCTTTCGAGGTGTTATCTCGTGTTGGAGCTGTGGCGTAATGAGTAGCACTTCCCCCTTAGATGAGTCATATACATGATGTTTTCCATGTATCACAGCTCCATAATTATCTTCATGATAAATCTCATGTTATCGGTTAGGGAGAGATCGATATTGATGATGATGCAACCTTCGAGGAGCGACCTGTGGAGATCCAAGACCGCATGGAGAAGGTGTTGCATGGGTGTTCTATCCCCTTAGTTCATGTCTTGTGGAGACACGATGGCATGGAGGAGAGTACATGAGAGCGTGAGTCACAGATACATGCTCAGTACCCAGAGTTGTTTAATGTTTAACTCCTTTCATGTAATGATGTTTCCTTTATGGTTAGACCCTTCATGTTTTATTTATGTATCGATGATGTGATGTTATGATTGAATTGTTTGGATATGTATTTTTTGTTCCCATACTCTCGGATGTCGTAGTTTTGTTCCATCTTTCGAACAACTCGTGGTGGTTTTCCCCTAAGAGGTATCTTATGGGGTGGTTGTTCAGACCCCTCTTTTCTTCTCGGTTGGTTTTTAATTCTCGACGACGATAATTTTTTGAGATGTGTCTAATGTAATGTCCTGGACCTCTCCGGTCCATTACATTGTGAAATTTTGGTGTTGGAGGTGTTCCGGGATGTCAATGGGACTTATCCCCAACACTTGACCAATTTTTTTCCAGTTCTATGAACAATGTTTTCAGTTTTATGAATAGTAACAGATCGGTCTCACCGATCAGTCTCATAGATCGGTCTCAGAGATCAGTCTGAAAGATCGGTCTCACAGATCGGTCTGACAGATCGGTCTCACAAATCGGTCTCACAGGTCAGTCTCAGAGATCAGTCTCACAGATTCGTCTGACAGATCGGTGTCACAGAGCGGTCTGACAGATCGGTCTCATAGAGCGGTCTGACAGATCGGTGTCACAGATCGGTCTCACAGATCAGTCTCACAGATCGGTCTCATAGATCGGTCTCACAGATCCGTTTCACATATCGGTCTCACAGATCGGTATGACAGATCGGTCTCACAGATCGGTCTGACATATCGATGTCACAGATCGGTCTCACAGATCGGTCTCACAGATCGGTCTCACAGATCCGTTTCACATATCGGTCTCACAGATCGGTATGACAGATCGGTCTCACAGATCGGTCTGACATATCGATGTCACAGATCGGTCTCACAGATCGGTCTCACAGATCGGTCTGACAGATCGGTCTCACAAGTCGGTCTCACAGATCGGTCAGACAGATCGGTCTCAGAGATCGGTCTGACAGATCGGTTTCACAGATTGGTCTCACAGATCAGTTTCACAGATCGGTCTCACAGATTGGTTTCACAGATCAGTCTCACAGATTAGTTTCATGTACAGTAACGGTGGGTGAACAGTGTTTCCAGATTCCTACAGTTTGGCCCCTTTTGACGTTTCCTTTGACGTAAAATACATTTAAAGCCTTATTTTATGGGCTCTTAAGGCCGTTTCAAATGTCATAAATCCTATATTAATTATTCCTAAGGCCGAGATGTATTTACTTGGTCAGACCGCGTGGGTTAATGCGATCCATTTTTAATGGAGAATTAACCGGATCTTAAACTGTCGCCCCATTAAATCTTAAAAAAGGGATGATATATCATTATCCCTTGTTCTTTCCCTTTTTTCTCAGATAAGAGATGCTATAACCTTTCAATAATTCCCTTAGGAGTTTCACAATCAATCTTTACTCCTAGTATTGGTTCTGCTCTGTTTTGGATGCAACCGAACTGTGTCGATCAATCTTCCCAACAAGGTATGTTTTATCGTCGTTCATTTGGGGATCATCTTCTCTTGTTTCTCCCTTCCATTTTTTTATTCCATGTAATTTCTAAGATTCTAATGGGTTTTTCTTGGGGTTGGTTGGTACTGTCGTACCGTGGCATCCTCTGGTGGATGCAGTTGTCGTGAGAGGAGGATTGTGACTCGTTGTGTGGATAAAGGATGTCAAGAACTCTTCGAGGTAGGGAATTCATGGATTCTCTAATTGTATATGCGAAATCGTAGAATTATCATGATTTAGTCCTTTGGATCACAATGAAATTGAACTTATTAAATACTTGAACCAAATTAAATGAAATGGTTGATCGCATGTTGTTGCTTTATACCGTGATAACGGTTTGCCTCATGTTTTTCTAGATAGAGCGATATCTATGATTTCATTGATTTGTTGTTCGTTCATGATAGAAATTTATGATGAACGTAAATCCAGAATTAATTGCTAATTAATTGGTTAAAGATAAAGAGGCATGTAAATTAATCTGGTATTTGCCGTTGTTGTAGTTGTTCTAATTTGAGGACAATCAAATTAGGGAAGTAAGCATGGTTATTTAATTGTGATAGCTTACTGATTAGGTATCCTGTAATTGGAACCTACGTATAACAAATATTCTAATTCAATATGGATTAAAGAGAAGACTGTGTGGGAATTTCTAAAAGGGTTCTGAGTTACCCTCATGTTTGTTAAAGGGTCATGAGCCCATGGTTGTGACTGTTGCTTCCCTGCTGTTTGTGCTGTGATGTGAGCCTGGCTGGCTGTTGTAATATGTGGAGGCATGGAGGCCTTGTGGTTGTGGCAGCAGATGGCGCCTAGAGTGGCGAGATGCATCAGTTTATGCATGTGGGTGTCTGGGAGGACACCGGGGGTGATGGAATGGGATTTATGTGGTTGCTGGATGCTTGTGGTTTTCATTGAATGTAAATATGCTTTTCTTTTCCCTAATGCTCAAGGCTGCTGGTCTTGCTACCCTTCATCCGAAGGAGGCGAAGACGCACGGGGTATGCCATGTGCTTTCCGTGTTTAGCCTCTCGAGGGAGAATGGGTCTATGCTCTTTCTATAGGCGGCAAAGACTCGATGGGTAGTATATCTACTCACCGTGTTGAGCCTCCTTTGTGTTTAGTATCATAAGATGCTTTTCTAGAATTCCTGGGAATATGGAAAATTAATTCTGTACTGAATATTTGATTAAATGGTGAAAATCCATGGGGATGGAGATACTATAATTTAAAGGGGATGTGAATCTTAAAAAGAGAAGTTGATTTTGAATTTGATGCCAATTCAGTTTAATGTGGAATTGTTCATGCTTAATTAATATTTAAAGAATTAATTAATGTACATTGGAACTGATAAAATGAGAATGGAGTAATCTAATAAATCTCTTAAAATTTTTGTGTGCTTATAGGATACCTAGTCTTAGAAGTAGCAGCCTGGAGTCTGAGAGACGTTAGCTGCAGTTGTATCTAAGACTAGGTAATTCCCATAGTGTGGATGTGAGTTATATATATATTTTGTACTTTTCTGTTTCTGTGTGCTACTCCACCCTGTAGGTAAGGGCGACTGACACCCCAGGGATTCTGAGCCCTGGGGGTGTTTTCCCCAACAATCTTGATGGGAGGTTGAATGTCTGATTACCCCCTTTGACCCCGCTCTCTTCTCTTGGTAGATCTTTGTGCTGGTAGGCACACTGGTTAGTTTTACCAATATATGTGTGTAGAGGGCTGTAATGGATTGTGGTTATTTCACACACATATATTCTGGATATAGTATCCTATGGACTACTATAGGTGTAACGGGTATAGGCTGTGATGGCTTGAGGATCCCTATTCGGTGTATGGGATATGATGGCTTGAGGTATAATACCCGATGTATGATACGCGTTATGCGGGCTGTGGTGGCTCCCGGAACATACCTGGTTACTATTAGTTGTGAGGATGGTGTGGTGCTTCGCACAGGTGTCTGCGAGAAAGCCTTTATGGTGCACGAGGTGAAGATTGTGGAGCTTAGCCCAGGTGTCTGCGGGAAAGCCTTTGGATAGAGATGCACATGACGCATGTCATTGGGGAAAAGCGGCTAACCAGTGGGGATGTAGTAGCGGGGTACCCTTGATATTCATTACTATATGATATATTCTTGTATGTGTTACTTCGTGAGAGTATCCATGGTGAGGTTTGGAACTTAGTATACCTATTTAGGTGACGAGTTAGTTTCACTTGTTGTTCACTGGGTTTTAGCATGCTTTCTTTGCTTTTTCACGAGAGGCTTGGGGGGGATCCTACTGAGTATACTGTTATACTCACCCTATGTATATATAAACTGTTTTTCAGGTCACTTGGAGCATTTTGGAGATCAAGTCGGTTACTACTAGCTTGTGGTTGGAGGAGGAGCTGTTCGGGCTTGTGGTCGCTGCCGTTTTACATTCTTTTGCATACTTTTAGTTTCCCCTTTCAGTTGTAGTACTTTTTCATGACATTTCATATATGTACATGGATTTCTTTTATATTTCAGTTCTGAGTTGGAGTTGAATGGAATCTATTCTATCTCTCTCTTCTGCATGCGTTCTCTTAGAGGGTAGTGCCTCCCATTTGTATGATTATTATACCCTTGGTGCTTGTCGCCGACTCGAGGCCTGCTGGAGGTGAGACTCGGGGGTCATTATCTCTCTTCTCACATTGCCGGCCCTGGAGGGGTATACTTTGTGGGGAGGGGGTTGTGACATTTTGTGTATGGTAATAAGAATATGCATATCCCTAATAATTGGGTGTTAATATTTGATGTTAGTTTTAGGTTACATATATTTGAGTAACACAAACCCTTAGGATCCAAGAAAAATAAGGTTTGGATAATTAATATGACCGGTTTGAGGAAGGTATTTTCAACTCAACTATCAAAGTTACATAAATGATTTGTTATTCATGATTGTCTACCTAAATTAAAATGTGGTGATAGAAACAACAATGAAAACTCTAATTTAGTTCTAAATATATATATTTCCAAATAAATAAATATGATATAAGTGGTCATCATTTTAGTGGGACTATAAATAATAAAAGGATTTATTAACAGCATAAAAAATTAAAATTATTGTAAATGATTATATTTTATATACAAAAGAAACTTCATTAAACATGTCTTGGAAAATAGTATTAGAAAAGGATAATATTTATTGAATAGATTTATTATATGGGTATATAATCATGATAATAAATCTCAATAAGTAATAAAATTTTTCTGTGTTAATTTATCATAGTCTTATATAGCCGACAATTGAACTTGTTCCAAAATCAGATTTATATTATTACTATAAGGATAATAATTATTTAATGAATTTTTTTAGTCTCATGTTTGTTTCAACTGAAATAAATTAACAAAATGAGTTTTATAATATCTATTCTTATAAAAAGGTTTATAAATTTAATATACTTTGGTTGGATATAGTATTAATGCGGGATACATGTTCGTAAGGGTGATATTTAGTTTCCTTATGAATGTAGGAGCCACTGGTTTCATACATAATCTCCTTATGATTAGTTATGTGAATGATTATGAAACACAATAGTTTTATTTTAAGGATAGATATGGAGACTAATTATACATTATAATTGATGTTGTATATTTTTTTGATAGTTCATTGTCATATAAAACATAATAATTCTTATTTGTAATTATCTAATCTCCTCAATATATTGAAGAGATAGGAGAAGAAATTTATATGTTATATATATGATTCTATGATAGAAATAATATGGTGAAATGGTTTGGAATATAGGAGGAATAATTTTATTGAAGGATCCAATAGTCATCCTTCGTCACATAAACCTAAGAGAGGCTTCATAAAGGAAGGATAATATATTCACTATGTCAAGACGAGCCACAAAAAATTTAACTATTTGTAAAACATAATGGACAACTATAATATTGGTGAAGAGATTAATATAGGTGTTTATGTGTTACACCCTGACCCCAATTACCCAAAGTCGGTGCATTGTTTTAATACAGTGAAATGATTACAAGGAATCAAGTCCCGAAGGTCCAATTAGTTTAGTAGTCTTGGGAAATAGATTAAATATATGAATGTTTCATTAAACATTCTAAAATAAAACACATCATAAATAATCCTTTGAGAAATCCATTATTCTCTTAGCTTAACACTGAATATCAATCATAATACACTTCTTTGCATCCTTAGGAAATTAAAACATAATAAAGTGGTGGGCTCATATGCTCACTAAGGATAACAACATAGAGGAATCTATAATAAATAATCATAAACATTTAAGGCAATGTATAAGACAAAAACACAAGCCTTTTAAACATAAAATTCAGAAAAATATAAAAATGATAAATTAAATAATTCCATTTACATATTCATATGATATTCTTGTAGTCTAATAATGACATGTAATATCAATAGCCAATTTCTAATGATGGAACATATAATGACAAACATCATAACCACATACTGAAAGCCTCATGCCATGTCTACAAAAAAACATTCCAAAGGCTTTGTGAAAAGACACTAATTTGTCTCATGAGACCTACCGATGCATCCAGGAGCTATAGAGGGCTCCACCTGACACTTACAAAGTCTAATTCATTTCTCATATAAAAATACTAAAACATAACATAAACCTTCGTATTAAAACTAACATACAAAATGTCAATACATTAACTATAATTCATGAATTGTATAAAAATAACACATCCATAATCAAACATATCATAACTCATTAAATAAATTATGAATGATTTTATTTTAATAAATTAACCTCAATCCAGAATAATTTCTAGAAAAGGTTGTTGACATAGTTGAAAATGATCACTAAAACTATTCTAGGGAAATATCTGTTTTTTGTGAAATCATTTAAATGTCACGCAATTATGAAGGAAGTAATTTAAATGAAATTTTTGAATCAAATATTCCCATCCCACTTTTAAACATTTTAAATGAAATAACATTTAAAAAAAATCGTGTCCAAATAAATTAATCCTTAAAATCAATTTAAAAACAAGAACATTAATTAAAAATATTTAGAAAAATAAATAATTAAAACATATTAAATGATGATATTTATAAAGAGTACCTTCCAAAAAACCTTAAACATTTTCATTTTGAAAACATTTTTATGAAACATGTGAATGGATGATAAAAATTTCCCAGTAAATACTTACACATATAGAATCTCAGATAATAACGAGATTGAGAAATTTACCCTTTACATGTACTTTTCTTTAGTCTAGGGTACATTTAACATCCTATATAATGATCATAGTATGTTATTAAATTATTAAATAACCATATTAATATTTATGATATCATATATGATTCATTTATTACTTTATACTAACCATTTAATAATAATTTCCATGTTAAAGTAACATTTTGGGTAATAATTACTTTCTTTATCGTACATGTTTTCACTTGTTATTCTTGATCGTTTCACTTAGATAATGATTTAAATACATCAAGAATATAAAAAGTGATTAATATATCCTATATATTCCGAATAATAATATTTATAATAGATATATATATATATATGTATAAGGGAAAACACCGTTTATAGAGACAGTAGGCCGTACATACCCATAAACATTGTTTCTGTTTTCATATCGTATTAAACGAGAGTATGTGAATGAGATATATGTAAATAAATTTATATATATATATATATCTAGTAGAATTATTATTTCATATACTAAATACTTTTTAATAATATATATTTTTATAATCCTCATTGAATTGTGATCATGGAAATGAATCTCATCGCGTCGTGTAGACAGTAAGTTGTACGTACACACAAGCGACGATGTCATTCTATTGATGATGAAATAGTATGTAATTGGATGGTATATTATATTTATAGAATAATTTACATGTTAAATTTACTATTTAAATCAATTATACTCATTATTATACCCATTCAAATAATGATGTGTTGAATAACAAACAACACCATGGCGTGGAGAAGGTAAGCTGTACGTATGCACTTACGGTGACTTTTTCATTAATCAGATGTATAAGATAATGAATATGGTTGTACCATATTTATAATAACATCATGTTAGGTAGAAGGTAGTGTGGTTACTATTATAGAATGGATACAATAAAGAAAGATCATGAGGAATAATAAAAAAACATTGAATGAGGTGAAGAAATAATTATCTCTTCTTCTAGTTATTCCTTTTGATTTGAATAAAAGGTATCCATAGTATATATTTATCATCAATATAATGACTCTAGGATGATGTGAGGATATTTGGGAGGATATTTTAGTAGGTTTTTGCTTAGTCAAATGGCTTTGTAGGTGTAAAATTAAGAGAAGAGGAAGAACCCTTTTATAAGAGAGGTGTGGGGAACATTAGGAAAAGTGTGAAATGTTAATTTATTATAAAATATTATTAGGTTTCTAATAGTTCCAAATAGATTTATTACGAGTATAAGGTGTGAATAGGCTAAAATAATATCAACCATTAGGTTTTATACAAGTTTAGGTCATCATATTAACCATATCTTCTTGATTTAACCCTTAGTAAAATAGTTTAACTTTTACCATGTCTTCTTGTATTATTATCATACATGGTTAATAATATTATTGTAAAATGAAAACAAAACCCAAATCTGTTCATTAATTAAATATATATCATTATATAAGTCTATTGTCCGAGCCTATGTTTTTTAGGAATATATATCATTTAATAATATAGTATTTGTTTTAAAAACTCATTTATGTCAATTTTGACACTATTCAGTATTTTGTTTTAGTGATAGTGATAACAAGTGGATTAATTCAATATAAAATACATTAAATCAGCCCTAACAAGTCATATTCACCTATATATTTTTTTTATGACATCAAAAGTCTCAATTTATAATATTAATTTTTTAATCATTCATCAATGAGTTAATTACTACATCATCATTCTGTCATAAATAAATTTAAATAATTAATGTCTAAAAATAAAAAATAAAATACCAGTATGTAGAAAGTATTTTTATATTTTTTACCAATATATATAGTCTAATTTATCTTATGTGTATCCTTATTATAAATTTTTTTTAGTTATTAAACATTAAATTTAACACTTTTAACTCGTATTTAAATAAAATATAATAAATTTTCTAATTTTACCCAAATGGATCAAAAGGATTTTTATTTTCATAAGATTGATTTTTGGATAAAATACAAATTTTCAAGAGAATTAGGGCATTTGTTTAGGAAATTTTAATATTATTTTTACCTTTAATTACCTTATTCACTTTTAACTATGGTTTATAAAATTCCAAAGTTAATACTAACCAGAATTTATTTTTATCTTGTTAAACCTAATTTTACATTCTGATGTCAACAGTTTCTCTCCAATTTTTGAAATTCATATCACAAAAGTATTAATATTATGTTTTATTCAGATTTTCTAATGTACCTACAAGATGGGAAAATGTTCCTAAAAGGTGTGTAAAAAGATGTTAAAATGGTTAAATAAATTTTATATATCTAATATTATTATAAAATGAATATAATGGCATAAATAATACTAATATATGTATTATGTATCAATATTATGATAGATGTTTAATTATAAATAATAATTTAAATGAAAAATACGGTTTTTATGTATTATGCAGTAATTTTAACTATTAATCAAATATTGAATGCTTTCAAAAAAATACAAAAAATTCACCCGAAGTTAATTTTTACAAATATAATTAAATAATTATTTCTATTTTACAAAATTTAATACAAACAAGTTTTATTAATTAATTTAACATTAATTCCGGTTGTAAAAACCAGATTGTTGGATTTTAAGAAGTAAAATCTATCAAAATATTGATTTGTTTTTATGTCTAATTTAAATGTAAAATTAATTCCATTAACAAAAATTGGATTAAATGATAAAAATATAATCTAATTATACTTAAAAACCAATCAAATTAATAATTTAAACATATAAATTATATTGATTAAAAAGGATGTTTTCTACTAAAATTTTGTATTGTCATTGTTCATAAATGTATAAAAGTTATCAGAAAAACAAAAAAATGATACAAACTAAATTTTTATGTCTCAATTCTAAAGAATATGTTTAGTGTAAACTCATGTGGGGTATGATCACAAATTTTTGAAAGGGTTTATATATGATTTACTAGATGATGTAATGATACTACACCCTCTAAAAACATTGAGTTTGGGATAGAGTTTAAACATTGATTGTATGAAATTTAAATGGCTCCTTAACAAATGAAGTGTTTGAAGTTGTGTGATTTGAGGATATATATTGATGATTTGATGTGTAGGGGTTTCATCCAACCAGTTGTGTCAACATGGGGTGCTCCCTTGATGTACTCCATGAATATATATGGTAGTTTCAGGTTGTGTGCGGAATAATGGAGGTCAAATCAAGAAACAATCATGAACTATTACCCTTTTCTATGGAACAATGATTTTTTCAACCAGTTTAAGGGATGTAGTTGATTTTTTTTATTTAATTTTGATTAGGATATCACCTGAAGATAGAGAATCATAAATATATATCAAAAAATATATTAGGATTATGTTATGGAAACTTTGGGTTCATGTTCATCTCATATGATTCCACAAATACACCAATTGTATTCATGAGGCTCATGAACTCTATATTACATGTTTTCTTGGACCAATTCATCATCATATTCATCAATGTAATCAGGATCCACTCAAATTCAGAGTAGAGGAATGTTAATAAACTCAGAGATATATTATAAGTTGGTTGACACCACAAGAATTATTTAAATCATACCAAGATAATGTCTTAGACTTATGAGGTTCATTTTATTGGGAATTTTTTTTATCTCGGAAGGTTATGGACATGGAATCAAAGAAGGTCAAGATAATTTTTTATTAGTAATCACTCAAAAATGTTGTTGAGGTAAATAGTTTCTATGGTCTTACAGGATATTGTCTAAGGTTTGTGTCTGATTTCTTATAAATTTTTACCCCACTATAAATACACAAACTTCTTATAGTGAAATATGTTGTATTAGTAAATTAAGATTCATTACATAACATAAATATCTTCTATAATTTTTTTAGGTCTATTGAATTTGTAAAATTGGACATGCAAAAAAGGATCCATACGTGTGAAATGTTATCTACTGCAATTTTATTTAAAAATTAATTCCTTCTTAGACATATCAAACATTAAACCATTAATAATAACCTCATAAGAAATGAAACATAATTAATGGCGAGCTCATATAATTGGTAAGGGTAAACAAGGGAGATATCCACATATATTTAGTGTAAGGGTATAATAACATGAAAATAACATTTCAAAATAATAACTTATATATCATAGATCACAACAATGAGTCATGGCATAAATCATGGAAATTTATAAAGCATGAATCATAATAGAATCAACTAACATTATCCATGACCGCATAACATTTTCATAAGAAAAATATTTATAGAATTCAAATATTGTTATAACATTGTAACCATATATAATTAAAAAACATGTTCACTAATTAAGTTAAAGAAACAAAATCATGCCCTAAATTAAACTTATATACATTCAACTAGGTCCATGCATAACCTTAGGTACATGAAATCTAGGACCACTCATAACACTATTAACATGTATTCAGTTTCACGCATAACATTATGGACATGTCATCGGGTTTATGAATAACATTGTGAACATGAAATCCAGTTCACACAATACATTATTGAAAATTTATTTAGGTTCATCAATTATTTTTGTACTCCTGATTTTTCCATAGATAACATATCCATTAGAGGGATACATATCCACTACCCATCAAAAAATCCAAACATTTTTGTGGCACAAGGTTAGAAAACATTAATCAAATCAAAAGCTATAAAATATAGATTAGTTTGATAAACAATTCATCATAGTATAACTCATGGAAAGAAATATGTTTAATAGAAAAATCATCATCATAATCATAAATCTCTTATATGAATAATAAATATGTTATTATTGTATCATATCCCGAGTAGAAATTATGTGACATAAAAGGACTTCATCTTAGATGAAGAATGATTTTTCAAGATAAATAACTTGGAAAATTTAATGAGGAAACAAACATTATTTGAAATTAATCTTTTTACAACTATAAATTAATAAAATATTATATAAATACTTTTAATTTAAAAAAACATTAAAAACATATAAAATAAAATTTAAAAATCATTCAACTCGTTTCATGAGAAAATATCCATTACACATCAAAAATTATTTATTTAAAACATTAATATTTTTTATAAATATTTTCTTTTAAAATATGATTTGAAACATTTTAATGAACCATTAAAACACTGATTGGTCATGATATTGGGAAATATTATAAACATAAAAAAAATATTCATTTCACATTTTTTGTGAAATCTAAACAGGACTTGTTTTGAAACTGACATGAATATTCATGTTTAATTTTTTTGTAAAAATAAAACCAAATATAAAAATAATTTAATAAATCCCAAGAAAACATAAATTTTTTTTATTAAACACTCATAGATATCATGGATATGGATGAAAAGGTGGGTTTCAACTGATGAAATAGGTAATGTCGGTTTTTTATGAAAAAATTCTTCTAGAATCATGAGAGTATTAAGAGAAATAGAAGGAAGGAAAAAAGTTATTCTTAAGAAATAACCAGATTATAATAAAATTCATTACTTTATTGAGAGATTTATTATAATAATTAATCATAAGAAACATAATGAAAAATAATCTTAATGGATAATGAGTTCATGTAATCAATCCATTACCACTTTGGTAACTTTTGAATCATAAGAACCATTAAATAATAACATCAAAAGAAACATTCACTATCATTAATGGAAGGATATTAATGATATAATATTAAAATTTGGCATTACATACACCTCATAAAATAATATTGGTGTAAAACATAACATATGTCCCTAATATAGACAAATTGAGACAAAAATCCTTTATCACTTTGGTAACATTGAAACTATAATCCCCATGATAGATATATACTTAAATGGATATGTAAATTAACATAATTATAATTATAATAATCAATAAAATTCATTTATGGGCATTATATAAGCCAAATAGAATAAATATGTGCTGAATATGGAATTTGGCTCACAGAAAATAAAAGTGTGATGGAAATCCATTACATTAAGTCTCGACTTCTTTCATACTTGTTTAAATCTTCTGTATAATAAATATAACCACATTATAAATATTTTACAAAAAAATAATTGTATTTATCATACAATATATTATATAATTATGATCTTTATTACCTTTTTATTATCAATCAACTATTAAAATCACATTTTGGGTAATAACTTCTTTGTTTTTCATGTATGTTTTGATTTTTTGTTTCCCATATAATTACATTGATACAAGTTACATAATATGGATATTTCTAAAAATGATATAAATTTAATTTTTATTTATTATATATGTATTTATTTTAATCCATTAAAGTTATATATATAAAATGAAATAAACCACTCATAGAGACGATATGTCATACATACACATGAACATTGTTTCCATTTTTGAGATGAAATGAATGATTCATATAAAATAATTTATTAAAATTGAATAAAAATTTTTATTTCATATATATCTCATATTTTTATTTACACCTTCCCTTATTACCATCCTTGTAAATCATATGTGATAACTGAATCACATCGCTTCGTGATGTGGTAGTCCGACGTACACACAGACAACACTATCATATCCCCTACATAATGGGAATTAAGAATATATGAATGATATAGTAATTAAAAAATTATAATTATATTAAAAATATCATATATAATCATTTAATATAATCTTATTAACAAATAAATAAAACAATAAAACCACATCACATTGGTTCGTGAGGCGGTAGTCTGTCGTACAGACAAGCGATGTTATTGTTTTCTAACAGGTTGGGTAGTAATAATATAGATATGTTATATGATTAAATATTGAGACTAATATAATAAATATCATATATAAACAATACATCTATCATTATATCCAACTATGGGATGTGGTTATGGAAAAAAAATAACATCAGTTCATAAGGTGGAAGTTTGACATACAGATGAAGGTTGATTTTGCATCCCATTTAACAGAAGTGGAAATAGATATAGGTGATAAAATTATCATAATAAAATCATAATATATATTCTAATATGGTTATATTATTTAACATTAGTGGGAAAATATTTTAATGAGGTTGAAAAATAAATAAAATAAAAAAGTATAGTTAAAAACCTAACATATTCTTCATACAATCTATTTATGGTTAAACTAAATGCTTCCCATATTGTATTTATGATATCACAAAGTCCTTTATGATGTAGGTAAGGAATTAAGGAATAAATATGGTCTATTATTGGAAAATAATAATGGGTTTGATTGAGTAAAGAGAAGAAGATAGTGGTGGCTATTTGTAATTGATGTGAGTGGTACACTTGTAATGTTATAAAAAAATGGTGCACCCAAAATTTTCACCTGAGATAATGATAAAAAATGGTCCATTATAGATATTTATAGTTTATAATGTATATATATGTCCATAAAATGTACTTTTAAAAGAGTATATGGCATTTTACCTCATATATTTTTAGTTTAACCCCCAGTAAACAAATTTTAACCATAACCACAATAATTTATTATTTCTGCTTTTCCTATTTAAAATAACAAATAAATAAGATGCAATTAGTATAAAATATATATTATTGTTATTACAAATATAGGATCCATTTCTTAAAATTCAATTCATTGAAGCAGATAAATTTAATTTAAAATTAAACCCATACCCATGACTAGAATGTGATTTTCCCAAGATTAAATTATCAAAAATATAGAAAGTATTAATATCCCAATTCACAGATAAATTGATGAAAATTAACTAAATTGGATTAATAAACATTTAATTTAAGAAATTTTACTTCTAAAAATATATTTAAATAATATTTATTTTATAAATTCCATTAATTAAAATAATGTTTTTAATAAAAACCAGTGTCTTCAGAATTCTATATTAAATTTAAAATTGAAAAAAAGTATCAAAAAGTCAATGAATTATGATTTTCAAAATATTATTTTAAAAAATATATTAATTTTAACAAATAAATTTTATGAAATTGTTATGAAAATTTAAAATACGTGTAAAAAATACGACAAAACTATTTTTTAGAAAAACATTATTTTAACCATAAAATTTGATTTATTTTTTTCATTCTTAAAAAATGCATGAGATGAATGTTAAATATTATATTGAATATGTAATATATAAAATTAATGAATACCATTAACTAAATATAATATTTTTTAATTTATTGATGTAATACACAATTGTGTGCATAAAAATGTTTTTCCAGAAAAATATCACAATTATTTTAAATTTTTTATTATTTTCATTTACAATTAATTGGGAATTAAATAATAAATTATATATATATTTTTAAACCATATATTTTCATACTCTAGTTAACATAATTCATACCATCAATTCCAATGGTTGGGTGATACTGTGATATTAAATAAAAATATTTTAAAAGTGTGTCACATTTTGTTAAAACTCAAAATTGCATGTAACAGAAGCTATTAAGGATATTAAATTAATTATATAAAAATAAAAAATTGTAGGGTGTTACATTTTACACCCTTAAATAAATCACATCACCATAATTTGATATTGTACTTGGTATTAAAGGGCTAATCATTTGAAAATACCTTTTTGGGATGTCACATTGTAAAAATGGTTACCAAACATCCTCTAAAGAATATAGAAAGTGAAGTGAAAAGGTGATATTGAAGAACATATAATAGGCTTATATATAGGAGAAAATTGGAGGGATGTAAAGATTTAGACTTGAAAGAAATGTATAATTTCCAAATAAAAATGGGGAGTGACATTGATCATTGATCACATGGAAATTAGTAATCATGGGAAAATAAAAAACAAAAAAACCATAAAAATGAGATGTTATAAAGGTACATGATATAATAAAAAATGATGGTAAAAGAAAACATTAATTTCAATAAAAATATAATAATGTTAGGTAATTTTCACGATAAGTAATACTTATTTTATTTCATTCCATTTCATAATCACAATATCAATCTTTGGGGTTTATTTAATGAAATTACACTTTATAACTTACTATAGGAGATTGATTTATTCCTATCTGAATCACTTATGGAAATTAATATCCATAAATTAAGGGCAATTCATTCCTTTTATCTCATGTTATTCCTAAAAACCAAATTTTTATCAAATTTTAGGCATAAATATTCATATGGTGAAGTCATACATTAATCATTAAAACCACTACCAAATTTCAACTTAAACTATTTCATAAATGGTTAACCTTATAAAACATTTATATTTTAAATTTATAATAAAGGTTACTAATTTTTACAAAATAAACATAACATTAATCCCCTAAATATCATTAAGTAAAACTTAATGTCACTTTCCAAATATGTGAATACATTGATAATATATTCTTATAAAACATGGTAATATCTTCAATTACTATATAACCTTAATAAAAACATTCATGATTTAAAACATTATCTATTTTCTCGTAAAATCACATACTATTGAATACATTCCAACAATCTAAAAAATATTATAAACGTCATCAATGATAACATAAAACACCTTTTCATGAAATCATTAATCATTAATAAGGAAATAATTATTATCCAATCTACATTATTCATTAATATCATCTCTATACCGCAATATCACTATCTCAAAATTATGAATATATTAAGGTATATATTCACATAATCAAGTGTTTTATATAAAATATAAAATTTCCATTAAATAAATTTCATATGTCATCTGTATTATTTACCATTATCCTAAAAATCCATGACAAAAAATGATACCTAACGAAACTTATATGTTTTATAATCCATGAATTTCAATATATAAAAAATTCTATCATTCTACATATTTATTAAACCATTAAATAGGATTCATAAAAAATCCTTAATACCTCCTTCAATTTTATATATCATTTATAGTATCTTTATCATGAATAAAAGACCATTAAAAATACAACTATCCTTATCATTTTCTTTAGCTTTCCCCCCTAGAATAGCGTTATGTAAAATTCCCATACCATAAAAATTTATAACATTAAACAATTGTTGGTTCCTTATAGAAACCATTATTTTTATCCATTTTGTTAGTTTAAATTTTAAATTTTCCAGACAAATTTATTACACCATGTCCTTATTATACACAAATAAAATATTTTTCATTCCATTGATTAATTTCCCAGACATCTGCTTCCCACATTTTTGACATATAAGAATTTTTTTATTGTTTTCTCTATGTTACCCAATAACCATAATCTCAATAAAATATATCCTTATATTATTTGGTAATCTGAGAGTTCTTTAGGGTGAAAGATGTCAACCATATGTATTTATTACTGATTGTGTATAATGAAAATATCCTCCACTCCCGTCATCATCCCATTTGGTTGTTCGTCAAAACATTATCTATCAAATTCAATGTTAATCCAGTTTTATTTTGTTCCATTACATCACTAAAACCAAAAATCATATTGTATGAATAAATAATCATAGTGGGGAACTATATAACTATGAAAAATCACTTATCGGAATTATAAATCATGAAACCCTACTTTTAATCCATGAATCCTTATGACTAACCTAGGATATTCATTTTTATTATTCAAATCCTTCATGATGGTTCATAAATATTTTTTAAATTTCAAAAGAATATTCCCCAGGACTATCAAAATATGTGTGTAGAATGTACCATTATCCTAAACTAGGCGATGATCAAGACGAGCTTAATGTTCCCTCTTCATATTTTTTTACTAGGTACATTTGTGCCTGATCCACATCCACATATAATATCCCAACAAGGATTTAATTACATGGAAACCACTATCTTTATCCTTTAATAAAATTTACAGACTTATTTCTATAATTTATGTTATCATCATACATATCCTAATTTACTTCCCTACGAATATCAAAAAAAATATCCACATAGATATCAATAATGTTTTCGCATCCCAACTTCCAAAGGTTAAAAAAATGTCTTCCATAATAGCAATTATAAAGACCCAAAATTCTCATAAATAAATATTACCTCATAATAAAATAATTCAAATTACAAAACATATAAATACATTTCAAAATTATTTAGGTCATGCTTATTTTTAAACTTGGACATGTAAGCAACTATACTATAAGTGGTATGTATCGTTTTCTACTAACATCTTTACAACAATCACACTTCTTAGACATATCATGAATAATACCATTCTTCATATACTAGGAAAGGAAACCTAATAAGTTGTGAGATTAGATAATTTGTATGAAAAAAAGATATATCATGATATCATGAGCATAATGGTATGATTACATGAGTATAACAGTTGAAAATCATACAATGCATATCATAGATCATAAACATGAGTCTTGGTATCAATCAAGGAAGTTCATTATACATGAATAATAATGTATTGAAATATAATGGACCATGAGAACATAACATTGGAATAATGAATAGATTTTTCGAATATACATAACCTTATAACATTGTTAAAATGAATAAATTGAAGAAGTATTACTCAATAATTAACGTAGATGAAATTAGTACCTCTAATCATCTTATGGATGTGAAACTAGGTCCAAAAATAACCTAAAGGTCACGAAATCTAGTCTATACATGACACTGTGATCACATAATATTTTTAATACAAAACATTGTGGAGATGTCCTTAGGTGAAAACATAACATTGTGAACATGAAATAAGATTCACACATAACTTATTGAACATGTAATCAGGTTCACAAATAAAATATTTACTCAGTAGTTGTTATTATTTAGACGATGCATTAGAGGGATATATATATGTCTCATCCATCAAATAATACACAATTCATGGTCCATAAGATTATAAAACATTTTTCATATCATAACACATGATGATAGGACTAGTTTAAAAAACATTTCATTGTACTATACCATGCGGAATGAAATTAGTTTCAGAAATATCATGTCATCGTAATTATAAAGAATATATAGACATCATAAATATGGTAACATTGGATAAAATCCAGATAAGATATTAATTAACATAAAAAAACATAATATTAGATTCTTAATGATTTTATAAGAAAAAAACATGGAACATTTCTGGAGGAAAATAAAATATCATTAAAAATAACGTTTTTAAAACTATAAATTCATAAAATATTGAAGAAAACAATTTTATTTAAAATTACCATGAATATATATAATTTATTCTTTCAAAAAATGTAATGATTTTCTTGACGAAATTAATATTTTCACACTGAAAAAATTATATTAAAAATAAAAAAATTTCAAAATAATTTTATTTGAAAACAAAATTTGAATCATATGAATGAATATTTAAATCATTTTTAGTTCATGAATATGAGAAATATTGTATGCGTTAAAAAAAATATTCCATTCACAATTTTAGTAAAATCCTAAATGATAATTTTTTGGAAAGAAACATTAAGATGCAATTTTTATACATTTTCTAAAAAAGTAAAAAAATGTTAAAAATTAATTACAGAAAATGATATAGTAATACTAATTTTTTTGAAACATTCTTAAAAACCATTTATATTGAAGAAAAATGGGTTTTTTTTACCGAAGATAGCGATAATGTTTGTTATGATTAAAAAAATTATTTCCAAATCATTAGTATAAAAAGAGAGGGAAATGAAGGAAAACAGGTATTCTTCTGACATAACCATATTATAATAAATTTCATGGGGTTTTAGAGATATGTATCATCATATTTCATTATTGAAAACATAATCTTAAATAATCACAACGAACAATGAGATCATAATATCATAATATTTCCACTTTTGTAAATTTTGAATCATAAGCCCCATTAAAACATGACATAAAAAAGAACATTAAAAATAATTAATTGAGGGATATTATGATATAACATGTAAAGGGGGAGTATATACACCGTATAAAAGAACAATGGAGTATAACATAACTTATGTCCAAAATAAGATAAATATGGAAAAAAATAATTTACCTATTTGGTAAAATTGAACTATAAACCTAATAAAATATAGATACTTAAATATATATTTAAATCAAAATTATATTCATAAGACAAATAAAAAAATAATTCATGAGAATTATGTACATCACATAAAATAAATGTTCATTGAATACGACACTTGTCATACAGAAAATTCAAGTGAGACACAAATCCCTTATCATAAGCCTTATTAATAATCATAAATATTAAAAACTATTGTATAATAAATATATTTTTATTATAAATATATTATTTAAACAGAATTATATATATCATACCGTATAAGATATACTTATGAACTTTTATTACCCTTTTATTAACAATTCCATGTTAAAATCACATTTTGGTTAATAACTACATTATTTTTCATGTATGTTTTGATTTTTAATTTTATTCTATATTAATATTATAATGATTCCATCATATGAATAAATTTAAACAAGATATTTATAACATATATATTCTTTATATATGCAATTTTTTCAATCTATAATAGTTATACATAGAAAATGAAATACATTTTTATAGAGATGATAGGTTGTACATATGCATGAACGATATTTCTATTTAATACATATAATGAATGGAATAATTGAAAATAATATATTAAAATAACATTATAATTTTTATCTCATATATATCACAAATATTTATTTAAATATGACTACATTACCTTCCATATAAATCATATGTTATAAACAAATCACATTAGTTTGTGATGTGATAGTCCGTCATACACATCAATGATGTTATCATATCCCCCACAGAATAGAAAATAATACGATATATGTGATATCATAATTTAAAAATTATTACTATATTAAAAATATTTTTTTAATTTATTTAATATATTTTTTTACTATTCAATCAAAAAAATGAAAAGCATATCACTTTTATTTGCGTGGTTGTAGTTCATCGTACACAGGATCGACATTATTTTTTTACAATGGGTTGTGAGGTAAGAAGTTATATATAGTATTATAATTAAATATTTAATTTAATTTAATAAATATCAATTATAAAAATTGAATCCATCACTATGTCCATCCTAGAATGATGGTGATGGAAAATGAACAACATCAGTTCGTGAGACGACATACATCCATAAAGATGAATGATGATTTTGTAACCCATTTGACGGATGTAGACTTGGATATAAGATATAAAATTAACATAATAACATATAATTATATATAATATATATTTTTATAATTTTAAAATAGTTCAAAAATATTTTAAGTAGTTATATGAATAAGTAAAAGGAAAATCCAATGTCAAAAACATTACCTCTTCTTCGAATAACCTATATATGATTAACCTAAATCATTTATTGATTAGATTTATGATCTCAGAATGTCCCCTAGGATGTTTTTTAGAAATATAAGGTTAAATTTGTTAAAGTATTTAGTGAACCAAATGGTTTTGGAAGTATGAATAAGTGATGATTGTGAGTTTCCTTTTATATGTGGGGTGAGTGTCACACTAGTAATTTTTTAAAAGAGAATGTTGTACCCACAATTTTCATTTGTAAAAACAAAAAAAATTGTTCATTATATAACCATATAGATTATAAGATCAAAATATATCTATTATATTATTTTTTGAAAATATTATAGCTCATTTTACCTCTTATCGTTTATTTTAACACTCGGTAAAACCTTTTTAACCTTAACTATTG